>CP129450.1:26507500-27897500 GCA_030445155.1 Quercus variabilis | reverse complement strand
AATCAAACCACACCAGTTATATGATCAGCCACACAATTTTGGAAGTCTCTTGGTTTGACTACTTCCAAATGCTCTCTATTGATCAATTAACTTTGTATTGGAGGTAATTTATTTTTCCTACTAGAAAATGTTAAAACTAGTATAAATTTTTACCACAAAAGATTTACGAAGTGTCAAGACAATGAATGTGAACTAAGTTGATACATCGATTTGTAAGAAAATGTAAGATATATGAAGTACAATTTGTACTATCCTCAGTTAGATCTCTATCTCATGAAGGAGGCCTTTTATTGGTTTTGATGTGTATGAAATTAACCTGGTACTTAAATCACCGTGCACTAATATACTTGATCAGCCAAAAAATCAAAAAGAGCACGTTTGCTGTGCCGTGTGCACTGTCTGAATTACTAATTCATGCATATAGTTTTCGCTTGCTCTTTACATATGCGGCCATTTCTCTCATAAGACTGAAGAAGCGAACATCATTTGTAGCTTCAATTTAACTGCACAATCTCATTTGTATATTAGGAATTTTGTTTTACTCCTATCTATCTTACAAATCACTAGTGCATATATAAAGTAGCAGTTAAAAGAACTAGCTAGGATGACCGAAATCAGTGTAATAATTAAGTTATATACTCTGTGCTCAAGAGCTTGATGAACTAACCAAAAACTGTGCCTCTGCAAGTTTTGACATTCCTTACTCGGAGCTTATGAATTTGACATAGGTTAAACATTGTTAGATACCGCTACGTCATTTTTGAACTGATCAATACACACATCTATCCTATCAAAAAAAAAAAAAATGATATCCAATGAGAAGAAGATCACTTTGTGTGGAAAAGGGATAGCAGGCAGTAACGTATAGATGTGAATCATGTGATTAAACTTAGTTGGCTTTGTGAAAATCATTGCTAGCTTCAAATATTTAATTAGTGCGCTATCTATTGAAAAATCTTTAATGTGCCGTTGATATACACAAAGAAAAATGTTAAAACTACTACTGATTCGACCATAGAAAGCTTATAAATATAAAAATGGATTTCAATTCTTCAAGGAAAAAAAAAAAGAGAGAGATTTTAATTCTTTGCAATAACAATTTGTTCAAACTTCAAAAATACTTTCTTCATTTGAAACAAAGAATGAATTTCACCGGTGTTGGTAAAGTTTCTCTCCGCCCTTTGTAATCTAAACCTAACTGCTGGAAAACCAAGCAATACAAATATTGGACTGAACACATTCTTGTGCCCCATCTATGGCAAATTAAGTTACTCTAACTTGCGTGCACGTACACAACATTAAAGTCTCTCTCTCTCTCTCTCTCTCTCTCTCTTACACGCACGCATGCGTGTGCACACACACAAATTAAAACCCTCTCTGATGTCTCTCTCTTAAATGGTATAAAACTCATAGTTGCCATAGTAAACTAATAAGAAATAAATTTCCATACAATAAAACTTCACCATCACTACAATTACCACATGCAACATTAATTCAAACTTGTCTATGAGCCTACTTGTCTAGCCTATTCTAATAAGATCTTGTCCCACTGAATTATGATAAATGCTAAGTAAAGTTTCAATTCCCCAATCCACTCTCTATAATGATATTAAATCACTCAAAGGAACCAATCTAATAAGGGGAAAAATATATAATCAATTAAGCAGGCGGCTATGGAGAGAAAAAGAAAAGAACTGAATCATCGATCTCCATCATCATCACCAACCATGCAACACACACTATATATGTTGTCAAAAACGCTAAACTATTATTGAGATTAACAAGCAAACAAAGAGACTGTCTCCAATTTTCTTTTCTAAGAAAATTATAAAAAACCCTTACATTAACACTAACTCAAATACTAAATTACCTCCTATGTCAAAACCCCATTAAACTAGTTTAAGACTACCTGATCACCTTCTTCCCATACCTATAGCTTCATCGGTTTCGTTGCCATGTAAATACTATCAAGAGACCGATATCTTTGTTTCTGTGGCCGACACGACTCTTCTTTTCCGAAAATCTCTTCAATCTTTGCTGAAGTTTTTTCACTCAGGCGTTGATCAACCTCTCCTAATTCTTTCTCCGGCTTGTTCCTCTTCTTGTTATCTTTGTTGTTGTTGTTATCTTCATCGCTTAGCTGCATGAGTTGCTGAACCGCAGTCATATCCCTATCCAATAGCACCTCCTGGGGATTAGTTTTACGTGCGGAAGATGATGATTCTGCCATTGAAACGTGAAGAAATTGGACAACAAAGCGAAGGAGAGTGGATTTGAACAACTCTCTCTCTCTCTCTCTCTCTCAGGTTTTCTCTCTCTTTATGAATTTTGGACGGTTTTTGCTTTAAAGGGTTTGGCGTAGAGCGGGTTTTGAGGGTACGTGTTGTTTGAGTTTTGTGTGAGGGATCAATAAACAAAAGAAACTGCAGCGTTGGTTCTGTGGAGACGGCTGGAAAATATACATATGAACTATTATTTAATTCTTTATGTGGCTTTTAATTTATTACATTTCATTGATGCCTGTGCTCTCTATCCTATATTTATACACAAAAACACAAAATTATAGTCCGTTGATTAATTCAATATGACATCACTGACTTACTTCTTCTATTTGATTATCAATCGGACGGCTTGAATCTGTCCTTTTTTCCTTTCTTCTTATATGTTCTTTGTTTAGTAACCGTTAAGATTTTATTTGGTATCTACGCGTCATTTGACATTTTAAGTTAAGTAATGATAAGTATACGTTTGGATACTGATGGTAACGCTGAGCATATGCATTTTGACTTTTTTTGGTTAGAAGCGCGTTTTTGTATTTTTTAGTAGGTTTTGTGCACTGTTTACGAAACTTATAAATTTTTTTTTTTACGAAAACTTTCATTAAAAATAAGTCTCACGTCACTATTCACACATTTAAAAATTATTTTTATATAATATTTTTAGTTTTCAACAAAATAAACGGTATTCAAGCACACCTTAAATGCACGTTTCCATCTAAACCATTACGTGAATGCATTTCAAATGACAAAAAAAAAAAAAAATATGATCCATTTCCTGTAAGTTTATGGTCCACTGTGAATTCCTTCCTCATCTGACCTTCTAAACGGTTCAAGTCCTTCAATCGGATATATATAATCTCCTACATTTTGTATACTTTGATGATTTTTTATTTTACTTTAAAATTGGATAGTTACAATGTTAAAGGAATGTAGATTTTGATTTTGATTTTCCTCGTAAGAGAGAGCAATTAATGTCTTAAAGAACATTGTTTCTTTATCCAATTTTTAAATTATTATTTTTTATTGAGGATATTCTTTTATAGGAAAATAAATAATGGGATCTTTACGAAGTTATGATCACTTCTGCATATGTAATAGTTATGTCTAATTGAACCTAGCTAATCCTATAAATTTATTACACATATCAACAATTTGTATGGACAAAAGGCATCCTCGACCGTATTACAAATTTTCTGGTTGTATTAAGAATTTTTTTCTACGTTGAAATTTGACTTGGACTAGATGAAATTTTCTCTGGACACAAGGTTCTCTCTTTCTCTCCACGTTATTTTAACAATTAAGTACATACCATCCTATTATATATCTGATTCCTAAACAACTTATTTTCGAGGCCTATAAGAGATTCTTTATAACTATGGACTTTATTCCCCCCCCCCCCCCCCCCCCTCCTCTTAAACTCCCTCATAGTGTAATATGTGTGATCAATCTCAAGTCTCTTATTTAATTATAAAATACTTTATCATTTAAATTAACTGACTCTAACTTATAAAATATTACTGCACAAAATATAATTTTTAAAAATATTTGTGGAGAAATCTCTTGTACACGGTAAAACATCGACGTGCATTTCCAAATTATGGGATTATGCAATTCGGACCAAAGTATTAGTCTGCAAAACCAGTCTTTCAAAGATGACATAGACATTCTTTGACCAGTCAAAAACTAATTCTTTCTAATTTTTCTGCCGTGGACTGTAAAAGGTAGTGGAATTGACTTAAAAGGTCAACTTGTGAAAATATCAAAGTGCTTCTTAGAAATTAATTCACAATTTCATAAGTTTAGATTAAACCTGTTGTTGAAAAAAGAACAAAAAACCAATAGAAAAATACGAAGATAGATTCCACCTGTCGGAGCTGTGTTCCTTCTTTTAAGTTTTAACAGATACTGCAATCCTGTATCTCTTTTGTGGAGTGGCTCCTACAAACAAAGAGCAACTACCAAGTGTAGCAGTGATTTATCACGAGTAGTAATACACTTTGAGAAAAGAAAAGGAAAATGATCTATTATTCTCTTGGAAAGACGTGGTGGTGAGATCATATATAGCAATATGACTTTTCTCCATTTATTGCTACACCTGATTTACTACTAGAACCCAACTTCAACCAATTGAAAAGACTAGAGCATATTCTGCAGGTTAATTACGAGAAAAACAATGGAAGAATAAAGAATTGAAGTATGCTCTAGAAGCATGAATTTGTTGTTTTCTTTAATATAATATTTGTCTCCACTCAAATGAACTTGTTAAAGAGTTACAGGCAAATCATTTCTAGAATATAGGATATAAATAAACAAGGATCTTACAGATACTACAAATAATAAAACTAAAGACTCCTGTGAATTTTTCTAAAAAAACGCAAAATTTGCTTTAAAGAAAAAAAAAACGAATATGAATGATTATAATCAATAAAAAGATATGAAATGTCATTTGTAAAGAGACATAACCTTTAAATTTTTGTTGACAGTTACTAACAATTATGAACATAAAACATTCGCTTTGGGCTTTTTTTTTTTTTTGCCATATACTTGTTCGTTGTTAGCGATTTCGATTGAGTGAACCTTTCAGTAAACTTATAAATTTCCAAATATAAATTTCTCCTCATTTGACTGTTACTTGCTTGGGCAACTTCACTCGAGCAAAACTATATTTTACTTGAGTGAAACCCAAAAAAAATGTCTTCTTTTATCCAAATTCTTTATTCATTCTTCCATCTCTAAAGTGAGATCTTCTCACATGCATATTACAACCCACGTGTATGTGTGTATATATATATTTTTTGAGATCATCGTAGGCAACAATCCTTCCATTAGTATATGTACGTGGGTGAAATCTAGGGGGCACAATGGAATTGCAACAAGGACTTTGCAATTCTGATCGAAACTATGATGGAACCTAGCTTTTGACTGAATTAGTCACCTGCTAAAGATCTAGAAGACCTTCGACCAACCAAAACCATCTAGAATAGGGTAAACGTGGAGGATCCAATGGTTAAGTTAGAAACCATTAGAGAAGAAGATAAGTGAAAATGACAAAGCTGCTAGAACTTGCCTTGCATACATTCTTTTGTTGACTGAAGAAGTATTTATAGAGCATGGGAGACATGTTTTGTCCTAAAACTAGGCAGTAGACTTGCACGTTGGTTGTCCTCTGAGATCAGCTGAGGGGATGTGTGTTAGGTCGGCAAAACCAAGTTTACAAGTGGATAAGACATTGCTTAATAGCATTAAATGCAACGATATGCTGTTATGGCACAATAAATGCTGATGTAAGGAGGGTTAGTATGCACATTTTTTAAGGATGACTGTACTAATTGATCAATACCAAAAAGATTGGATTCATAGTTAAATGATCAAATTAGGCACAATGTTTGAGCATAGTTATTGGTAGACCTATGTAGTTGAGTAGAGTAGGTGTTGTTATACTGGCCAACCAAGGTGGTCGACCAAAGTATATTTTGGTCGACTTATGTCGGCGCTGGTCGAGTTACATGGCTGACTAGAGTAGGTGTTAACCGACCTACTTTTCTTGGGCTTGCACACCTTCTCTGGGTATGTTAGGTCTGATCCCATAGCTTTGAAATCCTATTGAAGTAATGTTGTTAGGTAATAGACTTACATGTAAGGGCACTTTTTGTAGAGTCGGCGTAAATTGAAGTATTTAGAATAATGTCTATAAAATAATAAATCTCAATGGATGAAGATATCATTGATCATTTTCCGATTGGAGTTGGCAAAACCGATCAATTGGATTTTTCCTTCTCTCTCACTCTCTCTTCATCGCATTTCACTTCCTCGATGTTGTTGTTCCCATAGATTGGTCCGCACTGACCAAACTGTACCTTACCAAACACAATAAATCTGTTCACAATCGCATCTTGGTAACATTAAAGGTTTACCTGCTTCTCACATTTGCCCGATCTCTATCCGTACCCCTTTTTCATCATTGCAGTTATTTAATGTTCTACTTCTACATGTACCCTCCATCACTAAATCTTTACATTTTGTCTATCGTTTGAACAAATATAATGGTATCTTCTTTCAATTTATCCCTCACATTTTCCTAGCAAGTATCAGGTCACTAAGAGGGTTTTGCGTCAAAGGGAAAATGACTGGGATATCTACAAGCTTCTTTAACCACCTCTTTCAGTTTGGGTGCTCATCTCACTGAACTAGAGAACTCTACATCCTGAGATCATAGACTTAGCTATCATCATTACCATGCTCTTCACATTAATTTAAGTTTGGTCTAATAGGAAACTTTTCTTATACCCTCAGATGGCCATTGTTATTTCATGGAATCTTTTTGGATGGTTATTCAAAATTTCTTAGGTATTATCCTGTCTAAAAAATATGATGATTTTAATGTCTTTCTCCAATTTAAATATTTTCTTAAACAATAAATTTCCTGCACCATAAAAGCATGCAATTCAATAGATATATAGGGGCGGTGAATTTCGTAAGATTCCTCTATTTTTCCAAAAATGTAGTCAGGTTGAAACACTTCTCCGGTGAACCTTTGACTTGAGGGGCGTATAATATAATGTTGTGAATTTGTGATTGAAGTTTGCATTTTGATATATATATTTTTTTAATGCTTACAACAAGTAGAAATATAAGGATTGTTCTTCTTTATGAAAGAACCAGCAGGCAATACGATATGAGTGAGATACACTGTTTTTGGCTTGTATTTGGAATTAATTGTTGATTTGTTGAGATTTATCTTATCTTCTACCTGCAATTATAAATACAATCTCTATCTTAATTTACATCAACGTCATTTATGTTTTAACTCACACAAACAGCACAGCAGATACCCACTTTGCTATCTCAACCATAACTATTAATGTATCAAACATCGTTACCACATTAAATCATGAATACTCTCCGAAACTTTGCTGTTGCTTGCAAGCAATAAACTTGAACAAATTAAATTTCCTAAATTCCGTAAGGGAGAGAGAAATATACCATTCTCTAGTTTAGATTAAACTTGGGACAGAGTACTATTAAAGTATAGACACTCTCATATTCATAGTCTATAAGCCTCATATTTCGATCCACCCATGATGGTATTGGATCAATCTCCAAACTAATTAATCCGGAAAATTAATTTCTACAATAAATTAATTTTGTTTTTTTTTTTTTTCAAAAAGCCTCAACTTTATTAATATGCAAACAATGAAACACAGTCTCGAATTATTCCTACAAAAAGGAAAATTAGTGAAAACCCTCTATACAACAAGTCGTTAATTGCTAGATTTCATCACTTTCTCTCCTAAGCTAAAACCCCATTAGGGCTATTGTAAGATCTCACCTTCTTTTGAAATCTAGCATTCACTGGTTTCGTGGCGGTGTAAATACTAACAAGAGACCGATACCTCTTCTTCTTCGGACGATGCACCTCTTCGTCTTCTTTCCCGAAAATCTCTTCGATCAAAGCCGAGGTTATTTCACTTCGACTCTGACTCTGATCATCAACCTCTTCATCGTCTGAGTCCCACTTGTTGCAGTTTTTGTCATCGTTGTTGCTATCTTCGTCGCTAAGTTGCATGAGTTTCTGAGCCGCGGCCATGTCCGACTCAGTTAGACCCTTCTGGGGATTGGTTTTACTTGTAGAAGATAATGATTCAGCCATTGCAAAATGCTGAAGATATCTCACAATTTCACAACAAAGGACTGGTTCAACTCTCTTTGTGTGTGTTTCTCTATCTATCTATATATGTTGCTTAATCTCATATGGTTTTGGATGAGTTTTTTCTTTATAAGGGTTTGGCGTAGAGCGCGTTTGAGGGTACGTGTTGTTTGCGTTTTGAGAGAGAGAGAGAGAGAGAGGACAAAAAGAAAGTGCACCGTTGGTTCTATGAAGATGAGTGGAAGATGTAATACTTTATATATATATATATATATAGTGCTTTATTGCTTTTTTGATATACTATTGTGCTTTATTATTAATTTATTCCATTATCATAAATTCCGTAGACTCATTCTTATTTTATTACATTATTAAAAAGTATTATAATCCGTTCGATCCATTAATTATTACAACATTGACTTCTTTTGGGATTTTGATGATGAATCCAACGGTTACAATGTGTTGTCATTATTGGTAGTGATATCTTGGTTTTCTTAGGAATGATATTTCATATTTGACAATCTGATCTTGTGTCCATCGTGTTTGTATACATACTTTGCCTCATAAACCAAGAGTCCCATCAGATATTGACCGTGGTCCTCCAATTAGAACCCATCTCCTGTATGTAATTCACTGAACCTTAAGGTAGGGCTCCTCCAATATAATTATAGGTTGGATTTTGAGCCGTGGATATGTATAAAATTATTTCATATGATTATGTAGTAGATCTTCTCGAAAAAAAGAAAAGAAAAAAAAAAAAGAGAGTACGTACTAGATCAATAGTCTATAGGGTACGCATGTTTCTTGCTTGCTGATTTGGTTTATGAATTGGGTTATGACTTATGACTTAATGACATTGGCCAAGTTTAAGAGGAGAAAAGAAAGGTCAACAAAAATTAGAGTTGACCCAGCTCATACAGATAGCTACATTGTAATATATATGTTCCTCTCTTTTTCAACAAGTCCTTATTTGTGTTATATTGCTTTTTTTTTTATTTAGTGGGAAGGCTTGGAAAATTGTAGACAAAGCTAGCATTGACAGGATTAGGACATCATTAATTAATTAACAAAAATTTTATGGATGAACGATGGAACAAAATTATATGATTTTTTTTTTTAAATAATAAAAAACTTTTAATTTCACAAATCTCATGGTATACAAGATTAGTTGCACCTAAATATTTAGGTGTTTAAAAAAGAAAAATACCATTAGATTACAAGATTATTGATAAATTCTTACAATCAAATCCTTGTTATTAAAAGATTTAGCATTTTTTTTTTATAGTTTAGGGGTATTTTTATTGGTCAGTGTGGTCGATTTTGTAGAGTAAGAATTTTGATTGGAATTGAGCAAGAGATCTCTCACGTATAAGCGAATTTCCTCTCCGAATTATTTGTTTGCATCAGCTATGATCCTTGGTACTCTAATAAATCTTTTTGATAATTTTGCTAATTGAAAATTTGGAGCTTTTTGAACTATCAAAACAAGGTATTTGGATTTTGATTATCACAATCCAAATAAAAATTAGCTACACATTCTTCCTCTAACAAAATGAAAATCTTGATTCAAACTAGACTCTCTATAGTAATATCTACATTCCTTCACTTCAATTTGCTTGCTTAATTGAAATCTAGTTCAATTAGTCGTGAGTGTGACTAATGCGAAGGGAGATTGATAATTTTGTCAGACATCTAGATTTCAGGTAAAGGAAATGGGAAAAGCAAAACCGAAGGAAAACAGTACGAAAAGAATGGTATGTTACATTTTGAAAACCAAATACTAATTCGTATAAATGTGTAAGCAGCACGAGTTTTCCACAGAATCATCGGCTGCGTGCGTATAGTCCAAGAACCCAAAAAAGGCCAAAACTAAGGTATGATAAGGTTATGACCAGTCAACACATGGTTCTCCTGCTTTTCTTCCCTTTCCCTTTTCCTTCCCATGGACAGTCAAAAGAGAAGTGGAATTGACTTCAATTGGTCAATTGGGCCAAAATATGTACTTGTGCTTCCTAGAAGTTTAACTATGAATTTCACCGTTAAAGCTAAATGAATCATGTTGTATAATCACAACAAACAATTAAATTTAATCATATATTTTTTTTAACTACTCTTTTTTTGTTGTTGTTGCCATTGTTAACATATTTTATTGTATCACACAAAAGTGATGATATTCTATTTACAACTTATCGCTTTATTAAGTTACAAAAAAATTGTGAAAAATTACACCTTTAAACTTGCTCGAACAAAAAAGAAATGCTTCATATAAGAATTAAAAAGAAAAGAATAGAATATCAACTACCAACAGGAGCCAATTCCAGCTATTTGAAATTTTCAATTGGGTATAGTGGCAGGCACGATGAACCAAATTCTTTTATCTTTCCATATGCTTCAGTTCACACATCAATGGCTTTTTACTTACAACTTAGAGAAGGATTACTAGGCAGTCCTTATTTTTATTATTATTGTTAATTAGTAAAATATTATTATTTTCCCTTTAACTATTTTTTCCTGGCTTTATAGCAGAAGTTCTTTGATAGTGCAACGTTAGTATTATGGTAAAGGGCAAGACCGCAAGAGATACGACTTACTATTGACAGTCAACAAGATAGTAACGACTGCTAAACTAAAATGTAGTCATCAATTCGGGGGAAAGAAAAAAAAAATTAAGTATGCAAATCTGTTATGCAAGTTTGTAATGCCAGATTTTGGAAAAGTTTTATGTACAAAGCTCGCCTATTATCAATGTTTCAGAGAGAATCAAAAACTATATGGCTTGTTTGGAAGTTTAGAGAGGGAGGAGAGTAGAGGGGAGTAGAGGGGAGGGGAGTAGTGGGGAGGAGAGTAGAGGAAAATGATTCCCCTCCACCTTGTTTGGATGTTTTTAAAATTAGTAAGGGGGAAGGGAGTAATTAGCCCTTTCCCTTGTGTAATTTTGTTAATATAATAAGGGTAAATTAGGTAATTTACTTGATCAATAGTTTATATACTCTACTCCCCCTCCAAATTTCTCCAATTTGGGGGAATTAAAAATGAGGGGCTAGAGGGAGTTGAAACCCCTCCAAACCCCTCCAAACCCCTCTCCCTCCTTCCTTAAAAAACTTCCAAATAAGGTAATTAGATTACTCTCCCTCCCTCTACTCTACTCCCCCTCCTTTTTTAAACATCCAAACAGGCCAATAAAGTGATGAAGTTCAGGAACAATATTAAAATTTCAAAAGTTTGGTTGACAAACAAACATTTATCAATTACTTCAAGCAAATTTTATAGGTAAAATTTAGATAAAACACTTTAGATGCAGTTCATTATTTCCACAATTAAATTCAAACTGATAACCATATTGAATTTAATTAATGTTATTGGAAAACATAACATTATTTGTATTTTATTAATCAATGCAACAATGTGTTTAAATTTAATTAAAAAATCTAATGTATTGCAATTATAGTATTGTACAATTGTATATGGCATCACCCTGACATTGAGCTGGCCTATTAAATATGTTGCACAAATCATTAACTTGTAGCCATGCTCATGCCGATCATATTACCAAAACGAAAATGACATGCAATTCACAATGCTGTTTCGAAGGACCCGTTGGATACGCAATTTAACTTTGACACAGTTTCGTAGTTTTGTCAATTGTCATCCAAAAACAAGTTCATAGTCATTCAAAATTTGATTAGTATACGTAAATTCCAGTTAACTCAATTAGTAAAATCTTTTATTATCTACTAAGAGAGATAGGGTTAAATACACCATAAACCATTTGACATGTTAACTTTGAAGATAAATAACAATCATCAAGACCGGACACTAAAGGTTAGGGTCCGTTTGGTTGGAGATTTCTAGTATCGTTGTTCAATTTTCAGTGCTGTGGAAATATGTGTTTAAGCGTTTGTTGATGCCTATTTTGTGAATTCGTACCCAAAAGCTCATATGGAGGAAAACTCAATGAAAATTAAGGCCTAAAGACCCACCAAGAAGACCGAAGAGCAAGAAAAGTCTAAAGAAAGAAGTGAAAGTGAAAGCGATTTACAACAAAATGCAAATCTACAACAGATTACAAATCTGCAGCAAAATACAAATCTTCCGCAGAATACAGTTTTTCAACAGAATGGCTTTAAAAGATCAAGGCAAATTAGGCCCAAGACCCTTTGTTCCAGTTAACATTATTTGGCCCACAAAGGCTTAAATCCTTTTGCATAAAAGGTAGGTGTGAAAACTAATATGAAAAAGCACGATGAAAAGAAACAAGGAACAACAGGAAGTGTCAGTAGCAGGAATTGCGTGAAGGAAAGAAAAACCAAACTGAATGAAAGAAAAGCTAAACTAAAGGAAATGACAAACACAACAAGAAACACATAAAGTAATAAGATAGAAACACGTAGTAAAACAAAACAAAACTAATCTACTACAGCAGAAACAGCATGGGAACGAAAGAAGACAAAACAGAAGATAGTGGAGCAAACACACAAGGGCCAGAGCACCACCAACTTGTACTCAGCCAACACAAGAGAGGTGGGTCCACAGTCAAGAGGATGAAGAGGATGTGGTTTGACGGTGGAGGGAAAAGGGGATCTATATTTTGTTTCTAACCGTAACTTCTTTTGGAAATATACCTTGCTCGGATGGTATCTTACCTAAAAGAAGTAATAAATGGTTGGGACCATCTGATGCATGCCTAGAGCTAGGTAGTGAGGTAGCCTAATTCTTATCCATTTGAACCTAGAGGAAGAGGTATACAGCAAGAACAAACAAAAGGGAATTTTGTCACGAAATGAGTAGTGGTGCAACAAATGTATTGTGAGTAGAGATAGTGGTCAGGCAACCAATGGGGTGGTGGGCAATACTAAAGGAATGCCCACAACAAGCTAAAAACAGTTGATAAAACCCTAGGGGTAAAAGGGAGAAATCTCATTAAATCAATTCGCTATAAAAGGAAGAGGTAGTCATGAATGAAAAGGGGGGGGGGGGGGGGGGAAGCACCTAAGGGGAGAAACCTGTGGTAAGAGAACAGTAAGAACCTAAGGGAGACACTTAGAGAGAGAGAGGCACTTAGGGAGAGGGGGATTCAAAAGGGAAAATACCCAAGGGAGAAAAACAACCCACGGCAAGAGGATAGTAAGCAACTAAGAGTAAAAAGAACGGAGAAAAAGAAAGAAAGAAAGTGATAAAAAGAAAAGAGAAAACATAGCAGGAATAGAGGCATGCATCAATAGATCATTTTTTTTCTCCATTTTAGCAAACCCATTCTTTGAAGTCCCCAAAAGTAATAGCTAGTAACCATTTAGGCCATTAGGCCTATTCTCCAAAATGCACAATTTTGATGACAAAAGCCTATGACAAGGTTGTTCAAGTTGGGGTTTTGGTTCTTTCTTGATTTACTTATCCTATGGGAAGATTTAATATTTGATTTTGATTGCATATATATTTGATTTCACTCGTTAGAATTTATATTTGCTATATTTAGTCACTCTGTTGTAGTACGTTTTTATCACGTTTGCTGCATCAGTTGTCCTGCTGTGGTATCTTTACTTGCTATATTAGTTATTCTGCTGTAGCACATTTTTTATTATATTTACCGTGTTAACTATTATTCTAGCTAAACATTTTCTGCTGAAACTTTCCTATTTCTTTGTTATTACGTATTTTACTTTTGATGCGAACTAATCATTATTCTACCATAAGTATATATACAGATACATTGTAGCTTATGTTTTGCCATATATTTTATATATGTATATATGAATAGGTATAAATATATATACGCATATATATATATATATATATATGTATATATATTTGAGAATATGCTAACTCATTTAAAGTAACATTTATTTGATGGGTATTTTCTTTGAGTTTTAGATTTGTTTATGTACAAAAAGTAGAAAAGTATTTCTACAATAAAAAAAAAAAAAAAAAAGAGTAGCCATTCATGTTGTTAAAAAGTGTAAAAAGCTTTACTGCACAGCAGAATGTATTACTGCATAGCAGAAAACTTTACATGCAACAGAAAGCTTTACTAAGCTTTACTGCACAGCAAAAAGATTTACCACACAACAAAAAGTTCTACCGCACAACAAAAAAGTCAGTCCTGTAGTAAAAACTGGAAAAAAGTTCATTCTTCGGTAAAAACAGAAGATAAGTCCAATTTGCAGCGTCTTCCCTTAGACTAGAACTCAACGTTTACACACAAACTAACAACAATTTCCACCACAAGCCCAATTCTGCAAAGCGCTAGGCCCAACTTCCTTCTTAGAAAAAATCTAGACTAAGCGCTATCCAATAACATCAAGACGTGTGTCTAAGGTACAAGAAACGAAGAAAAAAAAAAAAGAAACCCTCCGCAATATTATAGAAATACGTGTCAAAAGTATTATTAGTGTTTAAACATTAAAAACTATTGTTTAAACATTGGTATCCAACAACCCCTAAAATACCATCATATCTATCAAAACAAAAAATTTGTTAGTATAAAATTAAGACGAAAACAAATAATGAGACTTCATGCTCATGTTTACATCGCAATAAATGTTCCATTTGCCTACTTTGTATCTTTCCTTTCTTATATTTTGGGAAGAAGCCTGCTTTGCATCTTAAATCCAGCTTGTAATTGCTGGGAATGACTTCCCAATAACAGAGAATAATTAGCATGTGGAAGTCCAGCTTTATCATATCAATCAACCGAATGACAGAAATAAATAAAAAATCCATAACATTTGGAACTCCAAATCGAGAAGATACATAACAAAGTCCAAAGTCCGAAGTCCACAGTGTATGAGACAAACAACACAGACATTTAAACTACACATCCCAACTTAAAGGGAATAAATTATAATTCAATACTCTTTGTAATACAGGTTCTGAAAAATTTGCCCTAAAACTCATTGGAATGTAATAAAAGAATTGATGAAACCCTATAAAACAAAATAATAATGTGTCAGCCCCATGCCCTTTTGTATCTACATATCCCAAGACCAAAACTTGCATCCCACAAATTCGTGCAATTGCATGAAAGTCTCAACCCACATAACAAATCTCTCTTCTGCAACACAATAACTATACCTGGAGATTGCAGTGGCTGAGAAGCAATTAGAGCTTTATTTGTGTTTCCTACTTGTCACAATTCAACCCACAAACCTCTAACACAGGACCATCTCTCGACACAAATGGGTTGATTCGGACCCACATAAGAGTTAGGATTGAGGCCAGCAGAATTGACCAGACCAAAATAATGGTTGGCATCCGATCTTGTTTCCCTAGTAAACCCTTGAGGAAGGGGTAAAGGTGGACAATGACCCAAAAGGCAAAAAATAGCCTACCGAAAAGTGGGCCCCATGAATCGTACCCATTATTGATGGCATCTGAGATCCCAACCACCACCCCAACTATGTTTATGATCAACAAAGTTGTGGGAGGGATCAACAATGATGTCCACTTGAAGATGTAAAGCTCGGAAAATTCTCCATCATCTGCCCCTTTAGAGGTAACCGTGAAGTTTGTGCTGACACCACCCAAAACCTTGAGTAGACCTTGGATAAGGGCAAAAAGATGTGATGACACACCTCCAATCACCCAGAACTGCTCATTTCTCCACCAGTCATCGATCCCAACTCCTCCCCACTGCATTTCAAGGATGCCAGTTGCAGCTATAGATATGAAAAGGGCCATGAATACTAGACTCGCGTAATTGCTAATCTGTAAATACAAAGTTAAGAACCCTGAGTTAGCACAAAGATGAGTAGAAAAATAGCAATTAACCCAGCCATGAGACAACTTAATTTTTTATCACAGAATATGTTTAAGGGGTTTAAGTTAAGTAAATAACAAATCAGGTCAACCTTATTCATACCAAGCGTACTTTCCAATCGTTTAAATGTGAAACCGTAAGCAAATGGACTAAAATTAAGAATCACAGCAATGCATTAAGCTATCAAGCAAAAATTTAATGACAAAATGATGCAATGTGAATCATTCATCCAAGCCCAAGGATCTTCCAAAGTGATTTGCATAAAGTGTTTATGCCTGACAGACAAAAGTAGATTATGATCCAAACAGCATATTTTTTGTACAAGTGAGTAGCAGCCTGTACATCACTACCCAACAAGGTTTAAGATTAAACGATTTTGAACTTGGTGCTGTAAGTTAATTTTTTATTCTTGAAAAACCTTGGAATCTTGGGATTGAAATTTAAATGCAACCCAAACTCCCATTAAATTATCTTAATTACACTTTTCTGACTTAACAGTTGAGTGAAAAAATGGGCTTTGAGAACAACAAGGTTCACAACATGATGCAAAGGGGTGTTACCTCAGGAACAATGAACTGTCCAGTGAGAAGACAGATGGCTGGCAGAGTACAGTAAACGATCAAGGGAATGGATGTCCAAGGATACACAACAGAGTTTATATAGGAAAACCGTTCCAAGCAATTCAAACCACCCCCATAGCCATACCAGATTGGACAATGCCTGCTCAAGAAAATCTCAACAGATCCAAGGGCCCACCGAAGAACCTGGTGTAGACGATCTGAGAGGTTGATAGGAGCTGACCCCTTGAATGCTGGCCTCTTGGGAATGCAGTACACAGACCGCCAGCCATGGCAGTGCATCTTAAATCCAGTCAAGATATCTTCAGTCACAGAACCGTATATCCAGCCAACCTGTTTGATGTTCAAAAATTTAGGGGGCAATATGATGACAAAAGTAGAATCTGGAGAAGAAAGGTTCTAAAAAAATTTGGAAGATCTTGACTTTTTGCATACCTCCTTTCCCCATTCTGTTTTATCCTCATAACCACAGCTGATGACTTGGATGGCTTCTTTCAAGAGTGATGCAGGACTGACATTCTGAGGAACTCCACCATTTTCCAACACTGTGGAGGCTACAAACACTGGAGACTGCCCATACTTCTTTTCCAATTTCATTTGTGACATATTGGATAATTTCTCTGTGTTTGGTTCTGCAATTGCAACACAGTTTAGTCTTATTGTCTTGGGATTCTTCTTTATTATATAACAATATGACACTCAAAATGGCAATCAACTCTGTTAATGAATCCTTACCATCTTTTCCCTCTTCAATATTTTCGAGTGCATGTATCTGTTTTGATGCTTCCCTGTTCTTAGGTTTCTTCTTTTTCTCCTTCTTTGTCTTCGCATTCTTCTTTCTAGAGCCACAACACAAGCAGCACCATTTTGGCCAACAGTTACAGGTTTTGCTAGGGGCCTTCTTCTTGGCAGGTGCATCAAATCCATAAAGTGCTACCCTTCTGAAAACACATCCAGTTCCGACATATATGGGTCCTTGTAACCCATCTAAGCCTTTCATGTTGATCTGTTTAAATTTGGGAAATTAGACTTCTCAATGACAGAAAAGAAGTGCATATAAACATGTATTAGACATACAGATATAATACCAACAAGAAGCATATACATACATCAAAGAATACAACGTTCCGATTTGAGTATCTATCATGACGATCAATCCCATCAAATCTTTGAGGAAACTGTACATAGCAAACCTTCTTCCCTGATTGGGGGTCCATCATGAAACACATGGCCTCTCTTAGTGCCTTACTATTGTTAATATAATGATCACAGTCCACGTTCAGGAGATAAGGAGCATTTGAAATAACAGCCGAGACCCGTACCTTTAGAAGTTATAAATAAGCAAATATCAAAATTGCAGGCCATGCATTTATTGATAAAAAGTGCTTGAAGCAAAAACCAGAAGAGCAACATAGAGGCAAAAGTATATAAATCTGAAAGATAAAAATTAAGCCTTACCAGGGCGTTCATGGCTCCAGCCTTCTTATGATGGTCAAATCCTGGTCTCTTTTCACGAGAAACATAAATCAGACGAGGTAACTCGTTTCCTTCCACATCACAAACACCACTATGGCCGAGGAAAACCTGTAAAAGAAAAATTTTGTTTTTAATTGGCATACATCACACCTAATCCTGCCTCCTTTCCCCAGGGTAACTTGGGAATCACTTGAGGAACCAACCACTAGTGATGGTGGTTTTACTCAGGCCCAATAACAGTTGGACCAACAAGTCATTACTCCATGAAATCATGAATGAAAAAATTAAGAAACACTGACAATGTGGCATAAGGACCATCTTGGACACAAAGGTATGATAGAAAAGGCACATAATTAGCATCAAATGGCATCTCAGCCAAATTTTCCATTTGTTTATGTATTTCAAAGGGAATACAAGACATGTAGCAGTTTTCAGGTTTCACGTTAACAATACTGTCACCCTTAGTAAAAGAAATACCACCTCACCTGAATCATGCCAGGATGGTCCCGTACATTGTTGCCAGGCCATGGAGTCCCATCCTGCATTGTCCAGCCATCCTCAGGAACTTTTTGTGCTGTGGCTACAAGCGCATTTATTTTAACCTTAAATTCTTCATATTCTCTCTGTTCCATCAAAAAAGATGAATCAGATAATATCATTCAAGAATAATAATAAGTTACGTGTGACTTATTTTTAGACCAGATTCAAAGAAATAAGGTAAACATATATTAAAATGATTTGGTATTCTAGACATTATTTTGAAACTTAAAAGTTATTTATATAAGAAACTGCATGAAGAGATGTCAATACCTTCATTGCACGTCTTTCTCTGACAAATGCTGGATGAACTTTGTTTTTCAGATAGTCCATCTTCTGTGAAAAATACCATTCTGGGGCCCTTGGCTCAATATTATATTTTTTACAGAAAGGAACCCATTTTCTTGCAAATTCTGATGTCTCAGAAAGTGCTTCAAAAGTAAGCATCGCAGCACCATCATCCGAGACATAGCAAGCAACTTTATCTACTGGATAATCAACCGCAAGAATGGAGAGAACCGTGTTTGCAGTAATTAAAGGAGGCTCTTTTAATGGATCAACTGTACTCACAAAGATGTCTACACTGGCCAACTCAGATGGCTTCCCTTCTTTTTCATACCTGAGTATAAGATGCAAAAGATGAGTCAACAAATCCAATATGAAAAGTTGAAATGCCAAAATTGGAGAATAAAGAATGTCTGCAGACAAGACTAGAGGTAATGATGACATATGAAAGAAGGAACTAGATAAACCATACTAGCCCATTTACCTCAGTGATAGCCGGTCAAGGTATGTTTCTCGTTCTATTGGGTACCATTTTGGGAATTGATCTAGAATCCATGATACAGCAAACCATATTTCACATATAACTGATGTCAACCACAAGCCATATGCACTATTAACTGGATGGAGAAGTCTATAATGAAAAAACAACCCAAGGATAACAAGACGAATTATTATAATCAGTCGGTATGGATTTATTTTGCTTGAAGGAATGGGTAACTTCCTTGAAAGTGGCTGCCTGCCTTCATCCATCCTGAAAAATAAATATCAAAATTCATAAGTAATCAAAAAAGTAAATCAATAAATGAAGAATTTATTACAGAATATAAGAAACATAAACTTATTTTCAAAATAATTTCATAAAATGATATTGTAACACCCTCTTAATAGACTATTAATAATTTTAAGCAATCTGTCAGCACCAAGTGTTACATATTGATTATATAAAGGTCATGCACAGAGTACTAATGCATAAAAGACAGAAACAACCAACCCTCCCCCACCCCCACCCCTCAAAATATAAGGAATTAACGAAAGATTCATATTAGATTTTATATGTATTTATCAGAATGCAGTCCATGGACTCTAATATTAATATTATTGTAAAGGAGGTTCTAGCAAGAACCTTTCTATCATATCAAGTAACGTTATTAGGTATTTAAAACAGATGTTTCTTCTCAGTAATCCTAATCAACTTTCTCCTCAGGAAAAAAAATACTCATTACTTAACAGAACACTTTTAGTTTTGGGTCCAAAGAGAGAACCAACACCATTGTAAACAGGAAAAACAAAAGAGTCACTTACATGGGCAAATCAGGATCATCATCTAGTTCATTTCCACCAAAGTTTCCCCCATCATTGTCTCCTTGGTGCTGTACAACCTGAAGTCTATCATTCTGCCTTTTCTTCCAGTCCTCCATCCGATCCTTCCAAGCCACACTCCCATACCCATATACTGCAATATCTTTCTTAGGAACCATTGGTCTTGGTTGCACTGAGACGCAGATATCAAAAGCACTAAGCTCAATGACTAAGCTAAAATAAATTCTAAACAGCCACTAGACGAAAGACAATCAATTACTCAAGGAAAAATGACTTACATGGTATAGACGGATCAGGAACGGGCATTGGATGGATTCTGTTTCCATGACCCATAAATGGAGGTACAATAAGAGCATGCCGATCAGAAGAAATCTCATAATCCTATAACAACAAAAGGCGCCATTAGAAGCTGTTCATCAGATCGCACATTTCCACGCATATGACATGAAAAAAGTGGAGATGCAAGGGCATGTGTACAAGAGACAGGATTCAAACTGATTTACCTCCTCGCCATAGGTCAACAGAGGGATATCAGGACTAAGGGGAGATGTCTCACGTTCTGAGAATGTGGGGATTCCAGATGCATTAGAGTGATAACCACGACCAGTGTTAAGGCGTGCAGAGAGCATTGCCTCTGCAGCTTCCTGAGGCCCAAGACCATCAAAGTTTCCATAATCAAACTCATTGTCCAAATCATCAATGTCATCTTCTTCCTCGTCACCTTCAACTCTAGGACTTCCTGCAATTGACATCACTAGTTAGAAACTTTAAAATTTGGGGGAATTCAATAAATAAGCAAATAGAAGACTGCAGGACAATCTCACCTTTGAGGCGCTTGTATCTGGTTTTACACTGAGGACAAGCCTGATTGCCCTCTCTTCTCTCATATTCATAGCAAGGCCTGCACACAGGGAAAGCACATTCGTTGCAGGCAACAAAGAGCTCTCCATCCACTGTAAGCTCCACTTCATCCCCACAAATCTGACATATTTGCCCGCTCAATTCTTTCACAGACTTTATCTGCAAAGACCCGGAAACCATAAACTCAGTGCTACAAGCACCTAGCTACAAGAGGTGAAAAATCTAGCAAGATAATGAAGTCTGCTGAATTTTATAAAATTAACATGCTCCTGAATAAGATTATAAATTTTACAAAAAATTCAATTCAAGTCCAATTAAACAAGGGTGTATCTGATAGGGGCATTAAGCTCTTTTAGGGTCCTTAAGCTGAAAGCAGCCTAAGGCTGAAATTTGCAGCTTATATGAAAAAAGCTATAAAACTCGCTATTCATGCTTTATAAACCCAGAACTTTGAAGCACTATTTACTATAATTAGCCAAACACTCAAAAGACTAGACAGCTTTTTAGTTATAAAGCTCTATATCACCACAGCTCTACTACTAAATCTCTACCGTTGAAGCTCTACTTCCTACAGACAGGCACAAATATTACCATCCTCCTTTCCAACTTTTCATAAGCTTATCAATTTTTCTAGTGGGCTTAGATTATAGTAATGTGCGTGGATCCTGAAGAATAGATTAATGAAATCTCCTATAAAGAAATTTATTTGATGCATCCATCAGTATTTCCAACATATGCAGAAATCCCGACAGCATTCCCAATTATTTCACAATCTTAAAGCACACAATTTACCTAACGGTCTCCAGAAATTTTGGAGACACCTCAAGAAACTTGACAGTCAGAAAGGTCAAACAGTTCATCAGATTGAGGATCACAAGTTGTTTCCAAAATCAATACCAAATTCAAAGAATTTAACCAAACGGACAACAACCTTTAGATGCACTTATTTATTTTAACCCAGGTCCAGAAAACCAAATCAATCACCGACAAAAGCTGTTTAACAGTTTTTTTTATAGAAACAGTGAACCAGAATCATAAGCATGGACACTCATGTTGCATCAAAATCCTACTAATTCAAAATGTGAGCAAGAAATCCAAAACTTCACATAAGCAAAAATCACATCAGCCAAATCAGAAGCAAAGGTACTCATACTGCATCAAAAATCCACCAAAAGCCTTTTTTTTTTTTTTTTTTTTTCACATTTCTAATAACCCCCAGATTTGAACAAACAAAAAAACAAAAAATGCAAATGGGTATGCCAAAAATTAAAAAAGAAAAAAATGAATTAAAAAAACAAGCACGCTTAGCTTCTTACCTTTCCATTCTCGTCTGCATTGATCAGAACGAACTCATTCCTATTGTGAGACCCAGCAACAAGCCTACCCCTTGTGTCCATCACTGATCAAACTCACCACAAAAGCACAGCTAAATCTCACACACTTCAACAAATGCAACACAAATCCAGAAAACCCAACTGAGAAATCGATCTGAAACCGAGTCTGCTTGACCCGACTCAGCCAAAAGATCCAACTTTGCCGTCCTCACCACTAAGATCAACACCCATCACACAAGAAGAAACCCAAATCCCACGTATAGAAAAAGCCACCAAAACCAAAAATAAAGAGAAACCCAATTGATAAAATAAAAAAATAAATAATAAGTGGGTCTTTTATTAATTTTTTTTAACAAATATATAGAGAGCAAACCAACAAAGAAAAAAAAGTCCTGGATTTTGATTCCCTAGCAAGCCAAGTCTGCTCTGTTACCTGGCTGGTCTTAATCTATATTTATGTGAGTGAGAGACAGAAAGAGAGAGAGAGAGAACTGTACGTATGGAAATGTGGACGCGTAGAGAGAGATCAATTTTTAAATCAATACAAAGATGATAGAGAAAACTCAAAAGGTAAGAGAGAGAAAGGTGGGTGGGGCCCAGAAAATGGTGGTGGCTTCTGGGATATGCCCCCACTAGAGGGGTTAGTAAAAAATAAAAATGAATATAGAAAAGCTCTTTTCTTTTTTCTTTTTCTAAAAACAAAAAAAAAAAAAAATACTTACGATTTTTTTTTTCTGCAGAGCTGAGAACTGAGAAACTGTTTTGGGTTATGTTCGGTTTTTGCTTTTGTTTCTAAATGCGGTGTGTGTGTGAGAGAGAGAGAGAGAGAGTGTCTATGACTGTGTTTGGGAATCTAGTGGGTTTCTTTTGGATTTGTTGTTTTTTTGTTGGGACTTTCTGACTATCGTAACTCACGGTTTTGGTGTGTATAGGCAAAAGTAGGTGTGTTTGTGTGTACATTGTGAGTGAGAGAGAGAGAGAGAGTGACACTTTGGTTTGTTTGGTATTTGAGAAGAGAGAGAGAGACCTAAGAAGTAGGATCTGCTCACGCGGCTTAGATCATGTCTTTACTTTTATTCACATTCACACCCTCTCTCTCTCTCTCTCACATCACTATTCTGTACTAAGATACAGTAGTAAATAGTTAAGCTGTACTTCAACGCGGGTATTTTTTTTTTTTTTTACAGTTCTTCTGTGTGTGCACGAGCGCGTGTGAGCGAGTGTGTAGTATTTTTATTTATTTATTATTTCTATATTTTATATTTATTTAGTGAGTTGTATACTTGTATTTTCTTGCCAGAAAATTTTGCTGGGGAGTGGAGCTTTTTCTGTTCTGTCTTTGTTGACTATTTGAAGTGTTGACTATTTTGTGCAATGACACATGAGCCCTCCCATTTTTGTTTTTCTGATCTGGGTCTTGGACTTTTTGATCAAACCGGAAATTACCTAAATTTTAAGTTACCACTACCAGGAATCCAGGGCTGTACACGAGAATGTTTATAAAAATTAAATAAAAAAAATACTGTACACGAGAATAATCTAATTGATTATCAAAATTTTAAGATTGATTTATATTGAATTATTTAAACACAAGTCAGATTTGAGTTAATCACCAAACAATATTGAATAGTATTTAAGTTTTGTTCTTTTTTAAAAAAAAAATTATTTTATTTACAAGTTACTTAACTTATTCTTTCTCTTATATAATTACAACTATATTTTTTTTCGCTTTAGTTATTTGAATGAATAAAAATCCAAAATGTCATTACTAAGTCTAATATTGTTTTGGATATTTGGGGCCGTTTGGTATGGCATTTTAATCAACCGTTTTCAGTTTTTAAACAATATTATACGTATTTTCACATACTTTTTTACTTACACATATTTTCAAAAAATACAAATAACATTACTATAACAACATTAAAAAAAAAAAAAAATTCCAAAGGATGCCTTAAAAAAAAAAAAAAAAAAAACCAAAGGATGTCTCTTAAGTTGTGAGAAACCATCTAAATTTTATTAAGATGTCACAATTTAATACTAATTTATGGCAAATTAATGCGTATGTGTATATATACATTAATTGTACAAACGTGTAAGAGAAAAATACAACAGATTATTTGTTGTCATCTTCATTTTTTAAAAAGAATTTTCTGTAGTCTTTTATTTTATCAAAAAAAATATATCTGTAAAATCAATTATCTTTTAGGGCAATGAAATAAAAAGATCATATAAGAAATATAGCAACCCAAAACTTAATTCCAACTTCACATTTCCACTAACATGCCAAGAGACTCTTCTTTGTATAACAGAAGAGACAGTGAAGACTCTTCATTGTCATCTTAAAATATTGACATAAATTTCTCTCTCCCTTTCATTAATTAGAAAAAAATAAAAATAACAAGTCACATTAGAATGAATGAGATTCATAAATACTAAAGAGTTTTTAGTTTTCCATGACCTATTTATTGCGTGTAAAATGAAATCACAATTTGAATCTATACAAAATTTCAGAATTAGGACTTCTATAAATAAATAAATAAAAATAAACAAACTGTCCTACTTCAGTAAGTTGATCTGTTTATGGAATTTGGCACCATTTAAAATCTTTAAGACATGTGAAGCATAGGTTGAATCATTTTAGCAACCATAGCAAAGACCGGAGATATATGAATAATGTGTAACTTTGTATAACTTGAAAGGTTTTACCATAAACATTGACTTCTAATTTTTTTTTTTGGGGAATTGACTTCTAATTTTTGAGCCATCGTTATCAAGAGGTATCAACTTTCCAACTAATACGATTAGCTTCTTTTTTTTTTTTTCTTTTTCTTTTTTCTTTTTTTTTCTTTTTTAAAATAACAATAATAATAATGTAATGTGTCCAGTTGTATGGTAGAGGGTGGGTTTCAAATCCTGCCTCAGATAAATTTGAACCCTTCCTTATCACCCAATTATTAAAATGGTTCCATCAAATTATATTAAATATAAAAGATTGAAGTGACCAATATGCAGTTATGTAAACAATTGTGGGTCTCAATTGGATTGACAATGAAATATAATGTGCTTCTAGTTATGGCCTCAAGTAATTAGGAAGTAGGACAAGACTTTGTAGTAGTTGTTAAAAAGCTTTGTTGAGATGTATACGTTCTCTTCTTCTATTTAGTCTTTAAGGTTCATAGAAAACCATATTTTTGGTCATTAAAAAAAACCCTATACTTTGTTAGGTTAGTATGGTAAATTCCCTTGGTATGGTTAAGAGTGATTCATACCCATATCTAACTTAGTAATATTAAAAGAATGAGAAAGCTTATCACATTACAGAGCCTTTTGTCACTATTTGAGAAAATAAATGGCCGTTTGGTAAGAAACTTCTAGTAATGTTGTTATTTTGTAAAAATATGTGTAAATAAAAAAAAAATGTGAAAATACGTGTAATGTTGTTTAAACACTAAAAACCTATTATTTAAACAACAGTATCAAACACTCCATTCTTCTAATACCTAAACATTTTCAATAAACAAGTCTTATGGTACAAAATAATTATATAAAAAAAAAATTGTATATATCTTTCTTAACTATTAAGGTAGCGTGATATAATTAGTTTATAATAAACATGGTTTCCCATCAAAAAATAAATAAATAAAAATAAAAGTAGTTTCAATGATTGATCTAAATAAAAATAATTTATTATAATCATAATTTACCATTTTAACCATCATTAAAAAAAAAATGTAATGTTCCGTTTTTTTTTTTTATAAATGAATTGAAGTTTGTACCTCATTTTTACTCAATTCAACAAATCTCTATGATATGAGTGACTCTTTTTCACGTTGATTGTTGTTTTACAAATATTTTAAGGCATATTTGGTTGTATAGTTTAAATAACAGTTTTTATTATTTAAACAACACAACACAATATATATTTTTACGACACTTTTTTATTTATATATACTTTCACAATACTTTAATAACATTGCCAAAACATCAGCCTTTAAATTTTCTTTTTTACCTTTGTCAAATCAAGGGTACATTTTTAAGTAGGATTATGTCATTTGATTTTAGAGCAATATTTAATGTTCCTTCTGGTGGGCTACCACTTCACATGTCCTTTATATTTTGTCTTGGTTGATAGTGTCAAAGTTGTATGGTTACGGTGTGCCATCACTGCCACATGGACATCAAAGTGTCGGTGGATTAATTAAAATGTGTGCTTGAATATTAAAAAAATAATTTTATTTTATTTTTCCTTTTCTTTTGGGTGAATAAGAAAATATGATTATGAAAGTTTGCGTTCCTACCATAAAAAGTGAACTATGCCTTCTGATTTGGGTCTTTAACTTCCATGATTACACCATGAATGAATACAAATTATCAATTTAATTTAATAAAAGTATAGAACTTTTTACTTTACACTTGGCAATTGGTAATTGGTGTAAATCCTCCAAAATGATTATCATATCAGATACGTGTTACCCTAACATGTTACGGTATTTTTTAGCCTTTCATTAATCATTTCTTGCTACTTGATTTGCAAAAAGAAAATAAAAGTAACCTTCATGTTACTCCAGAGCCTTTGCACAACGTGAATTGTAAGGAAGGCGGCTATAATGCATGTGAAGAAAATCTAGATGCATTTTGGTACCAACCTTCTACCATAGTCAATCCAAATTTCGAGTTTATGAAAATAATTAAGACCAATTTTTAATCTAATGAAGCATACCTCACAAAAAATATGTTGGTTACTCAAAATAATGAAGTTTTTAAAATTTTGTTTTGAGTATATTTTCTTTGAAAATGATTAGCTAAAAAAAAAAAAAAACTTTTTTTTAGTTACATTTTAAGTGAAAAAATGGGAATGTGAACTTAAATATTTTAATTGAAAGTACAAGAAGATGTCACCTAACCTAAACTCAGTACCCCAAACACACACTTAGATTTTTTTAAAATTTTTTTATGAGACACTTAGATTGTTAGTACATCTATAATATCTAATAAATTCTTGTAATAAGATCATTTATTATAAAAATGTTAATAAAAAAATGGTATAAATTTACGTCCATTTGTTAAAAACTTGAGCATAATTTATGAAACGTTTAAACAAGGGAGTCCTGGTCAATCATCTTTGGGTATTTGTTAAAACTTCTCTCCTACCATGGTTTATTTATGATTTTAA
Organism: Quercus variabilis; assembly: GCA_030445155.1. Taxonomy (NCBI): domain Eukaryota; kingdom Viridiplantae; phylum Streptophyta; class Magnoliopsida; order Fagales; family Fagaceae; genus Quercus; species Quercus variabilis. The sequence goes on along the minus strand of CP129450.1, from coordinate 27,870,257 downwards.
TTATGTAAGATTATCACCAAACGCAGGACCTAATTGTTGCTTAGATAGTATCGCTAATTGAAACAAGACACGTGGTAGGCCATGTGAAGTTAGGGTCTAGAGACAATTTTAATTAATAAAAAATTCTAATACGTGTGGGTCAAGTGGGTCCTACCCCTTTAAGTACTAGTGTACAACTGTACTACTCTTATTATTTTGATGATGTAGGGTCCCTTTGAAGCTAAGCCCTTGACAAAGACTTTTGTGGAGCGGAGGAAACAGCTGGCACCCGTGTTTGCTTGGATGGAAAGTGAAGTGGAAACCACAAGATTCCCAGAAAAGTCTAGAGAAGAAACATTTTTAGGCTCGTAGAATTGGATTGTTTGCGCAGGAAATGAAAAGTACACTTGCCCGAGATATCTGACTGGTGGATAGGTTAGGGTTACAGCCTAGCACCAGTTCATTCGCTAAATTCACTGTTATTGTACCCTATTTGTACGAATCTGCATTGTAAGTTGTAACATAATGCTAATATAGCATGGATTTTACTAATGTGAGCATAGAGTCCTTTAAAGTCAGCTTCTCAAATTCAGAATTGGGATCCAAATTTCCAATTAGAGAAATGAGTTTTTGAATTCTGTGGGTCAAAAACCCAATCCTCTAATTAGAAAGCCCATCTAAATTCTGCAAATAATAAAACTTACTTTTAAATGATTTATTAGTTCAGTTTAATTCTATTGGGCCCCTTTTTTTAATTAAAAAAACATTTTAAAATGATTTAGGTGGAGTTTCTATAATGTAGTATTTACTAAGCACAATTGTTCAAACAAACAGACTTTGCTTCGTTCTTATTGGGAATATATATCTTAGCGTGGCGTGGGTTTGAATAAGTTTTTGGTCAAAAAAAATTATTTGCAAAACTGTTTTGAAAGTTAACAAAACTATATTTGTATATTAAAAAAAAAAAAAGACTTTAAAAGCTATACACAAAAGTGAAAAACTTTAATAACCTAACGAAAAAAGTTAATTCAAGGACACAATAATTGTGCTGATCTATTAGTCAAGAAGGGAATGCTGTAAATAGTCAAGAAGGGAATGCTGTAAATTGAAACTTTTGTAGTATTTCTGTGTTCCTCATGAAGAACGCTGTCCTTTTTCTTCTCTTTTTTATAAACGTTGCCCTTTGTTCGACATTGGTATTTATAACTAATATTACAACTATGTAGTGGTATAATAAGTAACTCATTTTATTATTAAAAAAAAGGAATTGATTTGAATATGGGCTTATATGTGGGTTCAAGTTAACTCAACTGATAAAGTTTCTGATAGTTGTATAAGAGATTTGGGGTTCAATCTCAGTTAGTTCATTAGGAGCAAACACCATAAGTTAAAACTTTCTCAAAAAAAAAAAAAAAAAGATTTGAATATGTGCTTATATCGAAATGGTTCACGCAAGTCTACTCTCACACTCAAATTCACATAATACTTACGGGGTAACTCGTGATTGAATCTCAAATTTACATAATATTTATGTGTCAACTTGTGATTGAATTTAAATACTTTTATGAGGGTACCCATGGGTATTTGAGCATACTGCCAACTCAAGGGTGACTCACACTGAAGCCAGGGTAGTCACAACCTCACAGGTAGGGTTGTCCATGTGTTGGGTTTAGGCTTTACCCGAACTCGACCCGATCCTGGTGAGTGGCAGAACAAAAGACTTGTCGTCGACTGATAATTTCAACGGGTTGAATTGAGTCAGTTGTTCCATGGGTCGAATTGGTTTTAGTCAAAATCGATAAAGGTGGCGACGATCTCAATTTCGATAAAAACGACGAAAATCTAGTGAGATCTTGCTAAATTCGATGGAAATCTCATCAGATTTAGCAAGATTTCTTAACAGATTGGCCGAAACTTGCAAAATTCGATGGAAAACTCACCAAATCTGAAGAGATTTCACTGGATCTGATGGAAAACTCACTAGAGATCTAGCGAGATTTCACCATATTTTGGTTGGGTTTTCAGTTAGGCCAATTTGTTCGGGTGTTGGAGGAGAGAAATTGAACTCGACTCATCGGAATCGGGTTTTGAAGTCACCAACCACCGCTGCCACTAGATTAAATCGGTTTTAGTCGGGTCACTTGGGTGGGTCGGTTAGTCGAATCCCTTGGATAGCCCTAGTCTATTAACCACCCTGACTTGGGAAAAAAATATTTATTGTATATAAAATTTTATCATTTTTTTATAGAATTTTTATCTTTAAAAAAAAAATGTGTGACAACCCAAAATTTTTTTAGGCTCAACATAATTAAATTTTGGACAAAGTTTGTTAACAAACTTAGTTGTAAACTAATGTTATAACTCTACTTTTTTTTTTTTTTATTAGATATGAATTTTAACAAATCCATCACTAGATTACATTTTCTTCTTATATCTTTTATGCTTGCAAAATTTCAATAAAATCAAAGACCAATGGCTATGTCATCAATCAAATGTTAAAATTTCGAGTTTTTGTAGTCTAAAATTATATATAAAAAATAAGTTTATAAATCGAATAGTAAATAACATCCAATTGACATGGATTTTGATATGTGTTTTAAAAACATAAAGAAAAGAACATGCAATTTAAGGATTAGATTTTAAAATATGTAGTCAAATTAATTTTGTTTAATAAGAGTTGTAGCTCTAGGCTACAACTAAATTTATAATCAAACTTTAGTCCCCTAAACTAGGGGTGTCCACGGGTTGGGTCGGGTCAGGTTTGTGCCCAACTTGGACTCGACCCACTCAAATCGAGTGGAACAAAAACACACCCACAACCAATTACCGACCACCACAGGTCGAGTTGGCCAGGCTCAGGGGGGCGAACAGTCGGGTCGGTCGACTCTGATGATGAGCGACGGTGAGTGGAGGAGAAGTTCTATCTTCACCAATCTGAGTTGAAGGTGCTAGATTCGAGTAGATCGGAGTCTATCTTTACCGATCTTAGTAAGAATAGCTGAATTTAACCAAATATTTAAGTCTATCTTTGTTGATCTGAGCCTATCTTCGCTGATCTGAGTCAAATCTAACCATATATCGTTGGATTTGAGCATATCTGACGAAGGAGGAGAGTAGATCTAGGTCGGATTTGAGTGAATCTGAGCGAAGAAAGACTAAGGGTGGCCGGATCGGAGCTAAGGAACACCAGAAAGTCGCCGAATCTATGAAATTTTGGCATTTTTTTAGCATTTGTTGGTTGGATCGGGTGGCTCAGGTTTTAGAGATTGAAACCCGCCACTCAACCTGCCGAAGTCGGGTTTCAGAGAATAGGAACCGTCACCAACCGCCGGAAATGTCGGATTTGGCCGTGATGGGTCGGGTTTGGTTAGTTTGACCGGGTCTCCAGGTTGTTTGGACAACTCTACCCTTAACAATATATTAGGCTCTTACAAACAAAAAGAAAATGCACAATTTTTTTTTTATTAAACTAAAATTTAACTAAAATTTTGAAAGAGGTGTAACTTATAATATTGATAATGAGATTATCATGCAACTACTTCAAAATATAAAAAAAAAAAAAAAAAAAAAAAAAAAACTTATAAGAGGAAATTGTAAGATTTTATGTATTTGAGTATTTTTATTTGGATCAATATATGAAGTTGCATTGTTATTAGATTTTGTATAATTTAATATTCATAATGACCAAAAAAAAAATCCTAGAACCGTTGTTGTGTCAACTCATACACTAATCACGGGTTGATATATAAGTATGTTGTGGATTTTGACGTGGGAAAGGACATGTCACTAGCATCATCTACCCATATTGGATTTAAGAAAACTGAAAAAAGAAGAAATATATATCACATGTTAACATTACCTAGAAATCCAATAAACATTCAAAAATATCAAATTTATTTTTGATACCATCACATTTTGATAATAAAGTATACAATAAACTTGATTAAATTGTAGTATGTTAAAATAAAAATGATTATTACACATCTGGTATTTAGTTAGAAAGACAACTCATAATATTATGATTCCATGCTAAGCTGGACCATAAAAACACGCGTAAGTTACGTGGCTTCTTAAAATGTATGGTCAGCCAAGCTTAAAGTCAAACAAGTGGTTGGTTCTATTCAAAAAAAAAAAGTGGTTGGTTCTTAAGAGTTTAGTCGCATGTTGAACTACAATTTAGCAATTAGTACATGGGTGTGGCTTGCGTTGAGTTGAGTGTACAACCACAATAATAAGATTCTTAAAATAAGAATGTGTCGGTCATATATAATATATATATATATATATATATATATTTTTTTTTTTTTTGAGAATAGTCATATATCCAAAGATTAAAAAAATCAGTGTAGAACAGCAGAAGAGCCTCACCTTTAGCAAATATATTTTGAGTTAAAGATTTTATTTTTAAGAATATATATGACGTCAGATTATTTAAAATTTAAATAAGGTAATATTATTTGTGATGAACAAATAAGGTAATACTAGTTTACTAGATACTCTTTAAATTTGATTCTAAAAAAAGAAAGAAAGATATTCTTTAAACTTATAATATTTTAAGGAAGGGATTCGTTTGTTTTCCTTTTTTTTTTTCCTCTAAAAAAATTCCTTTTCAAATTTATTTTTTGTAAGGAATAATTCCTTTTTACATTTATTGCATCATAAGGATACAAATTTACAATGATGAATTATCACTCCAATAAAAAAACAGCTTATTAGAAACATATTGCTTAGAGTAATACGTTAGGGCCAAACCATATAATTTTCCTTACTTCCACTCTCTCATTTTCTCTCTAAATATATTTTTTTTTCTTAAACTAATTTTAACATGGTATCAAAGTCACTCGTCTCTAACCTTCACTAAATTTCAAGAAGTCCATTGCCAATCATCACTTGAATCAACAATTGATTGCATTTGACCACTGTAAGCTGCCGTTGAATAACTACTATTTTCTTATGAGTTTAAATTTGGTTAGGCTGTGGTGTAAAACCAAAGAAGTCGATACCGTACCGATACCGGCCGTACCGGCCGGTACGTACCGTACCGGTTGCATACCGGTATCGAAACATTAACGTTTCGTACCGGTTTAAATACCGGCCGTACCGGCCATGTACCGGCCATACCGGCTAATTTCGGGCAATACCGGCCGGTACCGGGTGTACCGGCCGGTACAGAAAAAAGGGTTTTTTTTTTTTTTTTTTTTTTAAAGTTTTGTAATTTTTGAATTTTTGTTAGGGTAGAATGATAACTTATTTGCATTAAATTATTAGTATTATTTGTTTTCTTAGTATGCAATGATAACTTTTAAGCTTTCTATTTTTTATATTGTGTATTTTTTTTTTTCTTTTAATTGATACTAAAGTCTAAAATTATGAATAATTAGTTTTGAATTGAGGAAATGTTTTATGGTAAACTTTTATATTTATTATAATATATATACACACACATACATATATATATATATATATATATTTAAAAATATAAAAAATAGCGGTAAACCTGAAACGGTACCGGTATTGACCGGTATCCGAAATATACCGTACCGCTGGGCAAACCGGTACAGCCTCCGGTACGGTATTGACTCCCTTGTGTAAAACACTGGTTTTACGCCAACTAATGGAACACAACCACGTCATCTTCTTTTAAGTGATAACTTAAATTCCTTTCCAAACATAGAATGAAATAAGAAAACCCATAGAAAACCACAGCCCTACTTCCTCCGTCTTTCATCTTTGCTTGCCCAAACCTCCACCACACCACACCACACCACACCACACCACACAATTCAATCATCGAAAATAGAGTACTTCCACGGGTCTCGAATGTTTAGGGTGGCTTTGACCTTGTGAACACCATGGGAGATAGTGATTTTGATATATGAGGGGTTGAAGGAGAGAGGTATCCCCGACTCAGTGGTTCGGTTGAAAATTTTGATGCTGCTGGAGAAAAATGCGAATTGGAAGCTGAGGAAATCGTTGGAGTGGGAGATAGGGACATTGCCAGAGGATAAAGGCTGCTCGGGAATGACGTCATTGCAGTGTTAGGAGTACGAGATTTCGGGTTTCCAAAATGGGTTTTAGAAAAGCTGTTGTGGTGGGGAAGTTGAGGAATAAGAATAAGAAGCAAAGGAGGAGACTAAGTGTGAATTTCAATTTCTTAGGATTTGGAGAAGAAGAAGAACAACAACATGAATTTAAGCCCATTGATGTGAATTAAAGATTACAAGAATGAAAGAATTACTCTCTGATAAGATTAACAACATGAATTTGAGCCCATTGATGTGAATTTAAGATTACAAGAAAGAAAGAATTACTCTTTGATAAGATTGAATATAACTCTTATGGAAGAGGGAGGAAGCAGGGCTGTGGGTTTCTGTGGGTTTTCTTATTTTGTTCTATGTTTGGAGAGGAATTTAACTTATCACTTAAAAGAATATGATGTGGTTGTATTCTATTGGTTGGCGTAAAACCAGTGTTTTACTCCACAACCTGACCGAATTTAAACTCTTTTCTTATGGATAAATCACTTTCCTACTATATTTTTTGTGTAAATTTTCGATTTTGGGTTCCATTTATCTATTTAAGGCTCCAAAGTAGGGGTAGCATTACCAATGCTTCAAGGGATCAAATGGCTCCAAAGTAGGGGCGGTGTTACGAATGCTTCAAGGGATTCTTTTGAACCCCTTGACATTATATAAAAAAAATTATATGCGTACAATATTATTTTATTAGTTTAATTTACTTTTAAAAATATTTTTGCATATCCTAACTCAATGAACCCCTTGACTTTATATAAAAAAAATTATATGTATACAATATTATTTTATTAGTTTAATTTACTTTTAAAAACATTTTTGTGCATCCTAACTTAAATCTTGCACACTTTGACATAAATCAGTTCAACCCAAAACTAAACAACACATATCAGGCCATTCCAAAACCAACTAGTAACATAAATCACAAATCTCTTTCATGAACCTCTTTTCTCTATCTAACTATTGGTATCTCTGACTTTAAAAGTAAACAATGAATGTTTGTGAGTTATAATGTATATCTTTTTATTATAAATTTATATATTATTTGTGTAATTGCATGTCTATATTGACTGTGTGTGTTATTTATTTATTTATTTTTGTTACACTATTATTTGTGTAAATGTGTGCGTGTATAATAAAATATAATATAACTTTATATAATTTAATAGTTAGGAAATATCTGGGTTTGTTATATGTGTGTGTATTGTAATCATGTTATAAGTGCTTGGCCTATTGATTTCTTTTGGAAAGGGAGTATGTGCAAGCTGTTTATTTCAAGAATAGGCTAAATAAAAGTTTGTTATAAATTTAGTGATTGAAAAAAAGTTAGTACTTCTTCAAACATATATATTTTTTTTAAGAATACTAAGTATTTTAACACACACACACAAAGAGAGGAGGGAGAAAGTTTTAAAGAAACTAATAGTGGTGTTGGTGTATATTCAAAATGGTCTAACTCTTGGATACACAACACAGACTTTAAACCTCTATAACTCACACTCATTTTTCAATGTGAGATTAACCCATTGTTTTTTATTTTGAGAATACTAAGAATTTTAACACACACACATACACAAGGGGAGGGGGGAGAAGGTTTTAAAGAAATTAACAGTAGTGTATATCCAAAAGGGTCTAACTCTTCAAACATTTGATTGGTGAAGTAGACACATAGTGTATTATTTATAAAGAAAAATGCCCATACACCCCCTAAACTTTCAACTAGTGGCCAAAAGACTCCTCAACTTTTATATTGGTCAATTTACTCCTTAAACTATTCAAAACTGCCAAATCAATACTTCAGTTAGTCTCACGTTCAAACACTAACGGAATAAACATGTGGGACTCACGTGACTTTTAAAAACAAACTTAATCACACAAAAGTCCAAAACCAAGCAGAAAGAGGAAGGAAGAGAAACAGGTTCGACTATGAAAGAGCTCAGGCGGTCAGTTCAGAGCCATCGTGAGCTTTCCCTTGCCGTCTCGCCGCCCTTGTCCTGGCGGGGCCTTGGTGGTTCCGCAGCACCGTTCTATCTTGGTATGTTTTTTTTTTTTTTTTCCCTTTCCCTGAGTTTAAATCCACAATGAACTTTTTTTTTTTAATTAATCTCCATGTACGAATTTCTATAATAGAATTTATTGGTTTGGTTTAATTTTTGGGTTGGGTCTCTGTGAGCTTAGTTTGGTGTTATACCACCTGGATTGTTTGTTTTCCCCCCTTATGTATTGCTATTTAAATCCACAAAGAACTTGTTTTCTATCTCCATGTGAGAATTTCTATAGTAAGAATTATTTGTTTGTTTTAATTTTTGGGTTGGGTCTCTGTGAAATTCTTGTTTTTTCTTTTATCTCCATGTGTTGTTCACTGGGTGTTTGATTAAATGCTTGAGAGACATATAGCCACTGCTTTGATGGTTTAAACAATGAAGCCCAAAATTCCCTGTTTGTGGCTTTGTTGAGTGCACCAATGCATATTCCACTGCTAGCTTTCTTAATTTCAGCAATTGAGCCATTGACATGCCCATCTTATGTTCATTGCCTCTGTTAGTAAACATTGACACCTACATGTCCCTCCCATCTCGTATCACCATAGCAGCACAGAAGTGTTAATCTAGATGTGCAGCATCATAGTTAATTTTGAAAAAGCTAAGAGAGGTGCTTGCTAGTAAATTATCTGCCTATCACTGCTGGTTGTGTTCTGAGTTTTGTTGATCTAAAACTGCTTCATGCTCCTGGAATTTCTAGTCTAAAACAGCTAGCATGCTCAAGCATTAGTTTGTTTACTTTGCTTAATAATTTCTTTTCGATTCATTGTTTTTATAACCCCACACAAATTTCAAATGTCATAATTGGAAGGCTAGTAGCATTCCCCACTCTTCTTAAGCCTAGGACAATTCTTTTTGGGCTAGTTGCCTTTAAGAGTGGATTTTAAAGCGATTCATTGTCATTTGGTGGAGAGTGCATACATTAAGAGGACAATTCATTTTGGGGTAGCTGTCTTTTTTGTATTTTAGAAACTTTGGGGTAGCAGCTGTCTTTAATTTAGCATTTTATGGGTCATGCTAAGCCACCACCGTGCAAACTAGTATCATTGATCATGTGCATAATCAATTTATAAATGGTAAACAATGATATTGATTAGCAACAATCATGCATATTGTAATATTTTGAATTATGTGAATTGAATTAACAACAATCATGCACATGTGCATGTGCAAGTTGTTATATTTTTTTTCCCACTATTCTATATATATATATATTAGTTTTGTTTTCTCTAGCTCTTCTATTAATATTCTTATTAATTTTGTATTGTAGCCATGGATGAATGTCCACTGTCACTCCTTGAAAATTCACATTCTATGCCAAATGTACAAGCCCCTTAATCCCAATATGATTCTATTGAGGCTGATGGCCAATCTGAAATTGTTAATGTTCCAATTGATGTGGAGGATGATGAGGATGACGAAGATTACAATTTGAGTGATTTTTTTTTTGAATCTGATGATGATATAAATGAAGATTTTGGTATGGAGGATGATGGAATCAATAGAGCAATTGGGGGCAAGCAGCTTGAGGGAGTTTGGAATGGTGAAGGAGACTTAGATCATGAGGATAGTGATGAGTTAAAGAGTGCAGAAGGGTCATCTGATGATGAAGGGAATTCAAGGCCTAGGTTCCCTGAGTTTAACCCAGCGCATTGGCATGGAGAATGTACAACCAGTGAATGATCAAAAATTGCATCACATGTAGTCTTTAAAGAGGGACTAAAGGAGTGGTGTATTAAAGAAAAACATGATTTTGAGTATAAGCACAATGATAAGTGGAGAGTGACAGCTGTATGTAAAAAAAAAAGTGGTTGGAAGATACATGCATCCCAAACACAAATGGGAGATGCCTTTTAAATCAAAAGTTTTAAGAGCATACATATGTGTGGCAAGGATCACAAGAATAGTAAGATTTGTTCAAGGTGGCTAGCCAATAAATATTTGCCATTCTTTAGAGATGATCATACTTGGACAGTAAATGCATTGAAGGGTGCAGTGTTTAGGGACCATGAAGTTGATGTGACTTTGGATCAATGTTATAAGGCTAAGAGAATGACCTTTAAGATGATACATGGTGCTGAGGAGAAGCAATATGAGAGACTTTGCGACTATGCAGCTGCTATTAGGAAGTGGAATGTGGGTAGCACAGTGAAGATACAAACTGCAAATGATGTGTTTGAGAGAATGTATGTTTGTCTTGATGCTTGCAAAAAGGGATTCTTAGTAGGTTGTACGCCATTTATTGGGATAGATGGTTGTCATTTGAAGGGGACAACAGGGGGTCAGTTGCTGGTTGCTGTTGGGAAGGATGAGAATAATAATAACTTCCCAATCACTTATGCTATCGTTGAAATTGAGAATAAAAGCTCTTGGACATGGTTTCTATAATGTCTGTTGGATGACATTGGACATGTGGATGAGAATGGATGGGTCTTTATCTCAGACCGATAGAAGGTAAGAAAAATTTAATGTGCATGTGAATTATTTATTTATTTTTTAAAAATATCATGATCTATAACCTGGATATGAATTACTAATGTATATTTATATATTTTTTATGGCAGGGATTAGTAGAGACCTTTAAGGATTTGATGCCTAATGCAGAGCATAGATTTTGTGTTAGGCATTTACATGCAAATTTCAAGAAGGATTTTCCTGGGAAGGTGCTCAAAGATGCAATGTGGAATGCTACTAGGGCAGCAACAAAGAATTATTTTGACTTCCACATGGATGAGTTGAAGAAGCTAGATGTGAAGGCATATAAGTGGCTTGTGAAGCTAGATGTGAGAACATGGAGCAGACATGCTTTTAAGCCAAGAAGCAAAAGTGACACTCTAGTAAACAATATATCAGAGTCTTTCAATGCTTGGATTTTGGAGGCTACGGATAAACCAGTGTTGACAATGATGGAGATCATAAGAGTGATGTCGATGCAAATGTTGCAAACCAAAAGAGATCATATGAGAAGGTATGAAGGGAGGGTTTGTCCAAGAATATATAAGAAACTTGAGAGGATAAAAAGCGAGGTTGGACATTGCATTTCTTGTTGGAATGGAGAGTCCAAATATGAGGTGAAGTATATATTTATGGTGGAAGATATGTGGTGGACTTGAATGAGAGGACTTGTGGTTGTGGGAGATGGGGATTGAGTGGAATCCCATGTTTCATGCTGCTGTTGCAATAATTGAGTATGGAGAGCAACTTGAGACTTATGTAGACATTGCTTACACTAAGGAGATATTCCTAAGTTGTTACCAATGGATGGTAAACCCACTTCCAAGCCATGAATAGTGGCCAAAAACACCCTATGACCCAATCAAGCCCTCAAAATTTACAAAGAAAGTAGGCAACGTAAGAAGGTAAGAAAGAGGGAGGCAGGAGAACCTATTAATGCATTTAGGGTGAGCAAGAAAGGAATTGCCATGAAATGTGGGAATTGTTTCCAATGGGGCCATAATCAAAGAACTTGTAAAGCTCCTGATAACTCCAACAAGAAGGCTTATAAAAAGAAAAAGAAAGGGCAATCAGGACAATCATCTACGTCTAGAGCTAAAGGGAGTAAAAAATTATCGGTAAATTTCAAGTACTACTTTGTTGAATTTTTCATCCAAATTTCAAGTACTACTTTGTTGAACTTTTCCAGCCTTTTTGGCTTTTTACAAGGTACTCAGCAATTAAATGTAGGTAATCAACAATCAAGTCAAAGTCGTACAAGGACAACACTAGTGGAAGCAAGAAGAATAAGGGAAAGGCTTAGACCTAGTGATAGCAAGAAGATAAATAATATTTTAGTTCAATATTTTGTTTAGTGATACATGGCCTTTTAAAAATATTGATGGAACTAGTAAACTTTTGTTTTTCAATATTGCTAGAAAAGTGTAATTGTTGATTCATTGAGTATTATTTTTTGGCAAACAATTACTATTTGTAAACACTCATTTGATATGGCATATTGAGATCCTTTTAAGAATACTAATTGAGATCCTTTTAAGAATACTGATTGAGATCCTTAGAGTTATCGCATAAGAATACCAATTGATTTCCATTGAACTTTATTTGATTGCAAGAAGCTAAGAGTAAAGCTTTATGGTATATACATTTTTATTTTTCTATCTAATATTTTGTGATGGATGAAGATTGAGATGCCTTTGCAATTAAGATGATACTTTCTTCTAGTTGTTATTTCTAAAGAATTGATTCTATGGTAATTATTTATTTTTAAACCTTTATTGTTATTTTTGGGTTCTATTAAGGGATGTCTAAGGGCATCGATTAAGGGATGCTCCATGCCCAAATGACATGGTATTGATTATATTGAATATCAATAACAATATCAACATGTTCAATCATGCGTGAAGAGAAGATTAAAAGGGCATTTGTGGGCATGAAGAGGGAGCAAAGGTTGCAATATACATTTTTGTAATAGCATCAATACTCAATAGTGTTTAATGTAAATGATGCAGAACAATATTTGATCACACCAATTATTTATATTTATATGAACTATAAAATCTAAGGATATTTGGCTCCAAAAATTTCCAAAAGCTCTTTTTTAAAGGAAAATACAAATCTGAGCATGACAACATATAATTACTAAACTTTAGAAAATATACTGCCATTAATTTCATAAGTTGAACATTACATAGTGGTGAACATTTTTATATTACATTACATCTAATTTTCACATATAGATACATTACATTACACATCCTTTTTTTTTAGTATGCCTACATATTTAGTCACTGTAAATAAAGATGACTTTCAACGTTAACACTTTGGACCCCATACAAAAGGCTATCACAATCCTACTATTGATTTAAGAAACCACTAATAATCACCAAAGCTACTTAGGAATTCTCTTATGCATTGCAGCTTCACTCTTCATCCTTCCATTAATGTCCAATAGTCTAGTAATTACACTTTTTTCTCGTTGGTGCGACTTCAATGTCATGCCTCTAAAAGTAGTTACATACATAACATTCTTTAGCCTTCAATCTAATCACCTGAGATAGTTGCGTTCCCTGCAACAAACAGTTTTTAAAATCATAAGAACCCCAGGTTACATAAACCAATAATTTTTTCTATTACATTCTACTACAATTATATACTACCAAATGCCATAGAAGGAGTTAGACCTATGAAAAAATATCAAATACTAAGGCCCATCTATTGGAAATTAATTTATAATATATAATCCTATGTATAAAAAAAAAAAAGTTTAATAGTAAGCCTTCTCATTATTAACTAGAATAGATTACTTGTGATTATCTGAGTTGGCTTTACATACATAATTAAATCTTGGAGCCAAAACTAATAGGTAAGATTACAATTTGGCAGCAGTGGCCGCTCTACTTGTAGCCAAGAGTACTTTAGGGAAGATTAATAGCATTCTCTACAATTTTCTCACATCCTGCAATTTTATCACATAGAGGAGCGTGAAAGTGTTTACTTGGAACAAATTGGTGGCCATCCCACAACCTATGCCCTGCCACACACAAAACACATACGCTTAAAATTTATTAAAGGGTGTCATAATCAACTTCTTAGGTAATGCAATTAAGATTATATAATGAATAGAGAGATTCAATTTCCTTTGTGAAGGGCCAAACAGTTGAAATTCCAAATGAATAAGACTCAGCTGAAAGATTTAGGGACAAATCTCCCCAAAAACCCAAATTATAAGCAGGGAAAATCTTATCTACTTTTCTATTTAAGAGAAATTGCAAAACGCAAGTATTGGGGGAGGGATCTTGAGGAAAAACTTTTGCTTATGCAAAGCCGCAAAGAGATCACCCAAAAAAGAAAAAGAAAAGGAAGATAAACAACTAAGTGAAGTTCAAGGACAATATCATTTGGTTGTTATAACATTTCCACCCTCAAGAATGGAGCCAATATCATCAAGGACAAAGCCCTAATGATAAAAATGGTTGGGATATTAATACCGAGTTACTTCAGGAATCCTTCAATATGAAAGCAATAATCATGCTCATTGTGACAAAAACCTTATTCCCAACAAATCAAATGTGTGAATCTAGTTCCAAAATTTGCCAAATATTTAATAAAAATCTCATAATTTCAACACCTTCATCATCTAAAAAACAGACAAGACATAGTGACATAGTCATACCGGCCTTTTGTTATCAAAGAGCAAGATCCTGGCACCAGGACTTTAAACCTGACATATACTCTCCATCATAAACCATATGATACTACCCAACACAATAAGATTTACTTGTGTAAATCCACAAATGCTATTCTAAATAGGTATTGGTCAAGATAGAGAAGTGAAATATTGAAAAAATATCATAAATGATCAAGGGTCTCTCAGGCAACAAATAAATAAGTGAAACACATGAATGATCCCAGATATTTTACCCTGGTTAATTATTTGCAATTTGTATCTTCATTGATGCGTGCAACCAATTTCAGGCTTCATTGTTTAAACCATCAGAGCAGTAGCTATATGTCTCTTGAGCATTTAATCAAACACCTAGTGAACGACACATGGAGATAAAAAAAAAAAATAATTAAAAAAAAAAAGAATTTCACAGAGACCCAACCCAAAAATTAAAACAAACAAATAATTCTTACTATAGAAATTCTCACATGGAGATAGAAAACAAGTTCTTTGTGGATTTAAATAGCAATATGTAAGAGGAAAAAAACAAACATACTAGGTGGTACAACACCAAACCAAGCTCACAGAGACCCAACCCAAAAATTAAACAAAACCAATAATTTCTATTATAGAAATTCGTACATAAAGATTAAAAAAAAAGGTTCATTGTGAATTTAAACTCAGGGAATGAAAAAAAAAAGAAAAAAGAAAAAAAAAAAAAATACCAAGATAGAACGGTGCGGCGAAACCACCAAGGCACATTCGGGACAAGGGCGGTGAGACAACAGGGGAAAGCTCACAGTGGCTCTGAACTGACCGCTGAGCTCTTTCACCATTGGACCTGTTTCTCTTCCTTCCTCTTTTTGCTGGGTTTTGGACTTTTGGATGATTAAGTTTGTTTTTAAAAGTCACGTGAGTCCCATGTGCTTATTCCGTTTTAATGTGAGAGAGACTAACTGAAGTATTGATTTGGTCATTTTGAATAGTTTAAGGAGTAAATTGGCCAATATAAAAATTGAGGGGGTTTTTTGGTCAGTAGCTAAAAGTTTAGGGGGTGTGGGAGCATTTTTCCTTTATTTATATATGCATGGATATGTGTGACTCTTTGGGTTAATAATTAATACATTAATGCATGTGGATTAAGTTTTGTCATTTAGTTTAAAATATTTTTATAAAAACAATGACAAATTGATAACGACAATTACATAAAAAATACAAAATATTATACAAACTTTACAAAATAAAATTGTTACACCTATCCATATTGACAATTGATAATGAAAACTCATAATAATGTCAAAATATAAAAACTTGTAGAAGGAAATACTAAAATGTCATGTATTTGTGTGAATTTATTTTTTGGTCAATAACTCGTATATTCAAGTTTTTTTTTTTTAATATTAAATTTTTTTAAATTTAAGTTTCTTTATGACCCTTCTCAAAAGAAATCCTAGAACCGCCATTGCTCCAAAGTTACAAAACAACTCATTCTTTTGGGGTTCGATATATGCAAAATTTGTCAACCTCCTTACATGCTTCATCGTGACAAATTTTTCTGCCAAACTATACAATTCTCCATACTTCCGCTCTTTTATTATTCACTAAATATTTTATTTTCTTACTTTAATTTTAATATGAGGGATATATAAACTATATAAATTTCATAAGCAAATTAATTATGACAAAAATATAACATTCAATCTAGAATGACATAATCAATGTTTTAAGGTGGCATCTATCAAATCTTCACATCATTTGCGTGCTTGCATTATCATTCTGGAAAAGAAAAACTCATGAATTTGAATTGTCACGCCTCTTTATCACAAATTAAACTTAGGTACGAAAGCAATTATAGCTACTGGTCTGTTAGGATAATTAATATTTTCTCAGTTATTAGCACCAAATCAATAACTATAGCTAAAAAAAATAAAAATAAAAATCAATAACTTTTATTGTCAGACCATATATGATATAATTTTCCTCACAGGCATGCACTGGTGTGGCCTAGGCCTAAAAGCTTATTGTAACAAATTTAAATATAAATAAATAGACTCGAAAAAAATTCCATCACAGGTGTCAGATGGTAATGACCCTGGGCACTCCTGCTTTATTTGTTTGAATAAAATTTTATTTGATTAGCCAAAAAGAATAAGAAGGGAAAAAAAAAAAAAAAAAATCCTCACACTAGTCATACCCTCTCACACTAAATTCGAAACACAAGCGAATGAGAGATTACATTGGGCATAGGAGAATTGGTAAAACCAGTCTACTACAATGAGTTGGAGTGGTAGTTGATATGTGTTGGCATGTGGCTTTGTGTAAAATTGGCAAAACCCCTTAATTTTATTTTTAACCTAAAAAAATGTGGATTGTTCAAAGACAACTCTATAATATATATAATTAAGGAAATTAAAAAAAAATGAGATACATTAATTTCATCACAAAATGATCACATGCTGTCATGTACTGGTTTGGTATCTTTTTTGTACTTTGCTTCACAAGAGTGACCTAGCTAAAAAGAAGAATACGTGGGAAACCATGTAAAGGCCGCATGTTACTATGTTTTAACGGGAAAAGACTTTTACTAATTAATATATATAGTGAAAAACTAAAAAGGTAAAAGAAATTTGACCCTGAAGTGAAGGGTCATACACTTATTGTAAGGATCAAAAAAGAATTGTGACCTTGTGGCACTAGTGAAGGTCTTTATTGTAAGATGTAAGGATTTAAAAAAAATTTATGACCGATTGTGTGGCTGCTGGGATTCGAGCCCAGGTCTCCACGGCCACAACGTGGAATTCTTACCACTAAACTACAGCCACTTCTTGTGGGTTATGCTTCCTGTGTATATATATATATAGTTATACTTCGCCTAAGCTCACAAGTATCACCCTTAATAAATGAGAAGCAGCCATGCAGATCCACTTCATCAAAATTAAGAGTAATTCTTAGGTATTCTTGGAGTACGGAACACTATTTCACTATACTCCAGGACTATCTAAGAATTTTTCCGAAATTAAAAGATCCTACTCACAATTTTCTTTTTTTGAGAAGCTACTTACAATTTTTTTTTGAGAAGACCCTACTTACAAAATTTAGAAAGGAAAAAGAAATTATAATTTGGGCTAAAATAGCCAAATAATATTTTTTTGCAAACTATGTTGCAATCTATCACTGTTTCGGAAATATGTAGGGATCTACCACTTTTTCGATACTCGAGTTTGGCGAAATTGAGTTTTCCATGGTACTTGAGTTCATGTAACTTGAGTACCATGGAAAAATTTTCTGGAAAATTTGAAGTATATTTTTTCAAAGAACTCAAGTTTTTGGAACTCAAGTTTTACGGTAAACTCGAGTTTCACAAACTCAAGTTTCAAAAAGGTGGTAAGTCCCTACATATTTTCAAAACATTGGTAGATTACTAATTTTTTTGCTAAATAGTGGTAGTGGGCCATTTTCGCCCCTATAACTTGACAGAACTCATTTTTGATATTAGACATATTTATTTTTGGTGGTAATGTTGCCTTGAATAAAAAGAGGCAATGTGCAAACACACAACACGACTAGCAAGAGTACTTCTTAGCCAAAAAGGAAAGCAAAACTTATGAATTGATTGCTGCCACAAATCCTTTTTTTAATATATGTTTGGAAACAACTTATATAACATTTTGTAGTGCATAGAAAGTGTGCTAAAGTATACTTGTATTATAAAAAAGTGAGAAAAATATAAGAAAAAAAAGAGGTTTTAAAAAGCTGTATATAAAAATTAAAAGTTAAAATAGTTGAGCATAAGCTTTAGCCAAACAAGCACTTTACTGACTACAAAATGGAGTAATGTGCTCGTTTGTTTTGATGTTTTGGGTCTAAAATGTGCATTTATCAACCCAAAAAGTGAAAAAGTGTGTTTGTTAAAAAAATTTAAAAGCATGTTTTCTCCTCAAATTGTGATTTTCTGCGTTTTCGTGTGGCTACCTTTGAGTTGCAATTGCAAAACATGCTTTAATTCAAACATAAAAATTACTGTTGGATACGCCATTTTCCTAAATTACCTACAATTTTTTCTTAAAAAACCCAACTTTATCCCTCTATTTGAAGACCAAAAGCACAAAAAATCCAATAACTGAACACATATTACCGTTAGAAAATCAATGTTGCTATTGACCAAACTCCTTGTTGGACTTGCCAAGCCTAGCACCTCGTCGAACATACCTCTCTCTCTCTCTCTCTCTCAAGAACTCTCTTGAATGTCCTCACCCCCCAAATAAACTTGTTTACCAAATGCTTTGCTTAAAAAAAAAAAAAAAAGCTTAGTTTTATATTGCACTTTTTGAAACCACAACTTTTTCAAAAAGCACAAAATAAAAAATCTAAACCAAAATCACCCAATATCAACAAATTGATGCTCCTTAACCTAAAAAATAAGTTAAGACATAATGTTATATATATATATATATATATATATATATTTTAAACACTTTTTCATGGCTATTGAGACTTGACATGATTTGTTGTAATTTGTATACTGAAAGAGAAGGATGGCAACAACATCAAATAACCAAAACCAAAACC
Source organism: Quercus variabilis (assembly GCA_030445155.1). Classification (NCBI taxonomy): domain Eukaryota; kingdom Viridiplantae; phylum Streptophyta; class Magnoliopsida; order Fagales; family Fagaceae; genus Quercus; species Quercus variabilis. The sequence goes on along the minus strand of CP129450.1, from coordinate 27,851,517 downwards.
AAAACCAAAACCAAAATTGACATTGATTTATTTTGGACAACTTGTAACTTGGTTTAACAAAATCTGACTCTCAACGTAGGCTTCTTTACTATACATTTTTTTAATTACAAATTTTCTATCATCCAACAAGTCATTTAAGTATGATACATTAATATACATAGCGCATAAAACGCATTTGATTAATCAAAACTCCCAATACGTATGCCTTTGCCAATATAACAAAATTTAAACAATCTTTACATTAATACATTTGTAATCAAAATTATCTCAACATACATACGGCCCATACAGGTATAATGATTGGATTTTTTGAAATTTCAAGCCCAGATTTGTATTTGTCCAAACTCCAAACTCAATTTCAGCAAGAGTTGTTCAGAACTGGTTCTTTTGGAGTTGGACAGGCAAAAAACTATCACCCCTTAATACATCAATGGATATAAAACGCACTAGTAGTTGTGAACTCCAAAAGAATTATGGTAGTGTTCTTAACAATTAAGGCAGAAGAACTAAAATTCTCAATAATTAATAACTTGTAGCCAGAGAATTGCAGCATGTTGGGAGCTTGGAATGGAATTTCAAGAAATCTCTCTAATATGGAAGGGGTTTCTGTAAAAATTTTTACAGGTGGAAGTTGTCAAATCCAAATTGCTGGCACAAGTTGAGGAAGGTTTATTGATTTTGTTCTCATGTCTTCCAAACACGAATGGTGCCATCAACAGAGGCAGTTGTCATGCAGCTGTCCTTTGGGTGGTAACTCACACTTGTCACCTGCAAAATGAAACCCATACGCTTATTTTAGATTGATATGTGTAATCTTTTTTTGATAAATAGATTGATATGTGTAATTTAGGACTCCAAGAGCTTGTGAATCTACTTCAACATGTTAAGCATTACAGCCACATTGATGCGTGCAAAGAACACTTTTTGGTCCCAAATTATTTCAATAAGCTTATCCAACTACTTTCAATAGAAGAGTTCAAAATCTGAGGAAGGAAAAACCCTTTTGAAAATGTTAGTGGTATGAGTACAGGATATACCATGACCACTGAGCACTATCATATAAAGCGAAAGGCATTTCACAGGAAATGGGGAAAAAGAGATGGAATGGGGGAGTACAGATGAATTTACCACTGAGGAATGAGCACGAAAACTTGACACCACAGATGCATCTGCCAGATCCCTAGAAGTAAATGAAGCCATCCTCAGATCCACCAGTTACATGTGCATCAATGTTGGTAAGGCAGCAATCCAGTTTGTAGGACTGATATAAGAGCACACAATCGAAATGATAAGATGCCATCAGTAATAAAAAATAAATAACTTATTTACAAAGCTCATTATGGATTCAATTTAGGGTACCTCAAAAGCTCATTATGGATGCATATTTAAAACATAGGAAGATCTTTAAACCATTATAAGCGTGAGAATAAATGGAGAGTAGCTTATCAATGCGCATAAAAATAAATGTACAAAACTTTTATGTAAACATGTTTGGTAAATAACCATCATTTCCAAAGAGGACTGCATTTCTTGATTAAATAAATTATCAAGTGTAAGAAATGAGAAGTAAGAATTTGCATGCTAACCTTACTATTATGGCCTTTATATTCTTGCAATTGTTCACCAGAAGTTCTGTCATGAGAATGAACCAGTAAAAGGGCAGTCAAAGCAGATAAGATATCTATTGTAAATATATATCATTGCAAATATCAAAAATAGCACAGGATTTTACCTATCTAGAAGGTGTAAAGTAGAATCTAAGCAACGAGCTAATATGCAGTTACCATCATTTGACATTGAGATACAGTTGATTGGTTGCCCCAAGTCATCAGATATTTCTCTATATGAAAAGGCAGAAAAAAAAACATCAGTATAAGAAGCTTCAAATATATATAGACTGAGTTTGATGTACCACAAAAAGGAAATACCAAAAAATTGTAAAGAAAAGCTACATCTTATTCACAAAAAGTAAGACATACAAACAATGTCCTGATATTAAGCAATTCTGCAACAACATCAAAATGTGGATTTTATGAAATTTCCACTAGAGTGCTACATACCTACCAATACGTATGTCAAATGTTCGAACAGTTCCATCAACACTTCCACCAATACTTCCACTCTTTTTTAGACAGACATACATAACACTGTCTGAAAATGAATCAATAATCTGCAAATCAGGCAGCACTCTTGAACATTAAGCCAATTTAAAAACTATAAAGAGCAGCCATGAAAAAATTACTGACAGAAAAATTAATGTAAACCTAAATTGACTCAGTGCTGTGAGATCTGCAGTCCCAAGCATGCAATGATTGATCATAGCTTGCTGAAACTACTACAGACGAGTACTCATTGAACTTTATAGCATTCACTTGAACCCCAAAAATAAAATAATAAAAATAGTAAAAGTTAGAAAAAAAAAGCAATGACTAAATTTTTTTTTTTTTTGACAAGTAAGAAAGATGTATATTCAAAAGGGTACTTCATGCAAGAAAAGCACAAAGGAAACCAAAAATTACAAAGAAAAGAAAGAAGAAAAGAAAAAAAAAGAAGAAATTAATTACAAAGGAGGAGAGAACAAAGGAAAGAAGGGAGAGAATCACTAGATGTGAGTTCCCAAGATCGAGACTAGTCGAATAGAGATCAACTAAAAGAAGTAAGCAACTGGTCTTTGGAGCTATCTAACTCCTTAAAAGTTCACCTTCCATAGACACCACAATAAGTACAATGGAACTAAATTCCAAATGTTAGACAAGTGCTTCCCCAACCAATTCCACCAACCAAAAAAGCAGACTAGGAACACTTTTCACAATGAAGCAGTAAGAGATCCACAGTCTCCCCACAACGATGACACATAATGCACCAATCAACAAAATTAAAACCCCCAAGTCTCAAATTATCACTCGTAAGAATCTTATTCCAAGCTACAATCCAAACGAAGAAGAAAACATGTCTAGGGGCCTTAACTTTCCAAGGAAAAACAACATAATAAGAACCTCGCAACTTATTGTAAAATGAATAGATGTCAACTTCCATCACATCCAGTCCCCAATATCCGTTGAAGGAATATTGGATTCCAAGATACAAAGAAAGTCCTCCCCTGCATCCAACTCCCATTCATTAAGATCTCGAATGAAACGAACATCCATAAGAGAGAGGATAGTCTGAGAACAACTAACGGGTTTAAACGGCATCTAGAGACTAAGGTCCTGTTTGCTACGAACAGTTTTTATTGATTAAATAATAGTACACGTATTTTCATAATAATTTTTTACTCACATGTATTTTCACAATACTTAAATAATGTTACTAAAAACCTACTACCAAAGTTGGCTTTAACCCATTTTGCGGGGGGAGGCATCCATTTGGTGGGACTTCGGGTTGGAGGAGGTTTTGGAGGTGTAGTGTTGGCTTGCTGAAATTCTTGTAGGGCATCTCTAGCCGTTGAGTTGATCAGTTTCAGGTCAGCAACTTCCTCTCCCATTCTCAATTTATTCCTCTTGAACCAAATCTGATATGCTAACATTGCAAACAGGTCAGTGGGATGAGACTTCTCCATACACATGCGAAACACTTCCAAGAATGTCGAGCACTCACTGGCTTCACTCTTCAGCAAACCAAAATGCCCAGCCCATACCTCTTTTAGCTTTGGACAAGACTAGAGTGCATGCAAAGTAGACTCCTTTTCTGCTCCGCAAACCTGGCAAGTGGGATCAGTGAGAACTTTCCTCTTTACAAGGTTAACCCGAGTTGGAAGAGCATCCAAATTTGCGTGCCACATTAGTGTTTTAGTTACTGTTGGGAGTCTTCATTTTCCTAAGACCATTCCATGTGCTCTTAGACTCAGACACATTTGATGATCCAACATTTGAACTCATCTCTTCCTCCACCAGGAGTCTATACCCGACCTTAACCGAATATATCCCTTCGGCAACATTGAAGCTTATGGGAATTGATTTGATCAGCTTGGCTTCATGAGGCATGAAATTATTATCAACTGCATCTTCAATCCAGCACCTCCTCTCCTTGTTAATCAATACTGATACCTGAGCATCACAACCAAAGAAAGTTAGAGGAGATTGAATTCTGGTGTACTGGGGTTCAGGTAGCCATCTGTCCTCGTAAATGAGGATGTTCTAGCCATTTCCCACTCTCCATTGGGCCCTATTTTTTATGGCCTCTTGGCCTTTAAGAGTAATCTTCTAGGCAAAGGAATTTTTATCTTCCTTCGCATAAAAAAATAGTGCCATTTAGAAAAAATTTCGCTATGAAAACCTATGGAAGAGAGAGGTCTTATTTTCTGGCAATCTCCACACTTGTTTTGTCAACATTGCATCATTAAATTTCTGTAGTTTCTTGAATCTCATACCACTAAGGTCTTTTGGAAGGCATAATGAACTCCACTTCGACCAATATATCTTCCTACTAGAATTTATGGATCATCTACTCTATGTCATTGCATAATGTGATGGAAAGTTTGAAGCAGTTCATGGCAAATGTTGGAACAGCCTGCACCACCGCCTTTAGCAACACTTCTCGCCTAACTTGAGAAAGGAGTTGTTCTTTCCAACCTTGTAACTTGGCCCACTCTTTGATAAATATGAGACTTACCTTTTTGTTCCTTCTCATGTGAGTAGGAAGACCAAGGTATTTTTGGTATTGTTTGACCTCTTGAACCCCAAGGTAGCTTGTGATCTGCTCAATGGCTTCTGCTGAAGATGATTTGCTAAAAGAGAGAGAGAGGTCTTTGACCTGGTAGTACAAATAAGGCAAACAATTGTGTGTTAGGTTGGGAAGCTTTTGGTCTCCTCTTTCATGTCATGTCTTGGATGTTTTCTATTATACAATCGTGTAATAATGCTTCTTGGATCTTGCAAATGAAGCATGTAATTGACAACTATGTCTAATAAAAAGTTATTATAGTTTATTTTTATTTTTATTTTTTTTTCGTATCAATTAAATGATAATAATATCCATGGTAATGATCCCTGGAGGTAAAGATTGCAATGAAAGAAACATGTAATCATTATTGTTGTTGTTGTTTGTTTGGTTTATTTTTTTTTTATATATTATTTTTTGGAAGAAAGAAAGCCCTAAAGCTATAATTTTAATGGCATTTTTTTTTAATCTAGTGTGTGTTTGACTCTCGTTTAAAAAGCCAGTTTATTTTACTATTTAGTTTATTTTTACTATTATTCATGAGTCCCACTATACTATTTCAGCAAACTTTTATTTTTATCTATAGTACTTTTAGCAAAAAGTTTTCAGTTTCAGCAAAATAAGCGGATCCCAAACAAACCCTATTAGTTATTAATTTTTCATTGTAATGCTTCTTGCCTTTTAAGATAAAACATTATTAATTAAATTCTCACCTAATATTTTTGAGATAAAAAAAAAATTATTAATAAAATTTTTGTACATAGATTTTGTTAACATCTAATTTTGAATTGATAATATGGTTAAGTCAATTGATCTAAAATATGATTTTATCAATTTTAGTTTAAGAAAAAAAAAATTCTTCCAAAACAATTATTAAGATATGCGGGTTTTTTTTTTTTTTTTTTTTTTTTTTTCAAACCGATTATTCACTCAATATGGAGCCTTTTTTATATATTATTAATTAGGATGGGTCTATTCTTAATGGGATTCCTTAGGCCAAGGGCTTGAGTTGCCCGTTGTTTTTTTGCTTTTAGCAAATTCCATAAATTTGATTGTTTATTTATGTTTTAAAGCTATTATTGTAGCAATTCTTTTCTTTATAGTTGTTAAGTCGAAAACTCCTTCATTACACATCACAACAATCTTTCGTAACAATCTAATAAAAAATATTACCATATGCCCTGGGTAGCAATGATTTTTTACATGGCGGGACTGAGGTATAGTATTTTTATAAAAAATTCAACGTTAATATATCCATAAATTGTCTAGTTCACCATAATCATACAAAATATCCAAAAAATAATATTTTACATCAAAATTATGTCTACTATGAATCTTTCATAAAATAAAATTAATCTATTATCATCAAATTATAAATTTTGAATTTTGTTACAAGCATCTTAAATTCATCCATTATCATCAAATCATTAAAGAAGAACATTTTGCATTAAAAAACTTTGGTTGTTACATGTGTTTTAAATTCTGAATGACTAATATCAATTTTTCTTAAAGAATACATCAAATGCATGTTTTTGGTTTCCTCATATTTCTTTTAACTTTAATATGACTCAAGAATGAACCTAAAAATATTTTCAAAAAAAAAAAAAAAAAGAATGAACCTAAAAATAACTTTTGTTTTAAAAAAAAAAAAAAAAACTCAATTATATAGATGTTACTCACTTTCAAGAAAAACAAATTTCACTATTATTTTAAGTAACATCCAACACAACCCCACATACTCACTCTTGCAAGTTCACTCTACTATTTTAGGAGCGAAGAGATGAAAAATAAAAAAGAAAAATTTTTATTTACTAACTGTTACGGTTTACAGCTTTGTTTGGTTGTGTTGAGATGAGCTTTGTTTTGTTAATAACAACTAAACAACGGGGCTGTCATGAGAAAAAGCAAAAGACACGTCGCTTGAGAATGAGAATGAAGAGAAAAATGTATGGGCAGATATCTATAGTATTTAAAGAGAGTGGGTCATTATCCATCGGATTAAACACAAGTCTTTGGACAATTGGAGGACTCAGTTATTATTTTATTTGTGAAGAAGCGGAGTCTGTTTGGAAATAACTTATTTAACTGAAATTAAATTTTTTTTATTGAAAGTACTGCAAATAAAACTAAAAGGTAACTAAAATAGTACAGTGAGACCTATAAATAATATCAAAAAGTGCAATGAGATCCATAAATAGTAGCAAAAATAAACTAAATAGTAAGAAAAATAAACTAAATAGTAAAAAAAACTAGTTTTTTAAGCTGATGTCAAATGCAACATAAGAGTCCATTTGGGAATAGGTTATTTAGCTGAAACTAATTTTTTTTTTTTGCAAAAATTGTTGTAGATAAAGTTAAAAGGTAGTTGAAATAGTACAGTAGGACTTACAAATAGTATTAAAAGTGTAATGGGCCTATAAATAATAGTAAAAATAAGTTAAATATTAAAAAAAAAAACTAATTTTTTGAGCTAATGGCAAACGCAACCTAAGTTTATGTCTTCTAAATACATGGGCGGTCCATTATATGCTTTTGAGGGGGTCTGTATCTTTTTGCTACGTATGTGACTCCGCCTCTGCGTATACCCTAGCACTCCAAGCTTTTATAGGATAATACAAAAAATACTCATAATTTCATAGTCAGGACACATTATTTAAGTATTTTTAATCTAAAAAAAATCCTTAACTTTTAAATTTACCTTTTTTTTTTTACACGAGAGTTTGCTATGTTTGGCCAAGGGATTTTGGGGAGGGATTTTATTTGAAGTCATAATATCGGTATTTACAATTTTTTATTTTTTATTTTATTTTTTTTAAGGTTACATGGGAGTTTTCTAAAAACTGTTGAGATTTTTAAGCATCGAAGGACCAAATCTCAAAACCAATTTTGATAGAGAGCATGCTATCGTACAAATTTTACAAACATTAATATTTTCACACCATCACCATTATCCCTTATATTGCCATAAGACTGATGTTTAATTGTTTACATTGCCACCACCATTACCAGCTTATATCAGCACCATTGCTTACGGAAAATGATTCTCTTCACTTTCTTTGAGAAGGAGAGTGTCTATTTTAAGATAGAGATTCTATATTTTACAAATTTAGAGGTGAATATAGAGTCATGTCATTTAAAGTTAGCATTTTATTTATTTATTTATTTGGTTACATGAGATTTTAAGTGAGATAACAATATTAATTTACACATTTAAATCAATGTATTAAAAACTAAAATTTCAACATGAAAAGAATTCTCTTTGTTTTAAAACAAATGGAGAGAATCTTGATAGCATTCACATTGCTACCACCATTGCAATTATTACTGCACCATTCTTATAGCACCGGTGCCACAGCGTTGTCACCACTTCCATTCCTAGCACAACCACCATCTTCATCTTTAACATCACCATGATCATAACACCACTGTACATCAAAAACCTCATTTACCATCATAATAATTATTACTCTGTCCATTACACTATTTTTATAGCCAATTCGGCACATATAATTATCATTAATGTCATTGTTGTCACTTCCATGCCATCACTAATATTTTTGTTTTCCAAAACATTAATCAAATTTTCATTCAGTAGAGAATGAGACAGTGTTTATCTTAGTGGCGACTCTTCGAACCAAATAATCAAATTTTTATTCAATAAAGATTACAAACATGAGATTATATTTAACAGCAGAGCTAGGACACAACAAAAATTTACAAAAAAATCCTTTGAAAACAAAAGCCAAGCAGTATAATGATGTCCAATCAGCTAGCTGATTTAAGAAAGGAAATGGGAAAGATGTGCGTTACATTACAAAAGTTTAAAGGTTACATATATGGTAGAAAAAGTTGCCGAGGCTTTTTACAAATGCACCACTATTTGACATAAATTCCTAGAAAACTTGATGCAATTTCGGCTTCCTAAGGCTAAAATCTTGATTGATCAATGACAGTTACAGAAACCCATCATCTCCTGTTAACTCCTTTTGATTAAGACAATTAAACCCCATTATCATTACAAGGGTTAAACTTAATGCAGTCCTTTCCTCTCCCTCATCACTTGCTCTATAAATAGATTCTCACTTCTCAACTTTCACACATCTCTCTATCTTTTACTTTCATAGACAAATATATACACACAACATTTTCCAATGGCTAGCATAAATGTGTTTATGTTATTATCCCTTGCATGCGTCTTGGCAGTGACAGATGTGACTGCAACAAGGGACTTGTACATTAAGCCTGGACATAGGCTTGCAGCAAGGCTTGAAACCAGTGAAGGCTTAGTCCCTTGCTGGAACGCACTATTGGAGCTCAAATCATGCTCAAATGAGATTGTTATTTTCTTCCTCAATGGCCAGACTGATATTGGTCCCGGCTGTTGCCGCGCCATTTCTATTATAACACATAACTGCTGGCCTGCCATGCTCACTTCACTCGGTTTCACAGCTGAGGAAGGCAATATTCTAAGAGGCTATTGTGATGCAGCAGCCTCCATTCCATCTGCAGCTCCTTCTCCTTGCTCACCAGCGCCTCGGGCCTAGTCGTTGAGGTTAAATATATGCATAAAAGGTCGTACCAAGCGCAAGAAGCTCTATGCAGTTTATCAGTACTTGCTACCATATTTAAGATTTCAATCTCCCTCTCTTGCTTTTTTTTTTTGGGTTTCTTTTACATAGAATTATTTCCTAGGGCCAACCGGGTTTGTCTCTCTATCACGTTCCCTGAAGACATGTTGGGATTTTTGATGTGGTCTATTTTGTTATGTAATAATCAACCACATAATAAACAAAAGTTTTGATAATCTGATGTTTCGTACGATTCCACTTAGCTATTCATTGTACTCCTTTGTACTTGTTCTTGCATATGTTGAATGGGCGTTTCAACCAAAGGCTAAACTATATAATTGGATCCTACCTATTCATAATTAACATTGACAAGACCACTAAATACTCCCTCATTGGTGCCAAAAGTCACTTCTCTTGGGCATCAATAATCCAAAACAACTCTTAAACAAATTAATAAATATTTATTTGCACGAAAAGCTTTTCTCAGTATGTATAAAACATTTTCACACACTAAATGTCTACCACAATAATTTGCATCGGCTAGTTTCACTCCCAATGTGTCATTAGACCCAAATATCATGTATATTTAATTACTATAAGAGTTATTCGATCAATAACATTACAGAATTTTTTTTTTCTTTGACACCTAAAAAAATATAATTATTATATCAATTACCTTCAATTAATTTAGAGTACCTTCCCCTATAAATTAAAGAACTCTCTCCACTACTCTTTCAATCATATACACAGAATCAAACACAACTATACAAATCACAACACGCGCAGGTAAACTATGGCTGTCAAAAACATGTTCATCTTACTGGTCCTCACAAGCCTCTTGGCAAATGTGACTGCATCAAGGGACCTTGCACTAAAGTCAGGATTCAACGTTCCAGCAAGCTTGGAAACAAGAGAAGGTTTAGTCAAATGCTTGGTTTTGCTCATGGAGTTGAAGTTTTGCTCAAATGAGCTCTTTCTTCTTGTACTTACAGGCGAGAACAGTCTCAGCGTTGATTGTTACCAAGTCATAACCACTTTCACCAATAAGTGCTGGCCTTTCATGCTTACTTTGGTTCAACACTAAGCAAGGCAATTTACTGCAAGATTACTGTGATACAGTGCCTAGGGTTGCTACAGCTTCTGTTGCTGGCTCATCCCAGCTATAATATTTCACTTCCAGAATATAGCTGATGAGATACTCTGAACAAATAAAATTAAGTCGCCTAATGCAAATAAAGTACTCAACTGTGTGTTGGTTGGGAAGCCTTTGGTCTTGTCCTTCATGTCATGCATTTGATGTTTTGCTTACTGTACTGTCCTGTAATAATGCTTCTTGGTAATAGAGTATGTAAATGAGAAATTGTATCTAATAAAAAAGTACCTTTGTGTGTTCTGTGTCAAATTAAATGATAATACCCATAAAATTCATCTCATTAGGAAAGATTGCTATTAGAGGAACAAGAGAATCTGTCGTTTTGTCTTTCATAAATTCCAAAAAGCTGTTTACTTATTTAACTTTAAGAGCAATCAATGATTCAATATAGTGGTTATTCCTTTTCTTTTTTTTCATCCTCAATATAAAAATAGGACAACGTTTGGTTATAGCGGATGACTATAACTCTCACTACAAGAATTAATATGATTATGTATTTTGAAAATCTAATGATTAGATTGTATATTTTTTTTTTTATGTTCTTAACATACATATCAAATTTTGTGCTAATCAAATGTTATTTACTACTCAGTAATCCATAAACTTGTTCTTTATGTATAATTTTAGATTACAAAAATTTGAAATTTAAACAATTGATTGATAGCATAGTTATTGATCTGTAATTTTCAAAAAAATTTTAAGTATAAAAAATATAAGAAGAAAATGTAATTTAATAATGACTTTATCAAAATCTACCTTCAATAATAAAATATTGAGTAAAGTTGTAGCTATTAGCTATTACTAAGAGCATTCACAACAAAGATTTCAAGAAATATAGTTTTTAATAACTCAAAAAACCACTTTATCCATTTTAACAAACATTCTATTTTAACACACAACACATTAAAAAAATATAAACAACTCAATTAAATAAATATAATAAACCCAACAAATTCATTTCACCCTAACCCCTCGCTCTTTCTCCTTTCTCATCCTCTCTGCCTCTTCTCTCATCCTCTTCGCCTGCTCTATCCTACTCTTCGTCTCTCTCATGCACCACCTTACAAAGCCACTACCACCACTAACCACCACAATCTACTGCCACTACTAACCACCACTGCAACCCACTACCACCACCAACTACAAGTCATTGCCACTATCAATCAAAATCCACTGCCACCTAGTAAAACAATCCACAACACCTGAAACCTAGCAACCCACAAAACAACCTCCACCACAACTCACAAAACCCACAAAACAACGCCCGAAACAACCCCAAACAAACTTCACCACAACCCATAAAACAAAGGGCAGTACAAAATTAGACACCAATGCTTATCATTCTCTAGAACAACATATCTCCTTGAGGAAAAGCTCTAGGAATCAAAAACTGGTAACCAACATAGCAACAACACCACCCCCTTCCCTCCCAGCCACATAATTATAATCTCGTCTCACCCAAACAAACTAATAGGAGACATTACCATATGTCTCTCATTCTTAAGTTGACTCCTTCGTTTCTACATAATCTTTCATAGACTAATAGGAGTAGGAGATGTTACCATATGTCTCTCTTAACATTTAAAAAAAAAAAAAATCTTCAATCTTTATTGAATTAAATTGGACAACAGTCAGCTTTACAAATAGACACTAAGGTGGCAAGCTGATTGTGATTATTGAAACAAAAACATTCAAGGGAAGTAATGACATGTTTGGATGTTTAAAAAAGGAGGGGGAGTAGAGTAGAGGAAGGGAGAGTAATGCAATTACTTTGTTTTGGAAGTTTTTTAAAGAATAAGGGGGAGGGGTTTGGAGGGGTTTGGACTCCCTCTAACCCCCCAATTTTAATTCCCCCAAATTGGAGAGATTTGGAGGGGGAGTAGAGTACATAAATTATTGATCAAGTAAATTACATAATTTACCCTTATTATATTAACAAAATTACACAAGGGGAAGGGCTAATTACTCCCTTCCTCTTTACTAATTTTAAAAACATTCAAATAAGGTGGAGGTGAATCATTCTCCTCTACTCTCCTCCCCACTACTCCCCTTCCCTCTACTCCCTTCTACTCTCCTCCCTCTCTAAACTTCCAAACAAGCCATAAGAGACAATCTAGTTGCCTTATTGGTTGCTCGATTACACTCTCTTTTAACCTAAGCAAAGGAAAAACTACTAAAAGACTTAGAAAGACATAATATGTTGCTGATGGACCAATCTGGCGTTGGAAAAAAAAGGGGGGGGGGGGGGGTGGGTGGGGTGAAGGGGTCAAAGCAGACTTCAGTGTCACCAGTGTCACCTTCAAAAATGACTTGGTTCCATGTTTCAGAAAGTGCCAACTGCATAGCCCATAGGATGGTGGTTGCTTTTGCTAGAAGTGGAAAGCAGGGAGGAACGATCTTGGTCTAGACTTTAAGAACTTCACCTTTATAGTTGCAGGGGATGACTGCTACAGCAGCGGCTTTGTCTAAGATTGCAATATATTTATTGACTTTAATCCATTCCTTAGGGGGAGGAGGAGGAGGAGTCCGTGACAACTGAGACGCTACTTGTGCTAGATGAGGTACAGTTGTGGTTTCTTTGCTAGAAACAATGTTGAGAATTCAGCAAACTCTCCATGGATGTTGGTGATTGCAGCTTGGATATCAATCTGGGATCCCTTGTGAAGCAGATTGGTTTCTAAGGAACCAAATTTCATCCAAGATAGAAGCCATATTAAGGGGAATAAGCCACTGGTCTTCCTTGGGGCAAGGCGCATTGGGTGGATCAAGGATCAGTTTGATGAGGAATTTAGGGGATTGAATTGAGTGTTCCTCAGGCTTTAAGCCCCAATAGCAGGATTGCCAGAGCACCTTAGCTATGGGGCATTCAATGAAGAGATGAATAGGAGATTCAATTTCATGTTTACATAAAGCACAACATGAATCCTGTATTAGCATCCTTTGGCAAAGATTCTCCTTAGTTGGGGGTGTATTCCAAAGCAGCATCTTCATTCTCTTCGGGGCTTTGAGATTCCCTAGTCTTTTCCAAGAGAGCTTGAATTAAGGCAGATAGTTATCCAAATCTAGAACTAACCAGTATACTGATTTGACTGTGAAGTTACCCTTATTGTTTGGAGTCCAAATAAGCTTATTAGGCCTCTCTTAACATGACACTTTGAGCCTCTTAAGTCAAATGTTTTTTAACCAACTTTTGCTATGTTTACTCTAAAAAAAAAATTGCTATGTTTGGAATTTGGAAGGGGGATTTTATTACAAAGTAAAAATTTGGGGATGTACAAAATTGATTTTCTTTTTGTTTAGATCAACAAGGGATTTATTTAAAATGTTAGACTTTAAAGTTTTTCAAGCATCCAATGCATCAATTCCCATATTCAATCTTCACAGGGAGAATATTGTCATACAAAATTTAGCAGTAATAATAACATTTCATACATCACCATTACTCTTTATATTGACACAACACAAGATTGTCGGTTTATTATCACCGCCACAACTATCCCATACCAACATATTGCTCGCGGAAAATGATCCTCATTTGCTTTGAAATAGAAAGTATCGATTTAAAATAATAATTTTATATTTACACTTATAGATGCATGCAAAACTAAAATTTCAATATAAAATACTCTATTGATTTTAAAATTAATGGAAAGGACCTTGATAAGATTCACGCTGCTACCACCATTTCAGCACGACTATATCCTTATACAACTGTTGCCTTTACCTTTTCGAGCACAGCCACCACCACGACCGTTATTAGCATAATAATTACTAGCCTCTGAGCACGCGCTCACGCGCGTGCTCAAAGGCTCTTTTGTTTTTTGGGTAAGGGTTAATTTAGGGTATTAACCCTAAATTATAATAAATACCCTAAATTAATCCTTACCCAAAAAACAAAAGAGCCTCTGAGCACCCACGTGAGCGCGTGCTCAGAGGCTAGTTTTTCGTAATTATTATCCATTTTTGCCAATTTTTTCTATGCAGTAATCAACGTGTTATTGATTGGAAGATGATGCAATAATTTAGTATTAACCTTTAGGGAGAGGAGAAAAAAGATCCTCTAAATAAATCTTATATAGTGCATTTATTGAAAATGCATAATAAAATTGTAACAATAAAACTACTTACAAAATACATGTGATGACCTTTACAAAAGCAATTATGAAAAAGTTGGTGGATCAATGTAGAAAACTGAAATATTTACATCAGGTAAAACTGTAAAATAATGTACTACATCTGAAACATGGAATAGGTTAACTTATTAATATTATGACAACTACGGTGGAGAAGTTGGTGGGTCAATGCTATTTGTTTCACATTCTAATTGCTTTCCAGCAGCATTTGCCATGAACCTATGATATAAAATGTGTTAGTTTGTGTTATTAATAGAGACTTTAAAACGTACATAATAATGATCAGCACAATAAACATCATGCATAAACTTTTTAAATGAAATAATTGAACTAACCTTGTGATGATATTGCATAGCTCCATGTATGTGAAATGGTCTACTTCAGCTTGGGACTTGAAGAACTATAATTTAATAACCAAATTTTAAAAAAAAAAATTAATATAAAAACTATGTAATTATTATTTTTTTTTTAAAGTAGACGTGGTAATGATTTGTACCTGCTTTATAATCACATCGTCCTTGACTCTCATTTTCTGTTTGTCGTTACTGTTTTTGGTGTTGAAGATCGCATCATCCTTGGTTTTTTTTCTTTGTATCTTTTTTTGCTCTTTGATGTTAGGAACCACATTGTCCTTGATTTTCATTCTCTGTTTGTCTCTGTTGGCATGAGTGTTTGAGATCACATTGTCCTTCATTTTTCCTTTGTCTTTATTCTTATGGATGTTAGAAACCTCATTGCTCTTGACAATGAATTCTTGTTTGTCTTTGTTCTTGGAACTTCAAAATGAAGAAAAAAAAATGTTTGTATATTAAAATTATCAATTAGTTATTTTCCTATTTTTAAAAAATGGCGTAACACACCTTTCCAATTCTTGTGACTCTAAAACTTGTTTTACTTCTTTCCAAAGCTCTTTCTTGTTAGCTTGAACAGTGAATCCCCAACCAAGTGAATAAATTTGCAATTTTCGAACCTAATCCATTTTTGACTGATCATCCTTCCACTTCTCCCAATGAGCAATAGGAACAACATGCACTCCATTATTTAGCATAGTGGACTCAATCCTCACATTTGAGGTGGGCATCTTTCCTGTTACCAATAAATTGTATATATAAAAAACTTTAAGAAACGAAATATTAAAATGAAGATAGCATAACCATTAAAATTTGTAAATTATTAAAATAAATCTATAAGTAAGACAGTTCTTTTCAATTGTTAATTAATACCTATGATGAAGGGAACAAAACATCTTTATACACAATATTTCTTGTGTGAACACCTTCCTCCTCAAGTATTCTTCCTTTTTGCACCAATAGTTTTGTGGTGGATTGGGAGACTTCCCTTGACAACGTCACATATAATTGGCCATGACTAAAAACATGATTAGGAAGATAAATTCCAACAGTTGGAATTGTCTGACCTTGCGCTTTGTTTATTGTAAGTGCAAAGCTCAAGCGTATAGGAAATTGTCGTCTGATCATTACAAACGGCAGGTGTACATTTTCTGTTGTCTTCAAAGGGATTCTTGGCAAAAAAACGCGTGTACCCACATATTGTCCAGTCAAAATTTTAGCGTCAATTACGTTGTTAAAACATCCACAGCATATCAATCTTGTACCATTACATAATCTGGCTTTTGGATCTATATTGCGCAGCAACATAATTGGAGCACCCTTTTTTAGCCTTAATATATGTGGTGGTAAACCCCCTGGAGATATAGAATTTAGGAATTCTTGTTGATATAGATGTTGCGTATCTCCTTC
Organism: Quercus variabilis; assembly: GCA_030445155.1. Taxonomy (NCBI): domain Eukaryota; kingdom Viridiplantae; phylum Streptophyta; class Magnoliopsida; order Fagales; family Fagaceae; genus Quercus; species Quercus variabilis. The sequence goes on along the minus strand of CP129450.1, from coordinate 27,835,244 downwards.
AACCTCATCAAAAGAATGTAACGTAAACTCATCTCCTGGAAACTGAGAAATTATCTTCGCATTAAGCTGTTCAACATCATCATTTATAGGTGTTAGCAAAGCCCTATCAACCATATACCCTGCATCATTGGCATGTTCTTGCAAACTTGGAAAAACTTGATCAATCAAGTTGTATATAGAATGCTGACCCTCCCATTACATTGCCATAGAAGGGGGTGGTTTAATCAAATCATCCATTATATATGGTTCATTCCCATCACCAATGTGTTGTATATACTCAGCAAACTCTTCATTGTTAATGGATCTCATATTCTACTTTAAATGTAACACTTTGACTTCTTTCCATAATGGGGACTTGACTATGCATGCATCAATCATTTCTGCTTTTGTACCCTTTGGAACAACCGGAAGTACTTGACGAAAATCTCCACCCAAAATTAGCACCTTCCCACCAAAAGGTAAATTTACTTCCATAATATCTCTAAATGTTCTATCTAAAGATTCAAGTGCACGTCGATTTACCATTGGCGCTTCATCCCAAATAATTATGGTGGCACGTCTAATAAGTTTAGCTAAGTTTGATTGTTTACTTATTGAACAAGTAGATGAAGCATCGGGAGTTAAAGGAATCTTAAACCTGGAATGCGCTGTTCTTCCACTAGGGAGTAATGTTGCTGCTATGCCTGATGTAGCTGTGGCAATTGCAATATGACCGGCCTTTCTCAAGGTTGCTAATATTGTGCGATACAAAAATGTTTTCCTAGTTTCCCCTGGCCCATCGACAAAGAATATCATGCTTTCCTTACGATCAATAACTGTCATGATTGTCTCATATGCAACTCTCTGGTCATTATTCAACTTCTCAATTAAAGTGAGGTCTTCATCTACATTGGGAATAGTTAGCTCATCTTGTATGAGTCTTGGCATAGTTGAATCATTATCACATTCTCCAGTTGAAATCGGCAAATCATACTCTGTAATATGCTTTCCATGTTGCAAGAGTAATGCCTCTAAATCATTGAAAAGTTTATTTGTACGATGTGTCTCTGTTGTAACAGATGTTGATGGGTAATCTTCTACCATATATGGATAAAACTCATTCCACAATTCTCTTACTCCAATTGGTAAACAAAATACCAATATTGTAGCGAACAATCTTCTTAAAGCTGACGGCATTCGAATGTCTCTTGCCTCAAGCAGACACTCTCGTATGCTGTTATCATTCTCTAGTAAACCCCTTTGTTCAGCTGCTAGCTTAAAAGTTGGATAGGTTATCCCATTCACAGTCAATAAATCGTCAAATCCTGTTGGACCCTTGACATGATTAAGAAGAACACGCAGATTGAACTTTTCTCCATCAAATGGTGAAACAGTATATATCCTGCCCACTACTTTTTTATGAGATCTTCTTCGTGTCCATGTTTTATTTTTATAATCCCAACAATAATGCTCAGGGAACTTTCTATATATATAATTTCGTGCATCATGATCAATCATATTCATATAGAAAAATTCAGTGAGCATTGTATTTTTACTTCGCTCCAAAACATTAGCAATAAGTTCATGTGGTCTAAAACGTACTTGTTGTCTATCTGGAAGATGAATTTGCAAACGAAAAACGGCAGGGTACATTCGATACATAGGAAAAGAAAATATCTTCCAACATGCCTCTGGAGCACATACCCATCTTGCATCAATGTACTGTTGGACCTCATCATAATTTGGGCCTGGTCTAACTTCCATAGAGACAAGATCTGGGCCTTTATACACATATTTATATAAGTAATTTACACTCTTGATACTACAACATATTTCAATATTAATATGACAATTATATTTCAGCAGTAACCAAGGATTATATGGAACAACCCAAGTGTTGTCTACCATAATCCTGCAATGATCATTTAATGGCACAGGATTATTAGTATCATATCGTTTGTAAATAGGATATGAGTCATTACCTTGGAAGGTTTCTGGCGAGAAAGGCTTTGGGTATCCTTTTTTACACCGCCCATTTTTCATGCATGGTGATCTTGGATTTTGTACTCCGCAAGGACCATGTATCATATGCTTCAGTACAGCTTTATGTAACTGAGGCAGTTCCTCCTTACATGGTATTTCTGCTTTAACAACTCGATCGTAATCCTCAGGATTATGCAATTTATCATCTTCATCGAGAATTATAAGCATGTGTGCATGTGGTAAACCCCTTTTTTGGAACTCAAAGACTTGCACATATACAATAACTCTTCCGAGAACCCCCTTAACCACAATATCATCTTTCAATTCTTCAAATTTTGATTTGAAAACTCTTGCAAGCAAGTCTGGACGATCTTGTGCGGTTTGTGCAGGTAAAAGCTCATTTTGGATTTCTTCCCATCCTGGATTACACTTCATTGTGATGAATAAATCCGGTTTTCCAAACTTTTGAACCAATGACATTGCATCTTGAAATCGTTGGATCATATCACACGGGCTTCCCACAAATGATGAAGGTAGAATGGTTCTATGTCCAACATTTCCTAAATATAAGATGAAAAAGTTGGGTCATTAATATATATTGATACCAATTTGCCATAAAAGGTGTAATGTAAATTTCAAGTGTAAAGTTTACATTACCAGTATCACTCTCTCCTTCATAGAAAGCATCTTGTAGGCCTTGGTACAGATCTGCCTTAATGGAATCCTGATTGTGCTCAAACCACCTAAGCTCGTGTGTTTCAATTTTTACATAATTATCAACAACATACTGTTGTGAAAGGCGTCCTCCATACCAAATCATTGATAGAGCATCATCGCGAATCTTGGACATTAGTAAAAATAGATGTAGGTTCAGGCATTTTATAGTGTAAGTGTGATTTTGAAGTAAAAAAACTTGAAAATAATAAAACTGTTACCTGAAAGATGTATGCATAATAATCACGACATGACACTTTTTTTCTATTAGCGTCGCGTGTGTTGATATCCCATCCATATGTTCCAAATGGAAAAAGTATTGGGTACTGTAATGGATCATAATATCCTGCTGTATCTTGAACATTGATCAAATTACCAGCAAACGTTTGAACCAAAATTTCTCTGCCACTTAAATGACCAGCTTCTTCTCCTCCTACAATAATAGCTGCCACTTGGGAAGCACTGGGAAGGCAATATTGAGGTTGGTTTAGAGGTTGTTCTTTAATGAGGAGTTTACATTGATGTAAATTTGGATTTCGTGATAGTTGACGAAATTTCTCCACAAATGGGTTATGCATGTCTAAGATCCTTTGAATAAGTCGCACAATATCTTCGTGAGCTTCTACAAATTGAGACATTCTACGTTGTATTTCAAGATCGGTGTCGTAGATATACAATTGTAGATGCCACACACTTAGAGGTGTATGTGGTAAAAGACTACCAATTCTATGATAGATGGCACCTTGGACACGAAATGTATATATTCCTCGACTATTCAAGGCCAAGCTTTCATCCACATGCACACCCATTGAGGTAAATGCAAACATGTTGTTGTAAAACTGTATATATTGCCTGAAATGTCTGCCCCGTGGTGTTTGCTCACAAATGAGCTCCCTAAATTCAGAACAAATTGGTATGTTGGGCAAAGATATTTTTCCATCCTTGCAACACATCGAGGATGTCTCTCGATGGAACAAACGGGCATTACAAAAGCAACATGTCTTTGGTTGTGGTAGTTGGTACCTAATGGTCTCTATACCTTCTTTAAAATCCTTTGCACAATTGTATCTTCTTCGCATACAATTTATTACATGTGCAGTACCATCAAATGTGTTGTCAACACTTAATTTTTATTTTGAGGAAAAAATTAGTGATAAAGAGTGTTATGATAGTTGTGAAAGAAAATATTAAAATTATACCAAATATTATGTTGTGAAATAAGCAAAATATTAATAATGTTTCGGATATGCAGCTTGTTAACAAATAACAAATAATAAAATTGATAATGATAAACATGTAAATTAAAATTAAAATGGTGACATTGAGTAACAAACCTCTATCTTTGTAGCCATCCCTGTGATTTTGATCATTTATATTTTCAACTTCCGCAGTTCTTTCTACACCTACAATGTAATTACAGAAAATGCTCAGTTGGTGTAATTATATATATAAAAAATAATGATAAAAGCATTATAGAATGATATAAACATGAAATTAAAGATAAAAATGGTGACATTGAGTAATGAACCTTGTTCTCTATAAGCATCCCCTTGGCTTTGCTCAACTATATTTTCAACTCCTTCAATTCTTTCTGTTACTGCAATGTATTTATATAAAATGCTCAATCGGTGTAATTATATATAAAAAATAATTGTTAAAGCTTTATAAATATATTATATAAAACTTATCAGTATTAACATTAGAATTTATATGACTTGGTCCAGCCTCAAAGTCATTTGCCATTATAATTGGATAGGTTGAAGGGAGACCTAAATTTAATATTATAAACATTGACTTAGTATCTTTGTATTCATTAACATACAACTAACATGCCAGAAACTTTGGATTTTCTCAAAATAATAAGATTCCAAGCACTGAAGAATGTTTAAAGATACAAAACTATAATCTCACCACTGACTTCTTGCATAGCCCTATGCTCAACTGGCATATTGCGTGCCAAGTTACGGATATGTGTAAGCTGGTGACTTCGTCCAGTCTCGTGATTAGGTGGTATTAGTGATGGGTTGGTTGATGTTGAATTAGAATGTACAACATCTTCTTCATTTAAATTTGCTGGGCCTCCCACTAAAATGTGATCACCACCCAATGTTTGTTGTCTTTGTCTTGAGTAATTAGCACGATGTCTTGCCAATCGAATATTTCTGCTTTCATTGTCTTCTCTTTGTCTTCTCAAGCGAGCATAATATCTCCATCGTTCTCGACGAAGTTCTATGTCATCGGTATTCACCATTGATGTATTTTGTGAACTCATTTCTACATAAAATTAAATTAAATTTATAGTGGTCGTTGCGCATACATACACAATAATCAATCGATTTTTCCTTGTCACAAATAGGGTGTATTAAAACCTCAATAAAGAGAACTAATTTTGAACAAATTAATCACATGTAAGAATTATTAAATAATTATTTGAGGTAGAATTTTAGAGAAAATATTTGAATTTAGGTTATGATTTGTTAGATCAATATGACAAAAATATAATTTAGAAAATGTTTATTTTGTTTCACAAAATCATTTATAGTTAAAATTAGATTAAATTTGCCGTACTCATTTCACACACTTTAAAACAAAAACATGCCCTTTTGGTTAATTTGGATGACAAAATAATGTGTCTATTTGTAACTTTGTGTATTTGTGTGTAAGTGTAAGAGAGAGAAGAAGTGGCTTAGTGAGTTAGAAGTTGAAAGTTGTGGAGGCGATGAGGAAGATGAAAGTCTTTAAGGGTATTTAAAGGATTTGAATGTACATTTAATTTCTCACTTTACCAGATATAAATATAATATCAAACAAATATGCAAAGAGGCGCCGAAATTTGAAAAGAAAAATATTGTTGTTTTACATTAAATTTTTTTTGATCTCTTCTTTACTAAAGTGCCCTTAATTATCCTTTAAAAAAATACCCTTAATTACGTGGGACATTTGGATACATGGGTTGCATTTTTGGATTGAGATTTGGATGATTCTACTAATTTTTACATTAGTGAGTATCCAATGAGTTTTAAATTGACAGACTATCATTATCAATACTTATATTATATTTTATAAGGTACGTAACATTATCAATACTTATGGAAAAAATTTTAAATTCAATTTGACATAGAATTATACAAATAATAAATATAGTTTATGTTACAAAAGAAATTTTTAGTTTGCTAGACACAGACAAATACACGGGTGAAATTATGATTTATATGAGACTTTTGTTTTTAATATAAAAAAAAAAAAAAAAAAACTGAGATTCTGGTCCAACACCGTATGCCATTCCACACCAATCATATAAATCATGTCCCAAGAATCAACGGTTTGAAATGCCTTAGTGTAAAGTGGCAAAAACTTAAAAATTTAGGAGCGATAGTTAATCTTTATATAGAAAAGTTTAGGCTGGATGGGTTAATAAAGTGGGTAGGAATTCAAACACAGTTGATTCAAATTTTATTGCAGGAGATATACGTTATATTTTTGGTGTTGTTGATTTTTTTTTTTTAAAAAGTTAATAACATTTAACCATTTTTGTTTAATCCAAAAATTTATTTTTTAGTCCTAAAAGTTAGCCACTTACTACACATCCATAACAAAAGTTAAAAAGAGTTTAAATTTGAAATATATCAACAACATCAACAACCTTTAAAACTGAGAAAAAAGTACGTAACATTTTTTATGGAGTAGTAAATTAATACTTATGGAAAAAAAAATTATATTGAATTTGACTAGAATTATACAAATGATAAATATAGTTTATGTTACAAAAGAAATTTTTTTACAACAATTTCTTAGATAACAACTACTTTATGTGAGGTTTAAATCATATAATAATCTTTGTAAAGTCTCTCACCATAACTTATCTAATATTCCATTCCAATGACTCCTCAATGCAATCCAATAAACTTATGCGTACGTGAACCTGAGAGAGATAAAAGAATTAGGGTTAAACCAAGTATTTTTTTTAAAAAAAGAACTTTATTCAACAAACCAAAGTTAGCGTGTGTGGCAATTAAAGATAATAGTATAATTTTGTTAGAGTTTGTGTTTGATTTAAATTTTGATGTAATCATTTTTTCCAAAAATCCTATTAAAATTGTTCAGAATAAAGATAAAGATTTTTTAGAATTTTTAGAATTTAACTCTATCATGGACTCTTTAAAATCTTATCACCACATCATCAACTATTTAAATAAATAACTAATGGAGATCTAAAAAAAGGAAGGGGGGGGGGGGGGGGGAGGTTAACGTGTCAAAATTATATTATAAAAAAAAAAAAAGAGTTAACATTTCAAAATTACATTGAAAAAAAAAAGAAAAAAAAAAGGGAGTTAAAATTTTAAAATTACATTTTTTATTCACTTATAAATTAGATATATATATATATATATATATATATATAAAATCTACAAAATAGGACTACTAACAAAAAAAAAAATGTGAAAAATAAAAACTCTCCACAATTCCCACTTTCTCCTAAAAAAAACCAACCCACCTTCTAAAAAAAAACACCCTATGGTTTTCTATTAAAAAAACACCTATCCTAAGTTGGGTAAAAAATAAAAAAAATAAAACTACCCACCTTTTTTAAAAAAATCCCACCCACGGTTTCCTATTAAAAAAATTTTAAAAAAAACTGCCGCATATCACATAAAAAAAAAAAAAAACATATTTCAATGTTATTTTGTGTTCATTTTTTAGAGCTAGCCTTATTTTGGGTAAGGGTTAATTTAGGGTATTTATTATAATTTGAGATTACTACATTCTCTAATCACACAAAAAAAAAAAAAAAAAAAACCAAGGGATGTGATGAAAAAATAAGTTTTTTTCTTATTTCAAAATACATGATACTCTCTAAGTATATTCTCCTTTCTTAATTTAATAAAGAAATATAATAAAGGAAGAGAAGGAGAGAAAGAGAGAGAAAAAGAAAAAACTGTGTGTATGAGAAAGAGTGAGAGAAAGAGAGAGAGTTTGTTACATTACAGAGCTAAGTATATTCTCCTCTCTTAATTTAATTTTTAATTTACTTTTTGAAGTAAATAATACGTTTTTTTTAAATGAAAAATTAAATCATTTTTACTATTTTCTTTTTTTTTTCAAAAATTCAAAGTATTTACATCTTATACAGTTGTACTTTGTCCTTTTTTTATTTTTTTTTTTATTTTTTTTATATACACATCTATTCATGTACTATTTTAAAAAATCTCACTTGTTATTCCACGTTAAACATCTCACGTTTTACTCTCTTTTTTGTCCTTTTTTTTTTAAAATCTCTTCCATATTTTGGGGGAAAAAAAGACACCTACTATAAAACTACTACTATAATTTCTCCATTCATGTTCTTATATTTAGGCACTAACATATTTTGGGAAAAAAAGACTCCTACTATAAAACTACTACTATAATTTCTCCATCAATATCCTTATATTTTTTTTAATAATTTTTTAAAAGTTTATCAAAAAAAGAAAAAGTACACGTTTGAAAATATCCCATGTTCTATCCATGTACTATTTAAAAAAAATCCCACTATCTATCCCACGTTAAACATCTCAAGTTTTCCTTTCTCCCTTTTTTTTTTTTTTTAAATTTTTTTATTACCTTTTTGGTGTTGTTGATGTTGTTCTTTTTTTTTCAAATTTTATGTATGACAGTTATCATTTTTACTATACATCCATAACATAAGTAAATAAAAACTTAAATTGAAAATTTTATGGCAAGAGATACATGTTAATTGTATATAGAAGAAATATAGTTTCTATTACGAAAGAAATTTTTTTACAACACTTTCTTAGATAACAATCACTTTATGTGAGGTAAGATACATATAATAATTCTTGTAAAGTCTCTCACCCGAACTTATCTAATATTTCATTCCAATGACTCCTCAATGCAATCCAAAAAATTTGTATGTACGTGAACCTGAGAGAGATAAAAGAATTAGGGTTAAACCAAGTATTTTAAAAAAAAAATAAACAAAAAAAACTTTAATCCATGTTGTCATTTTAATTTTTGTAATTGAAAAATATAGTAATTTTAAATAATTATGAATGAAAACAATTAACTTCTACAAAACAAAAATAGAATAGCCTCTAAGCGTGGCTCTCAAGCAAGTATGATAAAGTGAAAAGTTTTCATTAGAATTGTACCCTTTAAGGTTTAAAGGATAAGACTGTAAAAAAAAAAAGTTTGAGAGGAATGCTCTGCATTTTGGGTTCCACGGTTTGCTAACAGCACCACAGGTGGTCTTGCCTGGCTTGCAATTGAGATTAAATCCATTTAAATTTTTGTTCATAAAAATTCTATAATTAATTTATTACAGCATAAATAAAAAAGCAACCCTACTCACCTTAGATTCTATATGACAATGGTTGCAACCTGGGGCATTAAAAATTGGATAACAATGAATGGAACTCAAAAGAAGACACGTTGAGAGCAAAAACAAATACAATATTTTAAAGCAGCAATTGAATGTAAGAAATAGAAAACTAAAAGACAGGATAAGTAAAAGAAGAATATTTGCTTATATACTTATCTGGATAATCTTGGAGGTCAGGTAATCAAGTCTTTTGTTATTCCAGTGCAATAATATTCTATTCAGGGTTTTTTTTTTTTTTTTTTATTTTTTTATATATATATATATATATATATATTTTTCCAGAAGAAGAAGATGAAAAGGAAGGAGGATATAGCATGAAACTTAAATAAAATAAAATCTAGATAAGCAAAAGAAGTTAAAAAGAAGTTAAAATTTTTAAATTTGATAGTAAAGGAGTTTCTTAGGAGTAAAACATGGGAGAGTGGAATTCAAGCAATTTGTTAGGAGTAAAATGTGGGAGTGGAATTCAAACGTGTTAAGGTTTTTTTTTTTTTGGAATTTGAAAAAAGAAAAAAGGGTGGCCGGGGTATTTATTTTTTACAAAACATAGGATTTTATTTTATTTTTTTTCAAAATAGAAACATGGTAGATAATTTTTTTGATACAACGTGGGCTTTTTTCATTAGGTTTTTTTTTTTTTTTTTTTTTTTTTGTTTTCAATTTTTATCAATTTAAAATTTTAAACAATTTCTTATGATTTAGAGATAGAAATAAGTTTATTAAATTAAGGGTATTTCATTAGTAGTTCTTTTTTTTTTTTTTTACTGAACGTGAGGTTTTTTCTAGAATAAAATATTAGAAATTTGACTATTTAGTTGTGTTTTCTTTTTTTTTTTTTTTTTACCTGTACGTGAGGTTTTTTTTTTTTTTTTTTTTTTTTTTTTTTAAATATAATATTAAAAACGTGTGTTAGAATAAGTGGGTCAATAAGAGTGTTCCTATTTTGTAGGAAAGGTTTTTTCAAATTTATCTAAAATTTAGGACTTTTTAAATTGATAATTTTTATAACTGCTTCAGCTTTTTTAGAAGTTGTTATCTGAAAGAAAGTGGTCTTTTTTTCTTTTGCTTTTTTTGATGGGATCTGAACGTGGAGTTGAGGCAAGCGTTACTTTTATTTTCAATCCCTTGTAAAATCTCTCACTTGAACTTATCTAATATTCCATTTTAATGTGATACATATATATATATGTATTTATATATATATATATATATATATATATAAAGGGTGGAACTCAAGGTTGCTACATACCTAAATAAATAATAAAAAAAAAAATTAATGCCAAAACCATAGATATTCAGTCACCACCAACATTTCAAAATTACATTTAAAAAAAAAAAGAAAAAAAAAAGTTAACGTGATACATATATATTAAAAAAAAAAAGTAGAACTCAAAGAAAAAACAAAACTTTCTTAAAAAGAAAAAAAAATGAAGAAGGAGGTAAGGGAAGTCATACTGTTTAACTGTTCACGAATAATTTTGAATGCTTCTTTTGTAGTATAAGATAGCCTTGTCAGTGGATCACAATACCTACAACATGAAATGACAATTCACTAAGAAGTACAATGGTAGAGTATACGAAGGAACCATTTAAAAAAAAAGAAGAAAAAAAGAGAGAGAGATTTAATATGATACATATAAGAAAAAAAAAAAAAGTAGAACTCAAAGAAAGTCAATCATAAATAAACAAAACAAAACAAAACAAAAAGGAACTTGCAAAAGATAGAACCTGAAAATTTGTTGGAGTCTTTGACAGTAACATTTAAAAAAGAAAAAAAAAAAAGAGTTAACGTGATACATATAAGAAAAAAAAAGTAGAACTCAAAGAAAGTCAATCATAAATAAACAAAAGAAAACAAAACAAAGAGAAACTTACAAAAGATAGAACCTGAAAATTTGTTGGAGCCTCTGATAGTAAATGTTTTTAATCTGAAGAAAAAGAAATGAGGATGTAGAGCTAAACTAAATGTCTTGAATTTGAAGAAGAATGAGAGATAGAAACTGCAAAACGTACGTGAGTTTGTAGGTTTTAAAGTATAGAAGTTTTAATTTACATATCTATCCCCATTAGTTGAAAACTTGTAAGTGGGTATGATGAGGGTATTTTAGACATAAAAAATGTGGAATCCAAACAGGGGAAGCCCCTTAAATAGTAGTATAGATAATTGTTATTTCCAATTCAGCATAATTATGATTGACGTTGTTGTCACTTCCATTCCATCACTAATTTTTTTTTTTTTTAATCTCCAAACAAATTTCCATTTGGTCTCAAAGACTAGCATCCAATCATGTTAGTGGCTCTTCTAACCAAATTATCAAACTTTCATTTAGTCAAGATTTCAAACATGAGATTATGTCAATATATGTAATCATTGAGATCAACCACATCAGTGGTTACAAAATTGTGCAAAATACCCAAAAAAAAAATGGTTAATTTTACATATTTTAACCCAAAAAAACCCACATAAGTACTTGCAAAATTGTGCATATATACAAAAGTGCTACAGTAACCATATATGCATAGTTACTGTTTATGTGTAAATGATTTTTTTATTATTATTTTCTCTCCCCCCCCCCCCCCCTCCCATCTTGCTCTTCCCCTTTGTCTTCTTCTCACAACAAAACCACAAAATCACCCCTACCCTAGCCTCAACCACCAATTTCAATCTTCTTCCAACAACAAACTCATAAAAGCACCCTTGCCCTGCCTCAACCACAGATCAAGGTGGTACCACCCAAATACAAAACCCAAAAACTAAAATTAGCAATAACCCATCATAATACAAAAACCCAAAAACTAAAACTAGCAATAACCAATCATAGAACTAGTAAGAACCAGATGAAATCAAACTCCAAAATTAACCAAAACCTAGATAAAGTCAAGTGAGGACCATGGTAGCACTACATCAAAATCAGAGGTGGTGATGGTGGGTTGCTGCAACTGGGGCTTGCTTGGGTTGTTGGCAGCGGTGTGATGATGGCGGCAGTGAGGTTGGTTTGAATTTGAGAAGTCTGTAAAAGAAAAAGAAGAAAGAATAAAGAGAAGAAGGAAGAAGGAAAAGGAGAACAAGAAAGAGGGAGATGGTTTAGCGGGTTGGCGTGAGAAAAAGAAAGAAATAGGTGGGTGGGGCCATGTGGATAGTTGTTTGTTTGATATAATAAAAAATTAAAGAAATATTATTATTTAAATAAAATAGATGGTAGAATAAATAAACTGACGTGGATGTTTTGCAAAAATAGGTGTGCAAAATAGAAAAAAAGTATGTTTTTTTTTTTTTTTTTTGCAAAATAGACAGAAATTTTACATCCACTTATGCGGATGTTCTCAAATCCTCGATGTAAGTTGCGTTAATAACAAATACAAATTTTCCATTTAAAAAAAAAAAAAAAAACCCAAGCACAACAGTGATGTCCAATCAAACCAAAAACCAAAAACCAAAAAAAAAAAAAAAAAAATGATGTCCAACCACCTGATTTAAACGGTTTTGCAGTCCATAAATGCTTGAAATCTTGAACTATAATCCTTCCTAAAGCCATAAAAAGAAAGGCAATAGGAAAAATTGTGCGTTACAAGTTTAAGGGCTACATGTAACATATGGGGTAGAAGAAGTTGCTTAAGCTTCTCACAAATGAGCCATCACTTGACATAAATTTCTAGAAAACTTAGATGCACTTTCAGCTTCCTAAAATCTTGTTAATTTGATCAATGGAGGTTACAGAGACCCATCATCTGCTATGAACTCCATTTGATTAATACAATTAAACCCCATTATCATTATACAATGGTTAAAACTCACCCAATCCTTTCCTCTCCCTCATCACCAGCTCTATAAATAGCCTCCCACTTCTTAACTTTTACATATCTCTCAGTCTCTCCTCTCTCTCTTAAACACGTACACACATATCATTTTCCAATGGCAAGCCAAATTGTGTTTATGTTACTGTCCCTTGCATATTTCTTAGCAGTGACAAATGTGACTGCAACAAGGGATTTGTACATTAAGCCTGGACACAGGCTTGCGGCCAGGCTTGAAACCAGTGAAGGCTTAGTCCCTTGTTGGAATGCTCTACTGGAGCTCAAATCTTGCTCAAATGAAATTGTCACTTTCTTCCTCAATGGTCAAACTGATATTGGCAAAGATTGTTGCCGTGCCATTACTATCATAACACATCATTGCTGGCCTGCCATGCTCACTTCACTCGGTTTCACAGCTGAGGAAGGCAATATTCTAAGAGGTTATTGTGATGCAGAAGCCGTGGTGCCTTCTATAGCTCCTCCTGCTGCCTCACCACTGCCTCAGGCTTAAACATTGGGGTCAAATATATATAAAAGGTCGTAACACAAACTTCCGAAGTTCTCAGTTAGGATTTCTAGACAGTTTATTACTCCTTTTCCAGTTGCTGTCATGTCCCTCTCTGGCTTTATTTTGGTTTGTGTTTACATGGAATATTTCCTGGGGCAAATTGGGTTTGTCTCTTTGTCTTGCTCCATGGGTCCATGGTGGAGTTTTTGATGTGGTCTAGTCCGCTATGTAATAATGAACCGCATAATAAATTTTTTTTCCTGTGACAGCTATATATGCATCTCATGTCTTCAAATATGTTTCATTAGTAAGTAGTGTGTGTGTATATATATATATAAACTTAAATTAGACTAAAATCTTTTTGGTAACTCAGAAATTTTTTATTAAGATCAAAACAAACAAGTACAAGGACTAGAAGGTCCAAACAGAATTACAAAGCAGAGCTACATCACATCAACTCTAAGCTAAGATCTCAATTGGACAGCCTTTCAAGTTTCAAGTTTTAAAGTTTCTAATGACGAAGGGCCGTTGTGAGTATGTATTTTCTCAATGTATATGTATCTCTTTTTCGCTTTTGGAGTTACCATAAGCACCAAGAACTTAATTGACCCAAGATCACACCCTTCCCTTACAATACGTTTGGTCAATTATTAAGAATCGAATCCATGCACAAGTAGAGCCTAGCAATATTGGTTTGTTTGGGGTTAAAATTTGAGTAGATTTCATTTAAATAACAAATGATCAGACTTATAATACCAATAATAAGTCTAACTAGGACTAACATAACATCTAACCAGTCAAGAATTATGTAGTTCAATAACACAGCTTGATCTCTTTTATAAAGGAAGATTAAATTTCATATCCCCTTCTCTACTTGTTATAACAAGTGAATTATTAAAAAAAAAAAAAAGATATCCAACCAGTGACAAAAGATGAAGAAAAAAGGAAGTGTGAAAGTTGTTGCTAAGCAAGGCATCATAATGTATACGCACTACAAAAACCTCGACCTGTAGGGGCAGACCAGTATTTTTTCCCCTGAAAATTAGGTTTTAAAGTCACCTTTAATGACCAGTTTATAACCGGTTAATAATGCAAATAAAACTAAAAAAAAAACGAAGGCTCTACTAATACACAATACCAAAATAAAAAATCTCCAAACTAACAAACTATAACCATAGTCAAATAGACAAATATAATAGTAATGATTGTTATGCCCAAACTAATACATTACAAATGTGTACAATATCATCATCCAAAGAATAAAAACTAGGCGAAAATGCACTTTTGGTCCCTACATTTTGGGCCTAGTCTCAATTTGGTCCTTAAATTGATTTAGCTCCTAAGTCAGTCCCTGATTTTTAAAAATCGTTTTTAAAATAGTCCCTACCGTTAACCCAATGACAGAAAATGCTGAGGTGGCAAACGGCGTGTCCTATTTGCTGACATGGCGCTGACGTGGATATTAAAATATTATTAAAAATGCCACATCAGCATTTATGTCAGCGTTTTAGTGACAAGTCAGCACTTTAATTAATAAAAAAATAAAAAAATAATTAAAAAATTAAACTGAAAAAATTCAAAATCATAAACAAAAAAAGAAAAAACTTTTCAGCTTCTCTCTTTCTCTATGTTTGTCTGTGACTTTCTTCTTTTCGTTTCCTTCTTTTTTTTTTTCAGATCCTCTCTTTCTCTGTCTCTTCCATTTTCTTGTTGGTCACGCGGACGAGGTACCGAACGAACTCCGGTGAGACCATGACAGACTCGATGGTCCCCAACGGAACCTCCAGCCGGATCGAGCAGCGGATCACGACGATCACGCATTTGTTGTTCGCGTTGGTTCTCTGAACCTGGCCGACCTCACTGTGGAGACCAGCGACTGAGCCAAGGTGAGGTCTTTGCACTCCACGGCGACGATGAGCGGTTCGAAGCGGAGGACGAGTTCGGACTCGGGTTTAGAGCGAGTTGGTGAGTCAGGGAAGAGGAGGGAGTGGCCGTGGAGATCGAGTTCGCCGCTTTTTTCTGGGTTTCTGTAGGGTTGGGTGGTCGGTAGTGGAGGTGGAGATTGGTGTGGCCATGTTTGTGTTTCGGAGATGGAGTTGTCTCGGTGAGTTTGGTTTCGTGTTTGTGGGTTTTTTTTTTTTTTTTTTTTTTTTTTTTTATGTGGATTTGTATATTTATTTCTTGGATTTATTGGGTTTGATTTACTAGAGGTTTGTGGGTTTGATTTCTTGGATTTATTGGGTTTGATTTACTGGATGTTTATGGGTTTGATTTCTTAGATTTATTGGGTGGTTTATGAGTTTGATTTATTGGGTTTGATTTACTA
Source organism: Quercus variabilis (assembly GCA_030445155.1). NCBI lineage: Eukaryota > Viridiplantae > Streptophyta > Magnoliopsida > Fagales > Fagaceae > Quercus > Quercus variabilis. Next base: position 27,819,560 of record CP129450.1, on the reverse strand, counting down.
GATGTTTATGGGTTTCTTGGATTTATTGGGTTTGATTTGGGGAAGAACATGAAGCATGAAGTTCATGTCATGGGATGAAGAAGAACGAAGAAGAACAATGTTCTTCCGAAAAACAATTTTTGTTTTTGATTTTGAATTTTTTCAATTTAATTTTTTTTTAAATTTTTTTTATTTTTTTATTAATTAAAGTGCTGACTTGTCACTAAAACGCTGACATAGATGCTGACATGGCATTTTTAATAATATTTTAATATCCACATCAGCGCCATGTCAGCAAATAGGACACGCCGTTTGCCACCTCAGCATTTTCTGTCACTGGGTTAACGGTAGGGACTATTTTAAAAACGATTTTTAAAAATCAGGGACTGACTTAGGAGCTAAATCAATTTAAGGACCAAATTGAGACTAGGCCCAAAATGTAGGGACCAAAAGTGCATTTTCGCCTAAAAACTACCATCCAAACTAAGTCAATATCATAATCAAAGTTCCAATCTGTTTAATAAATACAATAAAACACTTGACAATAAATACTGCAGTTTAAAAACGTCTATTTAGTACTCAAGTTAGTCTTCAAAATACCAAAATTACCCCGGCTGGTTTGTTTTTTGATGAGATGAGTGGTTTGTTTCTTGATGAGATGCAGTTGATGATCTTTTGCAAAATGATTCCCCGTGAAAAATCCAAGGTTGATAACCCCTACAAATCCCATGTGATACTATGTGAACTCGTACAACATCTATAGCAAAAAAAATTGAATGCACACATTTTCTATAGGGACATATGATCTTTCCATCCTGCTGTGCTTTTTGACACGCAAAATTCAGAAATTGTTCAACTCCGTTTAAATATTCCTAGGATATCCTATTGTTAATCATCATCCAGCTCTTATCCATTGCTATAGAATGTTTTACAAGAAATTCCTATATTGTGGTTTCATGAATGCACACATCAAGGGTTAGTCCTAATTTCAATTAGTTTGTTTCACATTTATTTGAAGAACGAAACATCTTTTATCTCACAAAAAGGAAACATATAATCCTAAGAAAAAATGACTAAATTTCTAAATTTGGGAAAATGACTTGCAAGTCACACCAAGGTCTAACTCTAATTGTTGATGTGGGCATCTCAAGGATATAGTTATTGCACTATACCAAAGAATTGAATAAAAAACCAAAAAAATAGATTGACAAAAGCCAAGTTTAAGAATCAAGAATGGTTATGATGTCGCGGAAGCCTGAAGAAGAGCACACACGATGCTCTCTTGATGAAACAGAAACTAAGCTGTTAGTCTCTAGTAGTAAACCTCGAATCCACGAGGGGTTTCCCTGAATCCACAAGGAGATAAAAACTGGAATCCACCAGTAGAGAAAATTGACAAATGTCTGTGTTTATTGATAATAGTCTATTTTGCCTCTGACGGCTACAAAACATATAAATACTGAAGAAAAAACGTTTAAAAACCCTAATTCACACTAATTAAGCGATTAGGTGACAAATTACCGAATTTTGCCAAAAATGGCAAAATTGAGTTAAATGCAAAATCATAAACTACTGACCTTAAGGGTCGTCCTAAAACAGACAGGATTTTATTCTGACTTTTAAACTAAAAGTTATTAAGGAAAGACAAATAATACTATAAATAGCAAAAACACTGTTATCGGGGCCTTAACGAAGGAATTTGCCTAAATTTTGGCGACATTCATGGTATCATGAATCTGGATCAGAACGTCGTTTCCCTTCAACCTGTCAAATTTCATACAATTCCGACACTGTTACCCCGATGGCCCCTACTGGCACCCCCCTTTGATTTTGCGTTGTGACTTCTTGCGCCCCTGCTGCTCAAGGAAGGCATGTGCTGTCTGTTCTACATCAGTCCCCCCCACTTGAAAAGAACTCGACCCCGAGTTCCCACTATCTGGTTCATCAGGAGGATGATAGTCATACAAGTCAGCAACATTGAAGGTAGAAGAAATGCTCATGTCTGGAGGAAGAGCAACCACATAAGCATTGTTGTTGATCTTCTTAGTAATCTGGAATGGTCCATACTTCTTGTCCTTCAATTTGTTGTAGGTACCAACAGGAAATCTCTCCTTTCTAAGATAGACTAGCACTAAATCCCCAACATTGAAGATCTTCTCACGCCTCTTCTTATCAGCAGCTTCCTTGTACTTGGCATTTGTATCTTCAAGTTTCTGCCTCACCTCCTCTTGCATAGCCTGAATACGATCAGCCATGTTTTCTGCTGCTTGACTCACTCCTGGAAGCTCAGGTAAAGGTACCAAGTCCAAAGCGTGTTTTGGGGGCATGCAGTAGACGATGGCAAATGGAGACTTACCAGTGCTTCTACTGACTGAGCTATTGTATGCAAACTCTGCTTGGGACAATGCAAGATCCCACTGCTTGGGCTTCTCGCCTGAGATACACCGGATCAGATTCCCCAAAGTGCGATTAACCACTTCTGTCTGGCCATCAGTCTGTGGATGACTAGTGCTGCTGTAATTCAAGGAAGTGTCAAAACGCTTCCACAAAGTCCGCCAGAAGTGACTAATGAACTTGGTATCCCGGTCAGAGGTGATAGATTTTGGCACTCCATGCAAACGCACCACTTCTTTAAAGAACAGATTGGCCACTCGAGTAGCATCTGAAGTCTTCTTGCATGCTATGAAATGGGACATCTTTGAGTACCTGTCAACCACAACAAAAACAGAATCCATACCTCGCTGGGTTCGAGGAAGACCCAGTATAAAGTCCATAGATAAATCTTCCCATGGTGCTTGTGGAACTGGCAAAGGCATATATAAACCAGTATTCTGAGATTGTCCCTTAGCAGTTTGGCAAATTGGACACTTCCTCACATGATTGCCAACATCCCTCTTGAGCTGTGGCCAATAATACCTTTCTTCCACCAGTGCTATAGTCTTATCTCTGCCTATATGTCCACCCAAACCTCCACCATGTAGCTCCCTAATAATCTGCTCCCTCAATGAACTTTTAGGGCTGCATAATTGGTTACCACGAAAAAGGAAACCATCCTGGATGTATATACTATTGATAGCAGTATGAGTTTGTTGACACTTACCCCAAATATCACCAAAATCCTCGTCATTCTCGTATAGCTCCTTGAGGCAATCAAACCCTACAACTTCAGTACGTAGGGTGGTCAACAACGATGCTCGCCTGCTGAGTGCATCAGCCACCTTATTGGTGACACCAGACTTGTGCTTCAAAGTGAAATGAAAGCGCTGTATATAAGCTACCCACCGAGCATGCATCCTGTTAATGCTAACTTGACTATTGATGTGCTTTAATGCCTGATGATCTGTGTATAATACAAACTCCCTCTGAATCAGGTAGTGCTCCCAATGCTTAAGAGTCCGTACTACAGCAAAGAACTCCAGTTCATAGGCTGACCATTTACTTCGAGCTTCACAAACTTTCTCACTGAAGAATGCTACTGGTTTGTTGTCTTGAGAAAGAACAACGCCTATCCCAACCACAGATGCATCACACTCCACCTGAAACACCTTATCGAAGTTGGGCAATGCCAAAACTGGGGCTGTGCTCAACTTTTCCTTGATCAAGGCAAAGCTTTGTTCTGCCTCCTTTCCCCATGAGAACCTTCCCTTCTTCAGACATTCAGTGATAGGGGCTACTATGCTACTGAAATCCCGAACAAACCTCCGATAGAAGGTTGCTAGCCCATGGAAGCTTCGCACATCACTTACTGTCTTTGGGGTTGGCCATTCTCTGACTGCACGGACCTTGTCCTCATCAACATGAATCCCATCTGCACTAACCACATACCCTAAGAACAGCAACTTATCAGTCAAGAAGTTGCACTTCTTCAAGTTGATATACAACTCATTGGCCTGCAACACTGCTAATACTTCTCGCACATGATTATAGTGGGCTGCTTCTGTCTTACTGTAAATCAGGATATCGTCAAAATAAACTACCACAAACCTTCCAATAAATGGTTTCAATACCTGATTCATAAGTCTCATGAAAGTGCTGGGAGCATTAGATAATCCGAAAGGCATAACCATCCACTCATACAACCCCTCCTTTGTCTTAAAAGCTGTCTTCCACTCATCTCCAGGTCGGATCCGAATCTGGTGATACCCACTCTTGAGATCCAGCTTGGTGTAACACTTGGACCCACTCAGCATATCAAACATGTCATCTAGTCGGGGAATAGGAAATCGATACCTGACTGTGATCTTGTTGATGGCTCGACTATCCACACACATCCGCCAGCTCCCATCCTTCTTTGGTGTTAGCAGTGCCGGTACTGCACATGGACTCATACTCTCCCTAATCTGCCCCTTGCTCAAAAGCTCATCCACCTGCCCCTGTAGAATCTGACCCTCTTGAGGATTCATCCTGTAATGTGGTAGATTAGGTAGACTAGCTCCAGGAACTAAATCAATGCAATGCTGGATGTCACGCATTGGTGGTAAACCTGCAGGCAGCTCTTCTGGAAACAGCTCTTCAAACTCCTTGATCAATGGTTGAATTGTCTCAGGTATCTCAGTAACCTTCTTTGGCTCACCATCTGTCACCACTACAGCATATACCTGTTTCAACTCCTTACACTCCCTGTCAAACTCATCTTCATTGTTCACTATAAGGAGTGCTGGCTTCCCCTCCACTTTAGAAGCTTTGGGTATACTGCCTTCCTTAATAGGGCCAAGGACAATTTTTCTGCCATTCTTAAAAAACACATACACATTATCCTTACACCTATGCGTAGCATCTACATCATACTGCCAAGGTCTACCCAGAATTAAATGACATGCATCCATTTCAACAACATCACAAACTACTTCATCTACATAACATTTACCCATAGAAAAAGTAACATGACATTGTTGAGTAACAACAGTTTCCGTACCTTTCTTGATCCAACCTATCTTGTACGGAGAGGGATGCTTTTCTGTTTTCAGTCCTAGCTTGGTAACCAAACTCTTCGATGCAATGTTCTCTACACTGCCACTGTCAATGATCAAATCACAAACCCTCTTACTGATGGTGCATCGTGCTCGGAAGATCCCATTCCGCTGATCACCGTATTCCACCCTTGGTGTGAGCAACAACCTTTGGATCACCAAAGATTGCCCTAATGGCACGCCTTCCTCGTCCTCTTGGATCTCATTGAGATCATAGGCATACGGATCTGCATCATTATACACCTCTTCACCTTCCTGTTCACCTTCTACCTCACCCTCTTCTGCCACTACCAGATTCACCGCGGCTCGCTTAGGGCAAGTACTAGATCGATGTCCTGGTTCTCCGCACCTGTAGCACTTATTCCCAGTTGGCCTAGCATAGGGGTTGGCATTCGCTATTGGCTGGGCTGTGGAACCCACTACTGCCACTGTGGATTGGTTGACGCCACTATTCTCCCTAACCACGGGTTGTGACCGTGGTGTAAACATGGGCTGTTTACCTTTGTTGGCAATGGAACTAGAGGACTCCGAACTGCGGTTGGAAAACTTCGAACCTGTCCTGAGATGCTGAAATTCTATTTTCTTGGATAAGGTTACAGCCTCATTCAAAGTATATAGGGTTTGTAAGGATACCTGATCTCGGATGGAAACTCGTAACCCGTGTACAAATCTGGATATCCGTTGATCTTCAGTTTCCTCAAAATCATTGCGATTCGCCAACCTGTCAAACTCCTCCATGTACTCATTAACTGTCCGAGTACCCTGCCTGCAATCCTGGTACTGTCTGAACAACTCCTGCTGGTAATCGGGTGGTAAGAACCGATCTGCCATTAATCTTTTCATCCTCCTCCATGACCGTATTGGAAGCTTTCGTTCCCGAGTACGGTTTAATTGAACACGATCCCACCAGGCAGATGCTCCTCCCTTCAATTTGTAGGCCACCAAACACACCTGTTTGTCTTCTGCTGTACCCATATAGTCGAAAAACTTTTCAACCTCACTGACCCAATCCAGATACTCTTCAATGGAGACATTACCATTAAAAGATGGTAACTCTATTTTCATCCGATAGTCCCTCTGCTCCTGATAATCTCGCCCATTATCCCTCGCGGGACCACGATGATTTCCAAAGACTCTCTCTGCATACTCCTCATCTTCACTGTCTTCTTCGTTGTAGTCTTGCTGCCTGTTTCGGTTTGGACCACGATAGGGAGGGCCACGCACTCGGTTATCATGCCGCTCTTCATCAACGCGGTTAGGGTTTCGGTTAAGCAAAGTGGCAAGTGCTGCTTGAATCTGGTCCAGAGTCTGTTGGGTTGAATCACGAAATTGTTGATGTTCATCACGAAATTGTTGATTTTCATCATGAAAATCAAGGAACTTAGCCCTAGTGAGGACTGGGTTGTTGACGTCGTCACCGCCGTCATTGTTGTGGTGGTTACCGTCTCGCCGGTTAGCCATCAGACCAGGGTAAGTCAAGGCTCTGATACCAACTGATGTCGCGGAAGCCTGAAGAAGAGCACACACGATGCTCTCTTGATGAAACAGAAACTAAGCTGTTAGTCTCTGGTAATAAACCTCGAATCCACGAGGGGTTTCCCTGAATCCACAAGGAGAATAAAACTGGAATCCACCAGTAGAGAAAATTGACAAATGTCTGTGTTTATTGATAATAGTCTATTTTGCCTCTGATGGCTACAAAACATATAAATACTGAAGAAAAAACGTTTAAAAACCCTAATTCGCACTAATTAAGCGATTAGGTGACAAATTACCGAATTTTGCCAAAAATGGCAAAATTGAGTTAAATGCAAAATCATAAACTACTGACCTTAAGGGTCGTCCCAAAACAGACAGGACTTTATTCTGACTTTTAAACTAAAAGTTATTAAGGAAAGACAAATAATACTATAAATAGCAAAAACACTGTTATCGGGGCCTTAACGAAGGAATTTGCCTAAATTTTGGCGACGTTCATGACAATGAATCTGGATCAGAACGTCGTTTCCCTTCAACCTGCCAAATTTCATGCAATTCCGACACTGTTACCCCGATGGCTCCTACTGGCACCCCCCTTTGATCTTGCGTTGTGACTTCTTGCGCCCCTGCTGCTCAAGGAAGGCATGTGCTGTCTGTTCTACATCAGGTTATCTTGGCAATTCATACTCATGGACACAAGGAGTCTCAAAACGCCTAAAATCCCTTAACAAAAAGTTTTTGACACCAACGAATACACACTACTAATAAAGTTTCATTAAGCAGTCATTTCCAAATTGTGGAAAAAAAAAAAAACCCCTCATTAAAGGTATTTATCAAACACGTAGTAGCAGTGTAATATAAACCGTATATCATCTAAGCAATCATCAAAAGGTAACTCACCATGTGTAAAATAAGAATACGCCTAGCTAGAGGAAAACTTGGCACATATTTGGCAAGTGTAAAAAAAAGAAAAAAAAAAAAAAAGAAAAGAGAATTTCAAGAAGCCAGTGAAATTATTTGTAATAAAAGTCCATGAAAGTAAAATAAAAATAATACAATAATCATCCAAATATACACAAAACAATCAATACTCCTAATATCAACATAAACCACCTTATAACACCATGCAAGCCACCTACATGCTCCAGCTTAACAACCCGCCACAAAACCATGCATTATAAATTTCATTATAGAATTTTACAAGCATTTAAGCAGAAATTACTTACTATTCTCAAGCTGAGTGCACACCTCTTTAAACTTACTACAAATAGAGAATGCTAAGCCTGCAAAGAGGATAGTGTGAGAGTGAAAGATCAACTGGGTTTCGATCATTTTTGGGTTTCTAACAAACAAATTAAAAAAAAAAAAATGGCGTACCTCTTGGATCCTCTTGCCAGAGGACCCTTAAGGTCCACTTGCACTCGTCTTAGTGTTCTGGTGCACTAATTTTCCTTCTAATACACCCCAAATAATAAATAAAACAATTAGACACTGAAATTCTTTAGAGTTACATAATCCTTAACACTAGCATAGCCCAAACAATTAGACACAGACTGTAGGATATGAGTTACTACCTCTTGATCACTAATTCTTAAAAATGACTTCAAACTTTTTAAAAAATAACTAAATTTCACAACCATGAGTGAGAAGTAAAACATGCATGACACCTTATCAAAAGTTTTGGAGGCTTGTAGCATTACTTGAAGTCTACTAACAACTCATAAAAATTAAACACCAGAAGCTCCAATACAAAAATCAATGTGGAAGGTATATATTAGGTCTCACACTTCAGCAGTTTCTACAATGTAACATGAACACTAAGAAATCTTGTGACCACAAAAAAGGGTAGGGTAAACTTTGACAGCAAAAATCGACCCTTTTGAGTCTCCAGTAAACTCTCTTTTTTTTTAGTTCTTTTTTAAAATTTGGTGACTATTGGCTCATTAATAAAGAAAGAAAGAAAAAAGACAGCTTTCTAAGTTAAAATTTATTTTAGAAAGGGGAAAAAGTGAATTCTTTGTTTCTCAAGCAGACAAGGCTAAGTAAGAAATCCAAGTATCTTAGGCCTTATCCCTCTCTCGTATGATTCAGTCTAGTTCCCATTTCCCAAAAAAAAAAAAAAAAAAAAAAGCCAACACATCATCAACCAAAACCAATGCTCTCTCACTCACAGGACCTCATATATGCAAAAAAGGTGACAAATTGTCAATCGCCACGCCAACCTATATTTCACTACAATACCCATTTATCAAAAAACCAATGCATCAGATTAAAGATCTCTACAATGATTGCAGCTGAAGAAAACAAAAAAAGGAAGCTGTCTTTTTTTTGGGTATATTAATCTAAGAGAAAAAAAAAGTTCTTTTTTGGGATATAAACAAATATGTATCACACACTATATAAATATCTACAAATCCAGCAAAATCAAATTATATAACAATCTAAAAAGCCATACTAAAATCATCAAATTTCCATAAAAACACAGTATTAGCTGCAAGTGCGCTACGAAAAGAAGGACGAAACAAACATACCTTATGATTTATGTGGAGGCCGGGCGGAGCCACCTTATGCATTGGGGGGCCATGGCCCCTCCAAATTTTTTTAAAACTTCTCTAATTATAGGTAAAACTAGGCTAGAATTATTTTGAGTTAAGAGTTAGCCCCACAAGATTAAAAGATTGCCCCCCCCCCCCAACACGTCACTCATAAAATTCTTCCCACCCCAAATTTCAACTATGCAATCAGAAAAATTAAATCCTTTTGTCTTTTCCATTCTTTTCTAAAGCATGATAGCCACATTCATATTTTTTTAGTTTTTAGTTATTCAATTTTTGTGAAGGGATAAAATTGAAGTATAGTACATTAGATTACCTGATTAAAATCATATGTATTGAATTTAATTGTCCTTAAAAATAATAACATTATTTGTATTTTATTGGTCATGTTAAACATTTAATTGAAGAACCTAATTTATTACAATTAGGATATTGTACTTAAGTTTTGCACTTTCTCAAAACTATTACAATATCTTTTTCTACTTAAAAACCACTAAAAAGGCTCTCCTCATCACTTGGCGCTCTCTCTCTTCAGTTACTCTTCATTATCTCTTCAATGGGATCCTCTCACATAATCACATTTTCATTAGTTTCTCCCTCTTCCTTAACAAAAAGTTTTCTTATTTAAAGCTAAGCAAATATTGAGAAATACCAGCTTCTTCTTTTTGTTCTTCTTCTTTTGCAATTTTGTTGTATACTTATATTTGATTTCTATGAATGTTATGGACTTATGGTTTTTTAAAAGAATAGGATAAACTCAAGAAAAAAAGACTTAAGATGCTCAATTGGTCAATTAACTTGTTAGTATTTTGATATTTGAGTGCTATAAAATTACACTAACAAAAAAATTCTATCAATAATCTTGTGTTATAAATATACTGTACTTTGAGTTTTTCGTTGAATTGCAAATCAAAATTATAGTTTTACCTTGGCCCCCCCAAGCAAAAATTCCTAGCTATGCCCCTGGCGTTGGCTTTTCGGCAGAGATGAAGGAGTGTAAAAGGAAAAGGCTGTGGGCTAGTTTTTATGCCCATCGCTAGCTTAGAATTCATAATAAAAATGAGAAGTGTTATGTTGACGGAGGTCGCTAGTTAATATCGGTTATAATTTGAATTTATTATTAAAAATATTTTTTTATCCTATATATCAATAACAACTTGTAATAATTTGTTACTTAAAATTTGTTATGAAAATATTGTGGATATAGTATTTTTCAAAATATATAGGAGGATGTAGGGGCTCCTTTTTTCGGAAGGGCACCCCCGACAATGAATTTGTAGAGAGTGGGGCAAAGGGTTTGGCTCCGGCCGGCCTCTCGCCGGTCTTCCTTGGGCTTTTCCTTTGTTGTTCTTCGTCTAGGGTTGCTCCTCGGCTGGCGTCCGAGGAGGCCCCCCTTCACCAGGGGGGCTCTTTGCCTTATATACTCCTTTTAGTTTGATCCTGGCCTTACAGCTGTTGGCCATCCAAGCCACTGCTTCCATAGCTTGTCCCATCAGACAGGTTCTTCACCATGCTGTGGGTTGCGGCCTCCAAAGTTGCACTGTTCAGGGGTCTTGTCACCATTAATGCAACCTGGAGGGTCAGGCAAACATCTTAAGTGTGGATGTGACCACCTATTCTGAGTTTGCCCCCTACCCAGGGTTTAGACTAGGTGTGCCGAGGAAGGGTGTGTCCTTGGCATGGGTCCGAGAAGGGCCAAAACCCTTTGGACGACTATCTGGGACGATTGTCCTCCTCGGCTTGGGCCTTGGGCCAGCCTAAAGGTGGGCCGGGGATTCCGGGCTCACGGGCCCCACAGAGGAGTATAAAAGATTGATCTTGAAACATTATAGAAAAATTTCTTAATAAATATTATAAAAAGAATTTCTTAACATACTTAAAGTGGTTGTTTTAAACTTAGTTTACTAAATATATATATTTTCCTAGTAGTCTAGTAATTTTGAATTAACCATTTGATTTGATTTTATTAAAATTAAAAAAAAATTTAAACCCTTAATAAAAAAAATAAATAGGTTTCCATCAACGGAACAAAAAAATTAAATAAATACTGTAAAAAAATTTAATTAATCATTAAATTCTTTCATTCTTTCCTTTAAAAAAATAGATTAATTATTCCCTTATTAAAAATTGATTTTTTCCTAATACAAGCCCATGAATAGCTCATTAGGCCTAACCCGGTAGCTCAACCCGCTTAAGACAATATGGACATTGCCTATGGACAAGGTCATGGGCTAGATTTTTCTCTTTCAGTCTAGTCTAGCCCGACCTATTAACTAGTTAATAGAAAAATAATCAGAAATAGACTAACCTGTCTCTTGGCACATTTGATAAAGCTTGGATTTAATGTGGAACTTTGAATCATTAGTGCAATTGTAGCGATTGGTCCAAAATATCCAAGCAGCCGCAGCAATACCAAGACGAGGAAGAATACTATGAATGGAAGGTATAGAGGTATTGATAAACCAAGATAGGATCTTACTCTGAATACTCTCTCATTCCTCTAGGCATGCTTCATAATCATCCTCTGTTACAACAATAGTTTTAGAGGCATTGACGTCAATAGTGGCTTTGGACTAAGGAAGCGGCATTGGCTTGGGAATCGAACCAGTCAACAACAGAAAAGTCAACGACTGATGTGTGATGAAGTAATCTAATGATAAGGACACTGACGTAAGCAAAATGACATCACCCTAAGGTTGACGTGGCGTGACACAAACTGGATCTGGCGCGTGGAGCGTGTGTAAGTGCATGTGAGCTTCTGGCGACACATGGAGTGCATATTTGTGAGTTAGAAACTTTGGGCGGCGCATGTGGGCACGTGTCCAGCGATTTCGAGCCGTTTCTTGGTTGGGTTTTGCTTGGGATTGGCCAATCTATCACGCTATGCCTTTGCTTTGGTAGTTTGGGGAACAGAGTGATGAGATTCGAGCATTGTAGGGACTATGGGCATGATGGCAGTAACTTGCTTTTGATAGTGGCTACTGGATGAAGGCAAGGGCAGCGGAAGAACGCCGAAGTGAGAGAGAATATAACACTATGGAGGTATATAGAGTGAGAGAGAAAGACTGAATAGTATGTATATTGATATATATATTATGTGTAAATAACATTATACACTAGAGAGCTTTATATATATATATATATATATATATGCATTGGCTTGACTTTATTTTATATTTTAATGTTTCACTACTTGCTCCTAATGGCATGCAAACCATTTGCATTGGCATGACCTTTATTTTTTATTTTTAAGAAATAATAATTAATAATGATGTTCATTCATCACTTAACCCAAATTGCATGCAAATTTTAAACCGTTTATGACTTCCCAAATGGTTTGCTTGACCAATGACATTACAGAAACACATCATTTCTCTATGTTTTTTTTGGCTCAAACCAATAGAACAATATTATGAAAACAATAATTACATCTTAATTAATAACATCGATCCTAAATAACAATTTCCGTCCTATCCTCTCCACCTTGTCTCTATAAAACCCTTTGAACCTAAGACTTTCCTTCATCCCTCTCTCTCTCACACACATAAAGTTAACACATTAACATTAATACAATGGAACTTAAAAATGTGCTTATCTTGTTGGCCCTTGCTTTAGTCTTAAGAGCAGAATGCAACAGCATCAAGAAACCTAGGAGTTTTGACAGGATACAACATGGCAGAGATGCTTCAAAACACTGGAGAGCTTGTCAATGGTTGGAATGCACTCTTGGAGCTGAAATCCTGCTCTAATGAGATTGTTTCTTTCTTCATCAACCGCGAGAGCGATCTTGACCCTTGTTGCTGCCGTGTAATTGCCACCACTAGGCATACTTGTTGGCCAATTATCATGGTTTCCTTTGGATTCACACCTACACATGGTGTCATATTGCGAAGCCATTGTCATGCAGCATCTGGTTCTACTGCGTCCTCTCTGCTGGCTCTTTGATTCTGCAGCAGTGTCCAAATAAGTTGGGACTAGCGCGCACATGGTCTAGTGGATAGGTCTTGGTTCAAGTCCCCCTAATTCTCACTAATGATTGTATTGGTACTCATATCACCCTTTATGTTGCCCTCGGCGCATCACTACAAAAAAATGGCCTTAGGCCACGTTTGTAAAACGCACCCTTAGGTCCAAAAAGCGTGGCCATAGGCCGATTTGGCTTATGACCGCGTTTTCAAATGTGACTCAAACCCCGTGACTATAGGCCAAAGGGGGTCTATGGTCGCACTTTCCAAATGCAGTCTAAGACCACGACCAGAGGGGCCAACGCATTGAGTTTGCCACCTTCCCCTTTTATGCACTTTTTCTTCTAACCAAAAAAAAAAAAAAAAAATGAAGAAAAAGAAAAAAAAAAAAAAAAAAAAAAGAAATAAGTTGGGAAGCTAACATATAGAGAAGTCAGTAATATTGGTGTGATCAAATAAGGCACAATTATGTGTTATGTGGGTAGCTTCTGTTTTATTCCGTGGGTGCATGATGTTGAGTCGTTGATGTTTTCTGGTGCTGTATCTAGCAATAAATATGATCCTTATGAATAAAGTACATGCTTTTGTTTGGTTGAGTAAATTTTAATTGAGCTGATGATTGCAATATTACTTATCTCATATTTTTTCCATAATGCTGCTACATGAAGAGATGTACTTCGAGTTTCTACATAAATCTAACGATTACAACATGATTATTTTAACAATACACAATTAAAATTACAAAAGCAAAAAAAAAAAAAAAAAAAATCATTTATCCATTTGAGATGGATTCATTTTACAATAAAGTTACAAAACATAGCAAAAATTCATAACAATTTCACAGCATTACTAAATTAACTTATCACCTCACACATAAATCTACTAGTCAACATCATTTGAAATTTAAGTTTTGTTGGGAGACCATAATTTGACTTTCTACAACTACTTTAAAAATAGACCGGTGTGATGTGATGTCAAAAGCCATAAAATATTTGAATGTGTCTTCCTCATTACCAATTAGTTTTGAGGAGGAATGACACAGCTCGCAGTTTGACAAATAGTATCAAAGACAAAGCTATGGATTCGAGTCACGAGAGTGTTATTGCGAGGGAGGGATTGTTGGGGCGACCACAATTTGACTCCTATAACCACTTTAAAAACAGGCCCGTGGGTCTGGTAAGTGTGGATTCGTTAGTGTGGATTCCAGTTAACTCAACTGGTAAAGTCTCTGATGGTTGTATAAGAGATCTGGGATTCAATCCTCCCCTATAGCAAAAATTGATTGGTGTCTTGGTCTAATGATAAAGAGCTATTATTAAGAGTAGATGTCATAGGTCGAAACTCTCTCTCTCTCTCAAAAAAAAAAAAAAAAAAAAAAAGAGGACTCGTTAGCGAAAACACTGATTTGGAAACTCCACCAGCTTGGTACAAAGTGTATAGAAAATATGTGTGATCTTATTTTTTTTGGTGAAGCACAACTGTATAAATACTTTTTATGTGCAAAGTGTCTTAATATTTGTTACTTTTTCGTGTAATTCAGACTCAACGATGTTCCTCTGCCAAGGTATTGGGTTCAAAATTTGGATAGAGAAATTTTGTATCTTATGATTTTGATTTTGATTTTGATTTTTTTTTTTTTTTTTTGAGAAGAAGGTAATTAGTATGTTATGAAATTCAACGATGTTCCTCTGCCAAGGTATTGGGTTCAAAATTTGAATAGAGAAATTTTGTATCTTATGATTTTTTTTTTTTTTTTTTTGAGAAGAACGTAATTAGTATGTTATGAAATTGAAGGCCCAAAAAGGATAGTTTAGCCCAAAAAAGGGGGGCGGGGGGGGATGGTTTTTTTGGCAAAATTTTGATACAGTATGGATTGGAGATCCAAAAAAAGAACCATAAAAAAATTGTGGATCAGATAGAGCCCAAGGTACTTTAAGCCCACTAAAAGCTTACGAACTTAATGTGATCACGAATTTGTTTCAAACCAATTTTGATTCAATCAAAATCTTTGATTGGACTCTTCCCCCCACCCCCCCAAACACACACACACACACACACACACACACACACACACACAAACTTTGACTGGACAACGATACAATTTATGTGACTTACGATATTCCTAATAAGTTTACCTTAGGATCAACATTGCTTGTAAACTCATTTTCTGTATTAATTTACATATTGATTAATTTTTTAAAAAGGGGATGCCAATCAATTCATTCATATAAAGGCATAGAGCATAAATGTAGATGGTCATTACAAATGCTATAACATTTAAACTGTTTAAATTCCTTTTGTAAGTTACTATACCTCTTGGCCTCCCCACTTCTGCACCCGTTCAAGTCTTTTAATTTTTCTCATGCACAAAATTCATGTATATATATTACAACCATCCTAGCCCCATTTGAGTACATACCAATAACCATTCTCTCAAATCCCATTTCTCTCTATCTCTTTCAATCTCATGGCCTACTCTTTTAACTTCTTTCTCACACTTTTTCTAGCTTTTTCCATGGCCTTCTTAGCCATGGCAATGCCTCTTAATACTCACTCAAATTTAGCAACTCGCTTACAATTGGACAACCAGAACAACTGTTGGGATTCCTTATTTGAGCTCCAATCTTGCACTGGAGAAGTCATAATGTTCTTCCTCAATGGTGAGACCTATCTTGGACCCAATTGTTGTCATGCCATAAGAATTATACATCACGAGTGTTGGCCAGCCATGATGGGTTCACTTGGCTTTACTGAGCAAGAAGGTGATATTCTACTTGGCTTTTGTGATGCTTCTAATGATGATGATGATAATACCACTGCTCAAACATTGCCACCACCCTCTCCGATTGAGGGCTAAGAAGACTAGTTTCACTAAATTTGTCCCAAGAGTTCCACTGCCTTTATTTGATATCCCTAATAAAAAGTTGTTTGTCTCGTTTGGGTTTTTTTTTTTTTTTTTTTTTAAGTTCTATATTATGTTATTGGCATTATTTTTAAGTCGTCTTCTTTGTGACTGATGCTTGTAGCGTTGATCTATCAGAGGTCCTTAAATATGGATACGTAATGTGTTGAGCATCATTTTTCATTGTTAATTTCTATTACAGAAAACGTGTGTATTGGTTTATTATTATATTTGTTCTAGTAAATATCAACCGGCCTATTAGCTCAGCTGGTTAGAGCGTCGTGCTAATAACGCGAAGGTCGCAGGTTCGAGACCTGCATGGGCCACTTTATTTTTTTATCTTATCTATTTCTAAATCGAGCTGGACTACAACAAGCCTACAAGGAAATGGGCCAAGTTTGTTTGTTTTTTTTTTCCCCTTCTACACACATATTGGGCCGAGGTAATGTGACAAAAAACTCAACATTCAGACGTGGTTAATAAAATACTTAAATAAAAATAATTTAACACAAAATATGAACCTTTCTTTGCTTGCTTGAACTCTCTCTCTCCCAGAATTTTTAAGTTATACATTTAGCATATTTTTAAGATTCGATGCCATTGAACGTCAAAATAAGACTTTCAAAGCATGTAACTATCACCTACCGACTCTTTAATTTGTCATCATTCATTTGATTGCATTATGTATATCTGCTCATTTCTATAATCTTCTTTCTTGGTCTTGGGATCAATTAGGATAAGGAATTTTGTCCTTTACAATGAACAGATCTATAAATTCCAGATTTCTATTCAGTTAACCTACTTAATGAAATAGTGGGGAGAAAAATAAAGTAATCTTTTAGTCATATATTAGTTTCTTTTTTTTCTTTGTGTTCTTTTAAGTGAATTAAAAAAACACAAAGAAAAATGTAACATTATTCATATCAAACCTTTAGTTGTTTTAAATTTAATTATTCTTGAAAAATATAACATTATTCATATCATTGGTCAATGCAGCCAAGTGTGTGTGTGTGTGTTTTTTTTTTTTTGGTTTGTGTGGAGAAAATGCAGCCAGTAGTTTGAATTTATTTAGGATAACTAATGTACTGCGTTTAAGTACTATATATAAATTTTATTCTTTCTTAAAAACTTTGATTTCCTTCCAACGGGACTCCATATAATGGGATTTATCATTCTGTAAATAGACTCCACATTTGAAGTATAAGATTTTCCCCCATGTCCAGCTGCCTCATCCACAAGATTCCCATCTGTACGTATATACCTTCACATCCGAGGCATCAACGTCATGGATTACATTTAGCCGGAACCATCTATCATAGATATTTGGGACAAGGACGGGACTCCTATAGTAAGTTAGTGAACCATTGTACAAGCATCATAGTTGTGGCAGGAGGGCTTGCACCAAACACTTGCATGATACACACGCCGGTTGTAACATTTGGAACAAATCCATATCCTTCAAATTGCCAAACACCCGAAGAATAATCATATCCCTGAAAACCATGAATGGAGATCCAGGAGTCAATGAGAATTATAATAAAAAACTTTTAAAACTGTGAAAACCGTTAAAGGATATACTACAATTTTTATTGTCCTTCTCATGTGTACAAAGAAAATCCTATATTGTTACACCGTAGTAATCCTCACAAACAACTAATTATGTACAGGTGGTGGTTCATAGATAAACATGTAATAGAGACTCACATTTTTTTTTTTTTTTAATTTTTTGCTGAGGTCGTAAGCTTTAATTTAAGTAACATTATTTCTACTTAAACTCATTGTTGACATCATTTTTTATTTTTTTTATATAACAATAATAGAGTTAAACGGTGTAAACAAATTTGTATCATAAGTAAGAAAATACACCTAACTATATAATAAGATGTGTCCATTTCTAAAGGGGTTACTCTAGTTTTTAAATAGAGAGAGAGAGTATTTTCATATTACTTGCATGAATACGGATCTGAGTGCGAGGACCAGTTTTGTTAATAGGAGTGTGAGGCTTGTCTGTAGAATACACCCATAGTTTGTGAACTCCATCGATGAAACTACAAGAGCATCCACAGTCGATTTCTATATCTCATCTTATTTTACTATTTCAAAAAGTTACTTTATCAATTATGTAATACAATTTTACAATTCTCCAACATCCCAACTTTTATTTTCCAATCCTACTCATTAAAATAATATTTTTACGCAATAAAATAATATATCTCACAATTACCATTATACAATACATCACATTATTTATACATTATTTATTCTTTCTCTCTCTTTCCTTCTGTTCAGGAACCACAATCACCACCATCGCTGCACACCACCACCACCACCACCGGCAACCCATAAACTACCATTAACACCAAAAAAAAAAAAAAAAAAAAAAACCCCAGAGAAAAGACCAGAGCCACGCCGTTGCACCTACTGCCCTCCGACCATCAACACAACCACCACCACCCTATAAAAAATCTCTGTCTCTTCTCTCTTCACTGTGAACAAACCCAGATCAGTACCTCCTCTGCCCAACAACAATCACTTACCCAGTCCTCTGCCCAGCAACAATCACTCACAACACGGACCCAAATCATTGCTACACCACCTGCCACCCCAGCAAATCACAACAATAATCCAAAAAAAAAAAATTTGAAAAAAAACCCACCATCAACAATCCATGCCGATCTTTAAAGTGATCAGGCTTACCATTGTCGCCGAACCCCAATAAACCACCAGTCACCACCACGACGCCACACGTCCACCGGAAAAATTCATTAAATTATAAACCAACAAACCCATTAAATCAAAAAACCAACAAACCCATTATTTCGGCACCCATGCAATCAAAATCCGATCTCCACAAAACCCACGCAATCAAAACCCCATCAGAACAGAACCCATGCGATCTCCTTCCGCTGATCAAAACCCCATCTGAACCCACCCAAAATCAAAACCCACCTCGCCACACCAATCTCCACGCACGACTCGGTCACCATGTCAATACCACCAAACGCTGATCTCCACCGTGCTGACCTCCAGCCACCACGCCCATCTCAGCCGCGCCACCAGCCTCGCCACCACGCCGATCTAGAAATTCGATCCGACGTGAGCTCCGATCTAGCTTGGTGATTTGGCGTAAGCTCCGATCTGGCACAGACAACTGAAAGAAGCTTGACAATGGCGAGAGAGAGAGGGGATGAGAAAGAAAGAAGGAAGAGAGAGAAAAGAAAGAGAAAAAAAAAAAAAGAGAGAAGAGAGAGAAATTGCTGGGTAAAAAGCATTAAATTTTTTTTTTTTTTATACCATTCAGCTACAGTACCATATTACATTTGAAATGGTACTGTAGCTAAATCTCAACATTTTTTTGGCATATGCAATATGGCATTCCCATTGTTGAGCAGTTTTAGGGCTTAAATGCCAAATGTTCCTAACATTTGACATATACAAGCCCCACTGCTGATGCTCTAACGCTGATCTTCTGGCATGTCGTAGGGCCTTTGTATAATAAGATTTGATTGAATTAGTGGGAGGGAGATGAACCCTTCTGTGAGGTTTAAGGGTTGCGAGGCACAAATTTGAAAGTTTATGATGAAAAGAAAAATGCTCAAATGCATTAATAGTGGTAACAAAACCATATTGAAGGACATATTTGAAGGAAGTGAGAACAAAAAAAAAAAAAAAATCAAAGGAGAGAAAATGTGCTTGAAAAAAGTTGGAGCTGTGGTTCCTAATTTATTGTAGCTTTTGCGTGGGTAGAAGTGAAACGTGGCTTGAGTTAAACGGTGCTGCACACCCACTATATTGAATGATGAAATATGTATTCAGCTTTTTTTTTTTTTGGTTAAAAGGATAATATATAAAAGACTAACAGGAATTAATTAATTAAATATACTGTCCTGGGTCAAGGCCAACTTGACAAAACGCAAAAGAGAAACAATAACAGGAGGATGGGAATCAAATTCGGCTATGGATTGTTTTTCACGTCAGGCGTAGAGAATCTAGCCGAACCGAACTTTTCTTGTGCAGAGAGACACAGATAAATTACCATTTGTATCAAAACTTAGGCTGCGTTTGTTTCAGTGTAAAATATTTTTTGGGTGTAAAATATTTTTTTTTCGAAAATATTTTCTAGTGTTTGGTTGCAATTTAAAAATTATATTAGAAAACAATTTTCAGTATTTGGTAACATTCTGAAAATGCTATTTTCTTACAAATTTTTCACATTTTCTCAGTTTCCAAACAAATTTTATATCACAAAATCCACCACCACCCACATACCAGTACCCACAGAAAATCCACCACTATCCACACAAAACCCATCACCACACAACATAGAAACCACCAAAACACCACCACCCACATCACCACAACAACAACAACAAAAAATCAGAAATCAAAGAGAGAAAGCAAATCGGCGACAAGATCGACCTAGAGGAGGAGATAGATCGGTGAGTGGCGGACAACGAGATCGACCCAGAGGAGGAGATGATCTGACCCAGAGGAGGACGAGACCGGTCAAGTGGCGTCAAGCTTCATGTGGCGTGATCTCGGTGGCACGAAGTCAATGGTGCGATCTTGCCGGCATGTCTGGGGTTGGGGCGTGATCTCACTGGTGTGTTTGGTTGTGCAAAGTCGAATGCTATCTCTCTCTCTCTCTCTCTTTGCGCGTCTAAGTCCGGAAATGGTTTGAAGTGAAAATAGAAATGTAAAACAATTTTCGGGTCAAAGCCTTTATTTTACGGTCAAATGAAATGCTTTTTTGGAAAATTCTATTTTCCATGTGCAAGCAAACACATGGTGAGGTGTAAAATGATTTCCTGAAATGGTTTGAAGCCAAAACAAACGCACCCTTAAATAGTTAAGTAGTTGAAAAATAATTAATTTAATTATTTAACTATTATTTTAATAAATTATTTAAGTATAAATTTTGAAGTGTTCATATTTAACCCCGTTATTTTGGTATAAATTTTCCCATCAACCATTGATTAGACACTATCTTTGTAGATGACTACCACGTAGGCGTAAATTTTAAATTGTTGATTGCTTAAATTACACTATTATCTTAGTTTCAGTAGGAAATATCACATAATTCGTGTAGTTTTCTCTTGTAGGAGATTAAAATCATTCAGCTAATCATACAAATAAGAAAATCCAAAAATTAATTGGAGCATGGTTTCTGAAGTATTAAATAAGTCAAAAACATGTGAGTAGGGGTGTTCACCGAACCACATAAACCGCACAAAAACCGCCTGCAAAATGATATAATCGCATCGCACCACAATTTCACGTAGTTTTCTCTTGTAGGAGATTAAAATCATTCAGCTAATCATACAAATAAGAAAATCCAAAAATTAATTGGAGCATGGTTTTTGAAGTATTAAATAAGTCAAAAACATGTAAGTAGGGGTGTTCACCAAATCACATAAACCACACTAAAACTGCCCGCAAAATGACATAATCGCATCGTACCACAATTTCCCGTAGTTTTCTCTTGTAGGAGATTAAAATCATTCAGCTAATCATACAAATAAGAAAATCCAAAAATTAATTGGAGCATGGTTTTTGAAGTATTAAATAAGTCAAAAACATGTGAGTAGGGCTATTCACCAAACCATATAAATCGCATTAAAACTACCGGAAAATGACATAATCGCACCACACTGCACCATACCGCATGGTGCAGTGCGATTTGTGGTTTTATAATAAGAAAACCGAACAAACCGCACCGCACATTCTTTATATATTAATATATTTATTTATTTTTAATATTAAATATATTATTAATAGTTTAATAACCTTAGTTCTCCCAAAAAAAAAAAGTTTCATAATCCTATCAAGTGTTGACTAGGAAAGTCAGCCCAAAATAAAGCAAAACTAGCTCAATAGTTTAAAACTTGACCAAAAATAAAGGGAAAAAAATTAGTTTTGGGTTGGGTAGGAAAAGACCAAAATTTGAAAAATATATTGACTTCATACTGTTCAAACCGAATCTTATACATAACACCACACATGTGACCACAAAAAATGAGGTGCGGTGTAGTTATGGTTTTCATTAAACTCTAAACCATATCACACCGCACCTCACATGTGACCACAAAAATAAGATGCGATGCAATTATGGTTTTAGCTAAACCACACCGCAAAGTTTGATGCTAAAACTGGCACAAAACCGCACTGCACTGCACCGCACCGCGAACACCTCTACATGTGAGAATAAAAAAGGAAGAAAGAAATTCTTTCAAGTCAAAATTGGAAAAATACTGATATGGAAATATCCTACACTTGTTTCGGTATTTTTACCACAACTTCTTGTAAAGATGTCTGGTTGATTTGATTCTTGCAGCCACAAAAGGAAGACTCGAAGATCTACAACTTTTTAGTTTATGAAAAATTCCAAAAAAATCATTTTGAATGTCGAAAGTGGGCTGGAAGTCGACAACAAATAAAATTATGAAAATCAAGGGATTCCCATCCTAAATTTGCAGGATTTTCTCCTTTTCTTTTGGAGGGAGCTGAGGTTATTGGGGGGGGGGGGGGGGGGACCCTAGAACGTTTTTCATCTTTTGTTTGTTTTTTTATTTATTTATTAGATGTTTAGCATTGTTTTTATAGATTTCTTTTGCATAACTATGTGTGGTTAAATCTTTATCTAGAGTTAGAGGAGAAACTTGATATTTTTATCATGTGTTCTTGGGATTATCTATGTGCTTTCTATGGATTGATGATTGAATTTCGAGATTGATTTACCATTTGGAATCATTGCATGTTGACAAGTTTTTAAGATTTAATATGATTTTTATTTATATCAAATGCTTGAACTCCTTGATTTGTTATGATTTAATATATTGAATGCTTAATCTCTCCCGTACCATGCCAATTGAATGATTTTCTCAATCACTTAGGGCATGTTTGATATACTGTAATAGACACTGTAATGTAATAAATATTCTTATGGTATAAATATTCGGTTGTTTGGCTATGTTTTTATTATAATGAATAGTTATTCCTTATGAATAGCTATTCTTCAAAATGAGAAATAACTATTCCCTATCAATAGTACTAAATATTTATTCCTTCACCTTATGTAATAACTTTTTTTAAAAATTTCCTGAAAAGCCATTAGTTGCCACATCTTCAAAAAGAAAGAAAATAAATTTTTCTTCTTGTTAATTATTAGCTCTATTTTGAACACCCTAAAATAAGTGTATTTTAGGAAATTTGACTTAAAAATGATTTAATTATACCTTCTTTTTATACTCTACTAAATTGTGGATGCATATTCATGATTCTATTTTTAAATGGTCACCAAACTAATGAATAATAATACTTATTACATTCCAACTTAATATATTCCTTGTAATACTTCTTCCTATTCTCATGCAATAATCATTACAGTGTACTAAACGTGCCCTTATATTCAATTTACTTTATACCTTGTTTGAGTAATTTATTGTTTTATCTTCTAATTAGGAGAGTTGGCTCTCTACCCTAATTGAGATAAAAATAATCAAAGTTCATATGGTAAAGTATTCGGTGGATCCTTGAATCCCTAGTATTTTCTCTTAGATTTATTTTGCTATTTTTAATTGTAGTTTCAATATTATCTTGCTCTATCTGTGGGTGGAGAGACAAACATACAACTATTTTTATTTACTACTTAATAATAGAGGTTTTTACATTAGTGTCAGTCATTCCCTTTAGATTGACTTCAGACTCATTGAGATATTATTACTTGTGAAAAATTTGCACTTGAGTTTGCATTATTTCATTCACAACAAAAATGTTTGAGTTGGGTGCCCTTGTTGTAGTCCCATGTCTAAAGGACTATTTAATTTAATTTGTACGTTGAAAAAGAAATTATTGTGAATTTAGGGAATTCATTGTATTAGCAAAAATTATTTATAAAATTTAAAATAATGTCAAATTTTATTTTGATAAATAATTAATTTAAAATATATTAAAAACAATTATTTTATATATTCTCATTTTTTTTTATAGTATTTCTTAACATTGAATGAGTAAGAGTTTTATTTTTTCAATATATATATATATATATATTTTCATTTCGTTGAAGGCAATATATTTTTTTCATTTTTGAATTCTAAAAACTTTTTGATTCTTGTTAGGACCCACCCAAGCTTAATTTCGACCCTGTTTGCAGGTACATACTCCCCAGCCAAGTGCCATTTTGGCGCACAAAATTTCCCGCTTCAATTTCTCATTTGTATGTGTAGGGGCCTTTTTTTTGTGTTGTGGGTTGGGTTGGGCTGGGCTGCCTCCTGCAGTGATGGGCCCGAGTATTCTGAGTAGAAGAGTTGAGACCGACCCAACTGTAACTCACTTTGGACTGGTTTGTGCGCAAACTAGGCCTTGTCTGCTAGGAGCGTACTTACGGCAAGCAAAGCTGTTGCAAATAATTTACGACAGGCAGATAAAACAATAGCAAAAGAACAAAAATACAGTGACCTTTTCTTAGTGAAAAATAACCAAGTAATCTTTATTTTATACCAATCACAGTAATGGCAACGACAGTTATAATAATAGCTTTACAAAAGAGATAGAGGATTAAGTGATGATATGAGTGAATCGAAAATAAATGTCAAGTCAGGTTTGGGTCCACAGGGGCAAAGACCAAGGAGGAAGAACGCATCCTCTCAATGAAACTAATCTCCCAGGAAAAGATCCTGCCGTGGAGATTAATGACTTTGAGGAACTGGACCTAAATGGTTGGTGTCCAAAGGAATCTCTTTTGTTTACTTATCTCAAAGAGAGTAGGATTTCGAGGGAGAGAGAAGGAAATCGACTCACTGGTGCATGCCCACTATATTATCTCCCTCTGTTTTTTGTTTTCCTTCTTATCTTTTTTCTTTCCTTTGTTTTTCTTTTGTTTTCTCTTTCCTAGCGATACTCTATTTTTTGATCCCTTTTACAGGGCACGGCAAGGGTCCTTTTATAGGGCCTGCCGCGATTGGATTTTACCACCTTACCCATTAATTGCCTTTGTCTTGTTTGGGCGTAGTTGCCGATCACCAAGGAGTTCGTCTATGTACCATTTACCCTTGCCAGACGGAGGCAGGTTTGTTTTGTTTTGTTAGTGCGCCGTGGCGTTCTTTCCTGTCATAGTGTAAATGCTTTTCTCTCTCCTTCCCTCATGGCATGCACTTAACGG
The DNA here is from genome assembly GCA_030445155.1 of Quercus variabilis. Classification (NCBI taxonomy): domain Eukaryota; kingdom Viridiplantae; phylum Streptophyta; class Magnoliopsida; order Fagales; family Fagaceae; genus Quercus; species Quercus variabilis. The sequence goes on along the minus strand of CP129450.1, from coordinate 27,794,550 downwards.
TCCCCCCTCAACCTTGCCTCTTTTGGGTGGTCTGTCATCCCAACAAGACGTACCTTTCAAAAGAGCTTATGCAGGAGATGCGAAGTAGGTCTTTTTCCCTCTCCCCACCACCAAACCACACCCCCCTTATCTCTTACCTCTGACCTATGGCCCCACCACGTCTCATATTGGCTGGGTACAGGCTGGTGGTGCCTGGGCCTTGCACGTGCTTTCCTGTCATGTATGTTCAAAATCTGTCTGCTGCTCATGCGTTTGCCGCAATTTGGAGTTTTGTTAACACAGTTTGCTGCGCTTCTTTGTTCTTTTACGTGGGCCGTTTCATAATTTACTATTCTCTTTAGGGGCTGGGTTTCATTTGATATTGGGTTTTACATTTCCCTTAGCCCATTTCTTGGTTGCCCTCATGTCCTACTATATTATTTTGTCATTCCTACTGTAATGACTTGGTCGTGCTGGTCCTCTTTTAGACTTGCCGTTTTACTCTCTTCCCCAAATGGCTTTGCATGACCATGAGCTTTCTTACTTAGGGGCTCCTGTGTCCCCTTGGGTATCCATGGCCCATTTACTTGATTTAGGCTTCCTCGGCCCATTTACCTGCTTTGGGCTTCCTCGGCCCTTTTCCTAACTTTGTGTTCCCATGAGCTTTTACTTATTTTATTGGGCTTCTCCGACCTAATTACTTCATACTCATCCTTAGGGTTTGTGGGCCTGCCAACAATTTCCTACTCTTTTTGCTTACATTACTTTGAGCCTGCCGCAGCTCATTCTTACTTTTTCACATCATACACTGCCCATGGGTTTGTTATTTTCTCTTTCCGGGCCTTTCAAGCCCACTTGCTTCCTCAAGGCCGATCTATTAATTTTATGGACCTGTGACCCATTATTCCTGCCGCTTGGGCTTAATGGTTTTATTCTATACTTGCCACTTCTATTTGCTGCCTGTATTGCTGGATTGGGCCTCCTTCCTTTTCTTTTCTTTTCTTTTTTTTTTTTTGTGTTTTACAAAAATGACCCTCTACAATATGTTTAACATATTTTTTTAGATTTGAATCTTGATGCCATTAGATGTAAAGATGAAACTTTAAAGCATGAAACTATATCCCCTACTACCACTATGCATCCTTGGCATTATAGTCACTTGATAAATATAAGTCCCTAAAGGATAATGCAAGGATCGGGGTTCAAGTCTTTAGGCAAAAGTTCCACACACATACGCTTAGATTAAGCTAAAATATAATTCTATCTGAAATGGGTTTATGTTACACCTGAGTTACACCTTTTTTAAGCCTTAAATTTCCAAAAAATCTAACGGTTAAAAAGAAAACATCATCATTCTTAATGTTATTAAATGTTTACCTAATTAATAGTATCTTTATTATCTCTCTCCTTATTAAATATTTTTATTTGTCTTCTTTTTTTCTCTCCAATTTCTAATGCTTACCTAATTGATTTGCAACATGATTTGTAGAGGCAACATTTATCTTATAAAGTTAAGTTCTTAACACATTCTTCTCAAAATTTTTTTAAAAAAAGTTAAAATTAAAATTGTACGTCTTGTGTAACGGCCATCTTTTGTGCCTGCCCAGATCAACTTAACCTTAGGCTTCCTCCAATTCAAAGGGTTCTATTGAATAATCTCTGCTTCTTTAGGCCAAAAAATTTTCCTTAACTATTGCACTCTTCGATCATTTAGCATCACAGTAGGTGATTGAATTTTAAATCTTAATTACCAAAAACGTTGTTTACTTGTGGTGATAAAAGTAAAAAATAATGGTAGAAGTTGAGAACTTGACACAATCACATAGAACAAATTTAAATAATAAATTTTTTTTAAATTTAGATGTACAGAAAAAATAATGAACCCGCACTCTATATGAAACAACAAAAATAGAAGAAGCAATACATATAGAGTAAAGAATGAACGATTTGCAGCTCCTAGTGAATATCTTCCTAAAAAAGATGAGGAAAGCGATAAAGGTTTTATTGAGCGGAGAAAAAAAAAGGGACAAAGCATAGAAAGTGAAGAGAGAAAAAGGAGACAGAGAAATATTTAATAAGGAGAAAGATAATGGGGATGCTATTAATTAGGTAAGCATTTAATGATGTAAAGAATGATGATGTTTTCTTTTTAACTGTTAGAACTTTTAAAAATCTATGGTTTAAACAAGGTGTATCTCTTGTAAAATTACACTAAATGTAACATGAACTCATCTCGTTCTATCTCAAATAATAATAAAAAATTATGTCACCTACCAACTCTTTTGTCATCGTTCATTTGGTTAAATCGTGTACATTTGCTTATCTCCAGAAAGATAAGGTGTGTAACATACTCCTAAAGATTGGAGGTCTTTTGATTGTTTGCTTCTCTATTAGAAAAATGCTAATGTGTCTGTTAATTAATTGACATCTAAACTTGTAACATTTGTTTAGTTGGTCTAATCAAACGATGCCACACCATTTTTATTAGTTCATATAAATTAAATAGCCTTAAAAACATATTATCACATCATGTTGATTGGCAAAAAGGTCCAATTCAAAACTTTATTATGGTACTTAATGTATTATTTTCATCCTCGATTCATCAGCCATCATCCATTGCTCATCATAATCATTGTGTATATAGAATCAAAATTCATCATCTAGTAAGAAGCAAAATTATATAATTTATTTAATTCCAGCAAACTCTTATTAAATACAGGTCACAAACATAATCAATGATTAACTTAAAAACTTTGATCAATGATGCATGCTTTTTTTCCAGTCTTTTTTCCAAGTTACATTACTCTTATACTAGAAGAGAAAGTAACAATGTTGTTCATAATCTAGCTAGATATGCGTTAAATGTTTTAGATTTATGTGTGTGGATGGAAGATGTTCATGTCCAGTTATTTCTGTTTTACTAGCTGATTTAGCCAGATTATCTTAATAAAAACTTCTACATCTTTTGTCTAAAAAAGAAAGAAGTTAATAAAGTAATTTAATAATTTAACACAAAATATGTAATTTGTGCAACCCTTCCTTCAGTTCCTTGGTTGCTTAAGCTCTCTCTCACTTATTAGACTTTTCCATTTACACATTTAACATATCTTTTAGATTCGATGCCATTAAACGTCAAGATACAACTTTCAAAAATCATGTAACTGTCACCTACCAACTCTTTAATTTGTCATCATTCATTTCATTTGGTTACATTATGTACATTTGCTAATTTTTTATAATGTAGTTTCTCTGATCAATTAGGATAAGGAGCTTTGTCCTTATCCAAGCTGCCTCACTAGTAATTAGGAGGTAATCTTGGTTAGAGCGGTGGGAGCGAACTTGGGCCCAGCTGAGGTCCATACCGATATAAGTATGTGAAACAAACCCTTAATGTCTAAATTAAAATTTACCAAATTTTCCAATCAACATCCTAATTTGAGATTAGTTTACAATTCTCACTCTAAAATCCAAATTCACGTTTAAATTAACAAATTATTGAGCGAAGTAATATTTGATAAGGTGTTTAGAGTGAAGATTAGACAAATTTTCATAATTCATTAATATGTTAATTGTAATATATTGATTTGTATGATAAGGTGGATATTGCAAATTTATCTTGAATTGAAGTAGTGATTGCAAAATTTAGTAAAACATATTATACCAAAATTTGCAAATTAACTATCTATATCTCTAAAATGTTTTTATTTTTTATATTAATAATTCAATAATTGGGGTGAAGAGATCAGAACTTGAGGTACAACAAGTTGAGCTACAAAATTTTTAGTTAAAATTTTTTTAATTCCAAAAAAAAAGGGAGAGAAAATTATTCTGGGAGAAATAGCCTGGTGATAAGTCAAAGTACATTATTCATTATGTTCCTTCTTGCTTTGCTAGCTAGAAATGCAGGTCATTTCCTCACATCAGGGAAAAAAATTTGCCACAATCTTGCACCCAAAATCAGTCACATTTTCTTAATACTTTGAGGTGTTTCCAACGAGACTTCATGTAATAGGAGTCATTAAATTGTGCATAGACACCACATTTGAAGGCATGAGATGTGCCCCCACAACGTTTTGCCTCCAATTTGAGATATCCATCAATGTAAACCTTCAGTTTTGCAGCATCAACGTCATGGATAACATTTAGCTTGAACCACCTGTTGTAAATGTTTGGCACTAGGACTGGACCCGTGCTGTAGTACACCAGAGACCCATTGTACACTAAGCATTAGTGTGGTGGCTCGAGGAGGAGTTGCTCCAAATACTTGCATAATGTTCACACCTGATGTCCCATTTGGAACATATCCATGTCCTTCAAATTGCCACATTCCAGACGCATAACCCTAAGAGTAATTAGCATAAATTAGTATTCTTGTTTCTAAGGAATGAAGGGTGCTGGGAAACAGGAAACTCAATCCAAATCTATTGCATGTGAACAACAAAAAAAGAAATAGCAAAAGAAATCAAAGCAAACGCTCAAAAACATGTGTGTGTGTGTATGTTAGATTGTTAGGTTCTAAAGATTTAGGATTAAATGTTTAGATTCTTATTTTGTTTTTGTTGGTAAACCGAGAACAAAAACATGTCTAAATTAGATGTTAGACATTGCTCAAGATTGTACAAATCAAGTTGCAGAAAGGAGAGTTCAAGTTCAGTGAAGCTCAACGATTGAAAATTAGATCCGACCAATCAAAAATTGCAGTAAATCAGATTCTGCATATTTTGAATCAAGCCCAAGCCCACGAAAACGTTTAGGGTTTTAGTCCAACACTCCTAAGTATAAAAAGAAAACCCTAACTACGTTTTGAAGACTTTTGGAAGACTTGTGAGTTATTTTTGTGAGATTTGAGAGTTTATGTAACCTTGTAACACTACAAGTGTCTACTGAAACAAGATCTACAATTAAGTGCTAGTGGAATCTAATTGCTACTACAAGATCAACAACTAATAATCTAAACTTTTGAGTGGGATCTCAAAGTTATGAGCGTGGGAGCTTGTGTGCTTCAAATCCAAGAGAAAAGAGTTCGTGAAGTTGGAGCTTGCACGTGGTCGTGTTAGTAAGTTCTACTAGAAGTAGCAATAGATTTAGGGTTAAATCTTTTGTAAACTTCAATTCTTTCTAGTAGATTTGTTTGCCTTGAGGATAGATAGGCCAAATTCTCCACAGGTTTTTACCTTGAGACGGTCTGTTTCATTGGTTTTCCTAGGTGATCATATTTGTGTGTTATAGTTTTATTATGATGGTTACAATAGATTTTTTTTTTTTTTATTATTATATAATATCATAATTACAAGTGAAGAAGAGTGGTTTGAATCATGGAAATTTTTGTTGGAAATACTAGGAGGTGTTAATTGAGTTACAAATTAAGTTCTTGATATGTATATATCACTCTATTACTTAGGGTATATTGTAAAAAAAAAAAAAAAAAAAAGAATGAAAGCAAGGAAACAAAGAAAAGAAAGATTAATTAAATATTGAACCAAACAAAATTGGGGTTAAGGGAAATTGAGAATTCTGCATGGTATAACGTATATACTTACCTGTATGGCAATCTCAGTATGAGGTTTAGTTTGACTGGTAGGAAAGTGAGGTTTGTCTGTTGAGAAACCCAGCATTTGTGCATTCCATGTATGAAACTATAACGCTGGTTTAAAGGCACATCATAGGGCCTCTGAATGTGATAGTATGACAGATTTTGGGAATGTTAAAATTGCTTGAACATGCTAGCTACATAAATATACTTTCCAAGCCCAAGGAAATATTGAGAACCACCAAGGAAAGATTGTAGCTACATCTTGTACTTTTGAATGTGACTCGATTGTAGTTTTTTTCTTCTCAAAAAATTGAGGCCAAGATATAAAATACTAAAAGCAGTTAGAGGAAAAAAAAAAATTAAGACGAGACATGAAAATTGATGGCAAACTGAAGTAGGTGATATTGATACCATACAACATACAATAACAACGAAGAGAGAGAGAGAGAGAGAGAATTCTCAATTTAATCAAATAGTGATCACTACAAGAAAAACGAGCTATTGCGATGGGCCTATTGCGGCAGGTGCAAAAACTGCCGCAATATGTCGCCTATTGTGGCGCATTTTTGGCCTGCCGCTGTACATAAGATCTATTGCGGTATTCTATATGCCCGCCTCAATAGTTCTAGTATTTTGCAGCGTACTACAGCAGCGGGCCAATGACCCGCTGCAATAGACCTATTTTAGCGGTGCTAAGCTTAGATATATTGACCCGTCGCAATATATACTCCTTTTTGCGGCAGGATGGACCGCAACAGTAGACCTATAAGTTTCTCAGCCCCAAAATTTTGCCCTATTTTTGTTGCCTTCCAACTTAAATATCAAATGGTTAATTACATTCGATTGACATGAAAATTGGCATGCATGTTAAGAACATATAGAATATGTAATCCAATAGTTGGATTTTCAAAATACGAATTCAATAAGTTATTAGTTGGTGTAACATTTTTTAGAGTTACATTAGGTGTAACTTGAACCCAACCCTATATTTCTTAATTCAATGTGAATTTTGATAAATCTATCATTAGATTACATTACCTTCACATATTTTTCATGCTTACAAAATTTTAAGGTGATCAAATATTAATAGGCACGTCATCAATCATTTGTTTAAATTTAAGGTTTTGTAATTTAAAATAACGCATAAAAGATGAGTTTAAAAATCAAATAGTAAATTACATCCAATTGGCATGAAAATTGGCATGCATGTTAAGAACATATAAAACATGTAATCCAACAGTTGGATTTTCAAAATATGAATTCAATAACAAGTTATTGGTTGGTGTAACATTTTTTAGAGTTACATTAGGTGTAACTTGAACCTAACCATATATTTCTTAATTCAATGTGAATTTTGACAAATCTACTGTTAGATTATATTATCTTCATATATTGTTCTTTCTTACAAAATTTCAAAGTGATCAAAGATTAATAGTCACGTGATCAATGAATTGTTTAAATTTAAGTTTTTGAAGTTTAAAATAACGCATAAAAGATGAGTTTAAAGATCAAATGGTAAATTATGTCCGATTGGCGTGAAAAATGGCATTAATGTTAAGAACATATAGAACATGTAATCCAACGGTTAGATTTTCAAAATATGAATTCAATAATAAGTTATTGATTAGTGTAACATTTTTTAGAATTACATTAGGTGTAACTTGAACCCAACCCTATATTTCTTAATTCAATGTGAATTTTGACAAATCTACCATTATATTACATTACCTTCACATATTTTTCATGCTTACAAAATTTTAAGGTGATCAAAGATTAATAGGCACGTCATCAATCAATTGTTTAAATTTAAGGTTTTGTAATTTAAAATAACGCATAAAAGATGAGTTTAAAGATCAAATAGTAAATTACATCTGATTGGCATGAAAATTGACATGCATATTAAGAACATATAGAACATGTAATTCAACGGTTGGATTTTCAAAATATGAATTTAATAATAAATTATTGGTTGGTGTAACATTTTTTAGAGTTACGTTAGGTGTAATTTGAACCCAATCCTATATTTCTTAATTCAATGTGAATTTTGACAAATCTACCATTAGATTACATTATCTTCATATATTTTTCATGCTTACAAAATTTTAAGGTGATCAAAAATTAATAGCCATGTCATCAATCAATTGTTTAAATTCAAGTTTTTGTAATTTAAAATAACGCATAAAAGATGATTTTATAGATCAAATGGTAAATTACATCCGATTGGCATGAAAATTGGCATGCATGTTAAGAACATATAGAAAATGTGATCCAATGATTGGATTTTCAAAATATGAATTCAACAATAAGTTATTGGTTGGTGTAACATTTTTTAGAGTTACATCAAGTGTAACTTGAACCCAACCCTATATTTCTTAATTCGATGTGAATTTTGACAAATATACTGTTAGATTAAATTATCTTCATATATTTTTCATGCTTACAAAATTTCAAGGTGATCAAAGATTAATAGCCATATCATTAATCAATTGTTTAAAATTTTTGATTTGATCGGTTACAAGATCTTTTTGCCGCCGCGGTTAGTATTATACGCTATTACTATTTATTTTATTTATTTGGATTGATTCTGTAGCCACTTCTGTTCATTGTTGGGATCTGACTTTTCTTTTCTCGGAAATCTTTGGGTATTATTATATTTATATGATTAAATAATTGATTTTCACTATTTTAGCATTTTGAAAGTGATTCTAATTAGATTACAGTTATTACAATATGTATATATTTGTTCAAAGGAGTTTAAAAAATTATTTGTTCTTATCTAATTGAATTCTTTTTAATAAAGCTTAGCATCTTTTTTTTAAAAATTTTTAAATTGAATTATTTTTTTTCACTTTCTCTCTGGTGCTCTTCGTCTCTTCTCTTTGTCACTTTCTCTTTTCCCCTTTGTTTCCCTTTCTCTATGCCTGACTGCCTCTCGAGTTTGTGGGTCTCTGTGGTGCTGGGTGTGGCTAGGCTATAGTGGTTTTTCGTGGATCATGGATCTCTGCGGTGGGAAGGCCGACGACTACACGGACTCTATACCAACAAGGATTTCCGCATCTCTATTCTCATCTCTACAAGGAGTGAGATTAAACATTTTAAATTATTCATTGATTTCCTTATAAATTTAATAGGTGGTTGTATCATTTGAAGATATAGATGTGGTATATGCTCTCTTGCTCTCTATCAATTTACACACTTGACCACCTCGTTGAATGATATGTAATGCTAAGTTATGAATTTTTTATTTTTTATTTTTATGAAGATACGAAGGAGTCAGCATGCATTCATTAATCCAACTATTACAATTATACTTCGCATGGGTGCTGGTGGACATGGTGTACCTCCTTTGGGAAGTCCTGATGGTTAGTAATTTTTTTGGAATGCCTGAAGGGCTTTTTATTATATATCTTTCTTGAAGTTAAGATGTACAAATCATGTGCTTGACATGAAAGTAGCTTTTCGTGATAATTTTTCTTTTTCGTTTGAAAGGCATGATTATGTTTTTATAATGATGCAGTGGGCTTAGATATATTGTGTAGGTAGTATCAAATTAAAATATGGTGCTAGAATGGTGCATCCATTGAAAAGCATTATGTTGATATTTCTATCATTTCTTAAATTTCCTTCACCATCTATAATTAATGGGTCTCAAGGAAAAGTCAAAGTCCTCTAAAGTTAAAATCTTTGCTATTGGCCACTCTATCTCAACTTTTCTGATGGTTTTTGAATGATGAATCTATAGGTCTACTTGCTTCTTTTGTAACTTGGATTAGCCAAATGCCACAATTTGTTCTAGAGTCGGAAATCCCAAAGGTATTGACACAAAACCCAATCTTTATCTTCTTTTTACAAGAATGCTTGATTTTTTTTTTTTAATAAAATTTTTATTTACCACTTCATTGGCATACACTTTCACAACTCAAAAAATTGTGTAAAGAAAAACTATACTGGTTTTATAGTGAGAAAAAGTGATAAGAATAATTGCATGCACTTTTTTTTTTTCGTGTGTTTGAATCTCATTGGTTTGTGAGTAGTGGAAAAAAAAAAGTAGATCAATTTGGAAGTTACAGCAATCTGTATACAATTACAAGAAAGAATAAGATAAAAATTATGATCATAGAACAACTTAGAAATAATGTGCAAAACTCTCAAAATTTTTGTGAGTTCCACTTATTAAAATAAGAAATAAAAGCATTTTGAATAGATAATGTGAAATGCAATTTGCATATTATTGCAAACAAATCATTATAGATAACCAATTAACCATGCATGTAGGACCATATGTACCAATTTATTTATTTATTTATTGCTGTATTATGTTGCATTTTGTTCATTGTTATGCTCCTAGGTTCATTTCATCACCTAACTTGAATTGTTCACGACTTATTTTTGCTTGGAGCTGAGCTTAGTTAGGAAAACAAATTTGGAAATTTTAATTAGTAATAAGTTTGAGGAACTTGTAACTTGGAAAAATTTTGGGATATTTACCTGTCCTTTAAAATCCTTCTACCATTCTTAATTGGGATATTATGCAAATAAGCCAAGACTCTAGAGAGCTTGCGGCTTCTAGGAGCAGTGATTGGATTAGATTTTTCTAGGTTAGGAGGTGCTTTAACACCTTGAGTTTCCAAGTTATTCTTTTTAGTATTTGGTTTGCCTAGGGTAGCACGTATCCATTGTATCTTCTACTTTGCCATTTTTTCTAACTATTCTCACATTTTTTAAAGAAGCAAACAAGATTCTCATAAAAAAGTTATCTAATCTCTAATATAGGATGAATGGCATTTTATGAAGACTTGAACTTTTTACTTTTCATTAATAATTGTGTCTTTAGAACCAAGACACTTGTTAGGGACATGAAGAGCCTATGTCATGCTACATGCTAATGGTGTTGCAGTGGAGATTTTTACTTTTCATTAATAATTGTGTCTTTAGAACCAAGACACTTGTTAGGGACATGAAGAGCCTATGTCATGCTACATGCTAATGGTGTTGCAGTGGAGAAATAGCTGATAAAATTAAATGAAGAAGCCCAACTAAATACATAGAACCATGTCAAGTCCCAAACAAAATCATGGAAAAGTCCTAACAGGCTTGATGAGTTAACATTTATATGCACTTGTTGAGTAATCTTGGTTTGTATGCACTTATTGAATGAGTAAGATGAAAAGTCCTAAATCTCTAAGATTTTCTTGTCATTCTATTCGATCTATTTATATGCACTTATTGAATAATCTTAGTTTGTATGTAGGATGTTCCTCTGGTCCAACAATCTCTAGCTCTCCAAAAATCATCAGCTGCATCTCATCAACCAAGCAACTTATAAGTTTTATGTTGATGTTTGAGGACTTTTTGTGTACAAAGAACTACATTTGAACAACCGCATTTTTTGCAAGTGTTGGAGGATATTTTTAAACACTTTGAAACTTTGATTTTAGTATTAGCTTAATTTAAGCAGTTGTTTTATTCAAAGGACCACATCTTTTTTTGTTAATCTTAAGATGGTGGTTATAGACAATGTTATGTATTTGATAATATATTTCTATGTTAATATTACATTAGTTTCATGACATTTGTGGTGTTGTTAATCAGTTATTTTTGTGGCATTGTGTTAGTAGAGCTAAAACTATTATAGGTTCTTTGTAACAAGTCTGTGAACCATTTATTTATTAGCAAATAGTGGCTTTAAAACCCACTAGAAAAAAAAAATAAATAAATAAAAAAAAAAAAAAAAAAAAAACCTATAGTGGTGGTCAAAAGTGCCACTAAAGGTGCATATTTTATGTTTTAAATGAATCCCTATATCGGGGCTTATCGCCCACCGCTAAAGGTTGAAACATATAGTGGTGCCATCTACCTACCGCTAAAAGTCAATGCCACGAATTCTAAACATGTATGGCGGCGGTTTTATGTTTGCCACAATAAACCTTCACCCGCCGCTAAAAGGTCATATATAGCGGCGCTTTTTGCGACTGCTGCAATTGACCTATAGTGGCACTGCAACACTGACGGGACGGTCTGCCACTATAGGTCAAATGTACCTTTAGCGGTGCTTTTTTGGGCTTTAGTGGCGCTTCTGGTCCGCCGCAATAGCCCCTTTTTTTGTAGTGTGACATCCATATATGTCCAATTTGTTAGTATATTATTAGAATATTCTAGAAATTTTCTAGAATTTGTCATGGTTAAATTAGCTTGCCTTGACTCACTCTTTCCTTTCTCTCTAATGTGTATATATATTAATTGTACCCTTAGTAACACAAAATAAATATATGATTATCTTTTGTATTCCATTCCATTCTGTAAAATTGTGATTTGCAACTATATTTTATGTAGACTTTAATTAATTAGGAGTCAAATTTGATTGTAATTTTGTTCAATCATTTCCCTGTATTTTTGTGGAAATTAATGTAAGAGTTGTGTGTGAGATAGTTTAGTGAAGAATTTGTGAAGATGAGGATTTTGCGACTAGCTCGTGATTGCTGACCCATGAAACCACGTGAGAAGCATGTGCTAGAATTTGAAGAAAACTTGACAGACTAGATTTCGCGAGTCATTCATAACTCAGGCCAAGTTGTGAGTGAACCGTAAAACTTTCTGCCTAATTATTTTTTAGTGTGTCTTTTCTCATTCCTTTACCAACACTATATAAACCTTCATTACCCACGAAATGTAAGATGCTGAAGGAGTATTCACAAGAAACTTTTGAGAGAGAAAACCCTAGCCAAACACTTGAGAGTTAGAGATTATTTACCTACAATCCTCTACATCATTTCTCTAGAGTTTCAATTTACTGCTACCTCTCTATCTACACATCCTTGAGAGATTCTTAGCCCAAACACTTACCTCACCCATTCTGAGTGTTGAGAAAAGTTTTGGTGCCTATGGGAAGCATTGGAAGAAGCCATTAAGTGGCGGATGCAATCGAGCAGAATTGCGAGATCCGGATAACTAGTGAAGATAAGACTCCAAGAAGTCTGTTGGTAGCAGGAGCTTGGAGAGCTCAAGTACATTGGGTAGATTAGGCATGGATGGTCTTTTTGATATTCGTGTACTCCAACTTATTCACTAGTGAATCAATTTCGGCTTGGAGGGCTGCGGAGAGATTTTTCTTCAAGTACTTTAGTTTCCTCTTCGATAACACGTCTCGGTATTATCTTGTGTTTCCATTAAACTTTACATTTATCGCTTATTGTACTTGCTTACGGCTTAGAGTAGTGTTCCGGTTTATTACGCTTTATTTACTCTTGTTCCGCACTTAAATAAGCTAGAGTAAAAGCAATTAAATTGTAATTTAAAACTGGGGGTCTAAACAAGCATTAGTGTTTTCATACTAACTAAACTTTCACTTTCAACATAAAATAAGAACTACCATTTTTGTTGTCTTTGATAGGATTCAAGAAGCCCATTGCCGACCATCACATGAATTAGCCACCATCAACCTCCAATTGGCCTAGTATTACCAATAATCAGCCAGACATGAAGATTAGATTTTTTGAGTGTTTGTGGTGTGGACATATATTGAGTCCCACATCAGGTATTTAGGTAGATCTTGGATTTAATAAGTTCTAATTGTAACTTAACTAGTCCTTTTAAGTTTGTAGTGTAGATGTAGCTCTACATTCTCAACTTCCTCCTTAAGCCTATGGCAATTGTTTATGTATCTCCTTCACGGTCTTGTACACTTATATTTGGAATCTTGTGCATCTTTCGATCTTGTTCACTCTTATATCTCTTAATATTTGGAAGCCTGCACAAATTCCCACTATGGGTGATGCTTGCTACTTCAATGTTTTTGTTGACGATGTTTCGCATTACATATGTATTAGGCCTTCGGCTCACGTGTTTGTCTTTTAATAGATTGAGTCCACAAAAAGCAGTTAGAGGAAATAAAGTTTTAACACATGAGACATGAAAATTGATTGCAACTGGAGCAGGTGAAGTAGATGCCAAAAAGAGAGACGCGGGAGGTATTTTCAATTTAACCAAATGGGCATATTCATACACGTCCAAATACAACAACCTTTCATATTGACAAAATACATTATAATTTTCGAACGCTCCTCTGATGTTCTTTTCATACCTCCTATGAGACAAACTTCCACAGTTTAAGCATGACATGGCTAGAAATCATTGAGGTGGACCAGGCAAGGTCTAATTAGAAAGGGTTGATTCACTGAGTTTTGTTCGAATAGATCCACCAACTCTTGGAAAAGTTTTTCTATCAAGAACTTGTATATATGGTGCCAATAATCATACTATATTATATAAACTTTGCAAGAAAGAAAACGAATATATGGTCAACATTTATGGCTAAACTTTAGTACAATTTCTTAGGTGTTACTTTACCTTCTCCAATTGATTTTTTTTTTTTTTTTTTTTTTTTTTTGAGAAAGTTCTCCAATTGAATTTAACCAAACCGTTTATCAAAAATAGTGTTGCCTTTTCTAATAATAATTAAATTTATCCATGTGGTTCATGGTCAAATTTAGTTTGGGGACTTTAAATGCACCGTTTAGAGAACTGTATCTAAGTTTTATCTATGTAATAATGGCACAAAAATTAACAGCAGCTAAAAATAATAATAATAAAATAAATAAAGAAAACCAATGCAGGCCACTAGCAGTGTGAAAAACAAAGCACATTGACAGCCAGTTAAATTTCATTGCAATAGGAATAGGTGAAAGAGATACCATAAAGCATAGCGTTGAATTACTTAACCAAAGAGGACACCGATGTGTCCAAGAAAACAAAATTTCATGGTTCCCCTGCCTTAAACTTCCATAACACTAAATTATTGATTGAAAACTTATAGAAATATCCAGGAGTCAATTCTCGAGAAGGCTAGCAGCCAAGGCATAATTAATCTACTGTGACAAGGAGTTAGCCACATCAATTACAAACCGATACTTCACATCAGATTTGGCAAGCCTTTCCATAGCCGTGTTGATGTCTCCCATTTTGATCAGCTCAATGTCTGCGGTAATACCATGCTTTGCACAGAAGTCTAGCATCTCTTGTGTCTCTTTAATCCCTCCTATATCACTTCCTCCAACAAGTTTACGCCCTGCAAAAGCAAAATGTTAAAAACAAGATGGATCCAAGGCAATTGTCAAACCCAGGTTGTTGTACTGAACTGTTTTTGCTTGATGCTTAATGAAATTTCTCATTTGTCCAAAAAACAATTGTCAAACCCAAAAGGGGAACAATCCATTTAAAGTTCTCATAAATGAAAAAGCAATTGTCAAACTTAGGTACAAATCCTTAGTTGCTATACCTTAGGTTCTCCAATCTAATTCAACCATGTGGTTACATTGACCAATGAACCACAAAGTTGAATTCAATTGTCCTTGAAAAAGACAACACCATCTTTTCTACATTGCTCAATACAACCATGAAGTTGAATTCAATCGGAGAACCTAAGTTATGCCACTTAAGGAACTGTACCTATGTTCTATCCTTCTTATTAGTGCTGGCATTGAGGGCTTGTTGTGGCTTACCCATAGCTAAAGGAAAGATGGGCAGCTCGAGGGGCTTCTCAGGCAAACCCACAGTGATCAGCTTCCCATTCAGCTTCAGCAGACTAATCAGAGGAGCCAGAGGGTGAACTGCAGACACTGTGTCAATGATGTAATCCATAGTATTGATTGCTGCCTGCAAAGTGAAAGCATAAAATAAAAGTATATTAAGAATAATTAATTCTCATACAATTCTAACATGTGGATTATTGGGACATGTTTATTATCGTGCAACAATAAGATCATCATAATGACATCAATTTGCAGACAACTTCAAAAGGGGCCTTAAGCTATCGCAACAGCTTAAGCTAAATACTTGAAACCAGGTATCAATCCACACCGTCATCAAAGTTGGACTACCCCCTTGTGCAGCCTAACCTCTTGATCCAAACTCATAAGAACCTAGACAAACTTTGATTTCCTTTTAACTTTTAACTTTTCAGGTTAATCAGCATACCTTCATTTTTGCAGGGTCACTGGAAACAAGAAATGAATCAGCCCCAAGCCTATTGATTGCCTCCTCCTCCTTTTTTGGGGAAGAGCTAATGACAGTAACTTTCAACCCAAAGGCCTTACCAATTTTCACTGCAACATGGCCAAGACCACCAAGTCCTGCAACACCCAAATGCTTGCCAGGCTCAGTAATTCCATAATATTTCATTGGGCTGTATACCGTGATCCCAGCACAGAGAAGTGGAGCCCCAGCATCAGAGGGTAAGTTTTCAGGAAAGCGTAGCACATAGTGCTCATCAACAACCACAATGTCAGAATAACCACCATAAGTCTTTGTCCCATCTTGAGAATAAGAGTTATAGGTTAAAATCATTTGAGGGCAGTAATTCTCCAAATCCTGTTGGCAACTCTCACATCTCTTGCAGGATTCCACTAGGACACCAACTCCAACTCGGTCACCCACTTTGAATTTCTTCACATTCTTCCCAGTTTTGGTTACAGTACCAACAATTTCATGCCTGCAAAATAACAAGTAAATATCTTATATATATAAAGGTTCCTCCAACATGCACTGCCAAAATTTCTCCTATTTTACTACTTGTTTGTCCAAAACTGATTACACTTTGGCAAGTGCAGAAGTGTGTGTGTGTGTGCGCACTTGCAAGCACTGAATACTAAAAAGAAAAGCCACAAGTCAAGTTCCGAAATGGCATTTAACATGAATAAAACTTTTTAATGGATTAATTTTCAATCTAGCAGCTTAGGGAACACATCAATACATAACTCCGAAAAGTTTTTACACCAGAGACAATTCTATCATATGTTTAATGGATGGGTGTGCCAAACTCACCTAGACTATCAGCTTTGTTCAGAGCCAAATACATTTGACTTTTAAAGTGAAAGAATGGGAAAGAATTGTTATCTTTTTCTTTTTTCTATAAACTATTTGGGAACTATGGAAATGTGTGGATCAAAGATGTGTATCTGTTATGATAGTGGAAGCCCTGATACCAATTTATTGGAATTTGGGGCTAGTGGAAGCGCATTCACACAAACAAGAAATAAAAACATCCACAAAAGACAACAATATTTAACATAACTATGTGAACTCTATGCCTTCATCCATGGACAATGCCGACCAAAAATATGTTCCAAGAAAACCCAAACCAGGTAAAAACTCAGGGTTTCAATAATGTGTTTTTTCTTGTTTTTCACTGTCATTTAAAAAAAACAGTAGAACATTTACTCAATGAAATTTGGCTTGGCTGATTCATGGAAAACATCTTCCAGTAAATAATATCAGTTGGTTGCCAATTGTTTAAAGAAAACATAAAGAAGGTTTCTGGACACTAGAATGAATAGATAATATAAACTAAAGGTCAAAGCTGGCATTATGAATAATGTTGGATGGTAAATTGATAAAGTTGGTAGCCTGCTAAAAATACTTAAACCCATTACAACAAATCACAGAAAATATGGCCTAAGAAAAAAGAAGAAGCAAATAGTAGCATCCAATCCTTAGAAAATGGCATGCATTCTATTGATGATTAGAGAATATTGCTCATCTACCACCCAAATGCAAACCCTCAGCTGCCAAGCATTGAGTCAAATAACAAGCCAACAAGTATCCTAATTCACGCCTTGGCAAAATAAACTTCTAGAGTTTGTACAGAATCTCTCAGGTTGCAGAGAAAATGTTCCAAGAACTTTCTGAATGAAAAAATTTCCAGAATTTGACTGGAGATTTTAGTAGTTCCCTTGCTATTCATAACAAGTGTCTGCAGCCACCTATAAAGACCTCAAAAAAGTGATATGGTGGGCGGTAGTATCAAGGCTAGATGATTGGGTACTCAAACATGACCAACCAAGTAGTAAACCCAATGAAGAGATGGCTTTCCTGGATTGGTGGAAATATTATAGTGGAAAATGCCACCATGAGTCTTGCTTTGTATTGGATACAAAGGGCATTGATCTAGAGCTGGTTCTTCAGAATTGGCATGTGCATCATTTCAGCAGAGGAATGATGTAAAACGTACTGGAATTGATCACTGTCAGATTGCGAAAGCATTTAGAATGCTCTTGCTAACCAGGTGGCTTGTAATGGAATGATGTAAAGGTTGGTTAAACATATGAATTTGCAAAAGCAATTTTGTTAACACAAGCTGGGTAGACTTTTTGAATTTGGTTTAAGAATTTCACAGCGTAACACTGGATCATAGTACTGGCTACAGTACATCCTATCATTTTCTCCTGTAGACACAATAGGTTGCATTGTAGCATAACAACCTAGGTAGATTAAAAAAGGGGCAATCAAAGCAGTTTATGGACGCAAATTGACAATTTATCACACTTCATAATTCAACCACACTACTAAACTCAAAATCAGTGCATTGCTGCATTGCACAGAGAACAAGTAATTACTACTCTCCATTAGGAATTCATTTATAGTCACATTTTCTATTATTTTATTTATGCAAGCAAATGTAATTTATGATATTGCCATGCACTGGCTACTCCACCAGATTTTGTTGAAGTGATGTAACTATAATCAATAAAGAGCAAAATGTATAAACAAAATAAACCTTCCAAAGAATAACATTTAACTCTTTCTAGATGGCTAATGGTTAATAACACCATGCATAACCTCCTCCACATGGCAAAATTGGACAAAAATACCCAACCTGAACAATAAATTTTTTGATTCAAAGCAAAAAATGGTTGACCCAACAAGACCAACCAGTGCCTGACCTGTTTTTAAAAATGTTTTAGAAAAAGTCTTGGAGTATACACCCTCAATAATGCCAGCCCTCATTCCTCAGTTACGCATTATATTGAGAACAGGTCTATTGTTTCCTTATTTAATGTTAGTCTTTCTTAGCAATCTGGATGGATACAAAACAGGTGCCCTAGCAAACCACCATACAGTAGAATATGAATTTAGTGTGCTTTTATTCAAAAATGAGAAATTGGGATTTTTGCACCATATTTTTTTTATTATTTTGATTGAATTACAAAGATATGGCAAAGTGTAGATCAATGTGTCGATTTTACAGGTAAACTACTGCAAGTAACCACTTTCTTTGCTTTGCTTAGCTTAATTTTCTTATATAAATAAAATAAATATAAAACACTGCATGGTCCTTTGCATAGGGCACCCAGTTTTTCATTAACATTGTTTGTGAAGAAGAACATGTACTTCCGTTTAATTCTAGCAAATAATTTCACCAACACTTACTTCTTGACAATGTAAAAGGGGCATCAAAAGGAAGAGACCTATTATTTTTGTTGTGTTGTACTTCCAAATTAGTGTTAATGTGTTATGGGATGTAATCTATAGAAGATTGGTTTAGAATTGCCATGTTCTTTCATTAAAATTTGATTTAATTTAATCTCTTGAAATTTAATGGCTTTTTCAGGCTAGTATCTACTGATATGATGATGAAATTCTTTGGAAACTAATATCAAATTTATATTTCATCAAGGCTCATACTCATCCAGAAAAGGGACGAATCAATGTCAAGTTTCAACGAAATTTTAACAAGAAATAAGCAACTTTTTGGCTCATTGTTTTAACTTTCATAGAATTTAATAACAACATAAAATTCAAGAATGAGATTTCATTAGATTCTAACAGAAACATGCATGAATTATTATTATAAGTGGTAACCATGTACAAATAAAATTATCTATCTCAAATCAATTGGGACAAATATAATTTTGGTTAGCAATGTTGTGATTTGTAAACTCCAACATTAGACATCATAAATCATAAATAAGTTACATGAAAACTACTCTATCTCCCCCCCACCCCCCCCCCCCCCCCCAAAAAAAAAAAAAAAGTTACATGGAACCTACACAACCAAAAGATACATATAAAATACTAAAATCTGTTTTAGCTGTGTATACTAAATAATACCTTCTACTTAACCAAAGAACCTTTTTTTTTTTTATTTTTTTTTATTTTTTTTACCTTCATGAAGTAGTCCTTTAGAGGTCAAATTTACATCCCTGTAAAACAATCTGACTATTCTCAAATAACTCATATAAAAAATACGAAGAAGTCCAATATCATACAGAAAATTTTCCACCACAGACCACTGTCAAGCACACTGGAAAAGTAACATACAATGTATTATCCCCTAAACTGTGAATTGACAAGCATCTTAAGAAAAATCACGGTTTTTTGTGAGATATGTATCATACCCGGGAACAATAGGATACATTGTGAACCCCCACTCATTCTTGACATTGTGCAAGTCAGAGTGGCAAACCCCACAGTAAAGTATTTTTATTGTGACATCACCATCTCCAGTTTCCCTGCCAATAATGCAAATAAATAAATAAATAAATAACCAGCTCAAGTAAGTAAATAATAAAACTAGCACTATTACCAACTCTATCTTAAATTATCCATCCTTAAACTAAATAAACAAACATTAAACCAAGAAAGTCATTTGCCATTAAACCAAGGGTATTCTAGTTATTAAACCGGTCTTCTTTTAGTCTCTGTTTGTCTTCTACTATTGTTTCTTTAATTCCCCCAACAATATGACTATAGGACAAAATACAAAAGATGAAAAGTCTAAGTCTGGGACCAGATGAAAATAAAATAAAACTGCTACAAATAGAGCTGTCAATTGTCATAGGATCGTAAAGCACAAAGTCAGCTAAAAAACAAATTTTAGTCCCTCAACCATATATATATATATATATATATATATTATTGTGTTAACCATTCTTTTCAATGATTAGACAAATCCATGTCTTACTTTATGGTATTTTTTTTTTATATGTTAAAAAGAAATCAAACTGAGGCTTAGCAATATTATATACACAAAACACAAGATGCACATCAGCTCCAGAGTTTTTTGTTGATGTTATTGTAAAGGAGCAAACCCAGCCAGCTATTGTGTAATCTCTCTCTTGTTATCAATATATTGTCTATGCGGATTATCAAAAGAAATCTACGTATCATATATGCAATACAAAAAAGATGGCTTAAATGGTTCATGGATATCTGAAATACTGCATGGCAATAAAAACCCAGTACCCAGAGTAAGAAAAGATTTCATTTTTTTTTTAATAAATATTTTTTCTCATTATGAGAAAATGGAAATGAATTTACAAAAGAGAACCAAAAATAAGAAGAAGAAGAAAAACAAAAACAAAAACAAAGCTACCTTCTGGAGAAATGAAATGGGGAAAGAAGCCCAGAAGAATCTTTGGCAGCCCAACCAAAAGCCTTTTGTGGGTGTTCTTCTTCTGGTGATTTTGCCATTCTCTCCTTCCTATCCACTCAAGCTTCGCTTTTGATCCTGTTTTCCAGTCTCACCAATGACTTGTGCTCTAACAATAAAGCACTGAGCTTATATATAGAAATAAGAGCCGAAAAGAAAGAGTCTGAAAAAAGAAAATATATATATATATATTAATTTCTTAATGCAACAACATTTATATTTATGTGCCGTTTGTTACGGGTGAATCCACGTTATTCTCGGTGTCCAGGTTCAAATGTAAGTCCTAGAAATTACATTCTTAAGAATATATTTATTTTTATATTTGGTTTATTCTTAGGAATCTTAAATGAATTATTTATTTTTCTCATTCTATCCTTAGATTTGAATGTAAACTACCAAGTCATTTTTTAAAAAATATTTAAAATTGTTAATTTATAAAAAATACAATTTCCTTTAAACTTGGAAACCTGGATTCCCATTTGTTTTAAAGAGAATCCACATTCTTACTAAGAGGAGTTTAAGTCAAGAATCCAGATTCCCCTGACATCTGATTCTCTAATATGATTTGTAACCAAACATGGGAATCTTTAAACATTTCCAAAAATCCTAAAACATTACCCTGTACTAAACGCGACATTAAGGGGTTTCTCCTAATTTGATTTTTTATTTTTTAATTCAAAAATGTCCTTATACCCTTCTGTTTAAGTAAAAACAAAATTAAAGGGTAATTCGGTAAAAATACAACTCTAACTCCTACTACAACATTGCCTAAAAAATAGGATCACTCTCCTCTTATTTTTTAAATTGATTTATTCACTTTTAAATTAGATTTTTAAAATAAAAATCTATACTATTATTTAAGAGATTTCTCCTGTTTAGATTTCTTATTTTTTAGTTCAAAAATGTTCATACATCCCTATATTTAAGTAGAGACAAAATTAAAAGACAATCCGGTAAAAATGCAACTCTAACTCTTAATACAACATTGTCTAAAAAATAGGATCACTCTCCTCTTATTTTTCATATTGATTTATTCAATTCTAAATTAGATTTTTAAAATAAAAATTATATATATATAATAAAATAAAATAAAATTTTTTTTATACAAAATAGGACCACTAAAAAAAAAGTCTCATTGCACGCACGAAGCACGTGTGATGAAACTAGTTATTTTAACAGATTTCGATTTTAAAAAAAAAATAGTGAGGGTAAATTAAGGGTATGTTTGGTAAACTGTAATAGGCGCGGTAATGTAATAGTTATTTCTATAGTTTAGTTATTCTTTAATTGGTTATATTTTTATTAAAAGTAATAATCATTCCTTATAAATAGTTATTCTTCAAAATGAGGAATAGATATTCCTCTTTAAAAAGTTGTATTAACTATTCCTTAGTAAGTGCAATAATTTCAAAATTTAATATATTTTCAAATAAACAAACTTTCCATATACATCTAACAATTATAAAAATAAAATAAAAATCATAAAAAATAATACATATCTCTCTTAAACTTAAAAATAACAATTTTAAGGAGATATAATTGTATGAGTAAGATATTTTCTAAATTAAATCTTAAGTTTCATTCTAATGTTATAACTCACAACCAAACTAATAAATAGATTTAGTTATTACATTACAAAACATTTTATTCATAGTAATAAATATTATAATTCTTGTCGTAATCTTCATTCAATATACCAAACGTACCTTAAATTTTTGTAACATTGTCATTTGATGTTTAATTATATTTTAGAAAAATGCTATATCACAACATTTTTACAATAAATCTTATGTGTCATATTGTTATTGGTTGTTACGAATGGGCAAAAAAGTAATTTAAGTCATGAATTTATGTTAGAAATAATAACTTTCCAGCTATGATTTATTGTAAAAATATTGTGGATGTAGCACTTCTCTTATAAAATTTTTATAGGTAAACATCAAACAACAATGATACAAAAAATTTAATTAATTTTTTATATTAAAAAAAGTTATTTATTTTTTATGCTAAATTCAAGAAGGGTAAAATTTCTCTCCAATTAAATTAAAACACTTTGGTAAATTGAATTTAATTGTTCTTGAAAAGGACAATATTGTTGGCGGTTTATTAGTCAATACATCAAGGTATTTGAATTTAATTAAGAAACTCAATATATTATAATTAAGGTATATATCTAATTTTTATCAATTCATAAAATAAAAATTGTGGTTGGTTAAAAAAAAAAGGATGAAACACAAATTGTACCTCTAAGTTTGATTGAAATTTATTTCAGTCTTCTAATTTTATTTTCATTCAATTGAGTACTAGTTTCAAACTTATTCAATTCAGGTCTTCCGTCCTATTTTATTAAAATTTTCCATTAAAAAAATATTTTTTCCCACATCAAAAAATCTATAAAAATAATAAAAATATTTTTTAGATTTTCAATGTGAGAGTTTTTTTTATTCAAATAACCTTTTTTTTCTTTAGTTGATTTCACACTTAGAAACAAATTTTTAACAGAGTTGGATAGAATGCCTGAATTGATTAAATTTAAAACTTAAATAACTTAATTGAACAAAAGTAAGACTAGAAAATTGAAATGAATTTCAATCAAACTTAGAAGATACAATTTGTATTTTAGCCAAAAACAAAACGTAATAGAAGGGTTAACATTGTGTATTGGCAACTACAAGTAGGTGAGCTAATTATACCAAGCAGAGAGAATGGTTCTTCTACTCCCCTTAATTATGGTACTACAATTCTTCTATGTCACTTCATTTGTTGCTCTTGTTATAATTTAGCGAAAAGATAAATTGTGAGTGGTAGACATAACTTTCATATAGACTGAGTGAAAAAGTGTTTCTAAAAAAAAAAAAAAAAACACTTTTTCTTAGTCATTCACAAATTATGGCAAAATTTTGTTTTCTTAGACTATCTCATTCTAATACTTTGGAAATTTTAATTATAAAGTATTTTGTCAATTTGGTGTAATTTTGGGGGTCACACACACACACACAATGTGTGTGTGTGTGTGTGAGAATTATGGATGAACTTTTTGAGAATCAATTATGGATGAACTGACATTCAAATATTATAAGAGCAACAAAATTGTTTTTCATTCAGAAAAAGGAAATAATAAATTAATTTTGTGCCGAACTGTAAAGGTGGTGACGGTTGGGAGAATAAATGTGGTTTTTAAGGCTGAGAGTACCACCAATTTGCAACCATGTTAAGATAATTAAGGGCTCTGTCAGACAGGCTGGTGGTGATTTGAAATATATTGATTTTTATTTTATTTTCTTATGTACCATTTTTTATATTTTTTTATAAATAATATCTCCCTTTTTAAGGTTAATTGTATTATATATATATATATATATATATATATATGTATATATGTGTATGTGTTTCTCATAAAAAAAATGTATTTATGCGCCTAATTTTTTTGGTATTTTGATTTTTTTTTTTTTTTTTTTTGAGAAGGATGGTATTTTGATTTGATGGTTTAAAATAAACAATTGTGAAATGAACAACATAAATTCAAATCATATTATATTTAACTAAAAAATTAATTCAAATTATTATTTTTAAGGAAAATAAAACATACCAAATCAACAAGATTTTTGAGATAGTTTGCTAATCTCGCAGTTTAAACATTTTTTTCTCCTAAATCCCAAAGCAGTTTGTGTGTGAAAAGATGATAATTAAATTACAAGGCTCTTAACTAATCATAAAGTAGCTAATAAGTTATAACAATGTTTATCATAGTATGAAGTACTCATAAGATCAAACTTTAAAAGAAAACATTAAGTAGGTGATTTTAAAAGACATTAAAATCTTGTTAGCAAGTTTGGTCTCTCTCCTAAGAGCACCGGTATATTTATTATTTAAAATATATATATTTAAAATTCAACTCTAGAAATTCTACCGCCGCACACATTTGGCGCGATGGTTATTCCATAAGTATTAAGTGTTTGTGAGGTGTGAGGAGTAAGAGTCGGGGTTCAAGTCTTCAAGAATAAGTTTTACACATATATACACTTAGATTATGCTAAAAAAAAAAATCTCAAAATTCTGTGCATAAAATCTTTGCAATAAATTTCAAGAGAAGAGAGTGTGAGACCATCCACTATAATTTTATTTCTCTCACACGTTGCACTTATGTCTTGTTATATACATTGCTTTTATTATTTCTGTAAAACTTTTTTTTTTTCTCTCAGCGTCTTCAATTATACAATCAATTACTGTATTATTAATATTATCTTCTCAATAAAAAATTATTATTATTAATGGGCGGAGATTTGATTTAAAAAATAAAATAAAATTGATAAGAGACACAAACATGCACACAGCTACACCCTTGATTAATACTAATAAGTAAGTCTGGACCATAACATCCGAAAGATAAGTATCTTTTATATCTGCTTAAGGGTGTTTGGTAGTGTATTTTGAATAATAGTTTTTAGTGTTTAAATAATATTATACGTATTTCTACACATTTTTTCACCTACATGTATTTTCAAAAAATACAAACAATATTATTAGAATAACAATATCAAAAAGGTCCAAAGGCCGTTTGGTAATTTTCACACTAAAAACAAAACAGGGGTTTTGGGGGTGGGGGTGGGGGTGGACCGGGTGGTTTAAATCAATGTTATGGATTCCGTTCCATTACAGATAGAATGTCTCATACTAGTGTGTAAAATGGAATGATAATACCCTCTAATCCACCTTGGATTAAATTTCGCCCCATTTCAGCTCGTTTCGGGTGTTTCGGTCAATTTCGGCCAATTTCGGCCGAAATTCATTTTTGGCTAGTATGATTTTGGCTTCTTATTTTCCCTTCTTGAATTTGATCAGCATCCTATAGCTCCTAGTTTCTCTATCATCCCTCAGTGTCTGACCCTCTCAACTGTGATAGAGAAGTTGAAAATAAAATTGAAAAGCAAGATGTAGCCAAAATGGTGTAACTTGTAAAAAAAATAAATAAATAAAAGAGATGAAGAAAATGAGAATGAGATAAAGGAGCTCTGACGTGAAATGATGAAGTGAGTGAAAGACTAGCAATATGCAATAATGAAAAATAGAAGTAGCATTAATAGGTTACAGTGTACTAGTCACGTGGGGGGCCGGGGGGGGGGGGGGGGGGCATTGGGAAATGGGAAAAAGTAGTTAGTAGGAAGCTTGTTGGAAGCTCCTTTGGTTACAATTACCAAAAATGTGAGTTTTATTAAAATAAACCTTAAAATAAATGTTTTTTTTAAATAATAATCCCACTTTATTTTAATAGAAAACTATATTGAATTCATTATTTTATGTAAGAGCAATAATAATATTTAAATATATATTTTAGAAGTAATTTTGAAATAGTTTTTGAAACAGTATTCAAAATTAATCGGCATTGAAATATTTAATTTTAATAGACAAACCAAAAGGAGTTCCGAAACAATATTTATAATATTGGACTTTAAATTTTAGTTTTCTCAAAAAAAAGAAAAAAGACTTTAAATCTTAGTTCATGAGGCACAAATAATTGGTGGGTTACACCTTATAATTATGACCTTTTCGCCAACAAAGAGAGTCAGAGTTGGCCCATGACGATGCTTGTTCCCACTTCCATATTTTATGGTAAGCCATAACCTCCAAGCTATCAGAACCCCCATGATAAAACTTGCCATTTACTTGTAGTTTATTGCATTTTTTTTCCTGAAGAGTGTAATTTTTTTTTATATATAAAAGATTTTTTTTTTCTTTTAAAGCAATACAGTTGTGATTTATTGCTTTTAAATATACTATTGAGCGAGTACTGGATTAAAAATTTTAACAGAAAATTTATTTTTTACATATTAAAAATGAGAAAAATATAATTTTTGTTAATACATCAATAGTCAGTGCATCTTTCTTTCTTTTCCTTTTTTTTCCCTATGATTTTTGTCTCTGTTATACTACCATCTGTCTCTTCTGTGTTTTTTTTTCCCCCTTAATTTTCTATAGTTTTTGTCTTTTCTTATAGTTCTATTTCGTTTTTTTTTTTTTTTTTTTTTTTTTTTTTTTTTTTTTTTTTCATTTTTTTTTTCTTTTCTTGTCCTTCTATTCCGTTTTGTTTTTTCATTTTTTTTTCTCTGTTATACTGTGTCAGTTTTTTTTCATCTTTTATGGTTTTTGTCTTTTCTTATACTTCTCATTCCTCTTTTTTTTTTTTTTTTTTTTTCTTTTTTTTAATAATTTTTTTTTTTAATCTTCCTTCAGCTTGTTCTCTTTTAAAAAAATTGTGTCCAATTGTTAAATTAAAAAATGTGTTACTTTTGTTTTATTTAATAGGGATATAATTATAAATTTATATCAACTTCAATTCCCACCAAACAAATAAGTTTTCTTTCCTCTCACTTTCTATCCTCCCAACCTAAAACAAATGAGAGAAAATAAATATCTCATATTCTCTTCCTTTTCTATCAATTCCTCATTTTTTATCATCTCACTTTTCCACTTATTCAACAAAATGGACCTAAGTACCATGGTTTCAAAAACCAGATTGGGGGAAAAACTAGATTTGCCTCAGGCTCTCGGTTTAACCCAATATTTAATCAGCTTTGACAAGTTATTGGGGTTTTTAACTAGTTTTGACCAGGTTGGTGAGGTTCACTAGTTTACCTATCTAGGTCCAAGTGTGGGGGTTGCTGTTCGACCTTATCAATGAAGAGGTTGGCTGGGATATTGGCCGAGAGATTGGGAGTGTAGTGGAGGTTGATTGTAAAGCGTTTGCTTCGGACCAAGCCCGCTTCCTTCGAATTAGAGTAGAAGTCCCTCTTGACAAACCACTATGTCGGGGAGGCTAGGTGGCAAGTCTAGAGGGTGACTATGTCAAGGCCGCGTATAAATATGAGAGGTTGGTAGGGCGGTGTTTCAATTGTGGTAGATTGGGACATGAAGCAATTGGATGCCCATAACCAAGTGCAGGTAACTCGACAGGTAAACTGTATAGTGAGTGGTTAAGGGTGGGTGTTAGGACAAAACCAAAGGCCCCACAGGGTGGAGCGAAAGGCCACCCGCAACAAAGTACAACACAGTCGCCACCCAAACCGCCTAGGGACCTATCGCAAACAAAAACCCTACAGTTGACTACTGGTGATGTAGATGGAGAGATCGAGATTCGGGGGAATGACACAGAAAGTATCAACGCTAAAGGAAAGTCCACGATTTGGGGAATCGAGAGGGACATATTAGACTTGACAATCACTGATGACATGTCAACTAAGACAGAGGGATTGGGCCTCACTTTGATTTTTGGTGCCCAAGTACATGCACACCCATCGCAACCTAAGAAGTTTTCGGATCCCCAAGATGTGGAGTTTGATTTATCGAGGGAAGACCTTTTTAGTGTACCTATTAACTATGGTACGAATGAGCATGTCACTGGAGTGGACTACATGCTCGTGGATACTTTCCCCTACAGGATTCACATGTGCTTGCATGGGACACGAGACCCACCACAAGAAAAACTCCTTCAGTGGTCACTTAGAAAAAGCTTGCCCGGCCTCACAATGCTAATAAAAAGGTAGAGCCTCTAGACCCATAAGTTTGGGTAGGTAGCAAACGTCGAATCCGATACTAGAAGAAATATGCATTTGAAATAGACTTGGAGAATAGAAAACGACATAAGGTTTGGCCAAAAAAAAAATGAAACCACCTTCCCTAACAGTGGCAGCTGCTCCCCAGACACACCAATCACAATGATCATCATGAGCTGGAACTGTAGGGGGCTTGGGAATCGTCGAGCAGTTCAGGTACTTACCGACTTTGTAAGAAAAAAAGGACCCACAATTTTGTTTCTAATGGAAACAAAGTTGACAGTAAGTGAGATGCAACCTATTAAAACAGAGTTGGACTTCTTATCTATGCTAGTTATGCAAAGTGTGAGATGAAGTGGTGGGCTTGCCTTGCTATGGAAGAATGATGTGGTGTTTTTGACTCAAACCTACTCTCCTAACCATATTGATGCTCATATCACTTCACTTTTGCATCTTATTTGGAGGTTAACAGGGGTATGTGGTCACCTTGAGGAAAAGCTTAAATGGGAGACATGGAGGTTGATGAGGCATCTACCATCCCGAGCCTCACTCCCGTGGGTCTGTTTGGTAGATTTTAACGAAATACTATGTTCTGAAGAGAAGAATGGCCGAATATTGAAACCTTTACAACCAATGTAGGACTTCATGGCTGTTCTTCTCCATTGTGGGTTAGTAGATTTAGGATTTCAAGGGCACGGGTACATTTGGAGAAATGGTAAGGGTGGGGATGCTTTCATGGAACAGAGGCTGGATAAAGCATGTGCATCAATGGACTGGCAAGAACTATTCCCCTAAGCAAAAGTTTTCCACACATTGGCCTCCTATTCGGACCATGATCTGATTCTCTTAGAAACTGAAGCCACCAATACAAGCCAATGCAGTAAACCTAAGATACAACGGTTTGAGGAAAAATGGGACACCTATCCTAAGTGCTAAGAAAATATTTGTTTTTCTTGGACCTAAACTCAACCAATGGGTAGCCTTATGTTTTGCTTGTTTGAAAAAATAAAAAGATGAAGGATGGACTTGGTTGCGTGGAGTCGGGACATCTTTGGGAATACTAGGAATCGAATCATTTCTAAGCAGGGAGAGTTGGAAGAGCTAATGGAAGTGGGTTTTGGGGGCAAATCTAGATAGAATTAATGAGGTCAAGAGGGAGATTAATGAATTGCTGCACCATGAAGAAGTATTTTGGTGACAACGAGCAAGGTCTATTTGGCTTCCAACTGAAGATAAAAACACCAAGTACTTCCACCAAAGACCGAGTCAACGTCGACGAAAGAACACTATTGATGGTCTTCATGATTCTAATCGGGTATGGTGTATTGATACAGAGGGCATAGCAACCATTGCATATGACTATTATAAGAATTTGTTTACCACCTCCAACAACCTAAACATGGATGAAGTGTTGGTTTCGGTGGAGAAAGTGGTCATTGACGACATGGCTAGGAGCTTGGTTCGTACATATACAAATGATGAGGTTAAAGTGGATCCTTTCCAAATGCCCCCATCCAAGTCACCGGGCTCAGATGGTATGCCTCCCTTCTTTTTTCAAAAATTTTGGCACATTGTGGGACACGATGTCATAGCAGCAGTTTTGTCTGTCTTACACTTAGGGATGTATTTGCATAAAATTAACTTTACACATATTGTGTTAATTGCTAGAAAGAATAATCCACAATATATCATGGAATTTCGTCCCATTAGCTTGGGTAATGTGGTTTCTAGTATTATCTCTAAGGTTCTTAAGAATTGTGTGAAATCTATATTGTCCAATGTTATCTCTGACTTCTAAAGTGCGTTTGTGCCGGATAGGCTTATTACGAACAATAGTACTGTTGCTTTTGAAATGTTACATAGGATGCGGAATAGAAGAAAAGGGAAGGTCGGGCACATGGCAATAAAGCTTGATATTAGCAAGGCAAATGACATGGTGGAATGTGAGTTTCTTAAAAGGAGCATGGTGAAGCTTAGCTTTCTGGTGCAGATGACAGTCTGTACAGCCTTATACTCTATCCTCATCAGTGGTGAACCTTATGATTACATAACCTTTGCAATGGTGAACCTCATGGTTACATAACTCTATCCTTATCAATGGCGAACCTCATGGTTACATAACCTCAAGGTGACCCTTTGTCTCCATATCTTTTCCTCCTCTGTGCTAAGGGCCTCTCGTCCTTGTTGCAGAAAGCCACTGAAGCTTAACAGTTGAAAGGTCTTCTCTTTTGTCATGGTGGAGTTCAAATTTCCCATCTCCTCTTCGTTGATGATAGCCTGCTCTTTTGTGAGGCAAAACTTATGGAATTGACTATTGGAGCTACTCACATAATACGAAAAAGCTTCCAAATAGGTGATTAATCACCAAAAGACTACTTTGTTTTTCAGCCAAAATACCAGCCGAGACATCCAGGAGAATATTCGGGCTATGTTTGGTGCTCAGATCTTAACCAAATGTGAGAAATATCTCGAGTTGCCTATGGTGGGGGGTAAATCAAAGGTGGGTATGCTTAAAGCCTTGCAGGAAAGGATCGCTAAGGGTAATGAGGTGGAAAGAGAAGTACATTTCTAAGGTAGGGAGGGAGGTCCTAATTAAGACAATGGCCCAAGTGATCCCTACTATTCCATGAGCATCTTCAAGTTACCTAGGCTAGGGCAATATGTGATGGTGTTAATTCAATCCTGGCTAAATATTGGTGGGGACAGACTCGAAATGAGCGAAAAATCCATTAGATTAACTGGGGTAAACTGTGTACTTCGAAAGATAGAGGTGGTATGGGCTTTTGAGATATTCATCTGTTTAACCTAGCAATGTTGGCTAAGTAGGCATGGCGGTTGATATAGGGGACACACTCTCTCTTCTATAGGGTGTACAAAGCCAGGCACTTTCCTACTTGTTCCTTTAAGGAGGCAGAACTAGGGCATAATCCCTTTTACGTGTGGTGAAGCCTTTTCAGTGCTCGGGAGCTACTTCAGGAGGGATCTGTTTGGAAGATTGGAGATGGCCACACAATTGGTATCCGTAGTCATAAGTGGCTTCCTCATCCTCCGCTGTTTTGGGATGGAGTGGACTAGCCGTTGAAAGTCTATGACTTCATTGATCCACGTACCAAACTGTGTGATAGGGGGAAGATTAATGCCTGGTTTTGGCTGTCGTCAAGGGATGAAGTGCTTAGAATTTGTCTTGGGAATTTGGAATCGCGTGATAAACTGTGCTGGAATGAGAACAAGTCCCAAACATTCTCGGTGCGAACTGCATATCGGGTAGCTCTTAGGATAAATAGAATTATGGGAGTAGAGCACTCCCTGGCTCAAGATGACTAGCAGGTCTGGAATAGGTTATGGAAGTTGCCTATCCCACCAAAAGTGCGTACCTTTGTATGGCGGGCTAGCTCTGACATCCTCCCTACTTGGGCTAACTTAATCCGTCAGAAGGTCCCTATTGACCTGAGGTGTGCTATCTATGGAACAAATGATGAGACGGTTATCCATATCCTCTAGCAATGCCCTTTAGCCCGAAATGTGTGGGTGCTAGTTCATGGGAGACTACAGAACTGTGACTCCTTGGCTCAAATGTTTCTAAGCCTAGCCCATACGTTGATGGAGAAACTGCCCAGAAGAGACTTGGAGACATATAGGCTATGGTGACGTGGTCCATTTGGAATGCGCGAAATATATCCCATTTTGAAGCAACTCTGACCCCTCCCCATGCAATTTTAAAAGGAGCAATGTCCTTGATGGAAGATTATCAGAGGCTAGCATGTAGCCTTTTGTGTAGCTGAGCACTTGTGTGTGCTGCTTACTCTCCTTGAGAAGTGTTTTTATATTTTTTTTATACTTTTTTGAAGTTGCTATATCTTGACTTTCGGGTTTGGTCAATGGGTACCACCCTGTCTCTCTTACCTGTCCTTGTAAGTTTGCTTTCTTATATTCAATATACGTCAATCTCTTCTGTTTTAAAAAAAAAAAAAAAAGTATTTGAAATGAGATACTAAAATAAATGTTAATTTTTTAAAAATCAATTATAGGGACAAAGACTTTATAAATAAAAGAAAAAGTTTTTTTTGAAACTTTTAGCAGTGTTTTGAAAAATGATGCAATGCATACTTTATTGTAGTTTTTGTCAGAAGAAATCACACAATTTTGTAATTTATCTTTATTTATGGAGTTGTAATGATTTTACTATATTTAGAGATATTATTCAAGACAACAATATTTATATTCAACACATCAAGTCCATAATGGCTTAAAAACAAGCCAAAAAACTATAACACCTTTATATCCGATTGAGTCGAAATTTGCATAAAATACAAACTAAACTCCACATAAGTTAACCCAATAGAAAATTGAATCCAAATATCTAGAGTAAGTGGATAAGGTTGACTATTATATTATAATCGATCAATTTTTTTAGTGCAGTCACATTAGTCCGTTGAAGTTCTTATTTATTTATTTGCTTTTATTATTTTCTAATGTAGTGAAATCCAACGTATTTCTTCTTAATGAAAGCGTGATGACATCCATTAACAAAAAGGCTCGAAAATTCATAATCTTTCCCAAATGGAGAGGAATAAACCAGTTATCAAGCTTTCATGTTTTCTTTAATGCAATACTGTTTTAATTTAATTATGATTAAGAAGGTCTTGTTCAAATATTCCTCTAGCTAGTGTTGTAAAAAGTATATTCAATATCCACCTACATCACCTAGAACAACTATATATATATATATATATATATGTATATATATGCATGTATGTATGTATACACTCATGTTGAGCCTCTTCATTTGTTGTTATACTTCTATTGAGCCTCCTTATTTGCCATATCATTGGCCACATCATTATTATTTTTTATCTCTAATTTTTTTTGACAATATTAAATATATAAATATATTAACTTTACAAATTCATTTTAGGCGGTTTTAATTTTACATATTCATCTACTTTAATTTTGATGTTATAATTAAATAATAAGTCAATGAAAGTTCAAAGCAAAAGTGTTGTCTATACATTTTCAATTTTGGCAGTTTTAATTTTACATATAATTTTGTCCATTTATCTTTCTTAATTATTTTGGCTCTTTTTATTCTCACACTCTTACTGTAAATTTGGCACTCTTTCCCATTCTATGCATAATTTTCCCACACAAAAGGGTTATTTCTCTCTCTCTCTCTCTCTCTCTCTCTCTCTCTCTCTCTCTCTCTCTCCCTCAATTTTTTTCTTTTCATTTTATGTTGGATTTTTTTCCTACCTTAGATTGATGAATATTTGTATTCTTTAGAACTCTACTTTTGGTGCTTTATAACTAAAAAATGAACTCAATGAAGAATCAATATTTTTTTTTTTTTAAAAATTGTCTATAAAATGGTATTCACAAGTCTTGCTTAATTATTGATGGTAGAAAAAATACAACATGACAACTACCCAATAGGAAGGAGGATATCCTTCTAAAGGTTTGCACTCACATTGTTCTATTATTGACTAATTCGTGTGTTCCTTGATTCAAATATTCTTTTTATCATTTTATTTACAACACAAAATAATTTTAATGAATGGTGTTTGTTGTTAACTTGATTTAGGAAAATTCATATTATAATATGTTCATATTTTGTGTTGTTGTCAGGTTTCAGTTTATTTAAAAAACAACAGGATAATCTAAACAATATAACGAAGAATAGTTAATGTAATTGAAGAAGATGGTCTTGTGCAGTTTCCTTTCACAAATTGTAAATATTTTGCTTAACAAATTAGCAGCAAATTGCTATGTCTTTGTTATATGATGTTCTTAGATGCTTGAGTAATTATATTAAGTGTTTACTAATATTTTATTTTGCTCTTCACCTTTCTTATTTCATTAATGTATTCTTCGAGAATTTTAAGAAAACAAATTCAATTTTATGTTTAAAATTATTTATTTATCTAATCATATTTCACACGTTGGATTAGATTTTAGATTAAATTAGGGAAAATTACACTTTAATTACCATCCTAAATTAAACTCCAAATTACACTTTGTACTATAAACGTTTTGAATCCACGTTTTGCACCCTAAACTATGACCCTTATTACACTTTGCACCCTAGCATTAAATTTACCATTAAATTTGATGGAAAAATATGACATCATCTGAAAAGACTCAATTACCCCTCCTCTCAATTCCTTAAAATAAAATTGAAAATTATACTTTACCACCTTAAACTATATTCTTAATTACAATTTACACCTTAAACTTTGAATTTTCATCTAAGATAACAAAAAGCTTGATGTTGTGGTGTAAAGTTTAACAAGGGTCACAGTTTAGGGTGTAAAACATTCATTCAAAAAGTTTAGAGTGCAAAATGTAATTTAAGGTATAATTTAGGATGGTAGAGTGTAATTTCCCCGTTAAATTATAATAGTATCAACACAATATATCTTATTTTTTTTAAAAATTTTCTTTACTTTTTTTCCCCTTTGGAATTGTACTATTAGTTTTTTTACAAATTATTTTATTTTATTTTATTAAGGACAAAGAGTTGCAATCATTATGTATAAAGCTTTATCCATCACTTTTTCTTGGAAACAATTACATATTTCTATTGTGCTACTTCAAAGCTATATTAAAAATTTTGAATTTGATTATGCATTGAATATTTGATTTGATCGCATCACATTTGATATGTTTAAATTTTACATAGTTGGGAGAAGGAATTTGACTTTAGTGTGAGTTTTATTTTTTATTTTATTTTATTTTGGATGGTAGTTTTGTTGAGTTTATTAATTGATTTGCAAAGAAAATATAATTCAAATGACTATTGATCTACTACTAAATCCATTCATTTACTTCTTAATTAATTCTTTTAGGTAATTACCTTTGATTCTTTTTAATTCACATTTATTGTAGCCAATTAATATTCTTATAAATAAGTTTTGGGGTCATATTACATATAAATAACTATATATTTTTAAAGAGAGATGCTACGTCTACAACAATTTTACAACAAATCACAGGTGGTTAGTTGTTATTGGTTCAAATTTGAAACTAACACTAAGATTACTTTTTTACCCTAACAATAACAACTAGTAACAACCTGCCATTTAGGATTTGTTGTAAAAATGTTGTAGACATATCATTTCTCATTTTTAAAATCATATTTAGATTATACCTCATTATATATCTTTATAAATATATAAATAAAGATAGAAAAATTATTTTTGATTGTACGGTAGAAAAGATTTGGATTTGAGAAAGTTTGTTGAAAACTAGAAGAATAATTTCCAAATTTAATATAATATTTAATGATACAAAAAATGTTATAAATAAATAACTTTTATTAAAAAATTAATATTTTTGCTTACTTACCTTTTGAATTCCAGAGAAAAATTGTATTGTTTTCATTTAGATACGACAAAAATTATATATATTACATTTGTTATCGTCCCTATAATAAATGAAAATATGATTATGAAATACATTACTATTTATTAAAATATTCTAAATTGCAAAAAAATGAATTTAATGAGACTACCCTAAAAATATTATGATGTGCAACACGTGGATCGGCGACTAGTTATAATAATCACTCTTATAGTAACAACACAACTTAATTATAATCTTTAACAGACTAATCATGTTTATTACATGTATTTTCTCATTAATCTATTAGACCAAAAATTAGTGGCAGCTAGGATTTGATTCCTGGTGAGCATTTATAATTAATATAAATATATTTTCATGTAGACTTGTGAACATATGTATATGCACATATTACAAACACACACATAATATAATATATATATATATATATATATATATATATATGAGATGGATTCAAGTTACATCTGGTGTAACTTTACAAGAGTTATACGTTTTTTGGACTATTGATTTGTATTAGATCTAAGGGTGAAAAAAACACGCATAGTCATGCATTTATTTTTCCCTAGAAATTAGTAACTAAGTTATTAATTCTTCTTATTAAATTAAAAAAAATGAAAAATAGCATTAACTCTCTATGCATCATCATCTTCATCTTCTCTCCCTCTCTCACATGGTCTTGTGTTTAGGAAACAAGTGAAATTTTTATTCTTATTTTATGTATGGGAGTGTTTGATTGCTTCGTTCATTTGCTACCACCTGTGAAGCTGTTCTTTTATGGGGCCATGCTTTCTGTGCTGCAGCACCAGTGACAGAGTGTTTGATTACTTCGTTCATTTATTTATTATAATATATCCATTCTTTCCTATATAATTGAGTGCTAAGTTAATGGCGGTGATGCAGGAGATGATAAAGAAGGAAGTGAGGAGTTATATGACCTGGTTAAAGGAGCAAACTGGAGCTGGGTTTGGGATTTGTATGGGTATGAATATGGGTATGAACATGGGTATGGGTATGGGTATGAGAGGTGAAGATGGCTTTAGGGAAGTGGCTATGAAGAGAATCGGAGTTAATAGGATCGATTAGTTGTGAAGGGGATGAAAAAAAAAATTGGGTCTTTGTTTTTTTTTTTTTTTCTTTAAATTGTGGTAGTTAGCGAATAAGTAAATGGAGAGAGAGAGAGAGAGAGAGAGAGAGAGAGAGAGAGAGGATGAATGAATCCAAGAGAAGAGGATTTTTTAGAAGGGACTTTGATGAAGCAGAGTATGAACTTTTTTTTTTTTTTTTTTTTTTTTAATTTCTGTTTTGGCTTCTAGCCTTCTTTAGATAGTTGGTTTACGAAACAAAAAAAAAAAAAAAAAAAATGCTGCCACAAAGGAACAAAGATGGAAAAAAAATGGAAAAGAAATTTAGTATTTTTGTTGAATTATAAAAAATTTATCATTTTGGGACTTTTCTTCAATCGTTTTCTTGTTTATTTTTCTCCATGGTATCCATTTTTTAATTATATTTTGTTAAAGTTTAAAACTTGAATCTGAAAAAATCTAAGTGTTTAATATATAAATGGAAGGAAAAAGAACTGGAATGCAGCTGGACAATGGAATCGACATGAGTGAATTTTTGTCAACAATAATTTATCATACTTTTTATTTTGACAAGGCATGACATATACTTTGGGTAAAGGATAAAAACTAAAACCATCAATTGTCTGTTACTGCTCATGTCATGTGTACAAAGGCAAGTTAATGGCTAGGAATGGTAGATCATATCATGCTTGTTTGGGCAAAAATAGCCAAATAGCATTTTTATTTTCAAACTATGTTGCAATTTATCATTGTTTTGAAAATATGGATCTACATCTTTGAAAATTTTTTACGGTACTTGAGTTTCATAAACTCGAGTATCATAAAAAATTTTCAAAAATTTTCAAAGTATATTTTTTCAAAAAACTCGGGTTTCAAAAAAGTGGTAGGTCCCTATGTATTTCCAAAATAGTGGTAGATTGCTAATTTTTCTGCTAAATAGTGGTAGTGTGCCATTTTCACCCGCTTGTCGGTGTGTAATTTTAATCAGGGAGTACAATGATTTTTTTAGTCAATCATTCGTGCCCAGGGCTGTGTCGAATTGGGTCGGTGAATGTGATGCTTAAATGGATAACATTCACTGAGTTAATGTTGATGATGAGAGGAGAGAGGAGAGAGTTAATGCTGTTTTTTATTTTTTATTTTTATTTTTAATAAGAAGAGTTAATGACTTAATTACTAATTTCTAGGAAATAATAATAACATGGCCATGAGTTTTCTTTCACCTTTAGATCTACTACAAATCAATGGTCCAAAAAAGGTGTAACTCTTATGAAGTTACACTAGGTGTAATTTGAACCTCTCTCTCTCTCTCTCTCTCTCTCTCTCTGTGTGTGTGTGTATATATATATATATATTGTTGGAGCATTTTAATATTAAATAATTAAAATGAATAAATGTTATAACATAAATGTAAAGATGTGGGAGTGAATATGGAAGATGAGAAGTTAGTGAAAATGTTTAATCCCACATTGAAAAGGAGAAAAACTAATTTTTTTTTTTAATTGTGGTGATTAATGGACTAAAATGAATTGTCTCAGATATTGTGCTAGATACGTGTGCAAGGGGGAGGTTCAGAGTAATTACCATATCTGTTGGTGAGTAAATGGCTCGAATTAATACTCCATTTTTTATTATGGACAATGAAGAGCCATTAATCCACTTAATGGACTATCTGTTTGAGCCTTTTCATTCTCCAGAAACTCCTTATCTCACCATTAGGTGTGTAACTCCAGCTTATTAGATTAATATCCAACAATTAATCTTGTAACACCTACTACATCAGAATAATGGACCTAATTAATCAGAATAAATTGGGTAATAATTTCGTGAGGTCTACTGAGCCTATAAATAGACTCATTCAGACCCAATCCATGTCATTGCAATACACCAAAAAAAAAAAAAAAAAGTTTAGGCTTGAACACTTTGTGCAGAGGTTGTTCTAGCCATATGACACTTGTTGGGCTGTTGTATCTTGGGGGAGACAAATCAAAGACGGTCTGCACCAGTTACAAAGTTTTGTCAACCAAGGGCTTGAATCTCCTTAAAGAGAGCGAGTGTTGCGTCTCAGTTCAAATAGTATTCTGTAATTCCTTTCTTTACATTAATAATATTCATAAGTATTATTCAGTTTCTCGTTGTGTTATTTCTATTATCATTGTATTTGCACCAACAATTTTAAGGAGATTCATACACATGGAGCCTACACAAGAGAAACCAAATGAGTGTGTTAGAGATCTTAATAAGCTCTTTCGCTTTAAAGGAGCCCACTTCAAGAGGTGGAAAGTAAATGTCCTCTTCTACTTAAGTCTTCTCAAAGTCTCCTACATCCTCACTGACAAGAATCTATCAAAAGTTCCTACCGATGAGATGAGTGAGGAAGAATATATTCTCCATAAAAAAAAAAATAGATAAGTATACAAAAGATAAATATAATTGTCACTCTTATCTATTGAATTGTCTTGCCGATCATTTCTATAATTATTATGATACAACTTACAATTCTGTTAAGAAAATTTGGAAAGCTTTACAAAGCAAGTATGATATTGAGGAGGCAGGTGCAAAAAAGTATGCTGTTAGCAGATTTTTCCGTTACCAAATGGTGGATGAAAAATCGGTGGTGGATCAAGGACAAGACTTCCAAATGATTGTGACAGAATTGAGATCCAAAAGCATAAAGATTGGAGACAATTTGGTGATAGTTGGCATAATTGATAAACTACCACAATCTTGGAGGGAGTTCTAAAAGACTTTACGGCACAAACAAAAGGAGACATCCTTAGAGACTTTGATCACACGCATCCATGTGGGGGAGGAGGCTAGAGGACAAGATGCACTCATGACATAAGAGAGCAATGGTATTTCCACCACAAAGGTAAACCTTATTTCAGCCAATAATAATTTGCCCAAAAATTATTTTCCTAGAAATGGTCAATTGAAGCCTAAAAAGGGAGCCTTTAAAAATAATAATATACCTCAAGGAAGGGAAACCTAAATAAAAATCACAATAAGAACTAAGGACTCCCTTCACAAGATCAATTTAATAGATCTTGTTTTGTTTGTGGCAAGAGTAGACATATTGCTTGATTTTGCAAATTTCAAAAACGTGAATCTGTACCGCAGGCTAACGTAATCGAAGAGTCTTTAGTGGCTATGATTACAGACATTAATATGGTGCAATATGTTGAAGGGTGGTGGGTAGGTTCTGGTGCTAATAGGCATGTCTGCTATGACAAAAATTGGTTCAAATTGTACACTCCTTTTGAAGAAGAAAAAACTGTTATGCTTGGTGACTTTAGCAAAACCAAGGTTCTTGGGAGTGGTGAGGTTGAATTGAAATTCACTTCTGGACGTGTGCTAACATTGAAAGATATTCTTTACATTTTGTTTGTGAGGAAGAATTTGATGTCAAGTTTTTTGCTTAACAAGACCAGCTTCAAGCAAACTATGGAATCTAATAATTAAGTAATCACTAAAAAAGGATTATTTGTGGGCAAGGGTTATGCTTGTGATGTAATGTCTAAATTGAATGTTAAGAATAATAAAGTATCTACCAGTTTAGTTTATATGCTTTCTTCTATTAATTTTTAGTATGCTTGTTTGTGTCATATAAATAGTAGATATGTGAGAATCATGAGTAGTTTAGGATTAATTCCAAGGCTGTCAAAAGATTTTGAAAAATGTGAAACTTGTAGTCAAGCTAAGATTACAAAAAAGTCTCATAAAAATGTTGTATAAAATACCGAATTGCTTGAGTTAATTCACTCTGATTTATGTGAATTTGAGAGAACTTTAACTCGTGGAGGAAATAAATATATTATCACTTTTATTGACGATTTCTCAAAATATACAACTATTTATTTGTTGAAAAATAAAGTGATGCTTTTGAAAAGTTTCAAGATTTTTTAAAAGAAGTTGAAAATCAATTCAATAGAAAAATAAAAAGAATAAGAAGTGAAAGAGGTCGTAAGTATGAATCAAGTGCATTCAACTCATTTGTTCAGTCTTTGGGAATTATCCACGAAACTACTGTAGCATATTCACTTGCTTCTAATGATGTGGCTGAAAGAAAAAATAAAACTTTAATTAAGTTAACAAATGCCATGTTAATTGAATCTGTTGCACCTTCACATTTTTGGGGTGAAGTTATTTTAACTGCATGTCATGTTTTGAATAGGGTGTCACATAAAAAGTCACACACCACACCTTTTGAGATGTGGAAAGGACATAAGCCAAATTTGGGATATTTGAGAGTATGGAGTTGTCTTGCTTATGTAAGGCTTACTGACCCTAAAATGCCTAAATTAGGTATAAGAGCTACTACCAGTGCTTTTCTTAGTTATGTGATTAATAATGCAGCCTATAGATATTTTGATCTTAAAAACAAAATAATTTTTGAATCTGGTGATGCAATTTTTAATGAAGAAAAGTTTCCTTTTAAATTGAAAAATAGTGGGGGTGACCCTTTAAATTGAAAAATAGTGGGGGTGAAGAAAATATTTTGTCACAACCTAGTTCTTCTACTTCACATTTACAAAATCAAGAAAATTTTGAAATGGAACCTAGAAGGAGTAAAAGAGCTAGAGTTGAAAAGGATTTTGGTCCTGATTATTATCTTTTTAACATTGAGGAAAATCCCCAAAATTTAAAAGAGACTTTAACATCACTCGATGCTATATTTTGGAAAGAGGCTGTAAATGATGAGATGGAATCTCTAATTTCTAATAGAACTTGGAAATTAGTAGATCTTCCACCAGGTTGTAAGACCATAGGTTGTAAATGAGCCCTTAGAAAAAAGTTGAAATCGGATGGATCAATAGATAAGTTTAAAGCTAGACTTGTTGCAAAAGGCTTTAAACAAAAAGCTGATCTTGATTTCTTTGATACTTTTTCTCCAGTAACAAGAATTACATCTATTAGATTGTTAATTGCTATTGCTGCAATTTTTCATTTGAAAATTCATTAGATGGATGTAAAAACTGTTTTTCTAAATGGGGACCTAGAGGAAGAGATTTATATGGATCAACTCGAAGGCTTTAGAGCCTAGACAAGAAAGCAATGTATGTAAGCTAACTAAATCCCTATATGGCTTAAAACAAGCACCTATGCAGTGGCATGAAAAGTTTGATTTCTGTATGATTGAGAATGGTTATAAATTAAATGAATGTGAAAAATGTATTTATTTTAAATCATGGAATAATTTACATGTTATTATTAATCTCTATGTGGATGATATGTTAATTTTGGCTCAAATATGCATTTTATAAATGAGACAAAAAATATACTTAAAAGCCATTTTGATATGAAAGATCTTGCCGAGGCTAATTTTATTTTGGGCATAAAAATTACAAAAACATGTGAAGGAATATATCTTGATCAATCACATTATGTTGAAAAAATATTGAGAAAATATAATTTTCATGATCACAAAAGTGTAGCTACTTCTTTTGATTCTAGTCTTCATTTATTTCCTATGAATAATGATGATGAGATTTTTAATCAAAAGGACTATGCTAGTATTATTGGTAGTTTACGTTATGCTACTGATTATACTAGACTTGACATTGCATATGGAGTAGGAGTGCTTAGCAGATTTACTAGCAAACCTAGTAAAGATCATTGGCTAGCTATTGAGCGAATCATGAGATATTTAATTGGTACAAAAAACTATGGCTTATTTTATAAAAAGTACCCTGTTGTGATTGAAGGTTTTAGTGATGCCGATTAGAATACTTTGTTAGGTGATTCTCTCTCTACCACTGGTTATATTTTTACCTTAGGTAGTGGTGCTATTTGTTGGAAATCTAAAAAGCAAACAATAATTGCTAATTTAACAATAGAAGCTGAATTAATAGCATTAACTTCAGCTAGTGAAGAGGCAAATTGGCTTAGAGATTTGTTATATGAAATTCCACTGTGGGAAAAACCAATTCCACATATATTAATTCATTGCGATAGCACTGTCGCAATTTGTAGAGTTAAAAACCATTACTACAACGGTAAATCCAGACCTATAAGAAGAAAGAACAGTACAGTACGATCTTATTTGAATAGTGGCATCATAACTGTGGATTATATTTGTCGGGAACGTTTTTCGACAAGGGTCGAGATTGCAAAAATGAGCCAAAAACTCCCTTTGGGTTCGTTAAATTCGTTAGTTATTTGGAGAGCCAAGCTCAAAATTCACAATGTGAGGTACACAAAGGCTAATGGTGCTTTATGGAAAGAGAAACCAACACAAAAATAAAAACACAAGAAAGTGCAAAAATTATATATTCATAAGTCAGAAATTTCAACCTGTAGTCACATAGAGGAAGAAATTGAAGGAGGTCCCGAGCAAAAGAGGGAGAGTTCCCCTATATCAATATTTTCACCCCCAGGCCTTCAAATCATCCATACACTAGGTAGCTGATTGGGCTCTTGTGTCAAAGTTTTGGGGTTTTTTGTAAGGCAAAACGTTGTTGCCTCTTGTGGGATGCATATTTATATCGAGCTCTAGGGGATGCTTGTGACCAATTTTTAGGTGGGAGGAAGGCTTTGGACCTTTCAGATGTTATTTCTATGACTTGATGCATTATGTTTTATGCTTAGGGAAAGGTTTGGTTGCTTTTTGCGTGATTTTGGAAACAAAGTTGTTTCCTCTTTATAGCTACTATCTTTGGTGTTTGTAGGCCTTGGAAGACTACATTTGGGTGGTTGAGTGGGCTAGGTTGCTCAGCCTTTTTCTTAGAGTCAGCTGCCTTGGTGTGGGAAAATGGAGCTGGACTGAAAATCAAGGGCACAGTCACACGGAGCATGCAATCAAATCTAGGGTAGAAATTTCTGACATTGGACCTCCTTCATGGGCCCTAGATGCCCCCAGCGTCCCTAGCCCACTTCGCGGCACATGCAAGCTGGGCTTATGTAAAAGGTCCAATTGGAACTAACCCACACCCACCAAAACCATTCCTACTCAATTCCCCAACCATTCGCATGGGCTTGGGTCATGCTTAAAAGAATAAAATAAAATATAATACATGAATTGAGCCCATAATGAAGTCGAGCTTGATTGAATCGGGCTTGTAGAAAATGTGTCGCGAAAACGGGTATCAACATTAGCCCCCCAAGCACGCATGGCGCTTGCAGCATGTGGTGTGAGTAGTTGATGTTTCCCATTGCTTGTAAATGTTGTGGGTTTGGAAATTAGCATACCCAAACGCTTCATTTTTTTGTTGTAAAAATATGGGTTGAAGAAGCCCATTTGAAGAAATGTCATGGATTGTGAAGCCCACCTGTAAAAGAATCTTGGATTGAAGAAGCTCATATTTGTCAAATCGTTGCGGTCATGAAGTTGAAGAAAGTTGAGTTGTAAACTGTAACTAAATGATATGTTAAACCTGGAATGTTCCTTGTCTTTTATGTCCACATATAGTTAAATATATATATATATATATATATATTTTTTTTTTTGGTTTTGGATGAATTTCATGACCACCATGGTGATTGTAGCATTGCTTCCTTGGTAGCTTTCATGCTCTTTTGGTGATTTCATCAATTCCTTATTTATCATTTCAATAAGGCACCTGACTTGAAGCTTATCTTCTTTGTGATGTATATATGGCCTTTGAGTTTTCAAACTTTCTTTCCTTCATGCACCTGCATGTAGCATTAGCTTTGCTCCATCCCACTTGCTTAGCTTTTAGGCCAAAACTTTCACTTTCCTCTTCAGATGTTAGCCAAAACGCCACCTCTATTTTCTTTAATTTCACTTCAGCAAAAGCACTATCCGGAT
The DNA here is from genome assembly GCA_030445155.1 of Quercus variabilis. NCBI lineage: Eukaryota > Viridiplantae > Streptophyta > Magnoliopsida > Fagales > Fagaceae > Quercus > Quercus variabilis. The sequence goes on along the minus strand of CP129450.1, from coordinate 27,750,077 downwards.
TCTTTTGCTACACCACTTTTTTTGTAAGAACATCATATTTAGGAATAAAATTCCTAATATTAATTGTGATGGCAGGTTCCATCATCTTTGCTATCATCATGAGCAGATTTGTGTGGTGCAAGGCTAAAGCTGTAGCTCCCAGCACGGTGTGTTGGCGGCCTTTAGATGCTAGAGAAGACATTCTATTGAGCACTTTCAATCTTCCACATGTATAGCCAAAATGGAAGAGATCTTTGTTGGTGAAGTGAGAGGATCCTTCACGGATGAGGAGCATAATTTTTTGTTGCAGGAGAATGGCGTCAAATGCAGCGATAAGGTGTTGAAACCATTCCTTGCACAATCTTGATAAATTGGATGTGACACCCCCTTGGTGAGCTTCTTCTTGTTCTTTTTTTTTTTTTGCTACTCTCTTGGATATATTTGGCAATATGTTGAATGAATAGTGTCATTGATTGTGTAGGTTGGCTCTTCCTTACGAGATCACAAAATTTCTGCGAGGTTCTGACCCATAAGGTTGAGTCATTGTAATTGAGGCTGAATTTCATATTGAAGTTGGCTCCTTATTGATTTTGATGGTCACAAGACATGGAAATAGTGCAATTATGATTGACCTTGAGTTGGTCGCCGTGAATAATTGGACCACATTGAGGATGCTGTAATACTTGAGTTACTTGCTTGTTGGTCAATTTGGTGAGATTGTACTTGCCAAGATTAGATTCGACGAAGTCGTAACCACGAGCAATGAGCAAAATCGCTGGGCATGCTGGTACAATGCATTTGAGATGGGATGGGGCGAAGCTATTACTTGCCGATATAGTATAGAGGTAAGACAGCCTCTACATTGGTTGGCAGCCCCCTGTATGGTGTTCTTGCGACAAATGCAAGCAGAAGATAGGGCCACAAGTTGTTGCTTTGTGCTTCTTGTAATGATGAGGACATAGTGTCAACGAAATCATTATTGATGATTCCATAGTGCATCTATTATTTGATCGTGGTATTGCTTGTCCATAACAGCCTTCGCGTCTTGGGCCTTGATAGGACCAGATTGACCATGATAGCACGAGAAGTTGCCTTGTAAAATAGTTGTTATGTATGCTAAAATGATGAATGGCATAACTTGTAAGCAAGTATGAGATTCCTCTTTGTTATGTGGCTATAAAAAATGTTCAATGAAATGATGTTGTGCCAAGATGCTTTCGCATGTGGTGATGTCGTAACTCCATTTGTTTAAGAATTAAGTCGTAAAGTTTTTTGGCAAGTTAAAATTTGTTGTGGCAAGTTAAAACTCACTGCCAACCCTTTTTCATGCCAATAGGGATTTTTGAGTATGTTGTAGCATGGTTTCTTGTAAAATGACTTTGGCATAGACAATTGTGATGCCATCATTGGGACTTTTATCCATAAGGCTGATCTCGTTACCAATGCATCATTTTTTGAGGTTGAAGTTGCTGCGGATAGCAACATAAAGTTGCAATAGATGGAATCACGGTTGTCATTAATAACTTTGAACCGTTTTGGTCCGTCTCTCACTTGCGCCTTTGAAGTAAAGAAGAGAGTGATTGCAAGCCAATGTCCTAAAGATGGTGACGTTGGATGGGGACTACGACATTGCTTTAACTTTTTCCTTAGCACCTTTTTTTTTTTTTTTTTTTTTTTTTTTTTTTTTTTTCGATTGTCTTGTATTGAGCCCCAAGCTTTGAAATTTCAAACTAGTTGAATTGCGTAATATGGACTGCTGCCTTGGAGACAATTTCTCTCGTATTTCACTCTTGTGGACAAACCACTTATGTATACAGCAGCTCCTATCTAGTTGTATTGGTGCCACTCTGAGTTTATACCGTTATGGTTAGTATGCACAATTTGCATTTTGTACAAAGCAAACATATATGACATTTGAATGTAAATTTTGTATTTTGGAATGAAAAAATGATTTATAAATCAAGGGTGTGAATAGTTTGTATTTTGTACCTTGAGAATGCGTTTGTACCTTTCTTCGATAGACTATGAGCATGTTTTTGTTGCAAAAACAGCCCTTGTATGACTATGAGCATTTGAGTATGTTGCAGAAATCTTGCTTGGAAAGGTCATGTGCACCTTGTGATCGAATAGCAGAATTTTGATAGATTATGCACACTTAGTCTCTTAAAGATTACTTGTGCTTGATTGGATAGCTTGTGAATATGACTTTGCCTTTGTAAGGACGAGTTAGCAGACACATTACTTGGTTGTCATGCCTTTGTGAACAGGTTTTGGCTAAGTTCACGTCTCATTGTTTGTGCACCATTTTTCGACGCTCTATTGACAGCCAGATTTGGTTTCACATACAGCAGCTCATATATATTAAAGCTTGGCTCGTTGCTTGATAGTCGACTTATTCTCGACATGCATTAGGTTGCTACTCTGCTAGTTTCAAGAAACCCCCACATATGGGTTGCGTTTTTGCGCATTGCGGCTCATGGTGCATTTGTTCGTCACCATTTCATAGGGCAATTGCATTCTCACATACATAGGCTTGCTAATTTCTTGAGGAAGGATTTTATCCTCGCATATAGCAAATTACCATGTGGCAATGAGATAGTGATTTGTTGTGTCAATTTTCCCATAATGTTTTAGGGATGATTATGTCCACCATGTAATGGATTGTTATGCTTGAATTATAAGATATTGTGTTGGCTTAAATACCACTTCGTAAGGCCTGCCTTTATGAAAACTTTGGCTTTCCTTACCTTGTTGAAAGCGTTGCACCATCACAAGTAGGGTCTTCCCATGTATAAATAATATGACATCTCATTGGCTTCTTAATCATTCGATAGGGCTTACCTTTGAGAGGGTAAGTGTTTTTTATTAGGAGAAAGCATTGGCTTTCCCTACCTTATTGAAGGCATTGCACCTTCGCTTGTAGGGGTCTTACCACACTTGGATAATATGATAGTTCGTTGGCTTCCTAACGTTTCATAGGGCTTGCCTTTGAAAATTGGTATAAGCAAGATGTATTGTTGTCGCTTATGAACGAGACGTCAAAGAAACAAATGATATGCTTCTTAATGAGTTTGGCTACAACCATTCCCATCGCTTTTATTGAGTCAAATTGCTTTTACCCACTTAGTTAACTATGTAGTGGTGGCAAAGACTCGAATGCACTCATTTAAGGGCGAATGGATAGCTCTAATTAGTTCAAGCCCCCGAGTATAAAAAGCTATGGAGCGCTCACGTCTTGAAGGCTTATATGATGTGTGCGTATAGCTTGGAGTGCACTTGGAAGTGTGGCGACTTTAGCGAATTTGGTTTTGCCAAACCAATGGTCTCCCTTAGTACTTGCCATATTTCTTTAAGATGAATTCCAAAAATAGGGTTCCTCTTTTGCTATATAGAAGGTAGAATATAATTCCTCTTTGTTGAAGATTTGTTGTTCCGTAGATAGCGTTTCCATACTCAGCTAACTTGACTTCTAATTTTGGGACAATGATAGGCTAAACGTCGGAGATGTCGGTATAGGGTTGTTAGCACAACAATTTTTGTCATTGGCCTCTATGCTGCTTATACTGAGCTTTCACATCAATACTAATATTCCACTCGAAAATCTTTGGAATGGATTTCCAGCAACTAGCTTGTGATTTTTGAGTTGTTTGACATCAATGTTTAGAGCGAGCTCTAGTGATGCATTCTTCAAAGGTGCGCGCGAACTTTTCTTTTTAGTTGGCTTGGCCATGGATTTCAATTGAAGAATTGAGTAACAAGAACAATTTTCTTGATGATGGCAACATTTGAACTTCCCTCTTCATGTATAATCTCAAATTCAAGAAGGATTAAAGCGTTGTCATGGCTTAGAATGCATGTGCTTGTCATGACATGAGATATATGAACATGCCATGGCTTAGAGTGCGCGAATCAACCAAGATTTTGGATGCGTGAGCTTGTTATAGCTTAGCGTTCATGAACGTGTCACGGCTTCGGTGAGAGGGAATTGAGTTCGGATTTTCTTTGTTGTTGGGTGCTTCGAGAAGGTTTCCGTTTCACCCTAAGTGCAAATGTGATTTATATTAGTAAGCGATAGTCATGGCCAAGCGAAGTAGCATAAACGACTTATAAAAAATATTTTGATTAAAAATTTGAAAAATTAAATGGCTTAAACGATATGCATAAAAAAATGAATTAGCGAAGAGAGTGCTCGAGAGTCTTAGCTTAAGCGTGCTTTAAACGATAGTATGTCGCTCGTATGACTTCAAAACTTGGCTTATGAAATGTCGCTTCTTAAAGACTGGATGTATGGTGTGTCGTAACCTCAAGGCTTGGTGCATGGAATGTCTAGCGCGTTATGGTGGGCCATTTAGCTATAACCTTTACCTCTTTGGTGAAGACTTCATTTAGTAGTGATACCAAAAATGTTTAGCTACGAAGGGTTGCACATAGCAACAATTATTGTTGTGCCAAAATGAGTTAGGGTGAGTTTGGTTCAGATTTTTGAAGTTGGGCTTTTTGAAAAAGTTGAGTTTTTAAAAAGTGCATAATGAAAAAGCTGAGTGTTTGGTAAAAACTGTTAAAAAGTGCTTTTTGAAAAAACTGAGTGTTTGGCTAACACTTATAAAAGTTGTAGTTTGAGGGATAAATTACCAAAAAGGACAATGTATATATAAGGGAGTTTATTTTTTTATTTTTGGATGTGAGTTTATTTCATACTTAAATTAATTACTTCATATACTTAAATCAAATTTTCTCTTTCTAAAAAAATTATTTTTTTCTCATCAATATTAGCTAATAATAACTTACCACTTAAGATTTATTGTGAAAATATTGTGAAATTATTATGATAATTGATACTGATTTTAATTTAAACGTACTATTACTTTTTTCTCTTTCTAAAAAAATTATTTTTTTCTTACCAATATTAGTTAATAATAACCTACCTTTTAAGATTTATTGTGAAAGTATTGTGAAAATATTGTGATAAAATTGATACTGATTTTAATTTTAACGTACTATTAAAATTATTTTTTTCTCTTTCTAAAAAAATTATTTTTTTCTTACCAATATTAGCTAATAATAACCTACTCTTTAAAATTTATTGTGAAAAAATTTGTGAAAATATTGTGATAACATTTCTTTCATTCATTTTTTTTTCCTTTTTTTTTTCTCTCTTTTTTCACCTCCACACACCTCCACACACGTACCCTTCTCTTTATTCTTTTTTCTTTTCCCTCTTTTTTCTCCTCCACACACCTCCACACACGTAACTTCTTTGCCATTTTTCCCCTCCAGAACATTCACTTTACTTTTCATTTTGTCTTCTTTCTTTTCCCTTTTCTCTTTCACTTCACCTCCAAAATGTTCCACCGCTGAGATCCTTTTTTTTTTTTTTTTGACAATTCGAAAGCCGAGAGGAAGACAGAAGATGATGATGATGATGATGATGATGAAGAAGATGAAGATGATTGAAACATTGGGTTTGTATTTGATTTTGATTTTGGGTTTGGGTTATGGGTTTTCAGTTAATGGGTTAAATTTTGAGTTGATTTTCTGTGGATTTTGGGTTTGATTTTGAGTTGATTTTGAGTTGGGTTTGAAATGGATTTTGTTGATTTTGTTGGTTATGGTGGTAGACCGGTGGGTTGATTGTTGATTTTGTTGATTGTGTTTTGGGTTGATTGTGGTGTTGATTTTGTTGGGTGGTGCTGTGTTTGTAGCAAAACGGTGAAGGAAGAGTAGAGAGATGAGATGAGAGGAGAGGAATGAGGCGCACGGATGACTTACCACGGAGAGGGCAGAGTTTAGAGGAGATGAGAGGCGTGAGGGAGCTGCGCAGACCAGTGAGATGAGATGAGATGAGAGGAATGAGGGCCACTGTGTTATTCAAGGGCTGCGTGTTTGATTCTGAAGTGTTAACCCCTTGCCCTTTAGTCAAGGGCAATTTCGTAAAAGTCACTCTCCCAACGGATATAAATAAAAGCTCCAGATTCAACTTTTCACTTATGGAGCTGAACTGACCCATAAGTGAAACGCGCATATCCTTCAGACGTATAAAAGCCAACTTTTTCTGAAAAGTTGGCTTTTATTCTCACCAAACGCATATTTGACCCAGCGTTTTTGAAAAGCCAACTTTTAGGCTTGAAAAGTTGAACCAAACGGGTACTTAATCGCCTGCGGCAGCCCCCATATGCTTGGCGCTTACTCAGCAACAATACAACTTAATGTATGGTATGTCGCTACCTCAAGGCTTGGTATATGGAATATCAAGAGCCTTGTGGTGGGCCATTTAGTTATGGCCTAAGTGCAAATGTGATTTATATTAGTAAGCAATAGTCATGGCCAAGCGAAAGTAGCATAAACGACTTATAAAAAATATTTTGATTAAAAATTTGAAAAATTAAATGGCTTAATCGCCCGCGGCAGCCCCTATATGCTTGGCGTTAACTCAGCAACAATAATGTATGGTATGTCGCTACCTCAAGGCTTGGTATATGGAATATCTAGCGCCTTGCGGTGAGCCATTTAGTTATGGCCTTTAGCTATTTGGTGAAGACTTCATTTAACAGTGACGCCAAAAATATTTAACTGCGAAGGGTCGCACATAGCAGCAATTATTGTTATGCCAAAATGAGTTAATCACTCGCGGCAATCCCTATATGCTCGGCGCTGGCTTAGCAACAATACAACTTGATATATGGTATGTTGCTACCTCAAGGCTTGGTGTATGAAATATCTAGCGCCTTGCGGTGGGCCATTTAGCTATAACCTTTAGCTATTTGGTGAAGCTTCATTTAGCGATGACGCCAAAAATGTTTAGCTGCGAAGGGTAGCACACAGTAGTGATTATTATTGTGCCAAAATAATTTTAATCACCTGCGGCAGCCCCCATATGCTTAGCACTAACTTAGCAACAATACAACTTGATGTATGGTATGTCGCTACCTCAAGGCTTGGTATATGGAATATCTAATGCCTTGCGATGGGCCATTTAGTTATGGCCTTTAGCTATTTGGTGAAGACTTCATTTATTAGTGACGCCAAAAATATTTAGCTACGAAGGGTCACACACAATGGCAATTATTGTTGCGCCAAAATGAGTCAATCACATGCGGCTCCCATATGCTTAGCATGTGAGGGGTTCTTGGTTTTGAAATTGATGTTTTAGAGCTTTGCATTGTTGATTATTTGGTTGGAACCGTCATTCCCTTTGCGGTTGGAATTGTGGCTCACCATTTTTGCATTTTCAAGCTACAACAAAAATTTTCGCAAATATCATGTAAAGTAAGAGATATATGATGATTCATCCATAAAAATGATAGCTAAAAAATAATAATATAGATGAGTGGAAGAATTTTTTTTTCTTAAATAAGAAAGTTGATTCTTCCTCCATCCTTCACTTCTTGGGTGGTTTCTGGAGGTTAGAGCGATTTCGTCACATAATTTGGAGCATCTCTAGTAGCTCAATGAGCTAAGGATAGAACTTATTTTAGCTTAACTTCACCATGCTCTTCTTGCACGGCAAAGTATAATGCGATTTCTCTTAGAACGACAAGTTGGTGTGAGAAACATCATCTTTTTGCTGGTTTCGCATCTTTGGATACATGACTTCTCTTATTTTAGCTGCTTGACTCCCCAGTGGAGTCACCAAAATGTCGGGAACATTTTTGCGACAAAGGCTAAGATTGCAGAAATGAGCCCAAAACTCCCCTTGAGTTCGTCAAATTCGTCAGTTATTTGGAGAGTCAAGCCCAAAATTCACAATGTGAGGTACACAAAGGCTAATGGTGCTTTATGGAAAGAAAAACCAACAAAAAAATAAAAACACAAGAAAGTGCAGAAATTATATATTCATAAGTCAGAAATTTCAACCTGCAATCACACAAAGGAAGAAATTGAAGGAGGTCCTGAGCAAGAGAGGGAGAGTTCCCCTATATCAATATTTTCACCCCTAGGCTTTCAAATCATCCATACACTAGGTAGATGACTGGGCTCTTGTGTCAAAGTTTTGGGTTTTTTGTAGGGAAAAACGTTGTTGCGTCTTATGGGTTGGTGATGCATATTTATATCAAGCTCTAGGGGATGCTTGTGACAAGTTTTTAGGTGGGAGGAAGGCCTTGGACCTTTCAGATGCTATTTCTATGACTTGATGTATTATGTTTTATGTTTAGGGAAAGGTTTGGTTCCTTTTTGCATGATTTTGGAAACAAAGTTGTTTCCTCTTTATAGCTGCTGTCTCTGGTCTATGTAGGCCTTGGAAGACTGTATTTGGGTGGCTGAGTGGGCTAGGCTGCTCAGCCTTTTTCTTAGAGTTAGCTGCCTTGGTGTAGAAAAATAGAGCTGGACTGAAAATTAGGGGCACAGTCACATAGAGCATGGAGTCAAATCTGGGGTGGAAATTTTTGACATTGAACCTCCTTCATAGGCCCTAGATGCCCCTAGTGTCCCTAGCCCACTTCGCGGCACATACAGGCTGGGCTTATGTAAAAGGTCCAATGGGAACTAACCCACACCCACCAAAACCATTCCTACTCAATTTCCCAACCATTTGCATGGGCTTGGGTCATGCTTAAAAGAATAAAATAAAATATAATACATGAATTGAGCCCATAATGAAGTCGAGTTTGGTTGAATCGGGCTTGTAGAAAATGTGTTGCGAAAACGGGTATCAACAATATTAAATCTAATGATAATCTTGCAAATCCATTTATCAAGGCTTTGGCAAAAGATAAAGTCTGGAATACATCGAGGGAGATGGGACTAAAGTCCATAGAATCATGAGCCATGTATGAGGATACCCATCCTAAGGACCAAAAATCCTGAGAATTGGGTTCAATGGGAAAAACGAATCATGTGATGGTCGTAAGAAATGCACAATTTATTTATTTTTAATTATCTATTTTGTAAATAATTTTTTAATTGTTCATCCCTATGATGTAAGTGCATTTATCCTGTAATGTGGAGATGTTAAGTAAAAAACTCTTAATTAAATTTGTAGCTCGTATGAGTGGGGTGTCAGAATTATAGGAGTACCATTGACAAAATTTCACCTATGTGAGTGTGGGGGTGGGGCTGCTCCCTATAAGATTTGGACTTAATATCAAATACACTCATGAAACTGGGATTAGCACACGGCCATAAAGTGTTAGTTATAAAAGCTCATGTCAACACCTGGGTTATTATGTGTAAGCAGTGACGATTAATTTTCCTAAAGCAGTCCTAGTTCAAGTTGGAAACCACTACGACTCTGGAGTTGAGATCGTTGTTTTACTAAGTGAAGGTTCAATACAGAGCACACCTTCATGATGCATAGTGACCTGTCTTTGCCAGGTAATCTCTCTTTAACTAAAAAAAAATTGATATTAAAATGAGTGGGGGATTGTTAGAGCATTTTAATATTAAATAATTAAAATGAATAAATGCTACAACATAAATGTAAAGATGTGGGAGTGAATATGGAAGATGAGGAGTTAGTGAAAATGTTTAATCATACATTGAAAATGAGAGAGGCTATTTTATTCTTTTTAATTGTGGTGATTAATGGGCTAAAATGAATTGTCTCAGATATTGGGCTAGATATGTGCGCAAGGGGGAGGTTAAGAGTGGAGGCATCCGAAGCATTATTCAGTTTCTCGAAGTGTTATTTCCATTATTATTGTATTTGCACCAACATATATATATATATATATATATATATATATCTAAATGTTAGAAAACTTATAATAGAATAACACATCTCTTATGTTGTCTATATTTGTTAGGACCTTTTTACATATGAATAAGTTGTATTGCACTTATAAGTCTATAAAATTCTTGTGAAAATATTTTTAGTTAATACAACTTGCATTAGTAAAACAAAATGATTAAATCATAATAGTTTAAAATCATATGGTAATCAATTGTACATCAAAAGGAGTTTATGAAAACAATAGGATTTTATTATATAATTGTGACATCAAGAATTTGAAAAATGCACACATTCTTATGAAAATTAATAATTTATCACATTAGAAAAATAATTAAAGCTTTTGTAATGTGCACCTCTAATTTGGACTCTAATTCAAATGGTAAGTGAATATAATAAATTATTCTTCAATTAAGGTAAAAATTATAAACTTTTGAGGTTTAGAATTTACACTCCAAAAATCCTTATACTTTAGGGTATGGATAGATACACTTAATCCAATAAACAAATATTGGCATCAACCTTAATTGTTTTGTGACAATAAGGCAGCTTAGTACTGTAATAGAGTAAATCAATCTAGCAAGGCTAAATAGAGTACAAAACTCATATCAAGGCTTAATCATCTCACCATGAAAAACTTTAGTTTTCAAGTCACTGACGAAGAGACAAAAGGAAGTTCCCACAATTATAATAAATAACATCCAATATCCTATTGTGAAGAAGCCTATAAAACACCACATACCTTAGAGTATTTCATGAACCATCCAGACCAACCTAATTGCAATTCCACCCAGACAAATATGAGCTAGCAATCAACCCAGCTGCATACCAACTCCTCTTTTGAGCATATTTAGCTAAAGCTTGGGCCACAGCTAATGGCACAAGGCTTGCTCTTTGAGCAATCAATTCCCCAAATTGTTGGCCCAAAATAACAGTATCTTCCAATGTTGCACATTCTCTTATTATAGTTTTAGGCTCAATTTGCCAAAATACTATAGTAAAAGTGTTAACCATATTTGCCTAGTTTTTCAAATGAATAGTCTAGTCTCAATAAAGGTTCCTTGTACAGCTGGTTATATAGCTTAGATTGACCCAATATATTCAATACATACCTACACAATACATACTCAACTAATTCAATTCAATAACTGATCAATTTGGGGCATCAACCCAAAGTTAATTAAGATCCTAATACCATTAAGCCAGTCAAATAGAAAATCAACTTGTATATTATTCCATGCTGTTACTCAAATATTATACACTACTTAAAACTTGAAAGGGTGTCATAAGCAGCTTTGAATGGGAAACAGATCCATCAAAAGTTACAAACTCCACCCTTAAACTAACTCTTAATCTGAATCCCATAACAAGAAACAAAGAATTACTAAATCCAATTCACTTGATCTGGGATCCTAGCTAGTCAATTTTTCTTGGGTCATTGTCCAATTCACTATTTGATGATGAAACACATGGCAACTTCCCACAATCATAATGTATACCAGCAAATATCAAACCGTAAAGACGCCTATAGAATATTGCATCCCTTAAGAATTTCATGAACCATCCAGACCCATCTTGCTGCACCCAACCTGCTAGATATGAGCTCATGATCAACCCAGCAACACGCCACTTCCTTTCCTTAACATATCTTTCTAAGGCCTCAGCCACTTGATTTCCTGCCACAAGCTTTTTGTTCTTGATGATTAAGTTCCCAATGTGTCTGCCTAAAACAACAGCATCTTCCAATGCTGAGCAACCACCTTGTCCTAGGTCGGGTGTCATGGGATGCATAGCATCACCAGCCACTGTGATATTCCCTTTGCTGAGGTTTCCAATTATTACGTCCCATGGAAATCTAAACATTAGGGGAGCCCATGTCACTGTTGAAAGATCTGAATGCTGGACAACTCTCAAGTATGATGTGGGGAAGTTCTTGGCAAAGTTACTAATAACTTCTCTCTTATCAGCTCATGGTCATGTGCGATATCCTCACCTGGAATGATAAAGATTGTTAGAATAATAGTTAAATAATTAATATTCACTTTGTTGTAATAGTTTAAATATTTGGAACAATTGGTAATTTATCAAAGATACCCACTCCTTTTAATTGATAACAGATTAATAGAAGCGACTAATAATGCAATATACAACTTCATTGCCAATTTTGATTCAATCTATCTAATTGATGCTGCCCATAATTTTTTTAAGAGTATCAAATAGCTGTAAATAGAATACAAATCTACTGTACCATATTTTGTGTTCCACTTTATTTTTCATTAATCACAACTTGTCATGTATTTATTTTTTTCATTTTAAACTTTAGCTATTTTCTAAGGAAAGTTAAACAAATATATGACAAGTTGTGATTAGTGGAACATAAAGTTGAACACAAAAAATGGTACAGAGGATTTGTATTCGTGTAAATATGGACACAATTTTTATTTTTATTTTTTGAATCATGGACACACAAAAAAAAAAAAAAAAAAAATTGATAGTATTTGATTGATGGGCATTAACCTAAATTTTTACAGGTTATGACCTGTGGGGCCAGGAAATTGTGTAGCCTTGGCCCACTCCAAGCCAGGCCCAAATGGCCCAATCCGAGGAAAGGTGACTATCCGAGGCCAATTTGGGGAGAAAACTCATTTGGATCCACGCCGAGGACCCCCTCGTCCTCGGCATACTGAGGATAAGTGTAAAAGGGGGGGACAAACCCAGAGTAAGTTGTCACCTCAACACTTAATACGTTCACCTAACCCTCCTGGCCGCATTAATGGGGATGCAACCCCCGGGCAGAGCTACATCGATCAGGGTGAACCACTTGAGCACGGATACGAACTTTGAGGGGACAGGCAGCCAGAGGAGAGGCCAATAAATGATCAACAGAAGGAGGAAGAGAGTGATATATAAGGGATACGAGCAAAGTGTAAAAGGAAGGAGAAAAAAAAGAGGAAAGAAAAAGGAGAGAGGCCTGGGAAACAAGCCTCCTCGGCCATTGGCCGAGGAGCATCCCTCAGTTGTAAATTGGTCTAAGTATTCTTTCAATAAGATATAAAGTAGTTCCGGCCCGGTGAAGGCCAGCCAGTACCTAAACCTTCGACCCACTCTCTATAAATTCATTGTTTCGAGTTCGTTGGGCCCCATATCTTTTGGGCTTGGGCAACGAAAACTGACCCTACAATTGGCGCTGTCTGTGGGAAGGATTAGTGCGTTGGCCGGCGCAACCGGCGGTCGTTCTAAGGGATCACTTTGCAGAAAGTTGGCGGCGTATCAAAAAAAATATATATATATATATATATATCGCAGAAAAGTAGAAGATTTAACAGCAAAGAGAGAAAATTTGATATTATTTCATAAAAGGAAAAATACAAAATACAATCAGAGGTTCAGGCAGGCATGTTTTACAAACAAATTTACAAGCTAATCCTACAATCAGAGGCCTAGGCAGACCGATTCTAGAACTAGCTAGAGGAAAGTGTCAACCCGTACCCTTGTTGGCGTCAAGAGAATGGGAGAACTTGACAGTAAGGGGCAGGAAGGGGGCTAAGGCAGGCTTGCTTCAAGGCCATCAGCAACTCTTGGCCCGGTGCGGTAAAGCTTAAACAAAGTGAGGAGCAGATGCAGGCGCACCGGGACACCCTCCCTCATGATGTTCCCTTGATTCTCTCCAGCCCTCACGAGCGTTGGCCGTTAGAGATAGCAACGCTCGGGCACCAGCCATGACGTGAATTCACACATCTCCTCCGTCGGGGGTGCGCTCCGAGGGGAGACATTAGGTACTCCAACGACATCCCTTCGGGCCACCATGCACGGCACCATCGGGGTTACACCTAAACTCTGCCGCGCCGGAAACATAGTAGGGGCTGCGGTCACGACGGCCCTTGGTTTGGATGTCCTCACACCCGCCCAAAGCCGCCACATGTTCTCCTACTCCGGCCACAATCCTGACGGGGTTATTAAAGGGGCTAAGGAAATCGAGGGGACGCGTTTCTAATTGCGTTTGGGAACTCATGGAGTGTGAAGAAACCTTCCCCTCGAAGAGTCTTATATAGGGGATAAATGTTGGTGGGAATTAATTCACGCAGAATTCGAAAGGAGAGTTGTCAACAGTGCAAATCACGGAACCACCAAATTCCGAGGGGCCATAGACCGCTGGATGTGTGCTAATTCACGAGGACATTAATGAGGGCACGTCTCGCGCACCGAAACGTTAAGCGCGAAAAACGAATCGCCTAAGGGACGCCTCGTAAATGAAAAAGGTGGGACTCGAACTGGAGGCGAGACAGAATGCCACGGGTAAGGTCATAACCTAACCCGAAGAGGAATCATCTCCAGTGAAGCAGTCCGAAGACAAACCCCTACTTACAGAAAAATAGAAGTAATAGACAGAACCAAGGCATTGCATGGTCCTCAGACTCAAGCTTATAGAAAAACTAATCACACCATTATATCTGGATACTAGACAGAACCAAGGTATTGCATGGTCCTCGGACTCAAACCTATGGGGAAACTAGATACCTACAGAAAAATAGAAGTGATAGACAGAACCAAGGCATTGCATGGTCCTCGGACTCAAGCCTATGGGAAAACTAATCACACCATCATATCTGGGTACTAGACAGAACCAAGGTATTGCATGGTCCTCGGACTCAAACCCATGGGGAAACTAGATACTTACAGAAAAATAGAAGTGATAGATAGAACCATGGCATTGCATGGTATCCGGACTCAAACCTATGGGGAAACTAATCGCTCGGCTACACCCGGGGCTAGACAGAGCAAGATCACTGCTTGATCCTCAGATTCAAGCCCACAGGGAGACTTAACTACAACATATCCCAAGTTAGGAAATGATCAAGTCCCACCTAACCCTTGAGACGCAAGAGGGCTGCTCATGCATACGTACTCTCTACATCTCATCATTGCTGCCACAATCGGCTGACATACAACTCAAGCTAAAATTGTGCCGATCAAAGGAAGGAGGGAAAACAAGCAGCGCGTGCACAAATAAGCAATTCAAGTAAAGGGAGATTAAATTGACATTACAACAATGAGTTCGTAAAAATTGCATGGCAAGAGCCACAATACACAGAAGAAACACAAAAAAATAGAATGACAACGTGAAAGTAGGGTGAACCAAGATGCCGGGGAATCTACTCCTTTTACTCAGGCTGAACGGAGGCAACGCCCGACCCTTCCGAGCCCTGGCCTGAGGGGACGGCTTGCGGGGGTATGGCAGGAGCAGTTGCTTCCTCGGTGATGGGGGCAGGATCATCGGAAGGGATCTCCATTATCTCTTGGGGCACCTCCTCGCTCGAATGCTCCCCCGTTTCAACTGCTTCCACCTCTTCAACAATCTCCCCGACCTTAGGGTCCTCAGGGGCGGCCTCGCGAATAGCAAGGGGGTAGTACACGTTCTTCGCCTTCCATAGGTCAGACGTGGCCTCCACCCCAGCTTGTTTGAAGGCCTCAGCCCAGACTTGGGAATAATATCGCCTACACACCTTTAGGACTTGAGCCTTATAGGCGGCCTCTACCGAAGCCATCCCATCAGCATAGGCTACGACTTCAGCTTCCTCTTTGGCATGCTCGGCCATCTCCCTGCCATGGTCAGCCTCATCCTTGGCCCGCCGGGCCTAGTCTCTGGCCCATTCTGCTACTCTCTAAGCCCCCTCGGCCTTAGCCACGTTAGCCCGCAAGTCAGTGATCAGATCCCTCGCGATCCGCAATTGCTCCTCTGCCTCGCTTAGGCGCCTCGTCTGCTCCACGGCCTGGGTCTGGGCGCCCTCAAGACCAGACAGCGCATTGTCCCGCTCCCGGGTCACCTCCTTCAGAGCCTCTCGGGCCTTGACGAGGTCAGTTTCGGAATTCTTCAGAGTCCTGGTGGCCTGGTATCGCCAGTCGCGCTTCTTTTTAAGGGCCTCATTCTAGTCGTTTGCCGCCCCCTCCAACGCAAAGATAGCTTGGATAGCCTGCCAGAATAACCAACGTGCTGTAAGCCCAATAAAAGAGAAAGAGTGGGAGAAGATCCGAGACTAAAGTACTTACCATCCCCACATATCGCTTAAGGCTGAGGAAGACCTGTTCATTCGTTAAAGAGTTGAGCTTCACCATGTCTGTCGGGAGCAGCAGGCTCCTCTCCAGTGCATCGGCCACGCGCGTCCCTTCGCCCTTGTTGAAGTCCCTGAGGGAGACGTTATCCCTCAAGGGCTCCCCACGGAGCATCGGGGCTGGGAGCCAGGCCTGACCCTCGGGCGAGGTGGTGTCGGCGACCTGCCTATCCGGACTTCTACCGCCTATCCTCAGCTGCTTGGACAGCCGCAGAGTAGTGTCCCCCTCCTGCGAAGGAACCGTTTTCTCCTCTATAGGCCCTTTGCCCTTGTCTTTCCTCTTCTTGGGTGTGACGGGCACAGATCGAGAGGGCGAGCGTGTCTGGGGAGGAGGAGGGAGTTTCTGCTGAGCCGAAGTCGACCTAGTCTTCGGTGGGGTAGGAGGAAGTTTTTGTTGGGACTTCCCTGGTTGGCCCTCGATCAAGTCCAGCAAATCAGTAGTTAGCCTCCTCTTGTAACCCATTGTTGGTGGAGGGGCTTCAGAAGCAAGGAGGTCTGCTTCGCTCAGGTTAGGGTCACCCAGGTCCCTAGGCGAGTCCTCGGACCGATCAAGCTCAGTAAAAACGTCAAACGGGTCTTCCTCCCTCTCTGGACCTTCCTCGGCAGCCTTAGCGAATGGTTGGGAAGAGGAGGGGACGGCTAGTGTGACAGCTTCCTGATCGGGGGGCTCCTCGGGAATCAAAAATTCGTCCTCGGTCACAGTAACCTCTGAAGCCGAGGATTGTTGGCTAGGATGACGTGCTTCAAAACCGGGAACGACCTCTAGGTGGGCGTATACCCCAAGATTAAATGGGCGGCTCTAACTTGATTGTCGTCCTCGTTTACGTAAACTGGCGCCCTTAGCACCTTCTGCAAGTCTTCCTGGTTAGTCAAATGAAAGTGGTGCTCAAAGGCGTGCGGGTCTGCAAACGGAAAACACCGCCATGTTAGCAAAAAGAAAAAAGAAAAAGTGTAAAGAAACTCAAAACCCCTCCTACTCCTACTGCCCCACCTAGTACCCCTTCCGTCGTTGGGCAGTGAAGGCCATCATGCCATGCCCCTGACATGATGAGGAAGTCTTCGCTAAGCCCCTTATTGGACTCAGGGAGGCACTGGATGAGTCGCACCCTGTTGTCCCTCGTTTTCAGATAATAAGACTTGCCCCTAAGGTGCTGAAGGTTGTAGCACCAATTCACGTCATGGTAAGTCAACCTTAGCCCCATCTTCTCATTCAAGACGTCCACACAGCCCAAAATCTTGAAGACGTTTATTCCACACTGGGTAAGGGCCAACTGGAAATGCGTGAGGTAATCCCTCATCACCGGCCCCATTAGGATCGTCATCCCCCCTTTGAGGAAGGCGGCGATGGGAATTACCACTTCACCCTCTTGCTTATGTAAGCGCCAATTCCCATCTTCACTATATCTTAAACCCACATTGGCGGGGATTCGGTAGTCGGCGACGAATTTCTCCATCACCTCCTCGGTGTGGACATATTTCTTAAACCTACCCATCCCAGTTGACGCTTAAAGGAGCTAAGAAAGAACAAATGAAGGAGAAGGAATAACAGGAAAGAGAGCTTAGAGAAGGATAGAGCAACTTACTGAAGAGAGGAGGAGCTCCTCGAACAGGCTTTTTGTGCTGAAGATGTAAGTGTGGCTGGACTCAGAAGGGACGCACGAGAACTCTTGATTACGAATGAGGAACAAGGAGAAGCAGTTCTTACAGGTATTTATACCCCGAATCGAGGAGCGATGTGGGCTTTCCCGCCCATAAATGCGAAACGAACCCCCACTGTTGGATAGATAACGCCTCACTAGACGTGGGGAGCACAGCGCCGCCTGAATTTAATAATGGGCACGTTACGTGCTCTGGAACGTCAGCAACGTGCATTGAGCAAGTGAATAGACCCCAATCCTGACAGGGGTGAGGCCGAGGATGTCAAAATCCTACTCTCCGCTCGAGGATGCGTGCAGCAAGATTTTGAGGGGCTATTGTGGGGCCAGGAAATTGTGCAGCCTTGGCCCACTCCAAGCCAGGCCCAAATGGCCTAATCCGAGGAAGGGTGACTATCCGAGGCCAATTTGGGGAGAAAACTCCTTTGGATCCACGCCGAGGACCCCCTCGTCCTCGGCACACTGAGGATAAGTGTAAAAGGGGGGGACAAACCCAGAGTAAGTTGTCACCTCAACACTTAATACGTTCACCTAACCCTCCTGGCCGCATTAATGGGGATGCAACTCCCGGGCAGAGCTACATCGATCAGGGTGAACCACTTGAGCACGGATACGAACTCTGAGGGGACAGGCAGCCAGAGGAGAGGCCAATAAATGATCAACAGAATGAGGAAGAGAGTGATATATAAGGGATACGAGCAAAGTGTAAAAGGAAGGAGAAAAAAAAGAGGAAAGAAAAAGGAGAGAGGCCTGGGAAACAAGCCTCCTCGGCCATTGGCCGAGGAGCATCCCTCAGTTGTAAATTGGTCTAAGTATTTTTTCAATAAGATATAAAGTAGTTCCGGCCCGGTGAAGGCCGGCCAGTGCCTAAACCTTCAACCCACTCTCTACAAATTCATTGTTTCGGATTCGTTGGGCCTTCAACCCATATCTTTTGGGCTTGGGCAACGAAAACTGACCCTACATAACCCAATTGTGTTAAATTAATTTCTTCTATGTGAGATTTCCACTCACACATGTATACCCATGTAGAGGTAAATATGGTCTAAACTTCTAGTAGGTTTATTTTGCTTGAGGGAGGGGCTTGAAATTCAGGACAAGGTAGCTAGTAGAAATTTGTGCTTAACAATATTTATGGACTCAATTTCGAAAACCTTTGACAATATTGGTGCCAATATAAGATAAGTATTAAGGTGGAATGAAAAGGCTTAACCTCTTGAGGATTTGCTGGTGAGATTTGTGAGAAACCAGTAGAGCTCTTTATCATTGAGAGGAATGAAGCCAGCCCTCTTGCCTATAGTTACAAATTGGTGTGCTTCATGGTTCAGTCCTTGGCCTTCAGGAAATATGGCCAACCCACGCACGGCCCATCGGCCTGAATTAACAGGAGTGGTGAGTCTTAACCAATGTGCCACCAGAGAGTGCACCCCATCACACCCTATTAGAGCCTATAACATTCATTTTTTTTTAATTTTTTTTTCTTGAGGAACCGGTAAGAAAACGTTCAAATTAGAGAAAAGAAAATTTGACTAGTAAGAACGTAAATGTAACCTTTACTAATTAGTAAGTTTAATGTTTGATTTAATGTATGTTTCGGAATTATAAGGATTTATGTGGAAATGTAAGAAATTTTTTTGTTTGTATAAAATAAGTTTTTTGGGGAGTGGTGCTTAGTATCAGTAAGTCTAGGCAAACAATTTTTTTAACAATTGCTACACTATTTGTAACGATTAGCGTATGATAAAAATTATGTTAGTGATGGGATCATGTGAGAAACAGCTATGTTGTTCTAATCACTTCTAGCCAACTTAGTGAAAAATGTTTTCGCTATATGGTATTGTGCTTGCCATATATGAGTCCAAATCTTCTGTCCCACTTTTCCTGCTCCACTCTATACTCCACCAATAAATACTTACCACGTGTTCACCTAATTAATTAAATATTATCATTATTGACTTATTAATCTTATAGTTATTAATTAATAGTATCACGTGGCAAGTATTTATTGATAGAGTATAGAGTGGAACAGGAAAAGTGGGACAGAAGATTTTGATTCGCCATATATAATTCTTTTTTACCTTTGCTTTGATGCTAACTCCATTTTCCATGTGAATGATAGCATAGGATGAGCCTTCTTCTACCTGATTTACAATGGACTTGAGCTTGGAAGAGTAACGGACGGTTTCCATGGGCAATTCCTCTGCCAAAGCTTCTAATAAGGCTTTACGATGTACTATTCTAAGTTCATGTCCATTCCTGCGTCACCACCAAAGGGTAATAATGAACTTGGGAATGTGCAGGGAAGATGGATCTGAATCAAAAGAAAGTGAAAACATGGAGGATGTGGTTCAAGTAACATACTTATCAGGTTTGGCAGAAGGGACCTGTTGAGTTGCTCCAGTATCAACATTTGTTACGTTCCTCCTATTATATAGAAACATAGGAAAAAAAAAAAAAAGCAAATATATAATTTGGGATAACAGTTAATTTGGTTTTTATATTTTGATAGCAGTTAATCTAGTTCTTATTATTTTTAACTTGCAATCAATTTAGTCACATAATGGAATATGCCTGCATAGCAAACAAATTGTACACTTGGCACACTTAAACTTACGTGACAAGTAAAATAGTGTTGGAAAATGTTAACGAGTACTCGTAGGGCACTGGTTAATAATTCATTTAAAGAAAGTTTTTATGGGAAATGTAAAAAAAGTAATTAATATTTTGAAAGTTTTTTTTTTTTTTTCATTTCCCATAAAAGTGGTATTAAAATTTTCTTAAAATGGATTATTAATGAATGCCCTAAGGACACTCATTAGCATGACCCAATAATATTAAACAAATTTATTTGACATTTAAATAATGTCATGTCAGCATTTAAATTTAAAAAATAAATAAAATTTTCAATTTTAAAAAAAGAAAAATATTTGTAAAAACATTCCCAATTTTTTCTAGCATTTTCTTAGCAACCAAACACACCAATACCCAAAAAAAAAAAAAAAAAAAAAATCATATTTACCAATCACCAACTACCCAGCAATTCAAACTGCAACATCATCTTTGTAACAACATGTTAGGTCTAATCCCTTCTCTTTATCTCCAGTCTCTTTTCTCTTTTTATTCACCTATACCCACTTAGAGAAAAACAAAACCTTTGCCTTGGAAGCCAGCTCCTCAAATTGAACCATAAACTAGGAAGAAGAAAACAATTTGATGTAATGTTTTGAATCCCTTCATCCATTAAATTGGTCAAACCTTACCTTTTTGTTGGTGTTAATTTATGAAATGAGAAAGCACAGGTCCACAAAGTTAAGCAAATAACTCAGTTATGCCAAAGATGCATCACTTTGCTACACGTTGTGTGTATTTTGTTCTAATTGGGTTTTCTTACTTTGGTTTTGCTTGAAATCTAACTTCTTTCATAGCTTGCAAATATTTCTTTTTGAAAATCTACCATTTCCACTAAAATACGTGGGCCCACTTGAGCAATCTGACTTGTGCTCTCTTCAATTTTTACCATTTCTTCGGATTTTCTCTTCGGACAATTTTATATTTTTCCTTCCTATTTTTTGAATTACAACAGTTTGCAAAGTCAATCTAAGAAGCTATATGAGTTACCAGCAAACCCAATAAAGTTAATGCTTTCTGACCTTCAATTCTTCAATTCAAATTTTAATTTTAAATTGAGAAATTAATTTTTCTGGGTTGATGTTGTTCTTCTAGGTTCAGGTTCTTCTGTTCTTTATTTATTTATTTATTTATTTGGGTTTATGATTTTTCTTTCTTGTCCAAATTTTCTTTTCTTTTCTCCTTTAAAATTAAGAATTTAATTTTTGTTTATTTTTCAATTTAAATGCTAACATGGCATTTTTTAAATGTGAAATAAATTTTTTTAATATTATTTTTATTTGCCATGTAAGCTTAATTGTGCCAAGTGTACCATCCGTTTGTAAGATAACGACATAACTAAATTGACTGTAAATTGAAAATAACATAGATCAAATTGACTATTACTAAAATATAGGAACTAAATTGACTATGACCCCAAAATATAGGAACTAAAATAGTGTTTTTACCAAAAAAAAAAAAAAAAAACATTTTTCCCGTGATATGTATATGATCATTTATTTTTGGACATAACGTATTTCTACTTTATCATATTAATTTTATAAGATTATGGAGATGATATTTATATCTGTTTAAGACAATTAGGCAAGGCTTCAATTGAACATAAATAATAATAAAAAATTAAAAAACTAAATAAACAAAGCTAATCCAAGGTAACACATGCGTATGTGTACATGTAAACTGCAAAGTGAGCAAAATGTCTTCATAAAGAATAAAAAATCGTGAAGAAATAGTAAATGAATAATTTTAGTGACACCAAATTTCAGAGTTTGTTGAGTTTTGTGATTGTGGGTGGTGGGCACATTTTGCCCAAATGAACCCACCACTTTTCATTGACCACTTAATTGACAAGTTGTGAAATTGAGAGTAAAAATTGTTGTGTCCATAGTAATATTAATTTCAAATAGCATTAAAAAAACACATATATAATTGTTATCTGAAATGAAAGTGGTGTGGAAGTAAAGTACTTTCTGCAAGGGGCATAAGTGGTGGTGAGCTTGTGAGATACGTCGAGGGCATCAAGGGCAAGCCAAGCATTTGGGTGAAGACCTAAGGCAGCACCTGTGGCTCTCAGCCCTTCTGATTTCTCTAATACCAATGCTCCAACCCCAACTCTCTTCAAGGCCACTGCCGTTGGCCCGTTGCTAAACCTGCTATTCCTGCCCCCACTATCACCACATCTTGCTCCTCCATCTCTCTCTCTCTCTCTCAATTAATCTCAAAAGCATGAATACAAATGGGAGGTCTAGAAGTGTTCTATATATATAATTTGTATTGGACCTAAACCCTTTTTTGCTAATATGAGCAGAATAGGAAGCTCATGTGAAAGGGAGTGGAGGACTAGCTATTCCAAAGGGAACAAAAACAATATCATATATAGTCAACTAAAAGTTGCATGTACAAATTTGCATGTAGAGGCGACTAGTCAAAAAAGTTGGATGGCTAAGCAATTACCCTCTACTAATTGATAAAGAGTGGAAGACATCACAGATTCACATGTATTGTCAGTACTTGAACTCGTCCAAGTCTTTCTAATTGAAAAATGAGAAGGAAAAAGAAAAGAGAATCTGTTCGATATATATTTCTAAAGAAACTTTTATGACAACACCATCGCATTTTTTGCGTTTTTCCATATTCATGCACAGCAAGTCGGTGCCAATATCTACCACTGTGAATCGCAGATGACATTTTGACTACGCTACTAGGAATGGATTGGGTACGCAATCAAGTACGCAAAAGAAAGCCAATTTTTATTTGGGTTATTGAATTATGGGTCCAGTAAATGAAAAATTAAAAAAACTGTTAAATCAATTAGTTATTTTTTTATAAAATTTTTTTTAAAATGGTATACTAACATATGCCTTTAGAGCATACATAAATAAAACACTTGAAATATATATATATATATATATATATATATTTTAGGTTGGGTTCACGTTACATCTGGTATAACTTTAAGTAATAATACATTACTTAGGGTACGTTTGGTACGCTGTAATAGCTCCTGTAATGGAATAGCTATTCATATGTAATATCAATTCGGTCATTTGGTTGCATCTTTATTACATGGATTAATTATTACATTGGAATAACTATTCTTTAAATTGAAGAATAGCTATTCCTCTTTAAAATTGATGTAATAGCTATTCCTCAGTGTATATAATAGGTTTTAAAATTAATATATTTCCAAAAATGTAAAGTTTCCTTATACATCTTCTTTTACAAGTTTTCCATATGTAATAACCAAACTAATGAATAGTAATAATTATTCCATTACAATGTCTTCTATTCTCAGTAATAAAGATTACTATTCCTAATGTAATCTACATTCAGTGTACCAAACGTACCCTTAATATTTTTTAATTGAATGCAAATTTTGACAAATTCACCGTTAGATTACGTTATCTTTGTATATTTTCTATACTTGCAAAATTTAAAGATGATCAAAGATTAATGACCATGTTATTAATCAATTATTTAAATTCAAGTTTCTGTAATTTAAAATAATGCATAAAAGATGAATTTATTGATTGAATAGTAAATTACATCCAATTGGTATGCAAATTGACATGTATGTAAAGAATATATAAAATATGTAATTCAATAGTAAGATTCACAAAATATGAATTCTATAACAAATTATTAAATAGTATAACATTATTTAAAATTATATAAGATATAACTTGAACTCAACTTATATTTCTTTCCTGTAAAAACTACTTATATCGTGTATGGCTCTCTCGAGACAAAAAAACGTTAAATATTTGACCTTTTGACCACACTACTAGGAATGCATAGGGTACGCAATCAATTACGTCAAAGAAAGTCAATTTCTATTTAGGTTTGACCTTTTGACTATACTACTAGAAATGGATAGGTTACGCAATCAATTACGTCAAAGAAAACCACTTTCTATTTAGGTTATATATATATATATATAAAAGGTTTTACTAATATGTGTCGTTAGAGCATATATTATTAATTATTTTAACAAATTTCTTAATAAAAAAGTTAAAAACTTTTTTTTTTTACAGTCTTTTCAAATCTTCATAAATTTTTTTATAAGAAAATGATTAATGTATGCTCCAAAGTTATATCTCTGCGCTTTAATGAATTAACTTATGTATTAACTACTAGGCTATGCCATGCGTTGTAGTTGGTAATGAAAGTTAAATATATTTATTCCAAATGTTAATAGTAAATTAACTTATGTACACCGCAATTTATTGTCAATGCTAAAATTATTTATTTTTAGATTAATTAAATATTTCAAAAAAAACTTTTATATTTTTTTAAAGGATAATTATGACCAAAAAAAAAAAACTTAACCTTACTAAATTATTACATTAAATTAGAGCACTTTACGTTTTTGAAATTTATTTTTTATTTATTTACGATTTAGTATCAAAATTAATAGTTTGGTTAACAATTATCCACCTTATTCTGTAAGAGTATTTACAATGTGAATCATAAATAATGAGAGGTTTTGTAATTTGCTAATTTTGCTTGTCCAATTTGGACTCCAAAGATTTAACCATGTGATAAGATGAATAGTTTTAGGATGCTACTCAATCTGACCAAGTCACACACTTGATTGTTAAGAGGAATCACTCAACTCCAAGGCAAGGACACTTGCAAAAAATTTTCTAAATAAAAACTCTCTGACTTCTTATGATTTCTTATTGAAATTGATAGGTGAATACATTGAATGTGAAATAAATGTTTACAACTAAATGTTTGATAACTTCTAATATAGATGACAACTCCTTAGACTGACTTCGCATCACATCAGATTTATTAGGCTTGGACAACTACCAAGAAGACTTATGATTAACTTTGAATGAATATTAAAGACAAATAAAAGAATAATGGACTTATAAATAAATGAAACATGTCGCCCATATAGCTGCCACACCCTACGCACCTGCATCACTTCATCTGGGATTTTAGCTAGTAAATTTTTCTTGGGTCATTGTCCAATTCATTATTTGATGATGAAACACAAGGCAACTTCCCACAATCATACTGCTTATCATTAGATATCAAACTAGAAAAATGCCTATAGAATATTGAATCCCTTAAGAACTTCATAAACCATCCAGACCCATCTTGTTGCACCCAGCCCGCTAGATACGCGCCCACGATCAACTTAGCAACACGCCACTTCCTTTCCTTAACATATCTTTCTAAGGCTTCAGCAACTTGATGTCCTGCCACAAGCTTTTTGTTCTTGATGATTAAGTTCCCAATGTGTCTACCTAAAACAACAGCATCTTCCAATGCTGAGCAACCACCTTGTCCTAGGTCAGGTGTCATAGGATGCATAGCATCACCAGCCACTGTGATATTCCCCTTGCTCAGGTTTCCAAGTATTACGTCCCAAGGAAATCTAAACAACAGGGGAGCCCATGTCACTGTTGAAAGATCTGAATGCTGAACAACTCTCAAGTATGATGTAGGGAAGTTCTTGGCAAAGTTACTAATAACTTCTTTTTTTATCATCTCAGGGTCGTGTGGGATGTCCTCACCTGGAATGATAAAGATTGTTAGAATTTATAACAGTCAAAATAATTGAATTTAGTTTAAATTTTTGGACAACCAATGAATTATAAAAAATACTCACTCCTTTTAATGTGTAAGAGCATTAGTATTGGTTAGGTGACTAATAATGCAATTTACAAATTCATTGCCAATTTTGACTCAATCAATCCAATTGATGTTGTCTATCATTTCTTTGTTTTTAGAGTATCAAATAGCTGTAAACATGGACGCAAAAATGAAAATATTTGATTGATGGGCATTAATGTAATAGGTAGAGATCACTTAATCTAAAAGTTTAAGCCTATTAAGTTATATATGACCCAATTATATTATATTAATTTCTTAAGGATTTTTTTTTTCATGTGAGACATCCACTCACGCTTGTCTACTCATGTTTTGATAAATATGACTCTAAACTTCCACTAGGTTTATTTTGCTTGGGGGTGGGGTAGCATACTTGTATTAATGATCACAGTAAAAAGTTTGCGTGAGGTTGGGAAAACTAGCATAATCACTTAAAATTCATGTCAAGGTAGCTAGTCTGAATTTGTACTCAATATGGACTAAATTTTGAAAACCTTTGATAAGATTAGTATCAATATAAGAGAAAAGGTGTTAAGGTGGAATGAAAAGGCTTAACCTTTTGAGGATTGGCCTACGAGAAACCAGTAGACCTCTTTATCATTGAGGGCAGCAAAGCCAGCCCTTTTGCCAATAGTTACAAATTGTTGGAAGTCAATGTCTAGCCCATGGCCTTCAGGAAATAGGGCCAACCCACGCACAGCCCATCGGCCTGAATTGACAGGATTGGTCAGTCGTAACCAACGGGCCACCACAGAGTGAACCCCATCACACCCTATTAAAGCCTGTAACATTCAGAATAAAGAAAAAAAATTTAACACTTAAGCATGTAAAGTGTAAGCTCTACTAATTAAGAGGTATAATACGGGCCCATAGTTGAGGCTAAGGGGTGCATCTCAATATTATTATACTCAATGACATTGTAGTCACTTTATTATAAAATAGAAGGTCTAAGGTTTTTTTTTGGTAAATATAAAATGGTTAGGAGAGGGGCAATTATTGTGGCTTCTTTACCTAATTATTACCTTAATAGCCCCTAATCGCTCCCAGGCAAAGACTTCATTTATAATAAAATATAAGGAGCACTAACATGTCGTTAGTGGGAGAGCAATGGCTCAAATCTTAGTTGCTTTGCATAATAAAGTCTTGTTGGCCTAAGGCTACTTCTACTAGGCCACCAAACACACTAGTAAGGTTTAAGGTTTGACTCACAGTAAGTTTAGGATTTATAAAGATTTATGTCGTAATAGATTATAAAGAAAAGTTTTTAATTATAAGGATTTATGTGGTAATATAAGGAATTTTTTATTTGTATAAAATAACCATTTTGAGGGATTGTGCCTACATCAATGAGTCTATGCACACAATTTTTCACAAATTTTTTTTTTTTTCAATTTCTACTTTTTTTTGGGTCAGGATTAGTGCCAAATAAATATTGTATTAATAGTGGATTCAAGTGAAAGTGATGTCATTCTAATCACTTCTAGCCAAGTTATAAAGGAAAAAAGTTATCCTTAACAATGTGCTTAGTATATAATTCACCTTCGCTTTGATGCTAACTCCATTTTCCATGTGAATGATAGCATAGGATGAACCTTCTTCTGCCTGCAGGTTTACAATGGACTTGAGCTTGGAAGAGAAACGAATGGTGTCCATTGGCAATTCTTCTGCCAGAGCTTCCAATAAGGCTTTACGATGTATTGGTCTAGTTTCATGTCCATGCCTGCGTCACCACCAGAGGGAAATAATGGGTCAAGCTTTGTGAACTTGGCGATGGATTTGAAGGTGAAAACATGAAAGATACGGTTTAAGTAACATACTTATCAGGTTGGGGGAAAGTGATCTGTTGAGTTGCTCCGGTATCAATATTTGTTATGTATCCCCTATTATAGAAACAAAGGGAAAAAAAACCAATATAGATCAAAATCTTAACTGTTTTATGATATGTACATGATCATATATTTTTTGGACATAATGTATTTCCACTTATTCATATTAATTTTATAAGAGTATGGAATGGAGAGGAGATTTATGCGCTCTTCGGATTAAATTTTTTTAATATATTTATTATGTGAAAGTACAGTTATACTTTTATAATAAAAAAGCTTCAAGTATATTTTTGAAAGGCAAGCTTGAAAATAATATATTGTAGATAAATAAATAAAGCTTGAAGATAACAAAGAAAAGTTATTCGAAACTTAATGTAGCTTTGTATTTTATTTTTTTAATAATTTTTTCTCTCGTTTCTCACGTCACTCTCACATCAGACTCTCTCTCTCTCTACTCCTCAGACTCTCTTCCTTCTATTCTTCTCAAAAAAAAGACTCTTCCTTCTCTACCTCCTCCATTGAACAAATCATTAAATTCATCAAGTTCAAAATCATATCATCAAACCCATATATAAATTTATGCGAATCATCAAAAAAGAAGAAGAAGCGATCAAGAAGAAGAAGAAGAAGAAGAAGAAAAAGAGCGGTGGCTACAAGCTACAGCAGTAGCACAAGAAGAAACAGTGGCTACAGCTGTTGCACAAGAAGAAGCATCAACAACGCACAGCAGATGAAGGAAACGGAGGTCTTGCCATGGAGGTTTGCCTTTGTGGTGGCCATGTGAGCTTTAGCCATGACCATAGAGGCCCAACCATGGAATTTTTGTATGGGTCAGGAGAGAAGAGAGCTGAGAAATGAGAGAGAACGTAAAGAGAGGAGAGATAAAAGAGACTGTGAGAACTAAAAATAATAATAATAATAAATAATTATTTAACTAAAAAGGGTATATATAATACGGTCATTCTAACGAAAATAATCAAATTTAGGTAAGTTTTAATATTGTTTTTATGAAAAATGAAAAAGTTGTCAAAATATTAATTACTTTTTTTATTTTTTATAAATTTTTTTTTAAATGGATTATTAATGGGTGTCCTATAGACACTCATTAGCATATTCTTATATAATATAATAGTCAATAAATAATCTGAGTGATCTGTAAAAATAATAGTCTAAAATAAAAAAAATAAATAAAAAAGTAGATTTTTATGTTAATATAAAATGAAATATTTAAACAGACTAACGTGAATGCTTGCATAAGTGAGAGTGCGTGCAATAAAAGTGAGCAAAATGTCTTCAAAGGAAGTATAAAAATTTCATGAAGAAATTTAATATGGCATAGAAACGCATAATTGTTATCTGAAATGGAAAAGGAAACTCATGAAATGAAAATGGTTCAAAAGTACAGTACTTTCTCAAAGTGGGATAAGTAGTGGCGGTGAGCTTGTGAGCTACGCCGAGGGCTTCAAGGGCAAGCCAAGCATTTGAGTGAAGACCTATGGCTGCACCTGTGGCTCTTAGCCCTTCTGATTTCTCCAATACCAATGCTTTAACCCCTACTCTCTTCAAGGCTATTGCTGTTGCCAAACCCGCTATACCTGCCCCTACTATCACCACATCATGCTCCTCCATCTCTGTCTCTCTCTCTCTTGCTGAATCTCTATCACTCTCTCTCTCTCTCTCAAATAATCTCAAGCATGAATGAAAGTGGGGGGTCTGAGTGTTCTATATATATATGTATCCCAATTCTCTTAGAAATTTCAAAGGCAAGTTCAAAACATTCTTTGTGTTGGACCCGCACCCTTTTACAAAAAATGTATTTGCGTGTCATAAGTTACTGGTCATAAATGACTAGTCAAAAATGTTGGGCGGTTGTGCAAAAGATAATGTGTTCAATTCTTACACGAAGGAATATATATAGATACTTATGTTGCACATGTGAAAAACTTATGTTTCAACTGTCAGCACCATCACATTAAAGAAAAACTTTGGTTTAGATGTTCAAAACAAAGGAGAGGCTGCACATGTGAGCAATCTCTCCTTTTTTTTTTTTGTTTTTTGTTTTGTTATTTCACTACATTCGTGCACGGCGAGCGGAACCAAATGGCAAATTGTTCACTAAAATTGTACGTCAACCATTTGGTATTTTTTCTGCTTAAAAAAAAATGACGTTATGACTATATATGCTGTGGAAACTGGAAAGGGTACAATCAATCGTGTAAAAGAAAGTCAATTCCTTTGGATTTATTCAAATGAATAAGAGTTGTTAGAATATATCCAACCAGTGAACAGTCATATTTATCTTTTATTTATGTATTTTTTCAAATACACTTTATCAATAAAAAAATTTTTAGAAGTAAATGCATTTTAGTCCTTATATTTTGACTTGATTTCTATTTTAGTCCTTATATTTTATTTTTACTACTTTTAGTTCTTAAACCAATTAACACATGATATTTAAGTTCTTACCGTCACCCAACTAACAGAAAATGCTGACGTGACTGACGAAATACCTATTAGCTGATGTGGCGCTGACGTGACATTGACATGACGATTAAAATATTATTAAAAAAAATATTATTTGGCATTTTAAAATTTAAACAAAAAAAGAAAGTAAATTAAAAAACAAAATTAAATTCAATCCCAAGACCCAAAAAAATTAAACTCAATCCCAGGACTTCTCAAACCTAGATTGGTCTGTAATTTCCTTATATTTTGTTTTCTTTACGCTATTTAGTACCAAAAAAGCTAAGACCTTCCAAATCTGAATCTAAAATCAGTGTAAAGTCTTCTCATTTTTCGGTTGTCTATGCTGAGTCCCATTTTTGGCGTCGAATTCCATTTGGGTTTGAAGTCTAATCCCAGTTTTCCTTGTCTGCAAAGCCATCAGAGTCCACAGATTTGATTCTTTGCCTCAACTTGATCATTGACAAGAGAAACGCTTCTTTTTTTCAATCTGGGTGTTGAGAAAGTCACTTCATTTATAAGTCTTGTAACCTCTTTCTGCAAGATTTTTTGTGTTCACATCTGAAAGCTTGAAATTGAAAATTTCTCTATCAAACATGGCCAATCTTGTTCTTGCATGTGCCTGATCCACCAAGGTCACGTCGGCAAAGCCATACCCACCTCCAACATCTCCAATTTATTGCCGGCGAAGCCAATCTATGGGTTTGGTTTTGATTTGTGGAGGAGGAGCATGATTGTTTGGGTTTGGACCTAGGTTAGTGGGGCAGCAGATCAAGGTTCTCTCTTGATGTGGAGAAAACGATGGGAATAATGGATTTCATTGGAAAAATGAACTCAACCTGGGTGAGAGAGAACGACGGTGTTGGAGCCTCGGATCGGAGTGGTCGAGGTCGCTTTGCATGAGAAGTTTTCCGTCGAAGAAGGAAGGTAGAGAACATTGGTGCTTTTGTGTTGTTGATGGTAGATTTGGGTTTGTTGATGGTGGATTCAATGCTGTTGATGGTGGATTTGTGTTTGTTGATAGCAAATTTGGTGTTGTTGATGGCGAATTTTGGGTTTGTTTGTGTTTTTTTTTTTTTTTTTTGCCCTTGATGTTTATATGTGTTCTGAGTTTGTCTGTGTTTTGAGATTTTGCCCAAACTATTATGGGCTTGTTTTTTGTTTTTTTGTTTTTTTTTTTTATGCGGATTTGTATATTTTTTTGGATTTATGGGTTTGATTTCCTCGAGGTTTCAATGTTGATTGTGTTGGAATTTTTTGTGCTGAGATTGATTTTGAGTGGGTTAGTCAATTGGGTTTGTCTTGATTTGGAGAAGAACATGAAGAATGAAGTTCATGTTCTGGGTTGGAGGTTTCTGGGTTTGACATTTTTCTAGGTTGGAGGTTTGATGATTTTTCTAGGTTGGTTTTCTCATGTGGGTTTTTGTTTGATGATTTTTTCTTATTCTAGAGGTTTGGTGGAGGAAAGGGATTTTGTATGAAATTTTGCATTGTTCTAGGTTTGATTGTACTCTTGTTCTAGGTTTGATTGTTCTTGGATATCAGAAGAACATGAAGAACAAGTTCTTGCACGCCACACTCAATTACACCACATAATTTATAGGTTTCTGAGTTTGATTTTTGGGATTTAATTTTGTTTTTTCATTTAATTAAAATTAATAATTTTTTTTTTTAAATTTAGATGTTGATGTGGTAATTTTTTAATGTCAAAATAGATTTTTTTTTAATTATTATTTTATTGTGCCGTCAGTCACGTGAGCATTTTCAGTTAGTTGGGTGACAATAAAGACTTAAATATCATGCATTAATTGGTTTAGGAACTATCTTGGATACGGGAAGAACATGAAAAACAAGTTCTTGCACGCCACACTCAATTACGCCACATAATCTATAGGTTTCTAAGTTTGATTTTTGGGATTTAATTTTGTTTTTTCATTTAATTAAAATTAATAAATTATTTTTTTTAATTTAGATGCTGACGTGGTAATTTTTTAATGTCAAAATAGGTTTTTTTAATTATTATTTTATTGTACTGTCAGCCACGTCAGCATTTTCAGTTAGTTGGGTGATGGTAAGGGCTTAAATATTACGCATTAATTGGTTTAGGGACTAAAAGTGGTAAAAATAAAATTTATGGACTAAAATAGAAATCAGGTCAAAATGTAGAGATTAAAAGTGCATTTACGCCTTTTTTTTTATTTAAATATTATTTCTTCATTCATTCATTATTTTTTCTTTAATTTTTCTTTATTCCTTTTTTAATCTTTTTTTATTCATTCTCAACAACTATATATTTTAAAATCTCTCGATGGGTAAAGATTTTAAAATTGTAGATGGTCTTTTTTTTCAATTTATCTCTTGAAGCACTTGAGATAACAATATAGTGAGTTGTTAGTGTTTATTGTAATTTGAAATTTATCATATTTATGTTATTCTTGTGCAAGTTTTTTTTTTTTTTTTCCCTATATTTTTAAATTCTATGTATTTTGAAAGTTATCAAATCTATCTTAGTCTTGAAATTTATCAAATTTATGCAGTTTAGATTGAAATTATCTCATTAAATTTTCTTTAAAAATATTTATTAATTTTACCTTTTTCGGGATTATTGTTATTCTCTTTTTAGTGAATTTTATTTATCATTCATTCATTCATTTATCATTAACCCATTTTTTCCACCACACACGGACACACCCCTTCCATATCTACAACCCATTGTTGCAACTACCACACACACTCCTTTATAATTCCAATTCAATTCTCCACCACATACCAAAAGTTTAGAATAGGAAATATCTCAAGGACTCATCAAACAGAGTCAAACTTTCATCATTAAAAAAAAAAAAAAAAATGAGTTAAGACTCAAAGATTCGTTTAGTTTTGAAATTTGGACCGAATTGTACGGTCTGACTTGGTTAACTGGAAACTGCAACTTGAAATAGTTATTTTAATTTCAAAAGCCGTTTTACACAAAAAATTTAGTGGATTGTGTGAACTGCAGTCAAACCACATGGGTTTAAGTACCGTGACAAAGTCTCACAGTTCAGGCCAAAGCTTAAAAAAAAAAAAAAAAAAAAAAGCAAAAATGACTTTTTTCTTGTAAAACAACGTTCTTTGCTGATTTGTGCCATTTTCTCTCTTGAACTCTTGTCTTTTTATCACTACTCCTCACCCTCGACTCCAAAATTGCAGTCCCAAAAGGGCCAAAACACACTAAATCCACATAAAATAAAATAGAAATGAAAAGAATAAACCTTTTCTTTACACTTTCTTTTTCCAAGGATGCGTTTGGATATCACTTATTTTGTCGAAAACTGAAAAAAATAAAAAAATAATTTCCAGTTATAGTTCACACTCACAAAACACTGTTCATTTGCCTATTTGCATTATTCATGTCTCATGAATAGTGCAAAAAGTGTTGGTCCAAAAAAAAAAAAAAAAAAAAGGTGCAAAATACAAAACGCTAAAACGCATCAGCTATCCAAATGCTACCTAAGTTTTCCTTTTTCATTCTTCTTCTTCTGAGTTTTCCTTCTTCCTGCGGCCAAAATTAGGAATTAAGCCCATTTTTCTAACTATATAATTAGTAGTCACGGTTTCAAAAGTATATATTTTACTAACATCTTGAGTCTTAAAGACTCGATTTTGGGTTATAAATCGAGTTTCAAAGACTTGGTTTTCATGGTTTGATTACGTCTGATGTGACATTTTTTCCACGTGGCATCCACTTGGAAATCGAGTCTATAAGACTTGATTTATAAGCCCTTTACAAAACAAATATAATGTACACCCTTTACACCTCTCATCTCATCAGAGAGGAAAAAAAAAACCCAGAAACGAAGGAAGATCGAGATTGGAGTGGGTGGCTTCAGCTCGATGTGGGTCGTGTGTGGTCGTGGGGAGTGGGTGGTCGTCAGTTCTCGTGGCTAGCCATGGTTTGGGTTCAGATCGTTGTCGAAGATCAAGATCAGAGTGGGTGGCTTCAGATCGGCGTGGGACCATGGGTGGGGTGGGTTTCAAGTTGGCGTGGGTGGCTTTAGCTTGGCGTGGGCCGTGTGTGGTTGGGGGCGTGGGTGGCCATCAGTGCTTGTGGCTAGCTGTGGGTCGCTTTGGGTTGAAAAAGTTGAGTAGAATGGGTTTTCTTGGTGGATTAGTTCTCTGTAACTTTGTTTTTTTTTCAAAATTTTTGGTTTAACCTTTCTTATGTGTTTTGCTTGGTGAGTTTTTCTCTATTGGTGAGTTTTTCTCTGTGACTTTGTTTTTTTTCAAAAAATTTCTTGCTGAGTTTTGCTTGGTGTTGTGTTTAAAACATTATAATCATTTTGTAAATGGCTTATAAATTGAGGCTTAGAGACTCGATTTTCAGGTGAATGCTACGTGAAAAAATGCCACATTAAACGTGATCAGACCATAAAAACCGAGTCTTTGAGACTCAATTTATATACTTTGAAGTTTTTGAAGTTTGAAATTTTAGTAAAATATATAATTTTTGAAATCGTGGCTAATAAAATATATTGTTTGGGAAATGGGCTTAATTTCCTATTTTGGCCTCTTCCTGTTGTCCAGTACCCAAAACTAAAATAAGACAAGCTTCAAGCCTTTTAAAATTTCAATGAGTTGTCTTGTCTAAAACTATGGCACGTACATTGGCAGGCACTACACTCCTTTCCCATGTGAAAAGTTGGACATGTGGCCATGTCTCCACCCTTCAATGTTTTGTAATTAATTTTTTTTTCCTCAAATGATTGCTTTATTTGTTGGTATTAACGTGACTTTGAATGATGTGACTATTTAAATATAACTTATTTTTACTGAAATTGAAAACTGAAAATTGAAAATACTGTAGTAAAATAATTTTTAAATGTCTAAATAGTACCGTAGGACGAATTTTTAATATTTTTAAATGAATAAACAGTGTATGCATAGTTCATGAACAATAAATTTTGCCTCTAAAAGTCAATAATTGTGACTTAAAAAGAGAGAGAGAGAGAGAGAGAGAGAGAGAGGAAACGCGCGTTTCAAATCGCAGCGGTGGATTTAAGTCCTATCCAAACACATACTCAGTCTTCTTTTATTTTTTATTTTTGATAATCTGTAATTAAAGTCTCCTTAACTAGTAACGCTAGTGTCATAGAAAATTTCATATATTTTTTCACAACTTGTCTCATGATGTGAGTCATGAGGGGGTGAAAATGTGAATCCTATAAATACACAAATTTTTATTCACCACACATAATTCCTTACGTAGTAAAACAAGTTGTAACAAAAATTGGGAAACTTTTTGTTACATTAACATTACTTCTTTATACCAGAGACCCACCTGTTGGTATATTAAATTCATTTATTGCTTTTTATATTATGATTTTTTTTTTTTGAGAAGATAATATTATGAATTTAAGATTGACATTTTTGATTAAATAAATGCTTACAATATTGCACATATTTGTTTAGTCTTTAATATAAATCTTACATTGATAATAGTATAATATAAACTACTAATTTATTAATAATATTATATTGTTTTTTAACGATTGTTAATATTATCTTGATTTTTGAAACATTATAATGAAAGTTGTGATGTAAAAAATACATTTGAAAGATGGTTTTTATATTTGTTTTGACTATTTTAGTCTATTTTTATTACAATAACATATTTATTTATATTTTAAATAATTATTAAATTAATTATGACATCATCACGGTTCAACCTTGATCTGACTTCAAAAACCTTGAACTTCTTCCTTTTACAGTTCATTGAACGGTACGGGTTTCAAAACTATTCATTCAACAAGAGAGATAGAGAATCGGTGGAGAACAAAGATGAAAGACCAATGGAAATCCTTCACATCGGTCAAACCCTTGTCGTTGATCTACTCTGCCTCCACAACCACTTGTCCTCCTCTCCACTAGCATGTGGCCCAAATGGGCCTCTCTCTCTCTCTCTCTCTCTCTCTCTCTCTCTCTCTCTCTCTCCTGATTTCATTAGGCTTATGAGAAAGAATGTTTTTGTGGTTCGAGTATTTTGATTGTATTTTTGTTTTGATTGTGGTATGTTGTACTTTTCAACCGTTGAGATAAAGAAGCATTAGAGAGAGAGATGAACAAAGAAGAAAGGAGGAAAGAGAAAGAATATGTTTTTTATTTAGCTAGGTTTTTTTTTTTTTTTTTAAATAAAATAAAATAATGATTTGGAGTTGCTACAATGTTCTCTAGATCAAGAGAATTACTGTAGCAACTTCAAAAAAAAAAAAAAAAGGAATTTTTTTTGCTTTCAAAAATTTGTTGGAGCCGCTTTTTTTGGGTTTGTTTTCCAAAAAATGACTTTGGCTAATTTATTGGAGATGCTCTATTAACAAAATATCTTTTAGACACATTAAAAAGTTACTTTGTTTATTTTAATACACCACTTTATAATATACTATCACATGTTCTATTCTTTTTTCATTTTATTTAAATACTCTTAATTAATTTAATCTTTCTTTACTTTTTTTTTTAATTCTTTTTTATGCTTTCTTTTTTTGTTGTTCCCAAAGTTCATTGAAGAGATAGAGGAGAGAGAATGTCTGAATAATTATTAATTAATTTCAAGTTCCCAGCAATTCTGAAGAGAGACAAATTTTTGAATTAAAAAAACCAATATTTATGGTCAAAATGGGTATTTAGCCCTAATTTGAAAACTATATAGCAAAATACCACTTTTTCAAATTTAGCAAAATGCGATTACTTTAAGTCTTTTGGCTAAATATTGCAAAAAAAGGAGTTTATTGTTGTTATAGACACTGTTCAAAGTTATATAGCAAATTGAGGAGAGAGGCTAAATTTCGGCAACACCGTTGCCGAAATTGTAAGAAAAAGTATGAGAGAGAAGAAAGTTGAGTGATGTGATTGGGAGGGAGAAAAAATGAATTTCGGTAATGGTATTATCGAAATTCATTCCACTGCCCAACCACTGCACGGCAAGTGCCCCCAATGGGAGTGCCCGAATGAGTTGCCAATTGTGGCAACCAAGTTGCCGAAAATGGGAGGGAAAAAAAAAGTGGTTGTCAAAATCTAGGGAGGAATTAAAAAAAAAAAAAAAAAAAAAAATTATGGGAATGAATTTGTGGCAATGGCATTGCCAAAATAGGAGGGAATAAAAATTGTTGCAATTGGTTTGTGGCAATGGCATTATCAAAATAGAAGGGGAAAAAAATTGTGGGAATGACTTTGTGGCAATGGCATTGCCAAAATAGAGGGGGGGGGGGGATTGCAGGAATGAATTTGTGGCAATGGCATTACGGAAATATTAAGGGAAAAAAAATTGTTGCCATTAGTTTGTGGCAGTGGCATTGCCGAAATAGAAGGAAAAAGGGAAAAAAAATTGTTTGATTTTTGGCAATGGCATTGCTGAAATAGGAAATTGAGAGAGAGAGAGAGAGAGAGAGAGAGAGCTGTCTGAATAAAAAAAAGTACACATATTCTTATTCTTTAGAAGTTTTTTTGACTTGTTTTATGTTTATGTCATGTTCCTTTATTTTTTATTGTAAGTGAAGAGTCAATCAACCAATCACCTCACCTCTTCAACCGATTTTTATTCTTTGCTTGGAATATATTCATTGATCATTCCCTATAAAACCACCTATTGATATTACGCCTAAATCTATTTTAGAGATTCTTTTTTGCCTTTGTATTTCTCCTCTTCATCATAAAAGGCAAGTACCCTTGTATTTTTATTCTCCCCCCCCCCCCCCCCTGAAGGATTGCAACTCCTCACAAAGTTATATACTTCGATTCTTCAGTTACTCTTCTACTTTGCTTCAGTGTGCACAACTAAGGATTGTAAGTTTTTGGTTAATGTAAGTTTTTTTGCTTCAGTGTGCACAACTAAGGAATGAAAAAAAAGTACACATATTCTTATTCTTCAGAAGTTTTTTTGACCTATTTTGTGTGTATTTCATGTTCCTTTATTTCGTATTGTAAGTTTAGAGTCAATCAACCAATCACCTCACCTCTTCAACCGATTTTTATTCTCTGCTTGGAATATATTCATTGATCATTTCCTATAAAACCACCTATTGATATTACGCCTAAATCTATTTCAGAGATTCTTTTTTGTCTTTTTATTTCTCCTCTTCATCATAAAAGGCAAGTACCCTTGTCTTTTTATTCCCCCCCCCCCCCCCCCTTCCGCTGAAGGATTGCATCTCCTCACAAAGTTATATACTCCGATTCTTCAGTTACTCTTCTGCTTTGCTTCAGTGTGCACAACTAAGGATTGTAAGTTTTTGGTTAATGTAAGTTTTTTTGCTTTGCTTATTAACTTACAACTCTAGAAATTAACAAATTTATTATTATTGTATAAACATATGCTTTGTAAATATCAGAAACTAATACATTGTAAAATATTATGTATTGTTGTAGTTAATATTATTTGTATGCCTATGATTATGATTATTGTTGTTGTTGTTTTTATTGTTCAAATTTTAGATTAATGAATTTTTTTATCATTATCTGATTTTGTGTGTGTGTGTGTGTGTGTGTGTTTTGTAAGTATCACTCTATAATTCTCACTCTTTCAATTGGTATCGCAATTGTGGACAGCATCTCAACTCTAATTAAATTTATGTATGTGTTTTGTTAATTTTGAAATTATTTAATATTATTTATTTTTATTATTAGTATATGTTGTTGTTGTTGTTGTTATTATTCAAATTTTGATTAATGAATTTTTTATGGTTATTTGATTGTGGTTTTTTTTTTGAAGTATCACTCTATAATTCTCACTCTTTCAGTTGGTATCACAATTGTGGTAAGCATCTCAATTCTCTAATTAAATTTATGTACGTGTTTTGTTAATTTTGAAATTATTTAATATTATTTATTGTTATTATTAGTATATGACCATAAAAATTGTAATAAATCATATTATTGTAATCTTGTTAATCAATTTTACTTTGTTATTATCAATTATTACATTTATTACTTGGAAAAAATATATTGCATAATATGTTTGTTGGTTTATAATAAAGATATGTATGTGTATTATTATTATTATTTTTATTTAGTACAATAAATCGTACATTTGTGTTTCTTTTTCTTTAAAGTTTAGTTGGTATAAAAATTTATTAAGTTTCTTGAATCTTTACTTTTTAGGGTGGTTATAGGTTGGAAAATGAAAATTAATTATATGCTTTATAAATATTATACGCTAATATATTGTAAATATTATAAATGGTTATATTATAGTTAATACTAATTATTGTGTGTATGATTCTTTTTGCTAAAAATATTATTATTAAAAAGTTTGCTTCATAAATCCTTTATTTGAGTTTCTTTTAATTTTATTATGAACTACAAGCATTGTTAGTTATATTTAAGATTTAGCATAAAAAACTGTTGTAGTCACTATATATTAATTTTATTATTTTTTGTTATTGTTCTTTTGTTTTTATTTAGGATTATATTTTTTTAGAAGATATTTATGATTATCTTATTGTGTGTGTGTGTGTGTGTTTTTTTTTTTTTTTTTTGTTCTTTCTTTCTTTTCTTGCAAGTATCACTCTATAATTCCTACATTCCTTCACTTCATATCGCAATTGTAGTAAGCTTCTCGGCCCCCTAATTTAAAATTATTTTCTTAGTTTGTAATTTTTTATATAGATGGTTTGTAAAAAATATACCTTGCATGGTTTAACACATTTTAGCATTTAATGTAGGATATATTTGAAATGGAGCCTGGGCCATTCCATCAATCTCTGCTAACCCAACAACAATATCACATCTCTAATGATGCAATGGAAGGCAATGTACGTTGCAAGATCAAAATTTATTAATGTCCTAATAATATCTACAATTATTCAATTTATATGAAAATAATTTCAACATTAGCAATATAACATTGTATATTTAAAAAAAAAAAAATTCAGGTTTCCACCCTACGAGTGTGACCCCAACCGTTTACACCACCCCCCCCCCCCCCCCAATTAGGCGAGTGTATCACCTCATATTTGCATCAATGTAGACTATACTGTGTTACCTACCTACCATATATAGATATTGACTGAGGTCTTATCACTTCTTTGGTGGAGCGGTGGCAATCTGAAACCTAAACATTTCACTTATCTACTTGTGAAATGTCGATCACTCTACAGGATATATCAATCATTACAGGATTGCCTATTGATGGCAAAGCAGTGTGCGAGCCCACTAATTTGGATTGGAGAAAAGTTTGTGATGATTTACTT
This sequence comes from Quercus variabilis, assembly GCA_030445155.1. Taxonomy (NCBI): domain Eukaryota; kingdom Viridiplantae; phylum Streptophyta; class Magnoliopsida; order Fagales; family Fagaceae; genus Quercus; species Quercus variabilis. The sequence goes on along the minus strand of CP129450.1, from coordinate 27,709,904 downwards.
AGGGTGACACCACTTGCAACATCATTGACATATGGTGGCCTTAAAATAACATGGGTAAGGAGTATATTCTCAAACCTACCAGAGGGTGCCAATGCTGTAACAACCCAACAGTATGCTAGGGCATACATGTTCCAAGTTTTGGCTTTACTATTTGGAAATAAGAGCCAAAGTAGATTGCATTGCTGCTTTCTCTAGTTGTTAGAGGACTTTGGTGTAGCTGTGAAATATAGCTTGGGTAGTGCCTCACTTTCTTTCCTTTATAAAGAGCTGTGTAGTGCTGCTATTAAAAAAAGCACGGAGGTTGCAGGTTCTGTTTTCATATTACAATTATGGGCGTGGGAGCATCTTCCATATCTGACCCCAATTCCAATAAATCCAACAATTTTAAATGGTGACAACCCATACGGTTGCAAGTATAACATTTACTTTCTATTTCTATACAATATTGTATACTGTAGCATTTATCCTTGATAATTCCAAACCCTAAAATCAGTGGCAATCATTAATTGTGTATAGGTGGGATACCAAGAGAACGTTTACTCACACACCAATACATGTTCTGCGTGCGTACCGTTCACGTTACAAAACACATAATACAAAAACAAGATTTGCATGAACAACTAATTTAACAAAAACAAGATTTTCATGCTTAGCTATGCCCCTAAAACATATCAACATGGATATTATAAAAAGAAAAGTAACTACTTAATAGATGTAACTCACCTTGTAAGAGATAAAGAACATATAGATATTTGCAAGTGTTGTTCCTTATAGTTGTTTGTAGAATGTATGGCACGTATGAATTGAAAATAGTTTGTAGAATTATGAGGTAAATAAGAGTGGAGAAGAAGGTTGATGGATGGGGAAAAAGAGTAGAAAATAAGAACCGTAGAAATTTCAGTAATATTAGCCTTATTTAAATAGGATGCAAGTTTTATATCAGTTAAATTCTCAGATTTTAAACTATAAAATTAGATACGCAATTGACCAAACAACACAACACAAATGGGACACTTTGATACAAATAAATTACTTGACAATAAACATATATTCATTGCAAAGAATCTTTGCAAAAATCTCAATTTCTTTGTTTCTTTTTTGGTTTATAGTGTGCACATCAATCATTTTTTTCTTACGTATTATAAGAATCTATGTACTTTCTTTACTTTTTTTTTTGTTTACAGCATGTACATAAGAATCTATGTACTTTTTTTTTTACAGCGTGCACATAAAAATCTATGTACTTTCCTTGCTTTTTTTTTTTTTAATTTTTTTTATTTTTTTTTATAAATTTTTTATTTACAGCATGCACATCAATCATTTTTTTTTTTCCTTTCGTATTGTAAGAATCTATGTATTTTTTTTTTTTTTTTTGTTTATAGCGTGCACTTTCTTTACTTTTTTTTGTTTACAGTGTGCACACCAATAATTTTTTTTTTCTTTCGTATTGTAAAACTATGTACTTTCTTTGCTTTTTTTGTTTACAGGGTGCACATCAATAATTTTTTTTTTCTTTCGTATTGTAAGAATCTATGTACTTTTTTTTTTTTTGTTTTACAGCGTGCACATCAATCATTTTTTTTTCCTTCCATATTGTAAGAATCTATGTACTTTATTTGCTTTTTTTGGTTTATAGTGTGCACATCAATAAATTTTTTTCTTCCCTATTGTAAAAATCGATATACTTTCTTTGTTTCTATTTATTTTATTTATTTATTTATTTTTATAGTGTGCACATCAACCATTTCTTTCTTCTATAAGAATCTATGTACTTTTTTTTTTTTTTTTGTTTATATTGTGCACATCAATCATTTTTTTCTTTCATTTTGTATTGTAAGAATCTATGTACTTTTTTTTTAGAATAAGAATCAATGTACACATTGTACTTGAATTTATCATTATTTGTTTCATAGGGTACTTTTACAATACGAAATTAAAGAACATGACATACACACAAACCAAACTGCTTCGGTCAAGGGTACTTTGTAAGGAGATGCAATCCTTCAGCGAGGGAGGAGAAATAAAAAGACAAGGGTACTTGCCTTTTATTACAAAGAGGAGAAATAGAAGGACAAAAAAAAAAAAAAAAAATCTCTGAGATAGATTTATGCGTGATATCAATAGGTGGTTTTATTGGGAATGATCAATGAATATATTCCAAGCAGAGAATAAGAATCAGATGATGAGGTGAGGTAATTGGTTGATTGACTCTTCACTTACAATACAAGGAAGGAACATGACATATACACAAAACAGGTAAAAAAAACTACTGAAGAATAAGAATATGTTTACTATATATATATATATATTTTAAAATTCAGACAGCTCTCTCTCTCCTCCAATTTCCTATTTTGGCAATTGTATTGCCAAAAATCAAACAAATTTTTTTTTTCCCTTTTCCTTCTATTTTGGCAATGCCATTACCACAAACCAATTGCAACAATTTTTTTTCTCTTCTATTTCAACAATGCCATTACCACAAATTCATTCACAATTTTTTTCCCTCTATTTCGGCAATGTCATTGCCACGAACTAATTGCAACAATTTTCTTTCCCCTCCTATTTCGGCAATGCCATTGTCACAAACCAATTGCAACAACTTTTTTTTCCCTTCTATTTTGGCAATGCCATTGCCACAAATCAATTGCCACTTTTTTTTTTTTTTTTTTGGGTGGAGAAATGATATGTGCACACCATTTTTATAACAAATCCTAAATGGTAGGTTGTTACTAGTTGTTATTGTTGGATTAAAAAAATAATCTCAGTGTTAAATTCAAATTTGAACTAATTAATAACTAATCACATGTGATTTGTTGTGAAAATATTGTAGACATAGCAATTTTTTTTTTAATTCCTCCCTAGATTTCGGCAACCACTTTTTTTTTCCTCCTATTTTTGGCAACTTGGTTGCCACAATTCATATTTTCTCTCTCCTCAATTCCCTACAATTTCGGCAACTTGGTTGCCACAATTGGAAATCATTCGGGCACTTCTACTAGGGCACTTCATGGATAGTGGTTAGGCAGTGGAATGAACTGTAATACCATTACCAAAATTCATTTTTTCTCCATCCCAATCACATTACTCAACTTTCTTCTCTCTCATACTTTTTCTTACAATTTTAGCAACGGTGTTGCCGAAATTCAGTCTCTCTTATCATTTTGCTAAATAACTTTGAACAATGCCTATAACAACAATAAACTCCTTTTTTTGCAATATTTAGCCACAAGACTCCATTACTTTTGGAACTTGATTTTAACAAAATCAAGTTAGAGGGGGATATCGAGTTTTACATAGAATTCGATTTTGTTGAAATTGAGTTTCAATTCAAGAGCATTTTACTAAATAATTTCAAAATAATGAAATTTTGCTACATAATTTTGGGTAAATACCCTTCCTATTATTAAAGCATTGGCATCGGGAGATTTTTGGCATTTGGCATACCAAGCGCAAAAAAAAGCCTCTCATATTAAATGTTTTAAATGCTAACATATGAACAGTACATTCCAAATTTGGAATGGTACGGTTCCAAATGCTAAAATAAATAAAAATACTTTTTAATTCCGTTTCTCTCTCCTCTGTCTGATTATCTATTCTCTCTTGTCAATTTCTTTGTCAGTTACTTTCCTCTCTTTTCTTCCTCATATGGTTTCTCTTCTTCTTCACTTCCTCACGGTCTCTCTTCTTCCTCACTCTCATCACCTCTCTTATGCCTCTTTCTCTCTCCTCGCCGATCAGCCATCTCAGTGGAGATCGGCTTCACCTTTGAGATTAATTGGTGGAGATCGCATTTGATAGAGTTTGGTCATTTTTTTTTATAGAGTTTGGTTGGTTTTTTTCCGGTTTGGATTGCATGTGATTGTGGGTGATAGAGTTGGCTTTCGTGTTAGTGGGCTGTGGGTTTGAGGTGGTGATGGCATTATGTTTTTTTTTCCTCTGGTGGTGGTGGGTTTCAAACCCAGGTGATTATGATTTGTTTTTTGTTTTTTGTTTTTGTATATAAGAATTGTTCTTTGAGTTTGTGGGTTTGATGTGTTGATGGTGATGGTGTTCTATTCTTTTATTTATTTAAATTCCCGTGGTGTTGGGCTTCAAACCAAGTGATTGTGATTTAAAAAAAAAAAAAAAAGAATTGTGATTTGTTTTGGATTGTGATTTGGGGTGGTGGGTTTGAGGTGAGAATGGTGTTGGTGTTCTGTTTATTTATTTATTTATTATTTATATTCCAGTGGTGGTGAGTTTAGAATTTTAGAGTGTGGATGGACGAAGAGAAGAGAAGGGTTCGTATTAGGGAGAGGGAAAAACTGACGAGGAAGACAGACAAAGGGAGAAAAATGAATAAATAAATAGAACGTGAATATATTATTTTAATATATAGAATTGAAAAATAGAAGATGCAAGCAATGATGAATTATAAAGTTGTGTGTTTTAAAAAATAGCATTTTCTATGGGTTAAAATGGCTTATTTTTAGAACATCTGAGGTTAAAGCTTAGAATCTCACTGTAGCCAATACCAAATTTATTTAGTATTTGACACATCTCATAAATTTTTTTTTTTTTTTTTTTTTTTATTTATTTTTTTTTTAATGTTTGTTGTGATAAATGTTAAAAATTTAGTATTTAGCACACTGATGCTAGCGCTCTAAGAGCATTCACAGCCCAAAATGCTATCCTATTCTATTTTACCATTCTAAAAAGTTATTGTATCAATTATGCAATACCATTTTACAATACTCTAGCATCCCATCTTTTATTTTACAATACAACACATTAAAATAATATTTCTATAGTATAAAATAATATATCCCAAAACACAAATAAAAACAAAAACCCAAAATCCAAAACAACTCTGCAACCACCTGCTATCACCACCACCATGAAGAAGATACCCAAATAGTTATTTCTTGAAACCCTAGAAACCCCAGCCACAAACTCATGGCCATTGAAACCCAGAAACCCATAGAGAAAACAAAATCAAATCAAACCAATAGTAATAGCAACCCCCAACTTCGGCAACCCACAAATTACACACAAAAATCTTTGAAATATAAAAGGAAAGAACTGTAAGAAACTAATAAAAAAAAAAATAAAAATTTACATTTGATCAAGCTACTTGTTGACTTCCTCAACCTCTTCCAAATCGGTAAGCAACTGGCACACGATGACACCGTACGTCAAGGTAAACAGCTCCACTCATCACTGCCGGAGGTCAGTTCTTTGACCTTCAGTAATGTGGCTCTTGGACTTGGTTTGATGCAATGCATCAGTAGTTCGACATCCACAGCCATAGATTGATACCCATAACCACAGATCGACACCCTTAAATCCAAAAAAAGCAGGTCAACATTCATACATCCAAATATCTACACCCACAAATTGAAACCCAATAACCCACAAAGGGATCAGTTTGGTTTTGCTTTGGTTTCTGTATTTCATCTCCAACGACTTCATAATGATTTGAAACATTCCATAATGACTTGAAGTGCATCATTGGGAGGAGAAAAGAAAATTAAAGGAACTATTTAATAATTGTTTTGGTAGAATAATTAAAGTAGTACTGGCTTGGTCAGGTGGCTTGCGGTGGAGCCTGTGACAGCGGGTCTGGCCATGGTGGCTTGGTGATGGCATTCATGTCCACCATGGTTTTGGGTCTAAAAAGGAGAGAACAAATAAGAGAGAAGCAGACAAGAGAGAGAGGGAAATGAAAAAATAAGAAAGGAAGCGAGAGAAAGAATCAGAGATAATATAATAATAAATTTTTTTTTTTGATAGGAAGACTGAAACTTTTTATTATGTAAAAGATGAGTACATAGCATCTTGGAGTAGTAGAGATTCAATTATTGGTGGACTTTCCTCCAACCAAGTGATAAAACCGTGGATACCCTTTGCATGTTGTGCCAAGGCATGTGGACTTTTATTTCCCTGGCGCCTCACATGTTGGACTTTGACGCGTCTAAAATCATGCAACTTCTGCTAGATGCTCTCAAGGACGTGAAGCACTGTAGCTGGTGGAATGGTGGAGCCCGATAGAGCAGAGAAAATCACGTGGGAGTCAGTTTCAAGAAGAACTTCTTGTACGCCAACATACCATGCAAATTAAACCGCTACGTCCATCGCCTTTGCTTCAGCCTCCAAAGGACCCAATGGCAAGTGCAAATGCTAATTGAGGGCTGCGATGACTATTCCTGTGTGGTCTCGAATCACTGTACCGATGCCCACTAAGCCAAGATTCTTGAAGATAGCAGCGTCTGTGTTTACCTTGAACCACGGACTTGAAGGAGGAACCCAGTGAGTGTCTGATGGATCCGTGGGCTGAGGACATGCGAAGTGAGCCAATTGGAAATCCTCCATGACGGTGCGAGCTTTTGTAGGATTTCATTTGAAGACTGCCGTGGGGAGCCATGTCATACTCTGTTCCGGTTGTACCACATGCACCATGCGATAGTGATAATGAGTTCAAGTACTTCTTAGCCCACATGCTGCCTGAAGATGAGGTACCATAGCAGGTCGATGAAGTCGCGATAGTTTACACCCATATTATTGAAAGGAATACCTGTAGCAGTCCAAACTTCATGTGCATGTCTGCAGTCCCAGAAGAGATGCCCACTAGTCTCGGCATTCAGGCCGCATGCATCACAGGTAGGGTCATCGATCACTCTGCGAGAGCAGAGGTTCGCCTCAGTGGGGAGAATATTTTGGCTAGCCTTCCATGCAAAGTTTTTCAGCTTGTTTGGAATCCGGAGGCTCTAGATTTTCTGCCAAAACTGACTGTGGCTGCTAGCATCTAATTTTTCTTCTTTTGATTTGGATTGAGATAAAGACAAGGCAACTTTATAAGCACTATTCACAGTAAAGGTGCCTTTAGGCGTGTAGGCCCAAATCATGCGGTCTCTGTTACGTTTGCTATTACGTGGAATGCCAAGAATGGTGTGTGCATCATCAAGTAGAAAAACATGCTTAACCAAATCGACATTCCACTCTCCTGTAACTTCATTAATGAGCTCAGAAACAGTTGCAGCCTCATTTAAGGTGTTTGGCGTAGAGATGACTCGGAAAGTAGAGGGCTTTGGCAACCATTTATCTCTCCAAATCTGTATAGAAGTGCCATCACACACTTGCCATCGGTGACCAGCCTTAACAACGTCTTGGGCAGCCATTATGCTTCTCCAAGCATAGGAGGGTGTTCGGCCCAATTCAGCATGGAGGAAGTCACGGTCAGGGAAGTAACATGCCTTGAGAACACGATGAACTAGGGAGCGTGTGTTGCTTTGAAGGCGCCAGCCTTGCTTTGCCAAGAGTGCCATGTTAAAAGCTTTGAGATCGCGAAAGCCCAAACCTCCATCTTTTTTGGGTGCACACATTTTTTCCCAACTTAACCAAGCCATTTTGTTTCTTCCTTCCTTTTGACCCCACCAGAAATTACGAACCGTACTTGTCATCTTGTCACAAAGGGAGTTTGGAAGCTTAAAGACATTCATTGTATAGGTGGGAATGACTTGAGCCAATACCTTAATGAGGACTTCCTTTCCGGCCTGTGAGAGTAACTTTTCCTTCCACCCTGAGAGCTTGTTATCTAGTCTTTCCTTAAGCGCTTGAAAGGTATTTCTTTTTGATCGACCCACCAGGGAGGGTAAACCCAAGTAAGTTTCATGTTGTCTGATAACTTCTACCCCAAAACAATGTTTAATGTCCTCATGAACCTCAAGTGCTATGTTTTGATTGAAGAATAAGGCAGTCTTGTCATGGTTGAGTTGTTGGCCAGATGCTTGTTCATAGGTCTCCAAGATATGTTCCAGGTGAGCACATTCAGCACTAGTGGCTCGACAAAAGATTATACTATCATCTGCGAAAAAAAGGTGGAAGATTCGTGGACCTTGTGGGCATGCAGCAACACCATGGATTGCCCCACTTCTAGAGGCTTGATTGAGGAGGGCGGATAGTCCTTCTGCACAAAACAAGAAAAGAAAAAGAGATATGGGATCTCCTTGTCGCAAGCCTCTCGTAGGGGTGATATGGCAACGGGGCTCGCCATTGATCCTGATTGAATACGTGATAGAGGTAACATAAAGCATCATAAGGTTAACCCATTTAGTATGAAAACCCATTTTTAACATTATATCATGAAGGTAGCCCCATTCAACTCTATCAAAAGCTTTACTCATATCAAGCTTTAAAGCCATCTCTCCAACCCGGCCACTTCGTTTTTGATTTAGGTGATGCATGGTCTCAAAAGGCACTAATACATTATCAGTAATAAGCCGAGTGGACATAAACGCACTCTAGTTTTCACTAATAATATCAGGGAGAAAACGTTTAAGCCTATTTGCAATAACTTTGGAAGCTAATCTAAAGATGACATTGCATAGGGTTATGGGTCTATATTCTGTTATCTTGGTAGGATTTTTCACCTTCAAGATGAGGACGACATGAGTGTCATTAAATTTAGGGGGCATGATTCCCAAATTTAAAAAGTCAAGTATCGATTTTGTAACACACTCACTCGATAGTGACCAAAAATGTTGATAGAAGAGTGGGGGCATACCATCTGGGCTTGGGGATTTCTTCGGATGCATTTGCTTCAGTGCTTTGTGTATCTCATCAGCTTGGAATGGCTGACAAAGGTACTCATTCATTTAGGTAGTGACCACAGCCCGAATGGCTGCAGTTATTTGAGTAGTATCTGTAGGGCCGTTGGACTGAAAAATGGTGTTGAAGTAGTCTAGAACAACACTTTCCACAGCCTGAGCATCCTCCTGCCATACCTTATTTGAGTCCATAATGCCTCGGATGAGGTTTCTGTCTTTACGGTTTGAGGTTTTTTGGTGAAAGAAGGAGGTGTTTCGGTCCCCGTCAATGATCCACAAGTGTCTGGACCTCTGGTGCCACATTGTGTTTTCAGCATCCAACCAGCAATTCAAAGCTTTACGGACGTCTTCAATCTTTTCATGGTTAGGATGGGGATGTTGTACCAAAGATTGTAATTCCTTTTCCAACCTTGCAATCTGTTTTTCGACGTGGCCAAACTCAGTTTTGTTCCATGTAGATAGCCGGGCTCTACAACTTTCAAGGCAGTTGCTAATAGGGGCACCATTTGGATTATAGAGTCCCTCCATCCATGCCTCTTCCATTATCTCAGCACAACGTGGGTCATGAAGCCACATTGCTTCAAAGCGGAAAGGTGGTCGAGGACGTTTTAGCCGAGTCTTAAAAGGTGGCAAATGTACTGCAATCATGGAATGGTCTGAGGCGGACATTGAAAAATGTTGAACTGATGCACCGGGGAATTTGGACTTCCATGCAGTGGTGGCAAGCGCCCTATCCAAGTGTATGCGAATGCGGCCCTCAGTGGGATGGTTCCGTGACCATGTGAATGGAGAACCCCGATAGCCTAGGTCCAGGAAACCACAGTGTGAGATTGCCATACGAAAACGGTCCATCTGCCTGGCAGGTCGAAGGCGTCCTCCGGCCTTTTCCGCTTGGCTGAGAATTTCATTGTAGTCACCCAAACACAGCCAAGGTAAAGTGTTTGATCTTCTATGAGATTCAAGAAGAGTCCATGTTTCTTCACGCTTGTTTGTATCAGGGTGGCCATAGAAGCCAGTTAGCCTCCACGTTATACCTGTTATATCACAAACTATATGGGCATCAATAAACCAGCGTGAAAATTTTTTGACATGTACCTGAGTGCCGGGTTTCCATAAGAGTGCCAAGCCACCACTTGAACCATCACTAGAGACCACCAATCCTTGGTTATATTCCCAGTTTCCTTTCATGTTGTTTAGCTGTTCAGTAGAGAGTTTCGTCTCCATTAAGAAGACACAAATGGGAGCTTGTTTCTTCCATACTCTCTTGAGAGTATTCACTGTACGGAGGTTCCCAAGCCCTTGACAGTTCCAGCTTGAAATACTCATTATGTACGGCGGTGCTGCCAAGCAGCCACCTCCGATCCTAGGTTGTCTGCCATGAGTTTGCCCAGAGTACGTGCCTCCTCATTTAGCAGCTTTTGTGTTTTTTTCATCAAAAGAGTCTTCCGTGATCACCTCCTCAGAGGACTTCCGTTTAAAGCCTGACATGTGGTTGTAGGTCCCACTGGTGTCCATTATGTGTCATGGTGGCCCAAGCCGACGCCAAGAACTTTGTTTTGGGCCCACAAGGTTAAGGGAGGTGGACGTTATGGAACTGTTTGAATTTTGGTGTATTGCATGGATATCATTGTCAGTTATGGGGGGCATGGTGTCAGTCACGTGGGTCACTTTGGCTGCGTTGGTTTTCGTTTTGGTGATGCCTGATTTTTGGGGGCATGGTGATGGGGATGGTTGAGAATATGTGGCTAGAGTGTTGGCTGGCTGTGTATGTAGGGATGGTTGGTGGGAGTTTTGAAAAGAGTGCAAAGCATGGTCAGTTATGGGGAGTGTGGTTGTCACGTGAGTTACTATGGCATCACTGGTGTTCTTTTTTGTGTTGGTTGACTTTGGGGTATATGGTGATGGAGGCGCTGGAGTATTTGTGGCTGGGGTGGTGTCTAGTTGTGTAAGTAAGGTTTGTTGGTTTGAATTTTGAAAAGAATTTAAAGCATGATCAATTTTCGTAATATGCGTACGGAAGAGAATCGGGTCAGAAAGAATTTCTTTATTTGTGGGCATGGTTTCGGGATGCGTTGTGGAGATCACGGGGTTATCATTTTTGGAAAGGGAAGGAGGATTTTCCTGCAAGTTGTGGGCCCTTTCCATCCCTGGTGAGGGGCGCGTAATGGGGGATGGTGTTGGGCGATGTGTAGACGGCGGTGCCGTGGGTGGTGGAGTTTTGGTGTGCACAACTTGAGTTTGCTGGGTATTTGTCGTGGTGGCTCGCAACCATGGTCCATACTGTTGGGACTCTTTTTCCAAAGTTTCGCCACTGTCCGTCCATAACCGACAATCCTTCTCATCATGATTCATGAGCCCACACCAGTAACAGAACACTAGCATGCGCTCATATTGGAACGAGACCCATAGAGGTCTGGTTGCACCCATGTCCACGAAGCGACCACGGCAGAGAGGTTGTTCAATATTTAGCGCAACCCGGATTCGCACACAGTGACCGCGACATTCGTCTGTGGGTGAGGCGTCTACTTGTTCAACCTTACCAATCGAGCTTCCAATAATCTCAGCGTTTGCTCTATTCATGCGATTGAGAGGGAGGTTGTGGATTTGGACCCAAAAAGAGGTGGTGTCAAATTTTGCGTCATCCACGGACTCAAAGTCGCTTGGTTTGTACAGTCCAATCAGGTACTTATTGAAGGACCAAGGTCCCTGAGAGAGGATCTTCTTTGCGTCAACCTCGTTGGAAAAAAGGATCAGAACAGTGTTTGAAGTGAGGTCACGAACCTCAAAATTTTGTATAGACCGCCACATAGTCTTCAGTGTGCGAGATAGCGCTTCGATGTTGACACGGCGTTTTGTGAAGAGCTTAGCCACCAATACTTTGTTATTGTTCTCCACTTCAGGGGCCAAAGGGATTGTTTGAGTTTCACGTATATTGAGGGAGAGGCGGGCCCACTTACTAGTGAGGTCATCCATGGTTACAAAGAATGTTGATAGAAGAGTGAAGGAGAGAGGGGAGCGAGAGATAGCGTTGAGAGAAGTGAAAAAAACACTAGGTTTCATCGCCGTAGGGAAAAAAATTACCTATGCTGAGATAGGCAACATGTTTTCACCGTCGCAGGTCCCACGTATGGGAGCCCACAAGGGAAAAAAATATATATATATATATAAAAAATAAGATGGTACTTTTCTAATATATATAAAAAATATATATAATAATTTTTAATTATACAATTTTGCTACAACACCATCTTAGAAATAAGATGGTACTGTAGCAGTATTGTAAATTTTTTTACAATTGGCACATTTGGCAAGTCGGGCTAGAACAACATTTTAATGTTGTGATGGTAAAATATATCAAGATATACAGTATACCATTTGGGCTGTGGATGCTCTTCTAATTGGCCTACTGAAAATTGGATCCAAATATCTAGAGTCAAGGTAGAGTGTTTTGTTGTAATATATGATATCTATATTTTTTTAAGTGCAATCACGCATGAGTTAGTTAAATAAGTACTTATTTATTTTCTTTAATTACTTATTCATTCTTAAAGGAAGCGTGATAGTAGCAATTAACAAAAGAGACTTAAAAATTCGTAATCTTTCTCAAATAAAGAGAAATATTCTGGTTATCAAGCTATTTTAATTTATTTTTAATGCAATGCTCTTTAAATTTAATTTAGGGGGAATTACACATCCCTTCCCTTGAGGTTTGGAGGAATGACACTTTACCTCAAACCTGAAGGGAAAAACACTCCGCTCTTTTGAGGTTTGAAAAAAAATTAACAATCTGCCCTTTTGCTTATTATTAGTAATGAAATATTCTAAATTTTTATAAGAATCTTTTAACAAAAGTTTAACTATGGTTAGTTAAAAAAATAAAAAGTAAAATAAATTTAGAATAAAAATGCAAAATATATCAAGCACCAAAATTTTGCAAAAACAAATCTCTCCATAACTCATTGAAAAAAGAAAAGGAAAGAAAATTTACATATAATATTTTTAAAATACACTTTACTTAAAATTTTATACATTGAATTTTAATTACAAAATAAGATAATTTTCTAATCCTGTCTTGCCCTTAAGCAAAGGGCATGTTAGTACACAATATTATTAATTTAACAAAGTTTGGTCAATCAGATGTTGTTAGGACATATGTGGGAATTTTTAGAGACATATGTGATGTATATTGGCTAATTTTTGAAAACGCACTTTACTTGTAATTGGGTAAATCTAGGACGAGTTTAGTACTTCAAAAAACAAGTGTTCAAGTTTAGTATTGAAGAAGTGCCGTTTATTAAAACTTGACAAATGTATCGACAAAATCCTTTTTATCGAGGTTTAATGTTGAAGCTCGACAGAAGCTGAATATGTCGAGAATTACGAAATTAGAATTTTTAGATCTGATTTCACGCATATCCATGAGTATTTGTGTAGGCCTTCTTCTTCTTCTCACAACCCTAGACATATTTAAGAATTATTTTAACGGCTGTCACAGGTGATGCTAATAGGGCAAGAATGTACTAACCCCTTTTGGTAAATTAATCAATTAATTATCCAATTGAATTAATTAGATTTAATTATATGCAATAAGCGTGGTAGCACAAATAAATCACCAACTAAGTTAAATGCAACAAAAAATAAATTTGACACAGGTGATTTGTTTATGAATGGGGAAAACCATTGAGGCAAAACCCCACCAAGTGAATTTAAGGTCACCACTCTTGAAAATCTACTATTATCAAAACAAGAGATTACAAGTAAAAGGAATTCTAGTACTTAATATCAACCTACAATTGAACCCTTACCCTATGTTAGGATTTGTGCCCTAGAATCCTATTGTATAATGCTATGTATTACATTATGTATGACATGATGTATGACTTAATATTACAATTAATAAAGTTGTTTTATTATTATCTGAAATAGTGGTAACATGAATGTTTGGACATTATCATATAGTTCATGAGATGTATAGTATGTGATTTATGTGATTTAGTCACAGAATATAAGTCACAAGTTCTTTGTAAACTCAGAATTTGGTTCGTAGTCGGTAATGAAATTGGGCATTTCATCTGCGAAGACTATAACATATCAATTAAGATGATTTGTCTTGGTCATGAAAGTGGTGATTTCTAGTTGATATGTTAATATGTTTTAAGAGTTAAAACATATTGAACAGGACCGCTGTGAGATTTATTATTCTCCTAATGACTGTCAATTGAATAATAAATCTCACGACTTTCATTTGCATGAACTCTTAATCATGAGAGAATAATGGACCTGATCATGAAGTGTAGGTTGCTTTGATATATCAGGAGTGAGATCTAAAGTAACGATCAAAACCTCAGTATATTAGGCAGCTACATTTAGTATTGATGGAACATATATTTTTAAGATGGAATTCATAGTCTCTTAACGGAGATATAAAATATTCCCTGGAGATACAAAATATTCCTTTGAGATAAGTCTAATGGTTTTGTTATTCAGATAGTTAGGCCTAACCACTTTAGTAAGACTAAAGTATATATTTATGAAATTGGATTTCATAAATATATGATGAATAACTTAAAAGGATTAAACCGGGTACTCAAGGATTAAGATGTAGTAATTCATAAAGTGACAGTTTTCATTCATGATTTTGTGTTACTACGAATATTTTATGAAGGGGTTGTATGTACAATAAAGTCTTGGGATATAATTTATTAATAAGGCCTAGAGTACAATTATATTTATATAGTGGTATTAAATATAATTAATGGTAACTTTGGACTTGTCAAGAGTTGACAAAAAAGCCCAAGGCCCATTGGAGCTAGAGTCTTATTCGTTCCCTTTTGGTCCCACTCCAAGCCACATATTAAAGCCTAATTAGGAAGGCCCAAAAGACTAGCCCAATTAGATAATCAGATATATAGAGAGAAACATACAGATTTTAAGATGAATATATATATATATATATATATATATATATATGAATTGGTATGTATGTGAGTGTTGGACACTCTTCAATTCTCTCTAGAACAAACTCATATATTTGATTGAGAGACCACACATCTTGAGAGTTAGTGGAATTGGACTCAAGATTGAATGTCTTCTCAAGAACTTCTGAATTTTCGATTTTGAATTTCACTGCTTCAAGGTACACAATCTTACTCTCTAATTCTGAAACTTATATGGCACATGTTGACAATTGTGAATGAAGTAGATCCATCAATTTAATTTTTCCACTGCGTAGACTTTTGTTTCCATCAAATGGTATAAGAGTGGTCTTCAATTTCTAATCTGTTTAACATGTTTTATGAGTTTTGGAATTAGAGATAGTAGTTTCATGATGTTAGAAGATCATATATGTATTTAATTTTCTGCATGTTTGTTGAAACTATGATTTGATGAAAACTGATATTGATGTTATGTTGTTGTTTAAATTTGAATTTAAGTATGTTAAATTGAACTTTAAGGCTATAACATCAATGAATTTCAGTTTTGATATCAAACTCCATCAATCATGTTCATATGGTGATAGTTTGTTCATACAAAAACCATAGAAAACTGTTCAGATTTTTCCTTTAGAAACTGAAAACACGGGTTTTTTGTAAGTTAGCTTCCCGTGAAGTTACTCACGAGAAATGTTTCTGAAACACAAAATGTTTCGCGAGTAAGCTTTAGTTGCGAAACAGTCATAAGATAGTAGTGAAAGTTTCTGTCTGATTTTTGAGTTTTCACTATTTTGCCTAAACTCAATTTCGCGGGAAGAGCTTAGTCGCGAGATAGTAGCGAGACAGTAGCGAAAGTTTCTGTCTGAATTTTGTGTTTTCACTATTTCATTTTCGCAAGAAGAGCTTAGTCGCGAGATACTCGCGAAAATGCTACTGAAGGGAATTTTGCATTTTTTTTTTAAGTGTTTTCAAATGTATAAAGTGCAAGGCTGTGTGTGATTAGTTTACACAAGTTTACAAAATAAAAACTTTTAATTTAAAACATCTAGTGGGAGAGAGATACAAGGGTTGGATCTCACGGCCTCAATTATCGGTTCATAGTGGTGTGAAATATATACTTTGTCTTTGCTTTGAACTTAGCATTCCATGCGGAGAGTATTTATTTTATGGTACTACAGAATTGAATTTCTTAGTTTATAGTGGTTTGATCTAACACCTTGTCTTAGCCTCGAGCTTTGCATTCCATACAGAGGGTGTTGTGTCATGGTACTACAAAATAAGCTTGTTAAAGGGATGAAATGTGGCTACACATGATTCTAGACAATGGTATACACTAGACTAAATATTATAGTATCCTCTATACTGAGTTCTTACTATAACTATTTAGAGGCCAAATGTATAACGGCATATTATTAGTGTTTGATAAGAGTTATCATGACAGTATTAATAATGAGAATAGTTCTCAATCAATTATAGTATTTTATATTAACTCTATGCTGAGGGATATTGAATATAGGATTGGGCTGTCGTTGCATATATTATATTATGGTTTTATTAAGGTTCCATACTATTTGTTTATATGCTAAATTGATAATGTTCAGTTTACTTATTATATTCGTGTTTATTAATTTCAGATTTGAACATGGCACCTTTTAGCCCACTTGTAACTATTCTTAATCAAAACAAATTGACTAGATCCAACTATGTTGATTGGAAAAGAAATTTGGACATAGTTCTTATAGATGAAAAGCACAAATATGTGCTTATTAAACCATGTCCTAGCTTTCCTTCATTAGATGCTCCTTCTAAGGAAAAACAACGATATGATCGTTGGCAGAAATCTAATGAAATGGCCAAGTGCTACATCCTAGCATCTATCTTAAATGTTCTATAGCATTAAATGCAGGATGTAGAACTAGCTTCGAACATAATACTAAGTTTGAAGGAGATGTTTGGTGAGCAAGGCCGTTCTGTAAGGCAAGAAACCATGAGGCAAATTTATAATACCAAAGTGGCTGAGGGCGGTTCAGTTAGGGATCATTGTCTCACAATGATCTCTAATCTGAATACATTAAAGGTTTTAGGTGCCAACATTGATGGAGAATCCTAAGTGGATATGATACTCCAGTCACTACCAGAATCATTCAAGGAATTCAGACGTAATTATAATATGAACAAAAAGATTTATTCTTTGCCTGAATTAATAAATGAATTGGTAGCAGCGGAAGGCATCCTTGGTACTTCTAATGTTGAAGCCAATGTAGGTGAAGCTTCTACTTCTCAACCTAAGTCGAAAGGCAAGGGTAAGAAGAAGAAGAAGAAGGACTTCACTAAGCAAGAGGGTAAACAAATTGCCTTAGGGGTTGCTGACAAAGGAAAGAAGCTCAAAGGAAAATGTTTCCATTGTGGTGAGAAAGGACATTGGAAAAGAAATTGTTCAATTTTCAAAGTTGCCAAGAATAAAGGTATGAAAAGTTCATTTCTCCTTGAAATATGTTTAGTGCAAAATCCCACATATTCTTGGTGTGTGGATTTAGGTTGTACTAATCATATCTGTAATTCTTTGCAGGGGTTCCTAGAGATTAGAAAGCTTAAGGAAGGAGAATTGTTTCTTACTTTGGCTGATGGGAGTAGGATTCCGGTTGCAGTTGTTGGTGTTTATAATTTATGTTTTAAGTCTAGAGTTTTAATATTGGAAGACTGTTTGTATGTACCTAATGTTTGTAGGAATTTAATTTCTGCAACTTATTTAGGTAAACATGGATATTGTGTTATCCTTAAAGACAATGTTGTAATAAAGAAGGGTAAAGTGTTTATCTGTTCTGCCAATATTGTAGATGATCTTTATATTTTAACTCCTGATAAGCATGAATTATACAATTCTTAATTAGATCATGACTCTCATATAAAATCATTTAAGAGAAAATTTCCTTTTACTAGTGATGCATATCTTTGGCACTTGAGTTTAGGTCATATTAATTCAAATAGGATTCAAAGACTGATCAAAGATGGACTCTTAGAGCTCATGGACTTTGATGAAATTCCAGTTTGTGAATCTTGTTTGGAAGGTAAAATGAACAAACGACCTTTTAATGCAAAAGGTAGAAGAGCTCAAGATTTGCTAAAACTAGTACATTCAGATGTATGTGGTCCTATGTCAATCCAGGCAAGAGGAGGTTATGAGTATTTCATCACTTTTACCGATGATTACTCTAGATTTGGTTATGTGTACCTAATGAAACGAAAGTCTGAAACCTTTGAAAAGTTCAAAGAATTTAGGGTTGAAGTTGAGAATCAATTAGGCAAACGTATAAAGGCCATTCGATCTGATTGTGGTGGTGAATATCTTCTCGGGGATTTTAAGGATTACTTAACTGAAAATGAGATTGTATCCCAAATGACTGCACCTAGAACTCCACAACAAAATCGTGTAGCAGAAAGAAGGAATAGGACTCTTTTAAATATAGTTAGGTCTATGATAAGTTATTCAACTCTGCCAATTTCATTTTGGGGATATGCCTTAAATACTACAAATTATCTTCTGAATTTAGTACCTTCGAAGTTTGTTCCTAAAACACCTGTTGAGTTGTGGAATGGGCGTAAACCTAGTATGAGACATCTCCACATTTGGGGTTGTCCAGCACAGGTGTTGAAAGGAAAGTCTGACAAGTTACAGTCTAAAATAGAAGTGGTTTTCTTTGCAGGGTATCCAAAAGGAACAGTTGGAGGATTATTCTATAGTCATAAAGATAATAAAGTGTTTGTTAGCACAAATGCCAAATTCTTGGAAAATGACTATATGAATAATTATACTCCTAGAAGTAGAGTTGTTTTGGCTGAGATGAATGAACCTGTAAAAGAACAACCAATGAATAAAACTAGAACAACCAATTCTCCCATAAGATACTACTTATGAGATGTCTAGTACACAGGTGCCTCGTCGTAGTGGGAGAATTGTTCGACCTCCTATAAGATTCATAGTTTTGGGAGAAACTTATGAAGCTATCTCAAAAGATGCTGAATCGGATCCCTAAACTTATGAAGAGGCAATGAGTGATATAGATGCACATCATTGGATCAAAGCTATGAAATCTAAGTTAGATTCCATGTATTCCAATCATGTTTGGGATCTTGTAAAGGCACCTAACTACATTAAACTTGTTGGTTACAAATGGGTTTACAAGAGGAAGAGAGGGATAGATGGAAAGGTTGAAACCTTTAAAGTAAGGCTAGTGGCGAAAGGGTATACTAAAAAAGAAGGAATTGATTATGAAGAAACTTTTTCACCAGTAGCAATGCTTAAATCTATCAGAATTCTCTTATCCATTACTACTCATTATGATTATGAGATTTGACAAATGGATGTCAAGGTTGCATTTCTTAATGACAATCTTGAAGAGGAAATCTATATGATGCAACTAGAAGGTTCATAGCAAAGAAGCAAGAGCATATGGTATGCAAGTTGAAAATGTCCATTTATGGACTTAAGCAAACATCTAGGTCACGGAACATCAGATTTGATCAAGCAATCAAATCATTTGGTTTTGAACAAAATCTTGATGAGCCATGTGTGTACGAAAGACATCAAGATAAAATAGTAATGTTCCTAGTGCTTTATGTTGATGATATTCTACTCATTGGAAATGATGTAGGGGTAATGTCATCTGTAAAAGTTTGGTTGTCAAGCCAATTTGATATGAAGAACTTGGGTGAGGCTAATTTTATTCTAGGGATCAAGTTTTGGCGAGATCGTAAGAATAAGATGTTAGACTTATCTCAAGCTGGATATATAGATAAGGTTCTAGAACGGTTTAGCATGCAAAACTCCAAAAAAGGATTACTTCCTTTCAGACATGGAGTTCCTCTGTCTGATGACCAAAGACCTAAGACTCAAGAGGAAGTAGATATGATGAGACAAGTTCTGTATGCTTTTGTAGTAGGAAGTCTCATGTATGCCATGCATTGTACTAGACTAGATATTTGTTATTCAGTAGACATGGTTAGCCGATATCAATCAAATCCAGGACCAAAAAATTGGCAAGCTGTAAAGCATATTCTCAAGTATTTACGGAGAACGAGAAATTATATGCTTGTTTACCATTGTGAGGATTTGATTCCCATTGGCTATACAGATTCAAATTTTCAATCGAATCTAGATTTTAGAAAATCCACATCAGGATGTGTTTTCACCTTGGGAGGTAAAGCCATAACTTGGAGGAGTGTTACACAATCTTGTATTGTAGACTCCACCATGGAAGCAGAATATGTTACTGCTTGTGAAGCAGCAAAGGAAGCTGTATGGCTCAAGAAATTTCTTTCTAACCTTGGTGTATTGAGAATGGAACAAGTTCCCATCACATTATTTTGTGACAATAGTGGTGCAGTTGCACAATCAAAGGATCCAAGGAATCACAAAAAAGGAAAGCACATCGAGAGAAAGTATCACATCATTAGAGACATTATTGCTCGTGGAGATGTGGTAGTAGCAAAGATTGAAAGTGCAAATAATCTAACAGATCACTTTACCAAAGCTTTGCCTAAAAGGACCTTTGAGTCGCATTTGGAGGGAATGGGAGTTAGATTAATGCACAATAATCTTTAGGGCAAGTGGGAGATTATTGGGATTTGTGCCCTAGAATCCTATTGTATAATGCTATGTATTACATTATGTATGACATGATGTATGACTTAATATTGCAATTAATAAAGTTGTTTTATTATTATCTATAATAATGGTAACATGAATGTTTGGACATTATCATATAGTCCATGAGATGCATAGTATGTGATTTAGTTACAGAAGATATAAGTCACAAGTTCTTTGTAAACTCAGAATTTGGTTTGTAGTCGATGATGAAATTGGGTATTTCATCTGCAAAGACTATAACATATCAACTAAGATGATTTGTCTTGGTCAAGAAAGTAGTGATTTCTAGTTGATATGTTGATATGTTTTAAGAGTTGAAACATATTGAATAGGACCGCTGTGAGATTTATTATTCTTCTAATGACTGTCAATTGAATAATAAATCTCACGACTTTCATTTGCATGAACTCTTAATCATGAGAGAATAATGGACCTGATCATAAAGTGTAGGTTGTTTTGATATATCAGGAGTGAGATCTAGAGTAACGGTCAAAACCTCAGTATGTTGGGTAGCCACATTTAGTGTTGATGGAACATATATTCTCAAGATGAAATTCATAATCTCTTAATGGAGATACAAAATATTCATTTGAGATAAGTTTAATGGTTTTGTTATTCAGAGAGTTAGGCCTAACCACTTTAGTAAGACTAAAGTATATATTTATGAAATCTTTAGTAAGACTAAAGTATATATTTATGAAATTGGATTTCATAAATATATGATGAATAACTTAAAAGGATTAAACCGGGTACTTAAGGATTAAGATGTAGTAATTCATAAAGTGGCAGTCTTCATTCATGACTTTGTGTTACTACGAATATTTTATGAAGGGGTTGTATATAATAAAGTCTTGAGATATAATATATTAATAAGGCCTAGAGTGCAATTATACTTATATAGTGGTATTAAATATAATTAATGGTAACTCTGGACTTGTCAAGAGTTGACAGAAAAGCCCAAGGCCCATTGGAGCTAGAGTTTTATTCGGTCTCTTTTGGTCCCACTCCAAGCCACATACTAAAGTCCAATTGGAAAGGTCCAAAAGGCTAGCCCAATTAGATAATCAGATATATAGAGAGAAACATACAGATTTTAAGATGAATATATATATGAATTGGTATGTATGTGAGTGTTGGACACTCTTCAATTCTCTCTAGAAGAAACTCATATATCTGATTGAGAGACCACACATCTTGGGAGTTAGTGGAATTGGAGTCAAGATTGAAAGTCTTCTTAAGAACTTTTGAATTTTTGGTTTTGAATTTCACTGCTTCAAGGTACACAATCTTACTCTCTAATTCTGAAACTTATATGGCACATGTTAACAATTGTGAATAAAGTAGATCCGTCAATTTAATTTTTTAACTGCGTAGACTCTTGTTTCCATCACCCCAATACCCAATTGGAATTGTAATTTAGCAGAAATCTCTCATTTCAATGCATAGCTCCAAGTACGTGACTAACCAATGATGCATGGATCTCAGTATGTGACTAATACACCAACTTGAGAAAAATTTTGACTGCAAAGTTCTTCAGTTCATCCAACAATAAAGATCAATAAGGTCCTTGGTTACAAAACCCTTAGCGCAAAGATGCAGTAGCTTCTAGAGAGAATATGATGAATTAGGGCAAATTGTCTCCGGTAACAATATATACGTATAATCACTTTTCATCAAGTTGCATCATCAGTGACGACCCTTAAAATAATCTTATATATGTCTAGGGTTGTGAGAAAAGAAACTCTACATAAATAATCATGGATATGCGTGAAATTAGATATAAAAATTCTAATTTTGTAATTCTTGACAGATACAACTTCTGTCGAGCTTCAACATTAATCCTCGGTAGATATGATTCTGTTGAGACATCTGTTGAGCTTTAATAAACAACACTTCTTCACTTGTTTCTTAGTCCGACTTACATGACTTCAATACTAAACTTGAACACTTGTTTCTTGAAGTACTAAACCCATTCTAGATCTTCCCAATTACAAGTAAAGTGCGTTTTGTCAAAAGATTAGCCAATTTACATCACATATGTTTCTAACACTTTCCACTTATGTCCTAACAGATGCAAAATGATGCAAAAGATTGTTGCAATTGTTGTTACACGCATGTTGTGATCGGATACATTCTTGCTCTAGTTCATCATATTCTTTGTAGAAGCAACTGTGTCTTTGTGCCAAGGGTTTTGTAATCAAGAAGCTTCCTGATCTTCATTATTGGATGAACTGAAGAACTTTGCGGCCAACATCTTCCTCAAGTTGGTGTGTTAGTCACGTATTATGATCCGTGCATCATTGGTTAGTCATGTGCTGGGATTTGTGCATTGAACGGAGAGATTGCTGCTACATTACAAGTCCAATTGGGTATTGGGGTAAGGGTTCAATTGTACGTTAGTATTAGGTACTGGGATTCCATTTACTTGTAACTGCTTGTTTTGATAATAGTGGATTCTCGAGAATAGTGACTTTAAATTCACCTGGTGGGGTTTTGCCTTAGTAGTTTTCTCCATTCATAAACAAATCACCTATGTCAAATTTATTTTCCGTTGAATTTAACTTAGTTGGTAATTTGTTTGTGCTACCCCACTATTGCATGTTAAATTGACTTAATTAATTCACTTGGATAATTAATTAATTAATTTGCTAAAATGGGTCAATACATTTTTGGCTTACTAGATGTCAATAGAGGGAAAGTGTTTTTTTCCTTCAAGTTTGGGGTGCATTGTCATTTTTCAAAATCTCAAGTGAGAGGAGTGTAATTTCTTTTTTAATTTAATATTAATAAGGTCTTGTACGAATATCTCCTTGTAGAAAGCATATCAAATATCCACCTACACCACCAAAAAGAGCTCAAATACCTATAATAATTATTCATACAACAATAACAAAACTTTAATTAGTTAAAAAAAAATAAAGAATTAGTTATGAATCTTTAAGGGACTAATCAAGATTATTATAAGTATTTTCTCATCATTCTATTATATCTAAAAATAAAAAATCAGTGGCACCCAAAATTTGATTTCCAATGAGCATTCATAATTAATATAAATATTTCTTTATACACTTACGAACATACGTAGATACACGCATATTACAGACACATACCTTATATTTATTATAGTATTTACAATGTGCATCATAACAATGTGCACCTCTAATTTGGATTCTAATTCAGATAGTAAGTGGATATAATAAATTATTCTCGAATTAGGGTATTAATTATAAACTTTTGAGCTATAGAATTCACGCTTCAAATATCCCTATATTTTAGGGTATAGAAAACTAACCCAATAGACAAATATTGGCATCCGCCTTAATTTGTTGTGACAATAAGGCAGCTTAGTATTAGAATAGGCTTACTCTATTTTCAGCTTATTCATCTTAATTTAGTCTAATAGAGTAAATCAATCTAGCAAGGCTAAATAGAGTACAAAACTCATGTCAAGGCTTAATTATCTCACCAGGAAAAACTTAGGTTTTTAGTTCACTGCATGAGGAGACACAACACAAGGCAGCTTCCCACAATCATATGTATAACATCCAATACCTTATTGTGAAGAAGCCTATAGAACACCACATCCCTTAAAAATTTGATGAACCATCCAGACCCACCTAATTGCACCCGCCCTGACAAATATGAGGTTGCAATTAACCCAGCTGCACGCCACCCAGGGATGGAACTACTCAAGGGCTGAGGGGGGCCTTTGAAGAAAAAAAAAACTAGTATGTATATTAAGAAAAAGAATTTTCCCTCCTCAAAAAATTTAAAAACAAACCCAAGAAATCCAACAAATAAATAACAAGAAAATCTATAAAAAAAATGCACATATCCAGATAATAAGAAAATCTCAGGACAAATAATAAATCGAATCTAAGAAAAAACAATAACAACAGATCAATTACAAATCTTAGCAAAAAAGATCACAAAAACCCAATAACCTTTACCCAAATTTTCCCTCTCACTTGAGAGTTCTATGCCCCTCTCAAATGACTCCACCCTCATAGCTATAGAGAGAACTCCTATGCCACATATTGATCGCTTCATCCACACATTAGTTAGACTTTGAAAATATTAAGATGTGCCAGTTCACTTACAAAACTCTTGATTATTAAATCCTATTATTAATTTTTTTTCCAAAGAAAAAATACAAATAATAATTAATAAATTAACGCTAATAATGCAACTTTGTTAACCTTTCGTATTGATATTCCAATTTTTTAAAATTTTTGAATAAAGAATTTCGATCCCGTTGAGTTTAAATTCTAATTCCGTCCCTGACACCACCTCCTTTTATGAGCATATTTTGCTAAAGCTTGAGCCACCTCTGATGGCACAAGCCCTGTTCTTTGAGCAATCATTCCCCAAATCGCTAGCCCAAAACAACAGCATCTTCCAAAGCTGCACATTCATTTTGGCCTAGATCAGAAGTCATAGGGTGCATAGGGTGCATGTCATCACCTGCCACTGTAATATTGCCCTTGCTTACATTTCCAAATATGATATCCCGTGGAAACCTATGCAACAGTGGAGCCCATGTTATAGTGGAAATGTCAGAGTGCTGCACTATCACTGTGTACAATTGAGGCAAGTCCTGGGCAAACTTATCAATCACTTCTTTTTGGATCACCTTTGGGTCCCTTGCCAAGTCTTGGGCAAACCTATCATTGTCTAGGTCTTTAAGCTCATATAAATGCCTCATCTGTACATTTTTAGATGAGAAATACAGTAATTACTAAATATGGCAAAACAGGCTGAAATTAGCCATACGGGCTGAAATTTGCTGGCCTAACTTGAACTTGCTTGTTTTGAACCTGCCCGAACCCGCCTATTTTGTTCAGAATTAAATATGGGCCAACCCACAGCTTGCCTATTTTTTGGGCCAACCCAACCCTACTTGACTTTTTAAAAAAAAAATTTTTTTTTTTCCTAAAAAAATTTAAAAACTATATGGCATTATGGCAAGGTGTGCTAGACTACTCTTAGGTACATAACATTATTATAAAACGCACAATAAATTTGTGTGTTTTGGCAGTTTTGCCCCCTATTTACTAAAAAAAAAATATAAAGAGTTAAATGAAAGGGAAAAAAATATACAAAAGGAATATTAATCTACTAATATTTATTTAAGTATCTAGCAACATTTCCAAGGTTTTTTTTTTTTTTTTTTTTTTTTTTTGTGGGAAAAAATGCCCACACACCCCCTAAATTTTGATGGTATAACTATTCGGTTGTTTGTGGTTATGTTTTTATTACAATGAATAGTTATTCCTAATAAATAGCTATTTTTTAAAATGAGGAATAACTATTCCTTATCAAAAGTACTGAATATCTATTCATTTACCTTATGTAATAACTTTTTAAAAAAATTTCCTAAAAAGCCATTAATTGCCACATCTTCAAAATGAAAGAAAATAAATTTTCTTTGTTTTTAATTATTAATACTATTTTGAACACCCTAAAATAAGTGTATTTTAGGAATTTTGACTTAAAAATGATTTAATTACACTTTTTATTTTTTTTATTTTTTATGAGAGATGTTACGTCTATAACAATTTTACAACAAATCACAGGTGGTTAGTTGTTATTGTTTCAAATTTGAAACTAACAATAAGATTACTTTTTTGCCAACAATAACAACCAGTAATAACCTGCCCCATAAGATTTGTTATAAAAATATTGTAAAATTGTTATAGGCATATCATTTCTCTTTTTTTATACTCTATTAAATTGTGATTGCATATACATGAATTTATTCCTAAATGGTCATCAAACTAATGAAGAGTAATACTTGTTACATTCCAACTTAATGTATTCCTTGTAATACATATTCTTATTCCTATGTAATAATTATTACAGTATACCAAACGTGTCCTAATACATCCCTTAAACTTTTTTTATTTTTTGTTGGTCAATTTTCTCCGTAAACTTTACCAACCAAATCAAAACCGCAGTTAATTTGCCATTAAAAAACTAACGGAATGGTCATGTGAGACGCATGAGCTTTAAAAAACAAACTGTGCCCTTTTCATTTGAAACACTATGGATTGATGAAAGGAAAAGAAACTTTGGTCTGACCGGAGAGAGGAGAGAGAGACAGCCACTGCAGCATGTCATCCCGTCCTCTCGCCGCCCGTGTCCCGACAGTGTCTGATGTTTCTACCGCGTTGTCTAATAGCCACCGCTTGGTTTGTTTGTTTTTTCTTCTTCTTCTTTCTATCTTTCTTTCTAATCTGAAAGGGAGGAAAGATGGGCTAGGATGCCTAGAGTGAATGGACGGGCTAACTATAGTTCGTGAGCCAAAAAAGAGACGAGCCTGTTATTCATGCAAGGCCTTACGTGAACGAACTTGAAATGGACGGAGGGAAGAAAGATGGGTTGATCGGCCATGGGCTTGTTGGACCTCTTAATGGGAGTACTTTGGCCCATTCTTGAAAAGCCCTAAACAGAGTCCTTGTGCTAGGTGGATTCTAGAATTTTCATATATTGGCGAGGATCTTCCCTATAAGGAGAAGATCTGTCCACCATGTTTCGGACTCTAAAAAAGATGATTTCTACAAGGAAAAGACTTCGACTCCAAGCGAAAGAGGGAAAACTTTCGACTACTATAAAAGCCTCAATACTCTCACTAATCAAGGTACGCATTATTTACCCTCTCTAGCACTCTAGAGCTGTGAGAATATTTCTAACTTAACCTTCAGAGGGCATCTGGCCGGCACCACACCAGTGCTCTTTGATAGGTTTTCTTCTTTATATTGTGTAGGTTCACATTCGAGCACGAAGGCATCGTGTGGCTTACTGGTGAATTTCTCAGCTTCATTAGTTGGCACCGTCTGTGGGAAAGAAGAAGAAAGTGATCAGACGTTGCTTCATCCCTGAGACAGAAGGGTTGAATGGTGTTCACTCGCTCGATGGCAACCACCAACGATATCCAAGGAGAGGAACCACCCACAACCGCACTCGAGAGACAGGTTCGGACTCTCACCACGGCCGTGGAGTGCCTCACCAAACAAAATCATGACCTAGAAGAACAGTTGCGTCAAAAGAACACAGCACCCAACAACCGGAGGGAGGATCAAGAAGGTACCAGAGCCATGCAGAGAGACCGAGAAGGGCCTGAAGGGAGCAACACCCCAAGCAGGCCAGAACGACAAAACACGAGCCTCCCATCCCTCATGGACGCGACTCCACCGCCTATCTTTGCAGAGATACAGGCAATGAAAGAACAGATGGAGGTCATGATGAATGCCTTTAAGGGACGAGTGTCCAGCGACCTCGACAACCTAGTGAACTGGACTGACTATTCATTCACTGCCCCTGTCAATTCCTTTCCCCTATCGCACAAGTTTTGGATGCCACAGATAGAGAGTTATGATAGAGTTAAGGATCCCCTAGACCTCCTGGAGACATTCAAGACCTTGATGCATCTATAAGGGGTACCGGACGAAATCATGTGTAGGGCCTTCCCCATAACATTGAAGGGTCCTGCGAGAATTTGGTTCAGTTGGCTGACGCCAAACTCCATCAACACTTTCAAAGAGTTGAGCGTTCAGTTCACCTCACACTTTATAGGGGGACACAGGTACAAGAAATCCACAGCATGCTTAATGAGCATCAGGCAGAGAGAGGACGAGACGTTAAGATCTTACATAACCCGCTTCAATAAGGAAGCGCTCTCGATCGATGAAGCCGACGACAAAATACTGGTGGCAGCCTTCATGAACGGGTTGCGGAAGTGCAAGTTTTTGTTCTCACTATACAAAAACGACCCCAAAACCATGTCAGAGGTACTCTACAAGGCCACCAAGTACATGAACGCAGAAGATGCGCTACTAGCACGAGAGGAAAAGCCCAGGAAGAGGGAGCGGCAGGCGAACGTACGTCAGGATCAAGGGCAGAAAAGACCAAGGATGGGAGACAGAAGAGACGAAAGGCGCCCTAAGCCCCCGGGAGGAAGGTTCACAAGCTTCACACCTCTAAACGCCCCGATTGACCAAGTTTTGATGCAAATTAAAGACAAGGGGACGCTGTCGTTCCTAGTGAAACTAAAAAGTGATCTAAGCAAATGGTCGCGAGACAAATATTGTCGTTTCCACCAAGACCACGGCCACGACATAGCCGATTGCTACGACTTGAAGCAGCAGATCGAGGCCCTCATTAGACAAGGGAAGTTGCAGAAATTCATCAACAAAGAGAGAGCGGATCTCAATCGCCAAGAGTCGTCCCCCCGACGGGATAACGAGCGTCCTAGACCCCCTATCGGAGACATAAGGATGATCTTAGGAGGAACCACGGCTACTGGTTCCTCCAAAAAAGCACGCAAAACGTACCTCAGATCAGTCCTGAACGTCCAGCTAACAGGCTCTGTGCCTAATACCGGACGGATGGAAAGCCCTATCATTGGATTCTCTGAAGAAGATGCAACGAGACTCCATCATCCATATGACGACGCGCTAGTTGTCAGCATACGTGTGGGGGACTATAATGTCTATCGAGTATTAATCGACAACGGCAGCTCGGCAGACATTCTATACTATCCAGCATTCCAGCAAATGGGGATCGACAGAGCGCGATTGATACCAACAAGTGCTCCACTTGTCGGTTTTGGAGGAACAAGGGTATTCCCAATAGGCTCCATCACACTCTCGGTAACAGTAGGCGATTACCCACGAGAACTCACTAGGAATGTAATGTTCCTCGTGGTGGACTACTCATTCGCTTATAATGGTATTCTCAGACGGCCCACACTTAACTCGTGGAAAGCAGCAACATCGACATACCACCTGATGATCAAGTTCCCTACGGACCATAGGATTGGGGAGTTGTGAGGGAATTAGGTGGCCGCCCGAGAATGCAACATTGCCATGCTAGAAATGGAAGATCATCATCAGACGATGTTCGTAGAAGAACAGCAGACGGTCGCGGAACTGGTTGAAAAGCTGGAGGAGATAACACTCGACGAGTCAAAACCTGAGCGAACGACTAGGATAGGGACATTGGCCCGCCAGCCGGTGCGCCAGGCTCTAGCAGCATTCCTTAGAAGGAACCAAGATGTATTTGTATGGAGCCACGAGGACATGCCTGTGATCGATCCCTCTATTATGGTACACAAGCTCAACATGAACCCCTCGACCCCACCCGTCCGACAGAAAAAGTGAGTGTTCACTCACGAATGGGACAGAGCGATAGCGGAAGAGGTTAGAAAACTACTCGAGGCGGGTTTCATTCGGGAAGTATATTACCCGGAGTGGTTGGCAAACATGGTCGTGGTCAAGTAGGCTAGCGGGAAGTGGTGGATGTATGTCGACTTCACGTACCTTAACAAGGCATGACCAAAGGACAGCTGCCCCCTCCCGCGGATAGATGCATTGGTCGACTTTACGGCCAGACACCAGCTCCTAAGTTTTATGGATGCCTTTTTAGGCTACAATCAGATCAAGATGAAGGAATCAAGAGAAAACGTCCTTCGTCACCAGCCAAGGACTTTTTTGCTATAAGGTAATGCCGTTCGGACTCAAGAATGCTGGGGCAACGTACCAAAGATTAATGGACAAAATGTTCGCGCACCAAATCGGGAGGAACGTACAAGTCTACGTCGACGACATGTTGGTTAAGAGCCTACACGAAAATGATCACCTAAGCGACCTCCAGGAGACATTTGATACCCTACGATCATACAACATGAAACTGAATCCAAGCAAGTGCGTATTCGAAGTAACGACGGGAAAATTCTTGGGGTTTATGGTATCCCAAAGGGGAATAGAGGTCAACCTAGAGAAGATATGGGAAATCATGAAGCTGGAACCGCCAAGGATAGTAAAGGACGTGCAAAGCTTGAACAGTAAAGTTGCGGCTTTGAACAGGTTCGTCTCCAAAGTGACGGACAAGTGTCTACCGTTCTTCCGCATCCTAAGGAAATCATTCGAGTGGATGGATGAGTGTCAGAAGGCATTTAAAGACCTAAAGAAATACCTCGCCTCTCCACCCCTGCTCAGCCCATCCAAGCCAGGAAAAGACCTCTATTTGTACCTAGCAGTTTTGCAGGTAGCAGTGAGCGCAGCCTTAGTAAGAGAAGAGGAAGGAACTCAGCGACCTGTCTATTTCATAAGCATGGGATTCCGGGGGGTTGAAGAGAGGTACCCTCACATGGAGAAGCTCGCCTTCGCACTGGTAACCGCAGCTCGAAAGATCAAACCGTACTTTTAAGCCCATACTATCATCATTTTAACAGATCAACCCCTAAAAAAAGCAATGAGCAACCTTGAAGTTGCTAGACGAATGGCCCTATAGGCGATAGAGCTGAGCGAGTTTGACATATATTACCGACCGCGAACTGCAATAAAGGGCCAAGTAGTGGTGGACTTCATCGCAGAATACACTCAAACGGAGCAGAAGGAGCCACAAGCCCTCAGACAATGGAACATCCACACGGATGGATCTTCAAACAAGCAAACTGGAGGCGTCAGAGTATTAATTCAAACCCCTGATGGAGAGAAAATCAAGTGTATGATTAGGCTGGACTTCCCAACGACCAATAATGAGGCCGAGTATGAAGCGTTGTTGGTAGGATTAGACCTGGCGAAGGCCGCAGGTGCCGAGGCCATGGGTGTACATTGCGATTCGCAGGTAATAGTCATTCAGATTAGCGGCGCCTATGAGTGTAGGGGGGAAAAGATGAAGAAATATTTGAAGGAGGCTAGGAGTCGGATCGGAACCCTCCAAGTCACATTCGTCCAAATCCCAAGGGAGGAGAACGAATGTGCTGATCGGCTCACAAAATCTGCCTCCGCAGAGGTTATGACGGGCCCCGATCAGGTATTGTCGTTCATCTAAAATTCCTCAATCATTGACAAAGGAGCAAAAGTGCAGGAAGTAAATCCTGAAAACAATTGGACTATGCCGCTAATAACTTACCTGAAGGAAGACAAGCTTCCAGACGACAGAGACGCAGCAAGAAAATTGAAAGTCTGAGCTTCGCAATTTGTAATGATCAATGATGTCTTATACAAGAGGGGGTTCTCACGACCATACCTAAGGTGTTTAGGCCATGAGGAAGCAGACTACGTAATGAGAGAAGTCCACGAGGGTATTTGCGGAAACCATTCGGGGGCACAGTCCTTAGTACACAAACTGATCCGAGCAGGGTATTATTGGCCTACAATGCAGAAGGACGCACAAGCCTACGTCAAGACTTGTGATAAATGTCAAAGGTTCAGTAACCTAATTAGGCAACCAACCGAAGAGCTGACACCCATGACGGCCCCCTGGCCGTTCGCCCAATGGGGACTAGACATCATGGGCCCTCTCCCAATAGCTGCACGACAGCTGGAATTTTTCGTAGTAGGGATCGACTATTTCACTAAGTGGGTGAAGGCAGAAGCCCTGGTAACTATCACGGAGAGGAACATCAGAAGTTTTGTATGGAGAAATATCATATGCAGATTCGGGATACCAAGGGTACTCGTCTTTGATAACGGAAAATAGTTTGACAACAAGGCATTCCAAGATTTCTGCTCGGAATTAGGCATCAGAAATCACTACTTGTCACCCGCACATCCACAGACCAATGGGCAAGTCGAAGTCACGAACTGGTCCTTGCTCAAAATCATCAAGACCCGACTCGAGGGGGCAAAAGGCATCTGGCCTGACGAGTTACCAAGTGTCTTGTGGGCATATCGTACTACGACAAAAACGCCCACGGAGAAACACCATTCAGACTAGCATACAGAAGCGAGGCTGTCATTCCAGTAGAGATAGGGCTTACGAGTTATCGAGTGGAGAGCTACAATGATGATAAGAACAAAGAGGCTTTGCAGCTACAACTAGACCTGGTCGACGAAGTCTGGGCTACAGCAGAGCAGAGGTTGGCCCGATGCCAGAACCTCATGACAAAATACTACTACTCTAAAGTCAGACACAGAGATTTTCAGATCGGAGACCTTGTGCTACGGAAGGTGCTAGGAGCGGCTAAAGATCCTTCATAAGGAAAACTTAGCCCCAACTGGGAAGGACCTTACAAGATCTTGTCATGGCAGAGGAAGGGGACCTACCACCTCGAAACCATGGACGGATGGAAGCTACAGCACCCATGGAACATAGAGCATCTTCGAAAATACTACCAGTAGAGATGGTGTGAAGATATCAAGAGCACCAGCATTCCTTGTTTTTCCAGTTTTTCATTTTCCTAGTTTTTTATTTTGAATCAGTTCTTTCTATGAGAACTTTTTTTTCTTTAGCCTAAGGGGGTAGGAATTGTTGACTTATTACAAACATATGGTTTTCGTTTAATTAATTAGAGGAATATTCAGGCTCTACTATGTTTGTTAACTATGAACGGAGAAATAACGTCCACAAGCTGGACGGATCATCCTAAAAGGATGGTAACTCCTAAAGTCCAGATAATGGACGGGCCAGAAATAACGTCCACAAGCTGGACGAGTCATCCTAAAAGGATGACAACTCATAGAGTCCAAAATATGGACGGATCATCCTAAAAAGATGATAAACTCTTAAGTACAACGACGGACGGATAAGAAACAAAGTTCACAAGACTGAACGTATCATCCCGAAAGGATGATAACTCTTAAAATCCAAGGGACTAGAAAAGAGCTAAACCCACGTACTAAATGGACCATTCTAAACGAATGGTAATTCTAAAAGTCCCAAGAATGGACGAATCATCCTATGGGGCGACGACCCTTGGATAAACGGTTAATGAACAGATAAGTTTATTCCGCAAGACTAGACGGATAGTCCTTAAAAAAAAAAGGGGAGAGAACGGACGAAGCGCATAAACTGAACGGAGTTCATTTGATAATGCGGAATGTACTTTAAAATAAAACGAATGCATTTCACAAAAATAAAACAAAGGTCAATGGACCTTGCAGAATTTAGCAAACATACAGAACGAGCTTTGTTCATAAAACCCTAAAAAAATGACGGGCATTAAAAATTGTTCTACACTTAAAACAAAATAAATAAATAAAGCTAAGTTATTACAAATCATCTGCTACAGTCTCTCTCTCTTCAACAGGACGGTCCCGAGCATCCTTAGCATGGCTGTCTGCAACGGTCTGATCTACGGGAGCTTCACGGACAGGGATGTTCACGTCAAAAAGAACGTCTATATCTTTAGACTGAATGGGTTGAACAAGTGATGGCTCGGGGGCAGTGATGGCGATGGCGGACAGGTCTACCTCCGGGTGTAATGCCTTTGCCTGACAAAGGGCATCGTCAAAACCGTCGTTATAAGCCAGACTTAATTCCGCAGTCAGAGCGTCGAAGTCACGATACTCGCGTATCGCGACCTCCTTCGCCTGACGGACCTCATCGTCTTTCTCCTCCAAAGACTTCTTTAAACGGTCTGTCAGCTGGATACATTCGTCCCGGGCCGTCTTGGCCATCTTAAGTTTCCTCTCCTGGACGACCTTCTAGGCCTTAAGATCAAGCAGTTCGTCCTCCAGCGCCTTGGCTTTCTCACGAACTTGGCCAATGGTTGTCTCATGGTTAAGACATCGTCCCATCATGCCTTTCATCATGATCATGGCCTGAAGGACAACAAAATGCATAAGTAAAATATCAAGGGCAGCAAGGGGTGAATGGACGGACCATATGACAACGGAGGAGTTACCTATGCAATATTGAAGAGGCCCATCTCTCCCATTGCCTCTGTTGAGTGGTTCCCTAAGTCCTCGTAGTCGTCAATAGTAATAATGGACGACAACCTCTCAAGGATATACTTGGAGTCCTCACGAAGTGGCTTCTTCTGGCTACCGAACGGACCCGTCATTAGGCCCTTACCAGCACCGTGCTTGACCAGAATGGCCAACTTATTCCCTCTAGCCATCAAGCCAACGACTGGCTCCAGGGGGATCTTGGGCTGTTTAGGCGCATGGTCACCCTTCACGGGCAATTTCCTCTTAAGATTTTGCTTACTGAAGCTCGTCCCCATAGGGTCCGTTCCAGCCTCTTTGTTTTTTGCAGCCTGAAGTCTAATAGCTGCTCGCCTTTTAGCATCCTCCATCTCTGAAAGAGGTAGATGGATCACCCTTCACGGGCAGTTTCCTCTTAAGATTTTGCTTGCTGGAGCCCGTCCCCATAGGGTCCGTTCCAGCCTCTTTGTTTTTTGCAGCCTGAAGTCTAATAGCTGTTCGCCTTTTAGCATCCTCCATCTCTGAAAGAGGTAGATGGATTAAGAAATAATACTAACGATAATAAAAATAGATAAGAGGGGCAACGGACTTACGTTGACGGGTTTGCTTCTCGTACTTAAGTGCCGCTGGGGTTGGCTCGGGCCCGTCAAAATACCAATGAATGGTGTTGAGGTTGACGAGCTTAGCCCTGGTTCATTCCTCGGGCTTTGTCTTTGCAAAAATTTTCTCAAGGAAGCTGAATTCCTCGAGAGTAATCTGGGGACGCCGTCGAACTACGCCAAAGAGGACGAACATTAAAAATGCAATAAAAATTAAATAAACTACACGGAGTCATTTCTATACGACGGGCCATACCAGATGGGTTTAAAATGCCCTAAACTGTGTCGACGGGCATGAAGTTTGTCTCCCCTGGATGACACATCCAACTGTCTCCTTCAACGAAAAAATAGCGGCTCTTCCAGTCTCTATTTGAGTCTGGGGTTTCAAATATAACTTTTAGGACGGGGCTCCTAGGGACAAAGCTATACATGCCCCTTGATTTATCTATCTTATCTGGACGGTAGTAGTGGAGGAACTCCTTTATCGTAAGCCTTTTCCTACCGTCTGACATAGCTCCATTCAAAACCTCCATCGCTATGAAAACCCTCTAGGCATTAGGAGACACCTAGCTGACGGATATATCTAGGTATTTTAGGAGTTCACGATGCAATGAATTTAGTGGAAATCTTAGGCCGGCCTGGAGCACTTGTTCGTACACCCCTACTCCGTCCACCCCTTTATAATAGCATTTTTTTGACATATAGGGTAGACGGAGTGGGATGTGGTCTGGGATCTAGTAACGGGCCCTAAGGGTATTAAAGTGAGATTCTTTGATAGTGGATATGAAGGCGTGTACTGTCCACTCTGGAAGCATGATGAACTCCCTAAGTCCATCAGCTCCCACGACGGATCTAACTATCGGCTTTTCGTCGTCAGCTGAACCCTCTTGTATTTCATCATCTCTAGGCCCTCATTTGTTGAGGACGAGGAGGATAAGGACGGACTACTCTCCTCGCTTGGGGCGTCTTGGTCTTTGGGACTTGACGGGTATACCTCTTCATAGTCCGCCCCATCACGGACGATCGACTGATTACTCGATGCACTAGACATGGTCTACATGTAATGACAAAACCTAAGACTCTGACAAGTTTTAGAAAGAACAACAGGGGCATAAAGTCTAACAAAGAGAAGTAAAAAGAGAATGAAAATTAAAAGAGGATGGATAGGAGATTACTTACCAAAAATTCGGAGTGAGCAAGATGTTGCAGACGACGGGTATAAGAGTGAACGGGCTATTCTCTGACAGGTATGATGGACTCGCTCTGACAATTTTTTCCAGTAACAAGTGGAAAAATGAGGGGCGGAGGGGTCGATATTTATAAAGGGTATGCACGGAAGACGAAGTGACACCTCATTCCAAAACAACGACCATTGAAAGGATGACACTTGGCACGGCTCATAAATGTGTTACTCCTAATCTGACAATGTACGGAGGTAAGTTCACGGATCTAGGTATCATGGAAACATGATCGAGGTTCTAAAACCGTCACCCCACGATTCCTTCTCTTATCTATGACGGATCCATTGGGTAAGGGGGCAACTGAAAGGGAGGAAATATGGGCTAGGATGCCTAGAGGGGATGGACGGGCTAACTATAGTCCGCGAGCCAAAAAAGAGACGAGCCTGTTATTCATGCAAGGCCTTACGTGGACGGACCTAAAATGGACGGAGGGAAGAAAGATGGGCTGATTGGCCATGGGCCTGTTGAACCTCTTAATGGGAGTACTTTGGCCCATTCTCGAAAAGCCCTAAACAGAGTCCTTGTGCAAGGTGGATTCTAGAATTTTCATATATTGGTGAGGATCTTCCCTATAAGGAGAAGATCTGTCCACCACGTTTTGGACTCTAAAAAAGATGATTTCTATAAGGAAAAGACTTCGACTCCAAGCGAAAAAGGGAAAACTTTCGACTACTATAAAAGCCCCAATACTCTCACTAATCAAGGTACGCATTATTTACCCTCTCTAGCACTCTAGAGCTGTGAGAATATTTCTGACTTAACCTTCGGAGGGCATCTGGCCGGCACCACACCGGTGCTCTTTGATAGATTTTCTTCTTTGTATTGTGTAGGTTCACATTCGAGCACGAAGGCATCGTGTGGCTCACTGGTGAATTTCTTAGCTTCATCATAATCCAAGTATTTTTATTATTCAAATCCATAAAAAGCTCTCTGTTTTACTAATCTCCTTGTATGAATTTCTATAGGAATTTCTTCGTTTGGTCAAATTTTTCGGGGTTGGGTCTTGTGAGCTTGTTTGTTTCATAGAAAATGAAATTTACAAATGAAACGAACATTAAAAATTTGAAGTTTTAATTACAGTATACATATTAGGTGAATGAATGATATTCTTTATATTGTTTTGCAATTAATGTTTATGTGGCTAGTGCTATAGTGAACATGTATTGCATTATTGCTTTCGAGTAAGCTATACAATTGTTTGATGAAATGCTTGAGAGAAATATGGCTACTGCTCTAATATATCAGCTGCATTGATTCTGCTCTCTAGTGGAAGATTGCGTTTTGAAGTTACTTTTATTGGTTCGAAAGTAAGGAATTGAAGAAGAAAATTTGGAAAAGAAGTGATAATAATACGTTGTTGTTTGATTGTATTTTGTGATAATATACATAATGATAGCCACGTTGTCAAAGCTACGTATTTGAATTTAGTGATATTCATTGTTCCTACCAGTTTACAAAATCGTTTCAAGCTTCTAGGCTCCTCTAGCATAACAATTGCAAGCACAACCTCTTTTTGCATGACGGTCACCTACACGAAGGACACACATATTCAATCCCAAGCCTTCATTGATAGCACAACCTAGACCATGATGCACCAATGCCACTCAGTTCATTAGTGAGCATCTTGTTGAGCGCATAAAGGTCTCATACCACTCAGTTCATCAGCCTAGATGTGGGGTGTGTCTGAAGCACTCTAAATCTTTTTGATCACTGAGTGAGCATGTTATTGGCGAGATTTTATTTCATATGCAATCTGATCCAGAGTATTACATATTTTGTTTTCTTTTTTTTGAATCCTTTGGTGCAAGCACTGGGTGTGAGGTGTTTATTTGTTTGTATTGGCCATTTACAATGAATTATATTCTCCATATTGTTTCATTTAAATAAGTAGACTTGTAAAAATCTCTAGCTTTGAGGGAATAGTTTATAGATAGGGAGTTTTGTGTATTTTTACCCCCTATTTTCTATATTGTTCTTCTTCCTTTTCTTTTTCCAGCTCTGCTTATTAATCTTCTTGTTAATTTTGTGTTATAGCCATGGATGAATGCCCACTGTCACTCCATGCAAATTCACCTTCTGTACCAAATGTACCACCCCTTCAATCCCAATGTGATTCTATTGAGTTGGAATGGTAAGGAGATTCAGACCATGGCGGTAAGTTGAGGATTGTAGAAGGGTTTTCTGATGATGAAGGAATTCAAGGTCTAGATTCCCTGACTTTAACTAGTATAACCAACACATTGACATGAAGAATGTACATCTAACATAGGGACTCGTGTTTGCACCACATGTAGTCTTCAAGGAGGCACTAAAGGAGTGGTGTATTAGAAAAGTGTAATTATTGATTCATTTGGTGTTATTTTTGTGAAACAATATACCATTTGTAAACACTTACTGATTTTTCAATTCATGGCAAACTGGAAAATGTTCATTTTTTGGTTGGGACTTTCTTCCCTTATTGGGAGACAGACATCTTTTAGTGCTTATTGCATTTTTAAGCTTAATATATGAATCAAAGTGATTGAATAAGGTGACATTGTTAGTGTTAGCTAAGGAGAATGATTTGATCCCCAATTTATATACCTGGTAGTGACTTAATGCAAACCACAATGACTTACGCAAGTCATATATTGGCCTCTTCCTGATAGGAGAAATTTCCACTATTTCCTTGATAATTTTTTTTTTTCCTAAATATTTCTCAGGAGCATAACAAAGAATATGGATCAATACATTAGTATTTCAAGCTATAAGCTTTTTCAGGAACCCATATATTAATGGAATGCCATTAATTGCATAAGTTGATCTTTACATAATTGTGAACATTTTTATATTACATTGCATCGCAAACCCTTCTTTTGGCAGCCACTACATTGAAGCTTTCTTGAAGTTCACTTGAAGAAATACCAAGGATTTTGCATCATTCAGTTTTCATTGTTGGCATAAATATAAATAGAAAACCGTGACCATATGTGTGCCATAAAAAATGGATTTGAAATAAGCCAGGATGCATGATGCCCATACTAAAACCCAATATTACGAACAAATTTCAGATAACAATAGAACAAAACTCTACAAGATACATCTATTGTTAAAGTAAACATGTAAGAAGTACAAAGTACAAGCTTAATTTGAGCATCTGCGAATAAGAATATTTGCAACTGGAGAAAGCTCTGGTATCCAATTTTTCATTGAAAGAACTTTGATTGTCGAGAAACCGTCTGAATGATTATTCTCTTGCTAGACCTTCAAGCATAGTTTTGGTTTTACTTGCCACAGCGATCTCCAATTTCCCCCTAACTATCTTATCTTTGGACAGAATTCCACAAATCAATTACCTGTCACAATCCTTGCATTCAATTAGAAAACCTCAATTTCACCAATACCATTGTCAAAATGAGCTAAATTTGATGAAATACATGAGATGGCCCTTTTATTTGAAGTGCAAATATCAAATTTGTCCAACATGATACTTGCATAATATAAGCAAGAACCAACAAAGATTACTCACTTAACACATTTTTATTAAAAAACCAAGAAGGAGATTTCTCCATAGTATTGTCAATCTTTGCTACTGCTTAAAAATTCATTATAGTTTTATCACTCAATACAATTTGAGTCGAAACCCTAGCAACAACTTTTTTATACACCACTTAAACTACTTGCAATTCTATATAAGACACAAGATTACTCACTACAATTACTTATTTGTTGCAAATCCCCAAGTAGCAATTCTTAGCAATGAAACTTATAATCCCTTCACTTACCAGAAGCACATGATGGATTTTCCCATGTGGGAAAATGCCATTTCTAGTTTCTACTTGAAAGTTCAATATGGGTATGAAACACCCTTGAACGTTTAGACCCCAAATTACAAAAATACCAATTTAAACTTTATATCAAACAATTAATGTGCGGAACATGATACTAAGCTAATGACAGAATTGATAGACAATCTAAGTCAAATATAAACACATTCACAGCAGTAAATATAAGGCAAAGATAAAGGGAAGAAAGATGCAAACACACGGACAGCACACGAGGTGTTATCGAAGAGGAAACCGAAATCCTCGGTGTAATACCTCTCCCCCGCCTTCCAAGTGGTCAATAATCCACTAGAAAATGTAGTTGGGATACATGAACAACAATAGACCCTCTAAGCTTAATCTACCCAGGTACCTAAGCCCTCTAAGCTTCTTGCTCCAACGAGGTTGCGCCGAACCTTTTTCTTTTCTAGCTTATCAGATTCCGCTACTTGACCATAGCATCAACCAATGTATATTGGTTCCTTCCAAACTGCTTCCCTCAGCACTAAATAAACCTTCTCATAGACGTG
Organism: Quercus variabilis; assembly: GCA_030445155.1. Taxonomy (NCBI): domain Eukaryota; kingdom Viridiplantae; phylum Streptophyta; class Magnoliopsida; order Fagales; family Fagaceae; genus Quercus; species Quercus variabilis. The sequence goes on along the minus strand of CP129450.1, from coordinate 27,669,911 downwards.
GGTGTGGTGAAATAAGGATTTGGTAAAAGACCTCTCAAGGGTATGACAATGGAGCGGAAGAGAGTAGAGAAATTTGTAGAGTTTCTTAGATGAAGATTGGGGACGAGACAATCTTGTTGTTCTCTAAGGTTTTCTCTCACAAAATTCTCTCTGGAAGCTCTCTACATTTAATGGGTATAAAGGTCTATATATAGTGAGGTGAGATGAGAATACGAAGAGACATATTTTTGCCAAACAGGGTAAATTGGCAGCTTGGTCTCGCGGCTTGTCCAAGTCGCGAAATCAAGTCGCGACGTAACAGCCTGGCCAGCCTGGGACTTTTTCCTGTAGTGCAACAGCTGGCGCGACCCTTCAGCTTCCCTGCGTGCATCTCTCGTGCCTGAGGTTGGCGACTTGCATCTGCGAGCCACCCGCGAGTCTTAGCCACGAAGCTCTGCTTCTTTGCACATACTTGAGCTTTTCTTCACAACTTCTCACACATTACCCTTACAATAATCCCACCTAAATACAGGGTTACTAAGTGCTTAAATTACAAGCAAATTGGCACGGAATAAAACTAACAAGATAGTTGATAAATTTCAACCTTACAATCTCCTCCTTTGGCTATTCCGTGACAAAACCCTAAAACAAACTCTAGACTTAACGCGTGAGTTGGGAACAGTTGGAAAACTCATTCACACCTAACTCTAGAATCTGCGAAGCTTTAAAACCATAAGAACAAGTAACTCCTAAAACACAACAACACAATAAGTTCATTGTATATAGAAACTTGTAATGCATATGGAGCAAGCACAATGCGATCATGCACAATGGAATAAAGCAGTAAACTGTGGTAAGACCAAAATAGATAATCACTATAGCCAAGTGATCACAATGCTCATTCATACTTGGAATGAACATCCGGACATTCAAGACAATAGACTCAAGGTAAATTGCTTGAATGATCAACACTTAACTAATGCACAGTACATGAAGTATGTGCATCTAGGAAAAATCCTACAAGGGCACAAGAGTGACAGTACTTAGAGGAAAATGCAAAACATTTAGATGAAAGTACTGATTAAACAAAGTACAAAGGATGCATAAAGCATGGCACAAACCACAAAGACCTACAGACTGTGCAAAAGAATAAACGCTTAAAGCTTACAGAAGTATCATGGGTACAAAACAAAGACTTAAAGTGCTGAAGCTGAATAACATCATACTATAAAAATGCTGAAATAAAATATAAAAACAACATCAATATATAATAATTAAACCAAATTTAAACCACAGTGTATCAACCCTATAACAACAGTAGTTATCCAAGCATAGTATCTAAATTATAAGCAAAAACAACATAAACACTGTATATAATAGTGAGACTCCCTCTCAAAATAAGCACTCCCTCTCAAGAACTGCCCTCAAAAGTTCTCCCCCTTTTTGACCGGAATGGCCAAAGGGTCACTGCTCCTGGTTGGTGGAGAGGCTGTCAATCTTAGCTGAAAGCACATCAATCTGATCCTGCATTACTATCATCCTTTCAGTCTACTGACTTTGAACTTCTTTGAGTCCATCAAGTCTTTCCATGATGATTTGAAATGTATCAGGAGGAGGTGCTGCTGATGAAGTTGAGGCTCTACTCCTCTTTCTTCTGCTCCTAGGTGTGATTGATTGTTCTGCATCTTCTGCTTTAGTCTCCATTGGATCCTCTTACTCTTCACCACCTGGAAGATGACTTTGTATCCTTGTGAAGGTGAATTTGTTTATTGCTGATAGTGGAGTCAGGGGACTGATATCTTAAGGAATTCTAACACCCTTCTTTCTGAAGATCCTCATGAGGAGACTAGGAAAGACCAACTTTGCCCTGGTAGTAGTTTTAGTCTCGTCCAAGATGGTGTCATAAATGTGTGAGTTGATGTCAATGATGACTTTCTCCTTGAGCTCCATGGGAAATATAGCTCTGGAATTAGTAAGAGTAGTCATCTTTCTTATGGGATACAAATTGAACATCATGATGGCGGTTAAACATCTCATGTCTACAGGAAAGGCATTAGTGTTGAGACATTTCCCTTCCTTAGTACCACTAATCCGAGCCTGGACCGTATCTAGGGACATCATCCTGTCTTTGTAGTTGATGAATTCATACTCCTCTAAACCCTTAAGACCAAGGACGTCATCAATGTCATGTGCGTCTAAGGTGAACTCATGTCCTCTTACCCAACAGTTCATCTCTTCATCCTTTATGATTACATTTGCATAGAATTCCCTTATCAAGGGATCACAGACTGTAGGTAGATCACTCAACAACTTTTCCCATCCTCTTCCTTGAAAGCACCCTGGAATGAAAGTGTCCTTCAAATCATGTAGGTCAACAAATCTCTCCTGGATAATGGTGACCTTCATAAAGAAATCTCTGTATCTCTCAAAGTGCTTGACAGACCTAAATAGATTAGGGTCCATCTTCATTCTTTTGTCAGCTTTCTTAGCAGTTGTCTTCTTCTTTGAAGGAAGTGCAGCCATCTGTAAACAAGCAAAAAAGGCCACAAACAAGACATAGTATAGAATGGGGAAATGCACACACATTAGTAACAAGTTAGTTACACAGTGATAAACAGAGTGACCAGACACAAACACAGAATAAGTACAGTTGATAACCAAACATTGGATATAACAAGTTAGCTAAGGTTAAATTGAAATATGCAGACAAAAACAGATAAATATGTTCAAAAACAGTGAGTCAAGACCCATTTGGTATGAACAGTGCAAAAAAATGTAGCAACACCTACACGATATGGTGACATAAGAGTCAAAAACAAATGGTAGTCATAATCACCAATACCACAACTAGACATATAAATTTAGAACCATGGTTAAAAAAGAAAAAGGAAAACCCCACATTCATATGCCTAAAAACAAACTGACAAATATCAATGCTCAAACTCAGGATAAATGACCTGATGTAAGCAAAGAGTCCAAAATAGTCAATGCAACAAGAGCAAATAGCATCATACACCCAAACTCAACAATATATGCAAACCCATGGTCGAGCCCCTCAAAATCACAACCTAGCAACTCAACACACAGATTCAAGAGAACAATAATGAAATCATGATGAATAAGGTGAAGACAAGAAAGCCCATACCTTTTTCTTGATGTTTGATGAAGACATGATGCAGAAATTGAGAACTTTTTCAAAGAACCATGGAGTGTTGAGAAAGAAATTTTGAGGAGAAGATGAGCAGACACTGAACTTCAAGGGAAAAACTGAAAAATAGTTTTAAAACTTGACTTTAAAACGCAAAACACGCGTTTTTCGCGACTGGATCAAGTCACCAGTAAGTTGCCAGGTTAAGTCGTAAAACACTGTGAAGAGAAGAAACTTGAGAAATTTCTCTAAGTATTTTTCGCGACTAGAAGGTCTACCCGCGAAATAGTCGCGATATGAGCCACGAAATTCTCTGAGTACCTCTCGCGATTGGACCTTCCACCCGCGAACCAGTCACCACACTGACTCGTGAAAACAAGAAAACTCAAATTTTGGAAAAAAAATTTTCTAAATCTTTTTCGCGATTAGAGCATTTACTCGCTAGTTAGCCGCGAAAAATCTCTGAGTGATCTCATGATTGGGACATGCGACTGGGCCAACCCGCGACTTAGTCACCAAAACAGGGCATCACTATTTTTTTTTTTTTTTTGAAATTTTTGACATTTTTGTAAAAACAAAGTACTTTACAAAAAAAAAATCAAAACACTCAAAGTTTTTTTTTGTATTTGACCAACAAAGATTGAGCATGTGAAAACACATTTAATCAAGTACAATCACACAAATGAATCTGACATTCATTGAACATAGACTTGTGTGTTGTGTGTGGATATCAAAAATGAGATAGTCCTTAGTCCAATGTGAAGCTTCAATGATTAATTCAATCAAGGCATATACAACTAGCACTAGATAGTGTGATCTATCTCAATTATAGAAACATGCATATATGACCTCCCACAAGTACTTGATAACAATTTTTTGAAACTTTACATTTGGCTCCATATTCAACATATCATTTGTAATTTTTTTGAGCAGATAAAATCTAATTGAGAGATAGATGCCTGAAATTTTTGATATTTCAATTGATGTGTTAGCTTTTAACTTTTTGGGCATCATTCATACATTTTATTTTGGTCGCTTTCCCTTTTTCCTAGTCGAATACTAGTTTGTGCGACAGGTTTTTGCAGCTCTATACCTATTTTCATTTGGAGATTTACATTTAGAGAGCTCTTTTAAACAAAATAAATAAATAAATAAATAAAAGGTGGGAAAATATATAGGCACAAGTCTATGCATGTCTCAAAATCAACAAAACCATTCACTAGTCATTTATGACAAGGTTGAAGATCTATTTACAACAGTCACATAGATTTCAGAATTTCTTCCACAATGATATGAGTGCACGAGAGACAAGCTAAGCTCGTTAAATGCACAAAGCCATAAGTACAAAGGTACAAGGCAAAACATGCTTTAAGACAAAAACTCAACAACGTGATCAAACTTTTTGGATTTTCTACTTTTTATGTGTTTTTGGATTTTTGACACAAAAACAGTAAAAGATTGATCAAAAAACCAAAACATAAAGAACAATGTAAAACATTTGAACCAAAGACAAACAAAAAAATCTAAAAACTAGCAATAAGCACACAACCAAGCATATACACAAACATGGGAAGTATTGATGCATGGACGCGTTGTAATGCTTATGCATGAGTATCCATCGTCACCCACACGTCACGTGCGTTTGGGGTAATATCCTTGATGGATCGGGTACGAGAGTTAAGGTTGTCAAACCTTCGTGTGAAGCTTTCCAAGCAATTTGTGAACGCACCGATCATCTTCATCACGTCCATCATTCCTGGATCACGTTTTTGGCTTCTTGGTTGCTCACCACCCCAAGTCCTCATATCATTTCTTCTTCCTCGTGACTGAGGAGCACTTGCATTGTTGTCTACTCTTAGCTTTTAGTAGTTGGGTCTAATATGTCCTTGCATTCCGCAATAATGACAAACATACTCCATTTTAGGACTCTGCTGCTGTCTTGGGAGTGATCTTCCTCTAACTCCATATCTGGATTCTGATTGATTACTGGACTTATGTAATACCCGTTGATCAGCCACATTCTTCTTCTTCTCAGCTTTAATTTTCTCAGGACTGGACCTATCCACAGTCGTCTCCTTAGCCTTTACAAACTTCACTTCTTTGGTGACATTTGTTGATGAGCCACTTCCTCCGGTGTATCCCAATCTGGATTTGTCTGAGGCATGTTTTTGAGATGAAATAACATCATCTAGCTTCCTGGAGGAGACCCTATCTATCTTGGCATGAGCTTCCACTACCTTTTGCTCAAGGAATCTCACTTTTGTGTAAGCTTCTGATAGCTCACCATTAAGTGCTTCAATCTCACATTTTGCCTCCTTGTATCGTGCCAGGAGACTTTTGTAATCTTCCTCAGCCCTCTTCATCTTCTTAATGGCTACATTAGCCACCTTAACATATTCACCAGTCTTCTCAAGGAGTGAGTTGTAAGTCTCTTGCAATCCCACTGCTTCTCCAACTTCCTCATCTTTAGACTCCTCGACTATTCTAATAGACTCCAAATCAGAATGCTCACCAAGCTCCTTCACAAGAATATCCAAATCCTCTGAGGTCTGCACATGAGCAATGGTCATGAATGCGGAGTAATTTCCTTCTCCGTCATAGCTCTCTTTCGAGTCAGAGTTTGATGAATCTGAGTCACTCAGAGTAGTGGCATAGACCTTTCCTTTGGACTTCAAATAGTTGGGACATTCCTTTTTGAAGTGTCCGTGTACATTACACTTAAAGCAAGTGATTCCATGAGATGATTGGGAATCTCTATCACCCTTCCTTCGGAATTCTTTCTTCTCCCTCCCGGAACTCTAAAATTTTCCTTTGTCACCAAATTTTCCACCATTCTTGAATTTTAAGAATTTTCGGAAGTTTTTTACAAGATACGTTACATCTTTATCTACTCCATCTTCTTCGGAAGGATTATCCATTCTTTCGGTGATGGTTTTAAGAGCAAGCGATTTACTCATCTTGTGGGAAGGTAGTCCAAGCTCATACGTTTGAAGTGACCCAATGAGCTCTTGGATATTAATTTCATCCAAATCCTTGCTTTCCTCTATGGCTGTGACTTTTGCTCGAAAGCTCTCCAGTAAGAACCTTAAAATTTTTCTCACCACCTTATTATCTTCAATCTTCTCTCCAAGATAGAATTTAGCAATTACAATTTCATTAAGCTTCCCATAGAATGAATCAAATGGTTCATCATCTCCTATCTTGAGCTCTTCAAATTTGGTGGTAAGCATCTAAAACTTTGTGTCCTTAACTTTCTTTGTACCATTATATGTCGTCTCCAAAATCTCCCAAGCTTCCTTGGCTACCGTCATATGAGAGATCCTGTGGAATTCATCAGGAGACACACCACAAAAAATAGCATTTAACGCTTTACTATTAGCATTGGCTACTGCAAGAGCTACCTTATCCCAAGTTGACTTAGGATCTGTCAGCTTGGTCCAACCAATCTCAACCGCATCCCAAATAGTATCATTTATAGAGCATAAAAATGCTCTCATTCGGACTTTCCAAAATGCATAATTATTACCATCAAAAAATGGTGGAACAGTGGGAGATTGAGACCTATCCATCTCAACAAGGGGTCAAGGATCACACTCAGGTATTAAAACCACAACAAGTGTACCCGTTCTGATACCAATTGAAAGTTCAACATGGGTATGAAACACCCTTGAACGTTTAGACCTTAAATTACAAAAATACCAATTCAAGCTTTATATCAAACAATTAATGTGCGGAATATGATACTAAGCTAATGATAGACTTGATAGACAATCTAAGCCAAATATAAACACATTCACAGTAGTAAATATAAGGAAAAGATAAAGGGAAGAAAGATGCAAACACACAGACAACACACGATGTGTTATCGAAGAGGAAACTGAAGTCCTCGGCGTAAAACCTCTCCGCCGCCCTTCAAGCGGTCAATAATCCACTAGAAAATGTAGTTGGGATACATGAACAGCAATAGACCCTTCAAGCCTAATCTACCTAGGTACCTAAGCCCTCCAAGCTTCTTGCTCCAACGAGGTTGCGCCGAACCTTTTTCTTTTCTAGCTTTCCGGATTCCACTACTTGACCATAGCATCAACCAATGTATATTGGTTCCTTCCAAACTACTTCTCTCACCACCAAATAAACATTCTCACAGACGTGGGCGTGGTGAGATAAGGATTTGGTAAAAGACCTTTCAATGGTATGACAATGGAGAGGAAGAGAGTAGAGGAATTTGTAGAGTTTCTTAGATGAAGATTGGGGACGAGGCAATCTTATTTTTCTCTAGGGTTTTCTCTCACAAAATTCTCTCTGGAAGCTCTCTCCATTTAGTGAGTATAAGGGTCTATATATAGTGAGGTGAGATGAGAATATGAAGAGACATATTTTTGCCAAATAGGGTAAATTGGCGGCTTGGTGTCGCAGCTTGTCCAAGTCGTGAAATCAAGTCACGACATATTGGCCTGGCCAGCCTGGGACTTTTGTCCTGTAGTGCGACAGCTGGCGCGACCCTTCAGCTTCCCTGTGTGCATCTCATGTGCCTGAGGTTGGCGACTTGCAATCGCGAGCCACCCGCGAGTCCTAGCCGCGAAGCTCTGCTTCTTTGCACATACTTGAGCTTTTCTTCACAACTTCTCGCACACTACCCTTACAATAATCCCACCTAAATAGAGGGTTACTAAGTGCTTAAATTACAAGCAAATTGGCACAGAATAAAGCTAACAAGATGGTTGATAAATTTCAACCTTACACTACTCAAAAATCAACACACAAAGGGCCAAACTTTCACAGACCAACAAACTCAAGGACCGTTGAAAGATAAAACTATTGAAATATTTCATCAATTGAAAGATGAAGCAAACCATAAACCAATAGGATCATAGCATCAAATATTGTCCATTGTAAACCCATAGGATCATTTTCTTCTTCTCTGGAAATCAAACTAACAGAATCACTTCACCTGAACCACTAAGAAGAAGAAAATTTGACAAAAGAATTACTTCACCTGATATGTATACAGTAATTTCAAGTCTCAAATTTAATGTTTGTTTCATTTGTAATTTCCATTAACTTCTATGAAACAAGCACACAAAAACCCCAACCCAAAAATTAAATCAAACCAATAAATTCCAACTGAAAAATAGAGAGTACTTGAAAATTTGAAATAACAATACTTGCATTGGAAAGAAAGAAAGAAAAAACACTAGGGGCGAGAGGTTATGACAGTGGTGGGACCACGAGGGCAAGTGGGACAAGGACGGCAAGACAACAGCCAGATAAAGAACTCAACGCTGGGCATTTTTTCTTCTCGTTTTTGCTTGAAGTTTTTCTACTCCCTTCGTCTCAAATTGTTTGGCATAGTTAGAAAAACCCAATTATTTAAGGAAACATCATTAACTGCCTTAACTCTTTAAAAAAGTTATAAATTTCCTAAATTACCCTTAAACAAATTTATCAAAAAATTATTTATGAAAAAAAAAAAGAAAACATTTCTAGTATTGGTGCCCATTGTCAAGCAATTTTCAAAGTCATTGTAAATTTCAAATTCTATTAATGTACTACTCTTACAATTTGCAAACCTATATTCAAATCCAAATTCTACAGCCACCAAGCCTAATCCAATCAATCTTTATCTTTAAATCAAATTTTAATATGGTAGATTAGAAATTCTACTGGTGGCAAAACAATAGCTTTAGTACTTCTACTCTTGCTACTTTTGGGGTTTCTTTGCCAACATAAAATTCTATCCCTAGCTTGCCTCATCAACTTGGTTGTTATCCACTTATCCTCTCTTCAATTCTTATCTTTCCAATAAAAAATGAATGACCTGTTAGAAAGAAAAAAAAAAAAAAAAAAAAAAAATTTACACGCCCCCAAAAAAAAAAAAAAAAAAAAAAAAAAGGCAATGCAGAACATCAAGCAATCTTTGAAGAATTTCTCAAGCAAAGTGAGAATGGAAAGTTAAGAAGAGGCAGCATAAGTCACATTGCAACTAGAGTGGCTGCCAGCCCCAAAACAATTCGAAGAATCTGGCAATAAGATAAAGCTTCTCAACTCGAGAATTTTGTTGTTGATGTGAATTGTAAATTTCCTAAACGTGTTAGATGAAAACGAATCCAAATAGATTTCGATGAGGTTTCAAAAATTCCTTTTGTCGACGTACCAATATTCGATCAATGGTTGCTGTTATGAATGTGGCAAATCAACACTCCATAGACGTATTAAAGAAGGTGCTTTTATTAGGCCACACTTAAATACTTTGAAGCCATATCTTTCTACAGAGAGCAAGAAAGCGAGACTTCAATTTTGCTTATCCATGCTTGAGCCGAATAGTCTCAACAACAATCCAATTTTTAAAAGTATGTTCAATTGTGTCCATATTAATGAAAAATGGTTTTACATGTCCAAGGAATCAGAAAAGTATTATCTTCTCCCTCAAGAACAAGAGCCTTTACGTACTAGTAAAAGCAAACGGTTTATTACCAAAGTAATGGTTCTTGCTGCAGTAGCTCGACCAAGATTTGATTCATTTGGAAATCAAGAATTTGATGGAAAAATTGATAATTTTCCATTCAAATACAAGGCGCCTGCCAAATGCACCAGTAAGAATCGTGTAGCTGGCACAGTAGAGACAAAGCTAGTATCATCAGTGACCAAAGATGTGATAAGATCATGCTTAATTGAGAAAGCAATTCGAGCTAAATGGCCACATGATACGAATGATGTCATATTCATTCAACAAGACAATGCTAAGCCTCACATTGACCCGAATGACCCTGAATTTCTTGAAGTTGCATCAAGTGATGGATTTAATATAAATTTATCTTGTCAACCATCTAATAATCCAAGCATGAATGTTTTGGATCTTGGATTTTTTAGAGCTATTCAATCACTGCAGCATCAAGAAGCACCTTCAACAGTTGATGATATAGTCAATGCAATAGAAAAAGCTTTTCACGATTTGCCATCACAAAGCCTAAATCCCGTTTTCTTAACTTTGCAACAATGCGTGATTGAGGTGATAAAAGATTTTGGAGAAACAATTATAAGTTGCCACATATGGGAAAAGGAAAATTGGAGAAGTATGGTCCTCTTCCCTTCAACATGGATGTGATTGCGATATTGTGGAAAAAGCCATCCTTCACCTCTAGTAGATGATTTTAATTCATTTTTAGCAACTTTTGTTTTATTCTATTTTTCCCAATTTCTTTACCCTTGTACATATTTCTTGTATCCTCTGTAGATGGCTTTTTGTTGAAGGTTTTTTGTTTTTGAGGGGAAAAAAAAAATCTGAATAAGAATGGTGTGTATATGGATTAAGATGTTTAGCTTTTATTTTTCTTTGTTGAAGGTTTTATTTTTTTTATTTTTTAATTTGAATAAAGATGGCTTGTATAGTGAATTTCAAAATTTAGGTTTTTAATTTTTTTTTTAAATTAAAAAAAAAAGCTCCCACATATCAATTAAGGGCATAAAAGGAATGTTAATAAATTAATGGTGTTTGACTTTTCAAATAAGATATTATTTTGGAATATCCCAAAATGAAATACAAACAAAAAAAATTTGGGACGGGGGAGTATTTAATATAGTATTAATAGTAATAATGTAATATACTAATATCTATCTAATATAAGTATCTAACTAGCACAAAGCTTGTTTAAAAAACTCTGGTTATAAACTTGTTTAAAAAACTTTATATATTACTTTCGTGTTTGTGTTCTAATAAATATTACTGTTTCCTCAAAAAAAAAAAAAATTATATATATATATATATATATATATATTGTAAGGGCTCGGATTTGTGCTAAAACACAAGAGCTTGTTTTGACCCCAAATTTTAAGTTATTGCTAGATTACTTTTACTTTTACTTAATCAAAGTGCGGAACAAGAGTAAATGTGTGCAATGAACCGATACTACTCTAGTGCATACACATGAATAATAAACAATAAAAGTAAAGTACAAGAGTAAGGGAAAAGAGATGCAAACACAAGATAACATTAAGACGTGTTATTAAAGAAGAAACTAAAGAACTCGGCCAAAAATCTCTCCACGACCCTTCAAGTCGAAATCGGTCCACTAAAGAATAAAGTTGGAGTACACGAATCACAAAAGACCCTTCAAACCTAGTCTACCCAATGTACTTGAGCCCTCCAAGCTCCTGCTATCAACAGACTTCTCGGAGTTATGTCTTCTCTAACTTTCTAGATCATGTGATACGCCTGATTGCATTTACCAAGTCTCACCAGCTTTTTTTGGCAAATCCCCAAAACTTCCCAAGCTCCAAAACACTCTCTACACTTTTAAATAGGTGTGGGTACAAATCTCCTCTTAAGATATGACAATAGGAGAGAGAAGGAGAAGAGACTACAATGATTTCTCACTAAAAGATGAGTAGCTCTCTTTCTAAAAGATAGGTGTGTTGTGTTATAGAAAATCTATCTAGGGTTTTTCTCTTTGATTAGGCTTTCTTATTTTTTTGGGTAACGAAGGTATACATAGTATAGGTGAAGGGTAAGAAAGTCACACTTAAAATCCTTCAAGCAGAGAGTTTCGCAGGTACCTTGCGGGTTGGCCTTTCTTGTGAGACATTTGCAAAATTGACAGCTTGGCATGACTTTTCAACTTCTAGCATGTGCTTCTTATGTGCCATTTTCATGACAACTCTTCTCGTGAACTTCTTGTGAGCTAGTCATGAAACTGCACTGATTCTTCATTTCATGCTCGATTCTTTACCAACTTAATACTAAACACAATACAATAAAATCTCACAAAATATAAGGAAATAAATTAATACACTTACAACACTTTTTGTCATGGAATAAAGCCAACATAAAACATAGTTGTAAATCACAACTTTACAGTCTCTCCTTTTGGCTATGTCGTGACAAAGCATCCTGTAACAAACTCTAGACTTAAACGTGAGTTTAGGAACAATGGCAAAACTCACTCACTCCTAAATCTAAAATCTGTGATGAAATTGGAACACAATATCTTCAACCTGAAACACTTGCATAAAACACATTACACCCTTAAGATAAAGCAAGTAATAATAGGACAAGTATAATGTAACAAGTGAATATGTGATCAAGTAAACATGATGTGAAACATATGAGCAACTTGATCAAACACTAAGCAGTCATATGTAAATGACTACAATGATCACATAGTAAAGCAAATGATCATTCAAACATACAACCACCAAAAAAAAAAAAAAAAAAAACCACAATAGCATAAGGATGTATGTATGTTCAGCACATAAACACGACGATGCGATGAGAGTAACAAAGTATAATTACTAAAGGTAACTCAAAGCACCATAAAGTAATGAGAAAACAAGCCTAAAGTAAAACAAAGCAAAACAAAGTTTTCTCTTAAAAAAAAAAAGTCTTCTCCCCTTTGGTATATGCATCTCCCCTATGGCTTTCTCCCTATATGAATGTGCACAAGAGAGAATATCTCCCCCTAAGAATGTGCACATGAGTCATATAAAAATGATGATACACTCTGGTATATTCTCTAGTATACTCCTCTCATTTTTGTCACGAATAGACAAATGAATCAAGAGGAAGGAGAAAAAGAAAAGAAGATATGAACAAGGGTAAAATGCATGAGTGGTGTAAGATGAATGAGAAAAATAAGCTCAAACAGAAGATAAAACATCTTAAAAGTAAAAAGTTACAAAGCATAAAGAAAACATAACATGCTAAGGATGATGGAACAAGATAAAGACCAAGGCATGACATCAACACAAGAACATGTTATATGTGCTAAAAAGGTCTAAAAAGACTTAACTAACATGAGTGAATGCAAAACATGTCAAGTGATAGAGTGTGTGCATAAATATACATCTAGTGTGCATAAATAGTGCATCGAGTGTGCATGTAAGATGCATGACCAATGCATGAGCAATCACTCATGGAGCAAAGTGTGTAAAACACACAACCAATGATCAAAACATGAGAAACATGAATAATTATGGTGATATACAAAAATTAGTACTCATCAGAGTCCAAAAGAGTGAAAAAAAATACCATAAAGGCATTTTATTAAACACTTAGAGTGCACACACTACACATGTATATTAAACAATGCATGAACATATGAAAATCTTGCCTAAAAACATGTTATTTTTGCCACAGGGGGCCAACATCCAAAGCAAATTATCATTTAAAACAAAACTCGATATAAATGATTGACAGAAATTAAGTTTTCCAATCTCCATTTGAGAAAATCCCAACTATAAACATAAAACCCCTAAAAACATAATCTAAGGATCAAAATCAATGAAAGGAGTTCAAGTTACCTTAGAGATGTTAATGGAATGAAAAATAGTTGAATTTAGTTAGGTTTTGATGTAGAAACATTAAAATAGGGGTTTGGAGAAGATGAGAGAAGTTTAAAACAAATGTTCCATGAAATGCACTTTAAAAAGTTGATTTGGAAAATTTTGAAGGTAGTTGGGAATTTTCGTACGTAGTTGGGAATTTTTGCGAGTAAGCCCTTCTCGCGAATAATTTGTGAAACACTTGTGAAACTCTCTGTTCAAACTTGTGACTGAGCTTACTCGTGAAATAAGTGGCAAAAACACCTAGAAAACTTTTTTTTCACACAAAATCAACTTGAAAAACATGGGTGATACAAATCACTTCGAAAAGCAAATAAAAAAACAAAAATATTTTTGATTTGATCCACATATGGTTGAGTGCACGCACATCACTAGGGGTGTTCGCGGTGTGGTGTGGTGTGGTGCGGTTTTGGGCCATTTTTAGTACCGCACATTGCGGTGCAGTTTAAATAAAACCATAACTGTACCGTACCTTATTTTTGCGGATACTTGTGCGGTGCGGTGCGGTTTAAAGTTCAGCCAAAATCATAATCGCATTGCACCTCATTTTTATGGTTACATATGCGATGCGGTGTATAAGATGCGGTTTGAATGATTTGAAGTTGGTATATTTTTCAAATTTTAGGTTTTTTCTACCCAACCCAAAACTAATTTTTCCCTTTGTTTTAGTCCAAGTTTTAAACTATTAAGCTAGTTTTTCTTTATTTTGGGTTAACCTTCCTAATTATCACTTGCTAGGGTTATCAAACTATTTTTTTTTTTAAACTAGGGTTATTAAACTATTAATAATATATTTAATATTAAAAATAATTAAATATATTAATATATAAAGAGAGTACGGTGCGGTTTGTGCAGTTTTCTTATTATAAAACAGCAAACCGCAGTGCATCATGTGGTGCGCTGCACTATTACTTGTGGTGCGGTGCGGTTATGTCATTTTGTGGGCGGTTTTTGTTAGGATTAGTACCCTTAAATCCTATTGTATGATGCTGTGTATGATATTAAGTATGAAATTATGTATGACTTAATATTGTGTTTAATAAAGTTGTTTTATTATTATTGAAATAATGTTAACATGAATATTCGGACATTATCACATAGTCCATGAGATGCATAGTATGTGATTTAGTCACAGAAGATATAAGTCACAAGTTCTTTGTAAACTCAGAATTATAGTTCGTAGTCGGTGATGAAATTAGGCATTTTATCTACGAAGACTATAACATATCAACTACGATGATTTATCTTGATCATGGAAGTGGAGACTTCTAGTTGATGTGTTAATATGTTTTAAGAGTTAAGACATATTAAACTAGATCGCTATGAGATTTATTATTCTCCTAAGGACTGTCAAATGAATAATAAATCTCACGACTTATATTTGCATGAACTTCTAATCCTGAGAGAATAATGGACTTGATTATGAAGTGTAGGTTGCTTTGATATATCAGGAGTGAGATTTAAAGTTATGGTCAGAATCTCAGTATGTTGGGCAGCCACATTTAGTGTTGATGGAACATATATTCTCAAAATGGAATTCATAGTCTCTTAACGGAGATATAAAATATTTACTTGAGATAAGTTTAATGGGTCTATTATTCAGAGAGTTAGGCCTAACTACTTTGGTAAGAAACTACTGAAGTATATATTTATGAAATTGGATTTCATAAATATATGATGAATAATTTAAAAGAATTAAACCGTGTACTCAAGGATTAAGATGTAGTAATCTACAAAGTGGCAGTCCACATTTATGACTTTGTATTACTACGAATATTTTATGAAGGGGTTTGCATGTACAATAAAGTCTTGGGATATAATTTGTAGATAAGGCTTAGAGTGAAACTATATATAGTGGTATTAAATATAGTTAATAGTAATTTTGGACTTGTCTAGAGTTGACAGAAAAGCCCAAGGTCCATTAAAGCTAGTGTCTTATTAGTCCCTTTTGGTCTCACTCCAAGCTACACACTTAAGCCCAATTCAAAGGCCTAAAAGGCCAGCCCAATTAAATGATTGGTTAGATACAAAAGGAAAAAATGTTCAGAATTTTAATAAAGAGAAAAACATCATTGTAATGGTGTGTATGAGAATATAAGTCACTCCTTTAATGAAATTGGAGTGAAGATTAAAAGTATTCCCAAGTGCTTCGATCGTTGTTTTGAAATTCACTGCTTCAAGGTACGCTCTCTTATACTCTAATTCTAAAATTTACATAGTGCATGTTATAGATTGAGAATGAAGTAGATCCATTAATTTTTCGCTGTGCACATACTTATTTCCTTCAAATGGTATCAGAGCGGTCTTCATTTGTTTAAATTTAAATTTAAATAGATTGGAAATTTAAATTTAAATTTACTTAAATTTAAATTTAAGTACGTTAAATTGAGTCTTAAGGCTATAGCATCAATAGAATTCAGTTTTGACATCAATCTCTGTCTGTAATGTTCATATGTAGAATGTTGTTCATGAAAAACGAAGAAAATTGCCTCAGAAAATTTCTGAAAATTCGAGTTTCGCGATTTTCGATCGATCGAAAATTACTTTCAATCAATCGAGTCAAACAATGATCAGACTTTTTAATTAGATTGATTTTCGATTGCTAGCCGATTGATCGAATTTGTTTTTGATCGATCGAAATGCAATCGAGTATCGATCAAACAAGTCAGGAGGTCAAGATCGAATTCTTTAATTTTTTTTATTGATCGAGGGGCACATTCAATCGATCGAAAAAAAGCATATCAGAAATTTTTCTAAGTGTTTTCACATGTAAAAGTACTAAGACTATGTGTAATTAGATTATGCATGTTTTGTAATTAAAAACCTTTTCTTTAAAACATCTAGTGGGAGAGAGATACAAGGGTTGGATCTCACGGCTTCCACTGTCGGTTCATACTAGTGTGAGATATATAGTTTGTCTTTACTTCGAGCTTAGCATTCCACGCGGAGAGTATTTATTTCATGGTCCTACAAGATTGAATTTCTTGGTTTATAGTGGTATGATCAAACACCTTGTCTTAGCCTCGAGCTTTGCATTCCATGCGGAGGGTGTTTTGTATTATGGTACTACAAAATAAGCCTGTTAAGGGGATGAAATGTGGCTACACATGATTCTAGACAATGGTATACACTAGACTAAATATTATAGTATCCTCTATGCCAAGTTCTTACTATCATTATTTAGAGGCCAAATGTATAACGGCATATTATTAGTGTTTGATAAGAGTTATCATGATAGCACTAATAGTGAGAATAGTTCTTAATCAATCATAATATTTTATATTCACTCTATGCTGAGGGATATTGAATATGGGATTGGGTTGTCGTTGCATATATTATATTATGGTTTTATTAAGGTTCCATACTATATGTTTATATGCTAAATTGATAATGTCCACTTTACTTATTATATTCATGTTTATTGTTCTTAATCAAAATAAATTGACTGGATCCAACTATGTTGACTGGAAAGAAATTTGGACATTGTTCTTTTGGCTGAAGAGCATAAGTATGTTCTTACTAAACCATGTCCTAGCTATCCTTCATTAGATGCTCCTCCCGAGGAAAAACAACGATATGATCGTTGGCAGAAATCTAATGAGATGGCTAAGTGCTACATCCTAGTATCTATCTCAAATGTTCTACAGCATCAAATGCAGGATGTAGAATAGCTTTAGACATTATGCTAAGTCTGAAGGAGATGTTTGGTAAGCAAGGTCGTTTTGCAAGGCAAGAAACCATGAGGCAAATTTATAATACCAAAATGGCTAAAGGAAGTTCAGTAAGGGAGCATTGTCTTACAATGATATCTAATTTGAATACATTGGAGGTTTTAGGTGCCGATATTGATGGAGAATCCCAAGTGGATATGATACTCCAGTCACTACCGGAATCATTCAAGGAATTCAGACTTAATTACAATATGAACAAAAAGGTTTATACATTGTCTGAATTGATGAATGAATTGGTAGTGGTGGAAGGCATCCTTGGTACTTCTAATGTTGAAGCCAATGTTGGTAAAGCTTGTACTTCTCAACCTAAGTCGAAAGGCAAGGGTAAGAAGAAGACCTTTGACAAAGATTAGTATCAATATAAGGGAAAAGTTATTAAGGTGGAATGAAAAGGCTTAACCTTTTGAGGATTTGCCTAAGAGACCCCAGTAGACCTCTTTATCATTGATGGCAGCAAAGCCAACCCGTTTGCCAATAGTTACAAATTGTTGGAAGTCAACGTCTAGCCCATGGCCTTTAGGAAATATGGCTAACCCACGCATGGCCCATCACCCTGAATCGACAGGTGCAGTCAGTCCTAACCCACGGGCCACAACAGAGTGAACCCCATCACACCTATAACATTCAAAATAGAGAAACAAATTTAACAACTAAGCATGAAAAGTGTAAGCTCTACTAATTAAGAGGTACAATATGGGCCCATAGTTGAGGCTAAGGGGTGCGTCTCAATATTATTATACTCAATGACATTGTAGTCTCTTTATTATAAAACATAAAGTTTAAGTTTTTTTTTTTTTTTTTTTTTGGTAAATAGAAAATAGTTAGGAGAGGAATAACTATTGTAGCTTCTTTACCTAACTGTTACCTTAATATCCCCTAATCGCTTCCAGGCTTAAACTTTATTTATAATAAAATATAAGGAGTACTAACATGTCACTAGTAGAAGAGCAATGACTTGAATCTAAAACGCTTTCTATAATAAAATCTTGTTGGCCTAAGGCCCCTTCTACTAGGCCACCAAACACGTTGGTAAAGTTTTAGGTTTGACTCATGGTAAGTTTAGGATTTATAAAGATATGTGGTAATAGATTATAAAGAAAAGTTTTTATTTATAACGATTTATGTGGTAATATAAGGATTTTTTTTTTTTTTTTTTTTTTTGTATAAAATAACCTTGTTGAGGGATGATGCTTACATCAATGAGTCTAGGCACATAATTTTTCACAATTTTTTTATTTTTAAATTGATCCTTTTTTTGTTATTGTGATTAGTGCAAAACAAAAATTGTATTAATGGTGGACTCAAGTGAAAGTGATATTATTCTAATCACTTCTAGCCAAGTTATTAAAGAAAAAAATTGTCCTTAACAATGTGCTTAGTATATAATTCACCTTCGCTTTGATGCTAACTCCATTTTCCATGTGAATTATAGCATAGGATGAGCCTTCTTCTGCCTGAAGGTTTACAATGGACTTGAGCTTGGAAGAGAAACGGATGGTGTCCATTGGCAATTCTTCTGCTAGAGCTTCCAACAAAGCTTTACGATTTATTGGTCTAGATTCATGTCCATGCCTGCGTCACCACGAGAGGGAAATAATGGGTTAAGCTTAGTGAACTTAGGGATGGATTTGGAGGTGAAAACATGAAGGATATGGTTTAAGTAATATACTTATCAGGTTGGGGGAAAGTGATTTGTTGAGTTGCTCCGGTATCAATATTTGTTACGTTTCCCCTATTATAGAACAAAAAAAAAAAAAAAAAAAAACAATACAGATCAAAATCTTAACTATTATATGATATTATGTACATGGATCACCTATTTTCTGGACATAATATATTTCCACTTATTCATATTAATTTTAAAAGAGTATGGAATAGAGATGAGATTTATGCGCTCTTTGGATTAATTTATTTTATATATATTTATTTTGTGAAAGTAAAGTTATACTTTTATAATAAAATAAAATAAAAAAGCTTTAAATATATTTTTGGAAGACAAACTTGAAAATTTTATATTGTATATAAATAAATAAAGCTAGAAGCTAATAAAGAAAAGCTAATCCAAACTTACTATAGCTTTTTTATATTTATTTTGACTATTTTAGTCTATTTTTATTACAATAATATATTTATTTATATTTTAAATAATTATTAAATTAATTATGACATCATCACGGTTTAACCTTGGTCTGACCTCAAAAATCTTGAACTTCTTCCTTTTACGATTCATTGAACGGTACGGGTTTTAAAACCATTCATTCAACCAGAGATATAGAGAATCGGTGGAGAACAAAGATGAAAGACCCATGGAGATCCTTCACATCGATCAAACTTGTTGATCTGCTCTGCCTCCACAGCCACTTGTCCTCCTCTCCACCAGTATGTGGCCCAAATGGGCCTCTCTCTCTCTCTCTCTCTCTCTCTCTCCTGATTTCATTAGGCTTGTGAGAAAGAATGTTTTTGTGGTTCGAGTATTTTGATTGTATTTTTGTTTTGATTGTGGTATGTTGTACTTTTCAACCGTTGAGATAAAGAAGCATTAGAGAGAGAGATGAACAAAGAAGAAAGGAGGAAAGAGAAAGAATATGTTTTTTTTTTTTTTTAATTTAGTTGGGTTTTTTTTTTTTTTAAATAAAATAATGATTTGGAGTTGCTACAGTGTTCTCTAGATCAAGAAAATTATTGTAGCAACTTCAAAAAAAAAAAAAAAAAAGGAAATTTTTTTGCTTTTAAAAATCTGTTGGAGCCGATTTTTTGGGTTTATTTTCCAAAAAATGAATGTGGCTAATTTATTGGAGATGCTCTATTAAAAAAATATCTTTTTGACACATTAAAATGTTACTTTATTTATTTTAATACACCACTTTATAATACACTATCACATATTCTATTCTTTTTTCATTTTATTTAAATACTCTTAATTAATTTATTTTTTCTTTACTTTTTTTTTAATTCTTTTTTATGCTTTCTTTTTTTGCTGTTCCCAGAGTTCACTAAAGAGATAGAGGAGAGAGAATATCTGAATAATTATTAATTAATTTCAAGTTCCCAACAGTTCTGAAGAGAGACAAATTTTTAAATTAAAAAAAAAAAACCAATATTTATGGTCAAAATGGGTATTTAGCCCTAATTTGATAACTATATAGCAAAATACCACTTTTTTAAATTTAGCAAAATGCCATTACTTTGAGTCTTTTGGCTAAATATTGCAAAAAAAGGAGTTTATTGTTGTTATAGGCACTATTCAAAGTTATTTAGCAAATTGAGGAGAGAGGCTAAATTTTGGCAACACCGTTGTTGAAATTGTAAGAAAAAGTATGAGAGGGAAGAAAGTTGAGTGATGTGATTAGGAGGGAGAAAAAATGAATTTCGATAATGGTATTATCGAAATTCATTCCATTGCCCAACCACTGCCCGTGAAGTGCCCCCGGTGGGAGTGCCTGAATGAGTTGCCAATTGTGGCAACGAAGTTGCCGAAAATGGGAGGAAAAAAAAAAGTGGTTGCTGAAATCTAGGGAGGAATTAAAAAAAAAAAAGTGTTACGTTCACAATATTTTTACAACATTTTCACAACAAATCACATGTGATTAGTTATTAATTAGTTCAAATTTGAATTTAACACTGAGATTACTTTTTTAATCCAACAATAACAACTAGTAACAATCTGCCATTTAGGATTTGTTGTAAAAATGGTATACACATATCATTTCTCCAAAAAAAAAAAAAAAAAAAAGTGGCAATGGCATTGCCGAAATAAAGGGGGAAAAAAATTTGTGGGAATGAATTTGTGGCAATGGCATTGCCAAAATAGGAGGGAAAAAAAATTGTTGCAATTGGTTTGTGGCAATGACATTATCGAAAGAGAAGGGGAAAAAAATTGTGGGAATGACTTTGTGGCAATGGCATTGCCGAAATAGGAGGGAAAAAAAAAATTGTTGTAGTTGGTTTGTAGCAATGGCATTGCCGAAATAGGGCGGGGGGGAAATTGCAGGAGTGAATTTGTGGCAATGGCATTGTGGAAATAGGAAGGGAAAAAAAAATTGTGTCCATTGGTTTATGGCAGTGGCATTGCTGAAATAGGAGAGAGAGAGAGAGAGAGAGAGAGAGAGAGAGAGAGAGAGAGAGAGAGAGAGCTGTCTGAATGAAAAAAAAGTACACATATTCTTATTCTTCAGAAGTTTTTTTGACCTGTTTTGTGTGTATGTCATGTTCCTTTATTTCGTATTGTAAGTGAAGAGTCAATCAACCAATCACCTCACTTCTTCAACTGATTTTTATTCTCTGCTTGGAATATATTCATTGATCATTCTGTATAAAACCACCTATTGATATTACACCTAAATCTATTTCAGAGATTCTTTTTTGTCTTTTTATTTCTCTTCTTCATCATAAAAGGCAAGTACCCTTGTCTTTTTATCCCCCCCCACCCCCCCTTTCGCTGAAGGATTGCATCTCCTCACAAAGTTATGTACTCCGATTCTTCAGTTACTCTTCTGCTTTGCTTTAGTGTGCACAACTAAGGATTGTAAGTTTTTGGTTAATGTAAGTTTTTTTACTTTGCTTATTAACTTACAGCTCTAGAAATTAACAGAATTATTATTATTGTATAAACATATGCTTTGTAAATATCAGAAACTAATACATTGTAAAATATTATGTATTGTTGTAGTTAATATTATTTGTATGCCTATGATTATGATTATTGTTGTTGTTATTTTTATTGTTCAAATTTTAGATTAATGAATTTTTTATGATTATCTGATTTTGTGTGTGTGTGTGTGTGTGTGTGTTTTTTTTTTTTTTTTTTTTTTTTTTTTTTTTGTAAGTATCACTCTATAATTCTCACTCTTTCAATTGGTATCACAATTGTGGTCAGCAT
Organism: Quercus variabilis; assembly: GCA_030445155.1. Lineage (NCBI taxonomy): Eukaryota > Viridiplantae > Streptophyta > Magnoliopsida > Fagales > Fagaceae > Quercus > Quercus variabilis. The sequence goes on along the minus strand of CP129450.1, from coordinate 27,647,836 downwards.
CTCAACTCTAATTAAATTTATGTATGTGTTTTGTTAATTTTGAAATTATTTAATATTATTTATTTTTATTATTAGTAATGTTGTTGTTGTTATTATTCAAATTTTAGATTAATGAATTTTTTATGGTTATGTGATTGTGGTTTTTTTTTTTTTTTTTTGAAGTACCACTCTATAATTCTCACTCTTTCAGTTGATATCACAATTGTGGTAAGCATCTCAACTCTCTAATTAAATTTATGTACGTGTTTTGTTAATTTTGAAATTATTTAGTATTATTTATTGTTATTATTAGTATATGACCATAAAAATTGTAATAAATCGTATTATTGTAATCTTGTTAATCAATTTTACTTTGTTATTATCAATTATTACATCTATTACTTGGAAAAAATATATTGCATAATATGTTTGTTGGTTTATAATAAACATATGTATGTGTATTATTATTATTTTTATTTAGTACAATAAATCGTACATTTGTGTTTCTTTTTCTTTAAAGTTTAGTTGGTATAAAAATTTATTAAGTTTCTTGAATCTTTACTTTTTAGGGTGGTTATAGGTTGGGAAATGAAAATTAATTATATGCTTTATAAATATTATACGCTAATATATTGTAAATATTATAAATGGTTATATTATAGTTAATACTAATTATTGTGTGTATGATTCTTTTTGCTAAAACTATTATTATTAAAAAGTTTGCTTCATAAATCCTTTATTTGATTTTCTTTCAATTTTATTATGAACTACAAGCATTGTTAGTTATATTTAATATTTAGCATAAAAAATTGTAGTAGTCACTATATATTAATTTTATTATTTTTTGTTATTGTTCTTTTGTTTTTATTTAGGATTATATTTTTTTAGAAGATATTTATGATTATCTGATTGTGTTTTTTTTGTTCTTTCTTTCTTTTCTTGCAAGTATCACTCTATAACTCCTACATTCCTTCACTTCATATCGTAATTGTAGTAATCTTCTCAGCCCCCTAATTTAAAATTATTTTCTTAGTTTGTAATTTTTTATATAGATGGTTTGTAAAAAATATACCTTGCATGGTTTAACACATTTTAGCATTTAATGTAGGACCTATTTGAAATGAAGCCTGGGCCATTCGATCATTCTCTGCTAACCCAACAACAATATCACATCTCTAATGATGCAATGGAAGGCAATGTACTTTGCAAGATCAAAATTTATCAATGTCCTAATAATATCTACAATTATTCAATTTACATGAAAATAATTTTAACATTAGCAATATAACATTGTACATTTTTTTAAAAAAAATTCAGGTTTCCACCCTACGAGTGTAACCCCAACCGTTTACACACCCCCCCCCCCCAGTTAGGCGAGTGTATCACCTCATATTTGCATCAATGTAGACTATACTGTGTTACCCGCCTACCACATATAGATATTGACTGAGGTCTTATCACTTCTTTGGTGGAGTGGTGGCGATCTGAAACCTATACATTTCACTTATCTACTTTTAAAATGTCGATCACTCTATAGGATATAGCAATCATTACAGGATTACCTATTGATGGCAAAGCAATGTGCGGGCCCACTAATTTGGATTAGGGAAAAGTTTGAGATGATTTACTTAGGGTGACACCACTTGCAACATCATTGACATATGGTGGCCTTAAAATAACATGGGTAAGGAGTATATTCTCAAACCTACCAGAGGGTGCCAATGTTGTAACAACCCAACAGTATGCTAAGGCATACATGTTCTAGTTTTTGGCTTTACTACTTGGAAATAAGAGCCAAAGTAGATTGCATTGCTACTTTCTCTAGCTGTTAGAGGACTTTGGTGTAGCTGGGGAATATAGCTTGGGTAGTGCCACACTTTCTTTCCTATATAAAGAGTTGTGTAGTGCTGCTATTAAAAAAAGCACGGAGGTTGCAGGTCCTGTTTTCATATTACAATTATGGGCATGGGAGCATCTTCCATATCTGACCCCAATTCCAATAAATCCAACAATTTTAAATGGCGACAACACATACGGTTGCAGGTATAACATTTACTTTCTATTTCTATACAATATTGTATACTATAGCATTTATCTTTGATAATTCCAAACCCTAAAATCAGTGGCAATCATTAATTGTGTATAGGTGAGATACCAAGAGAACGTTTACTCACACACCAACGCATGCTCTGCGTGCGTACCGTTCACGTTACAAAACACATAATACAAAAACAAGATTTGCATGAACAAATAATTTAACAAAAACAAGATTTTCATGCTTAGTTATGCCCCTAAAACATATCAACATGAATATTATAAAAAGAAAAGTAACTACTTAATAGATGTAACTCACCTTGTAAGAGATAAAGAACATATAGATATTTGCAAGCGTTGTTCCTTATAGTTGTTTGTAGAATGTATGGCACGCATGAATTGAAAATGGTTTGTAGAATTATGAGGGGAATAAGAGTGGAGAAGAAGGTTGATGGAATTAATAGGGGAAAAAGAGTAGAAAGTAAGAACCGTAGAAATTTTAGTAATATTAGCACTATTTAAATAGGATGCAAGTTTTATATTAGTTAAATTCTTAGATTTTAAACTGTATAATTAGATACGCAATTGACCAAATACAACACAACACAAATGGGACACTCTGATACAAATAAATTACTTGACAATTAACATATATTCACTGCAAAGTATCTCTGCAAAAATCTCAATTTCTTTGTTTTTTTTTTTCTTTTTTTTTTTTTGTTTACAGTGTGCACATCAATAATTTTTTTCTTCCGTATTATAAGAATCTATGTACTTTCTTTACTTTTTTTGTTTACAACATGTACATAAGAATCTATGTACTTTCTTTGCCTTTTTTTTTTTTTTTTTTTTTTTTTTTTTTTTTTTTTTTTCCTGTTTACAGCGTGCATGTAAAAATCTATGTACTTTTTTTTTTTTTTTTTTTTTACAGTGTGCACATCAATCTTTTTTTTTTCCTTTCGTATTGTAAGAATCTATGTATTTTTTTTGCTTTTTTTGTTTATAGCGTGCACTTTCTTTACTTTTTTTTTGTTTACAGTGTGCACACCAATAATTTTTTTCTTTCGTATTGTAAAACTATGTACTTTCTTTGCTTTTTTTGTTTACAGGGTGCACATCAATAATTTTTTTTTCTTTTGTATTGTAAGAATCTATGTACTTTTTTTTTTGTTTACAGCGTGCACATCAATCATTTTTTTCTTCCGTATTGTAAGAATCTATGTACTTTATTTGCTTTTTTTGGTTTATAGTGTGCACATCAATAATTTTTTTTCTTCCCTATTGTAAAAATCGATATACTTTCTTTGTTTTTATTTATTTTATTTATTTTTGTTTACAGCGTGCACATCAATAATTTTTTTTTCTTCTATAAGAATCTATGTACTTTTTTTTGTTTTTATTTTTTGTTTACAGTGTGCACATAAATCATTTTTTTTTCTTCCATTTCGTATTATAAGAATCTATGTATTTTTTTTTTAGAATAAGAATCAATGTACTCATTGTACTTGAATCTATCATTATTTGTTTCATTGGGTACTTTTACAATACGAAATGAAAGAACATGACATACACACAAATCAAACTGCTTCGGTGAAGGGTACTTTGTAAGGAGATGCAATCCTTCAGCGAGGGAGGAGAAATAAAAAGACAAGGGTACTTGCCTTTTATTACAAAGAGGAGAAATAAAAAGACAAAAAAAAAAAAAAAAAAAAATCTCTGAGATAGATTTATGCGTGATATCAATAGGTGGTTTTATTGGGAATGATCAATGAATATATTCCAAGTAGAGAATAAGAATCTGATGATGAGGTGAGGTGAGGTGATTGGTTGATTGACTCTTCACTTACAATACAAGGAAGGAACAAGACATATACACAAAACAGGTCAAAAAAACTACTGAAGAATAAGAATATGTGTACTATATATATATATATATATATTTTTTTTTTTATAAAAATTCAGAGAGCTCTCTCTCTCCTCCAATTTCCTATTTTGGCAATTGTATTGCCAAAAATCAAACAAATTTTTTTTTTCCTTTTCCTTCTATTTCAACAATGCCATTGCCACAAACCAATTGCAACAATTTTTTTTCTCTTCTATTTCGACAATGCCATTGCCACAAACTCATTCCCACAATTTTTTTTCCCTCTATTTCGGCAATGCCATTGCCACAAACCAATTGCAACCAATTTTTTTTCCCTTCTATTTCAGCAATGCCATTGCCACAAATTAATTGCTACTTTTTTTTTTTTGAGAAATGATATGTGCACACCATTTTTATAACAAATCATAAATGGTAGGTTGTTACTAATTGTTATTGTTGGATTAAAAAAGTAATCTCAGTGTTAAATTCAAATTTGAACTAATTAATAACTAATCACATGTGATTTGTTGTGAAAATGTTGTAAAAATATTGTAGACGTAACGCTTTTTTTTTTAATTCCTCCCTAGATTTTGGCAACTACTTTTTTTTTTCCTCCCATTTTCGGCAACTTGGTTGCCACAATTCATATTTTCTCTCTCCTCAATTCCCTAGAATTTTGGCAACTTGGTTGCCACAATTGGAAATCATTTGGGCACTCCTACTGGGGTACCTCATGGATAGTGGTTGGGCAGTGTAATGAATTTCTGTAATACCATTACCAAAATTCATTTTTTCTCCCTCCTAATCACATTACTCAACTTTCTTCTCTCTCATACTTTTTCTTACAATTTCAGCAACGGTTTGCCGAAATTCAGTCTCTCTTCTCATTTTGTTAAATAACTTTGAACAATGTCTATAACAACAATAAACTCCATTTTTTTGCAATATTTAGCCAAAAGACTTCATTACTTTTGGAACTTGATTTTAACAAAATCAAGTTAGAGGGGGATATTGAGTTTTACATAGAATTCGATTTTGTTAAACTTGAGTTTCAATTCAAGAGCATTTTACTAAATAATTTCAAAATAATGAAATTTTGCTACTTAATTTTCAAATTATGGGTAAATACCCTTCCTATTATTAGAGCATTGGCATTGAGAGATTTTTGGCATTTGGGATACCAAGCGCAAAAAAAAGCCTCTCATATTAAATGTTTTAAATGCTAACATATGAACAGTACGTTACAAATTTGGAATGGTAGGTTCCAAATGCTAAAATAAATAAAAATACATTTTAATTTGGTTTCTCTCTCATCTATCTGATTATCTATCCTCTCTTGTCCATTTCTTTGTCAGTTACTTTTCTCTCTTTTCTTCCTCATATGGTTTCTCTTCTTCTTCACTTCCTCACGGTCTCTCTTCTTCCTCACCCTCATCGCCTCTCTTATGCCTCTTTCTCTCTCCTCGCCGATCAGACGTCTTAGTGGAGATAGGCTTCACCTTTGAGAGTGATTGGTGGAGATCGCATTTGATAGAGTTTGGTCATTTTTTTTTTTATAGAGTTTGGTTGGTTTTTTTCCAGTTTGGATTGCATGTGATTGTGGGTGATAGAGTTGGCTTTTGTGTTGGTGAGTTGTGGGTTTGAGGTGGTGATGGTATTATCTTTTTTTTTTTTCCTCTGGTGGTGGTGGGTTTCAAACCTAGGTGATTATGATTTGTTTTTTGTTTTTTGTTTTTGTATATAAGAATTGTTCTTTGAGGTTGTGGGTTTGAGGTATTGATGGCGATGGCGATGGTGTTCTATTCTTTTATTTATTTAAATTCCAGTGGTGTTGGGCTTCAAACCAAGTGATTGTGATTTAAAAAAGAAAAAGAAAAAAAGAATTGTGATTTGTTTTGGATTGTGATTTGGGGTGGTGGGTTTGAGGTGAGAATGGTGTTGGTGTTTTGTTTATTTATTTATTTATTATTTATATTCCAGTGGTGGTGAGTTTAGACTTTTAGAGTGTGGATGAACGAAGATAAGAGAGGGGTTCGTATTAGGGAGGGGGAAAAACTGACGAGGAAGACAGACAAAGGGAGAAAAATGAATAAATAAATAAAACATGAATATATTTTTTTAATATATAGAATTGAAAAATAGAAGATCCGATCAATAAGTCTTTTCGCTAAATATTACTAAATTTAAAACATATTTGCGTTATAAGTACTGTTCTAAGTTACTTAGGGGAATGAGGAGAGAGATTGAATTTTGGCAACACTGTTGCCGAAATTCAACAAAAAGTAGGAGAGAGATTGAGAAAAAGGAGGAAAGAGAAAATCTTAATTTCGGTAACAGTAAACCTTGAATTTCAGCAACACTATTGCCGAAATTCATCTGCCCAATTTTCCTATGCTTGCCCGGATGTGTGAGTATGAGAAGTGCAATAATGAGTGAGTGCCAAAAAAAAAAAAGTAATTGTGGCAATGGTATTGCCGAAAATGGTAGGAAAAAAAAAGTGAATGCCAAAATCTGGGAAAGAATTAAAGAAAAATATATTGTGCTACGAACACAATATTTTTACAATATTTTCACAATAAATCATAGGTAATTAGTTATTATTAGTTCAAATTTAAATTTAACATTGAGATTACTATTTTAATCTAACAATAACAATAAGTAACAACCTGATACTTAGAATTTTTTGTGAAAATGTTGTAAAAATTATGTGCACTTAATTGAAAATAATAATAAAAAAAAAAAAACTTTTTTCCCAATTGTGGCAATGGCATTGCCGAAATTGTGGAGAAAAAAAAGATTTGGAGAAATATTTTGACAGAACGTCAAGAAGATACTACTCATTCGTGATTTACCAGTTTCTATAATTCCTCTATTCCATAATCTTCTTACAATCCCTTTTGTCTCCTGTTGTCCACCCCATAGTTGGTATCAGAGCCATATGATCTGTTTCTTACTCCTTTGATTAGTATACTTTGATTATTGTCCTGATTAGTACGCTCTCTGAATTATAGTTGCCACCATACGTGGATCCTCTGTATTATTCACATCAGAATACTGGATTTGATAATCAAGTAGAAAACTAAGGGGTTTGTCCTTAGAAGTCTCAAAGAACCTTGTTTTCCCTAGTAACCTTGTGGACGTTTAAGCCTGAGTTGGTGTTTAGTCCTATTAGGCCTTGGTAAACAGTTCTTTCTCAAAAGAAACTATCATGGCAAATGCATCTTCAGAAATCACTAATACAACTAGCTCTGTCTTTGATATTTCCCTTCGCAAATCTACTGCAAATAGGTTAGACTATCTGTACGAAATTTCTCACATTCCTGAGGATAGTAAGATCCTTATTACTGATTTCCCTATTGTAAATCTTTATACTATATCTGATAAACCTCAAACCTCTTTTAAACAATCTATAAAAAAGTTGTTAGGTCCTTCTCGTCCTTTTACTGTAAAAGAATATGTTCAAGCCTCTAAGTTTGATCAGTTTAATATCCCAACAAGTGAAACAGAAAATTTTATCACTCTTGCCCTTCCCAGAGAGTTTGTGATTCCATGACAAAAACAAGGGTACACTCATCTTCATTTTGGTGCAGTAAGGCTGGCATTAACCTTCCACGGAAGAAAGGGGCTTCCTATAGCTTCCAGAATTTCACTTCTTGATTCTAGATTTCTAGAATACTAGAATGTAGTCATCGGAGCTGTTCAAACCACTCTCAATGCAGGAACAATTTTTGTTACCCTTTTTCCCAACTTCAACATGTCCCTCAGAGATCGTCATCTTTGTGATGCTCTTAAAGTACAAGTTCAGATTACAGGTGCTTCTCAAGTACAAGATACATTTGCAGCCACACTTCATTATCAGCTAGCATATAGACTCCAGAATCATGCTTTTGATATGGCTGTACCAGATTTAGCTTAGTCCAATGATGCCCTATTGATTCAAGTTGATCCAAGGATGACACCAATGTGTACATTTGTTCCTAGACAACTAAATAGGGAACAAATGACTTCTATTTTTCCAGAATCATGGATTACAAGATATGAGATGCTTCATCAAGCAACTAAGCCGATTCAGTTAAATGAGCCTTTCTTTATCAAAAAAGCAAATAGTGAAGTGGAGACAAGATTCATAACGGCCCCTCTAGAAAAGAAAAATGTAACAGTCTTTCTGACTCAAATGGCAATGCTCCAGCCGGTTTCATATGTTGGTGAAAATGGTCTTAAAATTAAGGCATTTGGCAAAGATGGAAAGCCTTGTTATGAAGGAAAATCACTTTCTGGCCACATATGGTGGGATGTTTGTGATTGTGCGAACTGCCAAGAAGATGAAAATTTTGAAGTAGATAATTCAAGAAGAAAGAAGAAATCTTCCCAGCAAAAACTCAAAAAATGATATGAAGCAGGAGATCTAGAAGTTGACCTTCTTGGAGAATCCTCTAGTAAATTTGACTACTATGTTCTCTATTCTAGAACCAAGAAACAACCTCTTCCTTCTCCTTCCCTATGTAAAGAAGAGCATAACCAAAATCAGAAACCTCTATTAATCCCATATTATCAAAAGATCCTTCCCCAGATACCAAAATGTCAACCCCTCCCTATTGGCTAAAACCATACACAAAAACCTTTACCATGCTACATATTTGATCAAGCTTCACCTTCCTACTCATAGAATTTCCCTCCATTGGAAAGCTTTGATCATCCTCAAACCAACACCAAACATGTGTGGAAAATTAAAAACTCTATTGGAGTTAATCCAGATGGAACCAAGAAGCAGGTTTCCTTGGCAGAAGCAGCTTTAAACTGGCAAGCAGAAAATGCTGTGGCCCAAAACCAAGTTCTTCCAAAGATTCTGGATAATCAACAAAAGATGGTTGAGGCAGTCACCCACACCTTTTCATCCTCAAACTCCCTTATTGAGGACTTGAATAAGAAAATCAAAACAATTGATCAAGAATTGGTAACCATTACAGCTACAATTAGAGATCTATCTGTCTCTTTTCCTCTTATTGGATAAAAAGAAAAAGAAAGAAGACAATTGTTGCTACAACTCCAATCCATGAAAGGATCACAGAAAGAAACACCTCAGACTCCTCTGATACATGTTCATATGCCCCTTCAGCCTCGCCAATCGTTATATAAAGACTTGTCCGTACCATTGACCTCTCCTTTTTTCCCAATCTCTCCCTATCAAAGTCTTCAACCATTGGCCATAACACATCCAGACCATAATCCTTTCAAGGCAAGTGGAATTTTCCCTGCCATAACCTACAATATTCCATCTCAATCTGAATCTTAAAACAAACCACAAACTGTACCTTTTCCAATCAAGAAAGACAAAGAACCTTTGTACCAACCTCCTGATCCAACTGTTGGTGCTTCTTCAAGGCCTTCAGACATGAACATGTTGGCTGTAGACCCTGACCCCCCAAACCCAATTTCATCATTCCTCAAAACCCTCACCCTTGCTGATTCAAGAGAACCCTTTGTGCTCCCTGTAATTGAGGATTCTGAATTAGACCTATCAGATCTAGGTCTAGAGGAAGTGTTCATGACTAATACAGAACTGAAAGTAGAAGAAGAAGATGATGTTCTTCGCCCCAAACAACCCCCCCTCCACCACCAATATTCCCCCCACCACCTATTATCCCAGACTACCAAACAATGTTGACTTATTCATCAACCACTGACTCCAAACATCTATTCACTCTTGATAATATTCCCCTTTCTAAATGGCATGAAGAATTTTTCAACATGTACTCCTGGTGTATAGTAGAACTCCAAGCTCCAAATGCCATTGTTTCCCAGATTATTGCTACATTTGTTGCAAGAATCACAGGAAGATTGCGAGAATGGTGGATTAATCTAGAAGAGTACAGGCAAAGACAGGCTGCTCAATGTAATGCCTTGGAGGATTTTTTTCACGATAATCCATAATGAGTTTCTTGGATCTATGACCCACTACACTGATGTAGCACGAGAAGAATTCCTACTGATGAAATGCTGCTCATTTGAAAGAAAAGATTTGGAGAAACATTTTGACAGAATCTCAAGAAGATACTACTCTTCCAATGGCATTGATGATGTCAATGCCAAATACACTTTTCTCAATTCCCTTCCACAACCATTGTGAGACGAAACTCTTCGCATGATGAATCTCCAAAAGATAACATTGCAGCAAGCTTCCTTGGGAGAAATTTATTAGCATGTGCTCATTGCCCTAGAAAAACTTTGCAACCAGAGAAAATTCCTTTTAGAAATTAGTAAGATTCATGGCAAACTCAAGGATAATTGTAAAAAGAAAGACTTGCAGATCAAGTGCTATGACAAGAATTGTACCTGTCCAATAAAAAAGGGAGATCATTTCAAAAAATATTCTTGGAAGAAAAGGCATTATGCAAGTCACAAGAAGAAATTTTTTCGCAGGAAGAAATGAAAATTTCTCAGAAGAAAGCAGTTCAAAGGAAAAACCTCAAAAGTTTGTTTTGTATGTAGAAGGCCAGGCCACTTTGCAAAAAATTGTCCAAAACGGGAGAAATCAGCAAAAATTTTGGAGCAGGCACAGATTCATGCAGATGATACTCCTTTTTCAGAAGTAGAGTCCCCCTTTTCATTAGATGATGAATACTCCCCTCAAGCCTTAGCAATTATGGCTTATTCTACTTCTGAAGAAGAATCAGATTTAGACAACGAAGAAGATTCAGACCCAAAAATTCAAACCATCTTTACATCACAGCCCATTATAGCCCCCCTAACCAGTCCTACACCTATAGCTCAAGTAAACATCCATCTTGATACTTATGCCAGACCTATCCCAGTAATAGCCTTATTTGATACAGGAGCAGTAGCAACAATTCTCCATCCTAAGATATTACCCAAAGAATGTTGGTTACCTCATCATTAGATGTTCAGAGCAGCAAATGGAGAAATATTTTTGATCACCTTGAAAAGTAAGCTCATCTTCATCAGAATTTTCCCAACACTCACCATCAAACACCAAGTCCTTGGCTCCCATCTTACAGGAAGAGATCTCCTTATAGGATTTGACCTCCTTCATCAAATACCTAGTCTTAGATGGTCTTCAAAAGGACTTATGCATAAACAACATATTCTCACTTAGACCCAAGTTCCCCATTTATTCATAGTGGATCCTTTTGATCCTATAGGATTCTAGATTATCAATGATTGTTGTGCAAACATCCACTCTAAATTCCTCCTTAAAAATCCAAACCCTTTGTGGAAAAATCCAAATTTCTTTATTAGTTTACCCTTCAAAAAGAATGAAGATGTTAACCCCACAAAAGCTAGTCACAGAGGAATGAACCCAGAACACTTAACTTTGGCTAAGCAGGAACTATCTACCCTCCTTTCTAAAGGACACATTGAACCCACAACCTCGCCATGGGCATGTGAAGCTTTTTATGTTAACAAACATGTTGAGCAAGTGCGCGGAAAACTTAGATTGGTGACCAATTATCAGGATCTCAACTATTTCCTTGTAGATGACAAATTTCTCTTGCCAAATAAGAGTGCTCTGTTCCAGCACCTTTCAAATCCCATAGTATTCTCAAAGTTTGATCTTAAAGTAGGATTTTGGCAACTAGGAATCCATCCAGAAGAAAGATACAAGACAGCATTCTGCATTCCAAACCATCATTACCAATGGACAGTCATGCCTTTTGGCCTTAAAAATGCTCCATCCCAATTTCAAAAAGCAATGGTAACTCTTTTCCAGTCCCTCTTGACAAATGCATTAATCTATGTAGATCATATCCTTTTGTTCTCAAAGGATGAAGAGTCCCATGAAAAGTTACTCACCGAATTCTACAATTTGGTAAGATCTCAAGGGGTAATACTTTCAGAAAAGAAAATGGTCATAGGACAGTCTTCCATAGACTTTTTGGGAGTAAATATTTCAGAAGGAAAGTATACTTTGCAACCTCACATAGCTGTCTCTCTTGGTGAATTTCTAGATAAGCTCACAAGTACTAAGCAAATACAACAGTTCCTTGGAATTGTTAATTATATGTCAGATTTCATCCCAAAGATTTCCAAGTACAGGAATTGTTTGGCTCAGTTACTGAAGAAATCACCTCCAGAATGGAACTCTATTCATACAGAAGCAGTCCAACAGTTGAAGAAATTAGCAGAAAAGCTTCCCCCCTTTGTAGATTCCAGGACCAGGTAAATGGATACTGCAGACAGATGCTAGTGATGAATATTGGGCAGTAGCCTTTTTTGAAGAACTTAATGGCAAAAGAAGCATTTGTGGATATAAAAGTGGTGCATTCAAGTCTTCAAAACTTCATTACCACTCCACTTTCAAAGAGATTCTAGCAGTTAAACATGGGATTGAAAAATTCCAGTTCCATCTTCTTGGGCATAATTTTCTAATAGAAATGGATATGTCTTCTTTTCCCAAAATGCTCCATTTGAAAAGGAAAATGCTTCCACACCTTCAGTTACTGAGATGGTCAAAGGAAAATGCTTCCACACCTTCAGTTACTAAGATGGTCAAATTGGTTTTCACAATGGTCTTTTCAAGTAAAACACATTAAAGGCAAAGATAATCTCATCACTGATTATCTTTCTAGAAAGCCTCCTGTCCTTAACACCACCATTATTCCTCCACCCTTGTGTGTATATCCTATTACTGATCCATCCTCATCCTCAAACCCTCCCCTTGCAGAACCTAATGATATTCTTACTTTGATAGACACCCTCCCTCCAGAAATAAAAGACCAGATAAATTCTTTGACGCTTCAAGCCAGATCCAAAAGAATCATTAGAACCCTTCATGAATACCTTAAAAAACACCAGTGTCACTTTCTAGCTGTTTTTCCTGACATAGACCAACCATGGAAAACCCCTTTTGCCTTTTAGGTAACCAATTGGAATGTTGCACATTACCTCTACATGTGGTATTTACTCAATGAGTATTACCTATGTCTTCATTTTGAACCAGAATTCTACAAATACATTTTCCTCCATGGAAATAAATATTTTCACAAATTCTGGTTTGAAATCCTGAAAAATGATGCTTATAATGGTGAATGGACAATGTATCCAAAAACAGAACACCCAAGATTTGGTCACAAAGTCACCTCGGCATGTCTAGTAGCCAAGCTGAATTCCAAGAATGATATCCAGGCAGATGGAATTCTCCACCTTCAGAGATGCATTGGGTTACTAATTCAAATGGTACTCTCCACACACATTTAGATGTTCGTTGGGTATTTTGTTATCATGCACTCACAAGGGCTGAGTCTCTTAATAAAGGAATCCTCCCTGAAATAATACCAATTGATCCAGACATTTGTAGACAACAATGGCCACATGAAGATCATTGGGAAATGCCCAATCCTCTTGTAGGATATGATGACCCTTACTATCATAATCATAATCCAGATGATGTTGATGAAGAACGGTTCCAAGGAAGAAATGGATGAGATTAAATAGCTTTATTTAAAAAAAAAGAAAAAAAGAAAAAAAGAAAGAAAGAATGAAAGCAAAACAAAGTCCTAGAAACGTCTTTAGACGTAATCCTTTATTTGTTACTGTTCACTATCTATCCCTTTGTTAAAAGCATATCTGGGGTAATCCACTCCTGCACATAGGCCCCTACGTAGCATGACACTTGTTGGCAAGCCTCACCTCTTCAGCAGCTTATCCTGACAAGATTATGGCAGATCCTTATCTACCAGAAGATTCTTCAAAGCTAGGCTCCTACCCTTATTATGGACACTTGTAAATCCATAAGGATGGCCCCTCCTTTTCTAGTATGTATTATGTATTCTGTATTGTCTATAAATAAAGTCCTTGTAATCCTAAGAAAGGAGGAGAGAGTTAAGAGAAGCCTTCATAACCAGTCTAAGTCCCATATGTCTGATGTAAAAAAGTTCCTAAATCTAATAATATCGTTTGCTTTATTGTATCTTGTTCTGAGTTTTGATCCTTATATCCATACTATCTTTTACACTTTCCTAGTGGGATACGTGATTTACCAGTTTCTATAATTCCTCTATTCCATAATCTTCTTACACTCCTTTTTGTCTCTTGTTGTCTACCCCATAGTGATTTACTAGTTTCTATAATTCCTCTATTCTATAATCTTCTTACACTCCCTTTTGTCTCCTGTTGTCTACCCCATAGTTGGTATCAAAGCCATATGATCTGTTTCTTACTCCTTTGATTAGTATACTTTGATTATTGTCCTGATTAGTATGTTCTGTGAATTATAGTTGCCACCATACGTGGAATCCTCTGTATTATTCACATCAGAACACTGGATTTGAAAATCAAGTAGAACACTAAGGGGTTTGTTCTTAGAAGTCTCAAAGAACCTTGTTTTCCATAGTAACCTTGTGGATGTTTAAGCCTGAGTTGGTGTTTAGTCCTGTTAGGCCTTGGTAAACAGTTCTTTCTCAAAAGAAACTATCATGGCAAATGCATCTTCAGAAATCACTGATACAACTAGCTCTGTCTTTGATCTTTCCCTTCGCAAATCTACTGCAAATAGGTTAGACTATCTGTACGAAATTTCTCACATTCCTGACTTATTACTAATTTCCTTATTGTAAATCCTTATACTGTATTTGATAAACCTCAAACCTCTTTTAAACAATCTATAAAAAAGTTGTTAGGTCCTTTTCGTCCTTCTACTGTAAAAGAATATGTTCAAGCCTCTAAGTTTGATCAGTTTAATATCCCAGCAAGTGAAACAGAAAATTTTATTACTCTTGCCCTTCCTAGAGAGTTTGTGATTCCATGGCAAAAAAAAGGGTACACTCATCTTCATTTTGGTGCAGTAAGGCTGGCATTATCCTTTCACAGAAGAAAGGGGCTTCCTATAGCTTCCAGAATTTCACTTCTGGACTCTAGATTTCTAGAATACCAGAATGCAGTCATTGGAACTGTTCAAAGCACTCTCAATGCAGGAACAGTTTTTGTTACCCTTTTTCCCAAATTCAACATGTCCCTCAGAGATCCTCATCTTTATGATGCTCTTAAAGTACAAGTTCAGATTACAGGTGCTTCTCAGGTACAAGATACATTTGCAGCCATACTTCATTATCAGTTGGCATATAGACTCCATAATCATGCTTTTGATATGGCTGTACCAGATTTAGCTCAGTCCAATGATGCCCTACTGATTCAAGTTGATCTAGGGATGACACCAATGTGTACATTTGTTCCTAGACAACTAAATAGGGAACAAATGACTTCTATTTTTCCAAAATCATGGATTACAAGATATGAGATGCTTCATCAAGCAACTAAGCCAATTCAGTCAAATGAGCCTTTCTTTATCAGAAAAGCAAATAGTAAAGTGGAGACAAGATTCATAACGGCCCCTCCAGAAAAGAAAGATGTAGCAATCTTTCCGATCAAATGGCAATGCTCCAGCCGGTTTCATATGTTGGTGAAAATGGTCTTAAAATTAAGGCATTTGGCAAAGATGGAAAGC
The DNA here is from genome assembly GCA_030445155.1 of Quercus variabilis. Classification (NCBI taxonomy): domain Eukaryota; kingdom Viridiplantae; phylum Streptophyta; class Magnoliopsida; order Fagales; family Fagaceae; genus Quercus; species Quercus variabilis. The sequence continues at coordinate 27,632,498 of CP129450.1, read as the reverse complement.
CTTGTTATGAAGGAAAATCACTTTCTGACCACATATGGTGGGATGTTTGTGATTGTGCAGATTGCCAAGAAGATGAAAATTTTGAAGAAGATAATTCAAAAAGAAAGAAGAAATCTTCCCAGTAAAAACTCAAAGAAAGATATGAAGCAGGAGATCCAGAAGTTGACCTGCTTCGAGAATCCTCTGGTAAATTTGACTACTATGTTCTTTATTCTAGAATCAAGAAACAACCTCTTCCTTCTCCTTCCCTATGTAAAGAAGAGCATAACCAAAATCAGAAACCTCCATTAATCCCATATTATCAAAAGATCCTTCCCCAGATACCAAAATGTCAACCCCTCCCTGTTGGCCAAAACCATACACAAAAACCTTTACCATGCTACATGTTTGATCAAGCTTCACCTTCCTACTCACAGAATTTCCCTCCATTAGAAAGCTTTGATCATCCTTAAACCAACACCAAACATGTGTGGAAAATTAAAAACCCTATTGGAGTTAACCCAGATGGAATAAGAAGCAGGTTTTCTTGGCAGAATCGGCTTTAAACTGGCAAGCAGAAAATGCTGTGGCCCAAAACCAAGTTCTTTCAAAGATTCTAGATAATCAACAAAAGATGGCTGAGGCAGTCACCCACACCTTTTCATCCTCAAACTCCCTTATTGAGGACTTGAAAAAGAAAATCAAAGCAATTGATCAAGAACTGGCAACTATTACAGCTACAGTCAGAGATCTATCTGTCTCTTTTCCTCTTATTGGACAAAAAGAAAAAGAAAGAAGACAGTTGTTGCTACAACTCCAATCCATGAAAGGATCACAGAAAGAAACACCTTAGACTCCTCTGATACGTGTTCATATGGCCCTTCAGCCTCGCCAATCGTTATATAAAGACTTGTCTATACCATTAACCTCTCCTTTTTCCCCAATCTCTCCCTATCAAAGTCTTCAACCATTAGCCATAACACATCCAGACCATAATCCTTTCAAGCCAAGTGGAATTTTCCCTACCATAACCTACAATATTCCACCTTAATCTGAATCTCAAAACAAACCACAAAATGTACCTTTTCCAATCAAGAAAGACAAAGAACCTTTGTACCAAACTCCTGATCCAATTGTTGGTGCTTCTTCAAGGCCTCCAGACATGAACATGTTGGTTGTAGACCCTGACCCTCCAAACCCAATTTCATCATTCCTCAAAACCCTCACCCTTGTTGATTCAAGAGAACCCTTTGTGCTCCCTGTAATTGAGGATTCTAAATTAGACCTATCAGATCTAGGTCTAGAGGAAGTGTTCATGACTAATACAGAACCGAAAGTAGAAGAAGAAGATGATGTTCTTCGCCCCAAACAGCCCCCCCTCCACCACCAATATTCCCCCACCACCTATTATCCCAGACTACCAAACAAGGTTGACTTATTCATCAACCATTGACTCTAAACATCTGTTCACTCTTGATAATATTCCCCCCTTCTAAATGGCATGAAGAACTTTTCAACATGTACTCCGGTGTATAGTAGAACTCCAAGCTCTAAATGCCCCTGTTTCCTAGATTATTGCTACGTTTGTTGCAAGAATCACAGGAAGATTGCGAGAATGGTGGATTAATCTAGGAGAGTACAAGCAAAGATAGGCTGCTCAATGTAATGCCTTGGAGGATTTTTTCACGATAATCCATAATGAGTTTCTTGGATCTGTGACTTACTACGCTGATGTTGCACGAGAAGAATTCCTACTGATGAAATGCTGTTCATTTGAAAGAAAAGATTTGGAGAAATATTTTGACAGAATGTCAAGAAGATACTACTCTTTCAATGACATGAATGATGTTAATGCCAAATACACTTTTCTCAATTCCCTTCCACAACCATTGGGAGACGAAACTCTTCACATGATGAATCTCCAAAAGATAACATTGCAGCAAGCTTCCTTGGGAGAAATTTATCAGCATGTGCTCATTGCCCTAGAAAAACTCTGTAGTATCCGTTTACCTGGTCCTAGAATCTGCAAAGGGAGAAGCTTTTCTGCTAATTTCTTCAGCTGTTGGATTGCTTTTGTATGAACAGAGTTCCATTCTAGAGTTGATTTCTTCAGTAATTGAGCCAAACAATTCCTGTACTTGGAAATCTTGGGGATGAAATCTGACATATAATTAGCAATTCCAAGGAACTGTTGTATTTGTTTAGCACTTGTGAGCTTGTCTGGAAATTCACCAAGAGAGACAGCTATGTGAGGCTGCAAAGTATGCTTTCCTTTTGATATATTTACTCCCAAAAGTCTATGGAAGACTATCCTATGACCATTTTCTTTTCTGAAAGTATTACCCCTTGAGATCTTACCAAATTGTAGAATTTAGTGAGTAATTTTTCATAGGACTCTTCATCATTTGAGAATAAAAGGATATCATCTACATAGATTAATGCATTTATCAAGAGGGACTGGAACATAGTTACCATTGCTTTTTGAAATTGGGATGGAGAATTTTTAAGGCTAAAAGGCACGACTATCCATTGGTAATGATGGTCTGGAATGCAGAATGCCATCTTGTATCTTTCTTTTGGATGGATTCCTAGTTGCCAAAATCCTGCTTTAAGATCAAACTTTGAGAATACTCTGGCATTTGAAAGGTGTTGGAACAGAGCACTCTTATTTGGCAAGGGAAATTTGTCATCTACAAGGAAATGGTTGAGATCCTGATAATTGATCACCAATTTGAGTTTTCCGCGCACTTGCTCAGCATGTTTGTTAACATAAAAAGTTTCACATGCCCATGGCGAGGTTGTGGGTTCAATGAGTCCTTCAGAAAGGAGGGTAGATAATTCTTGCTTGGCCAAAGTTAAGTGTTCTGGGTTCATTCCTCTGTGACTGGCTTTTGTGGGGTTAGCTTTGATCATTCTCAAACCAACACCAAACATGTGTGGAAAATTTAAAAAAAAAAAAAAAAAAAAAAAAAAAACTTCCTCACAATTTCGGCAATACCATTGCCACAATTGGGAAAAAAAGTTTTTATTTTTTTTTCCATTTTCGGCAAATCCATTACACTTTTTTTTTTAAAAGAAATGATAAGTGCACACAATTTTTACAACATTTTTACAACAAATTCTAAGTATTAGGTTGTTACTTATTGTTATTATTAGATTAAAATAGTAATCTCAATGTTAAATTTAAATTTAAACTAATAATAACTAGTTACCTGTGACTTGTTGTGAAAATATTGTAAAAATATTGTGTACGTAGCACATTATATTTTTCTTTAATTCTTTCCCAGATTTTGGCATTCACTTTTTTTTTCCCTACCATTTTCGGCAATACCATTGCCACAATTACCTTTTCTTTTTTGGGCACTTACTCATTATTGCATTTCTTACACTCACACATCCGAGCAGGCATAGGAAAATTGGGCAGATGAATTTCGGCAACAGTGTTGTCGAAATTCAAGGTTTATTATTACTGAAATTAAGATTTTCTCTTTCCTCCTTTTTCTCATTCTCTCTCCTACTTTTTGTTGAATTTCGGCAACAGTGTTGCTGAAATTCAATCTCTCTCCTCATTCACCTAAATAACTTGGAACAGTATCTATAACGCAAATATGTTTTAAATTTAGCAATATTTAGCCAAAAGACTCTCGATCAATGACGAATTATACAGTTGTGTGTTTTAAAAAATAGCATTTTTGATGGGTTAAAATGGCCTATTTTTAGAACATCTGAGGTTAATGCTTAAAATCTCACTGTAGCCAATACCAAATTTATTTAGTATTTGACCCATCTTATAAAGTTTTTTTTTTTTTTTTTTTTTTTTTAAATGTTTGGTGTGATAAATGTTAAAAATTTAGCATTTAGCACATTGATGTTAGCGCTCTAAGAGCGTCCACAGCCCAAAATGCTATCCAATTCTATTTTACCATTCTAAAAAGTTACTGTATCAATTATACAATACCATTTTACAATATTCTAGCATTCCAACTTTTATTTTACAATACAATACATTAAAATAATATTTCTACACTATAAAATAATATATCCCAAAACCCAAATAAAAACAAAAACCCAAAATCCAAAACAACTCTGCAACCACTTGCTACCACCACCACCATGAAGAAGATACCCAAATAGTTGTTTCTTGAAACCCCAGAAACCCCAGCCACAAACTTATGGCCATCGAAACCCAGAAACCCATAGAGAAAACAAAATCAAATCAAACCAATAGTAATAGCAACCCCCAACTTCGGCAACCACAGCAACCCACAAATTACACACAAAAATCTATGAAATATAAATGGAAAAAACCATAAGAAACTAATAAAAAAAAATAAAAATTTACATTTGATCAAGCTACTTGTTGACTTCCTCAACCTCCTCCAAATCGGTAAGCAACTGGCACACGATCACACCGTTTGTCAAGGTAAATAGCTCCACTCATCACTACCGGAGGTCGGTTCTTCGACCTTCAGTAATGTGGCTCCTGGACTCGGTTCGATGCAATGCATCGGTAGTTCGACGTCCACAGCCATAGATTGATACCCACAACCACAGATCAACACCCTCAAATCCAAAAAATGCAGGTCAACAATCATACATCCAAATATCTACACCCACAAATTGAAACCTAATAACCCATAAAGGGATCAGTTTGGTTTTCTTTGGTTTCCGTATTTCATCTCCAACGACTTCATAATGATTTGAAACATTCCATAATGACTTGAAGTGCATCATTGGGAGGAGAAAAGAAAATTAAAGGAATTATTTAATAATTTTTTTGGTAGAAAAATTAAAGTAGAGGCTTGGTTAGGTGGCTTGCGGTGGGACCCGTGACAGTGGCTTTGGCCATGGTGGCTTGGTGATGGCATTCATGTCCACCATGGTTTTGGGTCTAAAGAGGAGAGAACAAATAAGAGAGAAGAAGACGAGAGAGAGGGAAATGAAAAAATGAGAAAGGAAGAGAGAGAAAGAATCAGAGATAATATAATAATAATTTTTAATTATACAATCTTGTTACAGCACCATCTTAGAAATAAGATGGTACTGTAGTAATATTGTAAATTTTTTTTACAATTGGCACATTTGGCAAGTTGGGCTAGAGAAACATTTTAATGCAATGCTCTTTAAATTTAATTTAGGGATAATTACACATCCCTTCCCTTGAGGTTTGGAGGAATGACACTTTACCTCAAACCTGAAGGGAAAAAACACTCCGCTCTTTTGAGGTTTGAAAAAAAATTAACAATCTGCCCTTTTGCTTATTATTAGTAATGAAATATTCTAAATTTTTATAAGAATCTTTTAACAAAAGTTTAACTATGGTTAGTAAAAAAAAAAAAAGTAAAATAAATTTAGAATAAAAATGCAAAATATATCAAGTACCAAAATTTTGCAACAACAAATCTCTCCATAACTCATAGAAAAAAGAAAAGGAAAGAAAATTTACATATAATATTTTTAAAATACACTTTAATTAAAATTTTATACATTGAATTTTAATTACAAAATAAGATAATTTTAGAATCCTATCTTGCCCTTAAGCAAAGGGCATGTTAGTACACAATATTATTAATTTAGCAAAGTTTGGTCAATCAGATGTTGTTAGGACATAAGTGGGAATTTTTAGAGATATATGTGATGTATATTGGCTAATCTTTTAACAAAACGCACTTTACTTGTAATTGGGTAAATCTAGGATGGGTTTAGTACTTCAAAAAACAAGTGTTCAAGTTTAGTATTAAAGCCATGCAAGTCTGACCAAGAAACAAGCGAAGAAGTGCTGTTTATTTGAACTTGACAAATGTCTCGACAAAATCCTTTTTATTGAGGTTTAATGTTGAAGCTCGACAGAAGCTGAATATGTCGAGAATTACGAAATTAGATTTTTCAGATCTGATTTCACGCATATCCATGAGTATTTGTGCAGGGTTTTGTTTTTCCTCACAACCCTAGACATATATAAGGATTATTTTAAGGGCTGTCACAGGTGATGCTAATAGGGCAAGAATGTACTAACCCCTTTTGGTAAATTAATCAATTAATTATCCAATTGAATTAATTAGATTTAATTACATGCAATAAGCGTGGTAACACAAATAAATCATAAACTAAGTTAAATGTAACAGAAAATAAATTTGACACAAGTGATTTGTTTACGAATGGGGAAAACCACTGAGGCAAAACCCCACCGGGTGAATTTAAGGTCACCACTCTCGAAAATTCACTATTATCAAAATAAGTGATTACAAGTAAAAGGAATCCTAGTACTTAATACCAACCTACAATTGAACCCTTACACCAATACCCAATTGGAATTGTAATTTAGCGGTAATCTCTCATTTCAATGCACAACCCTAAGTACGTGACTAACCAATGATGCACGGATCTTAGTATGTGACTAACACACCAACTTGAGGAAAATTTTGGCTGCAAAGTTCTTTAGTTCATCCAACAATAAAGATCAATAAGCTCTTTGGTTACAAAACCCTTAGCGCAAAGATGCAGTAGCTTTTAGAGAGAATATGATGAACTAGGGCAAATTGTCTCCGGTAACAATATGCACGTATAATCACTTTTCATCAAGTTGCATCATCAGTGACGACCCTTAAAATAATCCTTATATATGTCTAGGGTTGTGAGAAAAAAAACCCTACACAAATACTCATGGATATGCGTGAAATTAGATCTAAAAATTCTAATTTCGTAATTCTTGACAGATACAACTTTTGTCGAGCTTCAACATTAATCCTCGGTAGATATGATTCTGTTGAGACATCTGTTGAGCTTTAATAAACAACACTTCTTCACTTGTTTCTTGGTCAGACTTGCATGACTTCAATACTAAACTTGAACACTTGTTTCTTGAAGTACTAAACCCATTCTAGATCTTCCCTATTATAAGTAAAGTGTGTTTTGTCAAAAGATTATTCAATTTACGTCACATATGTTTCTAACACTTTTCACTTATGTCCTAACAGATGCAAAATGATGTAAAAGATTGTTGCAATTGTTGTTACATGCATGTTGTGATCAGATACATTCTTGCTCTAGTTCATCATATTCTTTGTAGAAGCGACTGTGTCTTTGTGCCAAGGGTTTTGTAACCAAGAAGCTTCCTAATCTTCATTATTGGATGAACTGAAGAACTTTGCAGCCAACATCTTCCTTAAGTTGGTGTGTTAGTCACGTACTAGGATCCGTGCATCATTGGTTAGTCATGTATTGGGATTTTTGCATTGAATAGAGAGATTGCTGCTACATTACAAGTTCAATTGGGTATTGGGGTAAGGGTTCAACTGTACGTTAGTATTAGGTATTGGGAGTCCATTTACTTGTAACCGCTTGTTTTGATAATAGTGGATTCTCGAGAATGGTGACCTTAAATTCACCCAGTGGAGTTTTGCCTTGGTGGTTTTCTCCATTTGTAAACAAATCACCTATGTCAAATTTATTTTCCGCTGCATTTGACTTGGTGATTTGTTTGTACTACCACGCTATTGCATATTAAATTGACTTAATTAATACACTTGGATAATTTATTAATTAATTTGCTAAAATGGGTCAATACATTTTTGGCTTATTAGATGTCAATAGAGGGAAAGTGTGTTTTTGCCTTCAAGTTTGGGGTGGAGTGTCATTTCTCCAAATCTCAAGCGAGAGGAGTGTAATTTTTCTTTTAATTTAATATTAATAAGGTCTTGTACAAATATCTCCTTGTAGAAAGCATATCAAATATCCACCTACATCACCTAAAAGGGCTCAAATACCTATAATAATTACTCATACAACAATAACAAAACTTTAATTAGTTCAAAAAAAAAAAATAATAAAGAATTAGTTATGAATCTTTAAGGGACTAATCAAGATTATTATATGTATTTTCTCATCATTCTATTATATCTAAAAATAAAAAATCAGTGGCACCCAAAATTTGATTTCCAATGAGCATTTATAATTAATATAAATATTTCTTTATACACTTGCGAACAATGTGCACCTCTAATTTGTAGATACACGCATATTACAGACACATACCTTATATTTATTATAGTATTTACAATGTGCATCATAACAATGTGCACCTCTAATTTGTATTCTAATTCAGATGGTAAGTGGATATAATAAATTATTCTCGAATTAGGGTATTAATTATAAACTTTTGAGCTATAGAATTCACGCTTCAAGTATCCCTATATTTTAGGGTATAGAAAGCTAACCCAATAGACAGATATTGGCATCCGCCTTAATTTGTTGTGACAATAAGGCAGCTTAGTATTAGAATAGGCTTACTCTATTTTCAGCTTATTCATCTTAATTTAGTCTAATAAAGTAAATCAATCTAGCAAGGCTAAATAGAGTACAAAACTCATGTCAAGGCTTAATTATCTCACCAAGAAAAACTTAGTTTTTTAGTTCACTGCATGAGGAGACACAACACACGACAGCTTCCCACAATCATATGTATAACATCCAATACCTTATTGTGAAGAAGCCTACAGAACACCACATCCCTTAAAAATGTCATGAACCATCCAGACCCACCTAATTGCACCCGCCCTGACAAATATGAGGTTGCAATTAACCCAGCTGCACGCCACCCAGGGATGGAACTACTCAAGGGCTGAGGGGGGCCATGGAACGCCACCACCCACCCCCCCTCACAACCCTTTGAAAAAAAAAATACTAGTACGTATATTAACAAAAAGAATTTTCCCTCCTCAAAAAATTTAAAAACAAACCCAAGAAATCCAACAAATAAATAACAAGAAAATCTATAAAAAAAAAAAAAAAAATGCACATATCCAGATAATAAGAAAATCTCAGGACAAATCATAAATCGAATCTAAGAAAAACAATAATAACAAATCAATTACAAATCTTAGCAAAAAAGATCACAAAAACCCAATAACTTTTACCCAAAATTTCCCTCTCACTTGAGAACTCTATGCCCCTCTCAAATGACTCCACCCTCATAGCCATAGAAACAACTCCTATGCCACATATTGATCACTTCATCCACACATTAGTTAGACTTTGAAAATATTAAGATGTACCAGTTCACTTACAAAACTCTTGATTATTAAATCCTATTATTAATTTTTTATTTCAAAAAAAAAAAATACAAATAATAATTAATAAATTAATGCTAATAATACAACTTTATCAACCTTTAGTATTGATATTCCAATTTTTTAAAATCTTTGAATAAAGAATTTTGATCCCATTAAATTTAAATCTTGGTTCCGTCCTTGACGCCACTTCCTTTTATGAGCATATGTTGCTAAAGCTTAAGCCACCTCTGATGGCACAAGCCCTGTTCTTTGAGCAATCAATTCCCCAAATCGCTGGCCCAAAACAACAGCATCTTCCAATGCTGCACATTCATTTTGGCCTAGATCAGAAGTCATAGGGTGCATAGGGTGCATGTCATCACCTGCCACTGTAATATTGCCCTTGCTTACATTTCCAAATATGATATCCCGTGGAAACCTATGCAACAGTGGAGCCCATGTTATAGTGGAAAGGTCAGAGTGCTGTACTATCACTGTGTACAATTGAGGCTAGTCTTGGGCAAACTTACCAATCACTTCTTTTTGGATCACTTTTGGGTCCCTTGCCAAGTCTTGGGCAAACCTATCATGGTCTAGGTCTTTAAGCTCATATAAATGCCTCATCTGTACATTTTTAGATGAGAAATACAGTAATGACTAAATATGGCAAAACAGGCTGAAATTAGCCAAATGGGCTGAAATTTGCTGACCTGACTTGAACTTGCTTGTTTTGAACCTACATGAACCCGCTTATTTTATTCCGAATTAAATATGGGCCAACCCGCAGCTTGCCTATTTTTTGGGCCAACCCAACCCTACTTGACTTTTTTTTTTTAAACCTTTTTTCCTAAAAAATATTTAAAAACTATATGGCATTATGGCAAGGTGTGCTAGACTACTCTTAGGTACATAACATTATTATAAAACGCACAATAAATTTGTGTGTTCTGGTAGTTTTGCCCCCTATTTACTAAAAAAAAAATAAAGAGTTAAATGGAAGGGAAAAAAAATATACAAAAGGAATAGTAATCTACTAATATTTATTTAAGTATCTAGCAACATTTCCAAGGGTTTTTTTTTTTTTTTTTTTTTTTTTTGGGAAAAAATGCTCACACACCCCCTAAATTTTGATGGCATAACTATTCGGTTGTTTGGTTATGTTTTTATTACAATGAATAGTTATTCTTAATGAATAGCTATTCTTTAAAATGAGGTATAACTATTCCTTATTAAAAGTACTAAATATCTATTCTTTCACCTTATGTAATAATTTTTTAAAAAAATTTCTTAAAAAGCCATTAGTTGCCACATCTTCAAAAGGAAAGAAAATAAATTTTATTTGTTGTTAATTATTAGCACTATTTTGAACACCCTAAAATAAGTGTATTTTAGGAAATTTGACTTAAAAATGATTTAATTACACATTTTTTTTATGAGAGATGCTACGTTTACAACAATTTTACAACAAATCACAGGTGGTTAGTTGTTATTGGTTCAAATTTGAAACTAACAATAAGATTACTTTTTTGCCAACAATAACAACCAGTAATAACTTGCCACTTAAGATTTATTGTAAAAATATTGTAAAATTGTTATAGACATATCATTTCTCTTTTTTTATACTCTATTAAATTGTGAATGCATATACATGATTTTATTCCTAAATGGTCATCAAACTAATGAAGAGTAATACTTATTATATTCCAACTTAATGTATTCCTTATAATACTTATTTATATTCCTATATAATAATTATTATAGTATACCAAACGTGCCCTAATACATCCCTCAAACTTTTTTTATTTTGTATTGGTCAATTTTTTCCATAAACTTTACCAACCAAATCAAAACCTCAGTTAAATTGCCGTTAAAAAACTAACGGAATGGTCACGTGAGACGCATGAGCTTTAAAAAACAAACTGTGCCCTTTTCATTTGAAACACTATGGATTGATGAAAGGAAAAGAAACTTTGGTTTGACCGGAGAGAGGAGAGAGAGACAGCCACCGCGGCATGTCGTCCCGTCCTCTCGCCGCCCGTGTCTCGACAGCGCCTGATGGTTCTACCGCGCTGTCTAATAGCCACCGCTTGGTTTGTTTGTATTTTTTTCTTCTTCTTATTTCTATCTTTCTTTCTAATCCAAGTATTTTTATTATTCAAATCCACAAAAAGCTCTCTGTTTTACTAATCTCCTTCTATGAATTTCTATAGGAATTTCTTCGTTTGGTAAAATTTTTTGGGGTTGGGTCTTGTGAGCTTGTTTGTTTCATAGACAATGAAATTTACAAATGAAACGAACATTAAAAATTTGAAGTTGTAATTACAGTATACATATTAGGTGAATGAATGATATTCTTTATATTGTTTTGCAATTAATGTTTATGTGGCTAGTGCTATAGTGAACATGTATTGCATTATTGCTTTTGAGTAAGCTATACAATTGTTTGATGAAATGCTTGAGAGAAATATGGCTACTGCTCTAATATATCAGCTGCATTGATTCTGCTCTCTAGTGGAAGATTGCGTTTTGAAGTTACTTTTATTGGTTCAAAAGTAAGAAATTGAAGAAGAAAATTTGGAAAAGAAGTGATAATAATACGTTGTTGTTTGATCGTATTTTGTGATACTATACATAATGATAGCCACGTTGTCAAAGCTACGTATTTGAATTTAGTGATATTCATTGTTCCTACCAGTTCACAAAATCGTTTCAAGCTTCTAGGCTCCTCTAGCATAACAATTGCAAGCACAACCTCTTTTTGCATGATGGTCACCTACACGAAGGACACACATATTCAATCCCAAGCCTTTATTGATAGCACAACCTAGACCATGATGGACCAATGCCACTCAGTTCATCAGTGAGCATCTTGTTGAGCGCATAAAGGTCTCATACCACTCAGTTCATCAGCCTAGATGTGGGGTGTGTCTGAAGCACTCTAAATCTTTTTGATCACTGAGTGAGCATGTTATTGGTGAGATTTTATTTCATATGCATTCTGATCCAGAGTATTACATATTTTGTTTTCTTTTTTTTTTGAATTCTTTGGTGCAAGCACTGGGTGCGAGGTGTTTATTTGTTTGTATTGGCCATTTACAATGGATTATATTCTCCATATTGTTTCATTTAAATAAGTAGACTTGTAAAAATCTCTAGCTTTGAGGGAATAGTTTATGGATAGGGAGTTTTGTGTATTTTTACCCCTATTTTCTATATTGTTCTTCTTCCTTTTCTTTTTCCAGCTCTTCTTATTAATCTTCTTGTTAATTTTGTGTTACAGCCATGGATGAATGCCCACTGTCACTCCCTGCAAATTCACCTTCTGTACCAAATGTACCACCCCTTCAATCCCAATGTGATTCTATTGAGTTGGAATGGTAACGAGAATCAGACCATGGTGGTAAGTTGAGGATTGTAGAAGGGTTTTCTGATGATGAAGGAATTCAAGGTCTAGATTCCCTGACTTTAACCAGTATAACCAACACATTGACATGAAGAATGTACATCTAACATAGGGACTCGTATTTGCATCACATGTAGTCTTCAAGGAGGCACTAAAGGAGTGGTGTATTAGAAAAGTGTAATTATTGATTCATTTGGTGTTATTTTTGTGAAACAATATACCATTTGTGAACACTTACTGATATTTCAATTCATTGCAATTGGAAAATGTTCATTTTTTTGGTTGGGACTTTCTTCCCTTATTGGGAGACAGACATCTTTTAGTGCTTATCGCATTTTTAAGCTTAATATATGAATCAAAGTGATTGAATAAGGTGACATTGTTAGTGTTAGCTAAGGAGAATGATTTGATCCCCAATTTATATACCTGGTAGTGATTTAATGCAGACCACAATGACTTACGCAAGTCATATATTGGCCTCTTCCTGATAGGAGAAATTTCCACTATTTCCTTGATAATTTTTTTTTTTTTTTTAAATATTTCTCAGGAGCATAACAAAGAATATGGATCAATACATTAGTATTTCAAGCTATAAGCTTTTCAGGAACCCATATATTAATGGAATGCCATTAATTGCATAAGTTGATCTTTACATAATTGTGAACATTTTTATATTACATTGCATCGCAAACCCTTCTTTTGGCAGCCTCTACATTGAAGCTTTCTTGAAGTTCACTTCAAGAAATACCAAGGATTTTGCATCATTCAGTTTTCATTGTTGGCATAAATATAAATAGAAAACCGTGACCATATGTGTGCCATAAAAAATGGATTTGAAATAAGCTAGGATGCATGATGTCTATACTAAAACCCAATATTACGAACAAATTTCAAATAACAATAGAACAAAACTCTACAAGATACATCTATTGTTAAAGTAGACATGTAAGAAGTACAAAGTACAAGCTTAATTTGAGCATCTGCGAATAAGAATATTTGCAACTGGAGAAAGCTCTGGTATCCAATTTTTCATTGAAAGAACTTTGTTTGTCGAGAAACCGTCTGAATGATTATTCTCTTGCTAGACCTTCAAGCATAGTTTTGGTTTTACTTGCCACAGTGATCTCCAATTTCCCCCTAACTATCTTATCTTTGGACAGAATTCCACCAATCAATTACCTGTCACAATCCTTGCATTCAATTAGAAAACCTCAATTTCACCAATACCACTGTCAAAATGAGCTAAATTTGATGAAATACACGAGATGGCCTTTTTATTTTAAGTGCAAATATCAAATTTGTCCAACATGATACTTGCATAATATAAGCAAGAACCAACAAAGATTACTCACTTAACACATTTTTATTAAAAAACCAAGAAGGAGATTTCTCCATAGTATTGTCAATCTCTGCTACTGCTTAAAAATTCATTATAGTTTTATCACTCAATACAATTTGAGTTGAAACCCCAGCAACAACTTTTTTATACACCACTTAAACTACCTGCAATTCTATATAAGACACAAGATTACTCACTACAATTACTTATTTGTTGCAAATCCCCAAGTAGCAATTCTTAGCAATGAAACTTATAATCCCTTCACTTACCAGAAGCACATGATGGATTTTCCCATGCGGGAAAATGCCATTTCTAGTTTCTACTCAAAAATCAACACACAAAGGGCCAAACTTTCACAGACCAACAAACTCAAGGACTGTTGAAAGATAAAACTATTGAAATATTTCATCAATAGAAAGATGAAGCAAATCATAAACCAATAGGATCATAGCATCAAATATTGTCCATTGCAAACCAATAGGATCATTTTCTTCTTCTCTGGAAATCAAACTAACATAATCACTTCACCTGAACCACTAAGAAGAAGAAAATTTGACAAAAGAATCACTTCACCTGATATGTATACGGTAATTTCAAGTCTCAAATTTAATGCTTGTTTCATTTGTAATTTCCATTAACTTCTATGAAACAAGCACACAAAAACCCCAACCCAAAAATTAAATCAAACCAATAAATTCCAACTGAAAAACAGAGAGTACTTGAAAATTTGAAATAACAATACTTGCATTGGAAAGAAAGGAAGAAAAAACACCAGGGGCGAGAGCTTATGACAGTGGTGGGACCACGAGGGCAAGTGGGACAAGGACGGCGAGACAACAGCCAGATAAAGAACTCAACGCTGGGCATTTTTTCTTCTCGTTTTTGCTCGAAGTTTTTCTAATCCTTTCGTCTCAAATTGTTTGGCATAGTTAGAAAAACCCAATTATTTAAGGAAACATCATTAAGTGCCTTGACTCTTTAAAAAAGTTATAAATTTCCTAAATTACCCTTAAACAAATTTATCAAAAAATTATTTATGAAAAAAAAAAAAGAAAACATTTCTAATATTGGTGCCAACTGCCAAGCAATTTTCAAAGTCATTGTAAATTTCAAATTCTAATAATGTACTACTCTTACAATTTGCAAACCTATATTCAAATCCAAATTCTACAGCCACCAAGCCTAATCCAATCAATCTTTATCTTTAAATCAAATTTTAATGTGGTAGATTAGAAATTCTACTGGTGGCAAAACAATAGCTTTAGTACTTCTACTCTTGCTACTTCTGGGGTTTCTTTGCCAGCATAAAATTCTATCCCTACCTTGCCTCATCAACTTGGTTGTTATCCACTTATCCTCTCTTCAATTCTTATCTTTCCAATAAAAAATGAATGACCTGTTAGGAAAAAAAAAATTTACACCCCCCCAAAAAAAAAAAAAAAAAAAAGGCAATGCAGAACATCAAGCAATCTTTGAAGAATTTCTCAAGCAAAGTGAGAATGGAAAGTTAAGAAGAGGCAGCATAAGTCACATTGCAACTAGAGTGGCTGCCAGCCCCAAAACAATTCGAAGAATCTGGCAATAAGATAAAGCTTCTAAATTCGAGAATTTTGTTGTTGATGTGAATTGTAAATTTCCTAAACGTGTTAGATGAAAACGAATCCAAATAGATTTCGATGAGGTTTCAAAAATTCCTTTTGTCGACGTACCAATATTCGATCAATGGTTGCTGTTATGAATGTGGCAAATCAACACTCCATAGACGTATTAAAGAAGGTGCTTTTAGGCCACACTTAAATGCTTTGAAGCCATATCTTTCTACAGAGAACAAGAAAGCGAGACTTCAATTTTGCTTATCCATGCTTGAGCTGAATAGTCTCAACAACAATCCAATTTTTAAAAGTATGTTCAATTATGTCCATATTAATGAAAAATGGTTTTACATGTCCAAGGAATCAGAAAAGTATTATCTTCTCCCTCAAGAACAAGAGCCTTTACGTAAAGCAAACGGTTTATTACCAAAGTAATGGTTCTTGCTGCAGTAGCTCGACCAAGATTTGATTCATTTGGAAATCAAGAATTTGATGGAAAAATTGATAATTTTCCATTCAAATACAAGGCGCCTGCCAAATGCACCAGTAAGAATCGTGTAGCTGGCACAGTAGAGACAAAGCTAGTATCATCAGTGACCAAAGATGTGATAAGATCATGCTTAATTGAGAAAGCAATTCGAGCTAAATGGCCACATGATACAAATGATGTCATATTCATTCAACAAGACAATGCTAAGCCTCACATTGACCCGAATGACCCTGAATTTCTTGAAGTTGCATCAAGTGATGGATTTAATATAAATTTATCTTGTCAACCACCTAATAATCCAAGCATGAATGTTTTGGATCTTGGATTTTTTAGAGCTATTCAATCACTGCAGCATCAAGAAGCAGCTTCAACAGTTGATGATTTAGTCAATGCAATAGAAAAAGCTTTTCACGATTTGCCATCACAAAGCCTAAATCCCGTTTTCTTAACTTTGCAACAATGCGTGATAGAGGTGATAAAAGATTTTGGGGGAAACAATTATAAGTTGCCACATATGGGAAAAGGAAAATTGGAGAAGTATGGTCCTCTTCCCTTCAACATGGATGTGATTGCGATATTGTGGAAACAGCCATCCTTCACCTCTAGTAGATGATTTTAATTCATTTTTAGCAACTTTTGTTTTACTCTATTTTTCCCAATTTCTTTACCCTTGTACATATTTCTTGTATCCTCTGTAGATGGCTCTTTGTTGAAGGTTTTTTGTTTTTGAGGGAAAAAAAAATCTGAATAAGAATGGTGTGTATATGGATTAAGATGTTTAGCTTTTATTTTTCTTTGTTGAAGGTTTTATTTTATTTTATTTTTTTAATTTGAATAAAGATGGCTTGTATGGTGCATTTCAAAATTTTGGTTTTTAATTTTTTTTAATTAAAAAAAATGCTCCCACGTATAAATTAAGGGCATAAAAGGAATATTAATAAATTAATGGTGTTTGACTTTTCAAACAAGACATTATTTTGAAATATCCCAAAATGAAATACAAACAAAAAAAATTTGGGACGGGGGAGTATTTAATATAGTATTAATAGTAATAATGTAATATACTAATATCTATCTAATATAAGTATCTAACTAGCACAAAGCCTGTTTAAAAAACTCTGGTTATAAACTTGTTTAAAAAACTTTATATATTACTTTCGTGTTTGTGTTCTAATAAATATTACTATTTCCTAAAATATATATATATATTGTAAGGGCTCGGATTTGTGCTAAAACACAAAAGCTTGTTTTGACCCCAAATTTTAAGTTACTGCTAGATTACTTTTACTTTTACTTAATCAAAGTGCGGAACAAGAGTAAATGTGTGCAATGAACCGATACTACTCTAGTGCATACACATGAATAATAAACAATAAAAGTAAAGTACAAGAGTAAGGGAAAAGAGATGCAAACACAATATAACATCAAGACGTGTTATTAAAGAAGAAACTGAAGAACTCGGCCAAAAATCTCTCCACGACCCTTCAAGTCGAAATCGGTCCACTAAAGAATAAAGTTGGAGTACGCGAATAACAAAAGACCCTTCAAACCTAGTCTACCCAATGTACTTGAGCCCTCCAAGCTCCTGCTATCAACAGACTTCTCGGACTTATGTCTTCTCTAATTTTCTAGATCACGTAATACGCCTGATTGCATCCGCCAAGTCTCACCAGCTTTTTTTGGCAAATCCCCAAAGCTTCCCAAGCTCCAAAACACTCTCTACACTTTGAATAGGTGTGGGTACAAATCTCCTTTTAAGGTATGACAATGGGAGAGAGAAAGAGAAGAGATTACAATGATTTCTCACTAAAAGATGAGTAGCTCTCTTTCTAAAAGATGGGTGTGTTGTGTTATAGAAAATCTATCTAGGGTTTTTCTCTCTGATTAGCCTCTCTTATTTTTTTGGGTAACGAGGGTATATATTGTATGGGTGAAGGGTAAGAAAGTCACACTTAAAATCCTTCAAGCAGAGAGTTTTGCAGGTACCTTGCGGGTTGGCCTTTCTTGTGAGACATTTGCAAAACTGACAGCCTGGCATGACTCTTCAGCTTCTAGCATGTGCTTCTTATGTGCCATTTTCACGACAACTCTTCTCGTGAACTTCTTGTGAGCTAGTCGTGAAACTGCACTGATTCTTCATTTCATGCTCAATTCTGTACCAACTTAATACTAAACCCAATACAATAAAATCTCACAAAATATAAGGAAATAAATTAATACACTTACAACACTTTTTGTCATGGAATAAAGCCAACATAAAACATAGTTGTAAATCACAACTTTACAATCCCCCTTTTTGGCTATTTCGTGACAAAGCACCTTATAACAAACTCTAGACTTAAACGTGAGTTTAGGAACAATGGCAAAACTCACTCACTCCTAAATCTAAAATCTGTGATGAAATTGGAACACAATATCTTTAACCTGAAACACTTGCATGAAACACATTAGACCCTTAAGATAAAGCAAGTAATAATAGGACAAGTATAATGTAACAAGTGAATATGAGATCAAGTAAACATGATGTGAAACATATGAGCAACTTGATCAAACACTAAACAATCATATGTAAATGACCACAATGATCACATAGCAAAGCAAATGATCATTCAAACATGCAACCACCAAAAAAAAAAAAAAAAACACAATAGCATAAGGATGTATGTATGTTCAGCACATAAACACGATGCGATGAGAGTAACAAAGTATAGTTACTAAACGTAACTTAAAGCGCCATAAAGCAATGAGAAAACAAGCCTAAAGTAAAACAAAGCAAAACAGAGTTTTCTCATAAAAAAAAAAAAAAGTCTTCTCCCCTTTGGTATATGCATCTCCCCTATGGCTTTCTCCCCGTATGAATGTGCACAAGATAGAATATCTCCCCTTAAGAATGTGCACATGAGTCATATAAAAATGATGATACACTCTGGTATATTCTCTAGTATACTCTTCTCATTTTTGTCACGAATAGACAAATGAATCAAGAGGAAGGAGAAAAAGAAAAAAAGATATGAACAAGGGTAAAATGCATGAGTGGTGTAAGATGAATGAGAAAAAGAAGCTCAAACAGAAGATAAAACATCTTAAAAACAAAAAAGTTACAAAGCATAAAGAAAACATAACATGCTAAGGATGATGGAACAAGATAAAGACCAAGGCATGACATCAACACAAGAATATGTTATATGTGCTAAAAAGGTCTAAAAAGACTTAACTAACATGAGTGAATGCAAAAAATGTCAAGTGATAGAGTGTGTGCATAAATATGCATCTAGTGTGCATAAATAGTGCATCGAGTGTGCATGTAAGATGCATGACCAATGCATGAGCAAGCACTCCTGGAGCAAAGTGTGTAAAACACACAACCAATGATCAAAATATAAGAAATATGAATAATTATGGTGATCTACAAAAATTAGTACTCATCGAAGTCCAACAGAGTGAAAAAAATACCATAAAGGCATTTTATTAAACACTTAGAGTGCACACACTATACATGTATATTAAACAATGCATGAACATATGAAAATCTTGCCTAAAAACATGTTATTTTTGCCACAGGGGGCCAACATCCAAAGCAAATCATCATTTAAAACAAAACCCGATATAAACGATTGACAGAAATTAAGTTTTCCAATCTCCATTTGAGAAAATCTCAACTATAAACATAAAACCCCTAAAAACATAATCTAAGGATCAAAATCAATGAAAGGAGTTCAAGTTACCTTAGAGATGTTAATGGAATGAAAAACAGTTGAATTTAGTTAGGTTTTGATGTAGAAACATTAAAATAGGGGTTTGGGAGAAGATGAGAGAAGTTTAAAACAAATGTTCCATGAAATGCACTTTAAAAAGTTGATCTGAAAAATTTCGAAGGTAGTTGGGAATTTTCGTAGGTAGTTAGGAATTTTTGCGAGTAAGCCCTTCTCGCGAATAATTTGTGAAACACTTGTGAAACTCTCTGTTCAAACTTGTGACTGAGCTTACTCGTGAAATAAGTTACAAAAACACCTAGAAAACATGTTTTTCACACAAAATCAACTTGAAAAACATGAGTGATACAAATCACTTCCAAAAGCAGATAAAAAAGTAAAAATATTTTTGATTTGATCCACATATGGTTGAGCGCACACACATCACTAGGGGTGTTCGCGGTGTGGTTCGGTGTGGTTTTGGGCCAATTTTAGTACCGCACATTGCGGTGCAGTTTAGATAAAACCATAACTGTACCGTACCTTATTTTTACGGATACTTGTGCGGTGCGATGCGGTTTAAAATTCAGCCAAAATCATAATCGCATTGTACCTCATTTTTGCGGTTACATATGCAATGTGGTGTATAAGATGCGGTTTGAATGATTTGAAGTTGGTATATTTTTCAAATTTTAGGCTTTTTCTACCTAACCCAAAACTAATTTTTCCCTTTGTTTTAGTCCAAGTTTTAAACTATTGAGCTAGTTTTTCTTTATTTTGGGTTAACCTTCCTAATCAACACTTGCTAGGGTTATCAAACTATTTTTTTTTTTTTTTTTTTTTAACTAGGGTTATTAAACTATTAATAATATATTTAATATTAAAAATAATTAAATATATTAATATATAAAGAGGGTGCGGGGCGGTGCGGTTTGTGCGGTTTTCTTATTATAAAACCGCAAACCGCACTGCATCATGCGGTGCGGTGCAGTGCGCTGCACTATTACTTGTGGTGCGGTGTAGTTATGTCATTTTGGGGGCGGTTTTTGTTAAGATTAGTACCCTTAAATCCTATTGTATGATGCTATGTATGATATTAAGTGTGACATTATGTATGACTTAATATTATGTTTAATAAAATTGTTTTATTATTATTGAAATAATATTAACATGAATATTCGGACATTATCACATAGTCCATGAGATGCATAGTATGTGATTTATGTGATTTAGTCACAGAAGATATAAGTTACAAGTTCTTTGTAAATTCAGAATTATAGTTCGTAGTCGGTGATGAAATTAGGCATTTTATCTGCGAAGACTATAACATATCAACTACGATGATTTGTCTTGATCATGGAAGTGGAGACTTCTAGTTGATGTGTTGATATGTTTTAAGAGTTAAGACATATTGAACTAGACCGCGGTGAGATTTATTATTCTCCTAAGGATTGTCAAATGAATAATAAATCTCACGACTTATATTTGCATGAACTCCTAATCCTGAGAGAATAATAGACTTGATCATGAAGTGTAGGTTGCTTTAATATATCAGGAGTAAGATCTAAAGTTATGGTCAAAACCTCAGTATGTTGGGCAGCCACATTTAGTGTTGATGGAACATATATTTTCAAAATGGAATTCATAGTCTCTTAACGGAGATATAAAATATTCACTTGAGATAAGTTTAATGGGTCTATTATTTAAAGAGTTAGACCTAACCACTTTGGCAAGAAACTACTAAAGAATATATTTATGAAATTGGATTTCATAAATATATGATGAATAACTTAAAAGAATTAAACTGTGTACTCAAGGAATAAGATGTAATAATCTACAAAGTGGCAGTCCACATTTATGATTTTGTATTACTACGAATATTTTATGAAGGGGTTTGCATGTATAATAAAGTCATGAGATATAATTTGTAGATAAGGCCTAGAGTGCAACTATTTTTATATAGTGGTATTAAATATAGTTAATAGTAACTTTGGACTTGTCAAGAGTTGACAGAAAAGCCCAAGGCCCATTGGAGTTAGTGTCTTATTAGTCCCTTTTGATCCCACTCCAAGCCACACACTTAAGCCCAATTGGAAAGGCCTAAAAGGCCAGCCCAATTAGATGATTGGATAGATACAAAAGGAAAAAATGTTCAAAATTTTAATAGAGAGAAAAATATCATTGTAATGGTGTGTATGAGAATATAAGTCACTCTTTTAATGGAATTGGAGTGAAGATTAAAAATATTTCCAAGTGCTTCGATCTTTGTTTTGAAATTCACTGCTTTAAGGTATGCTCTCTTATACTTTAATTCTGAAATTTACATAGTGCATGTTATAGATTAAGAATGAAGTAGATCCGTTAATTTTTCGCTGTGCACATACTTATTTCCTTCAAATGGTATCAGAGCAGTCTTCAATTTCCAATCTGTTTAAATTTAAATTTAAATTTAAGTACGTTAAATTGAGTCTTAAGGCTATAGCATCAATAGAATTCAGTTTTGACATCAATCTCTGTTTGTAATGTTCATATGTAGAATGTTGTTTATGAAAAACGAAGAAAACTGCCTCAGAAAATTTCTGGAAATTCGAGTTTCGTAATTTTTGATCGATCGAAAATTACTTTCGATCAATCGAGTCAAACAGTGATCAGACTTTTTAAATAGATTGATTTTCGATTGCTAGTCGATTGATCAAATTTGTTTTTCGATTGATCGAATCTGTTTTTTGATCGATCGAAATGCAATCGAGTATCGATCAAATAAGTCAGGAGGTCAAGATCGAATTCTTTAATTTTTTTTATTGATCGAGGGGCACATTTGATCGATCGAAAGAAAGCATATCAGAAATTTTTCTAAGTGTTTTCACATGTGAAAGTACTAAGACTATATGTAATTAGATTATGCATGTTTTGTAATTAAAAACCTTTTCTTTAAAACATCTAGTGGGAGAGAGATGCAAGGGTTGGATCTCACGGCTTCCATTGTTGATTCATACTAGTGTGAGATATATAGTTTATCTTTACTTTGAGCTTAGCATTCCATGTGGAGAGTATTTATTTCATGGTCCTACAAGATTGAATTTCTTGGTTTATAGTGGTATGATCAAACACCTTGTCTTAGCCTCGAGCTTTGCATTCCATGTGGAGGGTGTTTTGTATCATGGTACTACAAAATAAGCCTATTAAGGGGATGAAATGTGGCTACACATGATTCTAGACAATGGTACATACTAGACTAAATATTATAGTATCCTCTATGCCGAGTTCTTACTATCATTATTTAGAGGCCAAATGTATAACAACATATTATTAGTGTTTGATAAGAGTTATCATGATAGCACTAATAATGAGAATAGTTCTCAATCAATCATCGTATTTTATATTCACTCTATGCTGAGGGATATTGAATATGGGATTGGGTTGTCGTTGCATATATTATATTATGGTTTTATTAAGGTTTCATACTATATGTTTATATGCTAAATTGATAATGTCCACTTTACTTATTATATTCATGTTTATTGTTTTTAGATTTGAACATGGTATCTTTTAGCCCATTTGTTACTATTCTTAATCAAAATAAATTAACTGGATCCAACTATGTTGACTGGAAAGAAATTTGGACATTATTCTTACTGCTGAAGAGCATAAGTATGTTCTTACTAAACCATATCCTAGCTTTTCTTCATTAGATGCTCCTCCTAGGGAAAAACAATGATATGATCGTTGGCAGAAATCTAATGAGATGGTTAAGTGCTACATCCTAGCATCTATCTCAAATGTTCTACAGCATCAAATGCAAGATGTAGAACTAGCTTTAGACATTATGCTAAGTCTGAAGGAGATGTTTGGTGAGCAAGGTCGTTCTGCAAGGCAAGAAACCATGAGGTAAATTTATAATACCAAAATGGCTAAAGGAAGTTCAGTAAGGGAGCATTGTCTTACAATGATATCTAATTTGAATACATTGGAGGTTTTAGGTGCTGATATTGATGGAGAATCCCAAGTGGATATGATACTCCAGTCACTACCGGAATCATTCAAGGAATTCAAACTTAATTACAATATGAACAAAAAGGTTTATACATTTTCTGAATTGATGAATGAATTGGTAGTGGCGGAAGGCATCCTTGGTACTTCTAATGTTGAAGCCAATGTTGGTAAAGCTTTTACTTATGAACCTAAGTCGAAAGGCAAGGGTAAGAAGAAGAAGAAGAAGAAGGACTTCACCAAGTAAGAGGGTAAACAAATTGCCTTAGGGGTTGTTGACAAAGGAAAGAAGCTCAAAGGAAAATGTTTCTATTGTGGTGAGAAAGGACATTGGAAGAGAAATTGTCCAATATTCAAGACTACCAAGAATAAGGGTATGAATAATACATTCCTTCTAGAAATATGTTTGGTACAGAATCCTACGGATTCCTGGTGTGTGGATTCAGGTTGTACTAATCATATCTGCAATTCCTTACAAGGGTTCTAGGAGACCAGAAAGCTTAAAGAAAGGGAGTTGTTTCTTACTTTGGCTGATGAGAGCATGATTCCGATTGTAGCTGTTGGAGTGTTTAATTTATGCTTTGAGTCAAGAGTTTTAGTATTGGAAGACTGTCTATATGTACCTAATGTTCGTAGGAATTTAATTTCTGCTACTTAGGTAAACATTGATATTGTGTTATCCTTAAAGACAATGTTGTAATAAAGAAGGGTAAAGTGTTTATCTGTTCTGGTAATATTGTGGATGATCTTTATATTTTAACCCCTGATAAGCATGAATTATATAATTCTGAATTAGATAATAACTCACATGTGAAATTATTAAAGAGAAAGTTTCCTTCTATTAATGATGCATATCTTTGGCACTTGCGTTTAGGTCATATTAATTCAAATATGATTCAAAGACTGATTAAAGATGGACTTTTAGAGCCCATGGACTTTGATGAATCTCCAGTTTGTGAATCTTTTTTGGAAGGTAAAATGACAAAATGATATTTTAATGTAAAAGGTAGAAGAGCACAAGATTTGCTAGAACTAGTGCATTCTGATGTATGTGGTCCTATGTCAATCTAGGTAAGAGGTGGCTATGAGTATTTTATCACATTCACTGATGATTACTCTAGATTTGGTTATGTGTACCTAATGAAATGGAAGTCTGAAGCCTTTGAAAAGTTCAAAGAGTTTAGAGTTGAAGTTGAGAATCAATTAGGCAAACACATAAAGGTCATTCGATCTGATCGAGGTGGTGAATACCTTCTTAGGAATTTTAAGGATTACTTAACTAAAAATGGAATTGTATCCCAATTAACTGCACCTGGAACTCCACAACAAAATGGTGTAGCGGAAAGAAGGAATAGGACTCTTTTAGATATGGTTAGGTCCATGATGAGTTATTCAACTCTACCTATTTCTTTTTGGGGATATACCTTAAATACTACAATGTATCTTCTGAATTTAGTACCTTCGAAGTCTGTTCCTAAAACACCTATGGAGTTGTGGAATGGGCGTAAGCCTAGTATGAGAAATCTCCATATTTGAGGTTGTTCAGCACATGTGTTAAAAGGAAAGTCGGACAAGTTACAGTCTAAAACAAAAGTGGTTTTCTTTGTAGGTTATCCAAAAGGAACTGTTGGAGGTTTATTCTACAGTCATAAAGATAATAAAGTGTTTGTTAGCACAAATGCCAAATTCTTGGAAAATGACTATATGAATAATTTTACTCCTAGAAGTAGAGTTGTATTATCTGAAATGAATGAACCTGTAAATGAACAACCAATGGATGAAACTAGAGATGATGTGGCTATATTAGATACACCGCAAGATACTACTCATGAGATGTCTAGTACATAAGTACCTCGTCGTAGTGGGAGAATTGTTTGGCCTCCTATAAGATTCATAGGTTTGGGAGAAACTTATGAAATTATCTCTGAAAAGGCTGAATCGGATCCCTACACTTATGAAAAGGCAATGAGCGATATAGATGCACATCATTGCGTCCAAGCTATGAAATTTGAATTAGATTCCATATATTCCAATCAAGTTTGGGATTTTGTAGAGGCGCCTAACGGCATTAAACCTGTTGGTTGCAAATGGGTTTACAAGAGGAAGAGAGGGATAGATGGAAAGGTTGAAACCTTTAAAAGCAAGGCTAGTGGTGAAAGGATATACACAAAAAGAAGGCATTGATTATGATGAAACATTTTCTCCAGTAGCAATGCTTAAATCTATCATAATTCTCTTATCCATTACTACTCATTTTGATTATGAGATTTGGCAAATGGATATCAAGACTGCATTTCTTAATGGCAATCTTGAAGAGGAAATCTATATGATGCAATCGAAAGGTTTCATAGCTAAGAACCAAGAGCATATGGTATGCAAGTTGAAAAGGTCTATTTATGGATTTAAACAAGCATCTAGGTCATGGAACATCAGATTTGATTAAGCAATCAAGTCATTTGGT
The DNA here is from genome assembly GCA_030445155.1 of Quercus variabilis. Classification (NCBI taxonomy): domain Eukaryota; kingdom Viridiplantae; phylum Streptophyta; class Magnoliopsida; order Fagales; family Fagaceae; genus Quercus; species Quercus variabilis. The sequence continues at coordinate 27,606,502 of CP129450.1, read as the reverse complement.
TTTGAGCAAAATCTTGATGAATCAAGTGTGTACAAAAGACATCGAGATAAAGTAGTAATGTTTCTAGTGCTTTATGTTGATGATATTCCACTCATTGGAAATGATGTAGGGGTAATGTCATCGGTAAAGGTTTAGTTGTCAAGAAAATTTGATATGAAGGACTTGGGTAAGGCTAACTTTATTCTAATGATCAAGCTTTGTCGAGATCGCAAGAATAAGATGTTAGGCTTATCATAAGTTGGATATATAGATAAGGTTCTAGAATGGTTTAGCATACAAAACTCCAAGAAATAATTACTTCCTTTTAGACATGGAGTTCTTCTGTCTGATGACCAAAGGCTTAAGACTTAAGAGGAAGAAGATTTAATGAGACAAGTTTCTTATGCTTCTGCAGTGGGAAGTTTTATGTATGCCATGCTTTGTACTAGACCAGATATCGGCATCAGCCGATATCAATCAAATCCAGGACCAAAACATTGGCAAGCTGTAAAACATATTCTCAAGTATCTACGGAGAACGAGAGACTATATGCTTGTTTACCAAAGTGAGGATTTGATACCTATTGGCTATACAGATTCAGACTTTCAATCGGATCTAGATTTCAAAAAATCCACATCAGGATGTGTTTTCACCTTGGGAGGTGGAGCCATAAGTTGGCAGAGTATTAAGCAGTCTTGTATTGCAGACTCCACCATGAAGGTAGATTATGTTGCTGCTTGTGAGGTAGCAAAGGAAGTTGTATGGCTCAAAAAATTCCTTTTTGACCTTGGTGTAATAAGAATGGAGCAAGTTCCAATCACATTGTTTTGTGACAACAGTGGAGTAGTTACACAATCTAAAGATCCAAGGAATCATAAGAAAGGAAAGCACATTGAGAGGAAGTACCATATCATTCAAGATATTGTTGCTTGTGGAGATGTGGTGGTAGCAAAGATTGAAAGTGCAGGTAATCTAGCAGATCCATTTACTAAAACCTTGCCTCAAAGGACTTACGAGTCACATCTGGAGGGAATGAGAGTTAGATTAGTGCACAATAGTCTTTAGGACAAGTGGAAGATTGTTAGGATTAGTGCCCTTAAATCCTATTGTATGATACTATATATGATATTAAGTGTGACATTATGTATGACTTAATATTGTGTTTAATAAAGTTATTTTATTACTATCTGAAATAATGTTAACATGAATATTCAGACATTATCACATAGTCCATGAGATGCATAGTATGTAATTTATGTGATTTAGTCACAGAAGATATAAGTCACAAGTTCTTTGTAAACTCAGAATTATAGTTCGTAGTCAGTGATGAAATTAGGCATTTCATCTGCGAAGACTATAACATATCAACTACGATGATTTGTCTTGATCATGGAAGTGGAGACTTCTAGTTGATGTGTTGATATATTTTAAGGGTTAAGACATATTGAACTGGACCGCCGTGAGATTTATTATTCTCCTAAGGACTGTCAAATGAATAATAAATCTCATGACTTATATTTGCATGAACTCTTAATCCTAAGAGAATAATGGACTTAATCATGAAGTGTAGGTTACTTTGATATATTAGGAGTGGGATCTAAAGTTCGGTCAAAATCTCAGTATGTTGGGCAGTCACATTTACTGTTGATGGAACATACATTCTCAAAATGGAATTCATAGTCTCTTAACGGAAATATAAAATATTCCCTTGAGATAAGTTTAATGAGTTTGTTATTCAGAGAGCTAGGCCGAACAACTTTGGTAAGAAACTACTAAAGTATATATTTATGAAATTGGATTTCATAAATATATGATGAATAACTTAAAAGGATTAAACCGGGTACTCAAAGATTAAGATGTAATAATCTACAAAGTGGTAGTCCACATTTATGATTTTGTATTACTAGGAATATTTTATGAAGGGGTTTGCATACAATAAAATCTTGGGATATAATTTATAGATAAGGCCTAGAGTGTAACTATATTTATATAGTAGTATTAAATATAGTTAATAGTAACTTTGGACTTGTCAAGAGTTGACAGAAAAGCCCAAGGCCTATTGGAGCTAGTGTCTTATTGGTCCCTTTTGGTCCTACTCCAAGCCACACACTTAAGCCCAATTAGAAAGGCCAAAAAGGTCAGCCCAATTAGATGATTGGTTAGATACAAAAGGAAAAAAATGTTCAGAATTTTAATAGAGAGAAAAACATCATTGTAATGGTGTGTATGAGAATATAAGTCACTCCTTTAATTCTCCTTTTGTAATCAATTGAGAGTCCACACTTTTTGGGCGTTAGTGGAATCGGAGTGAAGATTAAAAGTATTCCCAAGTGCTTCGATATTTGTTTTGAAATTCACCGCTTCAAGGTACGCTCTCTTATACTCTAATGCTGAAATTTACATTGTGCATGTTATAGATTGAGAATGAAGTAGATCCGTTAATTTTTTGCTGTGCACATACTTAATTCCTTCAGTTTTGATGTGGTTTTTTTGGTTTATGTGGTTTATAGGGTTTGGTAAACACCCTTACATATCACATTTGAACACGTACAATCACACAAATGAAACTCCCCACCAATGTGTTTACATATTGATTGAAAGCTTTTCATTTGGCTTCCATATTTCATACTTTTGATCAAATATGTAAGGTTGAATTTATTTAATCACTTTGTTGGTTTTATTCTATGCCAAATTTGCTTGTAATTCAGAATTTAGAAACCCTGTATTTAGATGGGAATCATGTGAGGATAATGTGTGAGTGAGTGTGAAGAAAAACTCAAGAGTGTGCAATCAAGAAGAGCCTCGCGACTAGCGAGTTGCCAGAATGGCACATGTGTGAAGCATGCAGAGGGAGCTGAAGGGTCACACCAGCTGTTGCACTACAGGACAAAATCTCTAGTCTGGCTATGTAGTTAGCTCGCGACTCATTCCAATCGTGAGCTCGAGTCTCCAGATCACCCTATTTGGTTGTAACTAACTCTTCGCATTCTATACACACCTTACTATATATATACACCCTTATACCCATGAAATGTAGAGAGCCTCCAAAGAGAATTTTGAGAGAAAGACCTTAGAGAAAAACAAGATTGACTCATCCATAATCTTCATCCTTTGATTCTACACATTCCTCTACTCTCACCCTCTACATTGTTACATCCTTGAGAGGTACATTAGCCAAATCCTTATCTCACCATACCCATATCTGTGAGAAAGCTTTTTGGTGCTTGGGAAGCAGTTAGGAAGGGATCAATTCATTTTGGTTGATGCAATGGGCTATTGCAGGATCCGTTAAATTAGAGAAGACAAGGTTTTGGCGTAACCCTGTTGGAGCAAGAAGGTTGAAGGGCTTAGGTGCACTGGGTAGATTAGGCTTGGAGGGTCTTCTACTATTCATGTATCCCAACTTTATTCTCTAATGGATTATTGACCGCTTGGAGGGTGGTAGAGAGGTTTTTCATCGAGGATTTCGGTTTCCTCTTCGATAACACATTGCTGTGTTGTCTTTATGTTTTCATCTCTCTTCCCTTAATCTTTGCCTTTTAATTACTGCTATGGTTGTGATTAATTTCGGTTTAGATTGTTTTACCAACTTTGTTCTAGCTTATTTTCATATTTCGCACATATATTGTTTGATTATAAGCTTGTGTTAGTATTTTGTAAATTGGGGGTCTAAACGTTCATAGGTGTTTTACACACTATTTGAACTTTCAATTGGTATCAGAGCGGGTGCATTTGTTGTGTTTTAATTACCTAAGTGCGATCCTTGACCCCATTAAGATGGATTGATCTCAGCCTCTCAATGCTCTACCATATTTTGATAGAAGCAACTATGCATTTTGGAAAGTCTGCATGAGGGCATTTTTATGTTCAATTAATGAGACTGTTTGGGATGTAGGATGGACTAGGCCAGAGGTCGCTAAATCCACATGGGTTAAGGCGGCTCTTGTGGCAGCCAATGCAAATAGCAAGGCATTGAATTCTATTTTTTGTGGTGTTTTTCCAGATGAGTTTCACAGGATTTCTCATGTAACAATTGCCAAGGAAGCATGGCAAATATTGGAGATCACCTATGAAGGCACGAAGAAGGTCAAAGATACTAAGTTGCAAATGTCACTTGATTCAAAGAGTTGAAAATGAGTGACGATGAGTCATTTGACTCATTCTATGGCAAGCTGAATGAAGTGGTTATCAGCAAGTTCAACTTGGGTAAAAAGACGAAGGACTCAAAGATAGTGAGGAAAATCCTTCGGTCATTGTTGGAGAGCTTTCATGCAAATGTTACAGCAATTGAAGAGACCAAGGACCTTGATGATATCAAAGTCCAAGAACTAATTGGTTCACTTTAAACTTATGAGTTGTCGTTGCCATCACAAAGGAAGAGCAAATCCCTTGCCCTAAAGACGACCAATGAGAGGGTGTAAGCTCACGACTCATCGAATGAGGATGAGGTCGAGAAAGATGTGGCATATCTTGTGAAGAATTTTCGAAAGTTATTGAAATTCAAGAAGAATGGAAAATTTGTTGAGAAGAGAAAATTCCCAAGTTTTGGAAAGGAGAAAAATGACTTCAAGACGAAAGATGGGAAGGAGTCTCAATCCTCTCAAGGAATCAGATGCTTCGAATGCAATGGACATGGACATCTTAAGAAAAAGTGTCCTAATTATTTGAGAGGGAAGGGCAAGGTGTATGCCACCACTCTTAGTGATTCTGACTCCTCTGATTCAGATTCAGATGAAAGCTGTGATGGAGAGGGAAACTTCTTTGCATTCATGACCATTGCTCTAGTAGAATCTTCAGATGACCTGAGTATGCTAGTGGAAGAGCTTGGTGAACATACTGAATTAAAGTCAATGGGAGTAGCAAAAGAATCCGATGATGAGGAAGATGAAAGTACAAAGGGATTGCAAGAGACCTACAATTCCCTCCTTTAGAAGACCGGTGAGTATGCAAAAGTGACTAATGCAGCCATTAAGAAAATGAAAAGAATAGAGCAAGACTACAAGAGTCTTTTAGTCCGATACAAGGAGACTAAGTGTGAAGTCAAGATACTGAATGGAGAGCTGACCAAAGGCTATTCAAAGATAAAATTTCTTGAGCTTGAGGTGGTTCAACCTAATGCTAAAGTAGAGCAGGTCTCCTCCAAGAAGCTTGATGAAATGCTTGCTTACCAAAAACCTTTCTTCAACAAAAGTGGATTGAGATACACCAGAGAGAGTAGTTCGGCTGCTAATATGTCTAAGGAAATAAAGTTTGTGAAAGCTAATGAACCAGTGGTGGAAACTTTAGTAGTTGAGAAAGTGAAGCCGAAAAAGAAGCAGAATGTGATTGACTAACAGTTTTTGACTAAGCCTCCTAACTAATCAGTGCTCAAACCTAAGGGTAAAGGGAAATCTCTCCCAAAGTCACAAAGAGGTCCTAGAACTCAACACTTCTGCCATCATTGTGGAATTCTAGGACACACCAGACCCAATTGTCATAAGCTTTAAGCATTGAAGAATTCAAGTGTTCAAAGGTCGAGAGGACCAAGACATGACAAAGGGACTTGGACTGCTGAGCAATCAAAAGGTCAAGAGGGTGATCTCGGAATGAGGGATGATGAAGATGATTGATACTTTCACCACCCGTTTAACAAGCTTCACTAGAAGGTTTGAAAGTCAGAACAATGGTACCCAATCATCTTAGGATATTATCCCAAACGCAAGTGTCATGTGGGTGAAGAAGGGTACTTATGCATAAGCATTTCAACATGTTCATGCATTAATACTTCCTATGTTTTGTGACTATGATTAGTAGTGTGCTTTTTGTTATCGTTCCAACATGTGTTAAAAATTCTGTTTGTTTGATATTTGCTTTGAATATTTTTACATTTTTTTTTATCAATCTTAATTGCTTTTGTGTCAAAAATCCAAAAACACATAAAAAGTAGAAAATTCAAAAAGTTTGATTAACAGCATTATGTATTGTCACCAGCATGTTTTGCATTGTACCTTTGTACTAATGGCTTTATGCATTTACAAGCATGACTTGTTCTTTATGCACTCATATCTTTGTAGGAAAAATATTGAAATCTATGTGACTGTTGTAAATAGATTTTCAAACTTGTCATGAATGATTAGTCAATGGTTTTGTTGATCTTGAAACTTGCATTGACTTTGCCTATATATCTTCCCACTTAATGTTTTTATTTTTTATTTTTATTTTATTTTATTTTATTTTTACTTAAAGAGCTCAACAAATGTAAATCTCCAAATGAAAAGAGATAATGAGTTATAAAAGTCATCGCACATACTAGTATTTGTCTAGAAAAAAGGGAAATCGACTTTTATGAAAAAGTATGATACCCCAAAAAGCCAAAGGCTTGTTCATCAAATTGAAATATAAAAAATTTCAAGCATCGATCTCAAAAAGCGATGTAATGATTCAAAATGATCAAATGTTATGATATACATGGAGCTAAATGAAAAGCTTCAAAATTATGTTATCAAGTTTTGTGGGAGGTCATATATGTATATTTCTATAATTGAGATAGATTACTTTTTCTAGTGCTAATTGTGTATATCTTAGTTGAATTGATCATTGAAGTTTCACATTAGACTAAGGATTATTTCATCTTTAGTACCCACACACATCACACATGTCTATATTCAATGAATGTCTTATTTATTTGTGTGATTGTACTTGATTAAATATGTTGCACATGCTTAATTATATGTTGATCAAACACAAAAAGAATTTTTAGTGTTTTAGTCGTTTTTGAAAAGTTTTTTTATTTTGAAAAATGTTAAAAGTTTCAAAAATTGTGCAACCTTGTTTCGGCGACTTGCCTTGCGAGTCAAGCCAGTCGCGAGCTTACTCAGAAGGTTTTTGCGACTCTCTAGCAGGTCAATGTCCCAGTCACGAAAAATACTTAGAATTTTTCCAAAAATCTGGGTTTTTAGATTTCTCGCGATTCAGTTTGGCGACTCGTTTTGCGAGTGGAAGCTTCAATCGCGAGGGTTACTCAGAAAGTTTGGCGACTCTCGTCGCGACTTACTCATGGGTGGAACTTCCAAAATTTTGTCTTATGAATTTTAGGCGACTTGCTTTGGCAACTTGTTCGCGACTCAATCCAGTCGTGAAAATCGCGTGTTTTGCACAATGAGGGCTATTTTCAGGGCAGTTTTCAAAAAATTTTCATTTTTCCCTCGCATCTCGTGTCTATTCACCTTCTTGTTTGTCTTTCCCTCTTTCAAAATCATCGTGTTCACACAAAAACTTACCATATTCTTCCTCACTTCTTCACTAATCTTCAAGAAAAGGTATGGTTGTTGTTTCTTTTTCAATGTATTTCACATTTCCTACCTACAATTTCTTGTATTGGGTGTTTTTTATGATATCTGTGAATAGGATGCTTGAATATGGGTTTTTGAAGCTTTGGTGAGATTATTGTGTGGGTTGTGTTGGTTATGTGGTGTTACACTCTGTTTTTGGTTGCACAATATTTTTTCTTTTTGGAACACACACATTCGGTGACATGTTTGAAGCCTTAATCTCATGACTTAGGGTTTTCTTCAATATTCCTATTTTGGGACTAACTCATTGCTAATACAGTTTGTTGTCTTGTGTGGTTTCTGTTGCTCTTTGGTGTAACATGATGCAAATTGAAAATGTCTTCGTTCAAAAGATCAGTTGTGAAAAGAGGCAGCAGAAAAGGGAAAGAGCCTGTGATTGATGTTGATGATCTTTCTCCCAAGTCAAAGGGGACCCGATCACCGACGGGAATGTATGACCCGACCAAGTTCAGATCCTATGCTACTTTTCAGACCTATGAGAAATACTTTAGAGAACCCTCATTGTTTAAAGGGCTGTTGACCAGCCGTCTCTCCTGGACACCGACATCCCTAAATGGTTTGCCATAAAGGATTGGACCTTCCTTCTTTCCAACCTTGATGATGCATACGAAAATTTGGTGAAAGAGTTCTATGCTAATGCCATTGTCGAGGGCGAAGAGGAAAGATTTTCTTAGTGACTCTCGTTTATCTGGCAAAAATTCTACACATCAACCGGTCGATGTTTACTAAGCCACCAGTATATGATGATTTGAATCTGGATGGGGATTTACTTCGGGATGCTCTTGGAAGGAACTTGGAGTTCTCACCAAATGGGAACTCAATTAGTGTTTCCTCACTTTCCCCGAAACTAAGAGTGCTTACAATAATCATGTTTCACAATCTATATCCTTTATGCAGCATCAGGTACATGAATCTCGGGAGAGCTTTGTTCCTTCATGATCTGATTACTGATGAAAAGGTCAATATTTGTGCTCATATCTTTCATATTTTGTGCAAAAATGTTACAAGAACTAAATCAAGGATGTGCATTCCTTTTTGCTGCCTTATTTCAAGAATATTGAAACTCAAAGGCATTCATCCGTCGAAAGATGAGTCTCCCTACTTGAAGCCAAGTCCAATCAACATTCGTATGCTCAATGCTAGCATTGGTCATAGTCGAAAAGGAATCAAGACAGAGACTTCAGCTTCTTATAGTGGTTCACGCTCTAGTGCATCCTCCTATGATGAGAAGTTAGACAACATTATGGCATTCGTCCATGACATAGGTACCAAGATGTCCAGACTTTCCTCTCTCCTGCATAATCACAACATCCGTTGTGATATAAAGCTCACTTCTCTCCAAACCCAATTGGATCAGATTCAAAGAAAGTTAGAAGAAAATAAGGACTAGTTATTCCATGACAAAAATGGGGAGATGATGATGATAGGGGATTAAGAGCTTGATCAAAGGGGGAGTATTGATGTTGAAGAGCAGGAGATAGAAAAGGCCTATGTTTATGTTGTTTTTTTTAGATTATGTTGCTTTTGTACCTAGCTTTGTAGTTTAGTGTTTGTTGTTAATGTTATGCATTTCTTTAAGCACTTCACTTTTGTGCCCTTGTTGGATTTTATATCCTTGATGCAATTACCTTGTGTTGTTCTATCGGTTGAGTGTTGGACATGCAAATGATACTTTGCATTGAGCTTATTAGCTTGCATGTCCAGATGTTCATTCCTTTTGTGAATGTTCATTGTGGTCACTATTTATAGTGATTGTTCGTTTTTGGTCAAGCCATGCTTTATTGCTTTAATCTATATTACTTTATATCGCATTGTGCTTGCTCCATATGCATTTCAAGTTTTCTGCTTACAATGATTGTATTATTTTGTTGTTTTCAAGAAATACTTGTTCGTATGGTTCAAGAGCTTCACAGATTTTGGACTTAGGTGTGAGTGAGTTTTGTTCAACTGTTCCCAACTCACATGTTAAGTCTAGTATTTCTTTTAGGGTTTTGTCACGGAATAGCCAAAAGGGGAGATTGTAAGGTTGAATTTATTCAATCACTTTGTTGGCTTTATTTCGTGCCAAATTTGCTTGTAATTCAGCATTTAGAAACCTTGTATTCAGGTGAAAATCATGTAAGGGTAGTGTGTGAGAGCATGTGAAGAAAAGCTCAAGAGTGTACAATCAAGAAGAGCCTCGCGATTGGATCTTGTGACTAGCGAGTCACCAGAATGGCACACGTGTGAAGCATGTAGGGGGAGTTGAAGGGTCATGCTAGTTGTTGCACTACAGGACAAAATCTCTAGTTTGGCTAGGCAGTTAGCTCGCAACTCAAACTTGCAATTCATTCCAGTCGCGAGCTCGAGTCACCAGATCATCCTGTTTGGTTGTAACTGACTCTTCGCATTCCATGCACACCCTACTATATATATACACTTATACCCACGAAATGTAGAGAGCCTCTAGAGAGAATTTTGAGAAAGAAACCCTAGAGAAAAGCAAGATTGACTCATCCACAATCTTTATCTTTCGATTCTCCAAATTTCTTTATTCTCACCATTTCCATTGTTACATCCTTAAGAGGTACTTCAGCCAAATCCTTATCTCACCATACCCATATCTATGAGAAGGATTTTTGGTGCTTGGGAAGTAGTTAGGAAGGGATTAATTCATTTTGGTTAATGCAATGGGCTATTGCAGGATCCGGTAAACTAGAGAAGACAAGGTTTGGCGTAAGCCTATTAGAGCATGAAGCTTGGAGGGTTTAGGTGTACTGGGTAGATTAGGCTTGAAAGGTCTTCTGCTATTCACGTATCCCAACTTTATTCTCTAGTGGATTATTGACCGCTTAGAGGGCGGCAGAGAGGTTTTTCGCTGAGGATTTCGGTTTCCTTTTCAATAACACATTGCTATATTGTCTTTGTGTTTGCATCTCTCTTCCCTCAATCTTTACATTCTAATTACTGCTGTAGTTGTGATTAATTTCGGTTTAGATTGTTTTACCAACTCTGTTCTAGCTTATTTTCATATTCCACACATATAATGTTTGATTATAAACTTGTGTTGGTATTTTGTAAATTGGGAGTCTAAACGTTCATAGGTACACACTATTTGAACTCTCAAAATAGAACTCAAATTTTTGAGAAACAATGCCATGAACTTTTTATATATCTTTGACAAATAAGCATTTGGCTTTGGCATTATACATTTTAATTCAAATTTGCTCCACCTTTTTCCAGTCAAACTAGTTTTTGAAGCAAGACTTTCTTTCTCTTTTCAGAGATTAACATTTGTAAAGCTCTTTTATAAAAGAAAAAAAATGTGAGTAAATATATAGGCACAAGTCTAAGCATGTATGAAGATCAAATAAGATTATTGACTAATCGTTCATGACAAGTTTAAAGATCTATTTACAACAATCAAATATAGATTTTTGTGCATACATAACAAGTTAAGCTCGTAAATGCATTACGCCATTAATACAGAGGTACTAGGCCAAACTCACATGTGATATGTGCTCAAATATATACGATCAAACTTTTTGAATTTTTCACTTTTTTATGTATTTTTGGATTTTTACTCATACAAAAACAAAAGAATAAAAGTAAGATCAACAACAAAAAACAAAAACAAAGCATATAAAGAGATGCATGATAATAAGGCATCTAATGCATGAAGGTTCCTACAAAAATTGAATGAATTAGATCAAGGACCATAAGAGCACAAGTTCAACCATAGGAACTCTTTTTCATCCAAACAGAACAATTGTTTGGAATGAGTGTCTCATAAGAAGTGAGACGAGAGTTAGAAGAATGAGAACTGGAGATGCACATAGACAAAGAGGTTAGAGCATTAACCACATGCTTTAACAACTTACCACTTTCAATCAAATACGGTTTGGCTTGCAAAACACAACTTCCAAGGAACTTAAGTTTATTTTTTCTTTTGATTCTTTTAAGAGCTTAAAACTTAGAGCAATGAGGTCTAAGATGACCAAAGACATCACAATGGTGACAGACAATGAGTTTAGGTCCACTGGGTTTTTTAGGGAGGGATCTAGCAACATGGTTTTGTTCTCTCTTCAACATGGAACATTATGGTCTTATGTGACTGATCACACCGCAATCGTGGCAAGTAAGAACAAACTTATATTCACTTAAATCCCTAGGATGAGACCTAAATGAAGGCTTAGGCTTAAGAGCCTTTCTCTCCACTTTTTGGTTTCTTTTGTGTGGAGGAACGTACACCGATTTGTCTTTAGAGGTAGAACTCACAATAGGTACAAAATCGGGAAACACAACATGATTGCAACAAAGATTTTCTTCATTTTTTGCAGTAAGTTCAGCAATCAAACACTTGGCATGCATCTTAAGAGATTCATTTTCATATTTAAGATCATTAACAAGTTTGTTAGACAAAAATAGTTTAGCATCCAAGTCTATATTCAAACATTTAAACTCTTTCATCTTTTCATAAGAATTTTTAGCAAGTTTCTTATACTTCTCAACCAATTTGTTAGATTCATTTAGCTTAGCAATCAAATCATCTTTTTCACAAATGAACTTGCTCAAATTCTCACGAAACTTCTTAGCCTTTTTTTTCCAAGAGTTTGACATTTGGAATATTAACAACACCGAAAGAGTCATGTAACATGTCATCATAACCAAGAGGATAAAAACTTATAGAGGCATTTTCACAAATACATGGCATGATACACTCCACAACATCCAAAATATCCATAGAAGCATACAAAGCGCTATCTATGGCTATAAACACAAGAGGTCAAGAATCACACTTAGGTAATGAAACCAAAACAAGTGTACCCACTCTGATACCACGTGTAAGGGCTCAGATTTGTGCTAAAACACAAGAGCTTGTTTAGACCCCAAATTTTAAATTACGGCTAGATTGCTTTTACTTTTACTTTTACTTAATCAAAGTGCGGAACAAGAGTAAATATGCGCAATGAACCGATACTACACTAGTGCATACACATGAACAATAAACAATAAAAGTAAAGTACAAGAGTAAGAGAAGAGAGATGCAAATACAAGAAAACACCAAGACATGTTATCGAAGAGAAAACCGAAGAACTCAGTGAAAAAGATCTCCGCAACTCTCCAAGTCGAAATCGATCCACTTGGGAAGAAATTGTGAGTACACGAATAATAAAAGACCCTCCAAGCCTAGTCTATCCAATGTACTTGAGCCCTCCAAGCTCCTGCTACCAACGGACTTCTCGGAGTCATGCCTTCTCTAGCTTTTCAAATTCTGCAATATGCTCAATTGTATCCGTCAAGCCTTACTGGCTTCTTTTGGAAAATCTCAAAAACTTCCCAAGTTCTAAAACACTCTATACACTTTGAATAGGTGTGAGTTGTGTTTGGGTGCAAATATCCTCTCAAGATATGACAATGGAAAAAAGAAGGAGAAGAGGCTACAATGATTTCTCACTAAAAGATGAGTAATTCTCTCTCTAAAAGATGCGTGTGTTATGCTGTAGAAAACCTATCTAGGGTTTTTCTTTCTAAATAGCTTCTTTTACTTTTGTGGGTAATGAAGGTATACATAGTATAGATGAAAGGTAAGAAAGTTACACTTAAAATCCTCCATGCAGAGAGTTTCGCGGGTACCTCGTGAGACACTCATGAAACTGATAGCCTGGAATGACTTTTCATCTTCCAGCATGTGCTGCTCATATGACCTTTTCGCGAAAACCTTTCTCACAAACTTCTTGCTAGCTTGTCGCGAAACTGCACTAATTCTTCATTTCGTGCTCAATTCTTCATCAACTTAATACTAAATCCAATACAATAAAATCTCACAAAATACAAGAAAATAAATTAATGCACTTACAATACTTTTTGTAATGGAATAAAGCCAACATAAAATATAGTTGTAAATCACAACTTTATATATATATATATATATATATATATATAGGCATGTTTATCCCATATTGATTGTGTTTGTTAAAGTTTCAGTTCTTATAATCTCAAACTACTATTACAAAGGTTAAACTCTTTTGTAGTGGTATTCTTATTATGTAAAGTATTATAAACATGTTTTAAAAAATCTATATCTTACTTTCGTGTTTGTGTGTTCTAATAAGTATTATTGTTTTCTCAAAAAAAAAAAAAAAAAAAAAAAAAAAAAAAAAAAAAAAAAAAAAAAAGCCCAAAGCCACAACCTTGACCACAATGAGTTAGTGACAAAGTGACAAACAGTAAACAAAAAAAAAAAAAAAAAAAAAAATCAATAGTGACTCAAATCAAAAGGCAAAATCTAACGACGGAAGTTCTCTCTTAGTGTGCGTTTGGATTGGGCAAAGTCTACGTTTTTTTAGTGGGTCCCATGGGTACTGTTCATGGACCCACAAAAGTCAGCAAAACACATATTTCTAGGTAAATTTGGGTCCCACAGCACTATTCACACCTTTAAAAATTATTTTGCTACAATATTTTTAGCAATAAGTTTTTAGTTTTCAGCAAATAAGCAGTATCCAAACATGCGTTTAGTGGAAAGAACATTAAAACTGATTTCTAGAGATTCCTTTAATGGCATGAGATCTTATAAACATTTCGATAACTACTGTTGCATTTGAATCAAGTTTTAGCACAAGAAAAAAAAATTCTTACACTGTATCGATCATGTTTTTGCCTGACAACATGGAAGCTACATTGTGCATTAAAAGTTGGTTATATGGATTTCAAGGTATTTTAATTTCTTAATAGAGTTATATAAATTATACATTTTTAACTCTTTATTAATAAGCTTTGATTTGCTTTCATGGTACACTTACATTATATTAAAATATTGTATTGTAGATGAATATATTGATGAAATTGGCCAACTTGAGCTATAATACACAAGTATGAATATTTGTAGTATTGAATTTACTACCAACGTTGTGTAGATTAAGGTATAATTTTTATAAAATATTTACTTGTTCTTCTTATTATTTTAGACTCTTTCTTTGTTAGACTCTTTCTTTTTATTTTTTTGTTTCTTCTTGCTGTAATATTTGCATAATGTATTTGAAAGTTGAACTAACAAGTTGGTGGTAGTTACTTTTGCTCTGATAGTGGTTCCATCTTCCATTTGAATGAGTGCAATCGATGACCCTTTTTGTGCTTTGGTTCTGATGGAGGTGAGCAATGAAGAGAAACGGATGGTATCCATTGGCAAATTCCCTGCCAAAGCTTCCAATAAGGCTTTACAGTGTACCACTAAGTACTCACTACAAAAAATGGGGTCTATAGCCGCATTTCAAAAACGTAGCTATAGACCCCAAAAATGCGGCTATAGGATTAAAGCCGCGTTTGGAAACACGGCCTAAACACCGCAGCAACAGGCCTATAGCCGCATTTTTCAAAAACAAGGCTATAGGTTAGACCTATAGCCGCGTTTTTAACCACAGCTATAGGATTCTAGCATATAGCCGCATTTTAAAAAAACGCGGCTATATCCCAACTTGCAGCTGCGTTTATAATCGTGGCAAAGGGTTTGGACCTATAGTCGAGTTTTTAAAAACGCGGCTATAGGTTTTTTAATAAAAATAATAATAATTTTGGGTTTTTTTTTTTTTTTCCAGAAAACAAAAAAAAAAATATTTTGGGTTTTTTTTCCAGAAAACAAAAAAAAAAAATATTTTTCGGTTTTTTTTTTTTTTTTTTTTTTTTTTTTTTTTTTTTTTTTTTTTTTCAGAAAATTCGAAATTCAAATAAAAAAAATTCAAAATTAAACGCAAATCCAAAAAATTCAAAATCAAACACAAACTGAAAAAATTCAAAATCAAATACAACATACTCACAATACAAAAACACCCAAAAAATTCAAAATTAAACACAACATACTCACAATACAAACACACCTAGAAAATTCAAAATCATACACAATGTGCCCCAAAATTTAAGAACACATACCCATTTAAACATAATCACAATATTAGCAACACAGTAGCACAAATTCAAGTACAGATCCAAAAAATTCAAAATCAAATGTTGCTAGAATATCCACTTCATTCAAAATTTTCAGCATCTCCTCCATTTTCTTACTAACTATACATAAACTAACCAAAAAAAAAAAAAAAAACTAGATCTATTGACAAATCAATGTGCTTGAGATGAAGAAAAAAAGAAAGAAAAAAAAAGTAGTAGCAACTCCAAAGAAACAAAGAAAAAAAAAAAAAACAAAAAGAGTTACCAAGATAAGAGGAAGGCAGAAAAAGAAAAAGAAAAAAAAAAAAAAGAGTTACCCAGATGTGAGGAAGGAAGAAAGAAAAAGGAAAAAAAAAAAAGGGTTACACAAATGTGAAGAACGAAGAAAGAAAAAGGAAAAAAAAAAAAAAAAAGTTACCCAACTATGAAGAAGGAAGGCAGAAAAAAAAAAAAGAAAAAAAAAAAGGAAAGAAAGAACCTAAAGAGCTACGGTAGAAGAAGAGTGAGGGAAGAATGAAGAAAGAAAAAAAGAAAGAAAGAGATAAGAAAGAAAAGAAGAAAGTGGGGGTAGGTGGAGATGTAGGAGGGAAAGGGGAGGGCACGTGGGAAGCTGAAGGAAAATTTTTTTATTTTATTTTTTGTTGTTACATATAGCGGCGTTTATAAAAACGCGGCTGTAAAACGCCGCTATAGGCCCCCCATTACTTATACAGCTATAGGTCACCATGAAAAAATCTTTATTCGACCGGACTTCCTTTAAAAAATTATTCTGCGGGAGCTATAGCCGCGTTTTTCAAAAATGCGGCTATAGCTCACTTGAAGTTGTGTTTAAAAACGCGGTTATAGGTCACCATTAAAAGATCTTTATTTGATCGGACTTTCTTTAAAAAATTATTCTGCTGGAGCTAGAGCCGCGTTTTTCAAAAACGCGGCTACAGCTAACTTATAGCTGCGTTTAAAAACACAGCTTAAGGTCAGCTATAGCCGCGTTTTTAAAAAACGCAGCTATAGGTCACCCTAAAAAATTTTATTCTACTGGGGTTATAGCCGCGTTTGAAAAACGCAACTATAGGTTAGCTATAGCCGCGTTTTTGAAAAAACGTAGCTATAGCTGGAGGCTTGAGCCGCGTTTTTGATAAACACAGCTATAGCTAGAGGCTTTAGCTGCGTTTCTAAGAAATGCAGCTATAAGTTAGCTATAGCCGCATTTTTTGTAAACGCGGCTAAAAAAACGCGGCTATAGCCCGCGTTTTTTGTAGTGACTGCTCCACTTCTATATATCAGCAAAGTAGAAAAAAAAAAAAAACATTTGAATAAAAAACATAAAAGCAAAAAGTTAGTGATCCAATTGGCTCATGCCTGGTAATGATGTTGAAGTGAATTGGAGTGAAGGACAAAAAAGAAATTTTCACACACGATATCATGTAAAAAAATCACAAATGGTCTTGCACCTATCACCAGAGAGACTTCTTGAGTTGCTCCAGTATCGACATTTGTTATGTATGCCCTATTATAATATGAACAAGGTTACACAACTTAAATTTAGAAAAAAAAAAAAAAGGGGTTAAGCAGTATATATATACACACACGCAAGTGTGAGTATGTGTGCGAGCACAATGGGGCGTTTAGAATATAGAAAACTATAGAACGACTAAGTTGATAAATGGAGCTGAACATTTTAAATTTCAAGTACTAAAATAGAAGAATTTGATCCAAATTTTAGAATCAAATGCATAATTTTATTTATTTTTCTCAACTTAATGAAGATTTAAACTAAGACCAACATGAACTGTTATTTTGAATACAGTTCAAACCCATCCTATTGTTTTTTTAATCTCTATGGGTAAGACATAGGATACCTACAACATTGTAATAATTGTTCTAATTTCTGTGATTACATATTTCACCATATGTACTCTGCTGAACCTAAGATTGACCTTAGATTTTGTTCTAGAAAATAATCAGCAGCATCGAAAATAATTTTCTTAATTTCCTTTTGTTTTGGGTTTAAAAGTTGATACATAGTTTTATAGACTCTTATAATAAAATTTGTAGTAACGCTATTATCATTTCTACTCTATATGATACTCAAATCAAAGAAGTCAACTACACCTTGGTGATGAAGTACCCAAACTTACTATGACAACCTTGTCTGTGTTACAACATATTATCAATGCGGTGTATGATTGTTTCTGTCCAAGATTTCCACTTTATGAAATGCATGCACCTAGCTAGTTGCAGAAAATGCTAATTGTTCAAAGTTCCAAAATTTGTTTTACACACGCATGTCAGTTAAATGTGTTTTAGCATTTGATCTCAAAGTTCTTCTAAGAATAACAAATAAGGCAAAACATAGATACAGTTTCTTAATTAGGTGTTATCCCTAAATTCCCCTATTATAAATTCAATAAAGTGGTTTCATTGACCAATGGGCTACAATCTTCATTGTTAAATTTAATTGTTATTAGAAAAGAGCTACGTGGTTGAATTTAGTTAGGTAACCTAAAGCACAACACTTAAAGGAATTATACTTAAGTTTTAGCGTTAACAAATATATACAATTAATAACAAAAACCAAAGTTATAAGGAGCATAAACTCACACAAACTCTTCTGAGAATGACAAATATAGGTCATTGTAAGAAGAAAAAGATTGAAAGAATTCCAACATTACCTTTTGCAAGGAGTATAAAGATTGATAAGCTTGTGAGAGACACCAAAGGCATCCATAGCAAACCAAGCATTAGGGTAAAGACTAAATGTTGCACCATTGGCACATAGCCCTTCTGATATTTCTATCACCAAAGCTCGAATTCCAACTCTCTTCAAGGCTACAGCAGTTGCTAAACCTACTATCCCTGCCCCTACTATCTCCACATCCTCTTCGTCCATCTTTACCGCACACTACCTCAAACACAGTACATTAAGTGTCTCAATGGATTACATATATTAATTTTGCAACCATTGAAGATCATGAATAACATGACATTTTATTAAAATCTTTTATCTTTACTAAGAAAATTTTAACTCTAGATCAAGACATTTAACTGAAATGTCAATTACTATGAAATAAATTTCTTGCCACCAAATGAAAAGTAGTTGACTCTATATCCTCAAAGTAAAATGCAAAGCTACTAGTAATATAATTCTGCTGAGTTTGAAATTGAAACCTAACAAACTTAAGACAATCCTCCCCTCAGTTGTTTCCAAAAACCAAAGTGCTTTTCAAGCAGGCAGAATCATTATCGACAACATTCTTATGGCCTTTGAAACACTCCACTACATGAAACACCATTAGAATGGCAGCTCAGGCTATATGGCTTTGAAGTTAGACATGAGTAAGGCTTACGATCGCATTGCATGGATTTACTTGGAGTTGTTGAGAAACGAATGGGTTTTGATGATAGATGGGTGGCTCTAATGATGGAATGTATTACTACTGTTAGCTACTCCATTTTAATCAATGGTGAACCATCTCAAGTCATCCAACCATCAGGAGGCATTCGTCAAGGAGACCTACTCTCCCCTTACTTGTTCCTACTGTGTATGGAAGGCCTCCATTGTTTAATGTACCAAGCATCTAAAGCTAATTAAATACATGGTGTTTCTATTTGCAAAAAAGGCCCTAGATTGACACATCTATTTTTTGCCGATGATAGCTTGGTTTTCTATAGATCCTCCCTATCCAAGTGTCATTAAATTCAAGACTTGCTTACCTGCTACAAATAGGCCTCAAGCTTGCAGTTGAATAGGAGCAATACTTCCCTCTTCTTTAGCAAAGCCACACCCTTAGAAAATGATTAACCAAATTAAAAATTCTCTTGGGTGGAAGAGGTCAAGCAATATGAAAATTACCTTGGACTACCAGCTCTAGTTGGTAGGAACAAGAAAGCAAGTTTAATGTACATTAAGGAGAGGGTGTGGACTAAGCTACAAGGTTGGAAGGAACAACATCGTTCTCAAGCAGGTCGTGAAGTGCTTCTTAAGGCCATCATTCAAGCAATCCCGACCTTTGCCATGAGTTGTTTCAAGCTTCCTATCACTCTATGCAATTACATTGAAGTCTTGATAAGGAAGTTTTGGTCGGGGAAAAGAGGCAATCAAAGGAAAATCCATTGGACAAAATGGAGCTCTCTATGTCAGCCCAAACATTTGGGAGGTATGGGTTTTCGAGAACTCCAGAAATTCAATGATGCTATGCTAGCTAAGTAGGTCTAGCACTTACTGGATAACAAAAAATCTCTATTCCGTTGATTCTTTAAAGCTAAATTTTTTCCTCAATGGGTCGATTTTGGATGCTAAGGACGGTAATGGATCCTTTGGATGAATGAGTATTCTTAAGGGAAAGGATGTGATTCGTAAAGGGGTATAATGGAGAGTGGGAAATGGCATTGCCATTTGGATTTACCATGACAACTAGCTCCCAGACCCTCGTAATAAAAAAGTTTTATCACCTCTAAATTTTTTTAACTATGATGCACAAGTTTCTGTTTTGATTGACAAGGAACAGTGTTGCTGGATCGAGGAGGCAGTAGACAGCATTTTCCTGCCTTACAAAGCCTCTTGGATCAAATCAATCCCCATAAGCCTTGGTGATTGCGATGAAAAACTCATTTGGCCTCTCAATCTAGATGGTGAGTACTTAGTGAGATTAGGTTACGAATTGATGTTGGAAGAAGATATGAATGCTATTCCAAGTTCCTCTGACCTATCCCAACCAAAGAAGACATGGAAAGGGTTATGGAGCATGACATTCCCTAACAGAATCAAGACTATAATGTGGCAAGCAAGCCTGGATGCTTTGCCTTCACGGGTGAATCTGATGAAACAGAAAGTTCTACTTGATGCTGTCTATCAAAGTTGAGGGGCGAGTCAAGAAACAACCTTCCATGCTCTTTGGATGTGTCTTGCATTGGCTAAGGTCTAGACTAGGCACTTTGGTTGGCTGATGAGAGAATCCAGGTACTATTTGAATTTCTTAGATGTTTTTCAACTCTGCCTGGAGATAAGTGACCTCTCTAATCTATTTGCAATAACCACTTCAATGATTTGGACTTGAATGAATAAATGCAAAGTGGGAGAAGTTGCATCTCCATTGGGGATGATCAGTTCACTGGCTCTGGACTTCTTGCAGGAATTCTAGCTAGCAAACCTCTCCTCGATGAAGATTTCCTCAGCTCCACCCATCACCAAATGGAATCTGCCACTAGTGGAATGGGTAAAAATCAACTCTGATGGAGCTATCTTTAAAAAGAATAATTCAACAAGTTTGGGTGGCATTATTTGTGATGACAAAGGTCTTGTTATGGTTGCGTTTACACAAGTTATTCCACTGCCTACTTTAATAGAGATGGTGGAAGTGTTAGCCGCATGTAGAGCTCTTTATTTTGCAAGGAAGCTTGAATTTGATCAAGTAATCATTGAAGGTGACATAGAAATCATCATCAAGGCCTTAAATAGCGAAGATTTTTCCTACTCAAGTTTCAGCCATATCCTCAATGACATCAAGCAGTTCACAGCAAATTTTAGGAAATTAGTTGTAAACAGGGTAACAAAGTAGCTCATAAACTTGCTAGATTGGCTTGTAATTTTTCTCCTTTTTGTGTCTACATGGGGAATATTCCCCCAGATACCGCTGATGTTTATTTTTCTGAATTTCCGTAATAATACTTAATTCCCCCTTCTTTCCTTAGGGTGGATTTGCAAAAAAAAAAAAAAAAAAAAAAAAAAAAAAAAAAAAAAAAAAAAAATCATTGGTTTTGTGCAACCCACAAAATAATTAAATATTAACATTTTAAAATCATACAGTATTCAATTGTACATCAAAAGTTTAAAGTATAACTTGATAACAACATCAAATTATAGAGTTTATTATATAATTGTGACATCAAGAATTTGAAATGTGCATACATTTTAATGAAAATTACTAAATTATTTTAATGAAAAGTGCCTAGAATTTGAAATGATTTTTTTTTTTTTTTTTTTTTTTTTTTTTTTACGATTTAGTATCAAAACTAATAGTTTGGTTGAAAATTATCCACCTTATACTATAAATGTGAATTATAATTAATGAGAGGTTTTGTAATTTGCGTGTCCAATTTGGACTCTAATTCAGATGTTAAGTGGATATAATAAATTGTTCTTTAATTAGGGAGTTAAATATAAACTTTTGAGATTTAGAAATTACACCCCAAGATTTAACCAAATGATAAGATGAATAGTTCTAGGATGCCACTCAACCTGAGGTAACAGATGTCACTGAACATGACCAAGCCACACACTTGATTGTTACGAGGAATCACTCAACTCCGAGACAAGGACAATTGCAAAAAAATTTCTAAATAAATACTCTCGGAATTCTTCTAATTTTTTATTGACATTTATAGGTGAATAATTTGAATGTGAAATAAATGCTTGATAATTTCCAATACAAATGACAACTCCTTAGACTAACTTTGCATCATATCAAATTTATTAGACTGAAACAACTGTCAACAAGACTTATAATTAACTTTGAATGAACATTAAAGACAAATAAAAGACAAATGGACTTATAAATGACACATGTCGCCCATGTAGCTGCCACATAAATTGCCCCTACGCTCCTGCTTCACTTGATCCGTGATTTTAGCTAGTAACTTTTTCTTGGGTCATTGTCCAATTCATTATTTGATGATGAAACACAAGGCAACTTCCCACAATCATACAGTTGATCATTAGACATCAAACTAGAAAAATGCCTATAGAATATTGAATCCCTTAAGAACTTCATAAACCATCCAGACCCATCTTGTTGCACCCAGCCCGCTAGATACGCGCCCACGATCAACTTAGCAACACGCCACTTCCTTTCCTTAACATATCTTTCTAAGGCTTCAGCAACTTGATCTCCTGCCACAAGCTTTTTGTTCTTGATGATTAAGTTCCCAATGTGTCTACCTAAAACAACAGCATCTTCCAATGCTGAGCAACCACCTTGTCCTAGGTCAGGTGTCATAGGATGCATAGCATCACCAGCCACTGTGATATTCCCCTTGCTCAGGTTTCCAAGTATTACGTCCCAAGGAAATCTAAACAACAGGGGAGCCCATGTCACTGTTGAAAGATCTGAATGCTGAACAACTCTCAAGTATGATGTAGGGAAGTTCTTGGCAAAGTTACTAATAACTTCTTTTTTTATCATCTCAGGGTCGTGTGGGATGTCCTCACCTGGAATGATAAAGATTGTTAGAATTTATAACAGTCAAAATAATTGAATTTAGTTTAAATTTTTGGACAACCAATGAATTATAAAAAAATACTCACTCCTTTTAATGTGTAAGAGCATTAGTATTGGTTAGGTGACTAATAATGCAATTTACAAATTCATTGCCAATTTTGACTCAATCAATCCAATTGATGTTGTCTATCATTTCTTTGTTTTTAGAGTATCAAATAGCTGTAAACATGGACACAAAAATGAAAATATTTGATTGATGGGCATTAATATAATAGGTAGAGATCACTTAATCTAAAAGCTTAAGCCTATTAAGTAACCCAATTATGTGATATTAATTCCTCAAGCTTTTATTTTTATTTTTTCCTTTCATGTGAGACTTCCACTCACGCTTGTATACTCATGTTTTGGTAAATATGACTCTAAACTTCCAGTAGGTTTATTTTTCTTGGGGGTGGGGTAGCCTACTTGTATTAATGATCATAGTAGAAAGTTTACACGAGGTTGGGAAAACTGGCAGAGTCACTTAAAATTCAAGACAAGGTAGCTAGTCTGAATTTGTACTCAATAATATGGACTCAATTTTGAAAACCTTTGACAAAGATTAGTATCAATATAAGAGAAAAGGTATTAAGGTGGAATGAAAAGGCTTAACCTTTTGAGGATTTGCCTAAGAGACCCCAGTAGACCTCTTTATCATTGATGGCAGCAAAGCCAGCCCGTTTGCCAATAGTTACAAATTGTTGAAAGTCAACGTCTAGACCATGGCCTTCAGGAAATATGGCTAACCCACGCACGGCCCATCGCCCTGAATCGACAGGTGTAGTCAGTCCTAACCAACGGGCTACCACAGAATGAACCCCATCACACCCTATCAGAGCCTATAACATTCAAATAAGAGAAACAAATTTAACAACTAAGCATGAAAAGTGTAAGCTCTACTAATTAAGAGGTACAATATGGTCCCATAGTTGAGGCTAAGGGGTGCGTCTCAATATTATTATACTCAATGACATTGTAGTCTCTTTATTATAAAACATGAGGTTTAAGGTTTTTTTTTTTTTTTTTTGGTAAATAGAAAATAGTTAGGAGAGGAATAACTATTGTGGCTTCTTTACCTAACTGTTACCTTAATAGCCCTTAATCGCTTCCAGACTTAAACTTCATTTATAATAAAATATAAGGAGCACTAACATGTTGCTAGTAGAAGAGCAGTGACTTGAATCTAAAACACTTTGTATAATAAAGTCTTGTTGGCCTAAGGCCCCTTCTACTAGGCCACCAAACACGTTGGTAAAGTTTCAGGTTTGACTCATGGTAAGTTTAGGATTTATAAAGATTTATGTGGTAATAGATTATAAAGAAAATTTTTTACTTATAAGGATTTTTTTTTTTTGGGTATAAAATAACCTTGTTGAGGGATTATGCTTACATCAATGAGTTTAGGCACACAATTTTTCACAATTTTTTTAATTTTTAAATTGATCCTTTTTTTTGTTATTGTGATTAGTGCAAAACAAAAATTGCATTAATGGTGGAATCAAGTGAAAGTGATATTATTTTAATCACTTCTAGCCAAGTTATTAAAGCAAAAAGTTGTCCTTAACAACGTGCTTAGTATATAATTCACCTTCGCTTTGATGCTAACTCCATTTTCCATGTGAATTATAGCATAGGATGAGCCTTCTTCTGCCTGAAGGTTTACAATGGACTTGAGCTTGGAAGAGAAACGGAAGGTGTCCATTGGCAATTCTTCTGCTAGAGCTTCTAATAAAGCTTTACGATTTATTGGTCTAGATTCATGTCCATGCCTGCGTCACCACGAGAGGGAAATAATGGGTCAAGCTTAGTGAACTTAGGGATGGATTTGGAGGTGAAAACATGAGGGATATGGTTTAAGTAATATACTTATCAGGTTGGGGGAAAGTGATCTGTTGAGTTGCTCCGGTATCAATATTTGTTACGTTTCCCCTATTATAGGACAAAAAAAAAAAAAAAAAAATACAGATCAAAATCTTAACTATTATATGATATATGTACATGGATCATTTATTTTCTGGACATAATGTATTTCCACTTATTCATATTAATTTTAAAAGAGTATGGAATAGAGATGAGATTTATGCACTCTTTGGATTAATTTATTTTATATATATTTATTTTGTGAAAGTAAAGTTATACTTTTATAATAAAATAAAATAAAAAAGCTTTAAATATATTTTTGGAAGACAAACTTGAAAATTTTATATTGTATATAAATAAATAAAGCTAGAAGCTAATAAAGAAAAGCTAATCCAAACTTACTATAGCTTTGTATTTTATTTTTTTAATAATTTATTCTCTCGCTTCACGTCAATCTCACATTAGACTCTCTCTCTTCTCCTCTGACGCTCTTCCTTCTTTACCTCCTCCATTCAACAAATCATCAAATTCATCAAGTTCAAAACCATATCATCAAACCCATATATAAATTTATACGAATCATCAAAGAAGAAGAAGAAGAAACGGTCAAGAAGAAAAAGAGCAGCGGCTACAGGCTACAGTAGTAGCACAAGAAGAAGCAGCGGCTACAGCTGTAGCACAAGAAGAAGCATCGATAGCGCACAGCAATGAAGGAAACGGAGGTCCTGCCATGGAGGTTTGCCTTTGTGGTGGCCATGTGAGCTTCGGCCATGACCATAGAGGCCCAGCCACTGAGGTTTTGTGGTGGTCAGGAGAGAAGAGAGCTGAGAAATGAGAGAGAACATAAAGAGAGAAGAGAGATAATAGAGGCTATGAGAACAAATAAAGTTAAAAATAATAATAATAAATAATTATTTAAATAAAAATGGTATATAATAGTTAATAGATAATCTGTGAGTGTTTTGTAAGAATAATGGTCTAAAATAATAAAAGTAGATTTTTATGTTAATATAAAATGAAATATTAAAACTAACTGACGTGAATGCTTGCATAAGTGAGAGTGTATGCAAATAAAAGTGAGCAAAATGTCTTCAAAGGAAGTCTAAAAATTTCATGAAGAAATTTAAAATGGCATAGAAACGCATAATTGTTATCTGAAATGGAAAAAGGAAACTCATGAAATGAAAATGGTGCGAAAGTACAGTACTTTCTCAAAGGGGGATAAGTAGTGGTGGTGAGCTTGTGAACTACGCCGAGGGCTTCAAGGGCTAGCCAAGCATTTGGGTGAAGACCTATGGCTGCACCTGTGGCTCTTAGCCCTTCTGATTTCTCCAACACCAATGCTTTAACCCCTACTCTCTTCAAGGCTATTGCTGTTGCCAAACCCGCTATACCTGCCCCTACTATCACCACATCATGCACCTCCATCTCTCTCTCTTTCTCTCTCTCTCTCTCTCTCACAAATAATCTCAAGCACGAATGAAAATGGGGGGTCTGAGCGTTCTATATATATACATACCAATTCTTTTAGAAATTTCAAAGACAAGTTCAAAACATTATTTGTGTTGGCCCAGCACCCTTTTACAGAAAATGTATTTGCGTGTAGAAGGTTAATACTGGTCATAAATGACTAGTCAAAAATGTTGGACGGTTGTGCAAAAGATAAAGATAATCTGATAATGTGTTCAATTCTTACACGAAGGAATATATATATATATATATATATATATATGAAGACACACTTACATCAAAGCATAGCTATAAAATTAGTTGTAGTTTAAGATTATAATTTTAATCAATAAAATAAACATTATTACGTATTTTGAAAATTTAACTGTTAAATTGTATGTTCTTTACGTTTTTAATACATATGTTAAATTTTGTTTCAATAAGATATTATTACTATATGATCTATAAATTTATATTTTAAGATTTTAAAGTACAAAAATTTACTTACTTAAAAAAAAAAGTACAAAAATTTACAATTTAAATAGTTTATTGATGACATAACTATTAATTTTTAATTTTTTAAAAATTTTGTAGATATGGAAGATATAAGAAAAATATATAATCTAATGGTTGATTTGTTAAAATTCACCTCCAATAAAAATATATTAAGAAATATTGTAGTATTTTATATATATATATATATATATATGAATATATAAACTTATGTTGCATCAATCAAAAAAAAAAAAAAAAAACTTATATTTCAACTTTCAACCCTTCACATTAAAGAAAAACTTTGATTAAGAAATTCAAAACAAAGGAGAGGCTGCACATGTGAGCAACCTCTCGTGCGTGGAAACTTGGCAAGTCAGAACTGAATGGCAGATTGTTCACTAAAGCTGTACGTCAACCATTTGATATTTTTTCTGCTGAAAAAATAAAAATAAAAATCCTTTTGACATTTTGACTACACATACTATGGAAACTGGAAAGGGTACAATCAATAAAGAAAGCCAATTCCTTTGGATTTGTTCAAATGAATAAGAGGCATTAGAGCATCTCCAGCCTTGGAGAGTCGACTTTTATATTTACCTTTTAACTACTTATTTTTTTAAATATATTTATCAACAGATTTTTTATTATTTCTACATCTTATTTAAATATTATTTAATTCATTAATTCATTATTTTTTATTTAACCTTTCTTTATTCTTTTTTTTATTCATTCTCAACAACTATATATTTAAAAATCTCCTAATAGATAAAGATTATAAAATTGTGAGTGGTCTTTTTTTCTTTTTTTTTTAAATGGATCTCCTGAAGCACATGAGACAACAATATAGTGAGTTGTTAGTGTTTATTATAATTTGAAAATTATCAAATTTATGTCATTCTTGTGCAAGTTTTTTTTTTTTTTTTTTTTTTTTTAATTCTATGTATTTTGAAATTTATGGTGGGCCTTTTGTGATTTTTGGGCTGGACTATCTACTGCCGTATTGTGGCCCAAGTGTCTTGAATTAGAGAGTCGGGTCTGGCCCAGTTGCAACTAACTTTGGTTCGGCTTATGCATAAACTATGCCCCATTTGCTGAAACTTTAGTCACATGCCCCTGTAAGGCTGTAAATGAACCAAGCCGTTCATAAACAACTCGGGCTTGGCTCGATAAAAAGTTCGTTCATGTTTGTTTGTTTATAAACAAGCCAATGTTAAGCTTTAGTTTTAGGCTTGTTTAATAAACAAGCCGAGCCCGAGTAAAAAATATTGTTCATAAACAAACTCATGAACACCAAGGCTCAATACAAAAGTAACAAAACAAGTTGAGCCTAGGCTTATTTATGAGTTTGATAATAAAATTGATATGAGCTTGACAAGTAAACTCATATCTTTCTAAAACTTTAACTAATTATAAGTTGAGAACACTTGTCCAAAATAAATAGGCTAGATAATAAACTTGATATAGGCTTGATAATATACTTATGTTAGATCTCAAGCTCAAAAACATGATATTGAGCTTGAGTTTGGGCTTGATATTGAGCTCGAGCTTGGCTTGACTAATGAATCAAGCTAAGCCAAGTCGAGCTCAAGTTTTCATACTTTATAACGAGCTCAAGCTTGAACATTATTTGTTGGCTTGTATCAAGCTTAAGCCAAGCTTGAACATTCTATTTTTGCTGTCGAGCCGAGCTTGAACATTCACTACTTGACAAAGCTCAGCTCGTTTACAGCCCTATGCTCCTGGCAGGCAAAGTTGCTATAGAGAAGCCACGGTAGATAAAGGCAATACAACAATGATAACAGAAAACATTATAGTTGAGTGGAAACAAGTAAGAAATCTTTAATTAAAGCAAGGGAAAAGAACACGTTATGAATAAAATAGTAAAGACGATAGCAATAATTGATAAAAGGAGACAATTAGTTTGCCACGTCTAATCCTATCACGGGACTAAGGCCAAGGAGTAAACCACTTCCTCAATGTGGGTAACTTCACAGGATGATCTTGCCACGAAAATTACCCACTCTGAGGGAATGGTCTTGAATGACTTATGTCCAAAAGAATCCTTTTGTCTCTAATAGAGAGTAGGCCTGTAGAGGAAGAGAAGGGATTAGCCTATCAGTGCATGCCTACCATTCTATGCTTTTTGTTTTTTTGTTATTTCTAATTCTTTTCCCTTCTCTTTTCTTTTCTCAGTGCTTCCCTATCTAGTAATGTTGTGATTCTCTCTTAGTGATTACTATGGTCGTGATGGTGATTCCCCCTACTACGCATGGTAAGGGTCCTTTATATATTACTTGTCGTCATTGGTTTTTACCACTTTAGTCCTTAACCACCTTTGTTTGGTCTGAGTGTCCTTGCCAACCCCCATTGGTTTGTCATTTTCCCGGCCACCACTACTTACCTGTGCTGGCTGCCATTTCCTATCACCAAACAAATAATGTTATTTTGTTTGTTTGTTCACCGTGGCATTCTCATCCGCTACAGTGTGGGTGTTCTCTCTTCCTATCCCTCGTGGCATGCACCTAGTGGTTCTAGTTCATCCTTACTTCTTTTGGGTAGTATGCCATACCAGCAAGACATTTCTCCTAAAAGAACCTAAGCGAGAACTCCAGAATAGGCTTTCCCCTTTCCCTACTACTAGACCATACGTTCTCTTACCTCTGACTCATGACCCACTACTTCCTGTATTGGTTGGGTACAAGCTGGTGATGTCTGGGCCCTACGCGTGCTCCACTTCTGAGTGCGTCCAAAACTTGTTTGCTGCTTATATGTCTGTTGTGGTCTAGAGGCTCATCTATGCGTTCTACCACTCATCCTTGACCTATTATGGCGTGAACTACTCTCTGACTTCTATTCCTTACCACTTGCTTTACTCCAAGGTTTGGGCCTTGCCTCGGTCATGGGTTTTTCCTTCTTGAGCCCATTCTTTGCTCTTTTTGCAATCCTGCTGCCATTTTCTGCCATACCCTTTTGTTGTTCTTGTCGTGGTGTTATTTGACCTGTGCCCATTGTGCTTCTTTGGGTCTGTTGCTTATTCTTCTTCTAATGACTCAATGTGGTCATTGGTTTCATACTCATGTCACTTTGGGGCTTTTCTTGGCCCATGTCATCGCTTATGGGTTCTTTTGTCCAATTTCTTTCTTCTTGAGCATCCTTGACCCATTTACTTTCCTTGCCCATAGTGTTGGGCTTCTTCCTGCTACTAGGCTTCCAAAAATGAGTATCAACAAAATTTATCAAATCTATCTTAGTTTTGAAATTTATCGAATTTATGCAATTTAGATTGAATTTATCTCATTAAATTTTCTCTAAAAATATTTATTAATTTTACCTTTTTAGCAAGATAGATGGTAATAAATTTGCCCATAGTTTAGCCCGGCATTCTATTAATGTTGATCACTATGTAGTGTGGATAAAAGATGTTCCACTACATAGCCAAAACTTCTTTAAGATAATAAAAACCTTTCAAGGTCTTCTTTCTCAAAAAAAAAAAAAAAAAAAAAAAAGAACTCTTTGCTTACCATTATTGCTTTTATTGCATATTTTGTAAGTTTAGATTATTGTAACTATTTCTTTTATACTAAAATTTCTTTTGGGGGTAATTACCCCCAAAATGGTTTTTGTTTTTTAAAAAGTTATTCAAAAGTTTTTCACTTCATCACCAAATTTTTAAGTACTTTTATTGTCTTTATTGCTTTTGGATTGTGGTGACATACTTGCAGTTGATTTTTATTGTTGTTACACCATCTGGTTGATTGCTAACTCCGGCCTTAAGCAACATTTTTTTTAGTATTTATGCTTTGTACTTTCTTTTTGGGTTCTCATGTAGAACTTCTTTTTTACCCCTAGTAAAACATTTTTCCTTTTTTGAGAATCTAGTAAGGTATTTTTTCAAGAATCAATTGTACTAATAGAGAAGATTTTTTTTTTTTAATTTGAAGATTGCATTCATTTTTATGATTACTATCCAAATTGCGGTTCAATTAATCACATTTCTGGAGTCAATCAATGGGTACAGAAACTACCAGTGATAATGAACTAGTAATAAATTGAAAAGTATATTTTGTTCAAATTAATTTCATGACACGCTAATTAGGCCTTTGTATGTGTGTATATATATAATTAAAAAATAAAAAACAAAAATAAAAAAGAAGAAAAAAGAAAGCAGTTAAATATGAAAGGTAGGGCTTGGCAGGAATTGGAAATGGAATGTACGCAATGAAGTTTCCTTCACATGCTTCCCAACTATTTTCAATCAATTACGGGAAAGACTAAACAGCCTTCCATCCCTTACCTTTCCAACTTTCTTTTCTTTTCTCTCAATCAAACACAAACATATTGGTTTGTTGTCCAATCTTCAATCTACCTTTCGATCTGGTCCCTTTGTTTTTTGTTCCTCAATAAACTACATATTATTCAGGAACAATATATATATATATATATATATATCGGTTGAGTTCAAGTTACACCTGGTATAACTCTAGGTAGTGTTACACCACTCAATATTTTTTAATTAGATGCGAATATTGACAAAGCCACCATTAAATTACATTATCTTCATATATTCTTCATGCTTGCAAAATTTTGAGATGATCAAAGATTAATAGTCATGTCATCAATGGGAATAAATATCTTTTTTTTTTTTTTTTTATAATTATCCTTTAAAAAAATTTAAAATTTTTTGTTAATATATTTAATTAATCTAATAATAAATAATTTTAGTTTCCAAAGCTTGGCGTAGCCAAGTGGTTGATGTAAGTTAACTCACCCACCTAAAGCGGTTCTATTCTTGTTGAAAACATAACCAATTTTGGAGTCTTTGTTTAATAAGGCTTATTTATGTGTACTATCCAAAGTTTTTTTAGTTAAATGAGGAGGGAAAGTGTTCAATTTTCAGTAATAGAATTGCCGAAATACTTTTCCCCTAGCCCACAAAAATTGCTAACCAATCCCCTAACCCGTTAGTTTCAATTTCTAAAGTTAGTTTCTTTCGTTTGTATTGTCAGTTTGTTTTTAAAAAATTTAAAATAAAGTTGGTTACTACCAGGGATTGAACTCCTAAAGAAAATGGTTATTATTAGTTACTCTAGTAGTATACTCCCTCTTTCTCTCATAGGGGTGAATCCCATTCACCATGGAGCCCACCTCCATGTGAGAAGAATGGAGTAAAATTTTAAAATAAAGTTGTTTACTACCAAGGATCGAACCCCTAAAGAAAATGGTTATTATTGGTTACTCCAGTAGTATACTCCCTCTTTCTCTCATAGGTGTGGATCCCATTCACTATGGAGCCCATTTCCATGTGAGAAGAAGAGAGTATACTCCTAGACTAACTAATAAATTTCTTAAAGGAAAAGTTATTCATTTAAGAAGTGACCAATAAACTACTGCAAGACATGTTTACTAAAATTGGAAAATAAATCTATTTATTCTAACACTTATAGATATTTTAAGTTAAAAAAAATAAAAATAAAAAGCATACATTTTTTTCTATACTTTTCAAAAATTGATATTTACAACAATGAGGATGGTGAATTTGAATATTGAACACCTTCTTTAGAGACATCAAAAATGTCAATTAGCATACCTCGATAAAAAAAAAAAAAAAATGTATATTTTTCATTTTATTATAATTATAATTAATATAATTTTAGTTTTTTTTTATTGTAATTAATCTACTCTCAAAATAAAATTGTATTATTTTCCAAAATTTTGAAATTATGTTTTTTGTTTATGTAGTCATGTCATTTACTTGAACGATCAACTATATTATCCAAATATTTTTTAAGTTAAGGTTAGTGCTTTTTTTTTTTTTTTTTTTTTTGGGATAAAAGGTTAGTTTAGTGACCTTTTAAATTTAATATAGTATTTCAAAATCTCTCTCTTTCTCTTCTCCAACGCATACACTTTGCTCCCTCTTAACCTTCTTGTTGTTGCTGCCACCATCACCCAAGTGCCAACCCATCATAGTTGCCCTGGCCACATTTCACACAAGACCATCATTGCCTAACTGGGCCATCGGAACAGCCGCTTCCTAGTAAATAAATTATTATATAGCTTTGTTTGGTTGCCTGGAAAATGAAGAAAAATAAATTATTATAAAGTGAAAGCTCGAAAATGTGTTGAAAACACAAGAGCAATTTAGACCCCCTAATTAAACTAACGGCTCGATAGATTTTACACTAACTTAAGATTAAGTGCGGAATAATGTAAAAGCGAGCGGATAAACAAATAAGCTACTCTAATCCATAAACTAAGCAACACAACCATATAATGAAATAATCAAGAGTAGGGAAGAAGGATGCAAACACAGAAAACACCGAGACGTGTTCTCGAAGAGGAAATCGAAGAACTCATCGAAAAACCTCTCTGCCGCCCTCCAAGCGAAAATCGATCCACTAAACAATCGGTTGGTATACATAGGTTAGCAAGAGACCCTCTAAATCTAATCTACCCGATGTATCTAAGCCCTCCAAGCTCCTACTCCAACAAGGCTTCTCGGAACCGTGTCTTGTCTAGCACCCCAGATCCCGCAACAAGCTCCATGTTGCATCTGCCATTCCAGGCTTCTTCTAATGCTTCTCAGCAGCACCAAAACATCACACATCACTCTCAGAGGGTGTGGTAAGTGTTTGGGCTATCAACCTCTCAATGGTGTGGAAATGGAGAGGGAAGGGTTGAGGAAATACCACAAACAAATGTATAGAGAAAGGTGGGGATGACAATCTCTAATTCACAATGTGTTTGGCTAGGGTTTTTCTCTCTGAAGCATTCCTCAACAATTGAGGGTAAAGAGGGTATATATAGGATAGGCACAGAAAGTGTGAGTCATTTAGTACAGGCTGGCAGAATAGATAGTCTCGCGGGTGTCTCGCGGGAAGGTCTTACCCACGAGATACTCACGAGACACAGCTATCTCCACCTAGCCTGACTCTTCGCATTCCAGCATGTGTAGGGCATATGTTTCACTTCACGAGAAGCTAGGTCGCGACATACTCGCGAGAATTCTTCAACCTCCAATTGCTTGAGTCTTCACACTCTCTCTCTATCACACAACCCTTACAACAAATCTCACAATATATACATGGTATAAACGATTGATAATAATTACAATCAAATTTGGCACAGAATAAAAGCCAACAAAATACATAGTTGTAAATAACAACTTTACATATAACTACTTTTTTCTTTTCTTTTTATTTTTTTTAATTTTTTTTTATATTGATTTCTTGGTGCTGAATTTGGTTTCTTTTTGGTGCGCCTTTTTTTTTTTTTTAATTTAATTTGTTGATTTTGGGCTTGCAAGGTTGATTGAGATCATTTGTTGGGTATTTTTGCATTATGGGGTTTATGGGTTGTTTTGATCTTTTGAAAAAGAAAGCTATGAGAGTTTTGGGTTGTTTGATACCACACCCAAGTTTTTTGAGAGTGTGATGAAAAAAAAAAAGAAGAAAAAAAAAAAAGGCAAATCTAATACTAGAAGGAGACAGGAAGATATAAAATTAATTATTGTAAAATGGAAAATTCCATATGATTTGCAATTTTTTTAATTTATTAAATTATCGTTTAGGGAGGGTTTTTGTTTGGTAAGCATGCATGAGTGCACTAATTCACCTTATAAAAGCCTAGAGCCTTTTCTGTTGTTGTAAGGCCATTCATATTGGCTTGAGGATGAGTACACTATATGTATGATATTATGAATGTTTAATTTTGTCTTTCAATAAGTTATTAATTATTTTCATTCTCCCCCGCCCCCCCCCCCCCTTCCCCCCCAAAACATGGTATTGGGCTGTGATTTATCTTCAAAATACAAGCTTAGTTTTTTACTTAATCATAATATTTTAACCTATTGGAAACTAAAGGAGAAGTTTATATTACGAAGGATTGACATTTTTTGGATATATTGCTTGTATGTTCGTCATTCTTTGATATTCTTTCCTACATTATTTTGAAACATTATTAACTTGAGGCAAAATACTCTATGCCGAGTACTCTAGGTGACTACATTTCATATGCTGTGAAATCCAAGATCCTAGAGCTTTGATACTAAAAGAATTTACATAATGAAGAGACATCTTACTAGGAAAGGGTGGGGAAAGCTGTATAACATTAGTCCACTTAAAGTGATTAACCTAAGACTGAAATTTGCAAGATTGTGAAGGGAATGTGTAATCAAGAAGCAAGATTGCTAGACTGTGGAGGGAATGTGTAGTCATGAAGTAAGATCCAGTGTGGAACTATCATGTTAATTTGACCTTGTAATCAAAATGTATATTTCAATAGAAGTCTTGTCATTATGGCATTGTAATCAAAATGTATATGTTAATAAAATTTTGTTCTTTTTTGGATTAAATTTTTTTCTTGTCTACTTCTTGGATCAAATTTTGATTGTAATACAATATCAAAATTGTTCAACTTGAAGCAGTTGCTTTATTGTTGGTGACGCCTTATGAATTTATAGTCATGTGAAGACTCATATTCCTTTGGTTTTTGGTTTCTTTAAATCAACTATAAAATAGGAAAAATCGGTTATACACCAGTACATACTGGTTGGAGTGATTTAAGAGCTTCGACTGTTTATGTTAAAGTGCATCTATACATGTCTATGTTTGCATGGAGTAGCGGCATAAATATTCCTTCGTTTTTCCAACAACCAAACAAAGCTTATAAATAATAAAAAATCCGAGAGAGATGTTAGGACATATATGTTTTCACTTGTTAAGAACATATGTCACTTATTTATGTAAATTGGCTAATCCTTTGACAAAACGCACTCTACT
This sequence comes from Quercus variabilis, assembly GCA_030445155.1. NCBI lineage: Eukaryota > Viridiplantae > Streptophyta > Magnoliopsida > Fagales > Fagaceae > Quercus > Quercus variabilis. The sequence continues at coordinate 27,571,429 of CP129450.1, read as the reverse complement.
TGTAATTGGGTAGTTCTAGGTGTTTTTAATACTTCAAGAAACAAGGTTTCAAGGTTAAGTGTTGAAGTCATCAAGTCTGTCCAAGAAAAAGCAAGCTGAAGTGCAAAGTTTTTAAAGCTCGACACCTTCTCGATAGCTACCTTGACACCTGCTATCTGTCGAGATTTAAAATTTCAGATTTCTAATCTGATTTTCTTGGGATCCGTGAATATGTTTTTGGGCCTTCTTTTCTTCTAACCCTAAACATATAAAAGGATTGTTTTAAGAGCCGTCAAGTGTGACACAAGTTGCAATATCATTGAGCAATCCATGTTCAAGCAAATTGTGATCAAAAGACGAAATTTTTGACCTAGTTCATCTTCCTTCAAGAAGTTGCTGTGTATTTGCACTGTAGGGTTTTGTAACTAAGCATCTTCCTGCTATTCATCATAAAGGATGAACTGAAGAACTTTGCAGCCAACCTTTCTTCCTTAGTTGGTGTTCTGAAGTCGCGTATTGGGATCCGTGCATTGGTTAGTCACGTACTTGGGAGCCGTGCATTAAAGGTGGGAACTGTCGCTACAGATCAAGTCCAATTGGGTATTGGGGTAAGGGTTCAACTGTAGGTTGGTAAGGTACTTGGGATTCCTTTACTTGTAACCGCTTGATTTGATAATAGTGGAGTTTCGGGAGTGGTAACCTGAAAATTACCCGGTGGGGTTTTTGCCGCGAGATTTTTCCCCATTCGTAAACAAATTACCATGTTATTTAATTTCTGCTGCATATTTAGTTTTTGGTGATTTGTTTGTGCTTCCACGCAATTGCATGATAAATTAATTAATTAAAAACTTGGCTAATTAATTAATTGGTTTTATCACAAGGGGTCATTCAGTTTGTGGCTTATCAAGTGGTATCAGAACAGGCACACTCTGATTAGGGTTTAATCTTTGCTGTGTTGATCCATTGACCCTTGCTTGTCATGGATAGAGGACAATCTTTAATTATACCTCCTTTATTTGATGGCACTAACTATGCATATTGGAAAGTACGCATGAGAGCTTTCTTGCAGTCTTTAGATGAAAAGGTGTGGTAAGCTGTAGAGATTGGCTGGACTAAGCCAAAAGAAGAACCGGCCGATTGGGATGATGCTAAGATCAAGGTAGCAAACTTCAACAGCAGAGCGTTAAATGCCCTATTTAGCGCAGTCACCAATGAGGAGTTCAAAAAGATATCCTCAACTGAAACTGCTAAGGAGGCGTGGACCATCCTCCAGACAACCTATGAAGGAACAAAGGCTGTCAAAGATTCAAAACTTAAGAGGCTCACTACTAGCTTTGAAGAAATTAAGATGGAGGAGGATGAGTCATTTGATGAGTTCTATGTCAAGCTCAAGGATATAGTAAACTCAGCCTTCAATCTTGGAGAAACCATCCCTGAACTCAAGATTGTAAGGAAGATGCTCAGATCTCTACTTGAGAGATTCCATGCCAAGATTACGACGATAGAGGAATCAAAGGATATTGACAAGATTCCTTTGACTGAGTTGGTTGGAAACTTGCAAACCTATGAGATAGGGTTATCTAAGATTGGCAAGTCAAGTAAAGGCAAAAGCATGGGCTTGAAGGTAAAGAGTAGTGATACAGATGAGTCTTCCGATGATGAAGATTCCAAGATGAAGTCCTACATCACCCGGCAGTTTAAGAAGTTTATGAAGAATGTCAATGGAAGGAGCTTCGACAAGGACCGCAGGCAGTTCAGTTCTTCTCAGTTTAAAAGCCAAGACAAAGGGAAGAAGAATGATAAGGATGGCGGTCAGTACACTGTTCCTGCAGGACCAAAGTGCTTTGGGTGTCATGGATTCGGACACATGAAACATGAGTGTCCTACATATCTCAAGAGCATTGGGAAAAGCAAGGAACTTGCTGCAACTCTAAGTGACACTGAGCCCGAAGATGATTCCGACAATGAGGATGACGGAATCTTAAATGCCTTCACTGCTATAGTCAATCCTACTGAAGGGATTGTTGAAGAAGTGGATGAAGAAGAAGAACTGGTGGAGTCAAAATTTGAGAAGATGGATGATCAAGATGATATCCATTCAGCCTATGAGAAGCTGTACAAGCTCTATGAAAAGTATGAGAAATTATATAGGCTAGCCACCAAGAAGCTCAGTGATGTGGAACTTGATCGTGAAGAGTTGTCCACAAAGTTTGATGAGGCGAATCAAACTATTGGAGTACTGAGATTTGAAAACAACTTTTTGGCTGAGAAGACCAAGAAGCTTGAAGCGGAGCTGGTTCAAGTAAGAGCTCAACTAGAGAAGACTTCAAGTGCAAAGCTTGATGAGATGCTTAGCAATCAGAAATCTGCTTCGGATCGAACTGGTTTGGGATATGATCTTTCTTTCTCTAATACTGCTTCTACTAGCAATACTGTTTTTGTTCCTCCTGCTAATAACACTGAAATTGAAAATATTGATGTTAAAATTGAATTAGCGAGTGAGAACTTAGACAAGGGTAAATCTATCTTAGGAGCGCCCCCTAAGCAAGATAAAAAAAAAATGCTAAAAACTCTAGGGTTAAGAAGGCTAACTCTCAAAAGCCTAACTCTCAAAAGCCTAAACAAAAGAAGCAGCATCTCTGTCATCATTATGGAGCTGCTGGTCATACTAGACCAAATTGCTATAAGTGGTTAGCTACTCAACAGAGTAATTGCATGATAGCATTTGGAAGCCAAAATCAGCTTCAATCCTCTCTTGCTCCTCTTGGAGATCTTCTGAAAGCCCTCATGTTTCCTTTCGAACTTGAACAGTTTAAATTCTTCCCCTTCACCGTCGGTTCAAGAATTCAATCAAAGGAAAGGCTCTTCCAAGGTGTGGAAGAAAAAGGACTTTAAGTGATTTCATCACTTTCTTTTCCCTTCTTGTTTTTCTGTTTGTTGCATCGCTTGTGTGTTTTGCTTTTCTGCTGAGTCAGTCTAGTTTTTGCTTTGCTTTGTTAACATGTTTTGTGTGTTTACTTTCAGTTTTGTTTATTTTGTTTTTGAAAAAAAAAATTGAAAAATCAGAAAAATACAAAAACAGTGTGTGTTATATGTACTTTGGTACTTGTGTACCTTGGATGGCCAATGAAACAAAATTTTCTAAACTTTGTATCTCTTGTAGCTTAGATGAGCATCTCTATGCACAACTAAGCAAGTGAACTTTGTGACTCTTATTTGTGATGAGTAAGATTAGGTTATCTCTGAAAGTTTAACACTCATATCACTCTTTTTGACGGGTAGGACTAAAAAATCCTAAGAGAAAGGCATAAATAACCATCTCACCACTGTTGCCTGCCAATCATAATATGACACTTGTATGCTTCAACATAGCAAAAGTGCAGTGTCAAAGACATTCGTATGCTTTGGCATAGCAAAAGTGCGATGTCAAATGCTTAACATCTTGGGTATTTCTTTTCTCTCTTTTATATGCCCATGTATGATATGCTAAAATAAAAGAAAACATGCAAAGAAAATAAAAAGTAAAAATATTAAAAAATACTTTAAATATGGTTGCAAGCGTGCATTCTAGGAGATGTGGGAGTTATAGGATGTACCTCGAAGGTGATAGTCTCCATCAAACAGTTATGATTGTGTGTGAGTTAAAAGTTATTTTCTCATATCTCAGATCGTCATAACATGTATACACATATGCAATCTTGCAATGTTTTTCACACACAACACGCAATATTCTTTGCTACTTTTGATACATGTGCAGGTACAATGTGATTTGGCAATTACAAAGGTTTTACATGTGCTAATGTATGCTCACTAAACTGTCATAACTTGTTTTTTAAAAATAAAATTGGTTAGACTTGTTTAGTGTGTGTGTGTGTTTTAGAGGATCCATGTGCTTAAATTTTTGTTGAGAGATGTTTTTGAGAGCTTTATATGTTGAGTGGATCTTTGGTTGAGATGTGTGTTGGATTGCATTCATGTCTGTGTTTTTTCCTTCTCGAAAAACTGCTTTTTACTGCTGGCTCGACACCTCCTCAACACCTCCTCGATACCTAGTCATCTGTCGAGCTTCTCAAACTGTTTCTTATCGCAATCTCGACACCTCTTCGACACCTGATGGATCGATCGAGAAAGTTTATGTCCCCTCGATAGATTCTCGACACCTGATAGATCGATCGAGATTCACTTGTTGTGTTTGTGTCTTCTTTCTCGACACCTGTCTCGACACCTTGTGGATCGATCGAGAAATCTTCTATCTCCTCGATACCTCCTTGACACCTGTGCGATCGATCGAGCATCTCTTATCTGAAATTCATCTTGCATCTCGATACCTCCATCTGTCAACGGCCAAATTCTCGATAGCTTTCTCGACAGCTTCCTTGATACCTCTCGACACCTCAGCTGTCAAGAATTACTGAGGTGTCTATTTAAGGTCTGATCGCGATTTCTCTCATTTCTCACTCGATCTCTCTTGATCTCTCCTTGGCTCTTTCTTTCCCAAACAAATTTCTCTTACTCAAATCTTCCAGCCCACTTGGATCTTGACCATTTCTTGCTTCAATCACTTGGTAAGATCACTTTTCCCTTCCTTTTTCATGCATTGCATGTTTTGAAACCTAGTTTTTGTTTTTGTTTTTTTTTTTTTTTTTTGAAATTTTTGGGGTTTTTCAAAATTGATGAGTGTTTCTTGAAATTTTGGGTTAGGTTTTCACTTAAATGCTTTTAAAATGTCATACATTGCATTTCATGTGCATTATAATGATATTTACATGCATTTAGATGTGTGCTATATGCTGTGTGCTGATAGGATTGGATTGGGCTGAGCCCATGATACAATTTTTGTTTTGCATGTCACATGCTCATGCATTCTCATGCATACGTACTTGTTGTTCAATATATTTGTCATATTTGAACTGTTTTGGGAACTTTTCTGAGTGTTTTCCTCTCTCTCCCTCTCATTCTTTTATGTTAGTAGTGTTTATGGCACTCAAACGTAAATCCATTCCTGCTTAGAACCCTCTGCGTTTTGGAGCTTCGACTTCTTCTGATTTTGCTCCCCTTAACCTTCGGTTCCGTGATGGAGATGCCCATAAGGCATTTTTGGAGAACTTTTCTAGACGAGATGTTCATTCGATCGGAACGCCAAGTCATTCTAGCGGACTTCGTCGACATTGACCTTCCCTCTGTCATTCACAGTAGGGGATGGGGGTCACTGTGTGACATCCCGGTCACTTGCCCTCTCGTGCTGATACAGGAGTTCTACTCCAACATGCACGGGATAGATCGTTCAGTACCTCTCTTTTTCACTCGCGTTCGAGGTACGCGCATTCCTGTCACACCGCAGCTAGTTGCGGATGTGCTTAAGGTTCCTAAGAGAGAGTTTCCTGACTATCCTTCTTGTGAGCATCTGAGGACTATGTCCAAAGATGAGCTCATCTCCGCCTTTTATCAGCGCCCTGCTGATTGGGGTAAGCATCAGTTCACATCATGTAGGCCTTTTGCTAAAGGTCCTAGATTTATCAACATGGTGATGACTTTTGTTCTTCATCCTCTTTCTCACTATAACTCTATCACAAAGCCTCGTGCTCGATTTTTGCTATCACTTCTAGAGCATCTTACCATAGACTTTCCTTCTCACTTTATCCTGTCTATCATAGATGTTTATCTTGATTTGGCATCCTGTGATAAGCTCATCTTTCCTTCCGCTATCACGAGGATCCTATGCCATTTTTCCATTCCCTTTCCTGTGTCCGACCACTTCACACACATATCTGCTATAGATGCCGCTACCGTAAAACGTAGTAAGGCGTAGTTCAGGTCGAGACAGCTGGATGCCCCTCCTCCCTCCCATTCGGCTCCATCTAGATCAGCTCCATCTACATCTGCTCCATCTTCCTCTTCGAGCGATGTATCTCTAGGAGATATTATGGCGCAGCTGCAGCGCATGGACACTCATCTTGATACACTCTCTGCTGAGTTGTATCAAGTGAATGTTCGTGTTGGTCGTATTGCACGACGGCAGGCGACCATGGGTGGATTTGCTCCAGAGGCTACTCCTTCACCACCTATTCCAGCAGCTTCAGATTCTGAGGATGATGATGATGATGATAATGATGATGATGGGGATGCTAGCTCTGCTGATGAGATGTCTACATGACGCTTTACCCTTTGTCACTCGTGACAAAAAGGGGGAGTAGTTTTGGGGTTATGAGAGTAGTCATCTTAGGGGGAGAGTTAGTATAGGACATTTTTGATAGGGGGAGTGTTGACTTTTCTGAGGGATGTAGTAAGGCTTTATATGTATCTTTTCTTTTCTTACCTTTTAGATACATTGATCATGTATATGAGGTCCTTTGACCATACATTGTACTTATTTTCTATATATGTGGATGTATGTTTCTTTCACATCTCTCTTCATGTGTTGTTTCTTTTCTATCTTTATACACATGTTCTTTATACTTGTATGCAATCTATTTATTTCTGTTTCACACAAGATATCTTGATGAGTTTTGTTTAAAGTGTTTAAGAAATACAGGTTGTCAAAGTCTACTTGCCATAAACTCTCTTCTTGCAAAGTTTTTCAAGAGTTTGTGTTAGGATAGATTTTATTGTATTCAAACAAGTGAATATGAGGTGAGTGATTTATGGCTTCTCTCATATGCTCATTTGTTTGTTGTGGTTTTGTCATGGATTGCCAAAGGGGGAGATTGTTAGGACATATATGTTTTCACTTGTTAAGAACATATGTCACTTATTTATGTAAATTGACTAATCCTTTGACAAAACGCACTCTACTTGTAATTGGGTAATTCTAGGTGTTTTTAATACTTCAAGAAACAAGATTTCAAGGTCAAGTGTTGAAGTCATCAAGTCTGTCCAAGAAAAAGCAAGTTGAAGTGCAAAGTTTTTAAAGCTCGACACCTTCTCGACAGCTACCTCGACACCTGCTATCTGTCGAGATTTAAAATTTCAGATTTCCAATCTGATTTTCTTGGGATCCGTGAATATGTTTTTGGGCCTTCTTTTCTTCCAACCCTAAACATATAAAAATGATTGTTTTAAGAGCTGTTAAGTGTGACACAAGTTGCAATATCATTGAGCAATCCATGTTCAAGCAAATTGTGATCAAAAGATGAAATTCTTGACCTAGTTCATCTTCCTTCATGAAGTTGCTGTGTATTTGCACTGTAGGGTTTTGTAACCAAGCATCTTCCTGCTATTCATCATAAAGGATGAACTAAAGAACTTTGCAGCCAACCTTTCTTCCTTAGTTGGTGTTCTAAAGTCGCGTACTGGGATCTGCGCATTGGTTAGTCACGTACTTGAGAGCCATGCATCAAAGGTGGGAACTGTCGCTACAGATCAAGTCTAATTGGGTATTGGAGTAAGGGTTCAACTGTAGGTTGGTAAGGTACTTAAGATTCCTTTACTTGTAACCGCTTGATTTGATAATAGTGGAGTTTCGAGAGTGGTAACCTGAAAATCACCCGGTGAGATTTTTGCCGTGAGGTTTTTCCCCATTCGTAAACAAATCACCATGTTATTTAATTTCCGCTGCATATTTAGTTTTTGGTGATTTTTTTGTGCTTCCACGCAATTGCATGATAAATTGATTAATTAAAAACTTGGCTAATTAATTAATTGCAAGGGGTCATTCAGTTTGTGGCCTATCAAGAGAGAAAACTTATTGGGCATTGGCTCTGAGAATGTCTTAGTCTAGCCATGTTGGGCTAGTGTGAGACATGGCTTGGTGCGTGGGTGATGGTGGCAGTAGTAATTGTACGATTGAGGGAGAGCGAAGCATAGCATTGGCGAAAATAGAGAGATTTTGAACTATTTAGAATTATATGGGTTTGCTGAGTTAACTGAATGTTTAACCACAGTTGAGTCAAGTGTTTTAGATTTTAATTGAAGTGGCAAGTCTTTCTTTTTGCAAATCTCTAAAATAGTAGTATGACGCAAATTATTTGACACTGAAGTTGACATTTTTTCAGTCTCTTCCACATTTCTTGAATTTGATGCAATCTTAAGCTTTTTACTAATGTCCTCAAATTGCTAAATAAACTTTATACAAATATCAATATCATGATCTTTAACTCTTGCCCAATTTGATTTAATTCTTGAAGTATCTCCATCAAAATCTCGTTCATGGAAATTACACTTGAAACAACCATCTAGCTAATTCCTCAACATCCTTCCAAAAGTGAACTTTTTTTCTAACCATAAATCTTTTTCCTATAATAAATACATAACGAATATAACATGATTAGAATTGAGTATATCAAATCCTAATTTCTTTTAGACTTTTACTATTCAATCCAATGACAACTTACTAGCAAATTACGAGTATTTATATTGTATAATATATATATATATATATATAATTTGATTCAATAGAATGAAAAATTAAATCATAATTAAAATAAGGAAGATGCATATATAGATAATAGATGAAAGAGATTTAAAAATAAAAATAAAAGAGTAAAATTTTTATTGCATTTACAGTGGTGTTGGATGCATGAGTCAAAGCCTTAGGAGAAATTATACTTTACCATCTTTGCACCAGATTACATTTTATACCATAAACTATTCAAATACACACTTTACACCCTAAACTATCACACTTTGCACCCTGGTGTTACTTTTGCTATTATATTAAACAGAATGCCACTTGTAGGGACATAAGGTCGATGACTAGTATTAGCCCACTCCCATGGGGATAAACCCAGACTAGTATCCATAATATACAGAAATAGGATCAGTACTTGGGGATAGCTTGTCATTATTGGATTGGGCTCGGCCTGATGTCAACAAATGGGCTGGGGACAACCAAAGACTCAATAGTCAAATATGGGGGCGGTAACTGAACGTTGTTAATGCCTTGGGGAATTTGCTACCGAGCGTTATTTGGTGTTTGTTGCAAGTTTCAAGAGAATCTTTAGAGTGAATTAATTTACGAGGGATTCTGGGTAGAAGTGGGGGCCACGTGGGAAAAGACGGAGAAGTAATCATTTAGGTCCCCACTGTTGGGGTCTATGCCCTAAAATCCAATTGATTTGCATGTCATGAATAATTAAGTTGTTTAATTATATGAGACTATTTATTTATGAACTAATGAGACATTATCTTAGTCCATAAGATGCATAGTATGTGATTTATGTGAAAAGTCACAGAAGATGTAAATCACAAGTTCTTTGTAAACTCTGAATTTTAGTTCGTAGTCAGTGATGAAATTGGGCATTTCATCTGTGAAGACTATAACATATCAACTAAGATGATTTGTCTTGATCATGGAAGTGGAGACTTCTAGTTGATATGTTGATATGTTTTAAGAGTTAAGACAAATTGAACTGGACCGCTGTGAGATTTACTATTCTCCTAGTGACAGTCAAATGAATAATAAATCTCATGACTTCTATTTACATCAACTTGAAATCCTGAGAGAATAATGGACCTGATCATGAAATGTAGGTTGCTTTGATATATCAGGAGTAAGATCTATAAGTTATGGTCAAAACCTCAGTCTATTGGGTAATCGCATTTAGTGTTGATGGAACATATATTCTCAAGATGGAATTCATAATCTCTTAATGGAGATATAAAATATTTCCTTGAGATAAGTTTAATGGGTTTGGTTATTCAGAGTATTGGGCCCAACCACTTTAGTAAAGAATTACTAAAGTATATATATATATATGGAATTGGATTTCATAAATATATATTGAATAACATAAAGGATTAAATCGGGTACTCAAGGATTAAGATGTAGTAATCTACAAAGTGGCAGTCAACATTCATGATTTTGTATTACTATGAATATTTTAATGAAGGAGTTGAATATATAATAAAGTCTTGGAATATAATTTATAGATGAGGCCTAGAGTGCAACTATATTTATATAGTGGTATTAAATATAGGTAATGGTAACTTTGGACTTGTCAAGAGTTGACAAAAAAGCTCAAGGCCCATTTAAGCTAAAGTCTTGTTGGTCCCTTTTGGTCCTACTCCAAGCCACATACTAGAGCCCAATTGAAATGGCCCAAAAGGCTAGCCCAATTAATAATCAGTTGTATATAAGGAGAGTAATATACAGAATTTCATTAAGGCTTTTTCATGTGACTTTTCATATAGTCTTTTCATGAGAATTCTCATAAGGAATGAAATGGTTTGTATGTGAGTATTGGACACTCTTTATTCTCTCCTTAGAAACTGATTGAGAGACCACACATCTGGGGTATCAAGTGGAATTGGAGTGAAGATTAAAAGTCTCCCAAGAACTTCTGATCTTCGGTTTTGAATTTTACCGCACCAAGGTACGCTCTCTTCTACTCTAATTCTGAAATTTACATAGTGCATGTTATAGATTGAGAATGAAGTAGATCTGTTATTGTTTCCACTGCGTACATACTTATTTCCAATAATTGGTATCAGAGCCAAGTCTTCAATTTCCAGTCTGTTTAACATGTTTTGTGAGTTTTAGAATTAGAGATGATAGTTTCATATTGTTAGAAGATTATGTATTAATTTTTTGCATGTTGTTGAAACTATGATTTGATAAAAATTGAAATTGATGTTATGATGTTGTTTAAATTTAAATTTAAGTACGTTAAATTGAGTTTTAAGGCTATAGCATCAATAGCATTCAGTTTTGACATCAATCTCTGTCTGTAATGTTCATATGTTGAATGTTTGTTCATGAGAAACGAAGAAAACTGCCTTAGAAAATTTTTTAAGATTCGAGTTTCGCGATTTTCAATCGATCAAAAATCACTTTTGATTGATCGAGTGAAACAGTGATTAGACTTTTTAAATTGATTGATTTTCGATTGCTAGTCGATCGATTGAATTTGTTTTTCGATCAATCAAGAGACAATCGAATATCGATCGAACTAATCAGGAGGTCAAGTTCGAATTTTTTAATTTTTTCGATCGATCAAGGAGTATATTCGATCGATCGAAAGAAGGAAAATCAGAATTTTTTCTAAGTGTTTTCACGATAAAGAAAGAGCAATGTGATGTGTGATTAGATTACACATGGTTCTAACTAAAAGACCTAATGAGATCAAAGGTATTAGTTTAATAGAACTCTTAGTCCTAAATAGTTTGGGACTTGTCTTTGAAGAAACATTCTAATGAGATTAGAATTGTTGAGTGATTGAAAGTTTTAATGAGATTAAAGGTATATAGTTTCTAATGAGATTAGAATACTTTATCTAGTAAATTAAGGATAGAGTTCTATATAACTAATTTTTGATTCATTAGTGTTTAAGGAATCCTAAATAGTTTAGGACTTCCATTTTAGTTAGTGATTCTAATGAGATTAGAGTCTTAGTTAAGTGCAAGGTTATTAGTTGTGATGGGATCATAATTATTTAAGAAAAACCCAAATAATGAGTGGGAGTGCTGAAATCACCCTTTTGTTAAGTTTATTGTAATGTGGGTAGGTACCTTGTCTTGACTTCGAGTCTTGCATTCCATGTAGAGGGTATTTATTTCACGGATTACAAGGTTAAACTTCTTTGTGATAGCGTGAATATTCGTTACATTATTATGACGTGACATAGTTACATCACATTGAATTTAAACAATTAAACACATTTGATGTGTAGGGTTAAAATTGTAATTAGATTATAATGATTTCATCTCAATCTACTTGCTTTAAAATTTATAGTGGGAGAGAGATACAAGAGTTGAATCTCACGGCCTCCATTGTTGGTTCATAGTAGTGTGGAATATATACTTTGTCTTTGCCTCGAGCTTAGCATTCCATGCGGAGAGTATTTATTTCATGGTCCTACAAGATTGAATTTCTTGGTTTATAGTGGTTTGATCAAACACCTTGTCTTAGCTTCGAGCTTTGCATTCCATGCGAAGGATGTTTTGTATCATGGTACTACAAAATAAGCTTGTTAAAGGGATGAAATGTGGCTACACATGATTCTAGACAATGGTGTACACTAGACTAAGTTTGATAGTATCCTCTATGTTGAGTTCTTGCTATTATTACTTAGAGGCCAAAGAAAAAGCGGCAAATTATTTTTGTTTGGTAAGAGTTACCATGATAGCATTAATAATGAGAATAATTCTCGCCTGATCATAGTGATTGGTATTCAGTCTATGCTGAGGAATATTAATTACGGGATTAGGTTATCGTTGCACCTAGTATAGTATGTTTTTGGGTTCCATATTATATGGTTATGGATGCAAAATATAATGTCCGTGTAATTATGTTCATAGTCTCAAAATAAAGTTGTCATAAATTTTGTCCTCTAGCTATTAGTTTAGTTAAATCACATTAACTAAGAAATAATTTTGGACATGGTGCTTAAAGGAGTTGAAGTACATAATTATGTTTCGATTTAGCATTGTCATAATTTCCTATACATGATGCATTGATGGAAGATAGCTTATGATATGATCATAGTTTCCATTGTAATGCTAAAATGTTTCATTGGCTTCTATCTCAATTGTGCTACAGCATGAGATGCAAGAGTTAGTACTAGATTTAGACTTTATATTAAGTCTAAATGAGATGTTTTGGTATGAAATATTATGCTACTAGACGATATTCGATATAAGTCATATTGAGTGCCAAGAAAAGCTGAAGGAGCTCCAATTCTACATCATTATAAGAATTGGAATTCTTGGATGTAGAGATTAAATGTTAATCTCATATGGATATGATCCACAAGTTCTTGTTAGAATCATTTGATCAATTTAGATTGTTTTGAAAATAAATTCTATTTATATTATCTGAATAGATGAGTGAGTTCTATGCAACGGAAGACATCCTAAAAGCTAAGGCTAGGATCAATGTGATTTAATTCAAATTCTTAGCCTAAACTGAAAGGTAAGGGTCATAAGAAGAAGAATTATAATACCAAACAGTTGGGCAAGCAAGATACCCTAGTAGTTGCCAAAAGGAAATTAGACTCAAAAGTATGACCAAAGGAAAGTGTTTCTGGTTTGGTTAAACTAAGCTTTGTCCATGATTGTTTTCTAGATGGAAATTTACATGTTTTACCTTTTAAAGAGAAAGTTTTCATCCTTTGGTATTGTATGTTTTGGCACTTATGTCTAAATCTTATTGATCTAAATGGTATTCAATATTGGTGAAAGATGAGCTTTTAGAACCATTATTTTGTTAAATTCCTAATCTATGAATTCTATTTAGAGGATAATATGATCTAGGACTCCTTTATGGTAAAGGAATATAGTATTAATGACTTCTTTAAGTCAGTGCATACGTGAAGGAGGAATAAGACTCATTTAGAAATAGTAAAGTACATGATAAGTATTTCCATTTGCTTATTTCTTTTGGAGATATACTCTAATAATTACTATACATTTTCTAAAATTGATTTGAAAAGTTTGTTCCTATGACATTTATCAAATTGTGGATTGGGTGAAAACCTAGTATATGATACTTCCACTTTTGGAAATGTCCAACATTTATGCTAGAAAGAAAGTCTGACAAATTGAAATCAAAAGGTAGAAAATGTGTGTTTATGATGGGTATCCAAAAGAAATTGCATAAGATTATTTTAGTGGTCATAAAGTTCTTACAAGATGTTTGTAAAGCACAAATATAAAGTTCTTGATATGACTATGTGAATAATCTTAAGGAAATGTTCTAGAAGAAAATGTTAGAATTTTTTGTAAGACAACTATAAAATACATTTAGAAATGAGATGGTTGTATTAGATACACCACAAAGTATTATTATTATTATATATATATAGCTAGTACACCAGTACAATATCGTAGTGGGAGGATTGTAAATTCATACTTTTGGGATAAACTTTTGTATTTATTCCACAAGGATATGAATTTGATCCTCGGTCCTACGTAAAGGCAATAGATGACATGAATATGGATTACTGGATCAAGGTTATGTGAATAGAATTAAATTTTGTTTAAAGTTTATAACTTGTAGAGGTGCCTAATGGCATTAAGCCTATTGTTTTCAAATAGGTCTACAAGGAAATGAGATTGATAGATTTGAAGGTGCAAACGTTCAAAGTTAAGACTAGTGGTGAAAAGATTTATTCAGAAAGAAATGGTTCAATTATGAAAAGATTTTTTCACTAATAGTCAAGTTTGACTCTATCTAGATTCTCTTATTATATTTCATTTGGATGAAATATGGCAATGGATATCAAGAACGCTTCTTTTAGTAGCAATCTTGAGGAAGACATTTATATGATGTACCTAGACTTGTTCATAGCAGAGAACCAGTGGTGATTAGCATGCAAGTTGCTTAAAGTCCATTTATGGACTAACACAAGCATCTAGGTCATAAATATCATCTTTGATCAAGCAATCAAATTATTTGATTTTGATCAAGTATTTAAAAGCCTTAAGTGTGTAAAGCTATATAGAATAATAAATCTCTTAATGTATGTTGATGACTTTCTAATCATTCAGAATGATGTAGAATTGTTGTCATCAATAGAATTTTTGGTTGTCTAATCTAGTTTGATATAAAGTACTTGGGAAAGACTAGTTACATCCTAAGAATTATAATTTTGTTAAAATTCAAAAATTAGGATGTTGGGTCTATCTCAAACTGCTTAAATAGATTAGATTCTAGCCAAGTATAGCATGAAATACTTTAAGAAAGGATTCTTTCCTTTTAAGTTTGAAGTTCCTTTATATAGGACTATAGTCCTAAGACATATAAAAGGAAGAGCATATTAAGATGGTTCCTTTTTTTTCATATTAAAAGGAAGTCTTTATGCTATGCTATATACTAAGCTAAGTATCTATTTTGTGGTGGGCATGGTAAGCAAATATCAATTGAATCAAAGGTCACTTAATTTAGTGGGAGTAAAGCATATACTCAACTATCTTAGGAGAATGAGGAATTATATGCTTGTCCACAAAAGTAAAGTTTTGATGTTTATTGGATGTACAAATACTGACTTATAGTTTGATTGAGATTCATGAAGTTGGACTTCAAGATATGTGTTCATTCTAAGTGGTGAAGATACATATTAAGTGTAAGTATCATCTCATTAGAGAGATATGAGCATGTGAGAAGTAATATTAGAAAAAGATAATTTATGTAATAAATTTGACTAAAACTTGTTTCCAAACCTTGCCTTAGAGTGACTATTAGTTACTCTAAAGGGAGATAAGTGTCAAATACATGGTAAATTATCTTTGAGGGCAAGTGGAAGATTGTTGGGGTTTATGCCCTAAAATCCAATTGGTTTGCATGTCATGAATAATTAAGTTGTTTAATTATATGAGATTATCTATTTATGAACTAATGGGACATTATCTTAGTCCATGAGATGCATAGTATGTAATTTATATGAAAAGTCACAGAAGATGTAAATTACAAGTTCTTTGTAAAGTCAGAATTTTAGTTCGTAGTCGGTGATGAAATTGTGCATTTCATCTGCAAAAACTATAACATATCAATTAAGATGATTTGTCTTGATCATAGAAGTGGAGACTTCTAGTTGATATGTTTTAAGATTTAAGACATATTGAACTGAATCGCTGTGAGATTTATTATTCTCCTAATGACTGTCAAATGAATAATAAATCTCATGACTTCTATTTATATCAACTCTAAATCCTGAGAGAATAATGGACCTAATCATGAGATGTAAGTTGTTTTGATATATTAGGAGTGGGATCTATAAGTTATGGTCAAAACCTCAGTATGTTGGGCAACCACATTTAGTGTTGATGGAACATATATTCTCAAGATGGAATTCATAATCTCTTAACGGAAATATAAAATATTCCCTTGAGATAAGTTTAATGAGTTTGGTTATTTAGAGTGTTGGACCTAACCACTTTAGTAAAGAATTACTAAAGTATATATTTATGGAATTGGATTTCATAAATATATATTGAATAAAATAAAGGATTAAACTGGGTACTCAAGGATTAAGATGTAATAATCTACAAAGTGGCAATCAACATTCATGACTTTGTATTATTACGAATATTTTAATGAAGGAGTTAAATATATAATAAAGTCTTGAGATATAATTTATAGATAAGGCCTAGAGTGCAACTATATTTATATAGTAGTATTAAATATAGTTAATGGTAACTTTGGACTTGTCAAGAGTTGACAAAAAAGCCTATTGGAGCTTGAGTCTTGTTGGTTCCTTTTGGTCCCACTCCAAGCCACATACTAGAGCCCAATTGAAATGGCCCAAAAGGCTAGCCCAATTAGATAATCAGTTATATATAAGGAGAGTAATATATAGAATTTCATTAAGGCTTTTTCATATGACTTTTCATTAAGTCTTTTCATGAGAATTCTCATTAGGAATGAAATGGTTTGTATGTGAGTGTTGGACACTCTTTATTCTCTCCTTAGAAACTGATTGAGAGACCACACATCTGGGGTATCAAGTGGAATTGGAGTGAAGATTAAAAGTCTCCCAAGAACTTCTGATCTTTGGTTTTGGATTTCATCACACCAAGGTACGCTCTCTTCTACTCTAATTCTGAAATTTACATAGTGCATGCTATAGATTGAGAATGAAGTAGATCTGTTATTTTTTCCGCTGCGTACATACTTATTTCCAATACCCACTAAGGGGAGACTATAAGAAGAAAGGGAGGAAGAGAGGAAAGGGGTTAGCAAACACAGAGGGGTGTGAGATAAAGAGAGAGAGAGAGAGAGAGAGAGAGAAAGAAGGGTAGGTATTAGGCTTATGAGGAAAAAGGGTAGAGGATTGGGTTGTCAAGGTAGCGTTTGAAGCAATACCTAGTAGGTGTGCAAGGAAACCCACCAACATATAAATTTGAAGCCCAAATTCCCCATCCCTAGAGAAAGTACCACTGGGTTTGGGTGCCACACTACTACACATGACAAGCACATGCATTTTGCTCAAGTGGAAAAAACTTAATAGCCTGAAACACTCTTCTTTAAAATCAATTAAAACAAAACCCAAAATTTAAAAAAAAAAAAAAAAAAAAAAAATTCTCTTTCCCTATCTCTCGTGTATGTAGCCTCTTCCCTGAATTTAGATTTTTGTAAACACTAAATCCCCAATTCGAAAATTACTTTAGTTCCAACACCATTCTGCCATCCCTCCGCCACCATGACTCCATCCCTCCACCATCCCAAATTGGAACTTTCTTAAATCACTCTCTCACTGTTTCGCTTTTCACTGAAAAAATATACCTTAATGTTCCTATACCAGAAGGATATGGAAGCAGGTGCTGAATTTATTTAGTGACAACAAGCAACTAAGTTTTTGGCTTTTGCTGACACTTTACTTCCAATTTAGAATCTGAAGGTCCATGGTGGAAATAATTATTTGAGACATCAACAACAACCCATGTATTTGTAGACACCCCATTTTACAACCTACATTTAACCAACCGGTAGATTTTCAGATTTATGATACAAAACAAATCTTGATGCTCTAACAATCATAATGGCATGTCATGGGTTTTGATCGGATTACCTGATCAAAAGTTATCATACAAACAATTTTCAATGACCATGGCTCACCTACACGATGGGCCCGATCACATCCTATTTTAAACACTTAATTTTGATTGGTTCTGACAAGAATTAATTTAAAATTAATTAAGTATGATTTTTTATTGGATTTCATTTTATTTCATTATTTGTTAAGAAATAATAAAAAAAAAAATGTTTTCCTTTATGGCATCTTATCAGCTCTTTTGAAAAAAACAAATGGAGATAGAAAAAGATATGGTCCATGCAAAAATTCAAAAAAACAGAAAAATGCTCAAAAAACGTCATTATTTTCAGCAGCAACTTGAATCGCATTTTTGGCCTAGAAAAAGTTGAAATTTAGTTTTTTCTATTTCTAGAAAAGTTTTTGAGAATTAAATTTCCTTTCAAAAATAGCCAATCCCGAATCAATTGGAATTTTGAGCAAAAAGTTATGGCTAAATACGAAACAGGTGCAAAAGATAACACAAATTCAGCATCATCTTCAATTTTCTTTCAAAATTTCAAATATGTTCAAGCTTATCTAATAGGCTTATCCCTTCCCTTAGCTTCAAAAGAAAGTTTTTTTAAAAATAAATTGGATAGAGAAACAGATACATCGTGAGAAAAATTTAAAAAAAAAAAAAAAAAAACAGAAAAATACTCAAAAAACGTTACTATTTTTAGCAGCAATTTGAATCGTATTTTTGGCCTAGAAAACATTGAAATTTGGTTTTCTCTATATTTGGAAAAGTTGTATAGAATTGAATTTCATTTCACAAAACACCAATCTTGAATCAATTAGAATTTTGAGTAGAAAGTTAGAGTCAAAATACGAAACAGGTGCAGCATCATCTTCAACTTCCTTTCAAAATTCAAATGGGGATCAACACCAAATCCGTTCCAGCTCATTTAAACAGGTTATCTCCTCCCTAAGTTTTAGAAGAAAGCTAATAACTTAGCTTTAAAGCTAAGCCATCCCTTCCTCTATAAATAGAGAAGACCTCTTCCATTTTCTAGACCCCCGAATTTCTTCTGGAGAGCTAGTGAGAAAGCGGATAAGAAAAGCTATTGTGCAACCATTGTTCTTACTTTGGTTGTAGTTTAGTACTTCCTTGCTTTCTCCCTAGTCCTTTAAGTGATCACTCCCCTTTTTAATTTATGCTCTATGCTGGTAAGTAGTTAATTATGTTCTTGACTTTCTACACATGCTTGAATAAATGCTTAACAAGTCATTATTTGTTTCTTTCATGATATGCTTGGATGGACTTGCCTATATGTCTCATTGATACTCCTTTTACATGCTTAGATGAACACTTCTAGGCTAAAGCACAATTTTCCCTTGAATGCTTAGATGAACACTTCTTGGCTAAAGCACAACTTTCCCTTGAATGCTTAGATGAATATGTCTAAGTAGTTGTTTTACCTTTTTTAAATGCTCGAACGAACATATCTAAGTATTTTGATTTTCTCTAGATGAAGATGTCTAAGGGATTTTCCTTTACTTTTTTCATAATTGCTTGGATGATCAAATATGCTTAAATGTTTTATTTTATTTTATTTTATTTTTTTCTCTTTGCAATTATGTTGATGACAAATAACATGACAACTTTGTTTTTTCTTCACATGCTTAGATGAACATGTCTAGGCTAGGAATTCTTTGTTCACATTGATTTCTTGGATGAACATGCCATTACCTTCATACTTTCTTTACATTAAAATTTTTATTTAACAAATTTCACTCTTTGTTTCTCTTTATGTCAAATTCCCCTAACACATATTTGTTTACAATTCTTGCAAATTAACATGTTTATATGACATATTGTTTATATTTGTTTGACATGACTTGATATTGGCCACTTTAACCTAGGAGACCGGTTTTACTGGGCGAGGTGGGTGCTTAATCCCTTCCCATCTCGTAAATTAGCCTCCAAACCAAGATCAAGGATTCTAGACTATGCTCTTGTATATGCAATTTTACATTTTTTAGAATGTAACTAGGAAATAAAGCAATGTAATTTACTTTTCTTAGATTGTATCTAGGACAAAAAAGCATTATAATTTTTTGTTACAAAATTGATGTAAATTGTCATATACATTAATACAACAGAAGCATTTTTTATTTTGAAGGTTTTCTTATTTTTCCATTTAAATTAAATAAGTGGTGACTCCATGTAAAACCCTCGATCTAGGGGGGGAGTACATTTTACAATGAATTTGGTATTTTGAGCATCACGATCCCACCCATTCACTTGGGTTAGGCCCAATTTGAGAAAAAATTGGCAGTCCTAGGTCGCGGTCGGTACAATATCTTCCATAATATTTCTTAGGCATAAAAATTCCTTGTTGGCAATGGTATGGGTAATTGAAATTCGGCATTCTAGGAAAAAAAATCTTACCATTACTATCTTCATGATTGTTTCATTAGTACAACTCAACTGCTGCAAAACACTAGTTGGGAAATGGCTAGGTCCAAAATGGGCAATGCAGGACAAAGTTGAAGCCCATTTATCCTTAAAATAGGGGGGGGGGGGGGCCTGGGGGAATGCAGCAAAAATGAAACATAGCAATTTTCAAATTTGGGATTTAGGGTTTACAAGAATTTGAATTTAAGGAAGGTTGGCACACACATGAGACAGGGAGGGAGATGTGGAAAACAAATTGGGTTTTGTTTTAATTGATTTTGAAAAAGGGTGCTTCAGTCTTTTAAACTTGTTATACCTAAGGAAGATGCCTGTATTTGTCACATGCAGTAGATTCCGTTAAACATAATAGCGAAAGTAACATCGGTGGGCAAAGTATGATAAATGTGATAGTTTAGCCTTCCCATCTCGTAAATTAGCCTCCGAACCAAGATCAAGGATTCTAGACTATGCTCTTGTATATGCAATTTTACATTTTTTAGAATGTAACTAGGAAATAAAGCAATGTAATTTACTTTTCTTAGATTGTATCTAGGACAAAAAAGCATTATAATTTTTTGTTACAAAATTGATGTAAATTGTCATATACATTAATACAACAGAAGCTTTTTTTATTTTGAAGGTTTTCTTATTTTTCCATTTAAATTAAATAAGTGGTGACTCCATGTAAAACCCTCGATCTAGGGGGGAGTACATTTTACAATGAATTTGGTATTTTGAGCATCACGATCCCACCCATTCACTTGGGTTAGGCCCAATTTGAGAAAAAATTGGCAGTCCTGGGTCGCGGTCGGTACAATATCTTCCATAATATTTCTTAGGCATCTCAAGAAACAAAAATTCCTTGTTGGCAATGGTATGGGTAATTGAAATTCGGCATTCTAGGAAAAAAAATCTTACCATTACTATCTTCATGATTGTTTCATTAGTACAACTCAACTGCTGCAAAACACTAGTTGGGAAATGGCTAGGTCCAAAATGGGCAATGCAGGACAAAGTTGAAGCCCATTTATCCTTAAAATAGGGGGGGTGGGGGAATGCAGCAAAAATGAAACATAGCAATTTTCAAATTTGGGATTTAAGGTTTACAAGAATTTGAATTTAAGGAAGGTTGGCACACACATGAGACAGGGAGGGAGATGTGGAAAACAAATTGGGTTTTGTTTTAATTGATTTTGAAAAAGGGTGTTTCAGTCTTTTAAATTTGTTATACCTAAGTAAGATGCCTGTATTTGTCACATGCAGTAGATTCCGTTAAACATAATAGCGAAAGTAACATCGGTGGGCAAAGTATGATAAATGTGATAGTTTAGGGTACAAAGTGTGCATTAGAATAGTTTAGGATGTAAAGTGTAACATGGTGCATAATTTATAAAAGTACAATAAAAAAACTATTTTATAAAAGTATTTACATCATAGGTGTTAAAATAGTTTTTTAAAGCTATTTTAGCTCAAAAAACACTAAGAAATCCCATTACATCAAAGGTTCCAAAAGTTAAATTTTTTAACACCTAGCTGTAGTAAAGTACTAAAGATGACACTTTACTATAGCTAGATGGTAAAACAAATATTATTTAAATGGAAGTTAGAGATAGAGAGACTTGAGTGGTAAAAGAAAGAACAAATAAATAAAAAAATTTAAATAAAGTGGTAAAAGAATAGAGTATTTGATATTGGATGTATTATAATGTGATATGTTAAAATAGATAAAATTGCTTTTTAAATTGCGAAAAACTAACTTTTTAAACACATTTAATGTGAATTCATATAATAGAAATGGAGGCCAACTTCTTTGTATAACTTTCACAATTGAATATAATAGGCTAAGCCTATGCCTACATGTTCCGCTTAGGTTCTGGCAGCAGGGAGAAAGTCTTAAAGAAATGAATGGGTTAATCTCACATTGAAAAATGAGTCTGAGTTAAAAAAGTTTAAAGCGTGTGTTGTATATCTAAGAATTAAAGCCTTTTGAATATATACCATTGTAATATATACCATTGTAAGTTTCTTTAAGACTTTATCTCCTCTCCCTGTGTGTGTGTCTTATAAATATTTTGGTTATTCCAGTCGAGAAGTATATTTGGCTTATTGAAAATTGGAATGGATATATGGACTAAGTGGTTAAGGTTGAGATTTATTGTAATTGATCAGCATTTTTAGTGCAATTGCACATGAGTCTGTTAAAGAGGTTTTTATTTATTTATTTATTTTATTTTTTGTTATCTAATGCAGGATGACCTAATATATTCTTTTTTATTGGGGAAAATTACACTTTACCGTCCTAAACTATATCTCATGTTATATTTTGCACCCTAAAATTTTCGAATACATGTTTTGCCCCCTAAACTATGACTCGTATTATAATTTGCACCATGCCGTTAAGTTTACTGTTAACTTGGATGAAAATTCAAAGTTTAGGGTGTAAAGTGTAATAAGAAGTATAATTTAGGATGGTAAAATCTAATTTATCTATTGTTTTTAAAACATTGAGAAGATGGGCAATTAGGTCTTTTTACAAGGTGTCATAATTTTTCTATCAAAGTTAATAACAAACTTCACATTAGGGTGCAAAGTGTAACAAGCGTCATAGTTTAGAATGCAAAAAGTGTATTAGAAAAGTTTAGGGTGTAAAGTGAGGTATAGTTTAAGATAGCAAAGTGTAATTTCCCCTTTTTATTGAATGCACTTTGAAAATTTGTAATCATTCCCAAATGTAGAGGAATATTCGGATTATAATGCACCTTTAATTTAATTATGAATTATATGGTCATGTACGAATATTATTATTATTATATAGTTAGTGTTGTTGAAAGCACATCCAATATCCACTTGCATACCCTAAAAAGAGCTCTAAAAGTTAAAATAATCACTCATATTTACAACAAAAACAAAAATTTAGCTCCAAAACAGAAGAATTAGTTATGAATCTTTTATATACTAATCAAGATTATTATACGTATTTTCTTATTATTCTATTATATCTAAAATTTGGGGCTGCCTGCAATTAATGATTTTGGACGAGGATTTATAATTAAGATAAATATGAAGACACAGATATTACAAGCACATACATTATATATAAATATATACTGTTTATTTGTTAGGATCTTTTTACATATGAATAAGTTGTATTGCACTTATAATTCTCATGTAAAATTCTTATGAAATAATTTTTAGTAATTTCGTAAATCTCAGATATTACAAATTACATTGGGTTTGTGCAACCTACAATATAATTAAATTATAACATTTTAAAACCAAATAGTATTCAATTGTACAACAAAAGTTTAAAGTATAACTTGATAACACCATCAAATTATAGAGTTTATTATATAATTATGACATCAAGAACTCATATTTATGAAAATCACTAAATTATTACATTAAAATCTGAGCACTTTACGTTTTTGAAATGTATTTTTTATTTATTTATGATTTATTATCAAAATTAACAGTTTGGCTGACAATTATCCACCTTATACTGTAAGAGTATTTACAATGTGAATCATAAATAATGAGAGGTTTTGTAATTTGCTTGTCCAATTAGGACTCTAATTTAGATGGTAAGTGGTTATAAGATATTGTTCTTAAATTAGGGAGTTAAAGATAAACTTTTGAGGTCTGAAAATTACGCTCAAAAATTTAACCAAGTGATAAGATGAATAGTTCTGAGATGCCACTCAACTTGGGGTAGCGGTCCTAGCAAATGTCACTCAATGTTACCAAGTCACACACTTAATTGTTAGGAGGAATCACTCAACTCCAAGGCAATGACACTTGCAAAAATTTTTCTAAATAAAAACTCTCTGACTTTTTCTGATTTCTTATTGAAATTGATAGGTGAATACATTGAATATGAAATAAATGTTTACAACTAAATGCTTGATAAGTTCCAACACAAATGACAACTCCTTAGACTAATTTCGCATCACATTAGATTTATTAGGCTGAAACAACTACCAACAAGACTTATAATTAACTTTGAATGAATATTATAGATAAATAAAAGACAAATGAACTAATAAATAAATGACATGTCGCCCGTATAGCTGCCACATAAATTGCCCCTACTCTCCCGCATCACTTGATCCAAGATTTTAGCTAGTAAATTTTTCTTGGGTCATTGTCCAATTCATTATTTGATGATGAAACACAAGGCAACTTCCCACAATCATACTGCATATCATTAGATATCAAACTAGAAAAATGCCTATAGAATATTGAATCCCTTAAGAACTTCATAAACCATCCAGACCCATCTTGTTGCACCCAGCCTGCTAGATACGCGCCCACGATCAACTTAGCAACACGCCACTTCCTTTCCTTAACATATCTTTCTAAGGCTTCAGCAACTTGATCTCCTGCCACAAGCTTTTTGTTCTTGATGATTAAGTTCCCAATATGTCTACCTAAAACAACAGCATCTTCCAATGCTGAGCAACCACCTTGTGCTAGGTCAGGTGTCATAGGATGCATAGCATCACCAGCCACTGTGATATTCCCTTTGCTCAGGTTTCCAAGTATTACGTCCCATGGAAATCTAAACAACAGGGGAGCCCAAGTCACTGTTGAAAGATCTGAATGCTGGACAACTCTCAAGTATGATGTAGGGAAGTTCTTGGCAAAGTTACTAATAACTTCTTTTTTTATCATCTCAGGGTCGTGTGGGATGTCCTCACCTGGAATGATAAAGATTGTTAGAATTTATAATAGTCAAAATAATTGAATTCAGTTTAAATTTTTGGACAGCCAATGATTTATCAAAAACACTCACTCCTTTTAATTTGTAAGAGCATTAGTATTGGTTAGGTGACTAATAATGCAATTTACAAATTCATTGCCAATTTTGACTCAATCAATCCAATTGATGTTGTCCATCATTCCTTTGTTTTTAGAGTATCAAATAGCTGTAAACATGGACACAAAAATGAAAATATTTGATTGATGGGCATTAATATAATAGGTAAAGATCACTTAATCAAAAAGCTTAAGCCTATTAAGTTATGACCCAATTATATTATATTAATTCCAATAGCTGTATACTCTTGTTTTGGTAAATATGACTCTAAACTTCCAATAGGATTATTTTGTTTAGAGGTGGGGTAGCCTACTTGTATTAATGATCATAGTGGAAAGTTTACGTGAGGTTGGGAAAACTAGCATGGTCACTTAAAATTCAAGTCAAGGTAGCTAGTCTGAATTTGTACTCAATAATATGGACTCAATTTTGAAAACCTTTGACAAGATTAGTATCAATATAAGAGAAAAGGTATTAAGGTGGAATGAAAAGGCTTAACCTTTTGAGGATTTGCCTACGAGAAACCAGTAGACCTCTTTATCATTGATGGCAGCAAAGGCAGCCCTTTTGCCAATAGTTACAAATTGTTGTAAGTCAACATCCAGCCTATGGCCTTCAGGAAATATGGCCAACCCACGCACGGCCCATCGGCCTGAATTGACAGGCGTGGTCAGTCCTAACCAACGGGCCACCACAGAATGAACTCCATCACATCCTATCAGAGCCTGTAACATTCAAAATAGAGAAACAAATTTTACAATTAAGCAGGTAAAGTGTAAGCTCTACTAATTAAGAGGTATAATATGGGCCCATGGTTGAGGCTAAGAGGTGCGTCTCAATATTATTATACTCAATGACATTGTAGTCTCTTTATTATAAAACATAAGGTTTAAGGTTTTATTTTTGGTAAATAAAACATGTTTAGGAGAGGGGCAACTATTGTGGCCTCTTTACCTAACTATTACCTTAATAGCCCCTAATCAGTAATCGCTTTCAAGCTTAGACTTCATTTATAATAAAATATAAGGAGCACCAACATATTGTTGGTGAAAGAGCAGTTGCTCGAATCTAAGACACTTTGCACATAATAAAGTCTTGTTGGCCTAAGACCCCTTCTACTAAGCCACCAAACACGTTGGTAAGGTTAAGGTTTGACTCATGGTAAATTTAGGATTTAATTATAAAGATTTATATGGTAATAGATTATAAAGAAAAGTTTTTACTTATAGGGATTTATGCGGTAATATAAGGAATTTTTCATTTGTATAAAATGACCTTTTTGAGGGATTGTGCTTACATGAATGAGTAGGCACACAATTTTTCACAATTTTTTTTTTTTTCAATTGCTACTTTTTTTTTTTTTTTTTTTGGGGCATGATTAGTGCAAAATAAAAATTGTATTAATAGTGGACTCAAGTAAAAGTGATATTGTTCTAATCACTTCTAGCCAAGTTATTAAGGAAAAAAGTTATCCTTAACAATGTGCTTATTTTATAATTCACCTTCGCTTTGATGCTAACTCCATTTTCCATGTGAATGATAGCATAGGATGAGCCTTCTTCTGCCTGCAGGTTTACAATGGACTTGAGCTTGGAAGAGAAACGGATGGTGCCCACTGGCAATTCTTCTGCCAGAGCTTCCAATAAAGCTTTACGATGTATTGGTCTAGATTCATGTCCATGCCTACGCCACCACAAGAGAGAAATAATGGGTCAAGCTTAGTGAACTAGGGGATGGATCTGAAGGTGAAAACATGAAAGATACGGTTTAAGAAACATACTTATCAGGTTGAGGGAAAGCAATTTGTTGAGTTGCCCCAGTATCAATATTTGTTACGTTTGCCCTATTAAAAAAAAAAAAACAATACAGATCAAAATCTTAAATATTATATGATATGTACATGATCACATATTTTCTGGCCATAATATATTTCAACTTATTCATATTAATTTTATTAGTGTGGAATGGAGATGAGATTTATGCACTCTTTGTATTAATTTTTTTTTTATATATTTATTTTGTGAAAGTACAGTTATACTTTTATAATAAAAAAAGTTTTAAATATATTTTTGGAAACCAAACTTGAACATAATATAATCCAAACTTGAAAATAATAAAATCCAAACTTACTGTAGCTTTGTATTTTATTTTTTTAATAATTTTTTCTCTTGCGTCTCATGTCATGCTCAAATTAGACTCTCTCTTCTCCTCTGACTGCTTTACCTCCTCCATTCAACAAATCATCAAATTCATCAAGTTCAAAACCATATCATCAAACCCATATATAAATTTATGTGAATCATCAAAGAAGAAGAAGAAGAAGAAGAAGCGGTCAAGAAGAGGATGAAGAAAAAGAGCAGCGACTACAGGCTACGGCAGTAGCATAGGAAGAAGCAGCGGTTATAGCTGTAGCACAAGAAGAAGCATCGACAGCTCACAGCAGATGACGGAAACGGAGGTCCTGCCATGGAGGTTCGCTTTTGTGGTGGCCATATGAGCTTCAACCTTGACCATAGAGGCCCAACCATGGAAGTTTTGTGGTGGTCAGGAGAGAAGAGAGTTGAGAAATGAGAGAGAATGTAAAGAGAGAAGAGAGATAAGAGAGACTGCGAGAACAAATAAAGTTAAAAATAATAATAATAAATAATTATTTAAATAAAAATGGTATATATTAGTTAATAGATAATCAAGTGTTTCGTAAAAATAATAGTCTAAAATAATAAAAATTGATTTTTATGTTAAAATAAAATGAAATATTTAAACAGACTGACGTGAATGCTTCCATAAGTGAGAGTGTGCAAATAAAAGTGAGCAAAGTGTCTTCAAAGGAAGTCTAAAAATTTCATGAAGAAATTTAAAATGGCATAGAAACACATAATTGTTATCTGAAATGGAAAAAGGAAATTCATGATATAAAAATGGTGCGAAAGTACAATACTTTCTCGAAGGGGGATAAGTAGTGGTGGTGAGCTTGTGAGCTACGCCGAGGGCTTCGAGGGCAAGCCAAGCATTTTGGTGAAGACCTATGGCTGCACCTATGGCTCTTAGCCCTTCTGATTTCTCCAACACTAATGCTTTAACCCCTACTCTCTTCAAGGCTATTGCTGTTGCCAAACCCGCTATACCTGCCCCTACTATCACCACATCATGCTCCTCCATCTTTCTCCCTCTCTCTCTCTCTCTCTTGCTGAATCTCTCTCTCTCACTCAAATAATCTCAAGCATGAAGGAAAAATGGTGGGTCAATTCTTTTAGAAATTTCAAAGACAAGTTCACAACATTATTTGTATTGGACCCGCACCCTTTTACAAAAAATGTATTTGCGTGTAGAAGGTTCTGGTCAAAAATGACTAGTAAAAAAAAAAGACTGGTCAAAAATGTTGGCCGGTTGTGCAAAAGATAATGTATTCAATTCTTATACGAAGGAATATATATAGATACTTATGTTGCACTGTCAACGCCATCACATTAAAGAAAAACTTTGACTAAGATATTCAAAACAAAGGAGAGCCTGCACATGCGAGCAACCTTCCCTTTTTGTTTTTCTTGTTATTTCACTATATTCGTGCACGGCAAGCGGAACCGAATGGCAAATTGTTCACTAAAACTGCACGTCAACCATTTGATATTTTTTCTGCTAAAAAAAAAAAAAGAAAAAAAATAAACCATATGACGTTTTTTTTTCTTTGATAGGACCATATGACGTTTTTGAGTACACATACAGGGGAAACTGGAAAGGCTACAATCAATTGTCTAAAAGAAAGTCAATTCCTTTGAATTTTTCAAATGAATAAGAGTAGTTAGAGCATTTACTCATTATTTACCTACTTTTTTTTAATATATTAATCAACAATTTTTTTTCTTTATTTTATTTAAATATTATTTCTTCTTTTTTTTCGTTATTTTTTTCTTTAATCTTTTTTTTTTTAATATTTTTTTATTCATTCTCAAGAACTATATTTGAAAATCTCATGATGGGTAAAGATTTTAAAATTGTAGGTGGTCTTTTTTTTTTTTTTCAATGAATCTTGTGAAGCACTTGAGATAACAATATAGTGAATTGTTAATGTTTATTATAATTTGAAATTTATCATATTTATGTTATTCTTGTGCAATTTTTTTTTTTTAAATTATATGTATTTTAAAATTTATCAAATCTATCTTCGTCTTGAAATTTATCAAATTTATGCAATTTAGATTGAATTTATCTCATTAAATTTTCTCTAAAAATATTTATTAATTTTACCTTTTTCGGGATTATTGCTATAATCTTTTTAGTGAATTTTATTTATTATTATTATTCATTCATTTATCATTAACCTATTTTTTAATTTTTCTAAAAATGAAAAAAAAAAAAATCTGATCATAATTTTTTTTTTTTTAATTTATCATTAACCCATTTTTCCCCCACACACGGACACACACACCTTTCATATCTACAACCCATTGTTGCGACCACCACACACACTCCTTTATGACTCAAAGATTCGTTATAGATTTGAAATCAAAACTGAACCGGGCGGTTCAACCCGGTTAATTGGAAAATGCCTCTTGGAATGGTTCGTTTAACCTCAAAAGCCATTTTACCCAAAAAATCCAGTGAACTGTGTGAACTGCGATCAAACTACATAGGTTTAAGAACCATGACCGAGTCTCACAGTTCGAGTCAAAGCTTAAAAAAAAAAAAAAAAAAAAAAAAAAAGGCAAAAATGACTTTTCTCCTGTAAAACATTGTCTTTACAGATTTGTGCCATTTTCTCTACTGAACTATTGTCTTTTTTTCACTATTCCTCAACTCCGAAATTGCAGTCCCAAAAGGGCCAAAACACACTAAATCCACATAAAATAAAATAGAAATGAAAAGACAAACATTTTCTTTACACCGTCTGGGTTTTCCTTCTTCCTACTGTTTAGTACCCAAAACTAAAATAGGACAACCTTCCAGCCTTTTAAATTTTCAATGAGTTGTCTTGTCTAACACTGTGGCACATACATTGGCAGGCACTACACCCTTTCCCCATGTGAAAAGTGTTTTTTTTTTTTTTTCTTCAACATGTAACTTCATTAAACTGAAATGGGAGCCATAGAGCTTACATCATATCTACTTAAATCGCATTTTACTAGTTACTTTATACTTATTTTTTATTACTTACTTTATTTTGAAGGTCTAATGTGTTTTAGGCAAGTGTTTTAGGATATAGATATTTGGTTACAAGTTCGTCACATATTTAATATTTAGGTGTGAGTGAGCTTTGTCATTGTTCCTAAACTCACATCTGAGTCTAGAGTCTATTATAAGGTATTTTTGTCACAAAATAGCCAAAGATGGAGATTGTTAAGTTATAGTTTTTCACATAACATTTATATTGGCTTTATTCCATGACAAAAAGTGTTGTAATTTCATTAATTTATTTCCTTGTATTTTGTGGGATTTAATAATTGTAATGGGTTTAGTCCTAAGTTGTGAAAATTTGATCAAGACAGTTAAAAGTTACATGAGGAGCACATACCGAAAGCTGAAAAGTTAGTGTATTTCACGACTCATCTTGCGAGTTGGCCAAGTCACAAGATGACCCGTGAGATGCACTATCATCTAGGATTTTAAGTGTGACTTTTATACCCTTCACCCATACTATATATTTCTTCATTACCTACAAAATTGTAAGTAAGTTATTCAGAAGAAAACCCTAAAAAAGTTTCTACAACACACCCACTTTGTTAGAGAGAGCTACTCATCCTCAAGAGAGAAATCCTTGTAGTCTCTTCTCTTCCCTTCTTCCATTGTTATTCATTGAAAGTAGATTTGTACCCAAATATAACACATACCTATTTAGAGTGAAGAGATTGTTTTGGAACTTGGGAAGTATTGGGTATTTGCCAAAAGAAGCAAATGAGGCTTGGCGGTGCAATTGAGCAGTATTGTGGGATCCAGGAAGTTAGTGAAGACAAGACTTCGAGAAATCCGTTGATAATTGGAGCTTGGAGAGCTAAAGTACTTTTGGTAGATTAGACTTGGAAGGTCTTTTTGGTATCCTTGTACTCCAACTTATTCACTAGTGAATCATTTTAACTTGGAGGATTGCGGAGAGATTTTTTGCCAAGTTTTTCAATTTCATCTTCGATAACATATCGTCGTGTTATCTCAGGTTTGCTATTCTTTTACCCATTGCCCTTTCCATTTTAACATTGCACTTATTTGTTCATACATGCAATTATTGAATGCTTTGATTAATTAATTTGCTAATCACGTATATTCCGCATTAAGTGTGTTAAGAATAAAATTAATAAAGGCATAATTAAGAACTTAAGGTCTAAAAAAGCTATAATATTTTACACTATTTGAGCTTTCATTCTCAAATTAGGGTGTTAATTATAAACTTCTGAGCTATAGAATTCACACTTCAAATATCCCTATATTTTAGGGTATGGATAGCTACACTTAACCCAATAGACAAATATTGGCATCCACCTTAATTTGTTGTGACAATAAGGCAGCTTAGTACTGTAATAGTCTAATAGAGTGAATCAATCTAGCAAGGCTAAATAGAGTACAAAACTCATGTCAAGGCTTAATTATCTCACCAAGAAAAACTTAGTTTTTCAGTTCCCTGCATGGGGAGACACAAGGCAGCTTCCCACAATCATAATGTATAACATCCAATACCTTATTGTAAAGAAGCCTATAGAACACCACACCCCTTAAAAATTTCATGAACCATCCAGACCCACCTAATTGCACCCACCCTGACAAATATGAGGTAGCAATTAACCCAGCTGCACGTCACCTGCTTTTCTGGGCATATTTTGTTCAAGCTTGGGCCACCTCTAATGGCACAAGCCTTGATCTTTGAGCAATCAATTCCCCAAATTGCTGGCCCAAAACAACAGCATCTTCCAATGCTGCAATTCATTTCGGCCTAGATCAGGAGTCATAGGGTGCATGGCATCACTTGCAACGGTAATGTTGCCCTTGCTTACATTTCCAAATATGATATCCCATGGAAACCTATGCAATAGTGGAGCCCATGTTACAGTGGATAGGTCGGAGTGCTGCACTATCACCATGTACAATTGAGGCAAGTCTTGGGCAAACTTATCAATCACTTCTTTTTGGATCACTTTCGGGTCCCTTGCCATGTCTTTACCTACAATGCAAAATGTTAGAACATGTAAGCATGTATTATGGGCCTTGAAGAATGTATTATGGGCCCAAGGCCCCAAACTCATTGTCTAGGTCTTTACACTTATATAAATGCCTCATCTGTACATTTTTAGATGAGAAATACAGAAATTACACTTACCCATTACATAAAAGATTTTAGTTACGAACTTGAGTGTGGTGTTAAGCTTGAAATTAAATTGATGCTATGGAATGCTTCAGCTTACTATCAAACAATTGTATAGACATCACAATATAATGTAAGCTGTCAGTGTTAACACCTAAAAGCACCACTATTGACTTTATTTTATAATAAATAGATGTAACACATGGATATTACATTCGCCAGTAAATTAAAATTGGTGTACAAGTTAAATCTCTCTAAAATCAAAATTCATACATTATTAGGACATATATGTTTTCACTTGTTAAGAACATATGTTATTTGTTTATGTAAATTGGCTAATTTTTTGACAAAATGCACTCTACTTGTAATTGTGTAGTTCTATGTGTTTTTAATACTTCAAGAAACAAGATTTAAAGATCAAGTGTTGAAGTCATCAAGTCTGTCCAAGAAAAACAAGCTGAAGTGCAAATTCATTAAAACTCGACACCTGCTCGATAGCTCCTCGACAACTTGCTATCTATCGAGATTTATAAAATCAGATTTTCTGATCTAATTTCTTGGGATCCGTGAATGTGTCCTTGAGCTTTCTTTTCTTCTAACCCTAGACATATAAAAAGATTATTTTAAGAGCCGTCAAATTGTACACAAGTTGCACAAGTTTGAGCAAACTCTGTTCAAGCAATTTGTGATAAAAGACAAAGTTCTTGACCTAGTTCATCTCTTCTGAAGAAGTTGCTGTGTATTTGCACCAAAAGGTTTTGTGACCAAGCATCTTTTTAATCTTCATCGTGTAGGATGAACTGAAGAACTTTGCAGCCAACCTCTCCTTTTAAGTTGGTATTGAAGTCGTGCACTGAGATCCGCGCATTGGTTAGTCACATACTTGGGAGCCGTGCATCAAAAGGTGGAAACTGTCACTACAGAACAAGTCCAATTGGGTATTGGGGTAAGGATTCAACTGTAGGTTGGTAAGGTACTTGGGATTCCTTTACTTGTAACCGCTTGTTGTGATAATAGTGGAGTTTCGGGAGTGGTGACCTGAAAATCACCCGCTGAGGTTTTTGCTGTAAGGTTTTTCCCAATTCATAACCAAATCACCGTGTCATTTAATTTCCGCCGCATATTTAGTTATTTGGTAATTTATTTGTGTTACCACGCGTTTGCATGTTAGATTGATTAATTGGTTAAATCACAAAGGGTCATTCAGTTTGTGGCCTATCAAGTGGTATCAGAGCAGGCACACTCTGATTAGGGTTTAATCTTTGCTGTATTTGATTCATTGACCCCTGTTTGTCATGGATAGAGGACAGTCGTTAATTATACCTCCTTTATTTGATGGGACTAACTATGCATACTAAAAAGTAAGCATGGGAGCTTTTTTGTAGTCTTTAGATGAAAAGGTGTGGCAAGCTGTAGAGATTAGCTAGACCATTTCAAAGGAAGCACCGGCCAATTGGGATGAAGCTAAGATTAAGGCGGCAAACTTCAACAATAGAGCATTGAATGCCCTATTTAGCGCAGTCACCAATGAGGAGTTCAAGAAGATATCCTCTACTGAAACTGTAAAGGAATCACGGACCATCCTCCAAACAACCTATGAGGGTACAAAGGATGTTAAGGATTCAATGCTTTAAAGGCTCATTACAAGCTTTGAAAAAATAAAGATGGAGGAGGATGAGTCGTTTGATGAGTTTTATGCCAAGCTCAAAGACATAGTGAACTCAGCCTTCAATCTTATGGAAACCATCCCTAAACCTACGATTGTGAGGAAGGTGCTCAGATCTCTACCCGAAAGATTCCATGCCAAGATTATGGCAATAGAAGAATCAAAGGATATTAACAAAATTCCTTTGACTGAGCTGGTTGGAAACCTATAGACCTATGAGCTAGGGCTGATCAGAATTGGCAAGACGAGTAAAGGCAAGAGCATGGCCTTAAAGGCGAAGAGCAGTGATACAGATGAGTCTTCCGATGATGAAGATTTCAAGATGAAGTCCTACATTACAAAGCAGTTCAAGAAATTTATGAAGAATGCTAATGGAAGGAGGTTCGATAAGGACCGTAGACAATCCAATTCTTTTCAGTCTAAGGGGCAAGATAAAGGGAAAAAGGATGCTAAGGATGGCAGTCAATACATTGTTCCTACAGGACCAAAGTGTTTTGGATGTCATGGATTCGGTTATATGAAGCATGAATGCCTTACATATCTCAAGAGCATTAGGAAGAGCAAGAAACTTGCTGCAACCTTGAGTGACACTGAGCCTAAAGATGATTCCGACAATAAGTATGACGAAATCTTAAATGCCTTCACTGCCACGGTCAATCTTACTGAAGGGATTGTTGAAGAAGTGGACGAAGAAGAAGAACTAGTGGAGTCCAAATTTGAGAAGATGGATGTTCAAGATGATATCCATACAGCCTATAAAAATCTTTCCAAGTTCTCTAAGAAGCATGAGAAACTGTATAGGCTGGCCATCAAGAAGCTCAGTGATGTGAAACTTGATCGTGAAGAGTTATCCACAAAGTTTAATGAGGCAAATCAAACTATTAGTGCACTGAGGTTTGAGAACAATTTCTTGGCTGAGAAGACCAAGAAGCTTGAAGCAGAGCTATTTCAAGTTAGAGCTCAATTGGAAAGGACTTTAAGTTCAAAGCTTAAAAAGATGCTCAGCAGTCAGAAATCTGCTTCGGATCGAACAAGTTTAGGATATGGTCTTTCTTCTTCTAATACTGATTCTACTAGTACTACTGTTTTTGTTTCTCCTACTAATAATACTGAAATTGAAAACACTGATGTTAAAATTGGATTAGCTAGTAAGAATCTAGACAAGGATAAATCTATCTTAGGAGCACCCCCTAAACAGGATAAGAAAGATGGTAAAAACCCTAGGGCTAAGAAGGCGAACTCTTAAAAGTCTAAACAAAAGAAGCAACATCTATATCATCATTGTGGAGCTGCCAGTCATACTTGACCAAATTACTATAAGTGGCTAGCCACTCAACAGAGCAACGGCATGATAGCACCTGGAAGCCAAAATCAGCTTCAATCCTCTCTTGCTCCTCTTGGTGATCTTCTCAAAGCCCTCATGTTCCTTTTAAACTTGAACGGGTTCAATTCTTCCCCTACACCGCTGGTTCAATGATTCAATTAAAGGAAAGGTTCTTCCAAAGTGTGGAAGAAAAAGGACTTTAAGTGATTTCATCATTTTTTTCTATCTTCTTATTTTTGTTTGTTGCATCACTTGTGTGTTTTGCATTTTTTTTAGTCAGTCTAGTTTTATGCTTTGCTTTGATAACATGTTTTTGTTTGTTTATTTTTAGTTTTGTTTATTTTGTTTTTGATATAAAAATAAAATAAAATAAAAATTGAAAAATACAAAAACAGTGTGTGTTTTGTGTACTTTGGTACTTATGTACCTTGGATGGCCATTGAAACAAAATTTCTAAATTTTGTATCTTTTGTAGTTTAGATGAGTATTTCTATGTACAACTAAGTAAGTGAGCTTTATGGATCTTGTTTGTGATGAGTAAAATTAAGTTATCTCTTAAACTTAACACTCGTATCACTCTTTTTGACGAGTAAGACTAGAAAATCCTAAGAGAAATGCATAAATAACCATCTTACCACTGTTGCCCGCCAATCATAATATGACACTTGTATGCTTCGGCGTAGCAAAAGTGTAGTGTCATAGACACTTGTATGCTTCGGCATAGCAAAAGTGCAGTGTCAAAGACATCCATATGCTTCGGCATAGTAAAAGTGCAATGTCTATGCTTAACATCTTGGGTATTTACTTTCTCTCTTTTATATGCCCATGCATGATTTACTAAAATAAAAGAAAATATGCAAAGAAAAATAAAAAGCAAAAAGATCAAAAATGCTTTAAATATGGTTGCAAGTGTATATTCCAAGAGATGTGGGAATTATAAGATGTACCTCGAAGGTGATAGTTCTTATCAAACAGTTATGATTGTGTGTGAGTTAAAGTTATTTTCTCATATCTCAAATCATCATAACATGTATACACATATGCAATCTTGCGATGTTTTTCACACACAACACGCAATATTCTTTGCTACTCTTGATACATATGCAGGTACAATGTGATTTGGTCATCACAAAGGTTTTACATGTGCTAATGTATGCTCACTAAATTGTCTTGACTTATTTTTGAAAAATAAATTTGATTAGACTTATTGTGTGTGTGTGTGTGTGTGTGTGTGTGTGTTTTTAAGGATCCATGTGCTTAAAATTTTTGTTGAGAAATGATTTTGAGAGCTTAATATGTTGATTGGATCATTGGTTGAGGTTCATGTTGAATTGCATTCATGTCTGTGTTTTTCACTTCTCAAAAAACTGTTTTTAAAAGTTGGCTTGACACCTCCTCGACACCTTCTTAATTCCTTATTATTTATTGAGCTTCTCAAGCCTTTTTCTTATCGCAATCTCGATACCTCCTCGATACCCGGTGGATCGATCGAGAAAGTTTCTATCTTCTCGATACCTGGTCGATCAATCGAGTTTCTGTTCTTAGTTCTGATGTTCATTCCTTGATACCTCTCGACACCTTTAACTGTCGAAGGCCATTTTCTTGATACCTACCTCGACAGATGTCTTGACACCTCTTGACACCTCATCTGTCGAGAATTACTGATGCTCCTATATAAGCTTTTGTCGCGATCCGATTCTCATTTTCTCGATCTCTCTCGATCTGTCCACGGCTGTTTATCTCCTAAAATCCTTTTTCTCACTCAAAACCTTCAACCCAAGTGATTTTTGGCCCTTCCTTGCTTCAAATCACTTGGTATGATCTCTTTTTCCTTCATTTTTCATGCATTTCATGTTTTGAATCTTAGGTTTTGGGGTTTTTTGAAATTTTTTTTGGGTTTTTTTAAATTGATGAGCTTTTCATGAAATTTTGGGATGGGTTTTCATTAAAATGTGTTCAAAATCTCATGCATTGCATCACATGTGCATTAGAATGGTATTTTCATGCATTTAGATGTGTGGACTATGTTTGTGTGCTGGTAGGTTTAGATTGGGCTGAGCCCATGGTGAAATTTTTGTTGCATGTCACATGTTCATGCATTCCCCATGCATACGTACTCTTTATTCAATATATTTGATATATTTGAATTGTTTTGAGACTTTTCTGATTGTCTCTTTCTCTCTCTCTAACTCATTCTATTTACGTTAGTAGTGTCTATGGCACCTAAGCGTAAATCCACTCCTACTCGAAACCTTCTTCGTTTTGGAGCTTCCTCTTCTTCTAATTCTGTTCCTCTTAATCTTTGATTCTGTGATGATAGTGCCCATAAGGCATTCTCAGAGAACTTCTCTAGATGAGGTGTTCATTCGGAATGCCAAGTTATTTTGGCATACTTCGTCGACATTGACCTTCCCTTTGTCATTCATAGTAGGGGATTGGAGTCACTATGTGACGTCCCAGTCACTTGTCCTTTCGTGCTTATTCAAGAGTTTTACTCCAACATGCATGGGATTGATCGTTCAGTACTTCTCTTTTTCACTCGCGTTCGAGGTACGCGCATTCCTATTACATCGCAGCTAGTTGCAGATGTACTTCGGGTTCCTAAGATATAGTTTCCTGACTATCCTTCTTGTGAGTGTTTGAGGACTGTGTCTAAAGTTAAGCTTATTTTTGCTTTTTGTAAGCACCTTGCTAATTGGGGTGAACATCAGTATACATCATGTAGACCTTTTGCTAAAGGTCCTAGATTCTTAAACATGGTGATGACTTTTGTACTCCATCCTCTCTCTCATTACAACTCCATCACAGAATCTCGTGCTCGATTTTTGTTATCTCTTTTTGAGTATTTTACTATAGATTTTCCTTCTCATTTTATTCTTTCTATTATAGATATTCATTTAGATTTGACGTCCAGTGATAAGCTCATTCTTCCTTCCGCTATCACGAGGATCTTACGCCATTTTTCTGTCCCTTTTCCTGTGTCTGACCACTTCACTCACATTTGTGCCAAAGACGCCGCTACCGTAAAACGTAGTGCACCACAATTTAGGTTGCAACAGCTGGATTCCATTCCTTCCTCCCATTCCACTCCATCTCGTACTGCTCTGTCTACATCCGCTCCTTCTTCCTCTATGGGCGATGTATCTCTTGAAGACATCATGGCGCAGCTGTAGCACATGGATACTCACCTAGATACGCACTCTACTGAGTTGTATTAGGTGAATGTTCATGTTGGTCGTATTGCACGACGGCAGGCAACCATGGGTGGGTTTGTTTCTGAGGCTACTCCTTCACCATCTTCTCCAACGACTTTTGATTCTGAGGATAATGATGATGAGGATGATGATGCTTCGGATGATGATGATGGAGATGCTAGCTTTACTGATGAGATGTCCACTTGACACTCTACCCTTTGTCACTCATGACAAAAAAGGGGGAGTAATTTTGGATATGAGAGTAGTCATCTTAGGGAGAGAGTTAGTATGGGACATCTGTGTTAGGGGGAGAGTGTTGATACTTGAGGGATGTAGTGAGGATTTGATGTATCTTTTTCTTTTCTACTTTTTAGTACATTGTTCTTGTATATAAGGTCTTGTGACCAGTTTTTACATAGATTGTACTTATTTTCTCTATATGTGGATGTATGTTTCTTTCACCTATCTTTTCATGTGTTGTTTCTTCTCTATCTTTATACACATATTTCTTAAACTTGTATGCAATCTATTATTTATGTTTCACACAAGATGCCTTAATGAGTTTTGTTTAAAGTGTTTCAAAAATACATGTTGTCAAAGTCTACTTGCCATAAACTCCTTTCTTGCAAAGTTTTTTAAGGGTTTGTGATAGAATAGATTTTATTGTATTCAACAAATGAATATGAGTTGAGTGATTTATGACTTCTATCATATATTCATTTGTTTGTTGTGGTTTTGTCATGGATTGCCAAAGGGGGAGATTGTTAGGACATATGTGTTTTCACTTGTTAAGAACATATGTCATTTGTTGATGTAAATTGGCTAATTCTTTGATAAAACACACTCTACTTGTAATTGGATAGTTTTTAATACTTTAAGAAATAAGGTTTCGAGATCAAGTGTTGAAGTTATCAAGTCTGTCCAAGAAAAACAAGCTGAAGTGCAAATTCATTAAAGTTCGATCCTGCTCAATAGCTCCTTGACACCTTGCTATCTATCGAGATTTATAATATCAAATTTTCTGATATGATTTCTTGAGATCTGTGAATTTGTTTTTGGGCCTTCTTTTCTCCTAACCCTAGACATATAAAATGATTATTTTAAGAGCCGTCAAATTGTACACAAGTTGCACAAGTATTGAGCAAACTCTGTTCAAGCAATTTGTGATAAAAGGCGAAGTTCTTAACCTAGTTTATCTCTTTTGAAGAAGTTGTTGTGTATTTGCACTAAAGGGTTTTATGACCAAGCATCTTCTTGATCTTCATCGTGTAGGATGAACTGAAAAACTTTGCAACCAAGCTCTCCTTCTAAGTTGGTGTTGAAGTCGCATATTGAGATTTGCACATTGGTTAGTCACATACTTGAGAGCTATGCATCAAAAGGTAGAAACTGTCACTACAGAACAAGTCCAATTGGGTATTGGGGTAAGGGTTCAACTGTAGGTTGGTAAGGTACTTGGAATTCCTTTACTTGTAACCATTTGTTGTGATAATATTAGAGTTTCGAGAGTGGTGACCTGAAAATCACCTGCGGGGTTTTTGCCGTGAGGTTTTTCCCCATTCGTAAACAAATCACTATGTCATTTAATTTCCGCTACATATTTAGTTATTTGGTGATTTGTTTGTATTACCAAGCGTTTGCATGTTAAATTGGTTAATTAATAACTTAGTTAATTAATTAATTGGTTAAATCACAAGGGGTTATTCAGTTTGTGGCTTATCATACATGATTATAAAGCTCATTGTCTTGAAAAAAAAAATTCATTTAATTATTAATTTATCCGAGAAGTGAAAGATTTATTAGTTTAAAATTCATTTTAGATTAGGGCAACATGTGTAACTGGTTTATCAACCAGTTTCTCCCAACTTATATTTTAATATAGAAATCATATATCGCATAAAGAAAGGCATACCTATCCAAGTAGATTTGCCTGTGAGAAACCAATAAAGCTATTTATCATTGAGAGGAACAAAGCCAGCCCTTTTGGCACCAGCAGTTACAAATTATTCGAAGTCATGGTTTAACCCATGACCTTGAGGAAACCTAGCCAACCCACGCACTGCCCATCTGCCTGAATTGATAGGCACAGTGAGTCCTAAACAACGTGTTGCCACCACTGAGTGTACCCCGTCACACCCTATCAAAGCCTTTAATTGATTTCCAAATTGGAAAAAAGTAAAGGTAATGAGAAAGTATAACAACTTAGAGAATATGCTAATATGGTATAGATAAATAGTTTTACTAAAACACTAGAAACTAAGAATTACTAGTATTTATAAAGAGGAATGATTACTTCAAATCCAACCGTGTGCACACTATGGTATAAAAGAGTGTGCATTGTTTGATGTGTAGTAGTAATTAACCATTTATAAAATAATATGTACGATCAACTAAATAAGGTTATACTAACACGTATTAATATAATACAACTTTCAACTTTTTGAGAATTTTTCAAGTTAAATTTTTTATATATTATGTTTTTGTTTTGTACCTTTTAGTTTTCAGTAGCCTATTTACTTATATATATAAATATATATGAAGAAAAAAAAAATATATATATATATATTAATAAAAGGAAAAAAATTAGTTTATTATTTTTTCATAAAAAAACTAATTTTGTTAATTTAAAAAAAAAATTTCAATTGAGACAAAAAGGAAAGAACAAACAGCCAATGGGCACTTATATGTATATAGTATTAGAAATATTACTATGTTACATACAAATAAACCCGTAAATTTATATCCACACAATCAATCAAATATACATATTTTTGGCTAACCAAAATTTTTTGGGACATTATATTTTGATTATTTTTAAAATGCAACACAATGAAGAAATAAATTAATATAATTCATCAAATTTAGATTTGAATTAATGTTTTAATATAATATGTATTTTCAATAATAATCTATTGATTAAACTAATGACTCAATGATATTCACAGTCGATGCAAAATTTTGTTTAATAACTATGGAAATAGGAACATAACATATTTTACTACATTTTTCACAACCCAGTGACAAGGTGTGATTAAAACAATATCACTTTCATATAGAATTACTATTGATACTATTTTCATTATGCACCAATCTCAACACACTACGTTAATAGTTGTAAAAAATTTTGAAACTTCTATCACTTTAACTTTTTGATAAAGTCCACCTTAGTTATTCATAGATATATGGTAGCAATAAAAAATGCATCTCGTCAATTAACATACACATAAGAGTCAAGAGACTCTTATAATTCAACTGGTATGTCTTGATGCCTCTAATAAAATAAAATAAAAATATTTTTCATGGTGCTAGGTCCTATGTTAGACTTTTTCTTTTTTCTTTTTTGTTTCTACCTACTGTAATATTTGCATAAGGTATTTGAAAGTTGAACTGACAAGTTAGTGGTAGTTACTTTTGCTCTGATAGTGGTTCCATCTTCCATTTGAATGAGAGCAATCGATGACCCTTTTTGTGCTTTGGTTCTGATGGAGGTGAGCTTGGAAGAGAAACGGATGGTATCCATTGGCAATTCCGCTGCCAAAGCTTCCAATAAGGCTTTACGGTGCACCACTCTAAGTGCTGCTCCACTTCTATATATCAGCAAAGTAGAAAAAACATTTGAATAAATTAAAAATACGTACCTAAACTTCCTTGGTCTTGTAAATATATATATATATATATATATTATTGTGAAAATGGTCTTGTAAAAAAATCACAAAATGGTCTTGCCCCTATCAGCTCTGGTGAAAGAGACTTCTTGAGTTGCTCCAGTATCGACATTTGTTATGTATGCCCTATTATAATATGAACAAGGTTACAAAATTTAAATTTAGCAACCAAAAAAAAAAAAAGGTTAAGTAGTATGTGTGTGGGTATATATATATTTACACACGTGTAAGTATGTGGGCAAGCACAAAAGGGCATTTAGAATACAGAAAACTATAGAAGGACTAACTTGATAAATGGAAATGAACTTCTTAAATTTCAGGTGCTAAAATAGAAGAATTTGATCTGAATTTTAGAGATCAAACGCATAATCTTATTTATTTTTCTCAAATTAATGAAGATTTAAACTAAGACCTACATGAACTGCTATTTTGAATATAGTTCAAACCCATCCTATTGTTTCATAATCTCTAGAGGTAAGACATGGGATACCTGCAGCATTGTAATAATTGTTCTAATTTCCGTGATTACATAGTTCACCATACGTGCTCTGCTCAACCTAAGATTGATCTTAGATTTTGTTCTAGCAAAATAATTAGTAGCATCGTAAATAATTTTCCTAATTACTTTTTGTTTTGGGTTTAAAAGTTGATACATAGTTTTATAGACTCTTATAATAAAATTTGTAGAAATCTTATTATCATTTATGTTGGAAAATTTAGACCCCGGTTGATAGAATCAACAAGTTTTAAACCCAAGTTGTTAATTAGATTTATTATGAATGAAATTTGTTAAAACAAACAAACATCAATATCATGTCAAAATCATGCAACGAAAAAATAAATAAGACAAGATATGATGACCCAGAAAAACCAATGAAACCAACTAGATTCACAATAAAAAACCTGAGGGGGAAACCTTCCCGAAAAGTAATCCACTATAGTAAAGAAAAATTTTAGATCTAGTACAAAACCTTTGTCCCTAGACTTTACAATCCCCGTAGATGAACTCACAGCAAAAACCTTCTACTGTTTCAGAACCTCTGAACTCTTCAATATATGAACGTGACCTTTTGATGTTGCACGGATCCCAATATGTGACTAACTCCTTTGCACGAATCCTAGTACGTGACTTACTCACCAATTTAAGGAAGAAGAATGTTGGCTGAAAATTCTTCACTTCATCAACAATGAAGATCAAGAAGCACTTGGTTACAAGACCCTAAGGCGCAAAGACGCAGTAGCTTCTTTCAGAGAGAATAAGGTATCGGTCACCTTTTGCATATGTTCTCTTTGTATTCTCTTATGTGACGGTTTCTAAAATAAGCCTTATATAGGTCTAGGGTTGTGAGAAAAGAAACCATACACAAATACAAAAGTCTGACCCAAAAATAGAAATCTGAATTCTCATAACCTCACAGATAGTAGGTATCAAAAAGGTGTTGAGCAAGTGTCGAGGGGACAGAAACTTTCTCGATCGATCGACCAGCTATCGAGAAGCTATCAAGATTGCGATAAGCATCAGCTGAAGATCTCGACAGATAGCCAGGTGTCGAGGAGGTGTTGAGAAGCTATTGCGCTTTAAAATTCAGCACTTTCTCACTTGATTCTTGGACAAACTTGCATGGTTTTAACATTTGAACTTGAAACAAGGTTTCTTGAAGTAGTAAACACATCCTAAATCTACCCAAATACAAGTAAAGTGCGTTTTGTCAAAGAATTAGCCAACTACATAAAATAGTGACGTACGTTCTTAACAAGTGAACCACATATGTCCTAACAATCTCCCCCTTTGACAATCCGTGACAAAACCACAGCTAACAAATGATCATATAAGAGAAGTCATAAATCACTCAACTCATATTCACTTGTTGAATACAACAAAATTTATCATAATACAAACTCTTGAAAAACTTTGCAAGAAGAGAGTTCATAGCATGGAAGACTTTAACAACCTATATTTTTGAAACACTTTAAACAAAACTCATCAAGGCATCTTAGTGTGAAATAGAAATAATAGATTGCATACAAGTATAAGAAATATGTGTATAAAGATAGAGAAGAAACAACACATGTAAA
Organism: Quercus variabilis; assembly: GCA_030445155.1. Lineage (NCBI taxonomy): Eukaryota > Viridiplantae > Streptophyta > Magnoliopsida > Fagales > Fagaceae > Quercus > Quercus variabilis. The sequence continues at coordinate 27,527,579 of CP129450.1, read as the reverse complement.
GGTAGGTGAAGAAAACATACATCAATTTATAAAGAAGATAAGGTCAATGTATGTAAACAATGGTCACAAGACCCAAGGTATAAGAACAAGGAATTAAGCACTCCCTCTAACAAGATGAAACACATTTCCCCCTTACAAAGGAATGTATTTCTCCTTCTAACATGTAGAATCTTTAAAAAGAAACACATATTTCCACAATTTCTCCCCCTTTTTGTCATGATTGACAAAAGGTACAAGAAACTAAAAAGCTTTACCTGAGAGATATAAAAATGATCAAGGGGGCACAAAGAATCCATATAACTGCATGAATATAATAAAACAAGATGTTATGGATGACAAGGTAAAAGAAGGATGCAAAACATAAAAAAAAAAAAAAAAAAAAAACACATCTCTCAACAAGAAAAATGTTAAACATATAGATCCCAAAACACATGCACACACTAAACAAGTCTAGCCAATTTTATTTCAAAAATAAGTCATGATAATTTAGTGAGCATACAGTAGCACATGTAAACACTTGTGATGGCCAAATTCCATTATACCTGCACATGTATCAATAGTAGCAAAGAATATTGCGTGTTGTGTGTGAAAACATCGTAAGATTGCATATGTGTATACATGTTATGACAATCTGAGATATGAGAAAATAACTTTAACTCACACACAATCATAACTGTTTGATGGGGACTATTACCTTTAAGATATATCCTATAACTCCCACATCTCCTAGAATACACGCTTGCAATCATATTTAAAACATTTTTTTATCTTTTTACTTTTTAATTTCTTTGCATATTTTCTTTTATTTTTAGCATATCATATATGGGCATAAAAAGAGATAAAAGAAATACCCAAGATGTTAAGCATTTGACATCGCACTTTTGCTATGTCGAAGCATACGAATGTCTTTGACACTACACTTTTGCTATGCCGAAATATACAGGTGTCATATTATGATTGACGGGCAACAGTATTGAGATGTTTATTTATGCCTTTCTCTTAGGATTTTCTAGTCCTACCTGTCAAAAAGAGTGATACGAGTGTTAAGTTTAAGAGATAACTTAATTTTACTCATCACAAATAAGAACCATAAAGCTCACTTACTTAGTTGTGCATAGAGATGCTCATCTAAACTACAAGAAATACAAAGTTTAGAAAATTTTGTTTCAATAGCCATCCAAGGTACACAAAACACACACTGTTTTTGTATTTTTATGATTTTTTTCTTTTATTTTATTATTTTATTTTGAAAACAAAACAAAATAAAAACTAAACAACCAAACAAAAACAAATAAACAACATGAATGCATGATAAAAAGATGTATATGCATAAAAGCATGATAGGAATATGCAGATGCATGAAAGTATGATTACAAAAACAGATAAGAAATAAAGCAAAGAAAGTCCTACTTTAGATAGACAGAATTAAAGCAGGGGACAAACAGAAAAGATAATTAAGTCTTAGACTCCTTTCTTACCCACACAGCACGAGACTTTGACCATGAAGATAAAAAGGCACGTGTCCTAGTATGTCTACTAAAGGACATAGAAGAATTAAGATTCTCCTGAAATTGAGTTAAAAAACTCAAGACTTTTAATAACTCTCCAAACAAAGGTATAGGTCCTTGAGAGGAAACCTATAACCGTTTGGACCTTATGAGGATATAACTTAAAGCAATTAGGACGAATGTGTCCAGCAACACCATAATGATGACAAACATGAGGTCTAACAAAAGATTTAGAATTAGCCAGATCAGTTTTAAATTTCATACATTTATTACCTTTCTCAGATTGTGGCAAAAAGACAGTCTTTGATCCAAAAGCCGTGGAAGAGGAGGGGCTGGAGGAAACAGCATATCCTAAGCCAGTTTTATCAAAACTAGGCTTTTGAGCTTTCAAGACCTCATCAAGCTTTGCACTAGACATCCTTTCTTTTTGAGTTCTAGCTTGACTAAGCTCAACCTCAAGATTCTTGACCTTCTCTTCTAATGAGGTATTCTCTACAACAAGAGTCTTAATTAACCTTGTAGTCTCATCTAACTTGACTAATAGATCAGCTTTTTCAGTTTTTACCTCATTAACCTCTTTTCTACAAAGATGAGAAGTCTTTTTAGATTTTATAAACTCAGTGCATAGCTTATCATAGGCTTCCTAAAGGGACATCTTCTTAGGTACTTCATCATCAGAAGAATCCTCACTGTCACTAGCACTCTCCACAATCACCTTATCCGTTGTGGCAGTAAAGTCTATAACTTGATGGCATTCATCCATAAACTCATCAGAAGAGTCATCCTTAGTATCACTCCAAGTCGCAACCAACCCTTTATCTTTTGACTCTTTGGTCTTTTCCTTCATGAGATAGTTTGGGCACTCTATCCTCATATGACCAAAACCTTTGCATTCATGGCATTGGATGAAGGGTTTCTCATTCTTACCCTTCCTTAAGGATTTAAGTTTCCTAAGAGGTTTGCCCTTATCCTTTTTCCTAAACTGAAGAAGCTTGATAATATTATCAGTTATGAAAGTCAGATCCTCATCCTCATCTTCATCTTCATCTTCACTTTCAGAGTCCTCAATCTCTTCCTCTATACCTTTAAGAGCCAAGTTTTTACTCTTTCCACCTTTTCCCATTGAGCCCAATCCCATCTCATAGGTTTGAAGGTTCCCTACAAGCTTAATCAAAGAAATTTAATCAATGTCCTTGACTTCTTCAATGGCAGTGATCTTAGCATGGAATCTCTCAGGTAAGGACCTAAGGATTTTTCTAACAATTTTGGATTCTGCAATACATTCTCCAAGGTTTAAAGCTGAATTCACAATATCCTTAGTTTGGCATAGAACTCATCAAAGGTCTCATCCTCCTCTATCCTTATTTCTTCAAAACTACTAGTGAGTTGTTGAAACTTCACAATCTTTATTGCCTTGGTACTTTCATAGGTGGTCTCAAGAATGGTCCATGCTTTCTTGACAACTTCCGTGTATGATATTTTCTTGAATTCCTCATTGGTCACACCACAGAACAAAGCATTCAAAACCCTACTATTGAAATTTGCCGCTACGATTGTTGCATCATCCTAATCCACCAACACTTCCTTTGGCTTAATCCAGCCAACTACAATAGCTTGCCAAACTTGTTCACCAAGAGTCCGCAAAAAAACTTTCATACGAACTTTCCAATATGCATAATTAGTTCTATCAAATAAAGGAGGTATAAATAAAGATTGTTCTCTATCCATGACAACAGGGGTCAATGAATCACACTCAGGAAATTAATTCAATCTGAGTGAACCTACTCTGATGCCGCTTGTTGAAAGTTTTAGACCTCGGTTGATAGAATCAACAAGTTTTAAACTCAAGTTGTTAATTAGATTTATTATGAATCAAATTTGTTAAAACAAACAAACATCAATATCATGTCAAAATCATGCAGCGGAAAAATAAATAAGACAAGATATGATGTCCTAGGAAAACCAATGAAACCAACCAGTTTCACAATAAAAAACCTAGGGGGGAAACCTTCTCGAAAAGTAATCCACTATAGTAAAGAGAAGTTTCAGATCTAGTACAAAACTTTTGTCCTAGACTCTACAATCCCCGCAGATGAACTCACAGTAAAAACCTTCTACTGCTTCAGAACCTCTGAACTCTTCAATATATGAACGTGACCCTTTGATGTTGCACGGATCCCAATATGTGACTAACTCCTTTGCACGAATCCTAGTACGTGACTCACTCATCAACTTGAGGAAGAAGATTGTTGGCTGCAAAGTTCTTCACTTCATTAACAATGAAGATCAAGAAGCACTTGGTTACAAAACCCTAAGGCGCAAAGACGCAATAGCTTTTTTCAAAGAGAATAAGGTATCGGTCACCTTTAGCATATGTTTTCCTTGTATTCTCTTATATGACGGCTTCTAAAATAAGCCTTATATAGGTCTAGGGTTATGAGAAAAGAAACCCTACACAAATACAAAAGCCTGACCCAAAAACAGAAATCTGAATTTCCATAACCTCGACAGATAGCAGCTATCGAAGAGGTGTCGAGCAGGTGTTGAGGGGACAAAAACTTTCTCGATCGATCGACTAGCTATCGAGATTGCGATAAGCATCAGCTGAAGATCTCGACAGATAGCCAAGTGTCAAGGAGGTGTTGAGAAGCTATCGAGCTTTAAAATTCAGCACTTTCTCACTTGATTCTTGGACAGACTTGTATGACTTTAACACTTGAACTTGAAACAAGGTTTCTTGAAGTATTAAACACATCCTAGATCTACCCAAATACAAGTAAAGTGCGTTTTGTCAAAAGATTAGCCAACTACACAAAATAGTGACATATGTTCTTAACAAGTGAACCACATATGTCCTAACAATTTCTACTCTATATGATACTCAAATCAAAGAAGTCAACTACATATTGGTGATGAAGTACCCACACTTAATATGACAACCTTGTCTATGTAACTGTGTTACAACATATTATCAATGTGGTGTATGATTGTTTCTGTCCAAGATTTCCACTTTATGAAATGCATGCACCTAGCTTGTTGCAGAAAATGCTAACTGTTCAAAATTCCAAAATTTGTTTTACATACACATGTCAGCTAATTGTGTTTTAACATTTGATCTCAAAGATCTTCTAAGAATAACAAATAAGGTAAAACATTGATACAGTTTCTTAATTAGGTGTTATCCCTAAATTCCCTTATTATAAATTCAATAAAGAGGTTTCATTGACCAATGACCTACAATCTTCATTGTTAAATTTAATTGTTATTAGAAAAGAACTATGTGGTTGAATTTAGTTAAGGAACGTAAAGCGCAACACTAAAGGAATTATACCTAAGTTTTAGCATTAATAAATATATAAGAATTAATAACAAAAACCAAAGTTATTGGGATCATAAACTAACACAAACTCTTCTGAGAATGACAAATATAGTCATTGTAAAAAGAAAAAGTTTGAAAGAATTCTAACATTACCTTTTGCAAGAAGTATAAAGATTGATAAGCTTGTGAGAGACACCAAGGGCATCCATAGCAAACCAAGTGTTAGGGTAAAGACTTAATGTTGCACCAGTGGCACGCAGCCCTTCTGATTTTTCTATAACCTAAGCTCGAATTCCGACTCTCTTCAAGGCTACAGCAGTTGCTAAACCAGCTATCACTGCCCCTACTATCACCACATCCTCTTCCTCCATCTTTATTGCATACTGCCTCAAACACAGTACATTGAGGGTCTCAATGGATTACATATATTAATTTTGCAACCATTGAAGATCATGAATAACCATGACATATTATTAAAATCTTTTATCTTTACCAAGAAAATTTTAACTCTAGATCAAGACTTTTAACTGAAATGTGAATTACTATGGAATAACTTTCTTCTTGCCCACCAAATGAAAAGTAGTTGACTCTATAATCTTTAAAGTAAAATGCAAAGCCACTGGTAATATAATTCTGTTGAGGTTGAAATTGAAAACCTAATTTTGAAGGGTGTATATATAAACTAAAGGGCAAACAAGTTTAAATGGCATGTTAGAAGGTTTGGGAACCACCAAGGGGCAAAAAGAAATTGGAAATGACTCATTGTAAGTTTTGGAAGTGATTATTTGAAAGTAGACTAAAAAAATTTTAAAGGTATACGACATAGGAAGGTGTTTGAGGAAGAGTAATTCTTAAATACTCCTAGAGTATAGAAAATGGTACTCCCTCATCTCACATTCATGGTAGGGTCCACTAATTAAATTCATGGTAGGGTCTATAATGAATGTAAAAGGAGGAAACACTATTTCTCCGTGCTCTGGCAGTACGTAAGAATTTTCCTTTGAGGAAGGTGTATAGAATAAATTCTCTAAAAAAATGTGACACTATAGTTATAATTGTATACCTTTTAATTTACAAATAGAAACTTGCGCTCTATATATAATTTAAAGGTCATGCTAATAAATGCTCTTAGGGCAATGGCTAATTATTTATTTTAGGAAAATTTTGACATCACTTTTATGAAAAATGAAGAAAAGTTGTCAAAATTTAATTGTTTTTTTTTTTTTCATAAAAATTTTCTTTAAATAGATTGTTAACCATTGTCCTAAGGGTATCTGTTAACATTTTTCATAATTTATAATCCCGTAGTCTTACACTTACCCATTTAAATATATAAATTTTTTTATGGCCTTTAAAATGTGAAATATATTAGAGTTACAAACTTATTACAAATTTTTGATATAGTGAGTGGCTATTAGTAAGCAAAAAGATAATATAAGTGATAAACCAGATGCAAATCAGTAAGAATCAATTTGTACCTTTAACGATTGTAAAAATGTTATAAATAAATTTTTAATTGTAGGCTTGTAACATTACTCTTAAAAGAATAAATAATATTGTAAGGGGAACAAAGTGTAATTCCATAAAACAAAATTACTAAAATTAGTGTAAGAATAATGTTTTTTGTGACATGGCAGTTCAATATTTAAAATTTTAATTGAGGTAATCATGGTATAATAAATACCCGCACGCGTGTCTGTTTGCTTTCATGCTTGGCTTTGTGCTAATGCAAATTCTTGATGTAAGCATCATGCTCGCAACCAATTAAGAGTATATATCCCCCTCCTTTGCATGTACGCAGAGAAAGATGCTCAATCTTCAACAGGTATTTGATATTTCCATCCGAATAAATCTTTCTTATTCAGTTGAGCAATAATATTCATTATATATATATAATAAAATAAAAAACACTCAGAACAATATTCTTTTCACTATGCTCCATTCAAAGTTCTGAATGCTTGGAGAATATAATCACCAATAAAAGCATCCAGTGTTGGGTTATATGTGTGAGTGAAGTCCCACATTGAATAAAGATGAGAAGAATGAGTAGTTAATATAATATAATTGAGCACATACTCATTGGACTTAGGCCTTTTGGGTTAAAGTGTGTCTCTATATGTTAAATTAATTAATCAAAGGAAACTCCCCAAGGTGTTTTATCTCCCCAACAAGTGGTATCAGAGCCCATGGTAGTGTGCAGCGAAGGTGGTGAGATGTTCATGGTCCCTATCCAATGGGGACAGAGAAAGTCTAGACGGCCCACACAAAAAATCCTGGAGAAGAAAAAAGAAAAAAGCATAATAAATGAATATTGCTAATGGTTTTTAAAGCCCATAGAGAGGCAGACTCACACATGAGGGGGAGATTGTTGGGTTACACGTGTGAGTGAAGTCCCACATTGAATAAAGATGAGAAGAATGAGTAGTTAATATAACATAATTAAGCATATACCCGTTGAGCTTAGGCCTTTTGGGTTAAAGTGTGTCTCTATATGTTATATTAATTACTCAAACGAAGCTCTCCATGGTGTTTATTTCCTCAACACCCAGTTGGAATTATATTTAAACATAGGCATCAGTCAAAGGTTACCAAATAACAACTTCTTTATTTATTTATTTTGGCATTGGATGCAAGTGCTTAATTACTATATTTAACATAGGTGTTTTATAACCACACACACACACACAAAAGTGGGTTCAACTTATGATTTCAATTGAAATCTTGGTTGAACCGGCCCACATCTTTAGTTATAAAACTCACGTGTATAACAAACAATGCTCATATATTATAGCATCTCATGCAAGCACGTGGCAGAGGAAATTGCAAAAAGTTTTTCCTTAAAAGGCTGAATCCGCTTCTATCAGAAAAGAATGCTCCAACTAGGGATGGCAATTTTTACCCGATCCGTGGATACCTGGCCCAGCCCAACCCTAATGGACCGGATTTTACCCAATCTGATTAAAAATAGGGTCGAGTTCGGGTTTTTTTTTTTAAAAAAAAAAAAAAAAAACCCAAAGCTGGTCCGGGTCGGGTCCGGGTTTTTACAAAAACCCGACCTGAACCCGGACTCGGCCCGACCCGATTATATAAATATATATGTATAATTATTATAATAACCTCTTATATTTATATATAATGTTATAACCCTAACTAAAATGCCTCACCTCACACAATCTCTTTAGAGTTCAGACTTCAGAGCCGCCTCCCATTTCTCTCTTCAACTCACTCTCCTCTCCCACTCTCACTCACTCTCCTCTCATGGCTCTCGTCGTCAGCCTCTCTCATGCTCTCATGTCTCACGCCGTCAGCCTCTCGGTCTCACTCTCTTTGCCGAAGAAGATGAAGACGAAATCCTAAGATTCTCGCCGCAAAGATTCTCGGTCTCACTCTCTCATGCTCTCATGTTCTTCTTCCATTTTTTTTCTTTATTTGATCAGTGGGTTTGGGGATTTAGATTCTCTTTGTATAACCTGTGGGTTTGGAGACTTAGATTTTGTTGTTAAGATTTGATGTTCCTTGCATGTACTTGTTTTAGATTTCGATTTCAAATGTATTTGGTTTCTGTGAATAGTTTGATTTCAAAATGTATTTGGTTTCTATGAATAGGAAATTTGAATGGGTATGGTGGATTTGATTTGAGATTCATTTGGATTTGTTGTTTGTGCTGCACTGCTGCTATGATTCTTTTTTCTCAGGAAAACATTTTTTTTTTTTAATTGATTGGGCTTCAAAAAAAATTTTTTTTGGTTGGGCCATGAATTGGGCCCAATCCCTTAACAGGGCCCGACGGGGGTGGGTCCGGGCCCCAGGAAAAAAACCCGCTTAGTAAACGGGCTGGATTCGGGCCACGGGTCCTGGCCCGCGGGTCGGGTCCGAGTATGGAAAAATCCGGTCCGAACCCGACCCGTTGCCATTCCTAGCTCCAACAATTAATTAAATTAAAATGTTTGCTTGGATGGGGCTTGTAAAGAACATTCTTCCCCCAAAACCAAATCCTAGTACGACATTTTTGGTGTAGGTAATAGATATTTTTTCATAGTCAAAGACAGATCACTCTTTAAGTCTCATTTTCATCTTAATAATTGTTATTTGGATAAAGTTTAACTATAAAATTAGTTGTAATCTTAAAGTACAACCCTACTCAATAAAATAAATATTACTACATATTTTGAAAATTTAACCATAGAATTGAATGTTCTTTACGCTCTTAATACACATATCAAATTTTGTGTCAATCAGAAATTATTTATTATATGATCTATAAGCTTATATTTTATACATAATTTTAAACTACAAAAACTTGTAGTTTAAATGATTTATTGATCTTTAATTTTGTAAAAATTTTGCAAATATGAAGGATATAAAAAGAAAATATAATTTAATGGTAAATTTATCAAAATTCACCTCTAATAAAAAGATATTAAATACGGTTGTAGCCTAAAACTACAATTAATTTTGTAGCTAAACTTTATCCTTATTATTTTTCTTTTAGGCGCCATAAAAACTAGGATGTATGATGGAGTAATTCTCTCGATGCCCATTTGGATTTTATTTCAATTTTATACTACAAGGTTTTTAAGTATTTTCTAAGTAATCAATTGATAAGATGGTAACTTGGTCTTCTCTAACTAACAAATCATAGCATGGACTACTTTTTAGGCTTTATATCTTTTCAAGCAACATATCGCAAATGCACCTCAAGAGTCAAGATCTTGCAAGTTCTATAGCACTAATTTGGAGTTAAATATGTCGATAAGCTAGGCTGAACGGAAGAATTAATTCAACAAAGGCTCTTCATGGGCAAATTGCAAGAAAGAATATTCTAGCATTTTCGTATCAGATTAGCTACAACGCAAATTGCAAGTCAATATTCCAAAATGGTATACTATCTATCTTCTTGAGTATAATACAAAGGCATCTCTCATGCTTCATGATCTCTTTTGATTCCTCATCGCTTGTATTAACTGGAACACTTTGTTCTTTGTTCAACGTCCATTAATTGGAAATATGATGTCCTAGAAATTCCTTTGATTAAGATTGTCTAGGCAGATTTAATGTTGAAAGTCATGTAAATACTTAGTTCTCATTAAGATTATCTAATCCTCATTGACTCTTAAATTTGTGAGCTTTCTAGTCAAGAAAATAATTATCCTCATCTACTTTTAAAATAGGGACTGTCCTTTTCAAAGTGATGAAAATGGTATTTATTATTTAGTGTCACATTAAGGGTGTATTTAAATACCGCTTATTTGTTAAAAATGAAAACTTATTACTGAAAATACTGTAACAAAATAATTTTTAATAGTATAAATAGTGCTATAGGACCCAAATTTCCCTAGAAATCTATATTTTGCTGACTTTTGTGGGTACATAAACAATACCCATGAGACCCACTAAAAAAACGTAGACACACGGATTGGGCAAAACGCTCAATCCAAATGCACGCTAAAAAAAAATTATTTTATATCTAATAAATGGAAACTACCACCTTGCACGCTTAGCGTGGTGGAGCAGCAATCACTCTAGAAATTTAAGTTCTTGTAGGGTGTAAAGGTAAAAGCAGAGGTTTAAGTTTCTATAAAAAAATTTTACATACATATATACTTAGATTGAGTTAGAGTAGAATTTTATTTGAAAGAAAATAGTAATAATAAATAAATAAATAAATAAAATCTTAATTGATGTGGCTTATATATATCTATATATATAAATTATATATGTATATATACACACACATTTTAATTTATGAAAATCAAAATACTATCATGAAATTGATGAATCACTAATTCCATTTCAAAGCAAATGGACAGCTATCCTCTTACCAACATTTTCTTTTATTGACTAAAAGTACGATCCACAATGGAATTAGTTACAACCTTTATTTGTTTCATCTAACCAATCAACGGAAGTGGTCTTCATTTGACTTTTTTATATCCGTTCAACAGTTCAGCAGTACCACAAACCCACCTCTAGTGTCAAGATCATGCATCCCCCAACACTTATTTGGAGTTGGGCTACTAAGAGCATCTCCAGCAGCCTATTCAAATTTTTTTCCAAATTTTTACTTATTTGAAGAATGAACGGTAATATTTAACTTTTACCTACTTACTTTTTCAAATACACTTTTCAACAAACTCTCTATTCTTTCTCTATCTCATTTAAATATTATTTCTTCATTCATTATTTATTCTTTTTTTAATCACCATTTATTCTTTTTTTAACAACTATATTTTTCAATGAGAAGTGTTATGTTCACAACATTTTACGCAATACTTTTACAACAAAATTTATGTTGAAAGTTGTTACTAGTTTTAATTTGAACCCACTACTAAAATTATTTTTTTACTTGCCAATATTAATTAATAACAATCTGTTACTTAAAATTTATTGTGAAAATATTATGAAAATATTGTGGTAGTATTTTTCAATTAGGATTTTTTATTTTTCCCTTATCTTTTTTTTTTTCATCCACACGATTGTTTTCTTTTCTTTTTTCTGCTTTTTTCTCCTCCACACCTTTCCCTTTATCTCTATCTTTTCTTTTTTTTTTTTTCTTTTCTTTTCTTTTCTTCTCTCTAGCACTTTCTGGAGCCCTCTTTTCTTTTTCTTTTTTTTCTTTTCTTCTCTTCGGCTGGAGCTCTAGGAGCACTTAGTAGCACTTCAGCTGGAGCTCTCTCTCACACATGAAGATCGTCCACTTGTCCTTCTCCCACCACCGCATATCCTCCTCCCCACCGAGACTCAGATGGGTCAGCTTTGCTTTTTTCTTTTCTTTTTTTTTTTTTTTCCATTTTTTTTTGTTCTAATTTGATTAGTTTTAAAATTGTGATTTGAGTTTGTATTTTAATTGAGACTGAGTTTAGAGATGTTTAAGAGAAAAGATCAAGAATAGTTATGTTGTTACCGTTGTGATTATTGAGTGAAAATTAAAAATTTTAATCGGTTGTGATTATTGAGATTGAATTAATTCTTTTGCTTATGAATAGGTCTCTTTATTTTCTTTTTCTTTTTTCTGATTTCATTTGGTTTATGAGAAAAATTGTTTTTTGTGTTTGGATTGTTTGGATTGTATTCTGCGTTTTGTAACCGTTGAGATAAAGAAGAGAGAGGGAGTGAAGAAGAAAGAGGAACGGATGAAAGAGAGAAAAAAATATTTTTCTAATTCAGCCGGTATTATTTTAAGGGGAAAATTTCTTTACATATGCTACAGTGCACTCCATACATGGAGGGCTACTGTAGCAAATCTAAAAAAAAAAAAAAATAGAGATGCCGAGTCTGTTGGAGTTCCATTTTTGTGTGAATAGTGGCTTTTCTCTCCAAATTTTAGAGATGGCTAGCCCTGTTGGAGATGCTCTAACCCGGCTTCCTCTCATAAATATATATAGGGGGTTTATTTTGGGGTTTGTAGTTGTTAGGTTTTAAGTTATGTTGGTTAATTTCTATGTTAGAATAAGTGTTTATGAGAGTTCTATTCAAATAATTTAATTGAGTTGAGTCAAGAAGCAACTTGAAGAAATCAAGAATCAAAAGACTTGTTCAAGGGAACTCAAAAAAACAAAAAGTTCATGTGACTCTCACTTGACATTTACTCGACCGAATTGAAACTCAAACAAGAAGTTTGCTCAACCAGCTCTTGAGCAAAATTGCAATAATAGTAAACTGATATTGTTGAACCCACATTTTAACCTACTTTTGCTGAAATAATTGTTACACAAATTTTAGAGGAGAGGGGTTGTCATACTACTATCCATGTGAGAGCCTGATTTTCTTGAGCCAAAACTTTAGAAAACCTTCTCCCTCAAGTACTCTCCTTTTGAGTTCCTTACAAAGTTTCTCATTCAAACCACATATTTACATACCTTTTACAACTAAGTTCTTTTATGTGTTCCTCCAAAGAGTTCTTTAATGTACATGAGTGTCAGAAGTTGCGGATGAGTTTGTCTGTGAAGGGGGTTTCATTGAAGAATTTCTGGGTTCTAAAACCACTATGGTGGGAGGCTAGGGGTGTAGCCAAGAATTTTTACATGGGGGGGCCGATTCGAAGTATTGATATTAAAAACATAATTAATAAGGCTATTGAATATGAAATTTCAATTTTGATATATCTTACACATTAACGAACATACAAAAACTATTTAGATCTCTATAGACATATAAAAAAATATCCACACCAAAAAAAAAAAAAAAAAAAAATTCACATCAAAATCATGCCTGACGATGATTTTTCATGGAATAAAATTCATTTATAATCATTTCCATAGTGAAATTCCCAGCAATTTCCTTTTCTATATAAACTATCATATTAACCAGAAAAGAACTTTAAAAAAATAAAATTTTAATTAAAAATTTTTATTTAGTTATATGGATGTTATTCATACTCAAGAAAAAACAATATTCCACTATAATTTAAACAGTCAACCCATCATCATTCCTATTATTAAAATTTTCTTGTATTTTAATTTTTTTTTAATTAAGAATAGCCCCTCAAACAAAAGCAAAAATTAAACACCCAAGTACACAACATAAACCAAACAATTTAACAACACCCATTGCCACATGATATCTAACTAATAAAAAATAGGTAATAAATCAAAAAAAAAAAAAAATTACCTTAGAAACTTTGTTTCACAAAGTGCAAAGATGGGTGTGGGCCATGTGGGTGTGGCAATGCCTAGTAGATCTTCCCTTCAAGACTCATCACAAACAACTTCCTCATGCCTTCAATCATATATTTCTCTAAAAATCTATGAAAAATTAAAGAGCATGTGAATATTTAAGCAAGTGTATATATTTGAGAAAAAAAAAAAAAAAAAACACTAAAAAGAGATGAAGGAGTAGCGTTGAAGAAAGAAAAGAAAAATGAAAACTCACCCTCTGAATGATTTATTTTAAGAAAGCAAGAAGAAAGAAAATAATGGTCAGGCTTTTTTTGGGATCGTGAGGACTGAGTTTGAGAGGAGGGCTGAGCTGAGGTTTTGTTTTGTTTGGGGGCTGCTGGTACCAGTCGAGTGGGCGGTAGTGTGTACACAGAAGACAAGAAGAGAATAAAAGAATAGCAAATGAAAGGGTTCTGATTTTAAGTTTGAAAATGGGTGATAAAGTGTTATTTTGTTGGGCAGTGCCTTTGGGTATTTAAACATAAGTGGGCCATGTTTTGTTTTATTAGAGGATAAAAGAGGCCTACAATTGAAACTAAAGCATGCTGGGGCCTGGGAGTGAATTGAACAGAAATGGGAGCAGGGGCCGGATGTACATCATTGGGGGTGGAGCGGGGGGGGGGGGGGGGGGGCAATTAAAATTTCTATATGGGCTGGTGGACTTTTTTTTTTTTTTTTTTTGCAGGGGCCACAGCCCCCCCAAGGGGCAACGTGGCTCCGCCCCTATGGGAGGCAAATGGCTTGTGTTGCTGAGGTTTCAAGGGGAGTTAATTTATCTACAAATTTTTTTTTTTTTTTTTTGTAAGTTGAGATTATTGTAATTATGTATTCTATAATAATATTTCTTATGGGGTATGAAAGATCAATAATAAAAGTCCGGCTTGTGTCCAATGAAAGTTTTCACTGGACACGTTGGATCTTGGACACGTGTCCACATCTTGCCGTGTCCAATGAAAATTTTCACTGGACACAAGCCATGCCCCAATAATAAAACTACTATTGCTTGTTTAGACCCCCAATTTTAAATTAGCGGTTGAATTGCTTTTGTTCTATGTGAATAAGAGTAAATGAAATGCAATAAACATGAACTACTCTCTAGTGCATAAACGTAAACAATAAACAATAAATGTAAAGCACAAAGAGTAAAGGAAAAGAGATGCAAAAATAAGATAACACTGAGATGTGTTATCAAAGAGAAAACTGAAGTATTCAGTAAAAAACCTCTTTGTAGCCCTCTAAGCGGAAATGATCCACTAGTGAATAAAATTGGAGTATAAGGATATCAAAAAGACCCTCTAAGTCTAATTTACCTAATGTACTTGAACCCTCCAAGTTCCTGCTTTCAACGGACTTCACCTAGTCATATTTTCACTAGTTATCCAAATCTTGTAATTAGCTCCAAATTGCCTCCGCCAATCAATGACTTCATCCAATGCTTCCCACATGTACCAAAACTTCTCTCAATACTCAGATTGGGTGAGGTAAGTGTTTGGGCTAAGAACCTTTCAAGGATTTGTAATTAGAGAGGTAGGAGTAGAAGAAAACTAATAGAAATTGTGTAGATAATTGTAAGTTTACAATCTTTAACTCTTAAGTGCATTTCTAGGATTTTCTCTTTGAAATTCTCCTTACCATTTTGTGGGTAATGAGGGCTTATATAATGTGAGTAAAGAAGTGAGGAAAGCACATTTAAAAAATAGCCAAACAAAGAGTTTCATGGGTCACTCTCGACTTGGTCCAATCGCAAAATGACTCCTGGCACTTGACTATTCAGCTTCCATAATGTGCTTCTCACGTGGCCTTTTGTGAGTTGTTCACTCGCGAGCCAGTCACGAGTTAGTTGGGAATTTCATTATTCTTCACAAATCTTCACCAAACACTCACACTCAATCCTTACATTAAATCCGACAAACATACAGGGGAAAAATTGATAGAATGCAGTCAAATTTGACATGAAATTAAAGCTAACAAAATATAGTTGAAAATCACAACTTTACAAAATTGATTAGCCCCAAAATGGTTTTGCTTTTGAAAAGTTATTCGAAAGTTTATTTCATCAGCAACTCTTTGCTTACCAGTATTGCTTTTGTTGTCTTTTATTGCTTTTGCATTACAAATATTTTTTATTGGGGTTGATTATCCCCAAAGTTGTTTTTGTCTTTAAAAAAGTTATTCAAAAGATTTTCATTTCATCACCATCTCTTTGTATACCATTATTGCTTTTATTGCTTTTAGATTACAAATATTTTTTAAGTTTAGATTATTATAACTATTTCTTTTATACTAAAATTTCTTTTGGGGGTGATTACCCCAAAATGGTTTTTGTCTTTTAAAAAGTTATTTAAAAGTTTTTAACTTCATCACCAAATTTTTGAGTAATTTTGTTAATGTTTTTATTGCTTTTGGATTGTGGTGACATACTTGCAGTTGATTTTTATTGTTGTTACACTATCTGGTTGATTGCTAACTCCAGCCTTAAGCAACATTTAACATTTTTTTTTAGTATTTATGCTTTGTTCTTTCTTTTTGGGTTCTCATCTAGTACTTTTTTTTTTTTTTTTTACCCCTAGTAAGGTATTTTTCCTTTTTAGAGAATCTAGTAAGGTATTTTTTCAAGAATCAATTGAACTAGTAGAGAAGAATTTCTTCTTCTTTTTTTATTTTTTAATTTTTAATTTTTAATTTGAAGATTGTGTTCATTTTTATGATGACTATCCAGATTGCGATTCAACCAATCACATTTCTGGAGTCAATCAAAGGGTACAGACTCTACCAGTGATAATGAACTAGTAATAAATTGAAAAGTACATTTTGTACAAATTAATTTCATGACACGCTAATTAGGCCTTTTGTGTGTATATATATATATATATATAAGAGAGTAGTTAAATAAGAAAAGTAGGGCTTGGCTTGGTTGGAATTGGAAATGGAATGAACTCAATGAAGTTTCCTTCACATGCTTCCCAACTATTTTCAATCAATTACAGGAAAGACTAAACAGCCTTCCATCCCTTACCTTTCCAACTTTCTTTTCTTTTCTCTCAATCAAACACAAACATATTGGTTTGTTGTCCATTCTTCAATCTACCTTTCGATCGGGTCCCTTTGTTTTTTGTTCCTCAATAAAGTACAAAATATTATTCAGGAACAATATATATATATATCTATATATATATAACACAGACATATTGTTCATCAAGTAATCAACCCCATTGTCTACATCAGGGTATGATCTTCTTATTGTTGTCATAAACTCCTAATTAATTGATCATTACTTTTTTTTCCCCTCTTCCAGTTATGATAATGCAAGAGATAGATCGAGTACATACCTCTGTGACCGGTTTGATAGGTGTTATAAATTAGTAATAATATTGCGCCTCCATGCTCCAAACATTTTTGTACTCGATCGTGTTGATTTTTATTACTACGTACAAGAGCAAACACAGTGTGACACACTCCACGGCCTAAGAACCTTAACTAGGTAAGAAGAATGATTGAAAGAGAAAAGAGAAGAGTTAAGAGACACCCACTAGTATACCACCATTTCTGTATGTAAATAACAATGACATTCCTCACAAAGTCATGCATAACACATGACTTAGGTAGTGGAAGTAACGTTCCAAACGTTGCACTTTTTTCTTTTTTCTTTCTTTTACAAGAACGGTACACCTAATTAGTTTCCAACTTATAAGATTTAAAATTTGTGGCAATTGTTTCTCCAAAAAAAAAAAAAAATTATGGCAATTTTTTTATCATCATAAACCCTTATTAAGAATAAGAATTTTTATTTTTATTTTCCCTACAAATTAATTCTAATATTTTATTCAGTGAATGTGAATGAATGATGGGAATTAGAGAAGCTTTAAAAATACTCCTACCTAAAAGAGGGGAATATATATATATATATATATATGAAAAATAATAACCAAATGAGTTATTATTACATAATTTTAGAACTCGTTTTCAACTAAATGAATTATTATTGTTGTTATTATTATTATATAAAATGCATAATTTGTATATTTTTCCTTATAGGTAATATCTCTAATTAAAATAATCAATAAAAAATTTTCTAATTTTTATTATAATTCCTTATTTATTAATGAAGAGGGTGATTTGAACTCAAGTAGTTAAATAATCTTTTCTAATACTTGCATAAATAAGGTTTTGCTAAAATAATTAATTCCAAACTTAAGATTAAAAAATCAATTGTATTTGTACACCTAAAACAAAATTTATTTTTAAGTCTTATTTTGGTATTTCAATCATCTATTTTAGTATTGATTTTATTTAAATGGTTAACACTCTAACCTATACAACTTGAGTAATGTCTTTAATTATATTGTGCTTTAACCTTTACGAACATATATATTAATATTATACATGAAAAAATAATAAATTTAATAATTAAAACATTTGAAAACAAAATTAAGCCAAAATCCTAATTCATTAATGAAAAAATATCCAAAATTCCAAACTTAAAAAAAAAAAAAAAAAAGTTAAGTGCATATAGACTTACATAGGAATTTGGACTAGTGGAATATCTAATTTACCAAAATATTACCTATAATGTAAAATGATATATCAGGAATTCTAAATTGAATTTAGTTCAACTTTCGAAAAAAATATAGTTATGAAAATTTCACAGGAATCTTACCTTAAATTATATGATCTAAAAGGATATAGGAGGAATTCTACATACTAAGAAATTAACATAAAGCACAAACATAATGTTAAAATATAAAAATAGATAAATAATGATAAAGTCTTAACAATCAATAATTAAAAGTAACCTGAAATCAAATTGCATTACATCACATGAAAGACATGTTTTGAACCAAATTTTTTGTAGTGATAGTCAATTGGAAAAAAAAAATCAAAACACTTACAAACTAAATACATAGAATAACCAAAACCTAAAACACACAAAATAGTTCAAAGTTGAGAAATTAGAAAAATAATAAAAAACTTACCTAAGAGAGACCAAGAACTTAAATAGGTGTCCCTTGTTTTGCTTCTTTATAGTAGAAAATTTTGATAATAGATTTTTAGTTGGGATAGGAATTAAATTTCTAAAACTTAGATGTATGTTGCATGTTTTGTTTAAACACTTATGGTTACTTCATCAAAAGAAATTGATAAGAACAAATAAGTTGTTGTGTCTATTAAGTATTAACTAAAATTTAGATGCATGTTACATGTTTTGTTAAAACACTTATTGTTACTTTATTTAAAGAAATTTATAAGAATAAATAAGTTGTTGTCTTTATCAACTGAAACTTAGATATATTTTGCTAAAACACTTATTGTTATTTTATTTAAAGAAACTGATAAGAACAAATAAGTTTATGTCTCTATCTAAAAACTGTTTTTATCCAAAATACTTATGTAAGTTGGTGAAGCTACTTGGTGCAACCATGCTTGGTTGAATTTTTTATTCTCATAAATTGTTTTGCTAATGAATAGTAAGTCATCAGACCAAGAGAACCACTATTCATTAGCAAATAGTTTTTTGTTAATGAATAGTTTAGGGGTGATAGGCCCAGGAGCCCATATTTATGTATATATTGGGCCAGGGGCCTAATTCGAGGATGAGTAAACACTTTCATAAGGATTTGTGTTAGTAAGTGAAGAAGTGAAATCAGATTAAAGCCATCTAGAAGGGTGGTCCGAGGAAGAATCCCTCCTCGGCTGAGCAAAACTGAGGTCAGAGAGTATGGTCTGCCATCAAGAGTAATGTTCTGGATTATTCTATGGATGAGGATAAGTATTAGGAATGAATAGGATAGGGGAAAGTCATGAAATATCTCAAAAAATTGCTACCATCGTATTAAATGCTCTGCAGCTAACTCTCTAGCTGCATTAATGAGGAAGTGATACCTGAACAGTAACTTTTAGCTTTATCGCTGCTACCTAAAAATTTTAAGAAGATGCTGATGGGACAAGGATCAACACCAACTAGGGCTATCCACGGGTCGGGTTTGTGCCCAACCTGGAACCGACTCGCTAGAATCGGGTGGGAAAAAAATGAACCCGCCGTTGACCCGCTAGAGTAATCGGGTCGGGTGGTTCAGACTATCAACGGGTGGCGAGCGGGTCGGTCGGAGTCAGAGATTTGAGAAGACGGCAAAAAACAATGAAAAAAACACAAAACCGACAAAGAAACCTAGATTTCAGTGATACTTTTTCCAGATTCTGGCGATTTTTAACTTAGATCCGGTGAGATTTTTCCAGATCCAGCAAAAATATCACCGGATTTGATGAGATTTCACCAGATCCGATCAAAATCTCACTGGATCTAAGGGAAATATCGTCAGAATCTGGGTTTTTTCGCCAAATTCTGGAAATTTTGGCCAGGAACTGGAAATCTTTCGGTCGGTTCGGGTTTTTCAGGTTTTAGGGGAGGAAAACCGAAACAGACTGCCGAAATCGGTTTTCTGATGGTGAAGACCCACCGGAACAGTCGGTTCGGCCGGATTCGAGTCGGATCTGATCAGTTCTTTGGGTGGGTCGGTTTACTAGATCAATCTGGACAACCCTAACACCAACAATCTGATCTACATGTGAAAGAAGGAGATGAAAGAGGAAGACAGTATAAAATGGAAGAGATACTCTGAGGAAAAGGAGATCGAGAAATTAAGAGAAAAAAATTGTAGCAATTAAGAATTGAATTTGTAATCAAATTTGAGATAAATATATAAGAACTGATCTCCTCGGACTGTGCCAAAGACGATTTTATTTAGAATAAATCAGTCTACCTTCATTTTTTTATCATTTGAATCTACTTTACTTGTTGTCTAATTTATTAAAGTCTAGTTTTCTAATCTACTCTCTACAAATTCATTGTATTTAGTTTTTTGGGCTTAAGTTCATTTATCCTTTGAGCTAAGGACTCAAATTACATCCTTACAAATATTGATTTAGAGAGATTGTTGGAGCAACTTTTGTGAGTTTATTCTCCAAATTTTGGATTTAGAGGGCTTGTTGGAGATGCCCTTAATCACATGATTTGCATATAATTCAACCATATTGTCTATAATATTGAAAACACCATTAATGCCAGTGTCAAGTACATATCACGTGATTGAACCTCTAGGTAAGGAGTTATAATTGTTCAGATTGAAAATCCAAGGAAATGATTAAATTGACACTGTGTCAAGGTTGAGGAGTATTCAGCAAAAAAAAAAAAAAGTTGAGTGAAATTTGATGAATTCCCTAAAAGATAGCAACACGTGTTACGTGAGTTTCACTCACTAGATTCTGAATACAATGTTTTAGCTAGAAATGGTGAAACTGAAGTTAATCAACTCATTAGGAAATAAAAATAATTAAACTAAATCACAGGCTTAGGGTCCGTTTGGTTTGTATTTTCAAACAACATTTTTTAGTTTTTAAACAGCATTTCACGCATTTCAATATACTTTTTCACTCACACGTATTTCAAAAAATTACAAACAACAATTTTTAAACTATTCTATCAAACACCCTCTTACTTGCTCCTATTTACAGTTTAAAAATAGAACGAAATTAAAATGAGTTTTTAATATTTTATCGTACAGAGTACAGACAACCTAATGCGTGTGTTAGAGATTGTCACTACTCACTAGTCATTGGATAAACACAAAGCCAAAAGAGATCCTACTTGGATTAATATTGGAGTGGATAACTAAATGTTATTGTTAAGCACTCAATAATTTTGACAAGAATTGACATGGGCCATTGTGATATGACATCACCTGTAGCTCTTCCGCTGCTAATACCACTTATATAATGCACTCGCTAATATAGAAAATGTCAATAAACATGAAAAATATTACAAAATATATATATATATATATATATATATAATTTGACCATATTGCTTTTGTTCCAGAATAATTTTTGCTTATTATTGGCCACTAAGTGATTTTGGTATAGATAATTTTTTTAAAAAAATGTTAGGACAAGATAAGAGAGAAGCGTGTCACTCATATATATATATATGTGTGTGTGTGTGTGTTTATGTAAAACTCTATTTTGGAGACTTAAACTTCAGTTCTTATCTACACTTTACAAGCATTTATACTTGTAGAATGTTTATCGCATCAAAAGTATATTGTGGTACGCTTGTCACTTAGTTTTCCATGGGATGAGATCTCCTTCTATTAAATTCTCCAATTTTTTTAAAATATTTTAATTATTGTTTTAAAAATCAAATAAATGACATGTGATGCATATCATACTAAAAATGGAAGGAAATCCGAAATTTAATTGGAGTGATTCATTTTCTCATCAATCTTTTCTAAATTGTTTTATTTATTTATTACTTTCTACCTAAGGTGGACTAAAGCATGCTTAGACTTAAACTTAATTTAAGCACTCTAGTGTATTAGAACCGACACGATTCAAACATATGGCAAAGTAAAAACACGTGTTTGTATCGTGTCGTAAACTTTATTTGTTCTAAAAAAATAAATATACATAATTCAAAATAAAAAACGAAAAAAACAGGTGTCAAACGCAGCTTGAACCGTGGAACTCGAAACCCCCACAAGCCCACATTCCCAACACATTATTTCTACCATAACTATTCATTCACCCATCAAAAGCTAAAGTAAACCCCCACGCCCATCATTCACTCTCTCTCTCTCTCTCTCCCCCTTTCATTCTGTCCGTCCATCTCTCAAACCCAGCTTCTGTGACTCCCATTGAGAATTTACAAAAACTAAAACCAATAGCCAAACCAAACAAAAACAATGACCGCTTCATAGGTCAACCTAAAAAAAAGAAAAGAAAACACATTCACACAAAAACAAAACACAAAATCTTTAAACACTTTCTTTTGTGGAATATACCCCAATTTGTCCCCAACACACAAAAATCCTTTCACACCTCAAAAAAAAAAAAAAAAAAAAATCTATCAATCAATCTCGTTGAAGCTCCAGAACCCAGTTCAGCTCTTCCTTACACAAACCCAGATCTATGTTCTCAATCCTCAGTACGATATCGTTTCGCTTCAGATCCAGTTTATAAATTAAAAAAAAAAGAAAAAAAAGAAAAAAAAAAACAATGGATATAGATGATTTCAGAACGGTTCTAGAGAGTTCAGGTGTGGATGTGTGGACGTTTATAGAGACGGCGATTTCGGTGGCGTCTATGGATTATGGTAGCGAGTTGAAGCAACGGAGAGATGGGATCGTTGAGAGGCTCTACGCTGCGACGGCGTCGTTTCAGTCTCGCTGCCAGAATTGCGATGAAGATGACGGTGATAACGGTAACGCCGTTAATCTCAATCCGAGACAACAGAATAGTAATAGTATTGGTGATGAAGAGAAGACGACGGCGACGGTGGCGACGACGACGGCGGCGGTGAGAGATGACGACGGTAGCGAGGATTTGGATCCGTATTGTGGTTTGTTCGAAGATCAGCAAAAGAGGATTCTCGAAATTAAAGAACATCTCGAAGATCCTCAACAGGTTTGGTTTTTTTTATTTATTTAAATTTAGTATGTTTATTTTTTTTGCTTTTGTTTTTAATGTTTTAATTGTGTGTGTAACAGACTGAGGAATCGTTGGTTGAATTGCTTCAAACTCTAGCTGATATGGATATTACATTCCAAGAGCTAAAGGTAAATTTCATTATGTAACATTATTTATTTTATTTTCAATTTTTTTAGTGTTTGATTTGTAATTATTTTAATTTTCTATTTTAGGAGACTGATATAGGGAGGCATGTGAATCGATTGAGAAAAAATTCATCGAATGATGTGAGGAGATTGGTGAAGCTGCTAGTCAGGTCTTGAAGAATAACCAAAATTTTTTTAAGTCATTGGATAATGAGATGTGAAGAATAAAGGGGTTTTTGCTGAATTGGTTTATTTTTTTTTGTGCGTTGTAGGAAGTGGAAGGATATTGTGGATGAATGGGTGAAGTTGAATCAACCTGGGGAACACACTTCCTCTGCTTTAATGGGTAACACTGTTTGCACTCTTTTGAATGAATTTAATTTCAGTTTCTCTTTTGGGTAAGTAAATGAGTGCAAATTGCATTATAGAAAGTAAGTTAAAATTGGTAATTGTTGTTGTTCGCAGCTGATGGAGACTCACCTCAGCAGAAAGTTACTCAAAATGGTTATCACCAGGTTGAAGAAATCTTTTATTTTTTGTAGGAACAGTTTGTTTAGGTGTTGTACGGTTTCCCAGTTAAATTCAAACACTTGCTGCATTCCTCATTGCAAACATTGTTATATTTTAAAGGACAATTAATTGGGGAATGTAACGTATAGCATCTAAGGAACTGAATTTAAGTTTTGTTCTGTATTTTTGTGATTTTCAAACCAACTAATTTGCTTTGTCTGGGAGAAAAAAACTGTTGGAAAATGGGTTTTATTTTAGAGGTTTCTAATATTTTGTTCTTTTGTAGGTTCCTGATTTTGCATACTCTCCAAATCCACACAGTGAGTGTAGAATCAGATTCCAAGTTCAACTTTTGAGCTTTGTGTGTATGTTTTTGTTTGGAGTTTGAATGATCCAACTTGCTTGCACAGATGGGAGTTCTGGGTCAGATAAGAATAACTCAGAATCCGAGCCAAAGCCGAAAGTGATTCCTCGGAAAGAAGCTCCTCCTCCTAGGGCAGCACCCGTATCTGCCTCAGCACATCAAAATGTATGAATACCAAATTAAGAGTCTCTAGCTCTAATGTTTGGTTGATTATCATTTGGAGTAAGAAAATTAGTTTTTGAAGGATTTGATTCCAAAAATATGCAAAACTAAACTCAATTGCATCAAATAGTTTAGTTTAGCTCAATTGAATGGGAGGTGTAAGTTTTCCCATGATGCTCCCTAATAGTATGAAGTTTGAGATATTTTTAATTTCTTGCCAACCAAACGGATTGTGAATGTTATTTAACTGAATTTGAATCACTTCATTGGGATTTTGCAGAGACAAAGAGAACAACAAAAGGATGTTGACTCTGAAAAACTGGCTTCAGCAAGAAAAAGGCTTCAAGAGAATTACAAGGAAGCTGAAAATGGTTCATTTATTTTCTTTTCTGCTTCTGCTCTAATTTTACTGGATTCATCAATTTGGGCTTATGCTGAAGCTGTTTGTGTTTGTGTGTTTTACTTTGGTGAAGCCAAAAGGCAAAGAACGATTCAGGTGATGGACATCCATGAGATCCCAAAACCCAAGAATGCCTTCTTTGGAAAGAACAAAGGTGGTAGTGGTGGCGGTTCTCACGGGAGGCACTGGTGACTGAATACGGCAAATCATACATACTAAAGGGTACATGAGGGAGGCGGAAAGGCCAAAACCGGTTGTGCCTCTTACATTGTTTTTTGGAGTTAAGAAAACAATAACAATAACACTTTTTTTTTTGTTAATTTACTTAATAACAAAAATTAAAATGACTTATTTGGGAATAGTGATTTCAAAGTGTTAAAAAGTTTGAGGTTTTCAATAGCGGGAAACTCTAGCGGGGCACATACACTCACACCCAAATCCACAACAATCTTAAGTGTCAATTATTGGCGCACCAAATTCACTTTTTCACCAAGTGCAAGAGGTGGTCTCTTGTGTTAGTGTTGAAATCCAATTATATGTTGACATTAAAGTTGACATTAAAGTATGTTGTAAAATTGGGTGAGTTTGTAGGTGGATTATTCATTAGTGTGGCTATTGGAGCATTGAAGAAGGGATGTAGCGCAGCTTGGTAGCAAGCACGTTTGTTTTGTTGGGTACAAAATGTCACTGAGTTTAAATTTTCAAATCTTGTTATATCAATTTAAAAAAAAAAAAAAAAAAAAATATATATATATATATATATATATATATATATATAAAAACCCTTAATGATTAATCTTTTATGGTGTTGTATCATAAGTTCCTTAGTTAAATTTGACCTGTAAGTTATTGATCAATATAGCTCAACAATCCGGCTTATTGATCAATGCAACATAAACATGTGACATATTGATATATTAGTCAATGCTCATCCCTGTGTATAATTATAGTCACGTGGATAGATCTAATCGAAGAGCAAGTATGGCATATATTTAGACTGTTTTTGGTTGGTGTGAAAGAGATGATAGAAAAGTTAAATGAAGGATAGATGAGATGGGGACCTTTTTTCACATTTGGTTGGAGGGAAATGAGAGAGGATGGAAAATGGTAAAGTGAGGAAGTTAACATTTTTTGTCTATTTGAATTGAGTGCAAAAAGGGACAGAAATAATGGTCCTCATTCTCTACTTGCACTGTCATCAGGTCGGGTCACTTTGCTTCGCCTTGCCATTTGCATTGACCATATGAATGATGCGAGCTCCACTTGCCAAGCATATATGGGTTTCATAGGAAACGTTGAAACCATTTTACCTTCTTTTACTCTCTCTTTTTTTTTTTTTTTTTCCCTGAGGTCAGCTTTGGTTTTTGATCTTGTATTTTTTGGGTTATAACGTTTTATTTTTTTATTAAATAAAATTATGTAATAAGGACGTAATGATATTTTGTACAAATTATAATTCTAATCTTTTCATTTTTTCTTTCAACCAAACGATTGATTCTTTCATACTTTCACTCTTTTTATCATTCTTATCAAACATATAAAAGAAACAATAAATAAAAATATTATATTCCTTTCATTTTTCTATATTTTCAATATTTTCCATCCTTACTTTATCATTCCTTCAACCAAAAATATCTGGATATATATATATATATATATTTATGGGTTGGGATAATTTTTATACATAATTTTTATATTCCCTTAAAAAAAAATTATTTTCCTTTTAATTTGGATTGGGAGGGGCGGTAAAGAGTGAAAACCAGAAAATGAAGCTTTTTTTTATTTTTTTTTAATGGAAAAGAAAAAAAAAATCCCTTTCAAGCCTCATAATAGTGTGGATAGACTTTAACACTATTAGATTACAAAGGAAAAATTATTAAATATTTCAAAAATACTATAAATGTGTATTCTTCTCTTTCACATAAATTGTAAATCTCACTATAAATTTAATTAATGTGACTAACAATCATATGAGAGGAAGAAATACACTTTTATACTATTATGAAAGTATTTAATAATTATCCGCTTCAAATATGATACAAAAAGAGCATCTTTACGCAAAGTTTGGACAACTACCACATAATCCGGAATGGATAAGATGGAAGAGCTGTCTATTGTATTTTTTTTTTTTTTTTTTTAATATTTTGATACCCAATGAATTTAGTCCCTTGCAGCTCAGATGAGATGAGTGATGATACAAATGGTGCCAACTCATAAGTCAATTGACCTTTAAAGCAAGTGACGGGTCAAGGTTTTGGGTGGTGGTGGTGGGGCTTGGTTGGATTGAGATCAGGTGCAACACTTAAGGTATTGCACCTGATGTAATTAATATGGATGGTTAAGATTTAAAGTTACAAAAAACAACTTTAAATGTCAACCATTAAATATAAAAAATGAGAAAAAAAAAGTAAAAAAAAAAAGAAATAAAAAAGGAAAAAAGAAAAAGTGAGGATGAATTGCACGGTGCAATTGCATTTAGCAAAAGCAATTGCTCCGGATCCCAATCCTTGGTTTGTGTAATGGGGTTTGGTTGTAGCTGCTCTGGCTTCAATTATTATAAGTTAGAATTTGATTTACTTATTTATTTAATAAAGTTTATAATATTGGGAGTGAAGGTTCCAAGAAATTGAGATTGAAGTTTAAAAAGTCAAAAGAGGCTGGTTGGTTAATAGTTATGATATATATTAAAAAAAAGAGAAATGTTATGTCTACAACATTTTTACAACAATTTTACAACAAATCTTAAGTGGCAAGTTGTTACTGGTTATTATTGTTGGGGCAAAAAAGTAATCTTAGTATTAGTTTCAAATTTGAACCAATAATAACTAACCACCTATGATTTGTTGTAAAAATGTTGTAAAATTGTTGTAGACATAGCATCTCTCTAAAAAAAAATGTGTTTATTTAAAAGGGTGATATGATATCACAGAAGGGGCCTTGGATTTGTTAAGATCCTTGAAAGCTTGAAATGGAAACGCACGGCACAGCACAGCTAAGAGAGAGATTATTTGAGGCTGACGCATGATATTAAAAGACAGCTCTCCCAAAGTGACAACAATACATTATTACATTTGCTTAACCTTCATGACCTCACGCGATTAGGTGTCTAATGGATGTTTATGTGTTGGGCCATTTGAATTTCGATAAATTTTTCTTCCAAATATATATATATTTATCAAATTTGTATCATTGAGATTATACTGTTAGTTTATTATTATCAATTTATCTAAGTTTATTTATTTTTATATCTTAGCCCTAAAAAAGTTTAGAGGAGGGGGGATTTGAAATATTTTTTTTCATGGGGATTAGGGAAGATCAAGTAATTTTACTGAGCTACAAAATTGTTGATTTATTTTGAATTTTATAATAATTTTTTTAAATAAAATAAGGTAATGAAAATAAATTCATTTTAAATCACTTTAATGCAAGTTTTGCTATATATATATATAAAAAATTACTCCGTTGATATTGCTTGATTTTTCTAACTAGACATGCTAAGTTACATCCGTTGAAAATGAGGGTTTTGATGAGTGCAAGTATTACCTCATTTGGGCAATAGGGTCATTTTATTATTACAAATTGAAATAAAAGAAATAAATTGAATTCTCTTGAGTTAAATATTTATATTTAGAAGTGAGGCTTCTATCCAATACTTCTGTATATTAGATGGGACACAAGACTAACAATTGGTAATTTTAGAATACATATTGCACGCAAAATTGGAAGTGAACCAAACCTATATTAACATTCATTTATCATAGAAATTGGTTCTTTTTTATTATCATCTAGAAAAATATACTTTCTGTTTATAAATGAAATATTAACTTGGATTGGGATACTAGAAAAAGAGTAATATGAATTTTTTTTTCACGATCAAAGTAATTTAAATTGCGAATCAAAATATATGAAAATTTTAATCTAAATATTTGGAGTGGATATGAATTTTTGCCGTTATATTCAATCAACATATGAATAATGAACAAATGTTTAATTTTATTGTAAGTTGAAATTAAGTTACATATTTACGTACAACTTAAAAAAAAAAAAAAAATCTTTTCGGGTATAATTGTATTTTTTTTCTGTCCAACTAATTTTTTAAGCTGAATAAATCAATAAAAATAATTTCTTTTACCAAATATTATGAAGAGAGAGAGAGAGAGAGAGAATTACAAATACAAATGGACCAAAAAAAAAATCGATATTTGTTTTTTGTAAGAAGTTATATATCCAATAATGGTAGGAAAAAAGAAAAAAAAAAAAAAAAAAAAGACAGCGAGTGGAATAAAGAAGTAAAAGTCAAATTGACGTTTTCAACAACACAAATACAACTTTCGTCACTTCAATTTCTTTGCAGATTCTTACTATTTCCCACGTCTCTATATTTTATTTCTTATTTCTTTCTTTCTTTATACTTCATTCGAAAGAATATAAGAAAATTTTGGGAGAAAAGCAGGGAAGAATAGCTACAAATTTGGAAATTACTAGCTAGAAATCAGGAAATTCACAAGTTGGGTTGAATAACTTGAGTTGGTAGGGTTTAGACTTTAGAGAGAGAATTACAAACTTTCTTTTCTTTTTCTTTTTTTCTTTTTAAAAATAAATTAGTTATTTAACATATTGATATGAGTCTACATTGGAGTCACTCAACATTTGGTTGAAAGAAAGATTAATGCTAAAAGCACAATTTTTTTGCAATCAATTATCACAATTGTTGACATTGCAAATTGTGATTAGGGAACATCACCACACACACACACACACACACACACACTCTGACATAGTGACATAGTCCTTTGCATGCAATATATGAAGATCAGCTCCAATAACTTAGAACCTCTTTCCCTCTCCCCTGTGTGTGTGTTTGTTTCTCCAAAAAA
This sequence comes from Quercus variabilis, assembly GCA_030445155.1. Taxonomy (NCBI): domain Eukaryota; kingdom Viridiplantae; phylum Streptophyta; class Magnoliopsida; order Fagales; family Fagaceae; genus Quercus; species Quercus variabilis. The sequence goes on along the minus strand of CP129450.1, from coordinate 27,498,177 downwards.
AAAAAAAAAGCACCAATAACTTAGAAGGTAAATTCAAGAATAGAAAGGAAGGGGAGGAAGGGGAGAAGAAAATTAGTCCATGTACTTATGGATACCGAATTTCATTATAATGCATGGATTATAACTTTGGGGTAATTATTGAATATTCCCGGAGTACCATAAATGTATACTCTCTCCTTTCACATAACTGTGAGTCCTACTAATTAAATTTATGGTGTGACCCACAATTCATGATGTGAGAGGAGAGAGTACGCATTTATGATACTCCTAGAGTATTCAATAATTTTCTTATAACTTATACATGCCATAACGCCAACATCAACCGGTTAATAAATTCAGAGGGGAAAAAATAATACTTGAAAATGTGGAGGAAAAATAAAGTCAATGAATGAACTAGTGCAATTCCTTGAATGAAAGGAGAATGCCATGCATGAGGCAAAGTGTTGCTCCAAAAACCATACCAGTCCAACGTATGCAGCAATCCTACTTGACAGGATGATCAACTAAATGTTAATGATGAGTTACTGATGATGAAATTGCCTCTATATTAAAGTCATGCATTGACACTTGTGTAAGTAGGCATTAGTGAGACTTGAGTTGCCTGTGATATACCTGAAAGGAATTGTGTTGGATAAACCATACCTGGTCAATCAAAAAGAATGAAGAGAATGCCTTAGATTAGAGGCATATGAAAAGGCTTAGGGTTCTTTGCATATGGACAGTATGGAAGTGATGGATATGGATTCAAAGTAATCAAGGTATGATACACTTCTCTAATGTCATTCCTAACCTTGATTTAAGGCAAAAATCTACTTCTTTGTATCACCAATGATCTCACATTGCATCTCTTACTTATTAGGATCAAAATTCTCGATAAAATAATACATCTGCAACAAGCATGATGTATAATGAGGATTATGACCCATCTAATTCTAATATAACTTTCTCAATAGCCTAAAAATCATACTTTTCTAACATTCAAATTGAACACCTAGGATGCATCATATCCTTGTTTTCGCTCTTACAACCCTTCAGCTCTGCATCCTTGACTCACCTGATTTCTTCAGGCAACCCAATATTCCATCAATTAGCTTGTCCTTGTTAGTATCAACCGGATCAGAAACAAAAGAATAGGTCCTTTGAGGTTTTTTCTTCTTTACATAGTTTCCTGGATAAGTTTCACTGTTGGTTCCAACTGTAGATGAACCAGATGACTTCAAACCATCTGTTGAACAATCAACCAAGCCATCAACATTCTCTGACTTGCTCTTTCTAATGTCACCTTCCTTAGTGCTGTACCATGAATCAAGGATTTGCAGTAGTGAGCTATCTTCATCGTTTATTTTCTTCACTTGCCCTTCTGGCCTACTTATTGCAGTAGAGGTCTCCTCTTCTGAATCAGAAAAGTCATCATCTGAGACAGAAGGTTCATAATCAGGATATTTTGGCCTTTCTGTTTGTTCTATAGCTTTCCTCATTAATATGGATTCCATTTCATTTCTTGCAGAACTTGCATTGGCAACAGGCCCTAATTCTTCCCACGGAGAGTCAAAATCATCATCCTTCTTTGCAGCATCAGACAATTCACTATCTGAAGTAGTGACTGAATGCCTAGCATTATTTTCTTGACCATCATGAACACCAATTTCCAAGCCAGAACGATTTGAGGCTTTACCAGATGGAAAGATATAAGAGGACTCTATTTTCACCCCGGGCATTATCTGGAACAGGGAGCCCAGCTTATGGTATCCAATCTTTTGTAAATCAAGAGGATAGCCATACCTCTCAAGGAATAGTTTTCTGAAGGAGCCAATGTCATGTCCCTCTGGATACTCCTTTAATATCTCAGTCACAAGCTTCTGACAATCAGCTAAAATATCACTTCTAGACCGGACAGAAGGTTTCTTGTTAGTGACGGGTGGAGAAACTCCAGTATGAAGAATATTTTGATACTTTAACTCTCCATCATGTTTTGGTGATGTGCCCGAAAATATTGAGCTCAACCCATTTGATCTGCGAGATTGAATCATAGCACTCTTTCCAATGGAAGAAGTGAGTTTGAAAGGTGATGTCTGAGAGGGGCATTCCACCACCCATTTCCTCTCAGATATTAACAAATCCACCAAGTGAAGGAGGTCACTTTCAGTTAGAGATCTATGAGACAGAGGCCCTTCATTTTGCAGATTTTGTGCCATCTCTTCCCTGACACAAGTCACATATAGCAGAATAATATTAGCAAATGGTAAATTATAATGCAAGAAAATGACCAAGTTTAAACACCGGAGGAAGTTGTCATAGCATAGCATTTAAGGAAATAATAAGGTTGGAGCGCTTTTAGGTTCAACAAAACCATTGACCACAAAAGTATAAATATCAATTTCAGAATTAACATCAATCAATTAAGATATGTATTTAGATCATCAAGTGATACAAACTACGCCAAAAGTTACAGTTTTGTTGAGAAAACCAAATTGGCCAGAACATGATAAATGAAAACCCTCACATCATAGTTATTTTTGAGGCTCTAAGAGGTTCCAATGTAAAGAGCTTTCCTTGGAAGGGTATTTGGTGATTCAAGGCTTCAGAAGTTGCTTTCTTTGTGTAGATGGGAAAAAACTTGACCTGTGAAATGATAAGAAAACCCACACAAATGTAGTGGTGGAACTGTGGATCACTTAATAATGCATTGTGCAGTTGCCCATGAGTTTTAGTCTTGCATTTATTCTATGTTTGGGGTTCACTGGGTGATGCCTTAAAGAGTAGTGGATTCACTTGTGGGATGGAGGAATTGGTTCATCAAACAAGGTAGTTGACTTGCTTGGAATGTAGCCCCTCTTTGTTTAATGTGGATTTTATGGAAGGAAGGCAAACAATCACACATTTAATGAGGGGGGGTGGGGGTCTTGGTTATTGAACCGAAATCCTTGTATTTGAGATCATTGTTTTTATTCTCTGAATTAGTGCACATCTCATTGATACTGACCAAGAAAAAAAAGTACGCATCTCATTGTAGATTTTATAGACTACTCTCTTTTCAATTGTAATTCTTTTATATCCTAATTAATTAAGAGAGCTTTCTATACTCAAAGACAGGAGTTGTAAACCTTTTGTTTAATATCATTCCATCTAATGCACCTCAACTAAAATCTATATGAAGAAAAAAAAATCTTGTAAACAAATCCCAACAGAAGGACCAGGCATCTGATATATTTAGTCACTATATGTAGTTTAATTTGAACTCTCTCTCTCTCTCTCTCTCATTTTCTCTTGACTAGTTCATATTATGCCAATGATAAGAAAAAGAGGAACAAAACCAAATATTTAAACTACACAGCAGCAGAAGCTGGATAAAATGTTGTCATCAGCAGCATGAGGAAGAAAACTGCATAAAAACAAAGAAAAATAAGTGAATGCATAAAACCTGGTCCGTGAGTGGGAGACAATAACTGAAGCATTGGGTGTTCCCATAAAAGATTCCATGTCACTCCAAAAAGAATCCTCAGAAAATAACTCATGCTTTTTGGAATAATCATTTATCTGGTCCAGTTTTTGGCTGGATTGATCACTCAATATATCAGAATTTGGGTCAGTTCTCCAAAATTTACACCAATTTACAATCTTGTTGAAGAAACCTGGATTTGTTCTTGATGTGTCAACATATGCTTCAGAACCTATAGAAGTTTTGCTGTCCATATCTGAATCATTATTGGCAGAAGAATGTGGCACCTGGCATATTGGATTAGCATCCTGACTTGTTGATTTTGCATGTTTCTCCTCGAGTTTTGCCTTTTCTGAGCCATTTAAAGAAGCAGAATGCTGTTCAGTAGTGCTTTGACTTTTTTCCTCAGAGCTAACACCAGAAGTAGAGCATTTTTCTGTCATGCTTTGACTATTATTCTTGGAACCACCATCACTACTGCCAAAATATTTTCTCCAGACTCTTCTGAACAAACCCATTTCAGATGCAGAATCCTGATCTACCACAGGAGGCAAATGACCCTCACTCTCAACAACCTTCTCATCAAATGGAGAATGCTGCTGCGGCTCCCCCACGTTTAGGTCAGGGGATGGAGGCAATGGTGACATCCCCTCAGCTCCTGTAATAGATCTGTCAAGTGAAGAAGGCTCTTGCTTTTTTTTAGGAGCCTCCTTCACATTTGATTCAGAGGAATGAGGAAATGCTGGCTTCCCATTTACACCTCCAGAAATAGATTTGTCCTCACCATTTGACTTTGAAGTTGCAATGGGGTCCTGGATTCCGTTATTAATAACAGGTCCAGTCAACACAACTGGATTGCACTCAAATGGTTCATGAATTTTAGGGGTGAGACCATGCACAACAAACTGACCATCACCCCCAGACTGAAGCTTTAAAATGTGTGGCATTGCCAGAAGAAACCGAGAAAACTTTTTATATCCATACAAATCTTTGTCAATGCTCACATTACTTTTTCCCAATTCAGAACGAAGTTCAGTAATGGAGATTCCTTTGGGGTGACAATTCAATATATGACGAATCAGCTTCATCACTGTCTTTGGAACAGGACGAGGCTTAGAATCTGAACTAGGTTCAGGCAAGTCCTCTGCCCGTGAGAATGCAGGTTGCTCAGTAACTGAGAAGGGATCTTCAAGACGCACCTTAGAGTGGCCATACCAAGAACCATATGGACCATCTGGGGGTTGGTTAAAGTGCTTCCCAGTAAGGGTTTCCCCTCTAATCAAAGCATGCCAATGCCACATGATACTTGCAGCGCTACAGAGAACACCAGGAGCACTTTCTGGACTTGCAAGCAGTATATTGTAGTTGTTCATTCTTAACCTGTGTAAAATGCTAGCAAAGTCCCTGTCGCCCGAAATTAAAAAGAGATGTGCTGGTGGAGGATTTTGAGAAACCCAATACATTAGATCTACAAGAAGAGACCTGTCAGCACTGTTCTTTCCACCTGCACCCATATATGTAAAGATGAATGTAAATTATTTGGACTAGGATGTACTAAAATGTCATTGAAGTGAAACTTATGATACTGATAACAATACATCTCCTGCTCATCCACTAAAAAGACATGCATAAAATATTTTAAAATTCAATAGAGAGAAAAGATTTGGAACAAACACATCATCAATAAATTAATCCTCATTTTCCTAGCTAAGAATAAAATACTACTACCTTCATATTTGACAATGAAACTTATGGTACAGATAACAATATAATCAAAATTTTACATCTCATTGCTTTGTTTATTAGGTGTAAGGAAAAATTTATAATTTCAATTGGATATAAACTTTTCCCAATATTTTACCAAAATTGAAGAATATTGAGTTGCAAGGGTTCAAATTTATTATATGAGTAGTTCATAATAAGTTATGAATGATTTTCTCTTCCTTTACCACTATACATATATGTATGGGTGTGGCTACTTCATTTCAATATCAGCTAAAACTCCAAATATAATCCTTCTGCAGACACATTTAGCTAATACTACAACAACAACAATTAAACCTTAGTTCCAAAACTTTGGGGTTGGCTATGGATTTTCAACAAACTAGTCAAGACTGGCCACATTTTCTTTTCTCTATTCTATCAGAATTCATACTCTCTATCACATTCTTAATTGACATGTCCTTTTAACTAGTTCTACTAATGTTATGTTAGGTCATCTTCTATGCTTTTCTCTTTCCCTCAACTTGAATCAACTAACTCTTTCTCATAAGTGAATTAATCACTCTCCTCTACCAATGACCAAATTACCTCAAGCTAGTCTCCCTCATTCTGTCATGTACTCAATTTTAGTCTATACTTAGCTGAAAGCTTTTAGATTCTAAAGCATCTCTGAAAATTTCTAACTTAACATTAACTCCAATTCTAGTTTCATACACTAACACCATATCATCAGAAAAAAAGCATACTATTTTCCTCACGATATAAGAACTTCACAAAGTAAGCTCATTCAATAAAAATTCAACATTATCCCACATACTTAAACTCTATCACTAATCAACAACAATCCCAAAAATCTCTACAAGAACTCAATCAACTACATTATTTCAAGAGATCAAAGTACCAAACCGTTGGGAATGTGCGTGAGATTGATCCCAGTGGATGACAGCGCCTCCTGGTTAGCCCTTGAGAGCTGCAAAACATCTCCAAAAGCAGTGATCGTAACAGGACCCTTTATCCCATTAGTCCTCACCGCCGTGGTTATCGTATGCGCAACCTTGAAGACGTTAACTCCAGCTGGCAAATTGCAGTTCTCAAAGTCCCACCACACTGAGACCCTCACATTTCGAGACTCCTCCTCGTGGCGTCTTGCAGAGAAATTTGATTGGGACGAGTAATGCGATGATGAAGATTGAGAGGTTGAGAAATGAGAGATCTTTACAAGTAGTGCAGAAGAATTAGAGGAAGTGAAGAGTAAGAGGGTTTTTGGAGAAAGTAATGGAGGTCTCATGGTGGTGGAGTGAGAAAGATAGAGGAATTTGGGGTTTGGGTTTGGAATTTGGGGTTTTGGGTGTGAGATGAGAAATGGGTCTTTATCATTTCATGGTGATATGAGAAGGGATTGCTGGGTTTTTGAGATTTGAATGAGAGACTCTGAGAGGGTTTAGGTGGAGAAGATGGAGGTTACCTAAAACCCTAACGCACGTGCAGTGTACATGCGTTCAGTGTGTGTGACAAATTGGGCCCAGGGACCAAATGTCTTAACTATAATAGGCTTTAACAACTTCGCTATACTGGAGGTGAAGCCCATTTTATATTTAAAACAATTTCATTTCTCCTTTCCTTTCCTCTCTGTCCATTCAGACATAGGATAATACTAATGTACATGTAAAGATAGGGTTCTAAACTCTGGCTCAGGAGTTAGAAGACCCATCTTTTTTCTATCGAACTTTACTTTACTTTATGGAATATTACTAATATCACATGGGGAGAGATGATTCAGTAGTAGAAAAATTTTATGACCCATTACACTTACGAGTTTGAAAGTTGTGGATTCAAGTAATGGCCAGTTCTATTAGTGTCTAGATGACCTTACGCTTGTTTTATTAACATCAATCACCAAATACCACCTACACATTCATGAAAAAGTATGAGAATTTTTGTGTTGTGATTATGTGATAAGTTAGTAGTTTCCATTAGCACCTTACCATAAATGTACCATGATTCAAGTTTTGAATCTTAGGGCGGGATAAGCTGAATGCCTAGAACAGATTTGTGTAACTAATAAAAAAATTAATTGAAATGTTAAAAATAATAAGAAGGTTTTCTGATAATAATTTTTTTGAGATGTTAAAAATATTGTTATATTTCCCCAAATATAACATTGCGAACGATGTTTGCTAAAAGAGGGAATGAAGAATGAAGATTGGGGAATCAAGTTTATGCCAAGTGCCAATGTATTCCCCAAGCCCAGCCCAACTGGCCAGGGCTGAAACTGGTTGACTCGAGCCCATTACATTTTTCCATGCAACCTAACGACAAAAGCTAGCCTACTCACCCTAAAATTAGTATTGGGCCAATTCCAGGCATATTTGTGGTATTGTGACAAGGTACTGTTTACTAGAGAAGAAAAACTCTATTGGTGGCATGGGTAAAAACCCAAATGATCAAACCTTTGTTTTTGTTTTTGTTTTTTTTTTTTTTTTTTCAAAGGTGTTCATTTGGTAGGAAAGTTTGAGTAATGTTATTTGTAATTTTTCGAAATACGTGTAGTTGAAAAAGTGTGTAAAAAATTATGTAATGTTGTTTAAAAACAGAAAATATGTGTTTAGAATGCTCTATCAAACAGGTTTATTTCTGATAATTATAAAAGAAGTTGTTCCAATATTTTAACTTTTAGTAATGATTATTACTTTTTTCTTTAGTAATAAATATTACTTCTTTTTCTTAGATAAATTTCGTAAATGTAAATTTCTAGCTCATCCAAAGAGTGTTCTACTTTCAAAACAACTTTAGCTTTTATGAGCTCACCATCCTTTTTTACATTTTAGTAACGTGGGGCTAGTCCGAGTCTACCAATAAACAGATAGCGGCAAGATTTAATCTTACGTCTATGATATATTTTTTTTTCTTTGGTACTCAATGTTAGGAAGTAAAGTAAAATTTTGATGGAGATTTTAACTCATTTAAGAAATTGGGCAAATTTAGTCAAGATATACAGACCATCAATAAAAAGAAAAAGGAAACAAAAAAGCAAGCGAATATTGACAAATGGTGGGACGTAAACTTTCCCACCTGTCGGTACAACTAAAACCAACAAAAAACTTCCTAAAAACAACAACAACAACAACAACAACAACAAAAAACTGTCATTTTTGTTTACAATATGGGAATATAACATATTAGATACTGAGAGAGACTAGATAGCAAATATAAAAAGAGAAGAAGAAATTTTTTGTTGGACATACACTTTATCAATTTTATCTTTTATAGATTGTAAAATGATATTGGAGGGGGAAATGTCCTCAAGGTCCAAGTCCAATCTGCCCTCGAACACGATCATGAGTTAGCATCTTGTTCAAGAGAGCCAATCTCGTACCGGAGGCTATACTGGTTTGACCAATAGAACAATATATTTCGGTACCGGTTAATATCGATGTAGTGTTTTGGGTTTACCATTATTTTTTATATTTATTTATATGTGTGTGTATTATCTAAATTCAGAACAAATTATTTATGGTTTTAGACTTTAGCATCAATTAAATGAAAAAAAAAAAAAAACACAATATAAAAAATAGAAAGCTTAATTGTTTATTGCATATTAAGAAAACAAATTATACTAATAAGTTACTATTCTGCCTTTTAAAAAAATTCAAAAATTACAAAACAAAAAAAAAAAGTGTTTTTTTTTTTTTTTTTTTTTTTTTTTTTTTTTTTTGTGTACCAACCGGTATGGCCAGTATTTAAATTGGTAAGAAATAGTAGCGTTTCGATATTGGTATGTGTACTAGTATGGTATCGACCACCTTGATCTTGTCTAAAAATATGTTTGGTCCATAACCACAACTATGTGGTAACCCCATTCATCTAGCCAATCAACATACTCTGGGTGCTGATCATATCATAAGTAGGAATGTTTAGGGAAAGGGATTGTTGAATACTCTTAGGAAAGTATTTGCTAACTTTCGCGGATAATGCCTTGGCCTCAATAACAAAACTCCCTTAATCTCAATAAGAGCACTTGAGAAATGTGATTGATTGATCATATCAACTTTATTATCTGCTCTGCCAACCACCGCCTCTTCACCTTTTGTATTGAATGCAGTGGTATAAGTTATTACCATACAATGTGGTTTGAGAAGGGGGGGGGGGGGGGGAGCCCTTAGCCAACTTGAGAGAATGACGTATTGTTAGGTTTCTTTCACTTAGAGGAAACTAATCATCAATCCCTACTTAATAAAAACCTAGAAATACCCCCTCTAAGCAACAACAACAACAACAACAAAAGAAGAAGTATGATTTTCCTAAACCTCAGTTACTCTGCAATTCAATTCTAAAATTCTTTTCACTAATTAACCTTTAGAATGCCCCCAATCAATCCAATTAGTTAATTAACCTTTAGAATGCCCCCAATCAATCCAATTAGTTAATTTGAAGTCTAGAAAGTATGCTCTTCAAATCTAGTAGATTTAGATTTAGTGAATTCCTACAAATCCATCACTTTTTTACGTTGAAATACTTTGTATGATTCCTCTTTAAAAAAGGGGGAAAAAGGCAAAAACAATAACTCACCCTTACAGGTATTAATTAGGATCATATATCTTCCTTTGAGAAACCCTTTTTTTTTTGGGGAATAGTTAAAAAAGCTAAATTCTAATGACTAATGTGTCAACATTTCATGACGGACATATTAAATGTGGTGGGCTCGACGCTACCCACTATCACAATGAGGCCCATAAGTTTCATGTACCGCTCCATCTTTTATTTTTCCAAGATGCTTACGATTGGATTGGGATCTTTGATTCTTTGCTCCTTGTTTCACGTTGATATCGACCAATACCACCCTACATTACCCTACATTAATCTGACATAATTGCTCACAAAAAATGTTGGATTGTGCATACCAAACTTGCTTTAAAATTTTACCAAAATTTTCAAAAATGAATTTATTTTTGTGTCACCAGTCCAAAGTTCATCACTAAAACGTGCATGATATCTCTTGGGACTAGAACTGTCACCAGTCCAAAGAAATCTGCAATGTGATGTGATGCGATGCGTGACCAAAGGGACCAGAATTGTTAACCATTGCTTTCTGATAAAGGCCTTTGGATTTGATTCACATCGCAAAGGAACTGGTTGATTTTATTTTGGACTAGCTAGAGTACTGGTTTATGGAGAAACATTGAGTTGGGTCTGGTGTAACTGGACACTAGACTCAATTAAAGTCCCTAATTTACTACTATTTTGCTAAGTTTGAGATTGTTTAGGATTATTGTGAATATGAACCAAATTGAGATTTTTTTTTTTTTTTTCTTTAGGGTTCAAAACATGAACCAAAAGTATTTTGATCATTTAAGAAAAGCAAATATATTAAAAGTAATAAATAAATAAATAAATGAAAAATAAAATTAGTCTATATTATATAAGACTAAAAATAATTCTTTCTCATTACATTTTAATTTAATCATTTATAATCTCTCAAAATAGAACTCGATGTTCTTTTATATACCAAAAATTATCTATGATTGATTTTGCACTTAATTTCTCAATAATTTTCTTTTTTTCAATAAAAAAAAAATTTAAAGATTTCATTAGAAAACACCCATGTCATGTTTTAAATATGATAAGTGTAACTTACCTTATTTCCAATTTTCTGCATATGCACTTTGAATAACTTACCTTTCTATGATTGACTCATTTGGAAAATGATAAGACTTTGTGGGAGGAAATGTGAGAAAAATTGTGGAGTCCAATTGTTAGATAAAGGATGAATGCTCTTCATTAGCACAATCGCAATCCCAATCACGCACATTCATCTCATTTTATACATGCCCTGATTGTTTGATTTCCTTTGTTTCTGATTTTTTATTCAATCAAACACAAATGGCAGGCGATAAATTTCAGCAAAGTGACACGCCAAAAATGAATATCGTGTTTTGTTTTTTTAGGCGATATGTTTGTTTGTATTATAATGCGAGAATAATTTTGCAGTTGGCATTCTTTACACAAAAAGTCACTTGGCTCATATCTTTCTTCTTGTTGTGGACCACAACCAGTGTTTGGACATTAATTTATTTGATTAAGATAAAAGAAACAGAAGAAGAAGATTTTAAAGATCTCCAACCCTTAAATGATTTGGACAATCAAAGTACCACATGGTTATAGATTGATGCCTTTGGCTTTGGGACCCAATTTTAAGATTGTGGCATGGAGAACTATTATTTACTATTACCTAATTCAATCAAGTCCTGCTTATGAGTTATGGCAGGCAGCTGAGTGCATTACAGTTTTGTGGTTCCATTATTCTTCCTAAAGAAATGGTCCCTTTATATGAAATATATATATACATATACATATATATACTTTAAATTTATTAAACTTCTTTTCAATAATCTTTTTTTTTTTGGTCCTAAAAGAAAAAGTGAGGGGAATATTCGAATCATTAATTTCCTTTCCTTCGTGATTGTGTTACTCTGTTTTTTATTTTATTATTAATTTCCTTTTAAGTGCTTTCATTTTTTCCAGCTTTTGCCAGAAAGTAACAACTTTTTGAATAGATTTTTGGCAAACTTTGAATCAAAGTAAATATGGGATCCACACGTTTTTTTTGAGGCAAATCCACATTAGGTCGTGTTTAAAGAGAGAGATCATTACAAATTATACTCATCCAAAATAACACCCACAAAGGCCTGTGCTGAATTCATGTTGAAAATCTCAAGAGAAACACACACACACACCCAATAAAAAAAAAAAAAAAAAAATCAGCTCTAAATTATACTTATTGCCGTTTCTTTTGGGATTTTAAGATTTCCTTCATATAGGTAATTAAAAATTGGTTTTCGTTTGAGATTTACTCTAACCTTTTGGTTCTCTTGTTTAAGATTTCAAAGACACCAAGATTGTCCACTCTGGCCCTTGTTTTTTCCTCTTAATGTTAAGCATAATAATTCTATTGTTTTTGTCTAATTAAAAAAAAAAAAAAAGATGAATGTTTCCTGTTTGGCAATTTTGCACCTATAAGTTTACCTTTGGAATAATAATCTGGAATTTATACTAACCATGTATTTACCAATCCAGGTAAAATTTGTTCCAAATTTCAGTTAAGAAGAGTTGTTTTCTATTAATTTTTTTGTTAAAACTATTTGGTTTATCTGTTTATTCTCGAACCAAATCTTTAGTTTCAATGCCTTTTTCTTTGAATTTTATACTTGAATTATTTGATACATAATTTTCTATTTTTGAATCATTGATTCATTTGTTTTCTTAAAAAAATTACGAAGACGCCTCTATATGAAGACATTCAAGAGACTTGTAGAATATAGTTATTTTACCGTTCAACTTAGCTTTTGCATATCGTTATATAGTTTAACTTTTCGGCCACATATTGTTAATTCATTTATTATATCAGTTCAAACTTTATTTTTTCTTTGCCCTCGTAATCTTGGCATATTAGAGCATGCTCCACATATTTACTTGGGAAAAGTTGAAGTGTCCTTGGTTATTAGTTTTTACAAAAGATGTGTTGATTTCAGACTGCGATGATAACAATACTTTCTTAATTGATTGGTACTATCTTTTAATTTTATAGATTTATAGATGGGATTTTCTAAGTGTAGATTTGGAAATTTATACGAGGAAATACCATACCAAGTGAGTTTTATCATACTTTTAGCTAATTCTACTCTACTTTTCTCCACTCCCCTTCCTTCTCCCCTCAATCCAAATGGGCTTAGTCTTGGAAACCAATTTCTTTGTTATCCATATATATATTTGGTGATTTCCCTCCCTGCAAAGGCCATGGTGGGTGTTAATCACTTCAAAGAAATACATAGTATAATTGGAATTGAAAGTTTAGATAAAAGGAATTCAAGGGTTTCAACACTTTAATATTAAGGGCTATACAAAAAGTCTACAAACCTAGGATGATATACTAGCATGTGCTCTTAGAATGGGTATTTAGTAGTCATTCACATTAAGAATAACATATGCCATATGTTGGGTTCAATTTAGCATAAAAGCTCAAAAACCCCACTGCATCTAGACTTGTAAATGTAGACTATCGCAAAAAATTTGCAATTGTGCTACAGTGTGATTCTAAATGTAGAATTGCACTGTAGCTCAATTGTAAAACCAAAAACATTATTTTATTCTTTTTCTCTCTTAACTGTCTCCCAGCTTTCCCACTCTCTCAACTCTCTCCTATGTCTCTCTCTCTCTCTCTCAAATTTCTCCCTCTCCATTTGCTCTCCCTCAGGCAACTGTTGGCCACCATTGCCCAGTAACACCAAGCCTAGGCCGCCATTGGCCACTGTCTCACCTAGCATGGTCTGATTGTGGTAGATTGTGGAAGATCATGGCAGATCGGTGCCCAAACTCTCAGCCTCTCTCTTCGATCTAGTGGGTTTGTGGTGGGTTAGTGGTGGAGATCGTGGTAGATCGATGGTGGGTTTCATTAGAGGTGTGGGTTATTTTGGCATGGGTTTCTTTGGCGGTGTGGTTCAGGTGGTGGGTTTTGTTTGGTGTGGGTCAGGTGGGTTATGGTGTGGGGATTGCTGTCGGCGTGGTGGAAATTGGCACGAAGCTGTGGTGGCCATGGAAAATCGGCATGGAGTTGTGTGTGTGGCTCTGTTGTTGGCTTTAATTGGTCTCTGTTAGTGGTTTTTTTTTTGGATTGTTGGGGTCTAAAAAGTTATAACACCAAGGCCCAAAATAGTATAGTAGGTGAACCCCATATAAAAGGATTGAGATCATCACAAGAGAAAAGGATGGTAGGCCCAAGTCCATTACAAAAAGATTTTAAGCCTAGAACCCGTGAAAGGAAAGGCCTTAGGGCCCATGAAACGAAGGAAGAAAGGAGAAAAGCCCAGCCTGTCAAGATCAAAATCAAAGGGAGTCCAATGGGAAGAATTGGGTCGGGACACCTAGAGGCTGCCAAGGGCTCGAGATCCTTGAGATGTGCAGCACAGCTAGGATGAGATTGAGACAGCTTAAAAATAAAAAAAGCACTAAGAAACACAAGTAACAAAGAATAGATACGTCTTTCTCAATCACCCAATGATGCAGAAAGGAACTAGAAGACTTGGAGAGTAACAATTCATGAATAAGGAGCTGTTATCTCGGGCAACCTAGAAAGAAGAACTATAAGGGGAAGTAATTGGAAAAACCTTTAACATGGCAGGAATGGACACGGTTCACCCGGGAAAAATGACAAAAAGAAGGATAGCCAAAAAAGCTAGGTCTGAAAAGGTAAGGTTTAAAAGCCTTGAAGGAAGAGAGAATGGAAGTTAGCCTTCTAAGGACACCCTAGAATGGAAAGTCAACAATAGACTTTTAGGGAAACAGCACCAAAAGAAGAAAACTATGAGAAACAAGGAAAGGACTAGCCATCAGAGTGGCTGGCACAACAGGAGCTTTAGTACCCAAGTGAGCAAAGGAGTGGAATCAGTAGTACTCCGGAACCTTAGAATGACACTATAAAAGGGGAAAGCAGCCCACATTGAAGGATTCATCAAGAGTGAATCAGAACAGAATTATTGAGAAAATTCTGTCAAAAAACTCAAAGAAAGTAGTAAAAGAAAAAGGAATATTGCCCGGTATCCCAAAACAACCACTATAGAACATACTTAGATTCAAAGGGATTCAAACTTTGCAAGTCTTAGAGGCTTAGATAAGCCATCTAAGTCTGTAATTTTTTAGCTTTTTTGGACTTTGTGACATGTCTTAGTGAGTACATTGTAATTTACAACTAATAAAAGTAATGAAATATTTCACAGTGTTTTAAGGATCCTTAACAATTATTTTGTCTCTCTCTTTATTACATTGTTCCTTTACTGTTCTTGCTATTCAATACATATATACTCATGCTTGCTAGTATGCACGCATTGTAGGATTTTTGTTCTGTGCACCACTTGGTTAGTAAACAGTCTATTTAGCTGTGATGAACCAAGTCCAGTCCCTTAAAACAACAACTAAAAGGCCCAGGGTCCTTGCTTTAACTTGGGCTTGGACAATGTCCAAAAAAGGACCTTCACATGGGTTTTTTGGTATATGTGGGGTGTTTTGATACAATGCTTTGATGGTTTTTTTTTTTTTTTTTTTTTTAAATTTTTTTTTAACATGGTTTTACTTTTGGTTTGATGATCCAATGGTGGTGCTAGGATATATGGGGGGTGGCAGTGTGTTCATTGTAGTGGTGATCTTTTAGACCCAGAAAAATGAAGAGGAAGAGAGACTGAGGGAAAAGACAGAGATAGGAGAGGAAGAGAGAGAAAGAAGTTGCGAAATTAATATTTTAATGAATAGATGATGAAAATAAGAAATAGGATGTTAGGAGTATTGTAAAATTGTATGGTATAATTGATAAAGTAGTTTTTTGGAATGGTAAAATAGGATGAGATAGCATTCCCGAATGTGAATGCTCAATTACAATGTAGTGAGCTTATGAACAGTTGTTACAAATTTCAAGTATTTTATAATACTCTTTAGGTATATGCTATCTTTTATCATATGTCTTTTTAGGAACTTGAACCAATTGAAGAGATATAAACTATTTCAGCATCATATGTTTGTAAAATTTCTATCTAAATATTAATTTGGTATTTTAGACAATGCAATTCTTTCATTCGTCTTTGGAATACATGATTCCAATGCAATCCACGTGGCTTTGTATGCAATATTGAATATAATTTCATGTCATATTTGATGTATAATTAAAAATTTAATATCACATTTCGTGTGCATCGCACGGGCTAATTACTTGTGGTAAATAATAACATAAAAAGAACTAGCCATAGTCAATTCGGTTGATCTAAAAGTTATTTTATATTTATTCTGTTTTGATTCACATAGTGACATATAGATTTCTAGTTTACTACCAATTACTAGATGTGGCAAACGGGCAAGTTGGGTCAAGTTAATCATGTTTCAGGTTGGGTTAACCTGTATTTTTCATATGAATTTTTATTAGGCGTAAATACACTTTTAGTCCCTACATTTTGAGTCCATTTCTATTTTGGTCTTTATTTTTATTTTTTTATTTTACCGCTTTTAGTCCCTAAAATGAAAAACGCATTCTATTGGTTCCTACTGTCATCTCATTAACGGAAATTGCTGATGTGGCAAACAAAGTGCACTGTTGGCACAATAAATGCTGACGTGGCCATTAAAATTATATTTTAAAAAATATTTGGCAATTAATAAATGCCACATCAGCTTAGAAATTTAAAAATTAATTTATCAATTTTAACAAAAAAAGAAGAAGAAGAAGGAAAAAATAGAATTAAAAATCAACAACACATGAATTCAGATTTAACGTCCTTTTCATTAAGAACACAAGAGCATAAACCCAGAAAATCAAACACAAGAACATAAGAAAATCAAACCCAGAAAATCATAAATGAATATCGTACAAAACAAAATCAATCCATATATATACATAAACCAAATTATCCAAAAGAAAAAATAGATTTAAAT
The DNA here is from genome assembly GCA_030445155.1 of Quercus variabilis. NCBI lineage: Eukaryota > Viridiplantae > Streptophyta > Magnoliopsida > Fagales > Fagaceae > Quercus > Quercus variabilis. Next base: position 27,481,547 of record CP129450.1, on the reverse strand, counting down.
CTGTAAATTTAATCAATACATCATGAACAAAATATCTATAAATTCTAATAAACCCAGCTCAATCCTCAAGCATACCAACAACAACAAATAAATCTTTTGTCTTTTTTGTGTTCTTCATCTCTGTCTCAGTGGTTAATCTTTTGTTTTCTCTGATAGCTGATCTTGTGCATCCTTGTTCAATTTATCCGCAAACTCCTTGGACTTTTCAATACCCATTAGCTTTGGATAAGTGACCTTATCTGCCACCAAGTCTTTCCCAGCTATTTTCCCCAATTCTTGAGATGATTTTGTCACATCAAGAATATCATCCCACCAATTGATACAACAACCCAATATACCTTGAAAAATTCCTTAACTTTTCAACCTCTTTGTGAGACCCACCTCACAGAATTGCTCCTAAAACCACAACAGCTTCAAGCAACGCTGCCGTTTTGTGTAAATGGATAAACTCAAGGTGTTCCCAACCCACATCGAAAAGTCCCTCAGAACATATATCAACCATTTGGCTTGCAACAAGTCCTTCTATCCCAATCAACCTCGCGAGCTCTCCGATGGCTCTAATAACTCTCGCCGATGGCACATCCATCGTAGACACTGCTATGTGCTCAAAAGTGATGGCTAAAAGCACATCACTGGCAAGAACCGTGACCTCCTCCTCCACCCGAAACCCACCTTCAGTCACCTCCACCTTCACCTTGAGCTTGGAGACTGTAGAGAGAGAGAGCTTGAGATTTTCAGAGAGAGAAAGAGAGAGCTCAAAGATTTTGTTTGAGCTTTTAAAATTTAAATTTTATGTTGTGTTTGGTTGCCAAGAAAGTTTAATAGAAATTGAGGAAATTACTCAAAAAATATCTCAATCTTTAATATTCAAAAGTGAACTCGTTTTTGTTTTTTTGTTTTAAATTATTTTATTTCAATTTAAATTAAAATAGAAACTCCATTGAACAAGGCCTGGCCAGTAACTGTTGTCCCTTTGAAGCTCTAAAAAGACGAAAGCCTCTCTTTCTCTCTCCCTCTCTATCTGTGCAACAAAACACCCAGAAAGTGAGTGAGGAGAGAAAGAGTTTCCACGCAAAGATGGTTGATGCAGTTATAAAAAAAAAAAAAAATTGATGAATTAGAAATTCTTTGTTTTAAAAACTTTAAATTAAAATGCTGAAGTGGCATATTTTAAATACTAAATAATTTTTTAGTATTATTTTAGTGGTCACATTAGCATTTATTGTGTCAATAGTGCACTATGTTTGCCACATCAGCAATTTCCATTAGTGAAATGACGGTAGGGACCAAAATAGAATGTGTTTTTCGTTTTAGGGACTAAAAGCGGTAAAATAGAAAAGTAGGGATCAAAATAGAAATTGACCCAAAATATAGAGACTAAAATTGCATTTACGCCTTTATTTATTTATTTAAGAAAAAAAAAATGTATTTGCCATTTGGAAAGCCATGCAGAAAATTACTTGATGTAAAATGCACTACATTACTTTGAACTCACCACTCATATAAAAAAATGAGCTTAACTAAACAAATTAATAATTGTTTAATAATTTTAAAATTAAACAAATCCCATCGTTACTAACCAAAACAAAATAGCACAAAAGATAAGCAAAACAGATAAACGAGTTTCATTTCTACACAATATCAATATCCCAAAACATAAAACAAAATTACTAATTTTACAATCTTGAAAACTAATTTTATAATATATTATCAATTGTGGTTGACATTCTATTTCTTAAACTATATATTAAAGTTTGATTGTTTATTTATTTATACATGGTCTCTTTTATGACTATCATGTCATTGTTAAACAACAAATACTCCATGAAATATCATAATTTATTTTGAAAAGCCGTTTATTTTGAGCAAGAATTGTTAAAATATATGCCTAAGCATTTATGCTAATTTCATTGATACTTTGGCTTAAGTCTTTTCATATATATGAATATTTCTCATACAAGTCTATAATTTTAAATGTATGTTTTTAACTCTAAAGTAACCAAGTTATCTTGGCATGTATTTTTTTATTTGATATTTAAAAATCGTTACTCATTACAGAATGCCTTAACTATTATTCTAAAAAAAAAAAAAAAAAAAAAAAATATTTGTATGCAGTTATGTAAAGGTCTCAATTTTCTTCTTAAAGCTCACGACAAGCAATTGAACCAATATTGTCTTAATTTTAATTTTTTTTTAACCAAAAAAATAGTTTCACAAAATGGTTCGAGTCATGGGTCGACTCAAGTTGACCCATAAAAAATGGGTTGGGTGACGGGTCAACCTGTTTTGCTTTGGGTCAAAAAGTTTGAGTTTGGGTTGGGAGCAAATTCTGACCCGTTTTGCTATGTCTACCAATTACAAAATCACAACTTATAGTTTCATTTAAATTATGGCTTCAACCGGCAAAGCTATATTATTCTTTTACTAGTATTGTTTTTAAAGAACAATGTTAAAGACAAAAAAAAAAGAAAAGTATATATATAGCAAGTCTTAGGTATAGTACTTAGGTGCTGTTTCTTAGATTCCTCTTTTAAGATTTTTCCATATGGATTTTTTCTCATGGATGGAAGTATTTTTTTAGTTAAGTGCCCATATGGTTGAATCTCAAGAGAGGAATCTAAGAAACAGCACTTAAGATACTGTACCTAAGTTTTGTCCATATATATATATATATATGAGATGGGTTCAAGTTACAATTTGTACAATATCATAAGAGTTACACATTTTTTAAACCATTGATTTCCATTAAATCTAATGGTTAAAAAAAGACTAGTGTCATGTCATTAAGTCATTAAATTCTCTTTCTAAAAATAAACAAAAAGTCATTACTCTCTCTCTCTCTCTCTCTCTCTCTCTCTCTCTCTCTCTCTCTCTCTCTCTCTCTCTCTCTCTCTCTCTCTCTCTCTCTCCATGAACTCCACCAATGGACGCACATAACTCACAATCCCAAATAGAAGCTCTTCCTGCCCATAACCCAAAATAAAAAAGGTGTTCCAAGGTACCATATATACATTGTAATGGTGTTCCTATGACAACTAGTTAACACCTTAACATTTTCACCCTAAAAACCTAAACACCAGTACCTAATTCTTTGTTTCTTAAATTTACTCTAATTTTCCTATAAAGTGGCATTTATTGAAGACCCAAAAGAGCATGTAAAGGAACAATCAATTTCTTAAAGGCAATTGGTATGGAAATTTGAAGGAAAGAATTTAGACAAACAAGATGGCCCACAATGGTTATAACCATCATGATGAAGAGGCTAATTACGTTCTAACTGATTACATGTTCAATGATTATTCAAAATCATTTGGCAACAATTTGAACGCCAATTACTTATTTGGCGAACCACCTGATGGATTACAAGATTGAAAAAGGTTAGGAAAAGTAGAGTAAATTTAAGAATTTAAAAAAGCCAATTCAATAGCTTCTTTTTTTTTTTTTTTTTTTTTTTTTGGGACTGAGTCATGTGTGTCCATTAGAGGAGTTCATGGGGTCCAAGCATATGAGAGAGAGAGAGGGAGAGAGAAAAGACAACGGTGGAGGGTGAAAGAATTTAATGACTTTTTGTTTATTTTTAAAAGGGAATTTAATGACTTAATGACATGACGCCAATCTTTCTTTAACTCTTATGGAGTTACACTAAGTATAAGTTGAACCTTTCTCTCTCTCTCTCATGCAAGTTTAAAAGGAGATTGAGAGACATGAACACTACTTAAGAAAAGACAATTTTTTTCTTTTTTTAGAAAAATGACAAAGAATTGAGGTAATATTTTATGGTTGGTGCAGATATCACTTTTATATAAGTTTATTATTAATTTTTATAATATAACAAATTACAACATACCATCTCAAAACATGTGGGAAAAAAAAATTGTTAATAGTACTAGAATGATTGCTTTCGACATGTCAACCCATTTTTAGAATTATTGCTTTCTGACATATCATTACATTTTTGTCATGTGTGGTTTACCCTTCTTTCTTCTTTCTTGTTAAGGTACAATAAAAAGAAAGTAGAAGAAAATTATGCAAAATATTGAGAGAGAGATGAAAACATATCATTCATTTTGAGCAATACACAAAAGAAAAATTAATAACATTTTTTTTTTTTATAATAATTGAGTTGATAAGTTTTTACTGATTCTCATTTGGGTTTACTAAAAAACATCATTTTTTTTTTACTAACAATATGCCACATTAGAAGTTGTCAAATTTTAGTAGAAATTTTTGTATCTATAGACTTTCTCTTCATTGTTTTAGTGAGTTTGAGTAATGTTACACACAAAAAAATTCCACAACAATTTTTACAATAATTAAGTTGGCAAATATTTACTGATACTTATCTCGATTTATTACTAATATCACTTTTTTACTTATTACTAATAATCTATTACATTAGCAAGACTTTCTCATTAGTGAGTTAGCTGTGATGTTGTACAAAAGAGGACAATATAAAACCCCTTTTATATTTATAAACTTGGAAGGAAAAAAAAAAAAAAAGCCTTTTATATATCCACTTCCCTTTATAGCCACGTAAAAGAAAATAAATGTTCGCATCTTTTTTTTAATTACTTCATATTCTTTTGTAGAATGTCAAGTGACAACCAAAAGAAGAAAAAAAAATGTTTAAAACATGAAGTGGAGAGACCGATGTTTGCAGGTTAGGCAAACAAGAATATAGTTATTCTTCATTCTCAAAAAAAAAAAAAAAGAAAAGAAAAAAAAAGAAAAAAGAAAAGAAAAGAATATAGTTATTCTTCAGCAATAATTTCCAACCAAATAAACTATCTTTTTTCTTTCTTAAATAAAAAAGGAAAAAGAAAAAGAAAGAAATTATCTGGGCCCAATTAAACGTGTCTTATTCTTAAAGCCTTAAGAAGGATCGTAGATTCGTAGTACATAAATAGGCTTGAAATAAAATATGATTCATTACAGTATTTTATGTTTGACTATTCCGTAATTTATAAAACATAAAATGTTTACAACAATTTATGAATTGTTCCATCGCTTGCAGTGGCAACTTTAAGAATTTTGTTCAGCGGAGTCATTAAGAAACTTGAACCAAACAAAATTTAATAAAAAAAATTGAGTATATTGAGTTATTGACGAAAAAAGAGAAACACAAATATATGAAGTTTTACAATTTTCTTATGAGTTTTCATATTTTAAAATCATTACAATATAGTTTATTATCAATTATCATTATTTATTGTTAATGTTGGTAAGTGTGGCCATTTTATTTTATTAAGTTTGTATAACATTTTTAATTTTTAGGAAGTTTTCTTTATTTATTTGTCATTATTTTTATAAAAAAAATTTCAAATTAAATAACAAAACTTAGCCCATTGTTCCTGTATTAAATTGGCCAACACAGCCACATTTATCCATATATAAATAATACTCTAAGTATCTACATAACTAATAAAACACTTAAAAAATGACTAATTTTACTATTTTGGTTCTTGAATCACTAACTTCATAACAAAAATTTATTTAACATGATAATAATATACACACATGTAACAAATTCTCTGTATTTTCTAATTATTAAATTATATAAAGTTATATTATATTTGTAGTACACAACACACATTCACATGCATTACAATTCACACAAATAACCTAATAAAAAATAACACACACAATTAGTATTAGACACACTTACACACATATAACATAAATTTATAACAAAAAGAGACATCTACGACTTACAAACATTCTCTTTTTACTCTTAGAGAGACGTGTGATCTATGTTGTTATTTGATTTTGGGCTGGGTTAATATATGGTTATGGTGTGTAAAATTTAAATGAAAGTGTACAAACATATCTTTAGAGGTAAATTATACTATTAAAAAAAAATTATATATAAATTAAAAAACAAATCAAGTCAGGGGGTTCAATTGAACCCCCTGAGCATAGAGTAACGCTGCCCATGATCGCTTGTGACCCGCATTTTTCATAAGTTAAAAAACAAAAACAAAAAAAAAAAAGGTATGGATTTCAAACTTTTGTTTTGACAAGATGGATTCCAAACTCTTAAAGGAAGATAAAGTTCACATAAAAAAAAAAAAGGAAAATAAGTTTTTCATTGATGCAATTTTATTGTCCTCGAGTTCTAATTGTCAATTGTCATTAATCATGCACTCAGGGGGGGCCAAAAAATAGATTGAAATTAATGCAATTTTATTGTCCTCGAGTTAAGGATATGCATGTGATTAATTATCATGCGGCAATAGTCAATCTAGTACTAATAAAATAGTAATTCACTTAGGTTTCATTTAGGAGTTCATAAGGGAATGGAATTGAATTGAATGGAATGATCATAAGGAAATGAAAATGAATGGAATAGAATAGAATGTATTTAAGTAAGGGAAATGAATGGAAAAGAATAGAATGAAATGTAATTAAGTAACCTTGATTAAATGTTTTAAAATAAATGAATGGAATAGAATGAAAATGAATAGAATGTAAGTAATCTTGTTTGTGAGTAATATAGAGGGAATAAAATAAAATCATTTTATGATAATATTACTATTAGACATCTATTTTAAAATAAAAGGTTGAATATATAGGAGTATTTTGGGAGTTTCAATAAAAAATTCATTAAATCTAGTTCCATTCCCTCTTATTCCTCCAAACTTTGGGGGGGAATGAAAATTTGAGATTTTAAGGAAATAGAGATGAATGAATGTACCCTTCTACACATTCCATTCCTTTTCACTTAAATTTCTAAATAAGGGAATGAATTTTCCATTTTCTCCATTGAAACTCCCAAATAAGGGAAGGGAAGAATATTCTAAAATTATTATTTTCATTAATTTTCATTCCATTCTATTCCCTCCATCCAAATGAGAGCTTAGGAAACAAGGCACATGATTCTTAGTGACCAAAAATCCAAAATGGAAAATTACTCATTATTATTGCATTGTCCAAATATAATTTATTTTATTTCCTTTAAAAAAAAAATTATAACTTATTTCATCCTATTCCTTGCACATAAAAATAGAAGTACTAGACAATACTTTGTTTCTCCAATAATAATAATAATAATAATAATAATAATAATAATACTAGTCAAGATTCAATAGTTTTTTTTTTTTTGAAAACCAAGACTCAATAGTTTGGAAACTTACTGATGTTTTAATAGAGAGTTTCAATGTTTAACCTAAATTATACATGAGATGAATTCAAGTTACACTTAGTATAACTCCATAAAAGCTACACCTTTTTATGACCATTGATTTTTATTAGTTTTAATGGTTAAAAATCACCTCTTTCCACCTCATCTTGCATAATTAGTAGTAGCATTTTTTTTTTCTCTCTCCCTATTTATTACATTTATAGTCATCTAAATGATGAGAAGAAAAGGGGGAAAAAAAAACTGAAAATTTGATGCCACCCTCTTTGATGGACTAGTTTTGGTATTGTGGCATGAATGAGAAGGAGCTTGAGGAGGTAGACTCAATTGTAGTGGCCTTAAAGCAACTTTTATTCATTTTCTCTAATTTAAAGAGATCAAAGACATCTATGATTTAGGCATGGCTATGATTTTCCTCATCTTACTAAGCTTCAATTCTCTAAATTTTGATCAAATTTTCATTAAGACTAGAATACCCCCATTTAAGGGTGGCAATTCGTGTTCGCGTGTCAGGTTCGTGTCATGTCAACTCATCAGTATTCGACTATATAGATTAACACTAACTCGACATGTTTATTAAACGGGTCAGATTCCTCAACCCTAACACAACCCATTTATTAAATAGGTCAGCTATGTCGACCTGTTTATATGATTTTATAAAAATGAAAAAACAAAATTATGAAAAAACAAACAAATAAATATTTTTAATATAAAATTTACAACTAATGAGTAACTACATCATAAATAATCATTTAAAACTAAAGTATATCTCAATATCACAAATAACCAATCACAATATGTCAAAGAAAATAAATCACAACAATTAATAAGATTATGTACCTAGAGTTTGAATGATATATTGGTAAAGTTCCATTTAATTAACAGGTCAAACAAGTTTTATGCGTTCAAAACTAACCCAACCTGTTTTTTAAACGAGTCAGTGTTATCAACCCGAATATGATACGAACCCATTAAGCCTCAACCCATAACCTGCTAATTTCGTGTCGTGTCATGTCGGGTTCATGAATCGTGTCCAATTTTGCCACCCTTACCCCCATTTCATTGTTAAGTGACAAAGGACTCTAACAAGTAAAAAAATTTAATATTTTTGGCCTTAATCAGTGTTAGACTCATATCTAAAACTAAATTATACTTCTGAATTTAACTAGCTAAATTTAACATGTAGCTCTAGTGACTTGAGTGGGTCAGTGGAGGAGGAGGAGGTGAGCTCAAAGAGGCCTAGGCAGATGAGAGAGAGAGAGAGAAGAAGAAGAAGAAGACGGCGAGAGAAAGTGGAGCTTAATGACTTTTATAAAAAATATATAAAGGCATTAATGACTTATGTTTGACATCACTTATTTTTAGAAAGTTGATAACTTGACAATTAGTATTATTTACCATTAAATCTTATAGAAATATCACTAGTTAGAGAAATGTGTAACTCATGTTAAGTTACACCAGGTGTAATTAAGGAAATTATTGTATGCTCCCAGAGTACCATAAATACGTACTCCTTTCTCTCATATGAATGACGAGTCCTACTAATTAAATTCAGGGTGGAACTCACTATTTATGTGAGAGGGAGGAGTATGCATTTATGGTACTCCGGGAGTACACAATAGTCATGATTGGACCATGTGTTTTGTAAATTTTATTTGGGCAAATTACAACTTACCTACCTATAGTTTGACCGAAATTTAAGTTGTTTACTTGTGGTTTGAAATTTTACACTTTACCCACCTGATATTTGATCGAAATTTAAGTTGCTTACCTGTGGTTTGAAATCCCATGATGCAAGTGTTCTACTAGATTCTTTTTAATCTTAATTGATATTGTATTTTATGTTTTTTTTTTTTTTTTTTTGTGTTTTTGTGTTTTTAAAGGAGATAGACATAAAAGTATAGTAAAATTACATGTTTAGCCCCATTTTAAACAAATGTGGGTTGCGGAATTCTAACTAAACTAACCTCAGGTAGGTAAAGTGTCAAATTTCAAACCACAAGTAGGCATCTTAAATTTCAATCTAACCACAAATGGGTAAGTTGTAATTTTTCCATTTTATTTTATTTTATTTATAGATTTGATAGAATTTCAACCATGTGATTGTTTCATTGTGATTGCTTTCTATCATCAAGCTAAAACACCAATATGTTTTTGGTGTAGATAGAGTTCCATAGATCTCTTATTCAATAACAAAGAGACTTTATCTTCTTCTTCTTCTTCTTTTTTTTTGAGCAGCCAAATCAAAGACCTGGGCAATTTATTCCCCCCCCCCCCCCCCCTAAAAAAAAACCTTAATGAACATCACGCAACACTAAAGGGGCAATATCAACTGGCAAGTCATTCAGCCAAACTTGGACCTTAACATCTGACTTAGCTTTCTTAGTGAGAGCATCAGTTACAGAATTACAACTACGACTAACATGAACAAATTCTACAAACTGAAAAATAGCAGAGTGCCTCCTAATATCATCTAAGATGTTGCCAAAACTAGCCATCTCACCTGCACCATGAAGAAGAGCATTTATGATGACTACAGAATCTCCTTCAAACACGACTCGAGTGAGACCAATCTCCAATGCAAACTAAACATCCTTCAAACAAGCTAAGGCTTCTAAATCCTCCACTGATTGGGCCATGGGAATGGATGAGGACAGGGCGCCCACGGCCTTCCCTTCATCATTATGGACAATGACACTTATGCCCACCAAACTAGAAAAACACCATGGCATTGAAGCTTACCTTATAGCAATGAGGATTAGGAGGCCGCCACTACTGCATAAGAGGTGGACAGGGTGGAACAGGCTCCTCCGTTTGAGCTTGGAGAAATTCTTGTAAAAAACTCCTTGCCAAATGTTAGCTACAGGAAGGGTAGGATGACCAAAATGGATTACATTACGCCTATTCCATAGGAACCATGCAATGGTAACAAAAATCTCTGCTCTAAACTCCTTTCGACAAAACAGGAATATGGAAAGTAATTCACTAAAAGAGCTAGGTTGTGACGGCACTGATTGGTGGAACCATTCCAGAGTAGGCTACACTCTCGAAATGACTTCACAAGACCAAACTGCATGAAGAGTGTCTTTAGGGAGAACATTACATAGTGCACAGCTCGCACTTGGGACGATGTGACGCCAATAAAGGTTCACCATTGTTGGCAAAGCATTATTGCAAATTCTCCACACAAAATGCTTTATTTTGTTGCAGACCTAAAGCTACCAAATGCCCTTCCAAAATTTTTTATGGGTTTCTAGGTCATAGCTACCTGCATTAGAAGATGAATCACAAGAAACTAACATTTTATAATCACTACTAGTAGTGAACATACCAGACGGCGTGTGCGCCCAAATAATATGATCAATGGGGCATCGAATACTCAAAGGGATACCCAAAATAATATTAGCTTCATGGGGCAAAAACAGTTGCTGCACAACCTCAGTTTTCCATGCTCCTCTGTCTTGATCAATTAGGGAGCAAACTTTCGAATCAGGAGCTAGTAGTGGAAGAGGTGAGATGACTGAACAGTTTGCATGTCCAAGCAGCCACCTATATTCCTTAGTTTGCATAGACTCCCCTATCCCTATGTACCAAACCATCCCTTTTCAAATCACATCCCTAGCACTAATTATGCTTTTCCAAGCATAGGACCCCGAGCTTGAATCTTGTGCTTCTAGTATGGAGCATTCTAGAAAGAATCGAGCCTTAAAAACTCGATGGCATAGAGAATCAAGATTCTTAATCAATCTCCGCACTTGTTTAGCCAATAAGGCATTATTAAATTTTTTGATTTCTTTAAACCCCATCCCACCAACTTCTTTAGCTTCACATAAGCACTCCCATTTCACCCAATGAGCTTTTTGGTGCTCTCCACTATACCCCCACCTAAATTTGCGAATCAAGACTTCCAACTCCTTAACAAGCCCCCTAGGGAGTTTAAAACAACTCATAGTATAAGTTGGTATTGCCTGAATTATTGACTTGATCAATACTTGCCTACCCGCCTGAGATAAGATTTTTTCTTTCCACTTTTGAAGCTTTTTCCACACCCTTTCCTTAATGTAGATGAAACTTTGTTTTTTTTCCCCTACCCACTAATGTCGGCAAACCTAAATACTTCTCAAATTGGCGAATAGATGGGACAGCCAAAACCTGTTGAATCTAAACTTGTACCTCATAAGGGGTGTTAGAGCTAAAAAAAGATATTAGTTTTCTCACGATTAATATTCTGACCTGAACCTCTCTTATAGATAGCCAGAATATCAAGAATTTTCTGTCATTCTGCTTCTTTAGCACTGCAAAAATAACACACTATCATCTGTAAAAAATAAATGTGAGACCTTTGGGCCATTTCTACAGAGAGCCACCCCCCGAATATGCCCCTCCACTTCAGCTTTATTCAATAAACTTTGCAATCCCATGGCACTCTTAAGGAAAAGGTAAGGCGACAGATGATCACCTTGGCGAAGACCACGACTAGGTTTGATATTACCAATAGGTTGCTCATTAAGAAGAACAGAATAGGAATCTGAACTAATGTAAGACATGATGAGATTGACCAATCTTTTCTCTAGCCCGAGATACTTCATAGCTCGTTCCAAAAATTCTCATTCGACCCTATCATAGGCTCTACTCATATCAAGCTTAAGCGCCATCTGACTCGCCTTCCCATTTGTTTTCTTTTTAAGATAATGAAGAGTTTCAAAGGCCACAGGTACATTATCTGAGATAAGCCTACCTGATAAGAATGCACTTTGGGATTACGGAATAGCACTGGCTAGGAATTTTTTCAACTGGTTCACCAACACCTTAAAAATCAATTTATAGACCACATTACAAAGGCTAATGTGACGAAAACCAGCTACTTTTTTGGGTGTTTTACTTTTGGAATCAAGGCAATAAAAGTGGAATTAATTGACACTGGTACCACACTGGAATTAAGAGCATTAAGAATGACTGATGTTACATCACCACCCACAATATGCCTAAAAGACTTATAAAAAATAGGAGACATACCATCAGGTCCAAGAGCAGTAAGTGGAGCCATTTGATCAAGGGCCAACCTCACCTTATTAGCATGAAAGTCTCGGCCAAGCATCCCAACAGCCTCCTCAGATATGGTTGGGTGAATGCCATTCAGAATATCGTTGAAACTTGAAGGATTTGATGTGGTATAGATGTCCCTGAAATATTGTTCAATAATACCACCCATTCGGCCCTTGTCTTCACTCCTCGCCCCCTCACTATCCTCCAAACTAGTAATGAAGTTTCGGCGGTTCCTTTGATTTGCCCTACAATTGAAATATCGAGAATTGCTATCTCCTTCCTTAAGCCAAGCATTTCGGGATTGCTACTTCCACATGCATTCTTCTCTATTTTTCAACCTTTGGATCTCTTCCCTCAGCATATAAATTCTCCTCGGATTAGTCCTATAATTATTGCTTGTTTCAGCTTCTTGTAACTCTTTAAGTTTCTTATTCAAAGAATTACGAACATGCCCAAAACATTTTTTGTCCCACACCTTTAAATTGAGTTGACAAGCCAAGATCTTTTGATGAAAACCCCAAATCAATTCGGACATAACTTGCTCATCCCAAGAATCTTTAATCATTGATTCACAAGATAAATCTTTTAGCCACATTGCTTCAAACTGGAATGGTTTACCTTTCCTATAGAAGTGTTTGAATTTAAAGTCTCAACGAAGCAAAAGCGGTTTATGGTTAAAATGGAAAGCATCTAAATGATGAATATGAGAAGTGGGGAATTGCAAAATCCAATCAATGGTTGCTACACCTCTATCCAGTCAAATCCAGGTGTTTTGATCACCCAGTCTATGATTACACCAAGTGAAAGGGTAACCATTGAAGCCAAGGTCTTTCAGTCTACAGTAATCCAAAGCATCCTTGAAACTCTACATTTGTCGTTCCGGTCTATCCAACCATCCCAATTTCTCATCCGCAAACAAAATTTCATTGAAGTCACCCAGGCAAACCCAAGGCAAAGATGAACGGTGGCTCAAATCTCGAAGGAGAGACCAGGAGTTTTCCTAGCTGGCTATATTAGGGGTCTCTATAGAAACCTGTGAAATGCTAGGCATCATCCACTCATTGGTTAATAATAGCATCAATGTGGTGATTGGAAAAAGACTAGACATCCACATCGAAATCTGGCTTTTAATAGAAAGCAAGGCCACCACCTGAATTGACATGAGGAATAAAGAAAAGATTAGTAAATTGAATCCTTTGACCAATTCTTTCTAAAGTAGATTTATCAGCTTTGGTTTCCATTAAGAAATCCTACTTAGGATCTTTTGTAGTCATTAGGGCAACTACTTCATCCTCTGTTTATGGGTTCCCAAGCCCACGACAGTTCCAGTTAAGGCAACTCATTATGACTGGTGGTGCTAGAACCCAACAACCACCTTATACTTTTAGCCATCCTCTTGACTACCATTGTCCATACATTGTTTCTTTCCCTCCATCTGCACATCTATCTCCATGCTCATGTTGCATTTCCCATAATTATTTTTCTCCCGCTCAGACCTAGTCCCACTTCCTATTGTATTCCCCTGCACAGAATGTCCCACCTCATGACTATTCTTTTCCACCCTTTGGAAAATTGTGCTGTGGGCTTAAGATTGGCTAAATTGTCACACAAGGGGCTTGGGTGGTCTGCACTAAGCACAGGGATACCCGTGCCATCATGCCTCTCCACTGGCACTTGGTAACTGGTGGATTCCTCAATTGATAGATTGATTACATTCTTCTCCAACCTTGCAGCCTGAACCTCTAAAACATCCCTACTATCACTTGTCGCCATGCTTTCACTATCTGATATGCAACCTTGACCTGCCTCCTTTGTTATGGATGCCATGGGTTTTGACACCATGGCATGCTTCACTTCAACACAACCCCTCTGTCTGAATGAACCCGATCCTTCCATGGAGTTTGTATGAAACCCCACCCGTTTTACCATGAGTTTGGGCTTGTCGTTGCTTTTGTTTCATCCAAGGAGCTTGAGTGCGATCAACCCCCGAAATCACAGCCATTGACTTCCTTGTAGCTCTAACTCCATCTGCCCGTAACTAGTCACCATATTATTGGTCCTCTCTTCTCAACTGACCTATACTGCGAAGCCACACCTCACATTCTCTATCACCATGGCCAACTTGCCCACACCAATAACAAAAATTTGGAAGACGCATATATTTTAATCCCACCCATCCCACTAGTTTCCCTTCATTCCAAAGCTTACAGCATCGTTGTAAAGGCTGAGAGATATCTAACTTGATTCTCACCCTTAAAAACTCTCCCCCCGATCTGTCATCCTCGGGGTCAGCCACCTATAACACTATGCCCAAAGTGTTTCCAATAGACTCACTGGTTTCCTGGGTAACATGAGATGCTGGTACATTATGGATTTGTATCCAAAAGGTAGTGTAAGAATAATCAAGCGAAGGCGTCGATTCAGCATCAATTGCTCTTTGAAAAACCACCAAGTTTTTGTCATACAACCAAGGTTCAAATTCAAGCACTTGTTCTAGGTCAAGGATATCTTCAAACTCAAACAGCAAAATATATCCCTAACGTCCCGAATCTTAAGTTCTGCAATAGGTTTCCACAGGGTTTTAAACGTGCGAGCCACAACATCAACGTTCAGTACGCATTTTCTGAGGAACACCTACCAAACTATGGACAATCACCTCTTTTTGTCACGAGACTTCTGCCCCTTGCTCTTCTTCCTCCAATAAAGAAAACTGCACCCACATCTCATCTAACCTAGCCATGGTACCTTATCCAACCAAAGCCACAGTCGCATCACGTTACCAGACTCACAAACCGTCCGTCCTATTAGTCTCAAGACAGGCTGAAAGGTGATAAAAACCTAGACTAGGCTAGGTACAAATTTTACAGGTGGTTGAACTAATTAAGAGTTTAAGACCCACGTGTCTCTTGCAATCATAGGAGTAGATGTATCAGATCATCTAGATAGATACTTTGTAAATCACACTTATAGGGATTTGGAAAGAGATGATTCCTTCATTTTGTAATTTGTTTCCTTTCATGTTTTTTCAAATAATTCAAGTTTACTCCAAAAGAAGAGGGGGGGGGGGGGGGGGGAATACTAGATCATCTGAAAGATTACTTCAAAGAGTATTTGTTAATTATATTTAGTAGTAATTATTTATGGGTCATGATTTCCTTAAGGGCACAAGTAATAGAATAATAAATGCTTTCTAAATTGAAAATGACAATAGATGCTTAATTATGTGTTATAATGTATATTTAAAAAAAAAGGAAAAAAAGAAAAAGAAAATACACTTGTCAAGTGTCTGAGGAAAAAGGTTATGGAATAATAAATGCTCAATCATAAGCTAGAGTGCATACTTTTCAAAAAATAAAATATATTTGTTAGTAATATATTGGCTTGCATATACAAATTTATTGTGGTTGTGTGTGTGTGTTTTTTTTTTTTTTTTTTTTTTTTTTTTTTTTTTTTTTTTATAGATGCTTGACTGTTTATGAAAAGTTTGATTTTAATTTTTTGAAAATATATATGTATTATTTAATGGAGCATTAAATACACCTTAATGGTTTGTAAATGGTCATATTAACTTGTGCCCTTAGAACAATTGTTAATAAACTATTTAAGGAAAGTTTTGACACTACTATTATGGAAAATATAAAAAAACCATCAAAAAAATTAATTACTTTATCATTTTCCCATATAATATTTTAAAAATAGTTCCTAAACCATCATTAGAGCATTCGTTAACTTTTTCCTCTTTTTTATTGGATTGTATCTATGATCAAAGTTATGGAATATCTTATCCCTTGATTATATTGATAACATTTTTTTAATACAATTTGAGATTTTATTAATTTTATTTTTTCAAAGGAAAATTAAAATGCTGACTTTATTGTAAACCATTCCACTTGGGAGGATAATTGTTTTATTGAATCTAAACATGAGATTCAAGACTAATTTCCAACCAATTCTACTCTACTCCTTCCTTTTCCTCTTCCTCAATCCAAATAAGCCAATAAAGACTAGATGAACTTTGATAATATTTGGTAATCCACAGACGTGATTATCACATTCATAGAGATGCATTGTGCGAATTGACCGAATTAGAGAATCACCAAGTGTGGTGCAATTTCTACCTTGCAAATTTGCAATTATGAATGACTTATTAAATGATAATTACATATCATTATTATAATTATTGTTAAAAATTAAAAAAAAAACCAATTGGAAAGGCAATGAAAATGTGATGAAAAATATTAAAGTTATTACAAATTTTACTGTGGAAGGTTTCTAAATTTTACTACAAAAGGTTTTAGCACTCCATTAAACCACGTAAAATGTAAACTAATGGACATAGTCACATAGATGAACAGTCATAAAAGAGAACGTTTTGCAAAGTTTATGGATGAAAAACAAATATTTAATAAATTTTAGATATGAAATAGTATTTTATACATAAGTAAATGTTAATTATTCCTTTTTGATTGTTGACACATTAGTTTGTAATATCTTAAATAGTAAAAATTTTAACATAATTGACATTACTCAAAAGTTATTGAGGTAGAAATACAAGTGATAATAAATACTAAAGAAAATGAAAAGGTATGTGCAGACACTGTATTTTGTACCCTTTACAACTCAAGTCTCCGTTCCCCAATGATGGTAATACTCTAAAACTCAAGGTTGGTTTAGGACCCAATCTCATGAAAATTAACTTGAGGAAAGTGTTTGTGGAAAATATAACTTGTTTTTGAAAGAATAAAATTATTTTTGGAAAAAAAAAAGGCTATGGGAAACCCTAGAGTGTTCTTATGCATATACGCGCATGTGTACGCACACCCATTCTATGCATACACATGCTTATGGCATGCGTACGTATGTTAGGGCTCCAGAAACTATGTAAGGAAAGCTTTTGGCACTTAATTTGGTACAAATCCCTATTTTTCAACTATATAAAGTCATAAAAGGCACTTTTTCAAAGGAGGATGAAAATAGTGGTAAAGCACACAAGATTTGCTAGAAAATAGTAAATCAAAGAGAGAGTTTTCACAAAACATCATCAAGTCAAATTTTTCTTGATTGGGACATTTTCTGGTCTTGATCTTTGAGTTCTAAGTTTACTAATTCATTTTCAATTTGGTTGTAAATAGATTGACTGAGGGGAATGGTCAAAATTAAGTTCTAAAAAGTTCTAGTGTTGAGGTAAAGTTTCTAACTTTGGCTTTTCATTTTTCTTTTCTTTTCTTTGGTTTTGCGTTTGTATATATGTTTAAATGTTTGTAACATGTTTGTTTAGTTTAGGTTTACTTCATATTTATGTCTAAAGCATGTTAGGTTGCGAAATTTCTTATTTTCTGTTTTTTTCTATTCTATTTTTTGGGTTAGGATTTTAGGTGTGTATACGTGCGCGTGCTTCATGCATGTGCATATGCATATTGGTAGTATGCGTACGCATATTGTTGATGTAAGATTGAATTTATTTAACCATGTGTTGGTTTTATTTTGTGCCAAATTTGCTTGTAATTCAGCAATTACATACCTTGTATTTAGGTGGAAATTATGTAAGAGTTGCGTGTGAGAGAGTGTGAAGAAATTTAATTGTGTGAGCTTTCAAGAGGTTTCTCGCGACTAGATCTTGCGAGTGACTCGTGACTGGGAGCTAGCCAAAATGCCACACGTGTGAAGCATGCAAGAAGTTGAAGGGTCATGACAGCTAGAGCATTGCAGGACAAAAAGTACAGTTTGACCTGGTAGTTATCTTGCGACTCAAACTCGCGACTCATCTCGCTCGTAAGACTGAGTAGCCAAAATGCCCTGTTTTGCAAAAAAGTGACTTTTCACATTCCTCACATACCTCACTATAAATACCTTTATACTCACAAAATGTAGAGAGATTCCAAAGAGAATTTTGAGAGTAAACCCCTAGAGAAAACTAAGATTGATTTATCCACAATCTTAGACATTTGATTTTCCAAATTCCTCTACTCTCATCCTCTCTATTGACATATTATTGAGAGGCTCATTTGCCAAATTCTTATCTCACCATACCCATATCAATGATGAGGTGTTTTGGTACTTGGGAAGCAATTCAAAGATGACCAATTCACTTGGTTGATGCAATGGGCTTATTGCGGGATCTGAAAAGCTAGAGAAGATATGGTTAGACTTAACCAGTTGGTAGCAAGAGTTTGGAGGATTCAAGTACATTGGGTAGACTAGGCTTGGAGGGTCTTTTGTTATTCGTGTACTCCAACTTTATTCTCTAGTGGATCATTTTACCGCTTGGAGGGTGGCAGAGAGGTTTTTCACCGAGTTGTTTGGTTTCCTCTTCAATAACATGTGTCAGTGTTATCTTTGTGTTTGAATCTCTCTAACCTTTACTCTTTCCTTTTAATTCCTACTGTGTTGTGATTAATTATGGTGTAGAGTTGTTTATTTGTTTGGGTTTTTGCTTGTACCTATTATTTCGCACATCTATTGTTTGGGTATAAGCTTGTATTGGTTAAATTTAAAATTGGGGGTCTGAATATTCATTAGCGTTTTTCACACTAATTGATCTTTCAGTTGGAATGCGCACCCATACTCTTGTCTAGAAACCCTAATTCATTCATGTTTGTTCTTTCTTTGTTTTATTCACATGCTTAGCCTCTGTTTGATCTAGTTTTCATATCTATAAGCATCTATCTATCTGTTTTGTTTTGTTTTGCTTTATTTTATCTCTCTTATTGCTTATTAGGGTTTTTAGTTTGTTTGAATAGCATAAACATGCATATGGATATGAACACGCATTGATGCATAAGTGTTATGATGCAGTGAGGTAAGTTGTGCATAATCACATTGACATGCATTTGGTTTAGATGATAAGCATGGTATTGTTAATGAACATGAATATGCTTAGTTAAATGCCGTATGTTAGATGCTTAGATGTTTAAGTATGCTTGGTCCAGATTTGTTTTATGATGTTTCTACCTTTGATAATATATGCTTAATGCCATGATAGATGAATGTTAGGCTTAGGGAAGATTATGCCATGCTTATTTGCTTTAGGTGCATGCTAGAGTGTGTGTGAGTTAGAATAATATGTTAAATTTTCCTTTAATGAGATTAAGACTTAGAACACAATGAGTGGAGGTCGACCCAGGGTTGGGTGCTTAATACCTTCCTATTCCCATACTTAAACTCCGGATATGTGCTCTGGTAAAGATCAGTCAGTCCACAAAAGGACGCTATATTTATGGTTCCTAGGCCTAATCTAGGTAGCAACTCCATTTACACCCTTTACCATGGTCCATTCTAGGCCAAAGCTTGCTTCCCACAAAAAGGGGATGACCCATCGTAGGCAGTTGCGTGGGTTGTTGGGTTTGTGCTAGGTTTGTGGGTGAGTTGTTGAAATTGGTTTGGTGGTGTCATGGTGGTGTCGTGGTGGTTATGGCTTGAAGAGAGGGAGAAGAAGAAGATAGAGATACAAAGAAGAAGAGAGGCCGTGTTGGCTGTAGGTTGGAGAGAGAGAGAGAGAGAGAGAGAGAGAGGCCATGGTTTTGGTGGCTTAAAGAGAGAGAAAAAGAGAGAAAATAATAAATAAATGAATAGTATTTAGCTGTGTTGTGAAAAATGAAAGTATTAATGTGCGGTGAGTTGTAAATTGGTGAATTAAAATAGATAAAGCAACTTTTTCTTGGTGCTAAAAGCTAAGTTTTTAACACCGTTAATACTGATGCTCTAGGATGATGGAGATAAAGATGGCTGGACAAGATTGATTATAAGAGAGAAAATGATTTATGTGTATACAAATAAATACCAAATACTTCATGATATATACAATAACAATCCAAAAAAAAAAAAAAAAAATTATTACTCCTACTTATTACCTTTTTTTTAATCATAATCAGTGATGATAGCATGTGTAAGGCATGTGCTTGGTTTATTGGAGGATTTCATTCTACCAATATCACTTATTGCTAAATATATGCAAATTACACAGTTATATATTGCAATCCTTTACTGTTCCTTAAACCCATCTAAGATTCACATTTATATAGTTCTTGTACGTGCAACATTACATGATTGAACTCTTAGTTATCAATCAAACTTACACTTCTAAATTTAAATTTACAATTTTTATCCTAAGGTACTAATGAATAAACAAATGAAAACATTAAACAACAGCAAAATTAAACACAATTTTTCCAAAACCAACCTCATTGCTCACAACCAAGCCTTCTCCCACAAAGGGCTCAAACTTGCCACTGACCAACAAAGCACGAAAGCAAAAGCTACAATCAGAAACACTAAACACAATACTTTCTCTCAAACCTATAAAATCATGACCTTTTGGCCAATGTGCCTCTCAAAACGCAGCCAAACCATTCCAAAATTCAACTCTTTTGTATCATCAAAAAATTTATAGCATTCCTATTATTCTGGAACTCTCTCGCACTGTCGCTCTCTTTCCCCTTGCCTTCTTTTTCTCTTTATTTTGTTTTCACAATTCAGCCAAACAAACCGTTTTGGCTCCACAAAAAAACAAAAATTGACCAAATAAAAAACACTGTAGGTGGAGCTCTTTCCTCCTTTTAAATGTGAATTATGTTGCTGTGACAACAATGACATAGAGCCTCGGTCATTGTTGGAAAGTTGAAATCGTAAAGATGATAGGGAATTAGAAATTTATTAATGTAGGAAAACATTGGTTCTTTGTATAAATCACACTCCTGTATTCCATTCATGACATTTGTATAAAAGCAGCTTCCAACAGTGCCTAGCAGTCTCCCAAAGCGAAGGCTTCTTTGAAGAACAAGAACATATACGCTCCAATTTTGCTGGAAGCGGAAGTCAAAAACGGAGCTGCCATGGTAGTTTGGAGATGTGCACAAAATCTCACTTCCTGGATTTTTGCAAAAACTCTATCAATTTGATTTCTCTTGTTTATCTCCTCGTTTCTTATTTCTCCTTGTCCTCTCTTCATTAGAAATAGTGAATTTTGCTAAAGCCAATACGCACCGTTTTGGCTCACTTGACTAAACCAAAAAAATATTGTTCCTTTGCTCATTCACTCTTTTTATGTAGTTAATAGAAATAGAAACAGAAATATATATAAGGAAATTAAACCTCAGTAGTTGAGAAAATATTGTAACATAAATAAAATGTTTCAACATTTTTACAATACTTTTATTTTCAGTTGTAGTAGGTTTTGGTCTAATATTTTATTGTTTTATTTTAACCTATAAAGAATTGACACCTTAGTAGTTGTAAAAATATTGTAACAACATCAAAATGTTACAACATTTTCACAATAAATATTTTATTATTTTATTTTATTTTGACTTGTAAAGACCTAACAACTCAAAAATTATAAAAAATATTGCGACAATTTGCTGTACCATTATAACTATTTCTAAACCAAATCACTTTGTGAGCATATATAAGTATATATTTTTTAAAAAGCGATCTTAAAGTATCAAACCAATGTCAATACATATAAATGAAAAAATAAAAAGGGAAAAAGAGGTTTGTTGAAACATTGAGTTTTGGCTCACCAATTGAAAAACTAAAAGGACCTCTCTACCTATTTCATACAAGTTTTGTGTGTTTAACTGAAAGCTTCTATTTCTCCTAATTTAGGAAATATAATATTAAGATGAGAAGTGCTTCATTTACAACATTTTTATAAGGGCACGGCTTGTGTCTAGTGAAAATTTTCACTGGACACGGTAAGATTTGGACACGTATCCAAGATCCAATGTATCCAGTAAAAACTTTCACTGGACACAAGTTGGACCCTTTTTACAACACTAACGCAAAAAAATCTAATGTGGCAATTTGTTATTAGTTCTAATTTGAACTTACAACTGAATTTTTTTACCCACCAGTAATAGTCTGTAATAATCTATCACTTATGATTTTATTGTAAAAGTATTGTGAAAATATTATTGGCATAACATTTCTTAATATTAAAGTTTTTTTCCCTCGTCCAAACTAAATGTTTGGGCTCAATAAAGGACAAAAGCTATACCAAACCAAATTTCAATAAAAGACAAAAACTACACTAAACCAAACTTATTGTAGAAATTAGAAAAGCTATTCACACTTTTTATATAAATAGGTGATCTCAAATTGTCAAACCAATGTCAATACATATAAATGAAAAATAAAAAGGGAAAAAGAGGTTAGCTGAAATGTTAGAGTTTTGGCTCACCAATTGACTAACCAAAAAAACCTCTTAGCCTTTTTTATACAAGTTTTGTTTGTTTAACTAAAAGCCTCTGTTTCTCCTTATTTAGGAAATATAATATTAAGATGAGAAGTGTTGCATCTACAACATTTCTATAACACTTACACAATAAAATTTAATGTGGTAATTTGTTATTGATTATAATTTGAAATTGAAAACTCGAATTTGTGTGAAAACACAAGAGCTATTTAGACCCCAAGATTAATAAATACGGCTAGATTGCTTTTACTCTTAATCAAAGTGCAGAAACAAGAGTAAATGTGCGCAATGAACTGATATTACTCTAATGCATAAATATGAATAACAAACAATAAAAGTAAAGCACAAGAGTAAGGGAAGAGAGATACAACCACAAGATAACACCAAGACGTGTTATCGAAGAGGAAACCAAAGAACTTGGTGAAATCTTTTTCCACCGCCCTCGAAGCGGTAATCGATCCACTAGAGAATAAAGTTGGAGTACACAAATAAGAAAAGACCTTTCAAGCCAAGTCTACCCCATGTACTTGAGCTCTCCAAGGTCCGGCTACCAACTGACTTAACAAAGTCTTGTCTTCTCTAGCTCTCCAAATCACGCAGTATGCCCAATTGCATCCGCTAAGCCTCACTAGTTTCTTTTGGCAAATCTCCAAAACTTCCTAAGCTCCAAAACACTTTTTACACTCTGAAAAGGTATGGGTTGTGTTTGGGTACAAATCTCCTCTCAAGGTATGACAATGAGAGAGGGAAAGAGAAGAGGATAAAATGATTTCTCACTAAAGATGAGTAGCTCTCTCTCTAAAAGATGGGTGTGTGTGTGTGTTGTAGAAAACTTATCTAGAGTTTTTTCTCTCTGAATGACCTCTTTTCACTTTTGTAGGTAATGAGGGTATATATAGTATGGGTGAAGGGTAAGAAAGTCATACTTAAAAAATCCTTTAGGCAGAGAGTTTCACGAGTATCTTGCGGGAAGGCCTTACTCGCGAGATACTTGCAAAAACAACAGCTTGGCATGATTCTTTAACTTCCAACATATGCTTCTCACATGGCTCTTTCGTGGGTTAGTTTCTCGTGAGTTTCTCGCAAAATCCACTTATTTTTCATTCATGCACGATTCTTCACCAACTTAATACTAAACCTAATACAATAAAATCCTACAAAACACAAGGAACAAAATTAAAGCAAATACAACACTTTTTGTCATGGAATAAAGCCAACGTAAAATGTAGTAGTAAATCACAACTTTACAAGACTTACCACTGGAATTTTTTTTCCCACCAACACTAGTTAGTAATAATCTATTACTTATAATTTTATTGTGAAAGTATTGTGAAAATGTTATAGGCATAATATTTCTTAATATTAAAGTTTTTTTTTCTTTCTCATCCAAACTAACTATTAGGCTCAATAGAGAACAAAATTATACCAAACCAAACTTCAATAAAAGGCAAAAACTACACTAAACCAAACTTATTGTAAAAAGCTATTCACGCTTTTTATAGAGTTAGATGATCTCAAAGTATCAAACCAATGTCAATACATATAAATGAAAAAATAGAAAGGGAAAAATAGGTTAACTAAAATGTTGAGTTTTGGCGTAGCAATTGACTAACCAAAAGGACATCTTCGCCTTTTTCATACAAGTTTTGCATGTTCAACTAAAAGCCTTTGTTTCTCCTTATTTAGGAAATATACAACATTTCTACAACATTTACACAACAAAATCTAATGTGGTAATTTGCTATTGGTTCTAATTTGAACTTATTACTGAATTATTTTTTTTCCCACCAATAATAGTCAGTAATAATTTGTCACTTATGATGTTATTGTGAAAGTATTGTGAAAATATTATAGGTATAACGGGTTAGGGTTGGGTTTTGCAGGTTTGGTTTATTAACGGGTCGACTTGAATGCGACACGATAAGAACCGTGTCATAAGTGGGTTAACCCATATGACCTGCAATAGACATGTTTGACAAGCTAATTTATTCTTGTCAACCTAAAATGACACATTTAACACAACCCATTTAACTCATATAAAATATAAATATTTATTTTATTTTAGATTTGTCAAATAATTTTTATATCCAACCTATATTTTAAATTTAAAAAGAAAAGTGAGTAATTACAAAAACTTACAAGGGATATAATTAGAAATTGAAATGGGTTGAGGACTTGAAGTGTATGCACTACTTTCGGGATGTAAAAAAAAATTTATTTCTAGATGGATGTTATATTTAATATTAAGCAGGTTGAAATGAGTTATGTCATATTCGCGTCAACCTAACACATCCTGTTTATTAAGTGTGTTAAGTGGGTTGGGTCAAGTCAACCCACTTTATTAACAGGTCGGGTTAGGGTTGAAGGATTATAACATAATTATTAAATGAGTCAGGTTTAGGTTGAGCCATTTAGTTGAATACCCCTACCTCGACATGACACGAACCTAACACACTAACCCAACTTGACACCTTTCACCTGCCTATGGCACCAGTGCAATTTTTTATTTTATTTTATTTTTATAGTTTTATAATTAAAATGAATGTCTTGATTTTTCAATTATTTCACTTAATGGATAATGAAAAACAAGCTTTTATTCTTTTATTTATTTATTTTTTTTAATTCTCTTCATTTTTTTGTTGGGATTTTTTTTTTTTTTTTTGGGGGGTATAGTTTCTTAGGAGATATACCTTAAGTTCCTCAATTCAATTCAAACACGTGATTAAATTAAAGTAATTTCTCATTGAGGAAGATAATATTTATTTGGTTGATGCAACTATATGCATTTGAATTTAATTAAAAAACTTAATGTTTAACATCTAAAGAATAGTAAATAAGTATTATTCTTTTCATTAATGGTTGAACACATAATTAGACCCAACAATGAGCAAAACACCAGTTATTAGTGGAAATTGTTAGGTTAAAAATTGACCCCAATTAATTAATCAATTAATTTGAATTGATTAATCAGTCCAAATTACATGCAAATCCAAATAAGGCACAATAAAATCATCGAACTAAATTAAGTGGAACAAACACTAAGTTTGACATGGTAATTTGATCATGATGGGGGAAACCCTCGTAGGCAAAACTCCACTGGGTGAGTTTCAGGTCACCATCCCCGAAGAATCCATTAGCAAGAATAGATGTTACAAGTACAAGGAATTTTACCATAGCTATCCCAAAGTACCTATCTACAATAGAACCTATTGATTTATAAGGAAGGTTAGCTCTAATCCCCAATTGGACTACTTCTTGTAACAAGATTCTTATTTGCACAAATCTCCTATTTGTGACTAATAGCACAACAAACTCCTTAATTGTTGTAGATTTACACAGTTCATCAAACCATCCTTTGATGAATTGGTAGCAGCTTAGTACAAAACTCTAGGCACACAAATGTTGCAAAACTTCTGTTATGTGTCTCTTTGTGTCTATGATGATGGTTGTAAAATATATCTATAATATGCTATGGAATCCTAATGCATGAATCCCTATCAAGGCCCAAGTTATCATGGGTTAAAATGGAAAATTACTGTTTAGTTTTTTGGAAACGCGATAGATCGAGAGGTGTTAAGATATATCAAGATTCATTTATTCTCGATAGATTGATAGGTATCGAGATCTTTAGTTTCAACTTTTCTTGAGCAGTTTCTTAAGCAATCTTGTGTATTTAATAATACCACTTGCTTATTCAACTGAAGTCTTCTTAAACACACAAGAAACTAATACTCAATTACATTAAAAAAATGCCAATACATAAATTTAAAAAAAAAAAAAAAAAATACGACCTTTACACAAATTTTCAAGTGCTAACTTTAATGATTTCAACTTTGGATTAAAATAAAATTGTAAGGATTTATTCAAAAGTAACTGTTTTTACCCTTTTTTGGACAAACAAATTATCCCCTTACGGCTTGACCCTTAGTCTCACAATCTTTTTTAATTGTTACATTTTGATCCCTAAAGTTTAATTTAAAAAGAAATCCTTACGGGTAC
Organism: Quercus variabilis; assembly: GCA_030445155.1. Lineage (NCBI taxonomy): Eukaryota > Viridiplantae > Streptophyta > Magnoliopsida > Fagales > Fagaceae > Quercus > Quercus variabilis. Next base: position 27,455,172 of record CP129450.1, on the reverse strand, counting down.
TTTGGATGGAATGGAACCCTACAATTTTATTTTAGTCCAAAAATCTTAGGGGTCAAATATAAAAATTGAAAGTTTGTGGACTAACTTGTGAATCGTACAATCAAAAGGATAATAAATTTTCCTTAAAAATAATTAATTTATCCTTTTGCAAACAAAATGCTAGTTGTACTAAAATTTTTACAACTACTTTTTGATGGTTTAAAGTTTTAGATCAAAATGATTTATAAATCATTCGAAACAGCAAATCATTTTACTATAGGATTATAATTTTCTGAATTTGTGAATTCTAATTTCCTGGAATCACAATTCCGTATCATTAGTAAATACTTTTGGTAATGAGTATATAATGATTTCATGAAATCACAATATATTTTCTGAATTGTGAAGCCATCCAAACTGTTCTTAGAGATGAAAATCCATTTTTGCTACAAAGAATTCAATTTGAGGAGAGGAAAAAAGATCTACAACTTTTTGATACAAGATAGAAATTTTATTCTAATCTAATTTAAGTGTATATATGTGTGAAGTTTCTACTAAAAAACTTGAACCCTAGCCTTTGCCTCCTACCCCACAAAAATTATGTACTTGTGGAGTAACCATCATGCTAAGAGTGTGCGGTGATAAAAACAATACTTAAAACTTAGTTTTTGTTCATAGTTGTTTCACCTTTAAGAATTAAATTTAACCATGTGATTGCATAAATCAATGCAATACAAGTAGTGTTACTATTTTTCATAACAACAACTAAATTCAACAGTGACTTATTTGTCAATGCAAACACATGGTTTAATATAATTAACGAATTTAAGATACAACACCTATGAAATTGTACCTAGTTTGGGGGGGGGGGGGGGGGGGGTGGAGTGATGCTATCATGTGCCAATTAAATATTTGGAGCAAAACAAAAATTGGAGATACATAATACAGAAAAAAAAAATTATGCCACATAAATTGGACCAAGCTGCAACACTTGCTTCTTTAAGGAGATTCAAGGCCTTGGTTATCAAAACTTTTTATTAGTGCAAACCTTCTTTAACTTGCTCCTCCTAGATACAATAGTCCAACAATGCTGTGTGGCTTGAATAACCTTTGTACAAGGTGTTGAAAACCATAGTTCCACAGAAAGATCACCATACTTTACCAAAAACCTTTGGCTAATGAAGTCCATTAAGCTGATTTAGTGGGACTTTCAATATTCATTGCAGGATATTAATATTAATCTAATGGGCTTTAATTTTACTACCCAAATTAATTGTTAGATATTAATATTGATCTAATGGGCTTGAATTTTATTACCTAAATTAATCTAATCCATTAATAATAATTAAATCTATTTTCCAACCTCTGATTAATTAAGTCTGTAGGGACATGATTTGTGGCCCAAGCCCAAGACTTGTGGGATGTTGCCCAGTGAGCCTAGTACAATAAATTTGTAGAGAGTGAGTTAAAGAACTAGGCTTTAATGAATTTAACAATGGCTAGTATGGGTTTAAAAAATGATCAAGCAAGAACAAGGCACAAAGGACCGAATAAATTCCTGGTCCGAGGAGGTGAATCTTTTCGTAAATCAATAGAACTGATTACAAATGCAACTATGATTGCTACAGTGTTCTTTCTCTATTTCTCTGATCCCCCTTTCTTCAGGAGTCTCTCACATTATATATCTCTTTCCTGGTGATTTTGGCCTTTTAGTTGTCAATCATCCCAACCACTACTCAAGTGCTTGTCCCATTAAACACCCATTCTGACTTTCTATGAGTTGCGGTAGCCAAGGAAGCACTGTTCAAGAGTTTTTTTCTACATAAATGTAGCCAGAAAAGCAGCTGTAGTGCATTTAATACGGAGATAGTAGCTTTTCCCTAGATACTTTTGGGTTCTTTTCTTTCTCGTGTGTTTGTGAGGCATGCTTCTAACACTAGAGCTTCTATGGAGATTATTTTCGTCATTGAAATAAGTATCTGAGCTATATTTGTCATGGCCAAGGAGAAATTCCTCCTCGAATTGTCTTCTACTTCTTTCTAACTCATGAGACCCTGAACTGGAATCCCCCATGGCTATTTGTCCCTCCTTGGACATGCCAATGTTCTCGGATAGGGCCCAAGGCCCAAATACAATTTTGGGCCCTTATCCCTACAAAGTCCATTAATCTAATTTAATGGGAGTACATATTAAAAATGGGGTAGGTAAGGAGTTTTTGATCTACTAATATAATTTAGTTACATGTTAATAATGGAGTAGATTTGTAGATTTTTATTATCTAAGTTGGTGTATATGTATAGGTACAATTAAAAATAATTACAATTATACTTTTCAAATTATACATTTTTTTAAGAAAATGTTCAAATTATACATAGTATTTAACTTACACTTTTTTTTAAAACATACTTTTGTAAAACATATATATATATATATATATATAATTTAGAATTTAATTAGATTTAGACTCTTCAGTTTTTGCACCCAATAATCTACTTACCACAAAATTTTTTAAAATTTAGATGGATGTATAGCACAAAATTGGACTCCAATTGAAATCCAATTTAGAATCTAATTGAATTTGAACTCTTCGATTTTTACACTCAATAATATACTTGGCACAAAATTAAAAATTAGATAGAACATGTGGTGCAAAATTGAGAATTAAACTGAAATCTAATTGGATTTTCATTAGATTTCATTAGAGAGAGAGAGATTAATCTTTCCATTAGATTTGTAGAGTAGATTTTCATTACCAAATTAATCTTTCTGTTAGATTTGTAGAGTAGATTTTTATTACCCAAAATAATTTTTCCATTAAGAATCATTTAATATTAAAATGCTACAACAGAGTATTACCGATATTGCTTAGAGAATAGATGCATCATTAGCAACCATTATTATAATCATCCTTTTTTGACGAAATTATTATAATCATCCTAATAATACAAGGTATGGGTTATTTATTTATGATTTTTATCATTTCTCATCATTGAGGTGCCTATATAAACCACTTTCAGTCTTTGTGATCTACCTGTACATAAGTCCAAGAGGTTCAAGCTTATATCATTGTCAATGGGTTCAAAGAAGTCATATTTGGCTGTGATTTTAATACAAGTTATATATGCTGGCATGATCTTACTCTCCAAAGCAGTGTTCAATGGTGGCATGAACAGTTACATTTTCATGTTCTATAGACAACTAGTTGGAACTGTTTTCTTATTCCCTCTCGTCATGATTTTTGAACGGTAATTATATATGATTTCTTCTCTTTCTGCTGTTTATTTCATAAGAGTAACCTTGTTGCTTTGTTTTGGATTCCAGGAAGAATGCAACACCGCTGTCATTCATGATCTTGTGCAAAATATTTGTGCTTGCTTTTGTGGGGTATGTATGATTTTTAAAGCTCTCTTGGTGCCCTTGAAAGAAATGCCTCTTAACTTGTAGTCATTTCAAGAATGTAATGAATTTACATTGTGAATTATATTTGAAAAGTTTGATATTGTTGATATGGAGGAAGTTTTAGATCTATACATCTCTCAGCTATTTTGCATTTCAGGATTACTTTGTCCCTGAATGTTTATTGTGTCGCCCTTATTTATACGTCTGCAACTTTGGGTGCTGCAACAGTAAATTGCCTTCCTGTCACAACATTTTTCTTCGCAGTGTTGCTCAGGTAGTTAATTGCAATCATTCCTCCATTTGTGTGTGTGTGTGGGTCATACAGATTTTATTGCTTTATTCTTTCTTTCTTCATCATTTTCTTAATGTTATTGAGAAAGAAAGCCAAGAAACTAGATAGTCTGTAATGTTTGTAGTAAAAATTTGTTATTTTAGATACTCTGGTAAAACAAAGTACTTTGCATAAAGACGCTCCTATTTTTAAAATTGTTAATGTCTTTTTGCATAAAGAAGCTTCTACCCCTGCATTTCCCCCTTGGGTCAGCAGTCAAATTCCCAACTAAGGCTCATTTAGTACCAAAATTTTGAAAGTTTTGTGTTTGATCAAAAGTTAGTTGCAATAAAATTACCAAAGAAGCTGTAAAATTATACTAATTTTTATGCCTGTTGAGTCAGTTCAGCTATATTTATTAGAGTCAATTGACAGTCACTGCTTTGCAGGATGGAGAAAGTGACATTGAGGACAATCCCTGGGATTGCAAAGGTTGCAGGTATGATAGTGTGCATGGCTGGTGTGATGATCCTTGCATTTTACAATGGCCCTCAGATGAAACCCTTAATCCATCATCCATTAATTGGATATCATAACAACCAAGATCAACAACTTCACGCTTCTTCTGGCAAACATTGGACACTGGGATGTTTCCTCTTGTTCATTTCAATCATTTGTTGGGGTTTGTGGCTTGTACTTCAGGTACTACTTTAGGAGATTAATTTGTGCTACTTATCAACCACAAAATTGCTCTAACAAAGGATTAAAAAATAATAATAAAAAGTAGAAATAAAGGGAAAATTTTGAAGAGTCCATTTACTAGATCTCCCATGCTCCATGTGAAATCTGAAGCAATCAGACCACACGTCACTCTTTCTAGTTACTTGGTCATATCTGATATATGTGACTAGAGGCACATGTGGGTTGTATTACCTCCTAGGGAACATTACTTTGCCTTCTGCTTCTAGGGACAGCAGTGGAAGCATAATTGGCAAAAAAGTGATTTTAAAATCTACTTTTCTCTTGATGATTCACATCATATATTTTAACTTAAATATTATATCATTTCATTTCCATAAGATGCTAATCCATGTTTGTAATAACTAACTAGAGTTACTGATTTTGATCAATACAGGCTCTGGTTCTCAAAAGCTACTCTTCAAAACTTACCTTCACCAACCTTCAGTGCCTATCAAGTGCAATTCAGTCATTTGTTGTAGCCATTGCTTTCGAAAGAGACCCTCGTCAGTGGAAGTTGGGCTGGGACCTTAGGCTACTAACAGTTGTCTACTGTGTAAGCAGACAAATAATCCTTGGACATGTCTTCCCCATACATTGGATGGTGTGGTATCCTAAACCCACAAGAGTTAAAAAAAATGATTATTGAATGACTTAGCGAAAAAGAAAATTTTGGACCTGTCAATTTGACATAGAACTTTTTGGACTTACTTTGATATTCCCTCCTAAACTAATTGATTGATATTTGAATAGAGATATGAAGTTTTACATGGTCAATGACTTAATGTGTATGAATAGTCTCCCTAGTTTCTTTTCTTTTTTCATGTTTGAATTTGCTAAACAATAACGAAGGCAATTGCATTCTCTGACAGGGAACCCTGGTGACTGGAGTTTCATACTACTTACAAGCATGGGTGATAGAAAAGAAGGGGCCAGTTTTCCAAGCCATGTCAACACCACTAAATCTGATAATTACAATCATTGGCTCGGTGTTTCTCTTAGGCGACGTCATTAGTTTAGGCAGGTGAGTTAGTCCAGCCATAATAATATACCTTTTTTATTAGTCTTCAAGTAATGCATCTTTAATTTATTTTATTTTTTTTGTTAATGGGGGAAGACTGTTATTTGGATAACTTAGTGACCTAACTTGCTCTGATGATCACCCGTGAACTCTTTTCTTGTCGACGAATATGTTTGAAAAGACCATAAAAACTAAGTTGGCAGTTTTTGATGTTTCAAAATTAGTGAGAGAGTCTTGGTCATTTTGTTATGCAATTAGGGAGGGAAATTTATGTGTGACATTAATTATCTTTCTCTGTTTGTAGTGTCTTAGGTGGGATCTTGTTGGTTGTTAGCCTTTACGGCGTTTTGTGGGGAAAGAGCAAGGAACAAAGTGTTGATATCCCAAGCGGTGCACAAGTTCAATCTGAAATACCATTACCACGTATAGACTCGAAAGGGGAAGAGGTGGCTAGTAATGAACCACCCTCGCTTGTGTGATATAGCCAGGAGTTCAGTATTTAAATGCAACCAAGCTCCTCGAGAAGGCATGAGAATTGATTGAACTATTTGCCGGTGATCGCTCCGTCCATATTTCAAAATTATGAGGAACCATAATCATTATGGAATTCATGAATTCCTACCCTCAATATGAACCAGTTTAAACTCTCACTGTACTTTCGCTTAATGAAGTATTAACCAACTCAAGTTAGTTGGTGTCTCACGAAGAAGAGGTTACTAGTTTGAATCTCTCCTTCCTCTCTTTGATGCCAAAATTCACGTATTAATTTAGATATATAAAAAAACTAATAATATAGGAACTTTTGACATTTCGTATTTCCACAATTGTGCTCGTTGTACTGAGGACTATCAAATCAACTAAATGAACTTACATTACCAACTTATTTGGTTGTCTACATGAATCCATTTTCCAATATCAGGATTAACTAAACATGATTCGCTTAGCCTTATCTAAAGCTTGATTATCTATTAAATCTTAAGGATCACATTTTTTTTTCCTTACTCCTTTCTCTCTATGTTTTGTATTTGATTGTCCTCCAACTTCTTTGCTCCTTCAAGACTTCAACCTAAGTCAACTCAGTATTACTTACCTGCACTTGTGTAACTCTTTTATCAAGTGGGAAAAACATTTCTTATATCCTCTCTCTCTCTCTCTCTCTCTCTCTCTAAATAAATTCTTCATTGACCAAAAAAATAGGGAGGAAGTTTCCCTCTTCCCCTTCACTACACAACAAAGAACTGGGGATAGAGAAGATGGGAACAGTTCCCACCATATTAAAAAAAAGCCCATTTTGCCAAGCTATGGACAAGAAATTTGGCCTTGCTAAAGAAATGAACAGCATTCCAAGAACAAAAAGACACCAACAAACTATTAATATCTGCTGTCAATGATTCTATGGACTAATTAAGGGGACAGTTGAAGTTTGGACTAGTTGAAATATGTTGGGTATGCATGAGTGAATTAAATCCCATATTGAATAATAATGAGAAGAGTGAGCGGTTAATATAGTATTGTTGGGTCCAAACTCATGAAGCTTAAGCTTTTGGGTTAAGTGATGTTCCTATATATTATATTAACTACTCAATTGATGTTGTTCTTATAAGTTATACATCTTAGATCAATTGAATATATGTTTGACGTGGGACTCAACAACATGTGTTGCTAGCACTACTGATACGACCCCCGCCTTGGCCGCGTGTAGTACCTCTTTTCCCGCGTGGGGCTATGGTTAGATCGAGGAAATTCTGGAAATTAACAGGAAAGAAGAAGGATAAATTTCTGGTTATGCTTCGAGGGATAACCGGGACCTCCTTAACAAGCAAAAGCTTGATTGTTTTACTGGAATATTCAGATGACTTCTTATTAATAACGTAGACTATAAGTAGCCTCCACTGAGCATACAATGCATTCCTAATGATAAAGATAAAATAACGTAAGTCCTATCCTATTTCCAAGTCCTATCTCTGTTGGACACACCCAAGCAGAGTCATTATTTGAAAAGCAACCCTATAAACATAAATAAGATAACCATTAATAACTCCTAAACAAATCCTAAACAATCAGATAACTTCAACAAGCTAGAACCAATCTTGTGCAGCAGATAACACTGATCCAGAGCAGCCAAGAGATAGTAACCACTGTGCTGCATAATCTGATCTGAACTGCTGTCCAATCCACTTCAACAAGCTGGTTCGTAACAACTACACCTTCACAATTCAAATCCACACACAAAATTATGCTATCCTTAGGTCTTCCATAGAAAATGACCAAGTAGGTTTGGACACAAACAGATAATGACAGGTACGACATGTGTCGTAATCCATTTTACCCTCTAGAGTAGACTTTAGTTTTGTTATCAAAAAAAGAGTAGACTTTAGTTTCTCTGAAAAGTTTTCGCAACCCTTGTTCATATCAGGCACTAGTTGTGAATAAGTAATCACCATTGCTTTGCCCTGCTTTTGCAATTAAAGCTGTCTTGCAACCATCAAAATCATGTAGTACATGAAAAAAGCATCCAATTAAAAACTTGGAGGGTGGAAAGCACGAAAGCGTCACTCTCTATTGAAATTGCATAATGGTACTGTGTTTCTGTGGTTGTATTCACCATTCACAAAGGTTATGGACCAGGCGAAGAGCACATGGAAGAGTTGAACCATAGAACTCTTGGGGTTTTTGGTCGAAGTTATCAATTTCATTCTAATATCCGTTCAGATTTGTTTATTGGATCAAAATATTGTAGTACAACCTTATTCTAGTGTACTGTTTCAGATTATTGTTATTTCTATTTTATATTATGTCTAAAATTTATATTGGATTTGGTTTTTGTATTATTTAGCTTACTTTGAGCAGAGGAAAAGTGTTTTCTATGGCATGGAAGGAAAATATATATATATATATATATATTTTTTTTGTTTTTGAACATGAAGGAAAAAAATTTCTTATTAAAGAGGTAATTGGATATTCATTTTTTCAAGAGAAATAGTATTGCTACATATTACAACACCCTGTTGAACTATGGGTTTAGGCTAGTAAGTTTATCCATATCTAGTGCAAAGAGATACAGATTTAAAGCTGATCTTTGGTGTAAACTAATTGTGATAGGAAACTCAATTGTGATTCTTTCATTGTTTTAACACTAATTCAACTATGCCATACATATTTTTAATGACCTTAATATACTCTAGAAGAATTCATTTCTTTTTGAAACTCACTACAAAGAATTTCTAGTACTCTATCATTTGCTTTTTCTAGGCCAATAACAATCATATGAAATATTTTTATAAGCTTTTCTATATTTTTTCACTAGGCATCTAAATAAGAAAATTCTGTCATGGAAGATCATTTAACCATAAAATTAAATTGATTATATGAAATTGTTGTTTCATGTCTTAACTTATATATGTTTTCTTCTAAAAAAAGAAAAAAACTTATATATGTTCATTCTCTTCTAAAATTTAATAGCGTCACTCAAAAATTGAATCCCACATTAATCTTGGGCAATGGGTTCTTTACAGCCCACATGGTCCTTGGCTAACAAAGGAAACTCTAGAAAGTTTAAGCCATATGGTTTATTTTTCTAAAAAAATGCAAGTTGTTAAGACTGCTAGAGGGAGCACTCGTTTTACTAAGACTGGCTGAGTGATTGGGGTGTCTTGGCCAATGAAATCCTATTGAACACTGGCTTTTTCAGAAATTCAGAAAGTTTTTGCACATGTCAAGCCTCGTACTTTTTGAAATTTGTTGGAGCTACTGGAACACACATTTTGGGCCTCCAAACCCCAATTTTCCAAGTATTCATCGTGAAAACTTCTAGGTTTGGACCATGAACTGAAGATTTGAGACTAGGTGGATGCCCAAGTAACTCAAATGCTATATTAAGACTTGGGCCTTTAAGAAATATGTGAGATTTCATCATTTTGTAATTTAGTAGCCCGAGTAACTCAATTGCAATATTAAGACTTGGGACTTCAAGAAATATGTGAGATTTCATGCATTAGATATATGTATTTTTTGTTGTTGTTGTAGTTGTAGAATCTACACATTATGAGAGGAAAAAGGCATAAATTCAACAGTCAACACATTAAAATAATTATTGCATAAGTAAACCCCTATTCCTATTTTAGATGATTATTGCATAAGCTTAAGATATAGGGATAAAGAATGTAAAATTTGGCTGGCTGATCACTCTCTCGTCACGCTTACCACTTGAGTTTTACTTCCGTGCTGATATCACACTTTTCTTTTCTCTGTGGGGTGAGTGGATGACCATGACTTAATAATTTTGAAGCAAGAAAATTTTAGGGAGATTCTGATATCTTTTGTGGGATTATATGTTATGGGTTCGTTGGATCGTGAGATTGTGACTTCAAGAGCCTTTAATCCAACGTGCAGGAATTTGGTTCATACAAGGTGTATGCATTAGTCATCACAACTTTGGCTTTTTGACCTGGGATTCGGGCGCCCCCCCTACTTTTGCTAATCTCATCTTGGTGGAGGCTGCTTAGGCTGTTTTGTTTTGTTTCCGTTCTCTGGTCATAAAGTTTTCATTTCAGCCAAAAAAAAAAGAAAAAAAAGAAAAAACGATTTGAGACCTACTCTTACGTATGCAATCTATATACATATTATGTTTCACATGATGTCACCAGTGTTCATATTTTCTAAAATATCCACATATGACACATGGTGCATACCGAAAGTTTATAAAAGAAATGTGAAACTATCAAAGTCGTAAAGAAAATGATTCTATTCATTTTTGCCTTTGAAATGATGTTCCATTTTATACTGAAAACTTCCTTCTTCCTTTTTATTTTATTTTATTTTTATTTTTAATAAATCTAGGTGTATATATATATATATATAATGCTATTTCATTAAAAATCTCATTCAATAAAAACAAATTTGCAAATAATTTTAAATTATACGTCACTAGATTCACCCTTAGAGTCATAAAGTACTAAATCTTGACATTGAAATGTACTGTCTATTTCAAAGCAAATAGAGGGGATCATTTTCCCAAGCTATCTTGAGTTGTTGACACAGCTGGCTTCGATTGTTACAATGTTCTATACTTCTGTTATGTACTTCTATTTGCTATTTGAGATTTAATTAGGATAAAACTTAACTACAAACTTGGTTATAACTTAAAGTTATAATTTTCTTAAAAATAAAATAAATTAACATTGTTATATATTTTGAAAATCTAATTGTTATATTGCCTGTTCTTTACGCTTTTAACACATATATCAAATTTTGTGTTAACAAGATGTTATTTACAATATAATCTATAAACATATTTTTTTATGTATAATTTTAGACTACAAAAATTTTCAATTTAAACAATTGATTGATAGCATAGCTATTGATCTTTGATATTTTGAAAAATTTGCAAGCATGGAGAATATAAGAAGAAAATATAATCTAATGATAGATTTGACAAAATTCGCAACTAATAAAAAAATATTAAGTAAAGTTGTAATTTTATGCTACAACTAAGTTTGTAACCAAACTTTGTCCATTTAATTATTAGGGAAAAGTTAATGGATACTCTAAGAGTATTGATTTAGGAAATATTTTTATAGACTTTTGATGGGAGAAGAAAACAATCCATTAATTTTTTTTATTATTATATATATTTACCATGAAAATGGTATCAAAATTTTCATAAAATAATTTATTAACAAATGTTTTAAGAACACTCGATAATAGGACCTTAATTATTACGGCATGCTAAGAATATTATCTTGTATAATCCATTCCTCTACTCTTGGAGTTATCAAGGATAGGCATGCAAGATTCACACTTCACACACACACACACACACACACATATAAGTAATTCTTAGGTATTCTTTGAGTACAGAGAATGATGTTCTTTTCTCTCATATTCATAGTGAGGTTCACTCGTCAAATTTACAACGGGATTCACTATGAATGTGAGAGGAAGGAGTACAATTTCTCCGTACACCAAGAGTACCTAAAAATTTTCTAATATAGTATATGAATTTTGACTTTGTTGCTTTGGTGAATCGTGGGGGCCTTAGCATACCAGCCATGTCATCAATTAGAGCTCCCACATCGTCATTTTCCTCATCAATTACTCAACATATATGGGAAGCCATGAAGACATTTTCCTCATCAAGTTCCAACCTCTTGAATATTTGAATATAAGAGATTTAATTTTAATTTATTTTTAGGAAAATACTTAGATACTCTTGAAATATAATGAAATGGTACTTTATTTTCTCATATTCATGGTGAACTCTATCATAAATGTGAGAGGAGGGAGCACCATTCACTGTGCTCCAAAAATGCCTAAAGTTTACTCTTATTTTTAGGTGTTTTTGAGGGGGAGAAGAGAGTTTTTAATTTTAATTTGGGAAAGGTCAGATCACAAAAAATTATCTTTTAATTATATATATATATATATATATATAAAGAGTAATAGACTTTTCAAAATTTTGGCACCATCCTTCAACTAGTTTTGCTTGTGATAAACATGTACTTCAAATTAGTTAAGTGGTCAAGACTTAAGAACCGTAAAGTTGATGCTCTTAAGAGGAAAAAAAAAAAAAAAGATACTATCATTCATTTATTATTATTTTTTTTTGGGGGGGGGGGGGGGGTGGTGGTGTTGTGGGGTGGTCCCAAGCAAAGAACAAAGTTATTGGGCTTTGTTTTGAAATCCAGATGGAGAATTTATGTAGTTCATTATTTTGCCACGTCTATAGCAGAAAATATGAAACACAAAGATACTCACAAAACCTAAACCCCAAATACAACCCATTTATCTCTCACAAAGTAGTCCCAATAAGACAAGAAAACATTTTTTTATAAGAAAAATTACGGCAGACTCTCTCTGTTAGAGAACAAATAACCAAGCCACGCTAATGAATTGCCGTCCCACCTCATATATAGATATAGGGATCAAATAACCAAGGCACACTGCTAGAGATCAATGATCCTTTTCTTTTTCTTTTGTTGATGTCACCCTATTTAACAATGATCAAATAACCAAGGCACACTGTTAGATTCAAAGAATATAGTTTTTACCATAAAATATGGAGGTGATCCTTAATCCTTATCATTGAAACGTCGTCGAAGTATTATTAGAAAGTAAAGCATTGTAATTGTTCCCAAAAGAAATATTTCAAGTAAAAATATAATACATTAATGCGCATGATTTCTACGTTAATTTCCGCGCAAAAGCTTTCTTCTTTGCGACAAATGTAGTTGCATATCATTATTGCTTGATAGTTTTTTTTTTTCATGAGAAGTGGTCCTTAATGTGTTTTTTGCTTTTTCTAAAGCTGTCCCGTTATCATCAGAACCTAATTGAATGGAACCCAATTTGTGTTTTGTTATTTTTGGAGAAGCGAACACATGGACGTTTGTCTTGAATGCAACATTTCATTTTGTATTCTAGTGGCCCTTTTTAAAAAGATTTCGGCGTAGGTGATGATAGTGAAACCCTCATGCTTTTTAGCAATCAATTTGAAGATTTTGTTTGCCCCAATACTTTATGGGGGAATTTTTACGAAATTTTTAGATCTATAAGATGCAAAAATAGAGAAAATATGTGTAAAAAAAAAAAAAAAAACAATCACACAAAATAATATTTACATGGTTCGGCAATTTGTTTACGTCCACAGAATTGCAAAAATTTCACTATTCTCAAAGAAAAATACAAAATGCGGCAGTTCAGTTTTCTCTCTAAAAAACATACTAAAACCCTAATCTCCAAAAAAACCGTAACAATATTATTTCGGATCGGGTCATAATTCAGATCAAACAAAGCTAGGTTCCACAAAACTTAACAAATCTCCCACTTGGAGATTAGTTCAATCACTAACATCAACCGCAATCCTCCAAAGGCAATCCCCCATCACTGCAGCTCATCCCTTCTTCTTAAGCTAGAAGACCAACTAAAACTGCACACAACTTCAACTTCTCAATAGTGACACCCTTAGTTAACATGTCCGCCGGATTCTTAGATCCAAAAATCTTCTCAAGTATTACTAGCTTATCTTCAACAAGGTAATAGATAAAATGGTATCTCATCTATATATGCTTCGACTTTGAATGAAAAGCTGAATTTTTAGCAAGAAAAATTACAATCTAATTGTCACTATGTAGAATGCCCATCTCCTACTTCTTACCCAATTCATCTAAGAAGCTATGTAGCCAAATCATTTCATTAGCTTCTGTAGTAGACAAAGCAACAATATTTTGTAGATTTGAAGCCCAAGATATAGCTGTACCACCCAAAGTAAATACTAAATACAAACCTAGTATTACTCTTTCTACTATCAATATCACTTGCTAAATTAGCATTTACATAACCTGCAATTTCAATTTTGCACCTGTGAAGCAAAAACATGTATTTGATGAAACTCTCAAATACCTTAGAATCCACTTGACTACATCCCAATGCTGCTTTTCTAACCTACTCATGTATCTACTCTTCACCTCCACTGCATGTGCAATGTCTAGCCTTGTACGCACCATAGCATACATAAGGTTGCCAATAACTGAGGCATAGGGTACTTTGCTTATATGGTCCCTTTCTTCTTTCATCTTCGGTGACTATTCTTTACTTAGTCTAAAATTACTACCCAAGGGTGTGCTAATTGGTTTAGCTTCATTCATGTTGAACCTGCTGAGAGCCTTTTTCACATATTCTGTCTATGAAAGCTTCAATGTACCATTGGCCTTGTCTCTAGTTATTCTCATACCAATGATCTGTTTTGCAGCTCTTAAATCCTTCATTGCAAACTGTTTTGACAGCTACTTCTTTAGATTATTAATGTCCTCAGTGCTAGACCCCGCAATGGGCATATCATCTACATACAGTAGTAAAAGGTATAAGAGTTGTCAAAGAACTTAAAATAGCAACAATGATTAGCTTCACATCTCTTGAACCCAGTTCTATATATAAAACTGTCAAATTTCTTATAACACTATCTTGGAACTTGTTTTAGACCATACAAACTCTTTCTCAATTTGCAAACTAGACTCTCTTGTCCCTGAACAATAAACCCTTCTGGCTGACTCATGTAAATGTTTTCTTCCAAGTCACTATGAAAGAATGCCATCTTCACATCTAACTGCTCAAGATGAAAATTCTCTACTGCCACTATTTTCAGTACCAGTCTAATTGTTGACATCTTCACAATAGGAGAAACTATTTTAGAGTAGTCGATGCCCTTCTTTTACTGGAACCCTTTGACAGCTGATCTGGCCTTGTAGCGCTTGCTACCATCATGCTAATTCTTTATTTTGTATATTCATTTATTGTGCAAAACCTTTTTTCCTTTTGGTAATTCAGTCAGTTCCTATGTTTGATTCTCTAACAAAGAATCTATCTCATCCTTCATAGCTAACTCCCACTTACTTGAATTTTCATTTTGCAAGGCTTCATCGTAACACTCTTGCTCACCACTATTAGTCAACATGAGATAATTTAGAGCAGGTGAATAATGCTGTGGAGGTCTAGTGATTATGGAAGATTTATGGATGTGGTGGGCCTTTTTTGAGATTGTGGTCTGGGCTTCCTCCTGACACACTATGGCCCAAATGTTCTAGGTAGAAGAGTCAGGATCGGTCCAATTGCAACCCATCTTGAATCGGCTTGTGCACAAACTAAAGCCCCTTTGTTGAAACTTTGGTCATATGCCCATGGCAGATGAAACTGTTACAAAAGAATTATGACGGGCAAGTATAATATAGCAACAATAAAGGATAAGCGCTTACTGTTAGTCAAAACAAGCAAAAAATTTCAAATATGATAATGATAATAATAAAAAAAGAACAGCACAACAATAGAAATGCACTATGCATAAAATGGCAATGATAAAAGAGAAATAACATTGAAACTTAATCAATAAAATCAAAGGAAGACCACTTCCTCAATATGGATATCCTTAAAAGAAGGTCCTGTTGTAGAAATTACCCACTTTGAGAAGATGAGCCTAAATGGCTTATGCCTCGAGAAATCCTTAATCCTTAATAGAGGGTAGGCTTTTAGAGGGAGAGAAGGGATTAGCCTATTGGTGCATGCCTACCATCACACTCTTGTCTACTCTTTGTTTTTCTTTCTCCCTATTTTGTTACTCTGCTTTTTCCCACTATTTTCCTTTTTAGTTCTTGCTCGTGTGATGTTGTTTTTCCTGATGTTGTTGTGATGTGATTGTTGTAATGTTGTGACTGTCTCGTTATGATTGTTGCTATGATCATGATCCTACTGTGCATGATGGAGGCTCCTTATATACTGCCTGTCGTGATTGGTTTTTTACCATTTCACCCTTTAACCACTTTTTTCCGAGTGTGGGTGTCCTTCTAGACCACCCACTAGTTTATCAATTGCCACCACTACTTACCTGTGCTGATCGTGCCACATCCTATTACCAAACAAAGAATTCCATTTTATTTGCTTGTTCACCCTGACATTCCCATTCAGAACAAGGTGGGCATTCTCTTTCACTATCCCTCATGGCATGTACCTAGTGGTTTTAACTCATCTTCTCTCTTTTGGGTGGTATGTCATCCCAACAGGACGTTTCCCTCAAAAGAGTTTGAGTGGGAACCCCAGAATAGGCTCCCCTTTCTCTCCACCGCCAAACCATACCCTCTCTTACCTCTAACCCATGGCTCACCATTCTTGTATTGGCTGGGTACAGGTTGGTGGTGCTTGAGCCTTGTGCATGCTCTACTTCCGTGTATGTCCAAAGCTTGTCTACTGATCATGCGTTTGCCATGGCCTGGAGGCTCGTCTATGTGTTCTGCTGCTTATTCTTGGCCTCTTTGTGGCTTGAACTAGTTTCCTGATCCTTCATTCTTTATGGCTTGCTTCCTTCAAGGGCTGGGCCTTACTTGATTGTGGGCTTTTCTCTCCTTAACCCATTCTTTGCTCCTTCTGTAAACTTGCTAGCATTCCTGCCATGCCACTTTGTTATTCCTACTGTGGTATTATTTGATCCATGCTTGCTGGGCCTTTTTTGGGCCTACTGTGTGCTTTTCTTTCACTTAATTATAGTGACCTAGTATTGTCATTAGGCTTACATTTATGCTACTTCGGGCCTTCTTGATCCATTCCATTACTTATGGGCTTCCTTGGCCCATTTTCTTTCCCCTTGGGCATCCTCAGCCCATTTTCTTTCCTTGGGCATCCTTGACCCATTCAAATTCTGTATTTTCATAGACTTTTGCTAACTCTTTTGTGCTTCTTTAGCCTAATTACGATGTCCTTTACTTTTAGGGTTCATGGGCTTTCCATCAACCCTTTACTCACTTCATCATTTTGGGCTTGCTTACGCCCATTCTTGCTTTCACACTACCTATGGGTTTACTTCTTCTTTCTCTGGGCTCTTTTAGTCCTGCTTGCTTCCTTTGAGGCCCATTTATTATTTTCGAGGCCTATGATCCATTATCCTGCCATTCAGGCTTAATGGTTTTTCTCTCAATTTACTAACTTTTTTTTGCCCAAATTGTTGGGCTTCTTCCTGCTATTCGGCTTTTCTACTGAAATGAGCATCAACAACGGACTTCAGCTACAAGTGTACTCTGATCTACTTGTGAATTTACATTCTCCTTATCTTTTTCACCCCTTTTCTGGACAGTAATAGTCAATTTATCTAAGTTGACAAATTCAGATTTCTTTTGATCTATCTCTGTAACATCTGGCACTATAATAGATCTTTACTTGTACATAATCTGTTCATTAAATATCACATTTTTGCTTTTGATAATTTTTTATTTTTGTTCATCCCAAAATCGATAGCTAAATTTCTTATCACCATAGCCAATAAAAAAACATATTTTAGATTTTGCATCATGTTTACTACGGCCATTAGGATCAATATGAACATAAGAAACACAACTAAAGACTTTTACATGGGAAAACTTTACCTCTTTATCACTTAAAACCTCTTCAGGAATTTTGAATTCCATGGGAACTAATGGTCCTCAGTTAATTAGGTAAGTGTAGACACTACATTTTGTACCTCTTACGACTCGGGCTCCTGTTCTCTAATGATGCTCAAACTCTAAGGCCTAAGGCTAGTTTAAAGCCCAATCAGATATCAAATTGACTTGAGAAGTGTTAAAATAGAAAATATAACCTTTTAAATGAGCAAAAAATCTATTTTTGGAAATAAAATGACCAAAGTGGCCCTCAGCCTATGTACGTGAGTCAAGGCTTGCGTATGCGAGCCAACGCATTCGTACACAGGTACATTCTTATGTACGCAACTAGGGTTTCAGAAGTATAAGACTAACAAGTTTTCTACAGTAATGGTTAGGGTTTGGAATGAATCCCACATCATTTGAAAACCATTCCAAACCCCATTTTTTCAACTATAAAATGCCTTACATGGTACATTTTCAAAATACACAGAAATCCAATGGGAAAAACCTAAGATTCACTAGAAAATAGTGAATTAAAAGGGAGTTTTTCACAAAACACCCTCAAATCAATTTTATTTGGTTAGGACCTTCTCTAGCCCTAATTCTTTTAGTTCAATGTTGCTAATCACTCTCTTATTGGTTCGTGAAAATTAAGAGGAATAGTCAAAATCAACATTGGAAAGCTTTTGTTTGAGGTATTAAGTCTAACCCTTCTTTTTTTCTTTTTTTCTTCCTTTTTCGTTTTTCTTTTGTATTTTAATCTTGTTTTTTTTGCTTAGTTTATGTTTGTACATGTTTTTTAGATTAGCCTTTCAGTACTTTTCATATTTTGTGTACATGAGGTTACTAGTTTGTTGTTTTAAAGTTCTACTTTGTTTTTGTGTTTTTAGGTTTTTTGGGTAAGGATTTGTATATGCATAATCTAGCCTATGTATGTCAGCTTGATTCCGCTTACATAGACCCATTATAGTGCGTGTGATGTCATTGCCCAAAAACCCTAATTTTTGTTTGTTTTGCATTTGTATTCACATGTTTGTTTTGTGTAGCCTTTTCTTTATATGTTTTCAGCCCCATGAGTTCTTGTTCACCTTTTAACATGCTTGTTTGTCTGTAACATGCTTAGATTAGGGTTTTATGTTTGTTTCTTGCCTTAATGCCATGGATATGCATTCATATGCCCATTCATGATGCCATAGGTTCTGTGTTGCTAAGAGGTAAGTCATGCATTAGCAATGTCCATGCATTTGTGCTTTGGCCTTGGGATGTGATTAAACATGCTTAAATTCATGATTAGGGTTTCTAGTCTGTTGACATTTGGTTTATGAGATGTATTAGATGTATGATAGATTTTCACATGATAGATGAATGCTAGAGTTTCTTTGATATGTTTGATACTCTTTTGTTTAGGTAGATCAATAAGTATATTGTTTTGAGATAAAGATGTCATATTGTATGCTTAGATGTATGATAGTGTGTGTGTGAGTATAGATGCAAGTGTTGAATATGCTTTAGTTAAGATGTAAGACATAATGATGGGAGACAAACCTTAAGGTTGGGCGATCTTGGGTGCCTAACACCTTCCCAAGAGCATACCTAAACTTTGAACCCATACTTTGGTAGTAAGATCAAAGGTCCTTCCTTGAAAAGGGCGCTATATTCATGGTTCCTAGACCATATAACTAGGTAGCGACTCCTAAGACCCCCTTGTGTCCACAGTAAACTGCAGTATTAACAGCATCAGCCAAAAAAGTTTTTGGTAATCCAACATGCAACCTCATACTCTTAGCATGTTCATTGAGAGTTCTATTCATTTGCTCAGCCACACCATTCTACTGTGGTGTCCCAGGAATGGTCTTCTCCATCTTAATTCCATGTGCAACACAGCAATCATTGAACCCTCTATCTATGTACTTGCCTTCATTTTCTGACCTCAAACATTTTACTTTCAAATATGTTTTTGTCTCAACCATGGCCTTCAACTTCTTAAAAGTCTCAAAAACATCAGATTTATTTTTCAGAAAATAAACCCATACTTTTCTACTTCAGTCATCAATGAAAGTTGTATGTTTTTAGACCCCTTAAAACATAATTGGATTAACCTAGTTAACAAGCCAGGTTATTACTTAGTCCAAATTATAGATCTAGGTTATCACAATCAAACAATCATATTATGCAAAACAGCAGAAAAATAAATAACACAGTGATATTGTTAGGTTCTAAAGATTTAGGAATTTATGTATTTATAATTCTAATGTGTAATGTTGACAAACCATGATAAAAACAGGTTGTTTAGTCTTGTTTAGACTTGCTCAAAGTTGTGTCTCTTATGTAAAGTTGGAATCGAGTGGCTGTAGAAGTATTAGTGACTTTCGGCTTGGCTCGATCGATTGAAAGTTAGACTCGATCAATTGAATCTCGGGCATAATGTTTTTTCTGGAGAATTTCCAACTTAGCCCAAGTCCATTAAGGATTAGGGTTTCAGATCTTATTCTCCTAGTATATAAAGAAAACTCTAGCCTCGTTTTGGAGTACAGCTCTTGTTGCTCATATTTTGTGGTTTATGTGAATCTCTTGTGAGATCCTTGAGGAAGTTTCCTTCATATAAACTTAGGGTTTTCAAGGTAAAGATATTATCAAAACCTTGATGATTGACTCAGTTGCTACCATTGGAGCTTAAAGAAACACAATCGGGGATGCTTGTATCTTGTGAAGAATCCAAGAAAGAAGGAGTCCGTGAATTTGGAGCGTGCACGTGGTTGTGTCAATAAGTTTTATTGATGGGTAGCATTAGGAAGTCAAGCGGGGAGCTTTTAAGTCCTTTTGTATGAACTTCGATTCTTTCGCATAGTGGATTCAAGTTTACGTTGAGGATAACTAGGTCAAATCCTCCCTAGGTTTTTACTGTTTGGTTTTCTGGGTCATCATATTATTGTGTTATTTACTTTTCTGCTGCTTTATATTCTTGATATGATTGTATGTTTGTGATAACCTAGAATTGCATAAATTGACTAAGTTAATCACTTAGCTAATTAACTAGGTTAATTTGGTTGATTTAAGGGGTCTAAAACCGAACAGATATGATGACTTAGGAAAACCAAACAGGTAAAAACCTGGAGAAGATTTAACCTAGCTATCCTCAAGGTAAACTTGAATCCACTATGAAAGAATTGAAATTTTACAATAGCAACTTATACCACTAACATCCTATTGCTACCCATTAGTAGAAACTTACTGACACGACCACGTGCAAGCTTCGAGACCACGGATTCCTTCTTTCTTAGATTCTCCTGCAAATACAAGCACACCCGCTTGTGTATCTTTAAGTTCTCATGGCAACAACTGAATGATTATCAAGTTCTTGAATAAATCTCCTCCTTGATAATCCTAAGTTTATGTGAAGGAAAGCTCCTCTTTGATCTTACATGAGATTCACATAAACAACAATACGAGTAACAAGAGCTGCTCTAAAAAACATGGCTAGGGTTTTCTTTATATACTAGGAGAATTAGATCTGAAACCTTAATCCTTAATGGGCTTGGGCTGAGTTGGAAATTCTGCAGAAAAAACATTCTGCTCGAGATTCGATTAATCGAGTCTAAGTTTTGATCGATCAAACAAGGCCAAAAGTCATTAATACTTTTTGTAGCCACTCGATTCCAACTTTACATAAACGCACAAATTTGAGCAAGCCTAAACAAGACTAAACAACCTGATTTGATCATGATTTGCCAATATTACATATTAGAGTTCTAAATATATAAATTTCTAAATCTTTAGAACCTAACAAACTCCCCATTTGGCAATCCATGACCAAACACAAACTAAAAGTTTAAGGTTTACAAAGAAAAGCCTTTTACAAAAAAATGCCAATTATAACAAATCCAATCCTAACTAGTATCTATCAGTTGCAAGTGTAGACAGCAGCTCAATTAAATCAACCTGTATTTTTCCTAAAACATTAAACAAAATGCATAAACGCATGTGTGACAGAAAAATAGTAAATCAACAAATATGCACAC
The DNA here is from genome assembly GCA_030445155.1 of Quercus variabilis. NCBI lineage: Eukaryota > Viridiplantae > Streptophyta > Magnoliopsida > Fagales > Fagaceae > Quercus > Quercus variabilis. Next base: position 27,433,845 of record CP129450.1, on the reverse strand, counting down.
TAACTCTCCCCCTAAGTTAGATACATCAAAAACAATTTCAACTCCCCCTAAACAAAACAAATAGGATTCTCACATATTACCACATTTCATCTAAATCTTCCCCTTTTTGTCACGTATTCATAAAGATAATTCAAACAAAGAGTAACAACTCAACAGAGAATAAGAAGAAATAGAGAATGAAGGGAACACAAAACCATTCAACTCTATAGAAAATAAAGACAACTCCCCCTATGAACAACAAAGGTAAAAAACAAGCTTCTCTCCCTATAAAAATAAGAAAAACAAAACAAGTTTTGGGAGAAACAGTTTTGGGGAAACTATAGGAGGAGGGGAAAATAAAGACACATAAACCAAACTTAAAAACTTAGTTGATGATACACATAAAAAAATATTCTCTTTTTCAATATATGCAAACTTGACATTATTTGACCCATAAACAGTTGCATGAGTAGAGAAAATATTTGCACATTGATTATCCATCATATCTCTTAAGAAAAATATTTTCTACAGTTCACACATAAAAAATAGCATATATTAAAATGTACAAAGGACTCAAAAATTAATCAATCAATTTTTAAATCAAGTTGAGTACTCAATTTAGCAAAGTGTATGCATGCTATGTGTGAAAACAATAAGAGATATGACTACAAAACTACAAAATGGATACAAAAAATCAATGCAATGCATGTGAATCCTAAACATAAATGATATATGAAAAAATATGTCATGATGCATGCTCTAATGTAGTGAAACTAAGTTCAATATAAGTTCAAATTCACAAAATTGGCTTGAGCATAGAGTTTCTAACAAAAACCCCAAAATTTGAAAAACCACTTGTTCGTTTTTATAAAAAAATTGACCAATTGATCATCACACAAGTTAGAGGATAGATGATAATGATCAATTACATCAAATCAACAAGCCAATTTCATCAATTAAACCAAATTTGAACAAAATCACCAATTTGGGTACATTCAAGCTCTAGAATTCCTAAATTCTCAAACTTCAAACACATTTTGCATTAAGATCAAGGAACTTTTAATCTTGGATGGCCACAACAAGATCACACACAATAAAATGTACAAAGTTTAGCAAAGAGTAACTTGTGTAGTATGTGCAACTAGCAAAAGTTTGAGATAATATGTGAATAGAAATCAAACACGAAGTCTACAAAATTTATCACATAGAATTTAAAAGAGACTATTACGTATAGAGTTACATCATATAACTCCTACATCTCCTAGATCATAAGATTGCAATCATGTAAGTTTCTTGAATTTTGCCTTAGATTGTATACATAAATTTTAATTGAGTAGAAACTTATTCAAATAGTCGAGATAATGTATACACCAATTTTAAGCATTTAAACTGAGGCTACACCTTATGTTCTTTTTGTGCATGTGCTACACTTTTTCGAGTACAAAATTTTACGATATGCACTAAGGTGTTCATGATTGGCTAGTGAATAGTGATGAGATGATTATTTATACTTTTCTCAAAAAGTTCAAGTCCGACAACTAAAGGCATGTGACTTCAAGATCAAGACAAGTGATAAAAAACTATAAATATCTTCCCATACAACATGCACTACAAAGCTCAGACTAGTTAAATGCAATAAATAAGCTCATCAAAAGTAAACAAGGTACATAAGCTTGTTATGTAAAGATAAGGTGGCCAACCTTGATTTCAAATCCATGATATGTAATATAAAACACAAAAATCTTTTTGGTTTAAAAAAAATTTATGACCAAAAACAAAAAGCACACATTATGCTAAATGAACAATGCAAATGCAATGCATGACAGTGATTAACTAAGTTATAGAGGGTACACAAACAAGAAATATCAATTTCTTAACTAACCCTTGAGTATATGTACAAACTAGTACATATTCATACAAAATCAAAAATAGCTTAGCACTTATATAACACATACTAGTCAAGTTTCTCCACAATGTCAAGTATGTTCAAAATCAAGAGAAATATATCATAACTCATGTAATCCTAAAAGAAAAAAATAAAACAAGACTCAAAATAAAATATTTTTGTCTTTTCGAAAATTTTTCAAAAAAAAGAAAAAGAAAAAGAAAAAGAAAAGAAACAAAACATGTCTACAAATAATTGAAAGGATTAAATTAGGGACAAGTCAGCAATACTCACCTTAGAGAATCTTTTCTTACCCATATAGCACAAGTCTTCGGCTTTGTAGGTGAAAAACCATGAGAAGCAGAGTGTATTTAAGGAATTACACCAATCTTCTGAGAAAGACTGAAATTCTGCAAATTCCTTTCACAAGCCAACAAGCTTAAATTTTTCAAAAGTATATAAAACAATTCATTTGGACTTATGGTAGGAGAAACATCATCACATGCTTAAATTTCAATTTATGACAATTAGGACGAATGTGATTGGAGACACCACAAAAGTGACAAATAAGAACAAATTTAGGAACATCAGTATTCCTAATAGCAAATCTAGTCTCAAATTTTGGTTTTGCCTCAACGAAGAATAATTTGGTCTAATAGGACCAACAACACCACAAAGGTGACAGGTAGGCACAAAAATAGATTTCTTTTGCACACTAGCAATAGGTTTAGACATAAGTTTGGAAATTTCAGCACTTACATTAGAACTTTTACCTTTGTCTAACTTAGGAAAATAAGCATTTTCTTTATTATTCCTCTTGAAAAGAAGGATATAAACTTTCTTAGTTTAAGAGAAACAGAAACACTTCTGTTATTAACAGCAGGCTTGGTACTAGTTAAATTTTCAATTTTAGTTTTAAATTCAACTAACTCTTGTTCCAAACTTTTCATCTTCTCATCTTGAAAGGAAATTTGATTTCTCAAAAATTCATTTTTTTTTATTAGATTCATCTAATCTAACAACCAATTGTTCTTTTTCAAGATTAGCCAATTTTAACTCTTCCTTGAATTTCTTAAAAATTTTCATAGATTTCAATAATTACTTATGGAGAGTTTCACAGGCATCAATAAGATCAACAGAAACAACAACATCTTCTTTATTCAAATTATCACAAACATGAGTAGAAAGACACTTCAAATTATCCATGACAACATAAGTCAAGGATCAGCTCTTAGATCAAAAGATCTAAATCAAAAGAGCTACCCGCTTTGATACCACTTGTATATTTTTAGATCCCTTAAAACACAATTGGATTAATCAAGTTAACAAGCCAAGTTATTACTTAGTCCAAATTATTCCAAATTTAGGTTATTACAATCAAACAATCATATCATGCATAGCAGTGGAAAAATAAATAACACAATGATATGATGACCTAAGAAAATCAAACCGGTAAAAAATCTAGGGAGGATTTAATCTAACTATCCTCAAGGTAAACCTAAATCCACTATGAAAGAATCGAAATTTTACAATAATGACTTAGACCACTAACATCTTATTACTACCCATCAATAGAAACTTACTGACACGACCACGTGCAAGCTCCGAGACCACGAACTCCTTCTCTCTTAGATTCTCCTGCAAATACAAACACACACACTTATGTATCCTTAAGTTCTCATGGCAGCAACTGAATGATCATCAAGTTCTTAAAGAAATCTTCTCCTTAATAATCCTAAGTTTATGTGAAATAAAGCTCCTCTTTGATCTCACAAAAGATTCACACAAACAACAATATAAGCAACAAGAGTTGCTCTAAAAAATGTGGCTAGGGTTTTCTTTATATACTAGGAGAATTAGATCTGAAACTTTAATCCTTAATGGGCTTGGGCTGAGTTGGAAATTCTACAGAAAAAACATTCTGCTCGAAATTCGATCAATCAAGTCTAAGTTTCGATCGATCGAGCCAGGCCGAAAGTCACTAATACTTTCTTCAACCACTTAATTCCAACTTTACATAAACGCACAACTTTGAGTAAGCCTAAACAACTTGTTTTGATCATAATTTGCCAACATTACATATTAGAGTTCTTAATACATAAATTCCTAAATCTTTAGAACCTAACAAAAGTAATATAATATCTTGAACCTCTAAGGGATGCAACCTAAGAAGGCCCCCACAAATCAATGTGTACTTACTCTAATTTTCCAACCTTCGGTGTCCTGCCAGATTTCAAGAAGCTCACCCTGTTCTACTTTCCAAAGATGTAGCTTTCACACATGTCAAAATTAATAAACTTCAGTTTTGGTAGTTTCCCGTTTGAAAGTAGCATATTCATCTATTTCTCATTCATGTGACCAAGTCTGCAGTGCCATAGGCTTGCATTAGTACCTGCTTTAGCAACTGCAATTATGTCTCTTGGACTTGAGGTCATATACAAAGTAATAGTTTTCTTTACATAAGCCAATACCACGGCTCCCTTTGTAACCTTCCAGGTACCACCAACAAATAGTATTGCATGCCCTTCATCATTAAGTTGTCCTGCAGAAATCAGATTCATCTTTAGGTCAGGAATATGTCGTACCTTCTGTAGTAACCAAATAGACCCATTGGGCAGTAAACTCTGGACGTCTCCCATACCTTCAACATCTAAGGCTTCTCCATAAGCCAAATACACCTTACTAAAATCACCTTCAACATAGTTTTGTATGATTTCTTGGTGTGGGGTGATATGAAACGAGGCTCTTGAGTCCAAAACTCAATCATCAAGTGGACTATCTGCTGTAAGGAGTAGTGCATCATGTACTTTTTCTATTATAGCTTTAGTAGAATCATCTCCATTCTTCTTCTTAAGATATTTGTAGTGCCTCCTAAAGTGGCCAACTTTGCTATAGTTCCAACATTGTACTTGTTGGCTAGATCTAGATTTACTTCTATTCCGGTTGGAATTTCTAGATTTTGATCTGCCTTGATTTAAATTTATGTCATTTCCTTTACCCCTTGTGTTAAAGTTTAGAGTAGAACCGGATCCTAAGGTTTCACATGTATCTCTTCTGTAAATCTCCTTAACTAGAACTAAATCTCTAATGTCATTATAATTCAAATTTTCTTTTCTAGTACAATTGCTTACTGCCATTCTTTTAGCCTCCCAACTATTTGGCAAAGAAGCCAAAATGATTAGTGCACAGATCTCATCATCAAAATAAATTTTTATGGAAGACAATTGATTTATGATGGTGTTAAATTCATTCAGATGTTGTGCTACTAATGCATTCTTTGCCATCTTCAAATTAAATAGTTTCTTCATTAGATGCACCTTGTTATTTGCTTATGGCTTTTCATACATACCAGACAAAGCCTTCATCAGATCTATCGTGGTCTTCTCTTTTACAACATTGTATGCAATAGACCTTGATAGAGTTAATATGATAACTCCCAATACTTGTTTGTCAAGAAGAGTCCATTCATTATCTTTCATAGTTAAAGGTTTCTCCCCCAAAAGCGGTAGATGCAACTTCTTCCCATAGAGGTAGTCCTCGATCTGCATCCTCTAGAGTCAAAAGTTTGTGCCATCAAATTTTCCTATTCTAGACGCCTTTTCTGTTTCCTTTGCTATTGCTCTCACTCAAACCTAACCCTAGGCTATGATACCAATTGAAGGGGAATTTTCATGAAATTTCTAGATCTGTGAGATGCAAAAGTAGAGAAAATATGCGCCAAAAAAAAAAAAAAAAAAAAAAAACAATCACACATACCATATTTACTTGTTTTGGCAATTTGCCTATGTTCATAGACTTATAGAAATTTTACTATTTTCAAAGAAAAATACAAGATACGGTTGTCCAATTTTTTGTCTAAAAAACAATCTAAAACCCTAATCTCCAAAACAACCTTTCTTTTATCCTCTGTTCCATGAATTAAGCCTTAGAAAATCTCCTATTAAGAACAGTAATAATATTATTTTGGATCGGATTATAATCCGGATCAAATATAACTAGGCTTCACAAAGTCCAACAATACTATCATAGGTGATATAATATAATATGTGATATAATATAATAGAAAATAGTAATGTGTGGGAGAATAGTGACATATGTCTTCACTCTTCAATCAAAATTAGCTGTCGCAGCCACATTCAAATCATTTACTCAAGTCTCGAAACTCTTCTGAAATTCCCAAGGCTAAGAGAACAATGAATACATATACGAGTCTTCTTTTTTATATTATTTTTTATGATTAAAAAAGTCCCAGGGCTAAGAGCTTAAAATTTTAACCATTCGAACTTTTCTAGATTCAACTCTTGAAATCTTGAAATTTTTGTACTCAAAGTCTCAAACACAAAAAATATAAAGAATATTTGAAGAATATTAAAAGAATGGGAAGAATAAAGTCTTTTATAAGTACAAAGCCAAAAATTCTTTACAAATTCGTTATGAAGATCTTTCCATTCATCTTTACCTTTCAAGAAGGAGAAAATCTTGACTTTGAACGAATATTACACTATCATTGTACTTACCTTTCCATTCAACAAATTCATATTACAAAAATTGCAAAAATTTTAAACTTTTTGAATGATTTTTTTTTTCTCCAGCTAAAATTATATTGTCAAAATTTTCAATACTTATTTTATTTTGTTTTTGAACTCTACAGTTCCTACTACCAAAAATTATAATTAATACAAAATTATATTTGTCTTTTCCTCTTATCAAAGTGTCATCTAAACCAATAGAGATTGGTATAAGAAAAATTATATTTTCAAATTAATTATATATTCAATTTAATAGTTAATATTTAATCCATACATATATACTATCACTGTTTACATATAGTTGAAGGTGTGCGGTTCTAAATATTACTTCCAAGTATTGAACGTTTGAACTCTTAGAAATATTGGTATTTAGGGCTGTAATTTAGTTGAGTCTAGCTGAGTATTGAACATTTGAACTTGGCTTGGCAAGATTAACACTGTGTTAAAGCTCAACTCGAGCTTGTCTTGAGCTCATTTACAATGTTTGAACAAATGTTAATTTGTTAAAAATTCAAATAGCTTGGGCTTGACTTGCTTCATTACACAAACCATTAAACTAAGCACAAGCTCAAATTCAGCACAAACTCAATTTCGTAAATAATATTTCGTTGTGAAAAAAATCTAGCTAATGAATATATTTTTTTTTATAAATAAATTGCATCTAAAGAGTATAAAATGAGTAATAATTTCTACACAAATATTGGGAGTGGGTTTTTTTTGTTGTTGGGGGGGGGGGGGGGGTTGTGGTGGTGGGGTTTGAGAGGGGGCAGTTTCCCGCGGTCCATCAAAATGTAATAAATTAATGGTAAGCTGACAACTATTGTTCCCCTCCCCAATTAAGATTTGTTTTTTTTTTTTTTTTTTTTTTCACATTATTTTTTTTAGGGTGAATTAATTTTATGTATTTCTTGTTGATATGTAAGAAAGAAAATTTTTCTTTGTCAATAAAAAATTATTTTTCTTATTTTATCAATTTCATATAAGGTTCAAAAGTCAAAATCTAAAAAGGAAAATGATAGCAAGGGAAAAAGTAGAAAATAATAAGTTAGGGCATGTTTGGAAACTTTTTTTTTTCCCAATTTTTGATTCTAAAAATAGTTTTCTGTTTTTTAGGAAAGAAAACTTGTTTGGTAATCCAAAACAGTTTCCAAATATTGGAATGCAAAGCAAATTCAAAACATCCACTTGTTGTATTCAGTTTCTAGGTTTTGAGACCCAATGAAAACACAAACAAGATAGTTTAAAAGCTACACTTTAATGTGTCCATGCTGTAGTTTGAACCACAATGACAGCATAATACCGATTTTATTGATTTTACTTTTCTCTTTTTTTCTCACACAAACATAAAGACACTCATGGCTTCTCCTCTTCTTCTTCTTCTTCACAAGATCCATAGTGCTCTCTCTCTCTCTCTCTTCCAAACTTCACAATCTTTGTGTGATTGCATAGATCTATTTGACCTTCACTATTCAGCCACTTAACTCCATGTATTTATAGCCGCAAAGGTAAAAATATCTAAATTTTATGGACTGGTACTAATATTGGTGGACTATTGAAGATTTATTGGGGTAATTATGAGGTATAGTGAAACTTAGCTATGGAGGGTGAACCTCTATGACCAAAGTTTATGATAGGGGGAGCTTGAATTTGGGGTTGTATTGGAGGATTTTGAGGCTTTGAGCTATTTGGGTCTATGTAATAACTATAGAGTACGAGGTGCAAGGAGATGGAGGTTAACCTCCATGTTGAACCTCAAAATCAGGTGTAGCCTAGCCTCTAGTGGCTACGACTTGGAAATCACCTATCAGTAATTTTAGTCTAGCCTTTAGGTCGCCTCCTTCAAAATCCGATTGCAAAGCCGCAACTCATTTGATCTCATATTCAATGAGCTACATTCGATTACTTGAAGTGGTAGTTGGCTTTGATACCAAATTGTTAGGAATTCAGTGGTTCCTAATGAAGATGGATGAGAATAGTATGGAAATGACTAAATTCGAGGTAGTCACCCTCCATAGAGAGAGAGAGACAGAGAGAGATGCACTAATGCACTAAGCAATGAGTCGGTTTATTTTTCAATAATATCTAATGTTGAATTACAATTATGTATTTGTAGGAGGTTAGCTTTAATGTCATTGGCCCCACATGGCTCAAGATAATTGGCTTGTTAATTCAACATGTGCTCAAAACCTAAATAACTCATCCTAATCCTAATCTCAACCAACTAGCTAACTGTCTAACTAAAGGGATTACAACAATTATTTCATATTCCTAAAAAAATTAATATAATTGAAAAGTTAGGGACTAAATTGAAATATGGTGTAAAGGATATGGACCAAATGCATAATTTACTAAAAAATATTTCTGTCATAAGTGAAATTTTGAGTTGGAAAAAATTTTTAAAAATGGCTTATCGATGCAAAAAATTCTTAATAGATAAAAAAAAATGCTTTATTTATGGATTTTATTACATATTATTGGGTTATATATTGACATCGGTTAATTAATTCAATTACTTAAGTTGATTAAATTATATGCTAATAATGTGGAGGCAAAATCAAATCACCAAACTAAATTAGATGCAACGGAAAATAAATTTAACACAACGATTTGATCACGAAGGGGAAAATCTTTGTAGACAAAAATCCCACAAGTTGAATTTTAAGTCACTACTTCCAAAGAATCCATTAATCAAGAAACAAGCTATTATAAGTATAAGGAATCTTACCCCACTAACCTATCTCAAGATACCAACCTACTGTTGAACCTACTGACCTATACTAGTATCAGCTCCAATACTCACTTGGACTTATTCTTGTAGAGACTTCTCCTTGCATGGATCTTAGTATGTGACTAACAACACAACAACTTTATTTGTTTGTTTAGACTCCTTAAATCAGATTGTTTAACCTAATATATTAGCTAAGTGATTACTTAGGTTAATTATGAGATCTAGGTTAAATAATGATAGATCATATCATGCATAGCAGCAGATATGTCTCTGTGTATATGATGACAGCTGTAAAATATAACTTTTATATCCTACGAAAACCTAGTGCACAATACCCTAGAAAAGCTTTGTCATCATGGGCTGAAAACAGATCTGGAATTCCAAATTTACAAGTCTCAATAGATTGAGAGGTATCGAGATTCATTAAATCTCGATAGATAGATCCTAGGTGTCAATAATACTACTTATAAATTTACTTCATGATGATTTTGAACACACTAGAACTAAGATCTAAATACAAGTAAAATGTGTTTTATCGTAAGATATCTCAATTACATAAAAATATGATCTTAACACATATATTTAAGTGCATGTGCATATGCATGTACATAAATTTTTTTTCTATCTTGAAGTCAAATCCTAGCTCTACTACTAGTTGTAAATAAGTTTAAATGATCTTTGTACTTGAATATTTTATAGGATTTTTAAAATTATTTTATAGGCTTTTTATTATTATTATTTTTATAGTCAAATTCAAGCTCTGCCACTATGTTTCCTATTTATTCTTGAGCTCTGACTATGTACTTATTAGCTTGCTTATCAATTATGAGCTGTACATCAACAATCCGATTCTTAATCCTATGTATATTATTAAATCTAAAAGACTGAAGTCAAAATATGTTATAAGATAAAACTTTGGAAGAACTAACTGGCTTCTCCTATGCTGCATTATCAGGGGCAAACTAATAACACGCGCAAAGAGTATCGATGGGTGAGACCAACCAGTCATATTATTATGGTTAACTACTTGACTCTCACTGTCGTGGGGACAATTGGCATTGGACACTTTAATTAAAGCTTAAGATAGTATTAGAGAAATGGCTAAACTGGGCATTTCCAAATGTTTTTAGTCAGTGATCACACCTTTAAGTTTATCTTTCCGTCATCACGCTTGCTTTGGCCACTGAAATCCAATTGGCTCTATTATTTGAAGCCCGTCAAGAAAACGAAATAAAATTATAAAATACTTTGGAAGTACAATAAATATATACTCTTTCTTCTCTCATCTCACATGTATAATGAATTTTACCCAGAATTTAATAAATGGAACTCATTATTAGATAAAAGTAGTGAGTTTGTATTTATCGTACTCTTAGAATATTTTATAATTACTTGAAAAAAATTAAGATGGATTAGGTAAACAAATTAAGCTAAACAATTTAGGATTAGATTCGATTTGCCGCTCAGGGAATTCTTTGAAATCACAATAGCGTAACGCCGTAACCTATAGGTAGCTATAAATTAAGCATGAGACAATTTATCTTTGGTCAGAATAAAATAAATATAGATTAGGTGGTCTCCACTCTCCACTCTCAAATTAAGTTAGAATCTTTTGTCCATCTTTATTTCTCACATTATATTAAAAGTTGTGTTATCTTAAGCCTTCGTCTTGAATAGTTTTGTGCCATTATTTGATCATTAATAATGTGCATTAATTTAAGCTTTTGGTATGATTTGATACATTATTTTATTATTATTATTATTATGAATTAGTGTGTAATCCATGCATATGCACAGTACAATTAAAAACAATAATAATCACACACACATATGAGTTTAAATTATACATAATTTAAGCCCTAGGAGGGGTGGCCCAATTGGGAGAGATCCCACATGCAAGCACAAGGTCCCTTGTTCGAGTCGTGGCAGGTACCGTGTGGTAGGAGGGTTCCTAGCTTGCATTGCGCCTCTCCTGCTGGCTCTCTTGAGATGCTAGGATGAGATCTGTGGCGCCCTAGTCACAGTAGTTATGGCTCAATCCAACATTCCCTAACGGGGGGTGCCTTTATTAGGTCATGCCCTGAGGGGTTAATCACAAATGGTCGCCCCCACCCCCCCCTTTTGTTCATTAAAAAAAAAAAAAAAAATTATAACGTTTTTAAGCTATAGATATATACATGAGTTTTTACTCTCTTTTTCTTTACTTTTTTGCTTTCAGTTTTTTTTTTTTTTTTTTTTTTTTTAAGTTTATTTATATTAAGTGTGCGTTTGGCATGGCTTAAAAAATTAATTTTTTTTACTATTCAGCTTATTTTTGCTACTATTTATGAATCCCATTAAATTTTTTGGTACTATTTATGGGTACCATTGTACTATTTCAACTATCTTTTAGTTTTATTTACTGTGCTTTTAACAAAAAATTTCAGTTTCAACTAAATAAGTTGTTTCCAAACAGACACTAAACTCTTCGTCTTTTACATAATATTAACAAACCTAGAAGGAAAAAAAAAAAAAAAAACTTAAATATGATAAATGATGCAAAATTAAACAATTAGAATCCAATTTAGAATCTAATTAAATTTACTCTCAACCTTGACTTTCATTACATATATAAAAGAGCTACAAAATAAATATATTACAACACAATATAATAATGGCGAAAACACCATTTTAATCCTTACATTTTGGGGTTATAGTCAATTTGGTTCCTACATTTTAGTAGCAGTCAATTTGGTCCCTGTTATTTTCAACTTGTAGTAAATTTAGTCATTATCGTTAACTTACTAACGGAAAATGCTTACGTGGCAAACAGTCTGCCTTGTTGGCACACATGTGGCTAACATAATAAAATAAAATCAATTAATTAAATATTATAAAAGCCACATCAGCATTTTAATAATAAAAGAAATCCATGTCAGACAAAAAATTCTGAAAAGATTAATTAAAAGAAAAAAAAAATAAAGAAAATGAATTTTTAAAAGAGTCCTCACTTTCTTTTATTTTCTTTAGAATTCTTGCACTTTCTTATTTTCCAAACACAATATACCCAGCAACACCACAATATAAATCAAATCCCAATACCGAGTGTTTAGCCAAAAAAATCCCAATACCCATGTTGTGATATTTCAGTATTTGCAGATTACCAGCACCCGGAAAGCTTGTTTTCACAGCCACCAATTAAGCACTCTTGTGAGAACAAGAATCAAATGTCAAAATTTGTATTCATCAAAAATATCGGAAATTCGTTGATACTCGCTTTGCTAGAAAACTGAAAGCCACCCAAAAAAGATGCAACAGTAGTCGCAAGGGGGGTAGTTAGGATAAACCATGGACAACTGATGCAGAAGAGAAGCATTTATGTCTCTTTCCTTATCATATTCCATTGAACTTCAAATTGTTTGTTTCCTTCAACTGAAAGAATCCTCACTTTCATATTGTGGGATTTTTTTGGCTATACACTTGGTATTGGGATTTGATTTGATATTGTGGTGTTGGGTGTTGCTGGGTATATTGTGTTTGGAAAATAAGAAAGTGCAAGAATTCTAAAGAAAATAAAAGAAAGTGAGGATTCTTTAAAAAATTCATTTTCTTTATTTTTTTTCTTTTAATTAATCTTTTCAGAATTTTTTTGTATGACATGGATTTCTTTTAGGCGTAAATGCACTTTTAGTCCTTATATTTTGACTTTTTTCCATTTTAGTCCCTACATTTTATTTTTTCCACTTTTAGTCCCTAAAACCAATTTACGCGTTCCGTTTAAGTCCTTGAAGCTACTTTCCGTCACCAATCTAACGAGCAAACTAACAGATAAATAAAATAATAATAAAAAATTTACTGTAGCATACCACGTCATATTATAATTTAAAATATTTATTTTTCAATTTTAACTAAATAAAAAAAATTAAAAAATAAAATTAAAAACAATAAAACACATCAATTGATTTAATTCATTTGGAACAGGAACACAATCAGCACAAACCCAGAAATAAACACAAAATCAAATTTTAAAACACAAAGAACACAAATATTAATCTAAATCTTTCGTCTCCTCTGTGCCAAAGATCCAAAAATAAAACTTGAAGACCCCAACAAGAAGACCAAGAAAGAAAGGTTCTAGCCCAAAAACACAAAAAATTCTCTACTTTTTTTCATAAACCAGAAACCACAATGGCAGAAATTTCAACCAAAAGCCCCCCAAAATTGAATACCAAATCTCTAGAACCACCACAACAAACCTAGGGCTGCCAACAAACCAAATCTAAACCCACCTACAAAGCCGATCTAAAACACAAGACCACCCACAAAACCGATCTGAGATCTGACCCAGGACCACCCACAAAGACGATCTGAAGCCTAACCACAAAGCTAATCTGAAACCCAGGACCACCCACAAATCCGATTTGACCCAGGACCACCCAAAGCCGATCTTGAGAGAGAGAAGGAGTGAGAGAGGCTAGGGAAGAAGGTGAGAGTGAAGTGCAACGAGGACGACACCATCGGAGACCTGAAGACACTCGTGGCAGCGCAGACGGCTACTCGGGCTGACAAGATCCGAATCCAGAAGTGGTACAACATCTACAACGGAGGGACTCTCGACCATATCACCCTTAAGGACTATGAAATCCACGATGAAGGGACTTCCGACTAGGTAAGCAGATCGGCGGTGGTGGATATTGCAGATCGCGACAAGTCGACCCGTTGACATGTTGAGCTTGTTGTGAGTTTTTCCATTGTGAGATTTTTTTTTGTAGTTTAGGTGTTTGTGTTTTTGTCTGTGAGAGATTTGGGTGCGAGAGAGATTTGGGGGCTTGGGGATTTATGTTTTTATTTTTAATGGTGTTTTTATGCTGAATTTTCTGGGTTTATGAATTTGGTTTCTGGGTTTATGAATTTTATTTGCTGGAGGTTTTGTTGTTGATTGAAAGATGAGAAAATCTGGGTTTGAGTTGAGATTTTGTATATTTGGGTTTTGTAGTTTGAGAAAATCTGAGAAGATTTGCTGCTAGGTTTGTATTTGTGTTCTTGCTGGCGATTGATTTGTGTTTGTGTTTGGTTGACAAGAAAGGGCAAGAAAATGCAAGAAAATCTGGGCATGTATTCTTATGTTTAAAATCTGGGTTTGTGTTCTTTGTTCTCTGGTGTTCGTGTTGAAGATGAATATAAATCTGGGTATCTCATATTTTTTATTTTGTTAAAATTGAAAAATAAATATTTTAAATTATAATATGATGTGGTATGCTACAGTAAATTTTTTATTATTATTTTATTTATCTGTTAGTTTTTCCGTTAGATTAGTGACGGAAAGTAGCTTCAAGGACTTAAATGGAACGCGTAAATTGGTTTTAGGGACTAAAAGTGGAAAAAATAAAATGTAGGGACTAAAATGGAAAAAAGTCAAAATATAGAGACTAAAAGTGCATCTACGCCTTTCTTTTATTATTAAAATGCTGATGTGGCTTTTATAATATTTAATTAATTGATTTTATTTTATTTTGTTAGCCACATGTGTGCCAACAAGGCAAACCACTTGCCACGTAAGCATTTTTCGTTAGTGAGTTAACGGTAAGGATTAAATTGACTACAAGTTGAAAATAATAGGGACTAAATTGACTGCTACTAAAATGTAGGAACCAAATTGACTATAACCCTAAAATGTAAGGACTAAAATGGTGTTTTCGCCTATAATAATGTCTACGAGATTATGAATATTTTGTTTTCTCGGAATATGATTTGCCTTTGTTTTTATTTATTTATTTTTTTTGTTATTAAAGATTTTAATATTATTGTATGTTCTCTTTGATTAAGGGTAAAAGAAGATTTAAGAAAAAAAGAATCTTTATTAGTTTCGACTTGTATCCTATAGATAATTGAAAATATAAATAAGATTCGAGACCACCTTTATGATATTTTTTTTAATAAAAAAAAAAGTGTTGATGCTTGCTTTTTTTGGGAAATGAAGATAAGAAATAATATGTCTATAATATTTTTACAACAAATTCTAAGTGGCAGGTTGTTACTGGTTATTATTGTTGGGGTAAAAAAGTAATCTTAGTGTTAGTTTCAAATTTAAACCAATAACAACTAATAACCTGTGATTTGTTGTAAAATTGTTGTAAAATTATGTGTTTAACTTAAACTCTCTCTCTCTCTCTCTCTCTCTCTCTCAAAAAGGAAAAAAGTACAGTCCATTTACAAAAAAAATGTCCAATAAGTAGGAAGCTAGTTAGTTAATATGAATATTTTTTTCCTCAAAAAAAAAAAAAAAAAATTTGGCTAAATAAAAGGGGAGGGGTACCAACAGTACTAGTGACCACTGAGTAGTGTCCAATTGGGTATGACCATATATAGTTGGTTTTATTATTATTATTATTATTATTATTTTAATGGGAAAGTATAGAAAATAAAAAACTAATTCTTTATTACTTTTCCAAACATAATGAATTAATACAGATTCCGCATAAACAAATAGAATAAATTATCAAAGGGAAAATAATAGTAATTCTTTTTTTGGAATAGTACTCTCTCTATCTCTCTCTAACATAATTGGATTGTGTTTTCAGGAACATTGACAAATAGCAAATAGCTAGACTTATCTTCTTCCCAAAGCCTCTGAAATCGGCTTTGAATAACCTAAAGCGTTATGCTTGATTGACCATTTATAATTAACAAGTGTTTAGGCATTTTAAAGTGATCGTGAGTGCATTATCAGCTGCTTGTGAAGAACATTAAAATTATTAAATAGCCAGGAAAAAGGGGGAATCAAGAATTTAATCTTTACTTTAACAAGATCTTGAAAAAAAAGTGCCTAAATTATCAGACAAAGCAAGCCTACAGTTGCATAGTCCCATTTTCTTTACGGTCATAGTCATAGACTCAAAGTGCTCCAGGAAATGCATAACAATTAAAAGGAAGCATCTATCACAAAATAATAACATGTAGATAAAGATAAAGTAAAATTGATAATATAAAATATAACAAAGAGAGAATATTAAAAATTTTCAAACTGTTCGACGAGTGGAAGCATGATTTCTCATGTCAACGAGAATATATATTTACATATGCAATCACGTGTAGAAATTAGTGATAACGTGAGGAAGGAAAGAAAATAAATAAACATTTTCATGATTATGGTATAAATAACTTGATAATACATTAAAATAAAGCACATATTTCTAATGAGAATTACACACAAATTTTTATTAATTATAATTGAATTATAATTATAACTTTACAATGTTATCCTCCATGATTACCTAAATTATAAAAATAATCAAACAAATTTATTAAAAATTACACTAATATGCATATTTCAAATAAGAGTGCAACAACAACAAAAATTGATAAATCTATAAATTAATTACCCACTTACCAATGTATCGGTCATTTAAACAAATAGTTACCTGTCACACACCAAACCTGTATTTTTTAAACAAATAGTTACCTGATTTATCTAATTACACATTGACATGCACAATCCAAACACTTTGAAACTTCCTAAAGGACATCTAAAAATTATTTTTTGAGCAACTTTAAAATTTTAGGGGAGCTTCTTGAAATTTTGGAGTAGAATGTGGTCATTTAAGAGGATTCAAAAGATCATGGAGACCTATGAAAAAGCTTTGGGACAAAAACTCAACACATAGTATGAGACCTATTTGGGTTTACCAGTAGGCCTTTGTCAAGACGTAGAAATGCTCATAAGAAATTTTTGGTGGGAGCAGATGAGAGAGAGAAGAAAAATTCATTGGACAAAGTGGGACTCTATGTGCAAACCAAAAAATGTGGGTGGACTAGGCTTTAGAGATCTTTGCAAGTTCAACAAAGCTATGTTAGCGAAGCAGGTTTGGCAATTAATACAAGACAAAGAATCACTGTCTTACAAAGTTTTCAAGGCTAAGTATTTCCCAAACTACTTTATTTTTGAAGCAAAATCATCATCGGGTTTTTTTTGCTTGGAAGAGTATTTTATGGTCTAGGAAAGTCGTTGCTAAGGAGGCAAGATGAAGGGCGGGGGATGGAAAATCTACACGCATTTACTATGATGCTTGGTTATTAGGCATGACAAAGGGGAAGGTTAGCTCTCCACCCTCTTTTCTTTCATCAGAAGCGATTGTGGATGCTCTGATTGATCCACACACGAGATGGTGGAATGTGCAACTTATTGATTTATGTTTTTATCCCCTAGAAGCTCAGAAAATAAAATCCATCCCTTTATGTTCTGTCCCACAACCTGATATTCTTATCTGGCCAAAAGAAAATTTAGGTGTTTACTTAGTGAAATGTAGCTACAAAGCTCTTTGTGATGAAGATTCGCAGAATCCGGTCCTTCCTCAAAAGGCAATAGCACAAAAAAGCAGCACAAAAAATGTTAGGTTCTAAAGATTTAGGAATTTATGTATTTGGAACTCTAATGTGTAATGTTGGCAAACCATGATCAAAACATTATGTTTAGTCTTGTTTAGACTTGCTCAAAGTAGTGTCTTTAATGTAAAGTTGGAATCGAGGGGCTGCAGATGCATTGGTGCATTTCGGCCTAGCTCGATTGATCGAAAGAAAGACTTGATCGATCGAATCTCGAGAAGAATGCTTTTCTGCAGAATTTTTCAACTTAGCCCTAACTCATTAAAAATTTTGGGTTTTTTGTTTTTACCTTAGGTATAAAAGGCAAAACCCTAGCCATGTTTTTAGAGTTGCTCCTGTTGTATTGTTGCTCATACTTTTCTGTTTTGTGTAAATCTCTTGTGAGATCTAGAAGAGTTTTCATTTACACAAAGCTTAGGGTTTTCAAGTTAGAGATAGTATTAACATCTTGATGATCAACTCGGCTGTTGCCATTGGAGCTTAAAGAATAACAAGCGTGGGTGTTTGTAACTGATTGGAGAATCCAAGAAAGAAGGAGTCCGTGGATTCGGAGCTTACACGTGATCGTATCAGTAAGTTCTATTGGTGGGTAGCATTAGGAAGTCAAGCGGGGAGCTTGTAAGTCTTTTTGTATAAACTTCGATTCTTTCGCATAGTGGATTCAGGTTTACCTTGAGGATAGCTAGGTCAAATCCTCCCCAAGTTTTTATCGTGTGGTTTCCTGGGTGATCATATCATTGTGTCTTTTATATTTCTGCTGCTTTATATTCTTGATATGATTGTGTGATTGTGATAACCTAGATTTGCATAAATTGACTAAGTTAATCACTTGGCTAATTAACTGGGTTAATCTGATTGGTTTAAGAGGTCTAAAATTGTTCAAGTGGTATCAGATCAAGTAGCTCTCTTGTTTGAGATTTTTTGATCTCTGAGTTGGTCCTTGACCCCTGCTGTCATGGAGCATGGACACTCTCTTATTGTTCCTCCTCACTTTAATGGGAATAACTATGCTTATTGGAAAGTAAGGATGAAAGCATTCCCGAAATCCATTGATGAGAGGGTTTGGAATTCCATTGAGTACGGATGGGAGAAGCCCACTACTCCTGTGAGTGAGTGGCAAACTTCTCAAAAAGAAGCAGCTGGTTTCAATAGCAAACCTATGAATGTCATCTTTAATGCTGTTTCTATAGAGAAATTTAAGAGAATCTTGAATGTTGAGGTTGCTTATATTGCTTGAAAAATCCTCCAGAATGTGCATGAAGGCACAAAGGCAGTTAAGATTAATAAATTGTAACAATTGACTTCTAGATTTGAAAGCATTAGAATGTCTGATGATAAATTTTTTGATGAATTCTATGCTAAATTGAATGATATTATTTATTCTGCTTTTAATTTGGGTGAAATTTATGATCAACCTAAAATTATTAGGAAGATTCTTAGATCTTTAACTGAAGACTTTAAACCCAAAGTGACTGTCATTACTGAGAGCAAGGATGTAAACTCCATCCCTGTTGATGAGCTTGTAGGATCTCTTCAGTTCTATGAGTCTGACCTACCCAAAACTACCAAATCCAAATCAATGGCGCTTAAGTTAGTTGATGATGTTGAGGTTGGTGGATTTGATGATGAGCTTTCTGCTACAGAGATTGCGTACCTTGCCAAGAACTTTAGAAACTTTCTTAAGAATAATAGTAGAAAGGCAAGAGGTACAAACACTGCTGAACCTAGAAACTTTAGGAAGAATGATCCCACTAAGGTTAATAACTTTGAAAAACCTAGAGAAAAAGTTGGTCCATCTTCAAATAATTCTTTGGGTGCTTAGTGTTTTGGTTGTCAAGGGTATGGTCATGTTAAATCTGAATGTCCTACATTCTTGAGGTCTAAGGATAAAACTATGGCTGTAACTTTTAGTGATAATGAGGATTCTGATGATGAGTCTGAATGTGATGAGGAAGGAAACTTCATTGCTTTTATTGCTACTGCTGTAGTCAATGAAAGTATATATGTTGAAGAGAACCCTTTTGATAGGAAATTCTTTGAGGATGCAGATCTTCAAGAAGCCTATAATAAACTTTGCAAAGTTGCTGTAAAGGATGCTATGAATGTTGAACTTGGCCTGAAGAAAATTGAATCTCTTGAGCTTGATAAGAAAAAATTGCTTGCTAAATTGTTTGATGCTAATGATCTTTTGAACAATGTGAAATTTGAGAATATGCTCTTGCTTGGTAAAGTTAAAACTTTGGAACATGATTTATTTATTACTAGATCTGCTAGTTCTAAACTTGATCAAATGCTGAATGTTCAAAAGTATTCTTCTGACAAATCTGGTTTAGGATATGTTGAAAGCATCTCTGTGTCTACACCTACTTCCACGAACTTTGTTCCTTCATCTTTTTCTAAACCTTCTATGAGTGAGGTTGTGAGTGAAACTGTTAAACCCCCTGTGAGCGAGGTTGTTAAACTTGTAGAAATTTCACCTCCTAAGAAGATTAGGGTTGATCTGAAAGAGTCTAAACCCAAAGAGTCTACCCTTTCCTAAGGGCAAGATGCATGGTAAACCTACTTGGGTTTGTCATTATTATGGAAAGTCTGAACACATTCGTCCTAACTATTACAAGCTTCAAGCTGCTAAGAGAGCAAACAAACCAAAAGTGTCTGTGCCTCAAGCACAAGATCCTATGGCACTCATTGGTGAATTGGTAAAGGCATTGAACCTTTATTCCAATCCTAGAGTTGGAAATCACTCGAATGTGAATAAGAACTCTAATATTCATGGTGCATCTAAACGGTTTTGGATGCAAAAGACTCGATCTAATTGAGTCTTTCTGACATGGTTCTTGTGCTTCATTGCTCATTCCTTTGTGACCATTGTTCTTTGGTGTTTGTGTTTTTGTATTTTTTTCTAAGACTTGTTGCATTATATTAATGCATTTCATTCTAGGATTTATTTGTTTTCTCTTTAAAAAAAAAGGGCGAAAGAAAAAATTTGTTTGGCACTATATTTCTTAGCTTTTGAAAACAAGGTTGGTCAATTTATTTACACATAACATGTTTTGTGTACCTTGTTTAGCTTTGATGAGCTTATTTATTGCACTTGACTAATTGAAGTTTTGTAGTACATGTTGTGTGGGAAAGATGTTTATGGTGTTTATCACTTTGTCCTAATCTTGAAGTCATATGTTATTTGACTGTCGGACTTGATCCTTTTGAGAAAGGCATAAATAACCATCTTACCACTATTCACTAGCAATAGTTGAAGCTTTATAGTGCATGTTGTGCGGAAAAGATGTTTATGGTGTTTATCACTTTGTCTTAATCTTGAAATCACATGTTATTTGATTGTCAGACTTGATCCTTTTGAGAAAGGTATAAATAACCATCTCACCACTATTCACTAGCCAATCATGAACACCTTAGTGCATATCATAAGATTTTGTGCTTGATAAAGTGTAGCACATGCACAAACAGAATATAAGGTGTAGCCTCGGTTAATTGCTTAATACTTAAAATTGGTGCGTACTATTAGGCTTGATGCCAATTTACATAATTATAAGGCAAAATTCAAGAAACTTTCATGATTGCAAACTTTTGTTTTAGGAGATGTGGGAGTTATATGATGTAACTCTTTTGGTGATAGTTTCTTTTAAATTCTATGTGATGAATTTTGTAGACTTTGTGATTGATTTCTATTCACATATCACCTCACATGTATCTTAAGTTTTTGCTATTTGCACACACTACACAAGTTTGTGTGTGTTTTGGTCTAACCAGCCAAGTTTTGAAAATACCTTGAGTATTATGCAAAACATTTATTTTGCTTGAGAACTTAAAGAGAGAATGGCTGAAATTTTCTTTGGAGAAACTGGGATTAAAACTTGGGTTTTTGAAAAGGCATTCCATCTCATACTCATGCATTTTGTTCATCAATTCTAATACTTTGAGGAGTTTGTGTCAAAAAGTGTTTGTTCTTTCAAAAACTATGATTTTTCTTAAAAATTTTGTGAAGCCTCTGCCTGTTTTGATCGATCTATTCTGTTTTTCGATCAATCCAAATTGTGATGAAAATGTACTTAAAAAGTTTTATAAGTCTCAGGTTTCTTCGATCGATTGAAAGTAATTTTTGATCAATCGAAGATCGTGAATCAGATTTTTTTTTTTTTTTTTTTTAAAAACTCAGCTTTGACTTGTTTAAATCACTTTTTCAAAAAGTTTTTCAAACCTTTTTCTCTCTCTCCGACTTGGCAAGGCTAAATTTTCGATTTTTTGTTGTTTTCCTCCGAATCTTTTGCGAGGTTTTTGTCATCTCAAGCCGGTAAGACTATTTTGCCCTTCCTTTTGAGTTTATTTTCATGTTTTCATGCATTTTTCATGCATTATACATTCAAATTTTTAGACTATTCATTTTTGGGATTTTTGTTGATTCAAGCCCTATTTTGTGAAATTGATCAATGAGTTTTTGTAGGGACATGATATAAACATAATATTGATGGTTTAATTTGATCAATTTTGGTTTTTGAGAAAAATTAAAATTCTAAGGCTTGTATTGAATCCGAATTGGGGATTTTGTTCAATTGGGTTGAAATTGATGAAATTGGCTTGTTGTTTTGATGTAATTAGGCATTATAATCTGTGTATTGTGTTATGTAATGCTCAATTCATCAAATCTGTTTCAAAACATTCAAGTGGTTTTTCAAATTTTTAGGGTTTTGGTAGAAACTCTATGCTCAAGCTAATTTTGTGCAATTGAACTTAATTTGAACTTTGTTTATTGCATTAGTACATGCATCATGACATTGTGGTTGTTCATGCATCATATAGATTTTTGTTCTATATCTTTTTGTGCTAACTTGTAGTCTGTTTTTGGTTTTTATGTTATTTTAGCTTTCTCTTTGTGTCTTTGTCATTTCCTTAGCACTATGCCTAGGAAGACTAGGGCTCGTAGGTCTATTCCCTCACCTACTCCTTCCTCTCCCTCCTTTGACTGAGAGAAGTTTTCGAGTGAGAAAAACCAAGAGATTTTTGAGAAGCTGAATTTTAGGAGAAAGATTTGGGTTGAGCATTTTGCTCTTTTAGATGAGCTTGATTAGGGCAAATTTTGAGCGTTGGGGCTGGTTACCTTTACTGGATGTTTCTGATCCTCCTCCTCCAGGTACCTTGATTAGAGAGTTTTTTTCGAACATCTCTATCTGCATCTATGATTCCAACACTTTAGTAAAGAGTTGGATATGAGACGTAGAGTACACCATTACTCCTACGGTAGTGGCTGATGCTCTAGGGGTACCCTTGGTTCAGCACCCAGTCTACCTTTATGATGAGTCTCCTTTGTTAAATGATGTCATGTCTTACATCATTGGGTCTTCTATCCAGTGGGGTTCTGATCCTAGGATCACCTCTGCTAAGCTATCTGAGTTGCATTATATCTTCTTTAGGATAGCTTGTCATTCGATATGGCCTATTTCTCATCTACACACCATTCCTCTCGAGTGGTGTGTCTTTTTGTATGCTCTTGTCACTGATGCTCCTATCATTTTTCTCCATTTGTTTCTTCGTTCTTTGAACGAAGTTTATAGGAGTTCATCTTCTTCTTATGCTCTTATTCATCCTATTTTTATTCATAGGATTTTACTTTATCTTGATCTTGGTGGTTTCCCTTCCTCTGAGCCCGTTCATGTGATTGCTTCCATAGGTGCGTCTTTTCTTAGACAGAGGACTGCTCATCTTCAAGCTGGCTCTAAACACCCTAGGTCTGAGCCTTCTAGTAGTGCACCTCCTCCTTCTTCTTCTACAGGTCCTGTTGGTGAGGATGTTCCTGATCCTGTTGGTGATGCTGCTGCTGCTGATGTTCCTCCACCTCCTTCGGATGACTTTGATATTTGTCGTACTTTGGAGACTGTCATGATCGTTCAGGCAGCTCATAGTCAGATTTTGGTAGACTTGCTTGACGAGATTCGTGCTCTACGAGCCGACGTAGCACATCTTCGTTCATCCTCACCACCTCATTTCGATGATGGCATGTGATTGTCCTTTGGCATTTCATCACAAAAAGGGGGAGTAGAGTTTTGACACTATAGAGGAGTTTTTGGAGTTAGGGGGAGAGTTGTTTTTTTTTTTTTTTTTTTTTTTTTTTTTGTTTCGAGGAGCTAGTGGAGATGTTAAATTGTATCTAGGTGCTTCACTTTTTATATCATTGTTTTGGGGCTATTCATGTTAGGGGGAATAATTGTTTTTGGGTGTTACATTGTTTTTGATATACATGATTCTTGTTTCTTGTGATTTACTGATTATTGATTTATATTTATGAGTTATTCATTGATATATGTCTTTATTATGTATTGTGTGAATTATACAAGAATGTTATACCTGTTTATTTACTGTTTTCTGTCACACATGCGTTTATGCGTTTGTTAAGTGTTTCAGGAATAT
The DNA here is from genome assembly GCA_030445155.1 of Quercus variabilis. Taxonomy (NCBI): domain Eukaryota; kingdom Viridiplantae; phylum Streptophyta; class Magnoliopsida; order Fagales; family Fagaceae; genus Quercus; species Quercus variabilis. Next base: position 27,409,940 of record CP129450.1, on the reverse strand, counting down.
ACAAGTTGATTCAATTGAGCTGCTGTCTATACTTGCAACTGATGGATAGTAGTTAGGATTGGATTTTAGTGTTTATGAGCATTATTTTTGTAAAGGGATTTTTACTTTGTAAAATTTGAGCTTTTAATTTGTGTTTTGTCACGAATTGCCAAAGGGGGAGTTTGTTAGGTTCTAAAGATTTAGGAATTTATGTATTTAGAACTCTAATGTGTAATGTTGGCAAATCATGATCAAAACATTATATTTAGTCTTGTTTAGGCTTGCTCAAAGTAGTGTCTTTCATGTAAAGTTGGAATTGAGAGGCTGCAGATGCATTGGTGCATTTCGACTTGGCTCGATCGATCGAATCTCGGACAGAATGATTTCTGCAGAATTTTCCAACTCAGCCCTAACTCATTAAACGTTTTGGGTTTTTTGTTTTTATCCTAGGTATAAAAGGCAAAACCCTAACCACGTTTTTAGAGTTGCTCCTGTTGTATTGTTGCTCATACTTTTATGTTTTGTGTAAATCTCTTGTGAGATCTAGAGGAGCTTTCCTTTACACAAAGCTTAGGGTTTTCAAGGTAGAGATAGTATCAACATCTTGATGATCAACTCGATTGTTGCCATTGGAGCTTAAAGAATAACAAGCGTGAGTGCTTATAGCTGATTGGAGAATCTAAGAAAAAAGGAGTCCGTGGATTCGGAGCTTGTATGTGGTCGTGTCAGTAAGTTCTACTGGTGGGTAGCATTAGGAAGTCAAGCGGAGAGCTTGTAAGTCCTTTTGTATGAACTTCAATTATTTCGCATAGTGGATTCAGGTTTACCTTGAGGATAGTTAGGTCAAATCCTCCACAGGTTTTTACTATGTGGTTTCCTGGGTAATCATATCATTGTGATAACCTAGATTTGCATAAATTGACTAAGTTAATCACTTGACCAATTAACTAGGTTAATCTGGTTGGTTTAAGGAGTCTAAAACCGTTCAAAAAACCTTCTGGAATGGGATATGGAAGTTGAAAGTACCAAGTAAAATAAAACACTTCTTTTGGAAATTTGTTTCAAATTCTTTACCTACAAAATCCAACATTGTCAATAGGAAAATTCTGCAAGACCCGTTGTGTCATATATGCTCATTAGCACCTGAGAACATGGTTCATGCTCTCTAGGGTTGTGAAAGAATAAAGCATATTTGGTCTCAAGATTTTGGCTGGGTGGATCGAATAGTAGCAATTGACATTTCTTTCAAGGACCTTGTTGAAAAAATTCGTGAGAAACCTCAGACTTTGGCACTCTTTGCTGTCACGGCCTGGGCAATTTGGCACCATAGAAACAAGTCTCGATTGTGGGAAGACTCGATGCCACTGGACAAAATAGCTACTTATGCAAAAGACTATATCCGTAATTTGAAGAGCTTGGAATGTAGTCATCCACGGACATAGAGCAAAGTTAGAAAAAATGGAGTCCTCCACCACTAAATTCTTACAAACCCAACTTTGATGGAGCTATGTTCAATAAGTCGAGTGAAGCGAGGATTGGTGTTGTTATCAAAAACCGTAAGGGAGAAATCACGGTGGCCCTTTCAAAAAAAGTTCAAAAACCACAATTTGTTGTGGCCTTAGAGACGCTAGCTACTAGAAGGGCAGCCCTCTTTGCCCGTGAATATGGTATTCAATAATCTTATTTCGAGGGAGATTATGAGTTTGTGATAAATTATCAAAGACATGGAGAGTTGCTCCATTCCTCTGTTGGTCATCTTTTAAAAGATAGACTGTCTTATGCAAGCTCTCTTTAGAGCTTTTCCTTCTCTCATGTGGGTAGACAAGACAACTCCGTTGCCCATGCCTTAGCCCAAAAAGGTAAGGCTTATTTATTTATTTATTTATTTATTGTAGTTTAGATGGAGTTTGTTCTTCCTGACATAAACTCTTTTATTTTGTTAGATATTTTGTCTTTTGAGTAATAAAGCTTACACGTATTCCTTCTCCCAAAAAAAAAAAAAAAAAAAAAAAAAGAGGCTTCAAAAGACATTTTTGTAATTTGATGGTTTTGGGTGCTATTTCAATTATATTGCATGTTTTGAAGGTATTTTGGTCATTTTTGTTGGTTAGGAGGTATTTCAATCATTTTATAATTTTTAAGGACATCTGATCATTTTGGATTTTTTGACGTATTTATGTCATTCTAGATATTTGCATGATATTTTAGCTATTTTAGAGGTTTTCAAGATACTATTTTTGTTATTTTAAAAGTTCCAAGAAGAGTTTCGTCATTTTGAAGATTTTAGGGGGACATTTTAAAGGTTTTGAGAGTATTTTTGTTGTGTTGGAGAATTAGTTAGGGGCATTTCTATCTTCCTCTTCTTCCTTTTTTTTTTTTTTAAAAAAAAAAAATTATATAATTTTGTTTTTGGTATTTAACCATTTTGGAGTTTTTATTTTGATCATTTTGAAGACTTCAAATATTGATATTTTCGTCATTTAAAAGGATTTGAGAAGAGTTGGTTTTGAATTTTTGAGGGGAGACGGGTTTCTATTCTCTTGAAGTAGACAATGCTTTACACTTCTTTATTGGTGTAAAAAAATTTTGGGATGTTAATGATTTTGGTTTGATCAAGTTTTTCAGCCACCTTAAACACTAAAAAATGAGGAAAATATTTTATAGCAAAAAAAAAATGGAAAGGTGAATTTCACAATTCTATTTTATTTATTACTTTTCCTTAAGAAGCTGAACAAGTAAAATTAGAGGCAGAGCTTCTTCCCTATCCTTCCCTTTCCCTACCTTTCCCTTTTCGTGACTTTTTTAATTAATTTTTTTTAGGTGCAACTAAGGTTGGCTTATACAATTTGAGACTTAAGAAAAAAAATAAAATTAAATGAGTCTTTTTATATTTAAATAATATTTAGTTTATTAACCATCGATTTAGTCAATGTATTATATTATATATTTTTATATAAAATTCATTATTTTTACTATTTAATATGACTAATACACTTGAGTGTTGCTAGAGATACAAACAAACGTGTCACCCAAAAAAAAAAAAAAAATTTCATTCAAACGTTCATTATATTGTTTAAGTGATAATAATTATATTCATGACACATTTGTTTGCAGGTTCTAGTACAACTTATAGTAGTTTTAGTATTTTTCATTTGCTTAATGGTGATTTGGTTGAATTTATATTAATATTTTTTTAGGATGTTAAAGCTAATACAAATTTATTATAAAAAATTTACAAACTGATGTGAAAAATTAATGCGATCTTGCAGTACTCTAACAAGGTAATAAATAAGTATTTGAATTATTTTTTGTGGTTGATGACAAACAATTTGCCCAAGGTGCAACCATGCAGTGTAATGGAATACTATCTTTGACGCAAAAGGAAAGGTAAAGCACCAAACAAGCATATTCCAGAAATTGGCTGTTTTTTACTATTTCTTTTCTTCTATTCCCTCCCCCTCTTTTGTTGAGAAAAAAATGGCTGTTTTTTTTTTTTTTTTTACTTTTTCTTTACTTATACTTTCATTGACCCCCTAATTATCGGAAAGTGAGGGTTTAAGAAGCTAGCTAATTAAATACCATCTCGATATTATGATTTGAATCATGAGAAAAATCTTTAAAAGATGTGTCAAAGAATGAGCTAATTTAATTTAGAAATGGTATGCTTAATTAAAAGATTTCCTCATAAAATAATTTTTTTTTTTCTCTTGTTTTAACAGCTATCTCGTATACAATTTTGGTTTGATATATAGGAGGTAGCTAGGTACGTACTTATTTACATGATGCCCCATTTGTCTTTTGTATACTTGTCTGGAAATTTGGACAAAATGGACAACAGTGGGAAAGAATATCAATGTAGAGGATCCAAAGCCTTACAAGAGAAAATACCCATGTTGATCTTGAGGGACAACTAATTTTTTGGAACTTCTGCATGAGTGGTGAATAGTTACACCACTAACACCTTTTGGTGGCCCCTTAATATTAAAGCAACTTGGTATCTTCACCACACATTACACACGTCATAATATAGGAGACATGTTCTTTTCATGGAGCGCTCCCTTGAATATTGTCCACTAATAATGTTGATTTTAAATTATTTATATATATAAGCCATTTAGCTAGTTTTTACCTTACTACTACTTGAACAAGTGTGACTCTAGCTAGGTTTTAGGGTTCACTTCACCAAAAATGAATGAAAAAAAGCCTTTTTTGATTGTGATTCTTATACAAGCAATATATTGTGGCATGTTCTTGCTGTCCAAGGCTGCATTAGATGGTGGTATGAACAATTTCGTGTTTGTTTTTTATAGACAAGCTGCAGCAACTATTTTCTTAGCTCCTCTGGCCGTATTCTTTGAACGGTATTAATAACAACAATAATATTACCCTTTTTTCTTTTCTTGTCTCCCTAAGTTTATTTGGTGATGAAAATGGTGAATGAATCTTGGTTATTTTATATTGGGCTCTAGGAAAAAGGCGCTGCCCCTATCATTGGCGACCTTCTGCAAGATCTTTCTTCTTTCTCTATTTGGGTATGTCCTATTTAATTTAATTTATTTCATTTTGCTTCAAAATTTTGCTCTTCATTATTTTGCAGTCACCTGCTAAGAATGAAAACTATTATTACATAACCACATATTGGTGGATAACCATGACTAAAACCTTAAAGAAAAGCTTTCATGCGTGGTCTTGTTCCTTTTTTTTTTTTTTTTCAATTTCAGGATCGTTTTAAGCCTGGATATCTATGGCATAGCTATTGTTTATACGTCAGCAACATTGGCTGCAGCAATTACAAACTGCCTTCCAGTAATAACTTTCTTCTTGGCAGTATTACTCAGGTAGCGTTCTATTGTAACTTATTTTATAATTCATGTTTCTTTTTCTCCAAAACTATAATATGGCAACTTGTAGTTTAGTGGTATCGTCTACTGCCTCTCATGAAAAGAATCAAAATTTGATTCTTCTCATCTTCGTTGTTGTAAACATTGAATTATAAAACAAAAAAAAAATATATATATATATATATATATATATATAACATGGTATGTGGGCTGACAAATCTCATAAACGTACAAATATATTACAAGTTTTGAGTATAAGATAGCTCTGAAGTCTGTGTAGTAGTTCTAAATGTATGGAAGTTTTGTTTTGTTTTTTGTTTTTGTTCTAAGGGTACTTTGTGGGAAGGCACAAGATGATACGGCTACAAACCGTATTTAGCTAGAGGGAAAAGATTTCTTCATGGAAATGGAAAGTGTTGGATTTGGATGGACATTTTTAAAAATATAATAAAATAATTCAACGATTCATAATAAAGTAAGAAACTCACGATCATATGAATTTTAAAAATAAACACATGATGTGCATAATAATAAAATTACTAATAGCTATTACTGATATGTGGATTGGTTGGTGTACAAATATCTTACTCTTCTTAAAGGCGTATTTTCTCACTAACATGTGAGAATATTCAACATACATCTAAACGATGCTGCGGTTTCACTAGCTCATCTCTCCAATGATACAACAGTCAAACACATCTTCCCAATTCCCACAACATAACAATGCCCACTCTATAAAGAAAAAGCTCCACCAAAGAAACGCATATTTTCCCACGACATAACAATGCCCACTCTACATGTATCTCAATAATTCTAATCTATATATTCTTCACGGTTGGCATGTTTCCTTTATCTACAGTTAAAATATTTGTGAGTTACATGAAAACTTAATCACAAAATATTGGACAATAAATCACAAGATATTTTGTAACAATTATTTGTCTTAATGGGTTATATTGTATTTCATAATAAGTTTTGTAGTCATTATGAACATAGCCAAGAGACTTGTGAGGGTTCAAATCCCCCGCTCCTGTATCTTATTTAGTGAAATAGTAACATCTACTCTAGAGTCAATAGTGATCTTAAATTTGAATTATTAAGAATTATTATTCACGCATAAATGTCTAGATATTGACATGAACTTTTTTTTAAGCTGGCATGCTTCAACCCTAAGTTTAATCTTGGTTTCATGAATGCTCCAAAGCATAATCTCAAATTCTTATACAGCTCCATTGCGACACTCGTATACGTAAAGTTTTCGTGGGTGGTTTTGTTATTCTAACATCCCACTCGTAAAAGTTACAAAGTAGTTTTGCATGGATTGGTTGAGTTAGATATGCCTTGAAAGTGTCCGTAAAAATCTCATAGTGACAATTGGTTGAGTTGTCTCTTGATGTTTGTTGGAATTTTCTTGTGTCTTCTCAATTCTTGGAGAAATGACATAATAATCTAACCAACTTGTATATATCTCATTTATATGTCAACTTATAAAGTATATATGTGGATAGTACAATCAAGGCTCCAAACATATTGAATTTCCCAAATGAAAAAGGGGAATAGATAGGTATAATTTATCGTCTAATTAGATTTGTAGAGTGTTATAAAGCTCGATTCTTAGCCAAAGGTTATATAGTAAAGACTAAAGAGTTGACTATGAAGAAATCTTTGCATCTATATCAAGAATGAGTTTTGTTTGGGCTCTCATCTTTATCGCATCTTCTAAAAATGGTCTCTTTATCAAATGGATGTAAGCAATTGCATTTTTTAATGTTAATACTTAGGAGGAAGTTTACATGCATCCTCCCCTAGGATACTCTCATAAGCTCAATCAAGTTTGTAAACTTTGCCTTGCCTTTTGCAGTCTTAAACAAGCACCACAAGCTTGGTTTGAGAAGTTCTGACAAACTTTGAATCGTGTTTGTTATTTAGAGAGATTCCATGTTTAATTTTTCAAATTCCTCTCCTTATTTATGTTGATGATATGATTATCATCAGAAAAGATATTTAGGGTATTCAACCCTTGAAACATCTTTATACCTAATTTACAATGAAAAGTTTGAGATTTCTCTGATATTTCTTGGGTATTAAAGTTTCTAGTTCACCTAAAGGCTACGAATTTTTGTAATCCAGGTATACCAATGACATCATTTGCCATGCACGTTTAGATCGCAGTAAAATGTCAAGCTTTGGCTAACAACTGGTGTTCCATTGTTGAATCCTACTTTTATTATTAAATTAGAACTAAAAAAAATTTATTATCTAAAATTTGTCGTGAAAATGTTATAAATATAACACTTCATTTTAACTAAACCTCAAAAATTCTTAACATAATAGAAAAATGTTTCTTTTATGTATAATTCTTGACATATGAATGAGATATATACAAAAAAAGTAAAAAAGAAAAAAAGAAGAAGTAAAAGACAAAAAAGAATGATATCCGAAGTAAAAGTATTATTACTTCATTGTTCTCTTACAAAAATGGGTACAGTTGTATGGACACAACTTGTAGCCAGTATATATATTAGTGTATTAGACATGTTAGGATACAGACATATGTCCAAAACTAAACACGTATTTACATCCTAATTGTTTAATGTAATTGTTGCATTATACATAAGCTCTCCTCTAATTATATAAAGCAAAATATCTTATAAAAAGACAAACTAAAAGACAAGAAGAAAACTCTAAAACAATACTAACTATTTACCTAATTCTTCCTCATGCCTTTCTACTAACTTTTAGAGCATGCATTTAATAAGTGCGGAGTCTATAATTTTTTAGAACAAAATTTAAGTACAGTATTTAAAAATAGTTCCTTAGATTTTCTTTTTAAGATTCTACCATATGAATTTTTTCTCATGAGATGAAAATATATTTTTTTAGTTAAGTAGTTATATGCTTAAATCATAAGAGGAAAACCTAAAGTACTACACTTAAAATATTGTACCTAAATTTTATTCTTTCTCTTCTCCCCACCTGAATTAATTGCTCACCGTGGCACACAAGAAAAACATCATGTGTGGGTCCCTTGAATTTTTGGAATATCTAGTGAGATGAATACCCCCCACATAATTGAACTTTGGAATTGCAACCCAAACTAGCAAAATTCTAAAACGTTATGAGCACCTCCACAAAATTGCAAGAGCGACAAAATTTATATTTATAGCAAAGATCTTCTATTTACAGGCGTATCATATCTAATAAGACATAGATAGAAAGTTCGTATATGCCACAACAGAGAAGCAAGGCCATATGTTATTCTATGATTTTATATTCAGATGTGTATTTTCTTTTTTCTCTTTTTAATGAATTTGATGCATATGTTCTTGGATTATAATGGAGCTTATTTTTTACATTGCAACCAAAATTAGTTGTGATGTCTCGACCAACCCCATTTTTGTCTATATTTCTCCTTGTATTAATATCAATTAATAAGATGAATGCTTGGAGCGCAAATGGGTGTGAAAACCACCCTATACAAATACAATATGACATAAACCAATTTGTCACAAATCTCTGTCCACTTCCGCTGATCATAGTCGAACATGGCTTTTGCATTTCAATTTTGTTTTTGGATGAACGCATTTAACGAATAGAAGAGGCCAGCTGCTTGATGCATGTAGAAGGAACTTTAGATGGTAAAAACAGCAAAAATGAAGCCAGATTTAGTGTATAATGCTAACAATCTTGTTGCTTAATTGACATTTCTTTAGCGTTTCTAACGGAGATATCCTATATTCAAATCCTTCTTCTATTAACAATTGAATTATCATAAAAATGAAAAACACGCTGAAATGGTTAAACAAAGGTTAATATACTCTTTAACCATTTAAGCCCCGCCATCCTCCTTGGTAGGGTACCAATATATTCTTTCACTTGCCAACTGTCAAATGGCAAACTTTACACCCTAATTTTTATATATGCATGTGATGCGCTAAGTTATCCACTTATCTTAACTAACACCATTAATACACATACACAGAAACTCCAAAATACTTTAGAGGATTTATTTATTTATTTATTTTTTTGAGAACTAGTTTACAGGATTTTTTTTTTCTTTTTTTGGAGAGAAAAAAGAAGGTGATTAAGTGAGAGAGTTTTAACTTAAGTTATCCGTTCCTGATGATAGTTTTATTATCAAATCAAAACACTAATCGGTTTTTGGTATAAGCGGGATTGAACTCTAGATCTTTTATTCAATCATTAAAAATTTTACCAGTTGAGTTAACTGGAATTCACAGTTTAGAGGAATTAAACACACGAGAATACAAAAAATATCTCCCAACCTTTATAATTTCCCACAATTAAAGTTCAAAGAAACCAAGATCTCTTGACGTAAGATACTCAGAGATCACTTAAAAAATTGTCATTCACAATTCTACAACACACATTGCTCAATTACAAAAGATTACATTGTTTTCCATTACACAACGCATACTCTCTATTTTTCCAATACAATTTGCTATTGACACCCCCAATTTATACTAAGTAAGACAACATAGTATATTGGAGGATGCTTTTCATATTAGTAACAATGAGAATCTTATTTCTTATCCACAATAAGAATTTAAATCTGATTCATTAGCTATTTTATTAGTCAAGTTAGTTTCTCCAAGTCCAAGGCAAGCTTATGTTGTTTGCTTAGTATGTAGTAGAAGTCCACTTTAAATACACAGAAGAATCATTTAATGCAGAGCTTATGTTCTTTGATTAGTATATAGGAGTCCATTTCAAATATATAGATAATTCATTTAATGTGGAAAGCTATGATATAGGATGGAGGTGTTGGAATTGAGGACAATTGCGGGGGTTGCAAAGCTTGCAGGTATACTATTCTGCATAGCCGGTGCAGCGACCCTTGCCTTTTACAAGGGACCCCATTTGAAATTCTTGGGCCAACATCACCTCTTCGGTCACCCTAAACTCGAAGATCACCTTGTTCATCTTCCTTCGAACAAAGCGTGGATAAAGGGTTGCTTCCTCTTCCTTATTTCCAGCACCTTTTGGGGTCTATGGCTTGTTTTGCAGGTATGTAAATTCTTTGCTTCTTGTTTGAGGTGTAAATTTGCCTTGTTAGAATTTTATCGTGAAGCAAGAACAATGTCTTTCATGTAACCGATTCACATGATCTCGATGGGTAATATATGTCATACATGAAAGATGTTTAAGTTGGGGAAGACTCCTAGCATTGACAGTGTGTGATTGCGTAGATATATAAATTTCTACACACACACAAACCCCCCACCCCCCCCCCCCCCCCCCCCCCCCCCCCCCCCCCCCCCCCCCCCAAGTAGTAGACTTATTCTTTTCTTTTTTGGATGCAGGCACCAGTTATGAAGAGTTACCCTCCAAAGCTTCTCTTCACTACTCTTCAGTGTTTTTTGAGCTCCATTCAGTCATTTGCCATTGCTATTGCTTTTGAAAGAGACCCTTATCAATGGAAGCTGGGTTGGAATGTCAGACTCCTAGCCGTAGCTTACTGTGTAAATCTCCACTACTACTTTTTTCAATCATTTCCCTATTTTGAGACCAAAGAGATTAAGGAAAACAAAACGAATGCGCGGAATAATAACATAGTTATTGTGCGATTTCAAACAACCATTAGCTCTATAAAACTTTCTTCTATATATACTTTCATTTCAGATAAATTAACTGAATTAATTGTAATTAATTTCAAATCATTTCACTAATTTATACATAATGAAGCTAACAAAACTAGTTGAATTTATTTTCTGGCAGGGAATTGTGGTGACTGGCTTGACATACTACTTGCAAGCATGGGTTATTGAGAAGAAAGGACCAGTTTTCCTTGCCATGTCTACACCATTGGCTCTGATCATGACAATGTTCTCTTCCGCAATTCTCTTAGGCGAGATCATTAGCTTGGGAAGGTAATCAATTCTTTACATATACCAAATCCTTGCCACAAAAATTGATGTCTAAGTGGGCAAATTAAGATCAGGTGCAATTCCCTACTGTGTGCAATTGCTTTCAATTGCTGAGATTGAGAGTTAAAAAAAGCAAATTTCATTTTTGAGTTTTGAATAAAAATGGTTAGAAATAGTGGTTGATAACTTGATATCTCTTCAACAATATAATAAATAGATATTTTAATTATTTTTTAAAATCTATATTAATTTTTTATATATATTTCAATAGTAAAATTTATAATATCTCCAACATTTAATACTTATTTAATAATTTCTATTAATAGTGAATGACACTATTCATTTTATTATTACTTTCAGTTTCCATAGTTATATACGTTATCTTCTTGTATTTGTAGCCTTCTGGGTGGCCTCTTGTTGGTTGGAGGGCTATACAGTGTTTTGTGGGGGAAAAGTAGAGAACAAAAAGTAAACGGTGGGAGTAGTTTAACAGTTGAAGGAGACAAAGAAAGTTCAGAACTAAAGGAAGAAGTGGCCTCTAAAAATCCACCACCTCTATTTGTGTAACTTATTGCCCAAGTCTTATAGTTTAGTTTAGTTTATGTTTTTTCTAGGGGGTTCTTGGCAACGCAAAGTTGGTCAAGTTCCCATAGGTTTTTATCAAGATTGTTTCTATGTTTGTAAAATTGTAATGTTTTTTTGTGTTCTTTCTTCTTTCAATTTTTTGAGCTATGCTTGTTTGTAATGCTGAATTAAAGCCTAACAAATTTTATAACGTAATATGTACATATGGTTTTTAGGAAAATTATATAATACTTTAAGAGTATCATAGATATATATTACTCTTTCTTGCATGAATAGTTAGTTTCATCATAAATGATAACTTTAATAGTCTGTTTGGATTGAGGGAAAGTGAGGGAGAGTAGAGTAGAGTAAATTGGGTCTAAAATTAGTCTATTTTCACTCAACTCTACTATACTCTTTTTTACTCCCCCTCCTTATCCCTCAATCCAAATGGGTCCTAAGATGTCATTATCAACATGTATTTCAATTAGTTCCTTTCTATATTATACACTATGTTGATGCTCGTTTTGGAAGCCTAGTAGTAGGAAGACGCCCAACAATATGGGCAGAGTAGAGTTAGTGAATTAATGGAAAAAAAATCATTAAACCCAAATGACAGGAATAATGGATTATAGATCCATAAAGTAAATAAATGGGCTTTAAGTAAAGCAAATAGGCCTAAAGGAGCCCAGAGAGTGAAGTAGTAAACCCATGGGTATTATGAGATGTGGAAAGTGAGAATGGGCCATAGCAAACCCAAGGTAATGAAGCAAGAAAGTAAGGGGTTAGTGGAAAGCCCATGAGTCCCAAGGATGACGAACAAGATAATTGGGCCAGGGAAGTTCAAAAGAGTTAGTAAAAGCTCATGGGAATGTAGAGTTAGAAAATGGGCCAAGGATGCTTAACAAGAAAGAATGGGACAAAGGAGCCTATGAGCAATGTAATGGGTTAAGAAAGCCCAAAGTAGCATGAGTATAAATCCAATGACCACATTGAGTCATTGAGAGAAGAATAGGCAGTAGGCCTAAAAAGGCCTACCAAGCACGGGTCAAATAACACCACAGTAGGAATGGCAAAGTGGTATGGTAGGAATGGCAACATGACTACAAAAGGAGCAAAGAATGGGCTTAAAGGGGAAAAACCCAGAATCAAGCAAGGCCCATCCCTTGAAAGGAGCAAGCCAATAAATAATGAAAGATTAGAAAACAATTCACACCATAAGAGGTCAAGGATGAGCGGCAAAATGCACAAATGAGCTTTCAGACTATGGCAAACGCATGAGTAGTAGATAAGTTTTCAACGTACATAAGAAGTGGAGCACATAAAAGACCTAGGCACTACCAACCTATATCCATCTAATACAGGAGTGGTAGGTCATGGGCCAAAGATAAGAAAGGGTATGGTCTGGCAATGGGGAGAAGGGAAAGCCTATTCTGAGGTTCCCGCTCATATTTTTTTTGGGGGTGATGTCTTGCTAGGATACCATTCCACCGAAAAGAAGGCAGAATTAGTTGGAATCACTAGGTGCATGGCATGCGGGATAGTAAGAGAGAATGTTATGGTGTAGACAGGGAAAATTCCCGATCTATCACAAGTTGACACGTCATACTACCAAGTCCACAAAATACAGCCAATTATAAAGCGTCACATATTGCTGCTAGGTTTTGCTATCACTACTCAGAAACTAACAGAAATTTACCAAGTATCATGCAAAAACCAATCACATATCTTCGCACGTGTAAGCGATGACATAATCAGCCTCGCATGTGTAAGCGATGACATAAGCGGACCAATCAAGCTCTGCCACGTGTCACCAATCAGACTCCGCCACGTGTCGCTTACCTACCCCTAAACTCCTATAAATAGAAGCCTTCCTAAGGCACTTGGAGGGGATCTAGAGATTTGGAGAGGGCCAGGCCATTGGAAGCACTCAGAAGTCCAGAAGCTCTGCCGGAACCAAGCTCTAAAGCCTCCAAGAACTTCAAGAACTTCAACTTCGAATACAAAGAACATTCAAAGGAAAATCATCCAAATCATCCGCCTAGATCCAAAAGTTTGCGGGAATCAAGCCTGAAGTGTCCGAAAACACCAACAAATCACAAATCAGTGAAGCTCTACGGATTCAAGCCTCTAAAGCCCCGAAGAACTTCCACCATAAATCCAAGCACACGAAGAACATGAAGAACGTGAAGAACAAAGGATTTCTAACAAGCTCATAGCCAGAGATTCATTGTAATTCTGTTTCAACAATCTTCAATCTATCCCTCAACCAAATTAAAGGATATTTTGTGTTCAAGTCACAATCACATTACCACAAATCCAAATCAATAAGTCTTGCAAGGAGATCGAATCAGAGGATAACTCTTTTGTAATTACAGAAAATTATACCACAATCATCAATACAAATTCGCATTTGTGCAACTATTTTTACTTGTTTGATTTATTTCAAACCGAGAAATTTAGTCGTCTACATATTCTGGCACGCCCGGTGGGACATCTCTGCCTCTCATCTCATTCTCCTTCAAAGAAAGAAATCTTCATCATCTTGCTACCAGCTCAAATGGCCTCTAGCAAGAACATCCAAGCTTCAACAGCTATTTCAACTAAACTTGGTACGGCTACCACCAACAACTACATTGGTGTAATCAATTGTAGCCAACCCAAAGCAAATAATCAACTTCAATCTCAATCAACCAAGGAAGCCAAGGTCCAGACAATCATCTCCTTAGACCCTCTCACAAGAAACAAGGTCATCAATAAGGACACCTCCGCCTTGGAACACCTCAAGTATGGGGGCAAATCCCCTTCTTCCTTCACAAGAAGTTGGTCACACGATCTTTCTCCCATCAAAGGGAACCCAAAAAATGAGATTTCATGTGCTCACTTCAATTCACTTCCTTCTCCATCATCTTGGGAAGTTGTGTCAGTCATGATGACTAACACCTCTACAATGAAAGAAAAGATGGTTGAAATGGAACAAAGGGTCGTCCTTCTCACAAAAGCACTTGAAGATAAGGACCTCTAAATTGCAACTTTAATGAACAAACTCGAAGTACAAGATCTTGGTGAATCAAGCCATGGTCATAAATTCACATCTGCGAAGGATGACGAAGGGAAAGAAATTGAAAACACTCCCCGACGAGAACAATCTACTTCGGTTGCTTCGTTGTCAGTCCAACAATTACAAGACATGATAACAAATACCATCCGAGCACAATATGGAGGTTCTTCTACAAGTTCTCTCACATATTCAAAACCTTACACAAAGCGCATCGACAATATGAGGATGCCAAATGGGTATCAACCCTCCAAGTTCTTGCAGTTTGATGGCCATGGAAATCCTAAGCAACACATTGCTCACTTTGTAGAAACTTGTGAGAACGCAGGGACTCAAGGAGGCCTCCTTGTAAAGCAATTTGTCCGTTCGCTCAAAGGAAATGCCTTTGATTGGTATACAGACTTAGAACCCGAATCAATCGACAGTTGGCAACAACTCGAAAGAGAGTTTCTTGACCGATTCTATAGCACGCGCCGTACAGTGAGCATGATAGAGCTTACTAATACCAAATAGTGGAAAGATGAGCCCGTCATTGATTACATCAATTGATGGCGTTCTTTGAGCTTAGATTGTAAGGATAGACTTTCTGAAATTTCTGCTGTAGAGATGTGCATCCAAGGCATGCATTAGGGACTTCTTTACATCCTTCAAGGGATAAAACCTCGAACATTTGAAGAGTTAGCAACTCATGCACACGACATGGAGTTGAGTATTGCTAGCCATGGAAGTACAAACCCTCCCATACTTGAGGAAAGCAAAAGGGAAGTAAGGAAGAATGATAGGAATGTAAAAGTCAGCCTCGAAGACCCAATGGTTATTAACACTACCAAAGTTAAGGTTCCAAGAAGAGGAGTGAAGGCAAATGAAAAACAGCTTGAAGGATGGCAAAAGAACGAAGTGCGTCGCCTAACTTTTAAGGAACATGAGCAAAAAGCATATCCGTTCCCTGATGAAGATGTGCTAAACATCTTAGAACAACTATTGCAATTAAAGTTGATTGAATTGCCAGAATGCAAGCGACCAGAAGACATAAGGAAAATTGATGACCCTAATTATTGCAAATATCATCGCATCATTGGCCACCCAATCCAAAAATGCTTCGTCTTCAAAGAACAAATCATGAAGTTTGCCAAAGAAAACAAAATTGATCTAGACTTTAATGAAGTTGTCGGGTCAAACCATGTGACCGTTGCTTGTGATGTACTTCCAACTCTCAAGCAGGGGGCAAACACCAATGAAGCTTACAAATTGATTGACAATGATGGTGTAAGGATCGGCCCCATCAATGGGAAATTCCTCAAACACTTCTACGCTTAAAAATCAAGGATTGCTCCTCGGCAAGAGCTTAAACTACCCACTGTAATGCTGCAAGGGTACATGATGTCTTCTCATTACCTGTGAAAGCATACCAATAAAGAGAAATTAATCCCACTCAATGTCACCAATTGCTAGTGTGGCATAGTGGTTGGATGCCCAAGTCGCCCTTGAGAGGTCTCGGGTTTGATTAGTGGTGATACCCACTATTACACACTGAGCCCTCCTTTTTTGCAAAAAACAAAAAATAAAAAATAAATAAAAAAAAAACAACAACAACAACAACAACAACAAAAATTTTTGAACTACGTAATGACTTGATCCCTTTCCGGGGTACGTAGGCAACTTGGTATCATTTACTAAGTTCAGTCACATGAAAAAGAAGAAGGATTGCCAGTCTAGCTTAAGGAATTTTTCAAAGGTCGTCAATATGCTTTTTAGATCCCTTTAATTGGCAGGCGTTGCTTAGGATCAGTCGATTGCTCACTACATGATGCTCAAAGATCATTGTGGTAGAAAATGACAGCTGCAAAGAATTGGTGTTACTCGGCTTTCCTTGAACTAATGATAAACATAAGTTAGTTCTTGGTTGTGGAGTAAAATAAAATCTTCAACCTCTTTTGCAAAGAATGAAGTCTTCATGGCATTGCCCCTCTTCTGTGGGCATCCTCCCATGTCTCTAAAGTATGTTTTGCATCACTTATCTCCTGGGGGCATCTTCTTATACCTTACAAGTTTAAGCTACATCGTCTCTTTTCTAGGTTGTGCCATTTCACAACTCCGAAATTTAAACCACATCATCTCCCTTCTAAGTGGTGCTGTTTCACATCATGTCTCTGAAATTTGGACAACGTCACCTTCTTCCAACATCTAAAGATGGTGTTACTTCATCTCGCCTCTAAGGGCATGTTCGTGCACTGTCAAAGTCTTGGCGCCATTCTTTCCCTCATATTCAAGGTTTTGTTGGCCTTTCCTTGCATCTTCAACATCTTGTTGGCATCTTTGAAATCCTGATGTCTAGCTACAGTGCTATGCACCTCGATATTTGAGCTATGTTGCCTCTGAAAATTGATGCTGTTGTAGCTTTATTATAAAGGCAAATATGGGTGCAACTTCAATGCAAAGTGCAAGTGCTAGTGTGGAGTGTTGTCGTAGCTCCATGGCAAAGATGGATGTTGGCACGACTTCAATGCAAATGAAGTGTTGACATGGCTTCATGACAAAGATGAAAGTTAGCACGGTTTCGGTGCGAATAACGTGTTGACATTACTTCAAAGGCCAATATTGGTGCGACTTCAGTGCAAATGAAGTGTTGACGAGATGTCTTGGCAAAGACGAATATTGGCATGGCTGCAGTGCAAGTGAAGTGTTGACGTGGCTTCATGTTGAAAAGGCTTCATTAAAAAAGACGAGTGCAAATATTGCTTCAGTAGACAAGTAATGGTGATGCTTCAATGCAAATGCAAGAGTTGGCCCAACTTCATGACAAAGACAAGTGTGGATCACCCTCATACAAAAACAAGTGCTAGCATTACTTCATTGCCTACATCAGAGCCAGTACGACTTCAAAGACAAGTACTGGTGATAGCATTGTTGTCTAGCTGAATATCCTTATGGAAACGTCGTTGCAAAGACGAATATCATTAAAAGATTTTTGTTGCAAGAAAATAATGTAACAACATAAATGCATACATCACTGCAAGAATGTTGCTATCAATGAAATATAAAGCCACCAAATGAAGGCAAATACTTCTATGAGAACGCCAATGTAAAGTTTGATGTCGAAGCTCAAAGATCAAGGAAACTGTGCTGCAAAACAAAAGCAAGCAACAAAAAAAAAAAAAAAAAAAAAAAATTGTTAGGGAAAAGGTCTCATAGCACATATTAAAAAAAAAAAAAAAAAAATCAAATCTTGAAAGCTGGAGAAGAAGACTGAAGGCTAGGAATGCCTAAATGAACGAAGTCAATCTCGTGTCTTATATAGAGCACTTTTGCTAAACTAGCAGACAAGAAAAATGAAGAAAATTAGCAAACCATTAAATGGTTCCACCAACCAGCTAGTGAAAAAAAAAAATTTCACATTTCAGACATGAAAATAGCAGAACCTCAAAGTCAAATTTTGCAAACTCAAATGCACCCAAAGTCAAGGAAGTCTGCACCAAATTTTGAAATGAAAGAGGATGTTCAGCCATAGAGACAGAAGATGATGGCTAACTACCTGCCTCTACCTGCCTCACAAGTCTGAATCCTGGCACCATCCTGTCAGGGCAGCCACCACAAAATTAGACCAAAAGGCCATTAGTCCAATAAAGACCCGCGGCTTTCTCATTCAAATTTGTGAAAATCCAGAACTTATTTTACAAAATTGACCCCACAGGGATCTTAAACGGACAAAGATCTCCAAAACTCAAAAGAAGTCAGCCTCAATGGAGCAACCACGCGCCTTCACGCGCCGCACAAAGCTTCAGAGGGTCGCGGCCTCCTCCTTTAAATCTGTAAAAATCTGCTCACCAGTTCAGAAAACAGACAATACCAACAAATTCTACGACCTCAGATCTACCAAACCTAAAAATTTCAAGCCCAAACGATTGGCCACGCGCCTCCACGCACCGCCTGAAGATCCGCCGGTCAAATTCCCAGTTTCACGCGCTCCCACGCGCCGCCAGCCTCTGTCACGCGCTCTCACGCGCCGGATTGTTTTCACACGCTAACACGCGCCATGACGTCACCAATGATGTCATCCTCACTGATTGACCCATTTGACCAGGCCGACCCGGTTTGACCCAAAAATCTGACCCGGTCCGAACTGCCTGCACCAAAAAAAAAAAAAAGAAAAGGGAGAGAGAGAAAAAGGTTTGACCAAGTTTGACCTTTGACTTTGACCAAAAGGTCAAAATTTTCAAAAGGGGCCTGTTCCACTCAGTTTTTCGAATACATTCTGATTTTAGGATCCGTTTCTTCATTCAAAACTCAGAAATTGTGCAAACGTCCAATTTCCAAAAAGTTGACTTTTGCGTAAATGCTGACCAAAAGTCAAAAATTTTAAGATGGACCTATCTTGCTCAATTTTTCGCGTACATTCCAATTTTGGAGTCTATTCCATCATTTGAGACTCGAAAATTGCACAAATAACTCAATTCCAAGATAGTTGGCTTTTGTGTTGAAATCAACCCAAAGCCAAGATTTTCGAGCCAGACTTGTCTTGCATAGTTTTTCGTGACTTGGAAGTCGCCAATCTGACCCACATCACCGAAGTACTGACAATGTCCAAAACTAAAGCTCTCAATATCAAAATTTGAGATTCATCCATTTAGTTTGGATCCCCTCAGGGTTATTCTCCAGTCTTCATCAAGGCTTCCCTTTCAAAAGTACAGATGAACTCTCACAAGTGTGTCTTAAACTTGAAATCACATCGGGTCACCCATCCAACCTACAATTCCCCTTTCGGTGCCAAACATTCCCACTTACCATTCTTTATCTCTCTCACCTACCATTCTCATTCTCTACCGGTCTCCAACCTACCATTCTCATCCACCGGTCTCACCAAAAATTCACATCCACCATTCTCAACTATCCATCCACCATTCTTCGTCTCTTTGCTATAAATAGAAGGGCTGGATTCATCAAGAACTCATCTAGAAAAACACCGAGTCATGAAATGAAGATTTGCTTCTTTCAAATTTTCAAGTCCTCCTTCTCATAGCTATTATGGCTTCATCATTCTCAACACTTAGCAACCAATATTGCTTCATAATCAGTTTGAAATCAACCCTTCCATGGTTCGGCAAAAACCCTCTTCACAGCATCATTGTAGTTTTGAGATCCAAACAAATTTTGTTTCTCCACCTAATAACTACCTTTGTCCATAAAGTTATTCATAACAAGGCCTGCATTGACCTTCCATGCTTCCGTGGATTTGGTTGGCCAGGAAATCCAAGTCCAGCAGAGACACCGGTTCCTAATCTCAGGTCTCCCGCAGTCTCTTTCCAATTGTTTGGCCTTCCAACAGAAGCAGTGGCTCGGAACAAACAGCAACTTGGCTGGTTTTTAAGACCAGAATCACAAGTTAGCTCCATCTTTCACTTTGTTGTGCTTTCCCAACAAGTGTCAATAGGTGAAGATGGTAAAAAGTATTGGGGCATCCTACAAATTGTCTTTCATCCAACACTTGAAACGACCTCCGGGGCACCAGCTCATCAGAGTTCAGCCTTTGGGGCTGGTAAATGGTTGCCAAAACCATATTCCATGTTCCCATCGGCGTGGGATCCAGAGGTCATCGTTGTTGGTACCTCAAAACACACTTTCTGGAATTACTCCAACTTAAATTCAACTTGAAGTATTTCATAATGAACTTTTCTGAAATTACTTCAACTTAACGTCTGTCAGTATGGTCCCATTACGCATGCACATTCAATGACCTACTGTCAAAACCCATGCAAACATACAGCCATCCCATTTTCAAAGGTGTATCTCCTAGAAACACCTACACCAAAGGGTTCTCGACATACAAGATCAGAACCATGATGGCGTATGTTTCACCCATTCGCTTTGCTTCATCCCCGTCTTCTTCACCACTAACACCGTCATCTCCAGAATCCATAAGCTTCTGAAATTACCTTAACCTGGGTAAAACGATGACACAAGCGCACTCAACCACTTTCTCATATGGCCTCGCTGTAATCCGAAGTATACTCTTCTGATATAACTTCACCAGCGGTTCTTAAAAACACGAGGCTAGCCCCATGACTCTGCATGCTGTACCCAGCCACCATCCTTACGTCTTCCCCATCTTCTACACCATGTGATCGCCACCAACAATCTAAAAACACTCTTTTGAAGTTACTTCAACTTAACCTCTGCTAAGAAGGCTCGGTCATGCAAGTACATTCAAATACTCGCAGATCTCTTTTCGGCCTCATCAAAGCCTTTCATATGGGTGGGTCTACTCCTCGGAAATTATCTCATCCTACTGAAAGCTCCGCCACCTTCAATTACTTCATTTGAAGAGCTAAGAGTAAAAGTCTGTTTTCGAAACTCATTCTCACACCACACTCTAAAACTGTGTGTGTGAACGAGTCTCGAGGGGGCATTTCTAGACAGGGAAAATTTTCGACCTATCACAAGCTGACGCGTCATACTACCAAGTCTACAAAATACAGCCAATTATAAAGCGCCACATATTGCTGCTAGGCTTTGCTATCACTACTCAGAAACCAACAGAAATTTGCCAAGTGTCATGCAAAAACCAATCACACATCATCGCACATGTAAGTGATGGCATAATCAACCTCACATGTGTAAGCGATGACATAATCAGCCTTGCATGTGTAAGTGATGACATAAGCGGACCAATCAAGCTCTGCCACGTGTCACCAATCAGACTCCGCCATGTGTCGCTTACCTACCCCTAAACTCCTATAAATAGAAGCCTTCCTAAGGCATTTGGAGGGGATCTAGAGATTTGGAGAGGACCAGGCCATTGGAAGCACTCAGAAGTCCAGAAGCTCTGTCGGAACCAAGCTCTAAAGCCTCCAAGAACTTCAAGAACTTCAACTTCGAATACAAAGAACATTCGAAGGAAAATCATCCAAATCATCCGCCTAGATCCAAAAGTTTGCAGGAATCAAGCCTGAAGTGTCCGAAAACACCAACAAATCACAAATCAGTGAAGCTCTACGGATTCAAGCCTCTAAAGCCCCGAAGAACTTCCACCATAAATCCAAGAACACGAAGAACACGAAGAACGTGAAGAACAAAGGATTTCTAACAAGCTCATAGCCAGAGATTCATTGTAATTCTGTTTCAACAATCTTCGATCTATCCCTTAACCAAATTGAAGGATATTTTGTGTTCAAGTCACAATCACATTACCATAAATCCAAATCAACAAGTCTTGCAAGGAGATCAAATCAGAGGATAACTCTTTTGTAATTACAAAGAATTATACCACAATCATCAATACAAATTTGCATTTGTGCAACTATTTTTACTTGTTTGATTTATTTCGAACCGAGAAATTTAGTCGTCTACATATGGTGAGCAAGCAAACAAAATAGTCTTTTTTGTCTGGTAATGGGGAGTGGCACAGGCAGCACAGATAAGTGGTGGTAGCTGGACAACTAACAAATCAGTGGGTGGACGAGAGGAACACCCTAAATCAGACAAAAGTGGTTTAGGCTAAAATGGTAAAAAACAATCACAACATGCAGTACATAAAGGGTCCTTGTTGCGGACAGTAACACAACCACAACCATAACAACCTCTAGAGGAGAATCACTGCACTACCATCACCATAACACCACACGAGCAAGAATTTGGAAAGAAAGAAAGGAGTGGGAAAGAATCAAAGTAACAAAAAACAGAGAGAAAAGAGAAAGAAAGGAAATAAGATGTGTAGAACGGCAGGCATGCACCAATAGGCCAATCCCTTCTCTCCCTCAAATAGCTTACCCTCTGTTGAGGAGAAAGAACTCGTTTAGGCATAAGCCATTTAGGCCCGTTCCCTCAAAGTGGATAATTTCTATGGCATGATAATCCTATGAGGCTATCCATGTTGACGACGTGGTTTCCTCCTTGGCCTTAGCCCCATAATACAATTAAACACGGTAAACTGATCTTTTACTTCTTTGATTTTACCACTTATTGCTATTGTTTTTTCTCTTGTCTTTGCAATTTCACCTATAATGTGCTTTTCTACCTATTTTTAATTAAGAATCTCTTACTTATTTTGCCTAACAGTAATGTGCTTCTGTTATCATTGTTTTATTATGTTTATCCGCCATAATTCTTTTGTGGCAATTTCATCTGCCAGGGGCATGTGACTAAAGTTTCGGCAAACGGGGCATAGTTTGTGCTCAAGCCGGACCAAGGTGAGTTGCAATTGGACCGGTTCCAACTCTTTTATCCAAAACACTTGGGCCCAGTGTAGGAAGAGGCAGTCCAGTCCAAAATCACAAAAGGCCCACCACACACTCCAACAACTCTCTCTAATACCACCAAAACTTCTAACATTTTCCAATATAAATACAACTTTCAAGTAATCAAAACACAACTTATATGATAATAAGACAAACTTTTACAATACTTAACAAATAGTTAATAAAATTTGTTTCAAGGACAACACTCCTATGAATAGATCAATCTCTTAGGCTTCTAAAGCTACAAAGACATTGGTTGTTGGCATGACATTGGTTGCAAACACAATATTAACTACACGATCACCTATTATATCCATGACATTGATCCTTACAACATTGACTCTTAACACTTTCCATTTTCATTTTCTTTTTTAAGAGCAGGTGAGATGGGAGAATATAAACTCAAGTTCTCCCCACGTACAGCACTTAGTAATATTATTGAACTACCAAACTCTTACAAAATTTACTTTTAACATTGACCTAATGTTACTTAATCACATATATAATGGAAATGGCTGAACAAACAATGATAATATGCGACCCTTAGTCTTAACCCCAAACCTATCTCTATGACGATAAAAGAACATAGCCATCATAGCAAGGTTCATTGCAATCCCTATGAAAGTTGTAGTACCCATTTTTCAATCCTTATAAGAGGGATATTTTGCAACTTGATCTTTATTCATCTTCACCCATGTTATAGCACTCATATTTTATGTTCTTATATGCATTTTTATTTGAAACTCTAGTTTCATGCATACATTCGATTGATTTTATAAAAATCAAGGGTTTATAAAAAATGTGCAACTCCTGTGAAGTTACACTAAGTGTAACTTAAACTCATTTTCCTCTCTCTCTTTACACACACACACACCAAATTTTTTCATAAAAATATTAAAGTAGTAGCTCAATTAATCAAGAGTTCTAATTACAATATGATTTTCGGCCAAGTGTCCTTCTAACTGCAATACTCTAATTTGATGCCAAGTGTCAATTGATTTTAAATGTACTTTAATTTTGTGCTTAGTGTTATCCAATATCTGAATTCGTGTCATGTGCCTTTAATACTGTAATTCAAGAATCTAAACCTCTTTTTTTCCTTTTTTTTTTTTCTTTTTTCTTGGAGAAACTTTCAGGAATCTAAACTTAAAAAACACAAAATGACTCAATTAGAATTTGTTAGACTTCTATGTAACACTTAAAATGTGTAATACACATATCACTACAAAAAAAAAGGTTCTATAGCCACGTTATTAAAACGCGGCTATATGTTAGAAAAACGTGGCTATATGAGGATTTGGCCTATAGCTGTATTTTTTTAGGCTGCGTTTTTAAATGTGGCCTAAATCCCATGACTATAGGCTTGAGGGGCATATGGCCGCACTTTTTCAAACGCGGCCTAAGACCAGGACCTATGGCCACGTTTAAAACATGGCTATAGGATTGGACCAATGGCGGTGTTTAAAACGTGGCTATAGGATCCTCAACCTACAGCCGCATTTAAAAAACGCAGCTATAGACCCTTATATTTTAAAAAAAATTAATTTGATTACCAAAAAATTAATTTTAAGTAATCAAAAGTTTTTTTTTTTTTTAAATTAATGCTTTCAAACTTTAAAATTTCAATTTTAATTAAATTAAGAGATTCAAAACAAAATACAAACCCAGCAAATTTAAATTCAGACAAAAACCAAGAAAATTTCAAAATTAATCAAACACAACATGCTCTAAAATACAAGAAAACAGTACAAGAACACAAACAGAACATCTCCTTCAACAAAATCAACCCAAATTGACACAAGCTATTCAAGGAGAACAAAAGCACAAGCTCAAAAATACAAAAATCCCCACAATAGAAACACAACCAAAAAGAGTCCATATGCTTAAACCCAAAATTAATCAAAACACAATCAAGCAAAAGAAAATAATTTTTGGCCATGGGTCAGAGAAAAATAAAGCAAAGAGAGATAATTTTTTGAGGCACTTTAGCTTCATTGATTCAAAATCTTCAAATCTAAAGCAAATAGAGACTCAACCTTCAAATCTATTGCAAATAGAGACAAAAAGTTAAAGGGAACAAAAATGAACAAAACTCAAAGAACAATGAACAAAACCCCCTATTTTCACAAACCCATTCATATAGCATCAATGGGAAAGAGGGATCAACAGTGTGGGTCAGCACTTTTTGGATCTTCGGCGACATAGATCGGTGACAGCATAGGTTAAGTCTATAGCTGCGTTTCTGAAAAATGCGGCTATAAGTTAGCTATAGCCGCATTTTTGTAAACATG
The DNA here is from genome assembly GCA_030445155.1 of Quercus variabilis. Lineage (NCBI taxonomy): Eukaryota > Viridiplantae > Streptophyta > Magnoliopsida > Fagales > Fagaceae > Quercus > Quercus variabilis. The sequence continues at coordinate 27,385,088 of CP129450.1, read as the reverse complement.
GCTAATAAAAAACGCGGCTATAGACGCGCATGTTTTGTAGTGTATCAAATTTACAATTCTTATAAATCCATCAAGGGACTACTTCAAAGTTCAAGCCCATTCTATTTAAATTCAATTTGAAACCACTTTCATTAAAAGTAATTTAGATTTTAATATAATCTAAATATGCATCTAATCATGTTTAATTTTAAATGCATCAATACATATACAAGTTAGTGCTTCTAAGAACTAACAACAAACAACAATAACAATAAGAACAATAGCTATACCACATGTTCACTTCTCAGTGACTACATATAGTTGTAGTCCCAAATGGGACGTTAGTAATTTGATGTTCTCCTCTTAATTGCTGTATTGGAATTTCTAGCTATAGCTGGAAATTTAACGAAAGAGAGAAGATGAACCAAAGAGTGAAGGGGTGAAGGAGACTCGTAGTGATTGGCCTTAAGATGAAGCTATATACTAAGTTTCTTGGTTGATTGCTTTCTTGGGTGAACAAAGTTTTTCTCCAAACTAGATTGGAGAGGAACTCTTCAAACTTCTTATATATCTCTTTTTTGGTTATGAATTTTGAAAATCTAACCGTTAAATTTCATGTTCTTTATGTTCTTAACATACATATCAAATTTTGTTCAAATCGGATATTATTTACAATTCGATCAATAAACTTATTTGTTATACACAATTTTAGATATCAAAAACTTGAAATTTTATCATTTGTTTGCTGACAAAGCAATTAATCTTTTATATTCTTGAAATTTCGCAAGCATGAAGGATATAATAAGAACATGCAATCCAATGATTATATTTTCAAAATTCACACTCAATATAAATATATATGGGGAGTTTGCAGAGATTCTCTCCAAACTAGTTTGGAGAGAAACTTTTTTCTTCTCGGACATGCAAGCCTATGTATTTATATAGTTCTTTAAGCCTATCAGCTTTTATTTATTTTCTTTCTTTGTTTAAATTTTTGTTCTCAAAGAATAAAGAAAAGACAAAGGTGGTTTGTTAATTGTTATATATCATGCATATAGAAGTACAAGACATTAAAGCACACAGTTTCATTTCTGGGGTTATAAAAAACAGGGTCTCTTTCTATGGTGGAGAGAAGCCAAAGCATTTCACGTCTTTGTTTCTATTAATGGAAGCTCTAGGGCATGGCTAACTAGTGTGGAAAGATACTGATCTTTGTTTCTATTAATGAATTCTCCTGGATGCATAGCTGTGAAATTTCTTGCATGCTCTAAGCCATTTTCACCTTCTATTGATAGACATGATGCTTAATAAAAATATATCATTCATTCAATATCCTTACAAAGGTGTTCTTTAAATTCCCCGAACTCATCAATGAAACTCCTAAAAACCTCTACATTCAAGAATGTATATCTCATTTAAGATGGAGTCATTAAAGTCAAAGTATACTTAAATATACAACTACCAGTTTTTTGTTCTTTTAATGTGAACAAAGAAGAGGGCTTCTGTTAGGTTCTAAGACTTTGGGAACTAAATATATTAGAACTTTAATTTGTAATGTGTTGGCAAATCATGATCAAAACTTAGAGTTTAGATTTAGGTTGCTCAAAGTGTGTTTATTTGTAAAGTTGGAATCAAGTGATTGCAGGATTTATTGGACTAAATCTGCAAGGCTCGATCGATCGAAAATTAAACTCGATTGATCGAACCTCGTGCATATTATTTTTCTACATAATTTCCAACTCAACTCAAGCTTGGTTTGACATGTAGAGTTTTATGTTTTACTTCAAGTATAAAAGAAAAAATATTAACTTTGTTTTAGAAGTCTTTGATGTGTTGTGTGTTGAATCTCTGGTGAAATTAAGAGGTGTTTACCTTCATACTCACTTAGGGTTATCAAGATCAAGATTCATGTCAAGAACTTAGTGATTGCTTCAATTGCTGCATAAAGAATTTAAAGAAGATCTGAAACCTTTGAGTGGAGTCTCAAAGTCACAAGTGAGAGTACTTGTGGTTGCAGTGGATCAAAGAAAAAAGTAGTTCTTGGACTTGGAGCTATCACGTGGTCGTGGTAGTAAGTTTTCTACATGAGGTAGCAATAGGATGTTAGTGGTCAAAGTTCTATTGTAAAAACTTCAATTCTTTCATAGTGGATATATTTTACTTTGAGGATAGCTAAGTTAAATTCTCCCTAAATTTTTTACCGATTTGGTTTTCCTGGGTTATCATATCATGTGTTCTTTATATTTCCACATTATTTACATGATATGATTTGCTTGTGTTAACCTAGATCTTAATAATTTATCTAAGTAATCACTTGACTAAATAACTAGGTTAAACAACTTGTGTTTTAAGGGGACTAATTTATCTACATAACATGCTTATGTACCTTGTTTAGCTTGGATGAGCTTATTTTACTACACTTTGCTAGTTTTAGCTATGTAGTGCATATTGTGTGAGAGCTGTTTATAGTTTTTGATCACTTGATCTTGATTCTAAAGTCACATGCTTTTGATTGTTTGGACTTGAACTTAATGAGAAAGGCATAAATAACCATCTCACCACTATTTACTAGCCAATTATGAATACCTTAGTGTCATATGATTTTGTTCTTGAGAAAGTGTAGTATATGCACAAAAAGAATATAAGGTGTAGTTTCGGAATAAAGCTAAAATTGGTGTGTATATTATTGGACTATAATAAATTCACAATGAAATAAAATTGGTGTGTACATTATCTGACTAATCAAATTTTTTCACATTGAAATAAAATTTGTGTGTACATTATGAGGCAAAATAAGAAACTTCCATAATTGCAAGCTTGTTTTCTAGGAGATGTGAGAGTTATATGATGTAACTCTTTAGGTGATAGTCTCTTTCAAACTTATATGATGAATTTTGTAAATATTGTGATTGATTACTATCTACATATCACATCACATGTATCTCAAGCTATTACTAGTTGCACACACTACACAAGTTAGTCTTTGCTAAACTTAGTACATGATATTGTGTGTGATCTTGTTGTGGTCATCCAAGATTCAATGTTCCTTAATTTTAATGCAAAATATGTTCAATGTTTGAGTTTTAAGGACAAATTGTTTGAAAAACTTGTTTTTAGAAGATCTGGATTGAATTTAAGTGTTTTTAAAAAACTCTTAATCTTATACTCATGCATTTCATCTATAAAATACTGTGCTTTGAGGAGTTTTCGCATTAAATTGCTCTGTTTTTTAGTTTTCCACATTTTCAACCAATTGAAGTTGTTACTTGACCGATCGAAAATGCGATAAAATTTTAGGTTTGAATTTGTCTGGCTTGATTGGTGCTCGATTGATGCTGGATCGATTGAAACTGCTTTTCGATTGATTGAATCTAATTTTTGACCAATCGAAATTCGAACAGTGAGTTTTTTAAAAAGGTTTTCTCTTCACATGCTCTTCACTTTTTCAAACTTTTTCAAAACATTTCTCACCATTCTCTCCTCGACCAATCCAATCTAAAATTTTTGTTGTTTTTTGCCTCAAATCTTCAAGGTTTTCTTTTGTCTTCAAGTGCTTGTAAGTCTCTTTTACCCTTTCCTTTTCAATTTATTCACATTTTTCATGCATTTTCCTTGAAATTTTTGAATTCATGATTTTTGGGGTTTTTGAATTTTGGATTGTTTTTATTCACATTTGATGATTGGGTTTTTGTCTTTAGATGGAATAAACATGATCCTCATGCATTAATTTGATCAATTTTGTGAATTTCAAAAATTTTGAAATTTTAGGGCTTGAAACTTTGTGAAATTGGGGATTTTGTTCAATTGGGCTTAAATTGGTAAAATTGACTTGTGTAATTGATTGCTTAATTCATTATATGATGTTTCCTAACTAGTATGATGATTAATTGCTCAATTTGGTTTAATTTTTGAAATTGGGTTTTTCAAAATTTGGGGGTTTTGACCTAAAACTCTGTTCAAGTCAATTGTTGGTTTATAAAGAAGAATTTAATGAATTTCAATGCATTAGAGCATGCATCATATGTGCATTTATTACATGCATCATATAAATTGTTATTTATTGAGATTTTTGTGCTCTAACCCTCTCTAATGTAGTTTGCCCTTGGTTTTTTGTTTCTTTTCTTTGTTTTCTATTTATGTCTTTCCTTTCCAACCCTTAGCATCATGGTTAGAAATACTAGAGCAAAGAAAACCACTACCCCCTCTTCCCTAACTTTCGAAAGTGATAGGTTTAGATTTGAGAAAAACCAAGAAATCTATGAGAAGCTTAACATATTTAGATCTGTTTGGGTTGAACGTAAGGTCATACTAGATGAGTTAGATCCGGAGATACGTAGGAACTTTGAGCGTAGGGGTTAGTTACACCCTCCTCCTGCTGCCTTAATTAAAGAGTTCTACTCGAACCTCTCTGTCCACTTTGATGATTCTAACACTCAATATGTGATGAGTTGGATAAGAGATGAAGAGTATGTCATTACTCCTTCTGTAGTGGCCACTGCTCTTGGTGTACCATTGGTACAACAGCCTGTGTACCCATAAACTAAGGCCCCTCCTCTTGATGACATTATGTCTTACATCACTAGTACTTTTATTAGTTGGGGTACTAATCGTTGTGTCACCTCTCATGAGCTTACTGAGCTCATCTATTTGTTTTTCTGAATTTCATGTCATTCCATTTGGCTTATCTCTCACTTGTGCACCATTCCTATTGAGAGATGTACATTTTTGTATACCCTTGTGACTGATTCTCCTATGAGTTTTCCTACTCTTTCATTCAATCTCTAGTTGAGGTTCATATGAGTAGTTCTAAATCACATGGTCTTTTCTTCCTGGTTTTTATTCATAGGATTCTGTTGCATTTAGGTTTAGAGGATGATCCCGCGTTTGAGCCCGTACATATTATAGCTCCCGTAGGTGCCACATTTCTTAGGCAAAGAGAAGCTTAGATGAAAGCTAGCTCTAAACGCCCTAGAGTCGAGTCTTCTACAGGTGTATCTGGGCCTCCTACATCTGGTAACCCCATTGCTGAGGAGTATGTCGATCCTACCGTCATTGCTGATCCTCCACCTTCTTTTTCAAGTGATGCTTCTCTACGGAGTATGCTGAACATTGTCGTGACTGTTCAGGCGATGCATGGATAGAGTTTGGTGGATGTGCTTGCGGAGTTTCAGGCTTTACGTGATGATTTGGTGAGTACTCGACAGTCTCCTCCACCACCTCCTTTTGATGATGAGCCTTGATTGCCCTTTGGCAATTTGTTATAAAAAGGGGTAGTACATATTGTGCATGGAGATAGGGGGAGTTTTTGTTTTAGGGTATATAGATTGTATCTAGGAACTTCTTTGACGTATTTCTTTTTATGTGGCTCATGATGTATTTATTTTTTATGGGTTGTAAATGTTAGGGGGAGACACTATATTTTATGTTTCTTTTATTGTTTCTTGTTTCACATGTGATGCATTAGTTATTGATTTATATGATGAGGTTATTCATGGTATATGTCTATTATTTTCTGTTTTGTGAAATCAATAAATTTCTTTTGGTTTACTTGTATTTTCCACACATGCATTTATGTGTTTATTGAGTGTTTCAGGAATTTACAGGTTAATTTAGTCGTGTTGATGTCTACATTGGCAACTAATAGATAGTAGCTAGGTTGAATTGTTTTTGGGCATTTTAATTTTTAATAGGCTGTTTGTAACTTTGAGCATTTTAATTTTGTGATGTGTTTTGTCACGGATTGCTAAATAGGGAGTTTGTTAGGTTCTAAGACTTTAGGAACTACATGTACTAGAACTACAATTTGTAATGTTTTGGCAAACCATGAAAAAAACTTAAAGTCTAGATTTAGACTACTCAAAGTGTGTTTATTTGTAAAGTTGGAATTGAGTGATTGCAAGATTTATTAGACTATATCTGCAAGGCTTGATCAATCGAAAATTAGACTCGATCAATCGAACTTCATGCAAATTAATTTTTCTGTAGAATTTCCAACTTTGCCCAAGCCCAGTTTGACATGTAGGGTTTTATGTTTTACTTCAAGTATATAAGGAAAAACCCTAACTACGTTTTAGAAGTCTTTGATGTACTGTGTGTTGAATCTCTTGTGAGATCTAGAGGTATTTACCTTCATACACACTTAGGGTTATCAAGATCAAGGTTCATGTCAAGAACTTGGTGATCACTTTAGTTGCTACACAAAGAATTTAAAGAAGATCTGGAACCTTTGAGTGGAGTCTCAAAGTCATAAGTGGGAGTACTTGTGGTTGCAATGGATCAAGAAAAGAAGTAGTCTGTGGACTCAAAGTTGTCACGTGATTGTGGTAGTAAGTTTTCTACATGAGGTAGCAATAGGATGTTAGTGGTCAAAGTTTTATTGGAAAAACTTAAATTCTTTCATAGTGGATCTGTTTTACCTTGAGGATAGGTAGGTTAAATCCTCCCCAGGTTTTTTACCAGTTTGGTTTTCTTGGATTATTATATCGTGTGTTCTTTATATTTTCACATTATTTACATAATATGATTTGCTTGTGTTAACCTAAATCTGAATAATTTATCTTAGTAATCAGTTGACTAAATAACTAGGTTAAACAACTTGTGTTTTAAAGGGTCTAAAAATGTATAGCTTTCTTTGGTTACCTTAAGAAACATTACATCTGTGTTGTCTAAGGAGCCTAAATTTGAGAGAAGCAGCAAACAAAACCTTTTTATCCCATGTATCATTGTTTGAAATTTTGTCGGATATGCTCTTCAACAATTTATTTATCACATCCTCGAAATGGTATGATAAACCAAGTTTTTGCAAGATATATATCAATCAACTCGAGCTGATTTACAGGATCCACCACTTTCTCTAGCATCATTCTCACTTTTTCCTTCTGCTCATTGGCTCTTCTAGTGTATGATTTTCCCTGCATAACAATCATTTGGATAGAATTACACTTTACTTTGGTTGAAAGAATATAACTACATATATAGATTGTAAGAATATACTATAAATAGCCTTCAATGGGTTCATTATAAAACATATAGTTGAAAAAGATGAAGCTATCAACGTTTTTTGTGTTCTATCATTTTACTTTTTCTCTCTATGCCTTTTTTAATATTTTTTTTTGGTGTCCTTTCTCAAGATATCATAACTACGTTTCATATTTTCTAACATGGTATAGGTGATCTTTTATTTTCTCTAATATGGTATCAAATTCAGGCTTATATAATTATCTCTGTCGACTCATATTTTTAATCACTAGATACATGTTTCTTCTCTCACCACCGCTGCTAGTCACAATTGTAAGGTTGAAATTTATCAACCATCTTGTTGGCTTTATTTCGTGCCAATTTGTTTGTAATTTAGTACTTAGTAATCCTGTATTTAGGTGGGATTATTGTAAGGGTAGTGTGTGAGAAGAGGTGAAGAAAAGCTCAAGTATGTGCAAGAAAACAGGGGTTCGTGGCTAGGACTCACGGCTGACTCGCGACTAGCAAGCCACCAAATGCAGGCACGTGAGAAGCACACAGGGAACCTGAAGGGTCGCGCCAGCTATCGCACTACAAGATAAAAGTTCCAGGCTAGCCAGGCCGTTACGTCGCGATTTGAACTCGTGACTTGGATAAGCCACGAGGTCAAGTCGCCAATCAGCCCTGTTTGGCAAAAACTGACTCTTCGTATTCCAAACACACACCACTATATATAGACCCTTATACCCACTAATTTGAGAGAGCTTCCAAAGAGAATTTTGTGAGAGAAACCCTAAAGAAAAACAAGATTGCCTCATCCCCAATCTTTACCTTAGAGACTCAACAAATTCCTCTACTCTCTTTCTCTTCATTGTCATACCCTTGAGAGGTCATTAACCAAATCCTTATCTCACCACACCTACGTCTGTGAGAAGGTTCATTTGGTACTAAGGGAAGCAGTTTGGAAAGAACCAATATACATTGGTTGATGCTATGGTCTAGTAACGGAATCCGGGAAGCTAAAGAAGAAATAGGTTCGGCGTAACCTCATTAGAGTAAGAAGCATTGAGGGCTTAGGTACTTGGGTAGATTAGGCTTGGAAGGTCTTCTACTGTTTATGTATCCCAACTACATTCTTTAGTGGATTATTTGACCGCTTGGAGGGCGGCAGAGAGATTTTACGCCGAGAACTTCGGTTTCCTCTTCGATAACACATCGTGTGTTGTCTGTGTATTTGCATCTTTCTTCCCTTTATCTTTATCTTATATTTACTGCTGTGGATGTGTTTATATTTAGCATAGATTAGTTATCAATTCTGTGTTTGGCTTATGTTCATGTTCCGTACATTAATTGTTTGATTATAAGCTTGAATTGGTATTTTATATTTTGGGGTCTAAACGTTCAAGGGTGTTTTAGACACATTTTGAACTTTCAACAATGATTAATATTCATCATGATATGTTCCTTGTAGTGGACAACATCAAAGTTCTCTCTTTTACCATTATTGTTGATGTTACCCACTCTGTACGCTTTTATTCCTTGTCATAGATAATGTTCTAAAAACCACACGGATTTTGCTCAGATCTTATATGACGACAATGATCTTTTTTTTTTTTTTTTTTTTTTGAGAATCAATGTTGACAATGATCTTTAGGATTTAAAATTAATTCAATGGACATATCTTTCTTCTGCATCTAGTTTTCGATTTTCCTTTTGATTAAGCGTCTTCAACCATCTTGGCCACAAACTACCATGATCCGTAGTCTTGTCTTTCAAATTTCTTCCTACTTATTGATATTTATCATCTTCAAGCCAAATTACTCAAGCCGTGTCTTTGATCAATAGCCTTATGGGCATTCCTTTTGTCATGTGTGTTGAAAATATTTTAGTGAATAAACAAGTTTTGATACAAAAATACTATCCCAAATAATTAGCAAGAACATAAAATTAAAAAAAAAAAAGAAAAAGAAAAAGAAAGAAAAGGAATTTAGTACAATCTCACAATGCTATAGAATTGCACTACGAAAGCATTGTCCTTAAAGGTTGATTCGTGCCACCCAAAGTAAAACTTGGTGTGATTGGTTCTCTTGACCAAACAACCCCTCAGGATTAGACTATAGCATCGACCTTTGTGATGTATGCACTTCCACTCACAAAAGGTTTAAGAACAACTCTCTATTGCTTTTCCTTAGAACAAATATTCTTGCTGAAAAATATGTGGGAGAGAAAGATAGTAGAATTGTTGTAAGGTTGAAATTTATCAACCATCTTATTGGCTTTATTCCGTGCCAATTTGCTTGTAATTTAGCACTTAGTAACCCTATATTTAGGTGGGATTATTGTAAGGGTAGTGTATGAGAAGATGTGAAGAAAAACTCAAGTATGTGCAAAGAAGCAGAGCTTCGCAACTAGGACTCGCGGGTGGCTCGCGGCTACAAGCCGCCAAATGCAGGCACGTGAGATGCACATAAGGAAGCTGAAGGGTCATGCTAGCTGTCGCACTACAGGACAAAAGTCCTAGGCTGGCCAGGCCGTTATGTCACGACTTGGACTCGTGACTTAGACAAGCCGCGAGACCAAGCCGCTAATTTACCCTGTTTGGCAAAAACTGTCTCTTCGTATTCCTTTCTCGCCCCACTATATATAAACCCTTATACCCACGATTTTTAGAGAGCTTCTAGAAAGAATTCTGTGAGAGAAACCCTAGAGAAAAGCAAGATTGTCTTATCTCCAATCTTTACCTTAGAGACTTTACAAATTCCTCTACTCTCTTCCTCTCCATTGTTACATCTTTGAGAGGCCATTGACCAAATCCTTATCTCACCACACACACGTCTGTGAGAAGGTTCATTTGGTGATAAGGGAAGCAATTTGGAAGGAACCAATATACATTGGTTGATGCTATGGTATAGTAGCGGAATCCAGGAAGCTAATGAAGAAATAAGTTCGACATAACCTCGTTGGAGCAAGAAACTTGGAGGGCTTAGGTACTTTGATAGATTAGGCTTGGAGGATCTTCTGCTGTTCATGTATCCCAACTACATTCTTTAGTGGATTATTTACCGCTTGAAGGGCGGCAGAGAGGTTTTACGCCGAGAACTTCAGTTTCCTTTTCGATAACACATCGTGTGTTGTCCGTGTGTTTGCATCTTCTTTCCCTTTATCTTTGCCTTATATTTACTATTATGGATGTGTTTATATTTGGTTTAGATTGTTTATCAATTCTGTTATGAGCTTGTTATCATGTTCTGTACATTAGTTGTTTGATATAAGGCTTGAATTGGTAACTTTGTATTTGGGGGTCTAAACGTTCAAGAGTGTTTTATACACATTTTGAACTTTCAATTGGTATCAGAGCGGGTACACTTGTTGTGGTTTAAATACTTGAGTGTGATCCTTGACCCTATTTGAGATAGACCGGTCTCAATCGCTCAATGTTCCACTATTTTTTGATGGGAACAATTATGCTTTCTGAAAAGTCAGAATGAGAGCATTTTTATGCTCTATAAATGATACCATTTGGGATGTGGTTGAGATAGGTTGGACTAAGCCAACGGATCCTAAGTCCACTTTGGATAAGGCAGTTCTCGCAGCAGGCAATGCTAATAGTAAAGCGTTAAATGCTATTTTTTGTAGTGTGTCTCCTGATGAATTCCACAGGATCTCTCATATGACGGTAGCTAAGGAAGCTTGGGAGATTTTAGAGATGACATATGAGGGTACGAAGAAAGTTAAGGACACAAAGCTTCAGATTCTTACCACCAAATTTGAAGAGCTTAAGATGGGGGATGATGAACCATTTGATTCATTCTATGGGAAGCTCAATGAAATTGTAATTGCTAAACTCAATCTTGGGGAGAAGATTGAAGATACTAAGGTGGTGAGAAAAATTTTGAGGTCCTTACCGGAGAGTTTTCAGGCAAAAGTCACAGCCATAGAGGAAAGCAAGGATTTGGATGAAATTAAGATCCAAGAGCTCATTGGATCACTTCAAACATATGAGCTTAGACTGCCTTCCCACAAGACGAGTAAGTCGCTTGCTTTTAAAACCATCACCAAAAGAATGGATGATCCTTCCTGATGGAAATTTAGACCCCTTAAAACACAATCAGATTGAGTAGCCTAGTTAATTAGCCAAGTTGTTACTTAGTCAAATTAAGCAATTCTAGGTTAAAACAATCAAATAATCATATCAAGAAAATATAGCAGCGGAATAATAAATAACACAAGATATGATCACCCAAGAAAACCAAACCGGTAAAAAACCTGGGGAGGATTTTACCCACCAATCCTCAAGGCAAAACTGAATTCACTATGAAAGAATCGAAATTCATACAAAAGGACTTACAAGCTCCTCGCTCGACTTCCTAATGCTACCTACCAGTAGAACTTACTGACACGACCCCGTGCAAGCTCCGAATCCACGAACTCCTTCTTTCTTGAATTCTTCAATCAGCTACAAGCACCCACGCTTGATATTCTTTAAGCTTCAATGGCAGCAACCAAGTTGATCATCAAGATGTTGAAGTAATCTCAATCTTGAAAACCCTAAACTTTGTGTAAAGGAAAGCTCCTCTAGATCTCATAAGAGATTTACACAAAACTGCAATGTATGAGCAACAATACAACTGGAGCAACTCTAAAAACGTGGCTAGGGTTTTACCTTATATACCTAGGACAAAAACATAAAACCCTAAACGTTTAATGAGTTAGGGCTGAGTTAGAAAAACTGCAAAAAACGCAATCTGGTCGACTTTTGATCGATCGAATCTATTTTTCGATCGATCGAGCCAGACTGAAATGCCCCAATGCATCTACAGTCTCTCGATTCCAACTTTACAATAATTAATCAACTTTGAGCACACTTTAACAAGACTTAACATATTGTTTTGATCATGGTTTGCCAATATTACAAATTAGAGTTCTAAATACATAAATTCCTAAACCTTTAGAACCTAACACTTCCAAAGAAGATGGAATGGAGAAGGAAGTAGCATATCTTGCGAAAAAATTTCGCAAATTTTTAAAGATGAAGAACAGTGGGAAACCATTCAACAGAGGAAAATTTTCATTTTCAAGAGGCGATAGGAAAGAGCTTACGAGGAAAGAAAGGAAGGATTTTCAATCTCCTTCAGACATTATGTGTTTTGAATGCAATGGCCATAGGCATCTCAAGAAGGAGTGTCCAAATTTCTTGAGAGGGAAAGGCAAGGCGTATGCCACAACGCTAAGTGATATAGACTCTTCGAGTTCTAATTTTGAAGAGAGTTGTGACGGAGAAGGAAACTACTTCACATTCATGACCATTGCACATGGGGAGTCATTAAATGATTTGGGTTCACTTGTGAAGGAACTTGGCGAATATTCTAATTTGGAGTCCATTGGAATTGTTGAAGAATCAGATGCTGAAGAAGAAGAAGATACATCTAGTCTTCAAAAGAATTACGCCTTGTTTCTTGAGAAATCAAGTGAGTATACCAAGGTAGCAAAGGCAGCTGTGAAGAAGTTGAAGAGAGCCAAGGAAGACTACAAAAGTCTGCTAGTAAGATACAAGGAGGCAAAGTGTGAGATTGAAGCACTTAATGGTGAGCTATTAGAAGCTTACACAAAAGTGAGGTTTCTTGAGCAAGAGGTAGTGCAAGCTCATACCAAGGTAGATAGAGTCTCCTCCAGGAAACTAGATGATGCAGAAACATACCTCTAATAAGTCCAGTTTAGGATACACCGGAGGAAGTAGCTCGTCAGCAAAGGTCACCAAAGAAGTGAAGTCTGTGACGGCTAAGGAGACGACTGTGGATAGGTCCAGTCCTGAGAAAATTAAGGATGAGAAGAAAAAGAATGTGGTTGATCAACAGGTGATAAATAAGTCCCGTAGTCAATCAGAATCCAGATATGGAGCTAGAAGGAGATTAGCTCCAAGATCACAATAGGGTCCGAGAATGGAATATGTTTGTCACTATTGCGGATTGCAAGGATATACCAGACCCAACTGTCAAAAGCTGAGAGCAGACAACAATGCAAGTGTACCTCGGTCACGAGGAAGAATAAATGACACGAGGTCTTGGGGTGGTGAGCAACCAAGAAGTTAAAAACGTGATCCAGGAATGATGGATGTGATGAAGATGATCGGTGCCTTCACCAACTGCCTGGAAATCTTCACACGAAGGTTTGATAGTCCTAATTCTCGTACCCAATCCGTTAAGGATATCACCCCAAACACACGTGACATGTGGGTGACAAAGGGTACTCATGCATAAGCATTACAACATATCCATGCATCAATACTTTTCATGTTTGTGAATATGCTTGGTTGTGTGCTTCTTGCTAGTATTTAGGTTGTCTTTTTGTGTGTGGTTCAAATTTTTTTCCCTTTTTTTTTGGTTATGTTTTTGATTAATCGTTTAATGCTTTTATGTCAAAAATCCAAAAACACATAAAATGTATAAAATCCAAAAAGTTTGATGGCTTTGTTGAGTTTTGTCTCAAAGCATGTTTTGCCTTATACCTTTATACTAATGGCTTTGTGTATTTAACGAGCGTAACTTGTCTCTTATGCACTCATATCATTATGAAAGAAATTCTGAAATCTATGTGACTGTTGTAAATAGATATTCAACCTTATCATGAATAATTAGTGAATGGTTTTGTTGATCTTGAGACATGCATAGACTCATGCCTATATATCTTCCCACTTTTATTTTTATGTTTAAAAGAGCTCTCTAAATGTAAATTTCCAAATGAAAAGAGATTTAGAGCTGCAACAGCCTGTCGCACATATTAGTATTCGACTAGGAAAAAGAGAAAGCGACCAAATTGAAATGTTTGATGCCCAAAAAGCCAAAGGCTAACTCATCAATTGAAACATCAAAAATTTCATGCATCTATCTCAAAAGGAGATTTTCTTTGCTCAAAAAGTGCAAATGATATGTTGAATATGGAGCCAAATGAAAAGCTTCAAAGAATTGTTATCAAGTGCTTGTGGGAGGTTATATATGCATGTTTTTATAATTGAGATAGGTCACATTATCTAGTGCTAGTTGTGTATGCCTTGATTGAATTGATCATTGAAGCTTCACATTAGACTAAGGACTATCCCATTTTTGATATTCACACACAACACACAAGTCTATGTTCGACGAATGTCATATTCATTTGTGTGATTGTACTTGATTAAATGTGTTTTCATATACTCAATCTTTATTGATCAAACACAAAAGGATTTTTAAGTATTTTAGGTTGTTTTTAGAAAGTGCTTTTGTTTTTTGCAAAAATGTCAAAAACTTCAAAAATAGTGTTGCCATGTTTTGGCGACTTAGTCGTGGGTTGACCCTGTTGCATGATCTAGTCGTGAAGCTCACTCAGAGAGTTTTTGCGGGTCACTGGCGAGTCAAGGCTGCAGTTGTGAAAAAGACTTAGAAATTTTTCAAACTTTGAGTTTTTGCATATTTCGCGGCTCAATGTAGCGACTTATTCGCGGGTGGAAGGTCCAGTCGCGACGGGTACATAGAGATTTTCGCGGCTCAGCTCGCGACTCCCTCTCGGGTAGACCTTCCAGTCGCGAAAAACACTTAGAAGATTTTTTAAAGAATCTTTACTTCAAGTGTTTCGTGGCTTACCCTGGCGACTTACTGGCAACTTGTTCCAGTCATGAAAAATGCGCGTTGTGCGTTTTTAAGTCTGTTTTCAAAATCTTTTTAGTTTTTTCCTCGTACGTTGTGATTGGTCATTGTCTTCTCCATTTCTCTCTCTGAAACCCACCGTGCCCTTTTTTAAGATCTTTCATTTCTTCATTTTTTCTTCTCAAATCTTCAAGAAATAGGTATGGGTCTTCTGTCTCTCACTTCAGATTTCATGTTTTTAGTGTTAATTTCTTTAAATCTGTGAGTTATTTTGCTAGTTTGAGATTTGGGGGTTCGAACATGTTTTTAGCTTAAAAATGCTGGGTTTAATTGTTTGGCTTGTGTACTCTTGTTGCTGAATAGTTTTAGTTTCATGAGTTTGCTCCATTGAGAGAGTTTTTGCTCTGTGCTCTGATATTTGATTGTCTATATCTATTGGGTATATGATATTTGGCTTTGCAAATTTTTATCTATGTGGTATACATTGATGTGATTGTGTGTTACAATATCATGTGTATGGCTCTACTTTGGTTTTTGCTTGCACTGTTCATATCCATTAAGTTATGTCTCATTGACATATACTCTTTGTGTCAAAATGTGGTTTACACTACACATGTTTAGTTGTTTGTGGCTTGTTTTAAATATGCTTCTATACAGTCTAATCTTGCTTGGGAAGCTAGAGCTTTATTTTTGATCTTTAGGTTATTTTGACACTCTGTTCTCTATCTGTTAGTCACTTGTTACTAATTTGTGTGTATTTTCACATATTGTGTTGTGCTTCTGTTGTGGCCTCTTCTGAGTGTTTACAGATGGCTTCCACATCTTCAAAGAAGAAGACTCCTGCTAAGAAGGCTGATAAAAGGATGAAAATGGACAACAACTTGTTTAGGTCTATCAAGCATTTTGAGAGATACAAAGATTCCTTCATGAAGGTAACCATTATCCAGGAGAGATTTGTGGATTTACATGACCTGAAGGATACTTTTATTCCAGAGTGCTTTGAGGGAAGAGGTTGGGATAAACTGTTGGGTGACCTACCTTCAGTGTGTGAGCCCTTAATAAGGGAATTCTATGCAAATGTGAACATAAGGGATGAAGAGATGAACTACTGGGTTAGAGGACATGAGTTTACCTTAGACGCACATGACATTGATGATGTACTTGGTCTTGAAGGTTTAAAGGAGTATGAGTTCATCAATTACAAAGACATGATGATGTTCGTAGATACTGTCCAGGCCTGGATTGATGGTGTTAAAGAAGGGAGATGTCTCAATACTAATGCCTTCCTTGCTGACATGAGGTGTTTGACCACCATTATGATGTACAATCTGTATCCTATCAGAAAGATGACCACTCTTACTAATTCCAGAGCTATATTCCTCTTGGAGCTCAAGGAGAAAGTCATCATTGACATCAGTTCACACATATTTGACACTATTATGGAAGAGACTAAAACCACTGCTAGGCCCAAGTTGGTCTTTCCTAGCCTCCTCATGAGGATCTTCAGAGCAAAGGGTGTTAGAATTCCTCAAGATATCAGTCACATGACTCCATTGTCAACAATAAACAAATTCACCATCACAAGGATACAAAGTCGTCTTCCAGGTGATGAAGAAAAGGGTGTCCATGGAGAAGGTGTTCATATGGAAACTGAAGCTGAGACTGCAGGATAGACTTCCACACCAAGAAGCAAAACCAAGAGAAGCAGGACTTCCACTTCCTCAGCTGCACCTCCTGATGCATTTCAAATCATCCTGGAGAGACTTGATGGACTTAGAGAGGTTCAAGATCAACATACTGAAAGGATGACGGCAATGCAAGATCCGCTTGATGTTCTTTCAGCAAAGTTTGACAGCATCTACACCAATAAGGAGCAGTAACCCTTTGAACATTCCGGTCAAAAAGAGGGAGAATTTTTGGGGCAGCTCTTGAGGGGGAGTGCTTGTTTTGAGGGGAAGTTTCATTATTATACATTGTTTTGCTTATAGTTTTGTTACTATGATTGGATATCTTCTGTTGTTATAGGTTTGATATACTATGGTTTAAATGTGGTTTTAACTCATAACTCTTGGATGATTGTGGTTCTTTGGTATTGGTTTATATATTGATGATGTTTATTCAGTTATCAGTTAGTTGTTGGTTTATGTGTTTTGTACCCATGTTACTTATGTAAGCTTTAAGGGTTTGGTTTCATGCACTCTTGTAGGCCTTTGTGGTTTGTGTCATGCTTTATGCAGCCTTTGTACTTTGTTAAATCAGTACTTCTAACTTAATGTTATGCATTCTTTGTGAAATACTGTCACTCTTGTGCCTGTGTAGGATTTTCCTAGATGCACATACTTTATATATTGTGCATTGGTTGAGTGTTGATCATTCAAGTGATTTACCTTGTGTTTGTCAACTTGAATGTTCGGATGTTCATTCCAAGTGTGAATGAGCATTGTGATCACTTGGTTATAGTGATTGCATGTTTTGGTCTTGCCATGGTTTATTGCTTTACTCCATTGTGCATGATCGCATTGTGTTTGCTCCATATGCATTACAGGTTTCTGTATACAATGAACTTATTGTGTTGTTGTGTTTCAGGAGATACTTGCTCTTATGGTTCAAAAGCTTCACAGATTCTAGAGTTAGGTGTGAGTGAGTTTTCCAACTGTTCCCAACTCACGTGTTAAGTCTAGAGTTTGTTTTAGGATTTTGTCACGGAATAGCCAAAGAGGGAGATTGTAAGGTTGAAATTTATCAATCATCTTGTTGGCTTTATTCCGTGCCAATTTGCTTGTAATTTAGTACTTAGTAACTCTGTATTTAGGTGGGATTATTGTAAGATAGTGTGTGAGAAGATATGAAGAAAAGCTCAAGTATGTGCAAAGAAGCAGAGCTTCACGGCTAGGACTCGTGGGTGACTCGTGGCTACAAGCCGCCAAATGCAGGCACGTGAGATGCACATAGGGAAGCTAAAGAGTCGCGCCAGCTGTCGCACTACAGGACAAAAGTCCCAGGCTGGCCAGGCCGTTACGTCGCGACTTGGACAAGCCGCGAGACTAAGCCCCCAATTTACCCTATTTGGCAAAAACTGTCTCTTCGTATTCCTTTCTCGCCCCACTATACATAGACTCTTATACCCACGATTTTTAGAGAGCTTCCAGAGAGAATCTTGTGAGAGGAAACCCTAAAGAAAAACAAGATTGCCTTATCCCCAATCTTTATCTTAGAGACTCTACAAATTCCTCTACTCTCTTCCTCTCTATTGTTACATCCTTGAGAGACTATTGACCAAATCCTTATCTCACCACACCCACGTCTGTGAGAAGGTTCATTTGGTTAAGACCTTATAGAAAATATGTTATGATGAGTATTATATAGGCTACTTATGAAGATAATAGTTTATAATTATTGGTTACTTATAACCCTTAAAAGTCCAACAGCTATATTATCAATTATTGCCTAAGGGCTATTTTTTTCATAATTGTCTAACGGTTATTTTACTCATAAATTTCCAATGGCTAGAAAATAAATAAGAATAAAATTGTTTGGAACACACCCACACCAACAATACGTCTCCATTATTTCCAAGAAAAGTTTCTCGTATCACTCCTCTGACCTGTTGTGGCCTCCAAATGTATCATCTTCACTGTGCTTAACACTCAAGCCTCAATTATTGCCCTCATTTGGCCTTTGTTCCAGCTTGTCATCTGTGCTAAAATTAATTTGGTCCTACATGGCTAGAGAAAATCATGAAACTTGGCTAATATAAATTCCTGGCACCACCAATGATTTAGGAGATTGATTACTAGAGAAAAATGTGGGATTGAGGCAATCAATCTGCAATTCAAATTCAAATAATGATTGATTTTTTTTTTTTTTTTTTTTTTTTATAGTTCCCATTATAAATATGGATTTCATTGTAATGCATGATTATTAAGTAAAATGATTGAGAAAATGTAAGCATGTAGGCTCTTGTCCTGTGTATATAAGCCACAAGACCCAATCACCAAACTACGTAAGATCTCATGTTTTGTCTTTTCTCCCCTCTCTTTTCTTTTCTCACTTTATCACAAATTTCTACAAATTCCATTAAAGATAGTTTCCTAGGACTACATGATTTTGGTCAGTATTATTATTCCCTCTCATTTTGCAGACAAATTAATCATTAAGCTCTCAAGCACATTTTAGATCTGTAGTGAAACTTTAAATGTCGTGAATTAGAAAAGTGGACGAAGAAACTGGAGTAAGAATAATATTCTCTATTTGTCTTAATGTTAATTTTTTTTTTTTTAAGAAAATAAGTTATTTTTCAAAAAAGGGTTTTTGAAAAATTATCTTATTTTCGTGTGTTTGATAGTAACCTTAAATATGAGTCGAAAACATTATCTAGAGAGAGTGTGTTGTTTTTCAACAAATTTTGCTAAAAATTAGTCATATTTTTAATAAGATTTTCATTGACTAAATATAGTTTTTCTTTAACTTTTTTTTTAAAAAAAAATTTATTACTAAACACTAGAAAACTATTTTCACAAAAGATTTTCAAATGAAACTATATAAGGTTTTTTTATTTAGTTATTTTTTATTAATAGCTTAAGCTATGTAAGATTATTGGTTGATTGGGTTGGGCATGAAAATTGTAAGCATATGTATATACCCTTAAGCGCTATCATTTTCCCCCCCTTTTTTAACTCTTGTTTCCAAAGAAGTAAAAATGATAGGGTTTGGTATGATGCAAACAATCGTACAATATATTTAAGCCTTTCCATTTTTTCAAGCCAAAAAAGAAAAAGAGATAATTACACTTTATCTACCTGTGATTTGCCTTTAATTTGATATGCCTACCCATGATTTAAATTTTGATACTTTACCCACCTATGATTCCCATCATTACTGTGTCGTAACTCACCTCTCCCTCAGCCATTACTCTAATACAGAATATGTAAAAAACAAAAGCCTAAACAAATCAAAACACTCTCACTCAAATTTTGAACATGAAGAACAGACCCAAAAATCTGAAAAATTACAAGAAGTTGAACCCAAAAACAATATCCAACACAGGCCCAAACCCTAAGCTGACCGACCAGCCCAAAGCTTTTCCAAGAGCAAAATTCCTCTGCAAATGCAAAAGTGGTTTTGGTAAGTAAAAATAGTCAAAACCCCAAACACATTTCCAGCAAAACCCAGAGCACAGAAAACAAAATCCTAATTCAATGGCGAATTCACTAATTATCAAAACCTTAAACTCCATCAAAAGAAACTCAAAATTTTTCACAACATTCTCATCCCAATCCCAAATCCAAACTCATCTCTTTACTTCCATTGCCAACACCCAAGAGCCCCAATTCGAGGACCCATCTTCCTTGACCTTGACATTCTCATCCAATGGTAAAACCCACAAAAAAAAAAAAAAAAAAAAAAAAAAAAAAAAAAACAACAACAACAACAGCAGCAGCATTTACACTAAGGTGTTGAGCTCCAATTCCAAGACGACGTCGTCGTCGTTGTCCGTGACGATGCCGATGTCGTTTGACTAGTTCGATAGTAGGGATCATAAGAACATTCTCAAATCTCAAGCCTATGAATCCAAACAAAACTGTCAAGAGGATAGAAAAGATTGAAAAAGAAATTTGTGGTGTGTTTGATTTGGTTTTATTCTTTGGTTACAGTGGTTGTGTGTTATGTTCAAAATTTATGGGTTTAATTTTTGGTTAATCTTCAATATTTCTGGGTTTAGTTTTTGGTTTGAGTTTATGTTCAAAAATTCTGGGTTCACCTTTTCTTTTTCTTTTTTTTTTCTTTTTGAGATAATAGACAGAACTATATTAATGTAAAAGAGTAACCGTATACAAATGTACAAACATAAAGAAAAGAACAAACGCCTGTGCTTACTCTAGTGAGCCAACTCAAGAGACAAATAGGTAAAGATAAAGTGCAAGTCATATTAAGTTCTTTAGATTTTTGGGTATGTTCTTCATGTTCTTCACGTTCAAGATTTGAGTGAGGAGTGTTTTGATTTGTTTGGGTTTTTGTTTTTGACATATTCTGTGTTAGTATAACGGCTGAGAGAGAGGTGGGTTACAGCACAGTAACGATGGGAATCACAGGTAGGTAAAGTTTCAAAATTTAAACCATGGGTAGGCATATCAAATTAGAGGCAAACTACAAGTAGATAAAGTGTACTTATCCCAAAAAAAAAAAAAAAAAAAAGGCGTCTCTTTTTGGCATGGTGAAGCCAAGTAATTTGACTGGACACCAGACCACATCATCGATGGGAATGGGCTAGGAGGACTTGTCACATTGAAGACAAAAGTCCTCCATAGTAAGCTTTTCATCCCAAAAATATCTTTCTGAGGCTCCGTTTAAATACAGCTTATTTTGCTAAAAATTAAAAACTGAAAATATAGTAACAAAATAATTTTTAAATGTGTAAATAGTGTTGTGGGACCTGTTTTTAAATTTTTTTTTTTAATAAAGTGGTTGTGGGTTCCATAAACAATGTAAAACAGCGCACTTTGTCTTCTAAAACAGTAAAATGCGCATAAAAAAATAAATAAATAAATAAAAGACAAAATGCCATACGCAAGTATTTCATCCGGCTCCGAACACATACTGAGTATGCTTTGTAATCATCCTGTGTATAATTGTGAAGGAAATAGAACAGGTTTTTTTTTTTTTTTTTTTTAAACATGTTCTGTTTCTGTCACAATCATACAGAACACGTTTTGTCATCTTGCTAAAAGAAAAAATAGACACAACTTAGGAGCATGGAGCTTCAATAATTAATGGAATTCCCATGGTTTTAAAATCAAACTGGGGGCAAAACCCTTTTTGCCTTCGGTTCCGGTTCAACCCAATTTCTGATTGGTTTTGGAATTTTTTTACCGGACTGGATTGGTATCCGATACTCAATTGAACTAGTCAGACTGTCTGGTCCAGTCCCTTTTAAAACCATGGGAATACCCTTACCACATGATACTAGAGCCCTGCGTGTCATTAAAAATAAATAAATAAATAAAGTGTTCTGTTTTCCGTCACAATCATACCAAACACGTTTTGTCAGCTTACTCAGAAAAAATAGACACAACTTAGGAGCATGGAGCTTCAATAATTAATGAAATACCATTACCACATGATACTAGAGCCCTGCATGTCATGGAAACAGAAGGTTTTTGCGAATCAAATGATCACACCTGGGTCATAAGTAAGCAACTCAAACATCTTTCTAAGGAAATAAAATATATTTTGTTAGGAATAATAGATTGGGTCATACTATACTACAAGTCGTTTATCGTCTCCTCTCATCTAATAATCTGCTCGGGTTGCCAACTAAACTCTCACCAGTTTGTTTTCCAGCCAGCAGGGCGTTTAGGATTAGATAGTGATATACACTCACAAGTCCATGTAAAGTCAACAACTCATCACTTCCTATAGCATCAAGATAGCATCATTGTTGGCAAACCCTGTGAAATTGTGAGTCTTCTTGTGTATTGGAGCTGTAATTCGAGATAAAGACAAGACCAAAAAACCCAACTCAAATCAAAATTCTGCCAGCTTGATAGCAACCTCAATCAATTAAATTTAACAGCAACCTCAATCAGTTGAGCTTAACATCAACCTCTATCTATCGAGCTGTGAGAACCTGGTTTTTAATTAGGACCATAAGTCAGCAAAATTCTAGGATTTTGCGCCCAAAATGACATTATAAGTTGACATAATGGGAGAATTTTAGAGGAGAGAGAGCTTCACTTGTACGCCTGGGGTTTTTAAACCAAGTTTTTTTTTCTCAAAATCATCATACTAGAGTTACTAAAGTAGATCTAAAGATCGATTGTTGAAAAAGCTGAAGCTATAGCCTATGACCAACTTGCTATTGTGAAAAAAATCAAGTTAGAACTTTTAAGTCAAACAACCATAGTGTAAGAGTTCAATTAGGATGAAGCTGCACAATAGTAACTTCTACTGGAGGTAGCAAACTAAAGAAAAGGTTAATTTTATTTGTAAACTTCGATTTCATTAGTGGATTCTTTTGCTAAGGGTAAGCCTTAAATCCCTAGAGGGATTTTGTAATCATATTGGCATATTGTGTCTTATTTATTTTTCCACATGTTTTTTTTTTTTTTTTTTTTTGCAATAATCTCATTTATTTTCCCTTTGTAACTATATTGCAATTTTGTATTAGATCATTAAACTTCTGTTTATTATAATAGATTGCTCATTTGAGAAATGTTTCCCTTCTGGTGGTTTGTCCCTTTGACGGTTTTCCTTGGGTTTTCCACTTAGTCACCATATTGATGTCTCTCATTGTAATTGATCTTATGTGGACATATGCTTAGTAAGCTATAATTTTGTACACATAATTAATTAACTCATAATCTGTAATTTGGCATAATATATATATATATATATATATATATATATGAGAAGTGCTACTACATCCACAATATTTTCATTACAAATCTTAATTATGTAGCAATTTGTTATTGGTTTTCATCTGAGTCCACCACTTATATCACTTGTTTACCTACCACTAAAAGTAAGTATGATAGGTTGTAAACTTATAATAGACATTATAATATAATAGTTATTCTTATAATTTAACTATTTGGTAGTTTAATTATATTTTTATTATAGAAAATAATCATTCTTTGTGAATAACTATTTTTCAAAATAAGAAATAACTATTCATTTCTAAAATGGTTGTAATAAACTATTCATTAATAGGTATAATAATTTTTTAAAATTAATACATTTCCAAATATACAAACTTTCTTTATGCACATAACAATTATATAAATAAAAAAATCATTAAAAAATAACCTCTCTCTCATTTTTTTTCTTTTTAATATATATATATATATATATATATATGTATATGTATATATTCATTTTTAGATAATATAATTGTATAAGTAAGAAATTTTCTAAATATAGTCTTAAGTTTTATTTTAATATTACAGCTTACAATCAAACCTATGAATATATTTAGTCATTTCATTACAACATCTTTTAGTCATTCCATTACAACATATTTTATTCAGAATAATAAATATTAACATTCATATCGTAATCGCCATTCTATGTATCAAACATGCCCTAATAGTTTGCTACATAGTATTTGTTGCGACATTCTTGTGTCCCTACTCCTAGCATTATTATATAGGTCTTATCATCAATAATGCTAAAATGGAACTATTACCATGTGTCTTGATTAATTTTCCTATTTTTCCATTGAATATGCGTCTTGATTATTTATTTTTTATATTAAACTCTCTAACATTATGTAGACAATTAATACTTGATCAAGACCCTCTAGAATTCCTTACCACGCGAAACTCATTTAATCTTAACATTTCATTTTAAAATGAATGGTTAAAATTGTTCCATGTCATTAATTCACTAACAAAAACTTAAAATAATGACACCATGTCATTGACACATCATATTTTGAGACTTTTAATTTAATTTATATTAATTTTCAAAACTAAAAAAAATTAAGATCTTATAGTCTTAAACCTAATGCAAGATGCCTTTCCTTCTCGATTCTTACTGTCATACAACACCGACGGCACAAAGTTTGTCTCTGGCAACAAAGAACTTGTTAAGTTCCGAAGTAATATGAAGGAGTAAGGGTCAAAGAGACATAGTGCGATGGAAATTCTCCGGAATGAGAGGATCGGAAAGAATATATTAATTACTCTCTTTGCTTTCACTTGCTTGCTCCTACTTTTGAAATTGCTTAACTTTGCCAACTATATCTATATGAAATTTTGTCTCTTTCTCTCTTTTCAATTTTAAATCGCTTCTAACCATTTTTAATAAATAATATGATACGGACATTTTGGAAATTTAATAGAAACATGTGATTGTTGTTTTCCTGTATCCATGCACCATTTAAAATTTTTCTTCTTAGAAACTGACTTGTTTTGAGTTTGGAAAAGGGGGTAGGTTCTGTTGTGCGACCCATAGAGAAGTACCTGCGGAACCCAAGCTCGATGGAGGCCGATAAAGAGCTCTAAAACTTTAAAAATCAAGTTCAATGGAGACTGATGGAGCTGCCAACTTCTCTATCACCTCTAGCGTTGTGATCTCGCCGAAGACAAACTCGGTTAGGGTCGGCACAGCAATGAGATATGAATTTCAATTTATTAATTTTAAATAGAATATATGGAGTAATTATTTTAAAGTTTATTAGTGAATTAATGACATGGTACAATCTTAACCATTTTTATCAAAACAAAAAGTCAAGATTAAAAGAACTCATCTACAAAGTAGTTTGTTGCTGGCACAATATTGATTCTTACGATCACCTCATCCTCAACATTGACGTTGTGGAACCACATTGTACATTCATAATGGAAATGGCTGAACAGACAATGATAATACCCGATCCTTAGTCTCATGGTTTGTAACCCCAAACCTATCTCCATGATGATAAAAGAGCATTGCCACCTTGGCAAGGTTCAGTGCAATCCCAATATATATAAGTATCAAAGAAGGGAGATTTTGCAACTCAATCTTTATTTATTTTCTTCCATGTTATGTTGGGTTTTATGAAACTTAGTTGTGTTTGATCCATATTATGACCCGACCTAAAATAATATTGTTACTATTTTTAATGGAAGATTTTATGAGGCTTAGTCCATGAAGCGAAGACTTTTGAAGCTTAGCCCATTGTGAATCCCTTGCGCAGGATAGAAAAACTGTTGTTTTGGATATTAGGGTTTGATATTGTTTTTTAGGGTATGTTTGGTACACTAAATGAGAATTACGACAGAAATTGTAACCTTTATTACTTAGAATAAAATGTGTTGTAATGTAATAACTAAACCTATTTATTAGTTTGGTTGTGAGTTATAACATTAGAATGAAACTTAACATTTATTTTTGAAAATTTCTTACTCATAAAATTATATTTCTTTAAAATTTGTTATTTTTAAATTTAAGAGAGATATATGTTATTTTTTATGATTTTTTATTTTTATAATTGTTAGATATATATGGAAAGTTTGTTTACTTGAAAATATATTAAGTTTTGAAATTATTGCACTTACTAAGGAATAGCTAATACAATCTTTTAAAGAGGAATAATTATTCCTCATTTTGAATAATAGCTATTCATAAGGAATGATTATTCCTTATAATAAAAATATAACCAAACTAAAGAATAACTAAATCATAAGAATAACTATTACATTATAGTGCTTATTACAGTCTACCAAATATGAAAGAAAAAATTGTATTGCTGCACTTGTATTTTTTCTTGAGAATAGTAAAATCCCTGTAGCTCCATGGACGTAGGCAAATTGCCGAACCACATAAATATTTTCTTGTGTGATTGTTTTCTTTAGCCCGTATTTTTCTCTATTTTTGCATCTCACAGATCTGAGAATTTCGTAAATATTTCTCTTCAACTGGTATCAGAGCCTAGGGTTAGGTTTGAGAGGGAACAATGATAGAGGAAACAGGAAAGAAGTTTGGAATAAAAAAATTCGATGGCATAGACTTTGGATTCTAGATGATACAGATTGAGGACTACCTTTATGGGAAGAAGTTGCATCTGCCGCCTTTGGGAGAGAAACCTGCAACTATGAAAGATAATGAATGGACTCTTCTTGATAGACATGTATTGGGAGTTATCAAATTAATTATGTCAAGATCTATTGCACACAATGTTGTGAAGGAGAAGACCACAGCGGATTTGATGAAAGCTTTGTTTGTTATGTATGAAAAGCCATCAGTAAACAACAAGGTGCATCTAATGAAGAAACTATTCAATTTGAAGATGGCAGAGAGTGCATTAGTAGCACAACATCTGAATGAATTTAATACCATCACAAATCAACTATCTTCCATAGAAATTGATTTTGATGATGAGATCTGTCATTGATTGTTTTGGCTTCTTTGCCAAACATTTAGGAGGTTATGAAAATGGCAATAAGCAATTCTACTGGAAAATAAAAACTAAAGTATAATGGCATTCAAGATTTAGTTCTAGTTGAGAAGATTCACAGAAGAGATGCAGGTAAAACATTAGGATCTAGTTCTACCCTAAACCTTGAGACAAGGGGTAGAAGAAATGACAAAAATTCAAATCGAGACAGATCAAAATCTAGAAATTCCAATCAGAATGGAAGCAAATTTAGATTTGGACAACAAATACAATGTTGGAACTATGGCAAAGCTGGTCACTTTAGGAGGCATTGCAAAAGTCTTAAGAAGAAGAATGAGGATAATTCTACTAATGCTGTAACAGATTAGGTACATGATGCACTACTTCTTGTAGTAGATAGTTCACTTAATGATTGGGTTTTGGACTCAGGAGTTTCATTTCATTCCACCCCACACCAATAAATCATACAGAACTATGTTGAAGGTGATTTTGATAAGGTGTATTTAGATGATGGAGAAGCCTTGGATGTTGTGGGTATGGGAGACGTCTGGATTTTACTACCCAATGGGTCTGTCTAGTTACTGCAGAAGGTATAACACATTCTTGACCTAAAGAGGAATCTGATTTCCGTAGACAACTTGATGTTGAAGGACATGTAATACTATTTATTGGTGGTACCTGGAAAGTAAAAAAGGGAGCCCTGGTATTGGCTTGTGGAAAGAAAACTGGTACTCTATATATGACCTCAAATCCAAGAGACACAATTATAGATGTTGAAGTAAGTAATGATGCTAGCCTATGGCACTGCAGACTTGATCACATGAGTGAGAAAGGGATGAAGATGCTATTATCAAAAGGGAAACTACTAAAACTGAAGTCTATTAATTTGACATGTATGAAAGCTATATCTTGGGAAAGCAGAAAAATGGTAAGCTTCTTGAAAACTAGCAGGACATCGAAGGCTAGAAAATTAAAGTACACACCGATTTGTGGGGGCCTTCTTCAATTGTATCTTTTGGAGGTTCAACGCATTACATCACTTTCATTGATGACTCAAGCAGAAAAGTATGAGTTTATTTTTTGAAAAATAAATAAACCTGATATATTTGAAACTTTTAAGAAGTGGAAGGCCATGGTTGGGACAAAAACAAATTTAAAAGTAAATGTTTGAGGTTAGACAATGGAGGAGAGTACATAGATGGAGGGTTCAATGAATATTGTGTTGCAAATAGAATTAGGATAGAGAATACTATTCCTGGGACACCACAGCAGAATGGTCTGGCTGAGCGCATGAATAGAACTCTCAATGAGCATGTTAGGAGTATGAGGTTGCATGCTGGATTACCAAAAACTTTCTAAGCCGGTGCTATTAATACTATAGATTACCTAATAAACCAAGGATCATCTGTTCCCATGGAGTTCAGAATTCCTGAAAAGGCTTGGAGCAGTAAAGAGATAAAGTTTTCCCATTTAATTTTTTTTTATTGTGTTTCTTATAGTCATATTGATTCTGATGCTCGTAGTAAACTTGATGCAAAGTCTAAAATATGTTTTTTTTTTTTTTTTGTTTGCTATGGTGATGAGAAATTTGGCTACCTGTTTTGGGATGAACAAAACCAAAAAATCATCAGAAGCATAAATGTGATATTCAATCAACAAGTTATGTACAAGGACAGATCAACTGTAGTGTCAGATGTTACAAAGATAGATCAAAAGAAATCTAAATTTGTCAACTTAGATGAATTGACTAAGAATAATGTCCAGAAAATGGGTGAAGAAGATAAGAAGAATGTAAATTCACAAGTATATCAGAGTACACCTGTGGCTGAAGTCCGTAGATCTTCCAAGATCACTAGACCTCCACAATGTTATTCACCCACTCTAAATTATCTCCTGTTAACTGATGGTGGTGAGCCAGAGTGTTATGATGAAGCCTTGCAAGATAAAAATTCAAGCAATTGGGAGTTAGCAACAAAAGATGAAATGGATTCTTTGTTGGGGAATTAGACATAGGAACTGATTGAATTTCCAGAAGGAAAGAAGGCTTTGCACAATAATTGGATATATAGAATATGGAATGAGCATGATGGTAGCAAGTGCTACAAGGCCAGATTAGTTGTCAAAGGGTTTCAACAGAAAAATGGCATGGGCTACTTAAAAATATTTTTTCTAGTTATGATGTCAACAATTAGACTAGTATTGGGAATAATGGCTGCAGCAAATAATCTACATTTTGAGCAATTAGATGTGAAGATGGAATTTCTTCTTAATGACTTGGAGGAAGACATTTACATGAGTCAACCAGAAGGGTTTATTGTTCAGGGACAAGAAAGTCTAGTCTGTAAACTGAAAAGAGCTTGTACGGCCTAAAACAAGCTCAAAGACAGTTTTACAAGAATTTTGACAGTTTTATGTATAGAATTGAGTTCAAGAGATGTGAAATTGGTCATTGTTACTATGTTATGTTCTTCGACAACTCTTATAGCATTTTACTATTGTATGTGGATGATATGCTCATTGTAGGGTCTAGCACTGAAGAGATTAATAATCTGAAGAAGCGGTTGTCAAAACAATTTGCAATAAAGGATTTGGGAGCTGTAAAACAAATTATTGGTATGAGAATCACTAGAGACAAGGTCAATGGTACATTAAAGCTTTCACATATAAAGTATGTGAAAAGGGTTCTCAACAGGTTCAACATGAATGAAGCTAAACCAATGAGCACACCCTTGGGTAGTCATTTCAAACTAACTAAAAAACATTCACCGAAGACAAAAGAAGAAAGAGACTATATAAGCAAGGTACACTATGCTTCAGCTATTGGCAACCTAATGTATGCTATGATATGTACAAGGCCAAACATTGCACATGCAATGGGAGTTGTGAGTAGATAAATGAGTAGGCCAGGAAAGAAGCATTGGGAGGAAGTCAAGTGGATTCTAAGGAATTGAGAGGTTCATTAGATACATATCTTTGCTTCATAGGTGCAAGTTTGAAAGTGCAGGATTATGTAGATGCTAATTTAGCAAGCGATATTGATACCCTTTGGTAGTCATTTCAAACTAACTAAAAAACAGTCACTGAAGACAAAAGAAGAAAGCGACCATATGAGCAAGGTACCCTATGCCTCAGTTATTGGCAACCTAATGTATATTATGGTGTGTACAATGCCAGACATTACACATGCAGTGGAAGTTGTGAGTAGATACATGAGTAGACCAGGAAAGTAGCATTGGGAGGTGTTGATACTGTATTTTGTCTGCCCTCAATTTACATGTCGAACCCCGAAAAATCTAAAAATATCATTTTCTGTCCATGAGTCCACGAGAGCATCTAGAACGACGTGACACAACCCAAGCTTCTCGCAAAACAATTTTTTTCATAGTTTTACATCAAATTCGAGCTTCTCGAAGATTTTTAACAACTTTAGCCAAGTTTGACTAGAAGTCATCTTGAGTGGGCCCAAAAACTCTAATTTTAATCTAACTATCAAAACAGGTTGAAACCAATGTCATTGTGAAGATTATCAAATTCTCATTCCAACAACTATTCATGGGGTGAAATTGGAGTTAGAACGGCCGAGATATCATGAAAACTAGGGTGGTGCACCGATCGATGCACCAGACACTTCCGAGAGCCATAACTTTTGATTCGACCATTGGATTTTTGAGTTCCACACCTTTTTAGAGACTAAAAATCAAGTTGTCAAGATCAACCCGATCAAAGGACTTTTGAGTCCAGTGGCCCTTGAAGGGCCACCAGCAGTCCTATAAGGGTCGTCGCATCGAAAAACGCGTTAGGGCTATAAATAGCCCTAGGCACCCCTCAGACTAGGGGAGACCACATTTTTTTTTTTTTTTTTTCTGATTTTTACTCTCTGCCCAGCTTCTCTACACATTTTTTTTTCTCTCTTCCAAACACCTAAAAAACACATAAAAGCTTCTTGATTCTTCCCTCTTCATCAAAGAACACAAGGTATTGTTCTTATACCTGATCTTCTTCTCCTTGTTTCTACTTCTTGGATGTGAGATTTAAGGGTTTGGATGTAGCTTTCTGGCTACTATCCACACCCCTAACCTTCTAAATCTTTTTCTAGCATTTATCTTGCTCTCTTTTGCTTGAATAACATGATTTATTGCTTTCCTAGCATGTTGCTTGCTTTATTTATGCTTCGACCTTAAATCTCCTTGCTTTTTATGCCTTGTGCCATGTTTTATACTTAGATCTACATCCTTACATGCTTATATGTTTAGATTTATATGCTTAGGGTTTTATGCCATGTTTTCCTATATTTTGTGCCTTTTTTTGTTCTATGTTGATGTGAGGGTTACATGCTCACATGCTTGTATGATGTTATTGGGCTATGCCTTGCTTGGATTTATGTGTCTATGTGTTTATTTCCATGTTATATGGTTAGATCCAAGTCGCCATATGCTTATATGCTTGGATTCATGTTCTTCCATGTCTATGTGCAAAGTTTCTACATGTTTACTTGTATGTTCCTATGCCTAGTCTAGATCTATGTTTCTGCATGCTTGTGTGCTTGGATCCATGCTCTTTACATGCTTTATGCCATCTTCCATGTGCTTGTGCGCTCCATGCCATATTTGTGTCCTAGACCTAGGCCATGTATGTCATGCCATGTGCTATTGTAGCCCCTTTTGTCCCTTTATCTTTCTTTCTTGTGTTTTGGCCTAATGATTAAGACCTAATCTAGACCCTATGCTCTTTGTCATCGTCCAAGTACCTCGGCTCATTTCAAAGGGTTTGGATCATCCTATTTGCATGTCTATGCTTGCTTGCTTCTATGCTTTATACTTGTGTTAACCTCTCTAGTTCTAGGCTTTGCCACACTTGACACCTTTAGTGGGTTTATGGTTGTGTGGTTACATTCAACGCCTTTGAGGCCTTGTTTAGGTGTAACCACTTGGGAGGCATCGCCATGATTCTGGTTCATTCATGCATACCTTTCCCTTTTCCACTTATTGCAATAATATGCTTGCCATGCTTGTTTGTGCCCCCGTTGGCTTTATTTGCATCTTCACATGCTTGCTTACATGTCCATGCATGGGTCTTGCTTGCTAGTAAGTCGTCCATGCTTCAACATAATAAAGTTATGGACATTTGATCCAAATCTAAATTTGTCCCTTGCGGACACCATCTTTTGTTTCTTTTCTTGTTTGTTTACCTTTTTGCTTGTTTGCTTGCTATCTTGCTTGTTTGCCTTCTCGCTTGTTTGCTCACATCCTTGTCTCTATGCTTGCCATGTATATCATGCTTATCTATTTTATTTCTCCTAAGAGGAGTAACTTCTACTAGTTTGACGATCTTGCTCACGGGAGGCTCAGAAGAAGAAAGACAATTTATGGAATGATTCTTAGTCATAGAGATACTATCTTCAAAACCTAGATCAGTTTTGTCTAAGGGAGACTTCTGAATACTCAACATGTGTTCAAGTTTGGAACTAGCAGACTTATTTGTTTGTTCTCTAGTAACAGATAATTCAAGTTCCAAATTTTTAACTTTATCAAGCAATAGCATGTTCTCAGTTTTCACCTTATCAAGCAATTCATTAACATCAAACAATTTCAAGAGCAAATTCTTCTTATCAAGTTTAAGAGAAGCAATTTTTTGTAAGCCTAAATCAACATTCATAGCATCCGTTGCAGCAACCTTGCAAAGCTTATTATAGGTTTCTCAGAGAGTTCCCCATCAGAAGGGTTCTCATCAACCACAACACTTTCATTAATTACAGCAGTGGCTGTGAAAGTAATGAAGTTTCCATCGTTATCACTACCAGACTCATTATTAGAAACTTCATCATCACTAAGAGTTACAGCCATAGCCTTACCCTTTAATCTCAAGAATGTAGGACATTCTGATTTCACATGACCATATCCTTGACAACCAAAACATTGTTGACTCATAGAATTATTAAATGTTTGACCTACTTTCTTTTTAGGTTTTTCATTATTGTTCACCTTAGTGGGTTCATTCTTCCTAAAATTTCTAGATTCACCATTGTTTTTACCTCTTACCCTTCTGTTATTGTTCCTAAGAAAATTTCTAAAGTTCTTAACAAGTTAAGCAATCTCTGTCGCAGAAAGTTCATCATCAAATCCATTCCTATCAGCATCATCATCTGACTTAAGAGCCATTGATTTGGATTTGTTTGTCTTGGGTAGGTCTAACTCATCGGACTAGAGAGATCCTACAAGTTCATTAACATGGATGGAGTCCACATCCTTACTTTCAATTATGGTAGTCACTTTGGGTCTAAAGTCCTCAGTCAAAGATCTAAGTATCTTTTTAACAATTTCAGGTTGATCATAGATTTCAACTAAATTATAAGTTGAGTTAACAATATCATTCAATTTAGCATAGAATTCATCAAAAGATTCATCATTAGACATTCTAATACTTTCAAATCTAGTAGTTAACTGTTGCAGTTTGTTAATCTTAATTGCCTTTATGCCTTCATGCACAATTTGGAGAATATTCCAAGCAATATGAGCAACCTCAACATTAGAGATTCTCTTGAATTCCTTTATAGAAACAGCATTGAAAATAGCATTCATGGCTTTGCTATTAAAAGCAGTTCTTTCTAAGAAGTTTGCCACTCACTAACTAGAGTAGTGGGCTTCTCCCATTCGTATTCAACAGAATTCCAGACTCTCTCATTAATAGATTTCAGGAATGCTTTCATCCTTACTTTCTAGTAGGCATAGTTGTTCCCATCAAAGTGAGATAGGATCACAAGAGAGTGACCATGTTCCATGACAACAGAGGTCAAGGATCAACTCTTAGATTAGAAGATCTAAATACTAGAGCTAACCCGCTCTGATACCACTTGTACATTTTTAGACCCTCTAAACACAAACAGATTAACCTAGTTATTTAGCCAAGTGATTAACTTAGGTAAATTATTCAAATCTAGGTTAACACAGATAAATCATATCATTGAAACAATGTTGAAAATCAATAACACAATGATATGATAATCCAAGAAAACTAAACCGGTAAAAATCTGTGGATGATTTAACCTAGCTATCCTCAAGGTAAAACAAATCCACTATAAAAGAATTGAAGTTTTACAATAGCAACTTAGACTACTAACATCCTATTGCTACCTCGAGTAGAAAACTTACTACCCCGACCACATGACAGCTCTGAGTCCACAGACTATTTCTTTCTTGGATTCACATCAACCACAAGTACTCCACTTGTGTTTTTCTTTAAACTCTTTATGCAGCAACTAAAGTGATCACCAAGCTCTTGACATCAATCTTGAGATTGGAAACCCTAAGTATATATAAAAACAAACACCTCTAGATCTCACGAGAGATTTATACACACGACATAAACAACAACAATAAAATGTGGCTAGGTTTCTCCTTTTATATTTAAGGCAAAACATAAAACCCTACACGTCATATGGGCTTGGGCTGAGTTGGAAATTTTGCAGAAAAACAATCTGCACAAGTTTCTATCGATCGAGTTTAATTTTCGATTGATCGAGCCTTGCAGAAATTGAACAGTAATTTTCTGTAATTACTCAATTCCAACTTTATACTTAAAAACACTTTGAACAGCCTAATTCTAGACTCTAAGTTTTGATCATGGTTTGCCAACATTACACATTGAAGTTCTAATACATTTAGATCCTAAATCCTTAGAACCTAACAATACTGTTATAGAAATTTACATTATAATCATCTTTATTCAAAATTTCATACCAAAGAGATGTTCCTAAATCATTTTCAAATCAAAGAATTATTGATGACAAACGAATTATATTGTGATACTCCTCTAAGCATTTCAAGGCCTACTTTGAAGTTGTCCATATTCTTTTAAATATTGTTATCATGTATTATATTTTCCTAATTTCTTTCGGTACAACTAAAATTTTTTATTTTCCAATTTATCATTCAAAATTTTTATTCTCCTAAGAAGATTATCATGATAATAAAAACTTTTCATATAATTACAAGTTTAAAAATTGATATTACCAAAATAATTTATAATACTCTCAACCCAAACATATCTTTTCCCATTCTTAACTACACCAAAATTTTAGTATAAATAACATAAAATAAAATAAAATAAACTACACTGAAATGGGCCGAAGTAGATCAAAGTGGATTGAACTGGACCTAAATGGACTGAATTGGATCAAAGTGGACCATAATAGACTGAAGTGGACTGAAGTAGATTGAGATGAACCAAAGTGGACCTAATGCCAAATCGTAATTAGTAAACATAACTCAAAAAATTAATAATAAATTATAGTAATAAAGTGATGTAAAACTGTAAAGTTATTATTTACAACTATATGTTTTTGTTGGCTTACATTCCATGCCAAATTTGATTGTAATTATATTCAATTTGTTGTACCTTGTATTTGTTGTGGGATTTCTTTGTAAGGGTTGTGTGTTAGAGAGAGAGACTTTAAAGACTGAAGTATTTGTAGACTGAAGATTCCTCGTAGGTGTCTCGCAACTTAACTTCCCGCAAAGTGATACATGTGCCCTACACATGCTGAAATGCGAAGAGTTAAGCCAGGTGGAGACAGTTGTGTCTCGCGAGTATCTCGCAGGTAAGACCTTCCTGTGAGACACCTACGAGACATTCTGTTCTGCCAGCCTATACAGTCTAAGTCACACTTTCTGTACCCACACTATTTATACCAACATTACCCACAAATTGAGGGGAGAGCCTCTAAAAGAAAAACCCTAGCCAAATACCTTGAGAATTAGAGATTGTCATACCCACAATCCTCTAAACATTTGTTTTGGGAATTTCCTCATCTCTTACCTCTCCATTTCCATATCATTGAGAGGTTGATAGCCCAAACACTTACCATACCCTTTCAGAGTGTGAAGTGACGTTTTGGTGCTACTGGGAAGCATTGAAAGAAGCCGATGATGGCAAATGCAACATGGAGCTTGTTGCGGGATCCAAAGAACTAAGACAAAATATGGTTCCGAGAAGCTTTGTTGGAGTAGGAGCTTGGAGGGCTTAGGTACATCGGATAGATTAGGCTTGGAGGGTCTCTTGCTAACCCATGTACCCCAACTGATTGTCTAGTAGATCGATTTTCGTTTGGAGGGCGGCGGAGAGGTTTTTCGCCGAGTTCTTCGGTTTCCTCTTTGATAACACGTTTCGGTGTTATCTGTGTTTGCGTCTCTCTTCCCTACTTTTGTTCATTTCATTTTTACTGCTGCGTTGCTTTAAATATGGATTAGAGTAGTTGTTGTGCTTATATACTTGTGTTTACACTATTCCGCACTCAGTATTAAGTTAATGTAAAATCAACTAAGCTGTAACTTTAATTTGAGGGTCTAAACCGCTCGTGTGTTTTTGACACATTTCTGAACTTTCAATTGGTATCAGAGTGAGTGCACTTGCCATGGTTTAAATACCTAAGTGTAATCCTTGACCCTTTTTGAGATGGATAGGTCTCAATCCCTAAATGTTCCACCATTTTTTTATGGTAACAATTATGCTTTCTGGAAAGTAAGAATGAGGGCATTTTTATACTCTATAGAGGATACCGTTTGGGATGTGGTTGAAGTAAGTTGGACTAGGCCAGAGGCTGCAAAATCCACTTGGGATAAGGCAGCTTTTGCGGCGTCTAATGCTAACAGTAAAGTTTTAAATGCTATTTTCTGTGGTGTGTCTCTAGATGAATTCCACAGGATATCTCACATGACAGTTGCTAAGGAAGCTTGGGAGATTTTGGAGACTACCTATTAAGGTACAAAGAATGTTAAGGACACAAAAATCCAAATGCTTCCACCAAATTTGAAGAGCTCAAGATGGGTGATGACGAATCTTTTGATTCATTCTATGGAAAGCTCAACGAAATTGTTATTGCTAAGCTCAATCTTGGTGAGAAGATTGAAGATACTAAGGTGGTGAGAAAAATCTTGAGGTCCTTACTAGAGAGCTTTTAAGCGAAAGTCACAGCCATAGAGGAAAGTAAAGATTTGGATGAAATTAAGATCAAAGAGCTCATTAGGTCTCTTCAAACATATGAACTTGGACTGCTTTCCCATAAGACAAGTAAATCGCTTGCTCTCAAAACCATCACCGAAAGAATAGATGATTCCTCCGAAGAAGATGGAGTGGAGAAGGAAGTAGCATTTCTTGTGAAAAACTTTCGCAAATTTCTGAGGATGAAAAACAGTGGGAAACCATTTAACAGAGGGAAGTTTTCATCTTCAAGAGGTGATAGGAAAAAGTTTAAGAGGAAAGGAGGGGAAGGACTCTCAATCTCCTTCAAACATTGTGTGCTATGAATGCAATGGCCATGGACATCTCAAGAAGGAGTGTCCAAATTATCTAAGAGGAAAGGGTAAGGCATATGCCACAATGCTGAGTGATTTGGATTCTTCAAATTTCGATTCTGAAGAGAATTGTGACAGAGAAGGAAACTACTCTACATTCATGACTATTGCTCATGTGGATTCCTCAAATGATTTGGGTGCATTTGTGAAGGAGCTTGGTGAGCACTCTGATTTGGAATCTATTGGAATAGTTGAAGAATTTGAAGATGAGGAAGCTGGAAAAGTAGTGGGACTGCAAGAGACTTACAATGCACTTCTTGAGAAGATCGGTAAATATGCTAAAGTGGCTAATGTAGCCATTAAGAAGATGAAGAGGGCTGAGGAAGATTACAAAATTTTTCTAGCACGATATAAGGAGGCAAAGTGTGAGATTGAAACAGTAAATGGTGAGCTATCAAAAACTTACACGAAAGTGAGATTTCTTGAGCAAAAGGTAGTGCAAGCACATGCCAAGATAGAAAGGGTCTCCTCCAGGAAGTTAGATGAAGTTATCTCATCTTAAAAACCTTCCTTCGACAAGTTTGGACTAGGATTCACCGGAAGGAGCAACTCCTCAGCCAATGTCACCAAAGAGGTGAAGTTGGTGAAGGCCAAAGATACGATTGTAAAAGAGCCAACTCATAAGAAAGTTAAGGTTGAAAAGAAGAAGAAGATAGCTGATCAACGGGTGTTTAATAAGTCCCGTAATCAATCAGATGTCAGATTTGGATCTAGAGAAAGATCACTTCCAAGATCACAACAAGGTCCTAGAACGAATTATTTGTGTCACTTTTGTGGATTACAAGGACATACAAGACCCAACTGTCATAAGCTAAGAGCTTTGAACAATGCAAGCGCTCCTCGGTCACGAGGAAGGAGAAATGATGAGAGGTCATGGGGTGGTGAGCAAACAAGAAGTCAAAACCATGATCCCGGAATGATGGACGTGACGAAGATGATTAGTGCCTTCACCAACTGTTTGGAAAGCTTCACACAGAGGTTTGAAAGTCCCAACTCTTGTACCCAATCTATCAAGGATATCACCCAAAATGCATGTGATGTGTGGGTGAAGAGGGGTACTCATGCATAAGCATTATAACATGTCCATGCACTAATTCTTTCAATGACTAGGGACACTTGCTGTTGCATCTTATCATGCATTGTCTTCATTTTATAGCATGTTTTTTTTACCTGTTTGCCTTGTGCCTGTTTTTGTTTTTGCTTTGTTGATCTTTCTTTATTTCGATTTGTTTTTTAGTGTGTTCAAAAAATTCAAAAACCCATAAAAATTGAAAAATCTCAAAAAGTTTGATCACTTGTTTTGTGTATATCACATGTGAGTTTGGCCTAGTACCTTCGTACTTATGGCATAATGCATTTACGAGCTTAGCTTATTATGTATGCACATTTATCTTTGTGGAAGAAATCTTGAAAATTATGTGTGACTGTTGTAAATAGATCTTCAAGCTTATCATGAATGATTGGTCAATAGTCTTAATGGTCTTGATACTAGCATATACTTGTGTCTATATCTCTTCCCACTTTATTTTTTTGTTTTTGCAAAATAGCTCACTAAATGTAAATCTCCAAATGAAAAGAGATATCGAGCTGCAAAAGCCTGTTGCACATACTAGTATTTGACTAGAAAAAAGAGAAAACGACTTATGTTTTGAAATGTATGTGCTCAAAAAGCCAAAGGCTAATCATCAATATTGAAATATCAAAAATTTCAAGCACCAATCTCAAGAAGAGATGTTTTGTCCAAAAATGGATCAATTGTTATGTTTTATGCAAAAGCAAGATGAAAAGCTTCTAAGTTATGTAATCAATTTGTGGAAGGTCATATATACTCATTCCTATAATTGAGATAGTCCACTTCATTTCGTATTAGTTTTGTATAACTCGATTGAATTGATCATTGAAGCTTCACTCTGGTCTAAGGACTATTTCACACTTGATACTCACCCACAACACACAAGACTTTGATTCAATGAATGCTTATCTCATTTGTGTGATTGTGCATGTTCAAATGTGATGTGTATGCTCAAATACTTGTTAATCAGACCCAAAACGATTTTTGAGTGTTTTATTTGTTTTTGAAAGTGATTTTATACTTTCGTATTCTTTGTTTTTGTTCAAAATGCATTTTTGTGTTTTTCTTCAAAAAACTGGTTTAGGGGTTGTTTCACGAGAAGCTTGTGACTTAGAGCTTCCCGGGAAAAGTGTTTGAGGGAAATAATTTTTTTCATCATGTCACATAGAAACTATTGCAACTATCTCGCGACCAACAGCTTCTCGCGAAATGCTGTTTGGCAAAAACTAGATTTTTCCAAATTCAGACAAAGGGTATCACGACTGTCTCGCGACTGTATTGCGACATAGAGCTTCTCGCGAAAGCTTTTGTGCTTCAGTAGCTATTCTTGCGAATGTCTCGCGATTGTTTTGCTACTCTCTAACCCACAAAAAACGCGTTTTTTCAGTTTTATATTGCAAATGTGACAGTTTTTCAAATCACAAACACTTCCTTCGCATAACCTCATTTGAATCCCTTTTCAACCCAAAATCAATTTCTTTCAAAACCCCATCAATTTCAAGCTTTCTTCTGCAGTTTCTACATCAAGGTATGTTTCCTTCAACATTTTCTTCATTATTTTCTTAGATTTTGCAGTAATGAATACTTAGGGTTTGAATATTGGGGATTTTCGAAATTAGGTTGGGTTTCATATTTTTCGTGCAAATCTTTCAATTTTTTTATTTGGGCTGAGTCCCATTTGCTTATTGTACATCTGTGTTGGCCCCATGTGATATTTTAACATGTATTGAGGGTAGATTTTCACATGTTCATGCATTGTTCATACTTAGAGTACATTTGTGCATGCTATGTGTTTGTCAAAATGTTCGAGTGACATTTTTGTGCCTAATTGAAATCAAGTGATTTCAATCTATGGGTTTTCAATTGTTTGACCATGTTTCACTTGGTGTGGTCATTGGTCATATGTTTCATACACTTTGCACATGTTGCACACACTAGGAACACACCTAGGCACCTCTCAAGCATCTCATGCTGCACACACATCCATAAGCACATACACACAAACGCGCACACATGCACTGTTACTTATTTTCATGCATTGTGTCTATTTTTTTGTGTTTAGCATGTTGTTTAGAGTTGATTATGCTCTGTTTTAAGTTACTTTAAATTTGTTTTGGAACTAACTTGAATCTGATCAAGTTTTTCTATGGTTTGTGTTTGTGCACTTGTTTTCTGTCTGCTTTGTGACATTTGTGCAAATGTCTCCTTTCAAACGCTCCGTAGTGAAACGAAGCAGCAGCAAAGGGAAAGAGAAAATTATTGATGTTGATGAACCCTCACCAAGGTCAAAAAACCTCGTTTTTCAACTGAAGTCTATGATCCTGATCTGTTTATATCTTATGCTACCTTTCAGAACTATTGGAACTATTTTCGAGGAGCTCGTTTGCTACTTGAAAGGGGCATTGATCAGCCATCACTTAGGGACACAAATATACCCATTTGGTTTGCCACGAAAGATTGGAACTATCTTCTTTCAACTTTCAAGGATACATACGAGAACATGGTTAAGGAATTCTATGCCAATGCCATTGTCATCAGAGAAGAGATAAAATGTTGGGTTAGTGGAAAAAAAATTTCTGTCACACCACTGTACTTGGCGAAAATTCTACACATTAACCGGCCAATTCTCCCCATACCACCAGTATGTGATGAGCTGAACCCAAATGAAGAGTTTCTCAAACAGTCTTTAAGAGCCAATTTGGAATTCTCCTCCAATAAGAAGTCAATCAATGTGGCATCCCTTTCTCCTGAATTAAGACTTCTCTCAATGATCATGTGTAGCAATCTCTATCCCTTGTCCAGCACCAGATATATGAATCTTGGTCGAGCATTTTTTTTGAATGATCTGATCACTGACATAGAGATTGATGTGTGCTCTTATATTTTTCACATATTGGCAAATATAGTTTACCGGATTGCTTCAAGGAATTGTATTCCTTTCTGTCACCTTATTTCAAGGATTTTGAAGCTCAAAGGTGTCCGTCCATTGGAGAATAAGCGTCCATACACAAGGTCAAGTCCAATTAACATTCGATCTCTCCATATGAGTATGAGCCACACCAAGAAGAACATCAAGCAAGAAAGTCATGCACCGTCGAGAACCTCAAGCTCTGCAACCCGTACCTATGATGACCAGTTTAACAATATCTCCACTGCTCTTCAAGAGATTAGTACAAAGATGTCCGGGCTGGCGACTATAATGTACTCTCACCACAGACGTCTTGATTCACAGTTCACATCACTCCAAACTTAGTTGAACAAAATTCAACGAAAGCTAGAAGAAAATAACTAGCTATTCCATGACAAAAAGGGGGAGATGATGTCATTGATAGGGGGAGTATGGTGACCTATGATAGGGGGAGTACAGTGATAGGGGGAGAAGAAGCGAGAAGAAGCTAAAAGAAGAAGCCACTAGTTCTTATGTTTGATGTTTTATGTTTACAGTCTTTATTGCTACTACTTTTGTTTAAACTTAAATACTCTAGTTTAATCTCAGTTTTATTTCTGTTTAATTTGTGATTCTCTCAATGCTTTTGTAGCATTTCTCTTGTACTTTTAAGATATTATGTCTTAAGTACCTCACTCTTGTGCCCTTGTAAGATTTTTCCTAGATGCACATACTTCATGTACTGTGTATTGGTTGAGTGTTGGTCATTCAAGTGATTTGCCTTGTGTTTGTGAACTTGAATGTCTGGATGTTCATTCCAAATGTGAATAAGCATTGTGATCACTATTGTATAAGTGATTGCGTGTTTGGTCAAGCCATGGTCTAGCACTTTATTCCATTTTGCTTGATCGCATTGTGCTTTGTTCCATTTTTCATTACAAGTTTTCTGCATAACCATGAACTTATTGTGTTGTTGTGTTTCAGGAGATACTTGTCATTATGGTTCAAGAGCTTCACAATTTCTAGATTAGGTGTGAGTAAGTTTTGCCAATGTTTCCAAACTCACGTTTAAGTCTAGAGTCTATTTTAGGGGTTTTGTCATGGAATAACCAAAGGAGGAGATTGTAAAGTTATTATTTACAACTATGTGTTTTTGTTGGCTTATATGCCGTGCCAAATTTGATTGTAATTATATTCAATCTGTTGTACCCTATATTTGTTGTAGGATTTCTTTGTAAGGGTTGTGTGTTAAAGAAAGAGAGTATGAAGACTCAAGCATTTGTAGACTGAAGATTTTGTTGGCTTATATTCCGTGCCAAATTTGATTGTAACTATATTCAATCTGCTGTACCCTATATTTGTTATGGAATTTCTTTGTAAGGGTTGTGTGTTAAAGAAACAGAGTACGAAGACTCAAGCATTTGTAGACTAAAGATTCCTCGCGGGTGTCTGCGACTTAGCTTTCTGCGAAGTGATACATATGCCTTGCATATGCTAGAATGCGAAGAGTCAGGCCAGGTGGAGACAGCTATGTCTCACGAGTATCTCGCGAGTAAGGCCTTCCCGCGAGACACTCGCGAGGCATTCTATTCTGCCAACCTGTACAGTCTGAGTCACACTTTCTGTGCCCACACTATTTATACCAACATTACCCACAAATTGAGGGGAGAGCCTCTGAGAGAAAAACCCTAGCCAAACACCTTGAGAGTTAGAGATTATCAT
The DNA here is from genome assembly GCA_030445155.1 of Quercus variabilis. Classification (NCBI taxonomy): domain Eukaryota; kingdom Viridiplantae; phylum Streptophyta; class Magnoliopsida; order Fagales; family Fagaceae; genus Quercus; species Quercus variabilis. Next base: position 27,342,625 of record CP129450.1, on the reverse strand, counting down.
ACCCACAACCCTCTACACATTTGTTTTGGGAATTTCCTCATCTCTTACCTCTCCATTTCCATATCATTGAGAGGTTGATAGCCCAAACACTTACCATACCCTTTTAGAGTGTGAAGTGACGTTTTGGTGCTACTGGGAAGCATTGGAAGAAGTCGATGGTGGCAGATGTCACATGGAGCTTGTTGCGGGATCCGAAAAACTAAGACAAGACACAGTTCCGAGAAGCCTTGTTAGAGTAAGAGCTTGAAGGGCTTAGGTACATCAGGTAGATTGGGCTTGGAGGGTCTCTTGCTAACCCATGTACCCCAACTGATTGTCTAGTGAATCGATTTTCGCTTAAAGGGCGGCGGAGAGGTTTTTCACCGAGTTCTTCAGTTTCCTCTTCGATAACACGTTTCGGTGTTATCTGTGTTTGCGTCTTTCTTCCCTGCTCTTGTTCATTTCATTTTTACTGCTGTGTTGTTTTAAATATGGATTAGAGTAGTTGTTGTGCGTATATGTTTGTGTTTACACTATTCCGCACTTAGTATTAAGTTAGTGTAAAATTAACCAAGCCGTAACTTTAATTTGGGGGTCTAAACCGCTCGTGTGTTTTTGACACATTTCCGAGCTTTCAAAAACCATAACCTATGATAAGGAATATATTCCAATGTCATGGAAGTTGTTTGTTGTTGAACCATGAGAGATTGGCTTTCAAAAAGAGATAGGCATCGACACCTCTCTTTTGGGTTATGTGGAGCTGCCACTTTTTTTTTTTTTTTAAATTACAAAAAATAAGAAAAAAATATATACAATATACATATCTGAAACACCTCAAGTTTCGTTGATTGAATATGTAAATACAATATGGTAGAAGAACATTACAAGGCTTTGGTTCTAATGTGAATACAATGTTTTGAGTAGAAAAATATGTAAACCTAATGTTAATTAAAAAATGAGTTTTATTGATAAAATGGAGATTTGGATTCTAATGAATTTTGGTAAGAAAAACTCAAATCTAATTTAGATATGTGAAAGAGTATATTTTTAATGAGAAAACTTCAAATCTGATTTTAGATATGAAAAAGATGAATTTTTAGTGAGAAGATTTCAGATTTGATTTTATATACGAAAAAGAATGAGTTTCTAATAATAAAATTTCAGATCTAATTTTTAGATGTGATAAAGAATGATTTTTAAAGAAAGGATTTCAGATCTTTTTTTTGTATATGAAAAAGAATGATTTTTATTGAGAAAATTTCAGATCTAATTTTTTTTTTTTTTTTTTTTTTTTTTTATGAAAAAGAACTAGTTTTAAAGAAAGAATTTCATATTTGACTTTTGTATATGAATTATGAAAAAGAATGTTTTTTAAAGAAAGAATTTCAGATCTAATTTTTACATATGAAAAAGAATGATTTTTAAAGAAAAAAATTTTCAAATCGAATTTTTATATATTAAAAAGAACAGGTTTTAAAGAAAGAATTTCAAATCTAAAACATTTAATAACAAATAACCATAGACCTAAGATCATGTCATGACAACCCTAAATCTATATGTTCAAGCATGTGAATCAAACAATCATTATATTATAATCATGGAATCAAGATTCAAAGAAAATCATACCAAAGGTAAATACTCACATATTAACATGGAAAGCATAGTTAAATACACGTGCTAATAGAGGAATAAACATTCGAACAAGCATGTTAATAAAGAAGTAAAAGAAATACTTGCATCAATTACTCGAATGAATTCTACAAGGGGAATTGCTTTAGAAGTCAGAGAGAATGGATCTTTTTGAGTCCTAAAGAATTATTGCTTAACTAAAAAAATTATCGCTTAACTAAAAAAATAAATAAATAAATAAAATCTTAAAGTCAAACTTCCAGAGTTTCTTTAACGTTAAGGGGAGAAGGGTAATGAATTCTGGGTTTTCTAATCTATTTATACAGGTATATCTGCTTAAAAAATAAGCTAGGGTTGTTTTAGAAGTCAACAGACATGAATTGGGTTAGGTTTTATGTTAAGTTCTTGGTTAATCAAGAGCAATTAAGAAGGAAAGGTGGTTGCTTCGAGGGTAACTGTCCTCCAAAATTGAGAGAAAGTTAGGGAAGGAATGAAATTAGAGAGTTGGAAGAGAAGAAAAGAGAGCAATTGAATAGCTTCTGCTTAATTTCCTTGAAATGTACTTCCAGACCTATATACACAAGTCATTCAATGTTCCCTCCAAAACTAACAAACTAACTAACTTCCTAACTAAAATGCCAGCTTACTTACATGCCAGCTCATCAATTAACAACCTAACATACAATGCAATACATATCTTCATAAAATGCAATTCATATCAGTGACTAAATGACCCTATATCAGTGAATAATTCCCCTTAGAATTAACAATACAATCATGGTTATGGAAACTGCTGTTGAAGTGTCAAAAGATCCTTCCAGGTAGCATCCTCAAATGGAACACCCTTGCCATTGTACCAATAACTGAGGAATAGACCTCCTGCACAATTGGAGTGACCTAGTCTACAGAATTGCCACAAGTTCAAGGGCAAGAACACATTGGGAATTGACAGAAAGTAAAAGAGCAAGAGGGACAGTCTTGTGGCCCAGCTTAGCCTTCAAGCAAGAAACATGGAATACTAGGTGAATAAAGGAACCAGCAGGAAGGTCCAACCTATAAGCAACCTCACCAACCCTTTGGATGATCTTGAAAGGACCAAAGAACCTAGAGGAGAGTTTATGGGAGGCCCTATTGGCCACATATTGCTGTTTGTAAGGCTGAAGTCTCAAGTACACCTAGTCTCCAACTTGGAAAACCTTTTCAGTTATGTGCAAATCACACTCTTGCTTCATCCTAGCCTGAACATCAACCAAATTCTGCTTGAGCAAGGATAGAATTTTCTATCTAGACTAGAGCATAGAATCAACAGTAGCTACTTAAGTGGTTCCTAGAATGTAGTCCAACAATCTAGGTGGAGTAATCCCATAAAGCCTCAAATAAAGTAAACTTGGTGGTAGTGTGGTAATTGGTATTGAACCAAAACTCAACCAAATACAACCAATCACACCACTTAGAAGGCCTGTCAGTAGAAAAGGACTTGAGATAATGTTCCAAGCTCTTGTTGACAACCTCAGCTGCCCATCAGTCTAAGGATGGTAAGTAGAAGACATTGCCAATTGAACACCCTAGAGCCTCATCAACTCAGCCCAAAACTTAGCAGTGAATGCAGGGTCCCTATCAGAAATTAAAGAAGTAGGCATGCCATGGAGTTTCAAGATGTGCTGAGCAAAAAGATGAGCAACCTTGGCTATAGAATAAGGATGGGAGAGTGCAATGAAATGCGCATACTTTGTAAGCTTGTCAACAACCACTATAATGACATCCATTCTTTGAGACTTAGGCAAACCATCTACAAAATCCATACTTACTACAAACCAAGGCTTATTAGGAATCTTCTTAGGGTTAGCACTCACACATTTGCTCCTTTTGGCATACAATTGATGCTGCAACAGTAAACTGAGGAAAATTATGAGATGCTAAAGGTGTAAATCCAAGCTATTGTTGAAATCTAAAATGTCATCAAAGAAAGCCAACACAAACTTCCGTAAGTATGTTTTAAAAATAGCATTCATCAAGGCCTAGAATGTAGATGAGGCATTGGTCAAACCAAATGGCATAATAAGGAATTCATAATAGCCTTTATGAGTTCTAAAGGTATTTTTGGAAATATCCCTTTCCTTCATATGAATCTGGTGATAACCAGATCTCAAATCAAGCTTAGAAAAAAATGCTAGAACCAATTAATTCATCAACAATAGGAATTGGAAACTTATCTTTGATTGTGGCTTGATTTAGAGCTCTATAGTCAATACACATGCGCCAAGACCCATTAGCCTTCCTCACCAACAACATTGGAGAATAGAAAGGGCTCTAGCTATGTCTTATAAACCCAACCTCCAATAAATCATTGACAATCTTCTCAATTTTAGTCTTCTAGAAGTGAGGATACCTGTAAGGTTTTTGACACACAGGTGCAATGCCTTCCTTCAAGATAATTTGGTGTTCATGATCTCTGCAGGGAGGTAAGCCAGTAGGTGTCTCAAAAACAGCGGCAAATTTAGTCAATAGTTCTTCTATTTTTGGGGCACACTTTGAGGAAAAAGAGTAGGTAGCAGCCAGTGGCATAATCTGAAACATAAGGCCTTTTTTCATAGGTGGCTTTTTTTCACAATGGAATTGAGATTATGAAATACCATATACATTTCCAAAAAGTCCCATTGGATAAGATCAAGGGTCCTAAGCCACTGAGTACCTAAAACCAGTTCACAATCACCCAAAGCCAATGCATTCAAGTCCACTACAAAAATCTGACCTTGCATAGCAACCTTGACAATAGACCAAACACCCTATGTCCTAATGGAAGCACCATTGGCTACCTTCACCTCAAAGGTTACATAAGAATCTAAGGGCAATTGTAAAACAAAAACCATAGTAGCATCTACAAAGTTGTGAGTACTCCCAGTGTCAATCAAAATAATAAGCCAATGTCCATTAATCTTTCCTTTAATTCTCATGGTACCAAGTGAGGGACTACCCAAAAGAGCATAGAGTGTAATCTCAGCATCCACTACTTTAGGTTCAGACCTACCATCAATAGATTTATCCTCATTTAATTGTAACAAGGTGGCTTTAGAATTATTAAGTTCTACTAATTGAACATTAGAACTAGATTCTTGGAAAGGATGAAGTCCATCTAACAAGAAAAGCTTTGCAGACTTACATTGATGACCAGGCTGAAACTTTTCATCTCAATTGAAACAAAGGCCCTTCCTTCTTCTTTCCTCCATCTGAGTAGGTGACACCCTTAATCTGGATTGCACCTTCACCTTAGGCTTAGGACCCAAAATTGAAGGTTTGGCATAATCAATGAAGGTCTCTAAATCCTGCGACTACTGTTAAGGTACTCTTCTTGGATTTTTGCTAACCCAAAGGCTTCATTGAGGTTCTTGGGATGAAGCATCTTCACTAGTAATCTCACCTCATCCTTGAGACCACTAAGGAAACAACTCAATTTGTGGTTATCTGACAACCCCTTAATTCTGTTTGATAAAGCTCCAAATTTCCCCTTATAAAATACAACATTGGTAGTTTGCCTCAACCTTATGAGTGATTCCATAGGATCCTCATAGGCAGTACTTCCAAAACTTGTCAATAGGGCTTCCAAAAATCCCTCATAGGTTGCAAACACCTTATACTCATCACTATCTTGAAACCATACCAAGGCATCCCCATCCATGTGGAAAGAAGCCATTAACAACCTCACATTGAGTGGAGTTTGATAAAAACTAAAATATTGATTGGCTTTGTATACCTAAGAAGCAGGATCATGACCTTTAAATTGAGGAAAATCCAATCTTACACTCTTTGACAAATTCGAGAGAGGCAGAGAAACAGCTTGTGAAATTTGAGATTTTGGGGAGTGAGATGAAGACTTTGGAGACATGACTTATTGCTGTCTTTGTTCTTCGGCTTCAGTGAGTTTCTGCAGGGCTAAGGTAATGGCATTCAATTGTTGAGTGTTGGCATTCAATTGTTGAGTGTTAGCATTCAACTATTTGTTGATCTATTGTAAATAATGGGCATGATGGTCTGTGGTAGTTTTAAGAAGAGATAAAGATTCATTGATATAAGAAAAGGATCTGGTTTCGGCCATGGTTGTAGGAAAGCAAGCTTTGATACCCATTGTTAAGTTCTTGGTTAATCAAGAACAATTAAAGAGGAAAGGTGGTTACTTTGAGGGTAACTGTCCTCCAGAATTAAGATAAAGTTAGGGAAGGAATGAGATTAGAGAGTTGGAAGAGAAGAAAGAGAGCAATTGAATAGTTTCTGCTTAATTTCCTTGAAATGTACTTCCAAACCTATATACATTAGTCATTCAATGTTCCCTCCAAAACTAACAAGCTAACTAACTTCCTAACTGATATGCTAGCTCACTTACATGCTAGCTCATCAATTAACAACCTAACATACAATGCAATGCACAACTTCATAAAGTACAATTCATATAGTGACTAAATGACCCTATACCAGTGACTAATTCCCCTTAGAATTAACAATACAACCATGGTTATGGTACTTAGGCTCCAAACATTTTATCCCTAAAAAATCAAATCTGATGGGTTTTGACCTGAAGAAAACTTGTCTAGGTCCAATTTACAATCTGTGCCAATCGGCATTATTGAAGTGCCAATTGACACTTTTCAACTACCAATTAGCACTTCAAAAGTGCCGATCGGCACTCCTAATTGCCTCGCCCAGTTTCGTCCTCTTGCACGTTTTGGACTCTTTTTTGGATGTTTTTATGAGTTTGGAATTGTATTTGGATGTGTTTTGGACTTGTATATTTGATAAAATCCATCTTAACTTGATAATTAAATCTTTAAAATATATAATGAATGATTTAATGCAATGCAATCATGATTGTTGGGTACTTAGAATGATTATTTTGGTCATCACCCAAGGTTAAATTATGGGTGCAAATGAGTGTCTGTAGTAACATTAATTGATTTGTTATCACATCAATATTTTTAACTAAATTATCGTGCTTGTGTCTATAATTCTATGTGCAAAAATTTGTCAAGAGTTTTATTATCTCCATCTCTTGAAGTTGATAAAAATGACATATGATTCTCTAAGTAAGTGTGAAACTAGATCCTTCAACCTAGTCTTGAATATTATATTAGCATATAGATATTAATACAATAGTGGAATTGGATTTTTTCTAGTGAGTATAAACTAATAATAAATAAATAGTGTCTTTGCACAAACTGTTTGTATTACATGTATTTTATATTATAAGTTACATTTAGGTTTAGGAATTTGTAAAGTCATGGTAATAATAAGTGATGGTCCTATCATAATTGGTAAGTTACAGTTAGGTTTGACAATGTGTAAATGCATAATGTATTTCATTAATATTTATATACATATTTTTTTGAGAAATGCTATGTCTACAACATTTTTACAACAATTTTACAACAAATCCTAAGTGGCAGGTTGTTACTGGTTATTATTGTTGGGGCAAAAAAGTAATCTTACTATTAGTTTCAAATTTGAACCAATAATAACTAACCACCTATGATTTGTTGTAAAAATGTTGTCAAATTGTTGTAGACGTAGCACAAATGCGGCTCAATAAAAGCGTAGCAACATTAAAATTCACCTTTTAGATACTTATAAATGGCAATGCAGTGAATTGAAGGCGTGAGAAAAGAACCACAACTGACCAATTGCTGCTAATTTGGCTTGGTGTCATCAATATCATTAAAACTTCAATGGTAGCAATTCTGCTTCTTGTGCTGTTGAGGGTTCAGAAATTATTTGACATATTTGTCTCAGAAGCTGCAGCTGACATGTGTAGGGCAAACGTTTTAAGAATGACCTACGCTTTTCACATATGGACCAAACCAGAGTACAGTGAAACGTATGGACAATGCCTTCTGGAATTTTTCACTGGCTACTTGGTTTTCCATTTTTCTTTGAAAGTAATATAAACACCTACTTTTCTACAATGGTCAAGTCATACCTGGCTAACCTGTAATTCAACTCTCAAGCAATAATTATTATTGCTTGGTGCCAAGAATATAACTATATTTGCCATAATTATAATTGACATGTTCTGATTTCTAGCTGCTCTGTCAAACTTAAACCCAACCCAGTTGGTTCTGAACTTTATGTCTAACTACTAGCTGACCTAGATGCGTCTTATTCTCAGTTCAAGTATTACAATTCAGAGAGTCCCGTGCTCTTTCAAGTTAAGAGATGTAGGGGCATTAAAGAGCAGCAGAGATGTGAAAAATACAGCATATAAAACATTAAAACAATCTATACTCGTACATATAACCTAACAATCCCATATTCCCATATGTTCAAATGCAAGTAAAAAAATTATATATGAAACAAACTCAAAAGAAAAGAAGGATGACATGTAACAAATCGAAAGAAACAACTCCTCTAAACAATGCCTCTAAATAAGTTGCCAAGAAGCAGTGAACAATCTTTACTTGGTTTGAGGCAACCATATCATGGGCATCCTTACCCTGTAGAATAAACAAGCAATGCATCACTTCCTGCCTAATATAAGTCTTAGAAGACCCTCATCACACATTGGCTTTAACTTCAGTACTCTCCTTTGCTTTTGTTTTATTTTCTTCAGATGTGACGTCCTTTTGGCTCTCTGTACCTACTGCAGCTTCAATTGGTTTCAGTGTTTTGGCCTCCTCATAAGCACTAGCAACATCATCTGAGGCTTCAATTTTCTTTTCCTCGGATGTGCCACTAGTTTGGCTCTCTACAGCTGCTGCAGGTTCAATTGCTTTCTCTGTTCCATTGGCAACATCTGGAGCTTCAGTTGGCGCAACTTCAATTTTTTTCTCTGTTTCAGCCTTCTCAGGAGCATTGACAACTTCTGAAAGATGCGTCTGTTGAACTGGAGTTTCCGACTCTTGAGCATCAACAACTGGGATGGGGGTCAGCTCAACTGGAGTTTCATGCTTTTGAGTATCAACAACTGGGGCAAGGGTCACTTCGATTGGAGTTTCTGGATTTTGAGAATCAACATCTTGGACAGGGGGAATTTCAGATTTTTCAACCTCTGAAAGCTTGGTTTCAGATTCATCTGTAGGTTTTTTATCCAGAGATGGTTCTTCTTGTTTTAGTGGCTCCACTGCTGGATTACCATCTCCTGTTGAGTCCTTCCCTTCCTCATTCTACAAAAATGGTATTAAAAAAAAACTATGAATTGTCCAAACGGTCATGAAAGACAAAATCATCAATAATATTATGTGAAATATGTATTGATAATGCTTCAAGTGCATGAATGAACAGTCAAACAAGCAAAATCTAAATCATACGACCAGTAAATCATTCACCTATCTTCGAATACAGACATACAATTATTTTAAAATTTGGGATATGACACCGTGGGTGGGGATGTGAAAATTAATTAACTAATTTAATGCACCTCTTTAGGTATATTTTATTTATCTAAATACATTTCTTATGTTTATTTAAGCTCAAAATAAATAAGGACAATTAAAATCTTTTAAAAAAAAATATCTAAAATCAAAGGAACTTATTTTAAATTATATAATAAAAATAATACTTTTTTTTCCTCCCAACAGAATTAGAACACGCATGCAGTGTCCAACTAAAGTTTTTTTTTTTTAATATTTTATATATATATATATATATATATATCCACTAAAGATTTTTTAGTGTCTGTGCTTCTTAGATATTAATCTTAGATATTAATCAACCACAAGTTTTGCAGGTAACATATCCTATCATACTATATTTCAACCTTAGATTTTACAATGCTCACATTAATGGTGGGCATAAATATAAAATTACTTGACTATGAAACAGAAGAAAGAAATGAGAAAGAAGAAAAACTGAGGATGAAAATCTAAAGTTGACTGGTCAATGGTCATCACCAACCACTTGAAAAATCTCGTGCACTGCGGTCCCATTTTTCAAATCAATTAAATCATGCAACCAATTAGACTTTATACTTTTTAAGATACATACACCTTAACCATCAGTTCAGGCCTTAATATGTGCACACCACCCGGGCAAGTCCTCTAATATGCTTATAAATTGTCATTTTCAATGCACTCAAAAAGCTAGATTTAACCATCTGGACTGATCTGCTACAGACACAACTGCGACACAGTAAGAAATACTAAATTATTCCACCCAAGAATACAATCTCTATTATTAACATTCTGCTCTATTTATTTACTGCCTTGCTTATACATTCTCTGTCATTATCCTTTGCTCTAGTTATTTTCTGCCAAACCTCTTTTAGTATCAATTATGTTCATCTAAATATTACCAATGTTAAACTGGGATATCTAAGAATTTATTACTCAAAAATTGGCTATATGGCTGTGACCAAACAGACAAAATAAAAATAAAAATAGTATAAGGATATAAAGTTTTTCAAAACTGCTAATATAATTTATTGTGATTAGTGCATAATAAAAGTGGTGTAAACAATACGCCCAGGTGAAAGTGACACTGATGCTGATTCAACCAAAAAAAAAAAAAAAAGTAAAAGTAGTGTTGCTTTAATCACATTAAACCATAACAACAACTGTGAAAAAGGTTGTGACCCATGTAAAATTCACATAAAAATTCTGTAGACACGGTCTAACATTAAAACTTTCCTAGAAAAAATGAAGCAAAAATCCCCGTCTTTCACTAAAGGGAACACGAGGAAATATAATAGATTCAAAAACACAAGGGTATTAAACTAAGTATAAAGAGGGGAGAAAACATGCCCCTATACTTATTGAAAAAAATAGGCTAAAATACAAATTGCTCAATCTAAGTTGGCTGAAACACATTTTAGTACTCTAAACTTTACTTTCATTTAATTGAGTCTTCTAAATTTCAAATTTATTCAATCAAGTCTTCTGTCCAATTTCGTTAAAAAATTACCCTTAAAAAAATATATTATTTTCACATGAAAAAAAAAATCTATAAAATAACAAGGGAAATATTTTATAGATTTTTTATATAGAATTTTTTTTCAAAAAATCGTTTTTCATTAGTTGATTGCATACTTAATGGAATTTTTTTTTTTAAAATTGAAATTAAACAAAAGATCAGAATTGAATAAATTTTAAATTTAAAAAACTCAATTCAATAGAAGTAAAGTTAAATGAATGAAATGTATTTTACCAAAAAAGTAATAGCAATGTGCAAGTGAAATAAATTTTCACAGTTTATTATTGTTATAAGTTGGGATTAGACTAATGTCATTTATGCATCAATCAAAACAGATCAGGATAATAATTATGAAAATTTTTGTGCTGTTAGGCTTATTGAAACATCAGACTTATTGAAAGTCAAGATTTTTGATAACCGATGTCCTTGTGCACCCGTTAGATGATTTTAAAATAAAAATATAGACATTTTATACTTGAAAAAAAAAAATAATAATAAAAAAAAAATTAAAAAAAAAAAACCCTCCCGGTAAAAGGTGGTTCGACCGCACTAATTAAAACTCTATGAAATGCACCCGACCCTAAAAACAAAGGTTAATCCAAACAGCTGGTGGGGCACAACACTAGGACAAGTTTGTTTGTCGTGCAATGAAAGATGTGACTGAATGTTTAAGATACCTTATACCGATTCTCTAGCGCCAAAAAGATTCTAACCAAAGTAACCAATCCATTCCATTCAGATTCATCGCGCTTCTCACATCCAAACAAGGCATTAACAAACAAAGAAACCAAAAAAAAAAAAAAAAACGTTTCAGACAATCAGACAGACACCAACCTATACGTAACAGTTCTTTGAGAAATCCTATTCCAAAACTTCGGATACCGACACTGCACTGGACAAAACATAATAAATAAATGGATCGTTTAAATTTGCAGAGAATCTCCGACTTCTTTTTTTTCCTTTTTTTTTTTTTTTTTTTTAACTTATAAATATAATTTATGATTAATCAACTACCACACACTTAATTAAGCTTTTAATATATATATATATATATATAATATTTAATTAATTAAATTCTCAATACTCCGTTTAGGACTGAGGCAAACAAAGCGAACACCCCACACCCCCCCCCCCCCCCCCAAAAAAAAAAAAAAAAAAAAGGCAATAATTACAGTTTCTCTTGATTTCTTTCACTGTCTTAGCAACCAAACTGAACCAGATAAAACTTAAAATGAAAAGTAAACGAATAAGTTCGAATCTATGGAAAAAAAAAAATTAAATAAACAGAGATTAGAGAAACAGTTTGATGGTGTGGTTGTAGTAAAAAATTCTAAGGAAAAGAGTTTTTGTTTGCAAATTTTTAGACCCAAAAAGTAAACTATAATTTTGGTTTACTTATTTTTGCTACGAAAAGCAAGAAAAAACACTTTTAAAAACGGCAATAAGTTCTAAAAAGAAACTGTTTGAGAACTTAACAGAACAAAAGAAAAACCTGTTTAAATAAGAGGCTAAGAGAGCGGCGCCTGTTTCCTTGTTCATCAACCTTGTCATCATCAACAATCTCCTTAGACTTATCACCTTCTCCTCCCTGATCTTCCACTTCCTTGGCAATATCAATTTTCTCCGTGGCCTTAACAGTCAAATCCTCTTGCGGCTTTAACGGCTTTACGGCATCGCCGAGTTTTTCCTCCTTAGCCGGCTCGGGAGCCGAAGCCTCCTTCAACACCTTCGGCTTCGTTGCACACCCTCCCATATCTCTCTCTCTCTCTCTCTCTCTCTCTCTCTAAAACCTTTTTTTTTTTTTTTTTTTCCTTTTTAGGGTTTAGTTTCTCAGTTTTCTCTCTCTAGAAGTTTTTGAAGGGAAAGAAAAGAGTGCTATTATAAAGAGAGAATATGGCGGTTGTGTTCTGGTTCTAGTTCCGATACTAGTTTGATATTTTTTATGAGAAAGTACTAGTTTGATATTTTTGATATCAATAGATGTAGTTTGGATATATACTAAAAGATATAGGAATATATATCTTCTTTTTTTAAAACTAAAAAATATATAGAAAATGTAGAGGGTCACTCAACCAGGCTGTTAAAGTTCACGTTAGGGGTAACTGTTGGGATTTGCTATTATTTATTACATAAAATAATGGGCAATTTGTTTTGAGTTTGTACTTAAATAAGGATATGTGAAGAGGTTTGTTTTTGGTTTTTGGTTTTTTATTTCTATTTTTTTGAAAAATTCAACAGAGACTATTAAATTCATACTTAATTTCAGAACATATTTAAATATTAACTTGTAATAATTAGATTCATTAGCTACATATGAATTTATCGTAACTAGTTAGTGTAAACATGTACACAAAAAAATAAGTTATTATTATTATAATAAAATTAGGTGTGAAAATTAGACATGTATAAACTGTATTTCGGTTATTGATTTTTTTTTTCTTTCCTAATTTTTTGGTTTTTGTATAGGTGGTGTTGGAATTGTTTTTGTAACGGTTTAAGCAAGAGAATTTTTTTTTTTTTTGAGAAGGTTTAAGCAAGAGAATTTGATGGGTTGTGTTGAGTATGATTTTTATTTACAGCAAGGCAATGGGGGATGGGGTTGTGAGCCTTGTGAAGCGTGAGTTGGATGATTTTGTAAGTGGGTCCTGGCCGTCGTCTCCAGCTTGGCCTAGGGACATCGGTGGGGCCCGATTCATTGTAGACTGGAGTCATTATTACGGGACTATCTATGTGAAAGTGAGGAAATTTTATTATTATTATTTTTTTTTTTTTTTTGAGGAAGAGGAAATTTTATTATGTAGCGGTCCTTTCAAGTTCCAGACATTATTATTATTACAATATAATACAATTTAGAAACGGGTGGATCCACAGTTGCCGTTTGCAAAATCCCCAATTTGTGAAAAAGTATCTTTTCTTTTGATTGGTAACACCATTAACGCAATTCTTTGACCGAGTTTCCGTCCAGTGCAGTGGATATACGTTAGTTAATTAAGATGATCAATTCAAAGCACACATATATTTGTTTATAGGAAAATACTGACGAGTGTTTTTAAAATACTGATTAATAATTCAGTTAAAAAAATTTTATAAAAAAAAAATTAATATTTTGATAATTTTTTTTTATTTTTTATAAAAATAATATTGAAATTTTTTTAAAATAAATTGTTAACGAGTGTCAACAGAACATTAGCATGACCCTTGTTTATATTCTAAAAATCATACATAAATATTACCAACACTGACGTTGGTGAACTCTTGGGAAGTTAATTTTGAGTGACTATTCAACACGAGTTCAAGACGCATGTGGATGCACAGTGTACTGGTCCAGGTACAAATTTTACTGTGCCTGTGGTTGGACTTTTTTTTTTTTTAATGATTATTTCTTACTTACCGGTAATATTACATATACAATATTTTTCTAATAAATTTTAAGTATAAAATTGTTATTAATAAATAAAAAATTGATATTAATAGAGTTTTAAATTTGAATCAATAACAAAATATTATTTAAAATTTATTATAAAATATTATAAACATAACATTAATAAATGACTATTAGCAATGACAACGGAGAACTTAGTAGTTGGAAAGAATAATGGCAATTAGCGTTTGAGGATGAAAACACTAAATAGAAAATGACATAGAACTTAAAAACAGTAGACCATCATGCTTCAAAGCCTTCTTGCCACTTTTCAATCGTGTCATAATGAGTCATGTTACATATAAAAATAAATATGAAAACAAGCATTCGAGTTGAAGTTGTATTTTACAAAACATGTAGAACCAATGATTACATATATCACTACCGTGCACTCTTAGCGTAATGATCACTCCACAAATATAAATACTTGTAGGATGTGGGAGGCAAATGTTGAGGTTTAGGTTTCTCGAAGGGAATTTTACACACATATAAAATTATATTATGATAGAATAGAATTCTTATCTTGTATTTTTTTTTTTTTTTTTTTTTAAAGACTATATATATCAAGACTTTGGTATCTCAATAGCATAGTCTAATTTTATTAATTAGCTAGAAGAACTAGGGTTCAAAACAAGACACTCGTCCTTTCTTAATTAGCTTTAAAGTCTTAGTGATTAGAGACTATACTTGAGCTATGAGGCTCCTATCTTAGCCTACAAAAGTATTGAATAGGATATAGGGCCAGCTTGATGCATTTTGGGGCTTAAGTTTTAAGTTGAAAACCGAAATTGAGGCATTTTATGTATTTAAATATGACTTTTTAAAAAATAAAATATTACTTAAACTCTGTTATCTTGTTTTAGATGCAAAATTATTACTAATTAACATGAATCACGTAGAATTGTTTTTTTTAGAAAATCTATAAACACAAAAATTTGACAAAACTTTTTACATCGGTTGATGTGGTAGATTGATAGTGACAAGTAAAAGAGAAATGTTAATAGCAGACTTAAGTGACAACTAGTAAAAGTTTGTCAACTCAACTATTGTAAAAAATAATGGGTTTCAGTTAGTTCAACTGGTGAAGTCTCTAATAGTTGTATAAGAGATTTGGGGTTCAATTCCTACCTACCCCAAAAACTAGTTGGTGTTTTGGTTTAATGATAAAAAACTATCACCAGGATTGGACATCATAAGTTGAAACTTTCCCTCCAATTTATAAAAAAAAAAACTACATCAGCAATTTATAAAAATGTTTGTAACTCTAGCATTTTCCTTCTTTTAAAGGCTATAAAAAATGTACATAGCTAAAATAAAAAACAAAATAGCTCAAAAAAATTAGCCCATCAACAAAAATTGCCAAAAGAAAAAATAATTTTAAAAAACTTAAGCCCAACCAACCAATTTTACTCAAAATAAACAACCTGGCCCTTTAAAAAATTTAAACAAAATAATTTTTTCTTACCCAACAATACGCATCAAAGACACTTCAAAAAAAAAAAATTAAAAAAAGAAAAAGAAAAACCGAAGTAGCTAAATAGCAAAGCCAGAGGCCGAAGCCGCACACACAGCCAACAACAAAACTGCCCCCCTAATTCCAAGTCTTTGCTCCATCCCTACATATGATGTACCGATGTTGCCTCCAATGCACCAAAGAATTTGAGGAATTAAAACCTACCTTACAAGATAATGTTGTGAATAATTCTTTAGTTACACACTTGAAATACAAATTTTTATATTAATAAAAATAATAAGTAGATTTAAGTTTTACTAACACGTGAATTTAAAATAATTAAGTGTAAATTCTTATTTTAAATTCATTACACGAGTTATTTATTTTATCACATATCTTCAAAAACCAAAATTTATTATATATTGTTAAAATTCATATTAAACAAACTATACTAGTAATTGTCCATCAAAACCTTTGATTTTAAATTCCAAAATAGAAATGCAATTTATATTTTCTCTAACCGTCTAGATTGACACTTGTTTACATTCTCATTCTTTCGATAAACTTGTTTACATTCTCATTCTTGTAATAAGAGGAAGCCACGTTGTTATGGCTAATTGTTAATAGATTTTCATTACCAAAATTGGACAATTGAGAAAGCAAAAAAAGCAAGAATGTAGAGCAATCTGATTTTGTGGCCGGCGGAACGTGCCGGTAGTGATATCTTTTATAGTACTAATTTTGCTTTAGAGATACATAAAGGAGGTCGATAAGTCGTGGTGTCCTTATAATTACATCGTGTTGGCCATCACACTAAACTTATCAATGTCTTGCTAATTTTATACTATTTCTTATCTCCATCACTTACATTCATGCTTCCACATTCAATGGCTTTTCTTTGCACTAATCATTAGATTATTTTTTAGTTAGTTTCATTGCAAATATATACCTCTTTCTTCCCCCTCAATGCTTGAGGTCATGAGGTGGGGCACATTTTAATTTTCTTATATATTTTTCATATCATATCCTTTACTTTTTCTGCCTGGAACAGATTAATTTATATGTAGTTGAATTATAAAAGGGTATCTTATATGAAATATTTGTAACGATGAGGCTACTTTCATAACTTTTTTTGTAGGTTTGTCTGCAACCTCATAATTGGGGTAAAACAAGTGTGATAATATTATCTTTTAGTATTTTACTTATGAATAGAAGAAAAGGAGAAATTTGAAAATTAAATTCCTTGTAGAGATTTTGTGAATTTAATTTTTGTTAGGACATATGTGGATCATGTTAGGAACATATTTCAATATTTTTGTGTAATTGGCTAATCTTTTGACAAAACGCACTTTATTTGTATTTGAGTAGATCTAAGATGTGTTTGATGCTTCAAGAAATCTTATTTTAAGTTCAAGTGTTACAGCCATGCAAGTCTGTCTAAGAATCAAGTGAGAAAGTGCTGATTTACAACGCTTGATAGCTACTCAACACCTCTCAACAGCCAGGCTATCTATCAAGCTCTTCAGTTGATTGTTCTCGCAATCTCGACACCTTTCGATATCTGGTGGATCGATTGAGAAATTTTCTATCCTCTCGATAGCTCCTCAATAGCTCACAATAGATAAGCTCAACACCTTCTCGACACCTCCTCAATCGATCGAGAATTACTAAGCTTTAAGAAATTCAAATTTTCAAATCTGATTTTCGGCCTATGATGACATGTATGTGTAGGGTTTCTTTTCTCATAACCCTAGACATATATAAGGCTTATTTTAGAGGCCGTCACATAAAAGAATACAAGAAGAACATATGCAAAAAGTGACCAATGTCTTATTCTCTTTGAAAGAAGCTACATCGTCTTTTGCGCCTTAGGGTTTTGTAACCAAGTTCTTCTCGATCTTCATTGTTGATGAAATGAAGAACTTTGCAGCTAACATTCTTCTTCCTCAAGTTGGTGAGTGAGTCACATACTTGGATTCGTGCAAAGGAGTTAGTCACGTACTGGGATCTGTGCATCAAAAAGGGTGGCGTTCATATATTGAAGAGTTTAGAGGTTCTGAAGTGGTAGAAGGTTTCTGCTGTGAGTTCATCTACGGAGATTGTAGAGTTTAGGGACAAATGTTTTGTACTAGGTCTAAAACTTCTCTTTACTATAGTGGATTGCTTTTTGGGAAGGTTTCCCCCCAAGGTTTTTTTTTTTTTTTTTTTTTTTTTTTTTTTTTTTTTTTTTTACTGTGAAACTAGTTTGTTTCATTAGTTTTCCTAGGTTATCATATCTTGTCTTATTTATTTTTCCGTTGTATGATTTTAACATGATATTGATGTTTGTTTATTTTCACAAGTTTTATTCATAATAAATCTAATTAACAACTTGGATTTAAAACTTGTTAATTATATCAACCAGGGTCTAAATTTCCCAACAATTTTGGCCAACCAATCCAATAAAGTCAAAATATTTTTTTTTTCCCATGAGGATTATTCTTACTATCATGCCTAGATACATTTGAGTAAAAAATTTTACTAGTTAATTAACAATCCATTTTAGGGAAAAAAAAATTTGGGAATTGAAAAAGTTATTAAAAGGTTTGATAGCTTTTTTAATTCTCGATAAAAATTTTCCTAAATTTTTTTACTAACATATGCCCTAAGAGCATACATTAGTAAAACCCTTTCAAAATTGGGATGGTGAAATTGCGAGCGATCAATGCATAACAAGGGGGCATTCTAGTAGTATTACACTTAT
Source organism: Quercus variabilis (assembly GCA_030445155.1). NCBI lineage: Eukaryota > Viridiplantae > Streptophyta > Magnoliopsida > Fagales > Fagaceae > Quercus > Quercus variabilis. The sequence goes on along the minus strand of CP129450.1, from coordinate 27,324,508 downwards.
AGAGTGTTGGACACAGTGGCATGTTGGGTAAGCAAGTTACCTGACTAAGGATACGTCAAGCCTAGAAGCATAGAAAGTTGCTCCAACGGTTACATTAATCAATATTGCATTAATTGCTCCACCTAAACCTTCACAAGCCTTTCCCCTAACATTTAATGTGATGTGCTATGTTCCTTAGAGGGTTTCCCAATTACTTAGAGCATTAGCGTTCGGTTTTTAAAAAATATCTCATTTTACCATCTCAAAAGCTACTTTATCTATTATACCATACCATATTATAATACACCCAACATCCCAACTTTAATTTTCCAATCTAACAAATTAAAATAATATATCTACTCAATAAAATATATTTCTGTCTCTCTCTCTCTCTCCCTCTCTCTCTCTCTCAACCACTCATCACCTCCATCACCACCATTAAGACCTAAAACCCCAAGCACAAAAACTCATCCCAAACCCAAAAAAAAACCCCAGTACAGAAACTCAACCCAACCATCAACAACACAACCACCTCCCAACCCAAATCAACCCAACCATCAACAACACAACCACCCACCGATCCACCTAAAACTTTCGAATTCACCACCAACTAAACCACCATCAACAACACCACCACCCACTGATCCACCATCAACAACACAAACCCATCAATCCACCATCAACAACATAACCACCACCCAAACCCAAAATTTTCAATCACCACCCACCGATTCATAAACCACGGCACCACCCTAATCCACCATCAACAAAACAACCACCACCCATCGATCCAGCACCATGGCACCACCTCGATCTGCCAAATCTACCATATCAAACCTATGAGGTCCACCAACCCATGAGATCCACAGAGGCTTGATTCAATGGAGAGAGAGAGAATGAAAGGGAAGAGAAATTAGAGAGGGAAGATGTGGCAAATCAAGGTATAACTGACCCACACCGCCGCACCACCTAACCCATGCCGTATGATCTAAGAGTGGCAATGCATAGGCATTGATCCATGCATAGATGGACGAGAGAGAGAGGGGTTGAATGGAAGAGAGAATTGGAAATTGAAAAAAAAAAGTGACAAGAAGAGAGAGAAAAAGAGAGTAAAAACCAATATAATATGTTTATAATCTAGCTATAGTACCATTATAAATTTAGTACGGTACTATAGCTAAGTTGTAAATTTTTTCACATTAGAAGTCTAGATAATGCATCATTTTAGTGGTTTGATGCTAAATTTTAGCATATCCAGAGTTTTACAACTCCAGATACTAATGCTTTTAGGAAGGGTGCCTGGTCCAGCAAAACAACCATGGACTTGTCAGTTCCAACTGTAACTAAGCAAAGAGGAAGGAGCATCATGAATTTCAATTTAGCATGTGCTTGTGAGGGTTATAAATACCCCTCCCCACCTCTAACAAAGTTATGCAGTTTTTCTCATAACCTAATGGCAAAACACTTCAGGCTTCTCTACTAACTTAAGTCTCAGCATGCTTATTACTACCCAGTGTGATTTGTGCTTTTCTTGCATAGGACTCGAGCATTACCAAGCTTTAGCAAAAGTATCATCATCCACATATATTCCTTAAGCTCGTTTCGTACCGCCTAGAGAAACAAACTCTAAGCTTGGATCCATCTTGAAGGTTGAAACCCAAAGTACGTGTCTTGTCGTCATTAGTCATTAAGTGAACTTTGAGCGAATTGATTTTTTTTTTTAAAAAAAAACAAAGTTTCTCTCCAAACTGGTTTGGAGAGAAACTTTACAAACTCTTCATATATCTTTTATATTGAGTGTGAATTTTGAAAATCTAATCGTTGGATTGTATGTTCTTATTATATTCTTCATGCTTGCAAAATTTCAAGAAGATCAAAAATCAATTGCCATGTTATCAACCAAATGTTTAAATTTCATATGTTTTTGTGATCTAAAATTGTGTATGAAAAATAAGTTTATTGATCAAATTGTAAATAATATCTGATTGGATGAAATTTGATATGCATATTAAGAATATAAGGAACATAAGATTTATTAGTTAAATTTTCAAAATTCACACCCAAAAAGGAAATATATATAACAAGTTTGAAAAGTTTCTCTCCAAACTAGTTTGGAGAGAAGCTTTGTTCTTTTTTTCTTTTTTTTAGCACAGAAGGTAATGTAATGCAAGTCTTACACTCATATTGGAAGGGACTGAACTCCGCAACTTATTAAGAGTAGATGCTTATGGTCCACGCATTAAAAAACTCATTTTGTTCTTAAAAAGCAACTGTTTAAACACTAATTTTTCAAGATTACCACAGTAGGCTTTTCATTTTGGATTATGGTTGCTTCCTCCAACATATTTTATATGAGAAGAAGGAGTGCACAATAATCTACAATTTTTGGAGTCGACCTTAGCCTAGGCTTAGCGGGCCCCCCCCCCCCCCCCAAACCAATAGAGAAAGACCGATTTGGGGAATAATGATTTTTTTTTTTTTTTTTTTTTTTTTTACATATTAACAAATGTCCTTAGAGCATTTGTTAATTGATCATTTAAGGAAAATTTTGATATTATCTCTGTGATAAATATAAAAATCTATAATTAATTCAATTACTTTTTTCATTTTCCATAACAAATTTTAAAAAATATTTCCTAAACCAACGCCCTTAAGACTTTCGTTAACTTTTCAAAAAAAAAAAATGAATATTATATATATATATATATATTGAACTTTTTCCTCAACTTTTAAGAAGTCTGAACAAAATTAAGTAATCATAGAAATATTACAAATTTTATTACATATATAGGTCTTACAAATTATTGTCTCACCAATCACAAAAAGTAATTAATTTAAATACTTATTTATTATCTTGTAGTTGTTAAAATACCACCAATCATATTCTTTTCCAATTCGGCTTATTAGTTTTTTTCCAGTAAAATTTGTAGTAGTTTTAGTATTTTATTAAAAAAATAAATAAATTATAGACTAATAGTATATTCGTTGATGTCATTTTTTTTTTTCACGAAGAGTGCAAAAGGTTCTGCATGAATAGGAGTGAAATTACATTGATAGTTTGGCCTAGGGCTGTACACAATGCGGTGTGGCCAGTTTTGGAGGGCTTTTTTGCACCGCACCCTATAGGGGTGGTTTCCCTTTATCCCTAACCACGCCTTACATATGGAGAAGTGAGAACCGATCTATACAGTGTATGATGCACCATGCTGGTTTAGTGCAATGCGATCAGTTAAAAAAAAAGCCCAAATATAAATAAATCAAAAATCAAATCACAGCAAATAACCCATACAAAATCATCAAACAACCAAAAATTCATTAAACAAAAAAAACATATTCACTATATTTCTCTAATACCCACAAATTGATATTTCAAAGAAATTCACAATCATTCTAAAAAGTATAGCGAGACAAAGCATAGTTAGTAATGATAAGTTCTAAGGAATCAGTGGGCTGAAAAATCTTCGGATGCTCTTGATCTTGAAGAATGAGTCCTGGAAAACCAAAGAAAATCAAAGAAGACCGGTGGAAGCCGGCCTTTAATTCTCCGATGGTAAAGTTAGTAGATTGAAGGAAAAAAGAGCCCTTAAGACTTCCTTAACTTCTTATCTAGAATTTCCAAAAAAGAGAAAAAGTCTCATTACCTCTGCGCAGAAGGGCCTTTATATAGTGTTAGAAATTAGTTATTTCTCCTAATCGTCGTAGAGTTTGGAGGATTTAGAGGGTAACTTCCTTAACCATCATAAGAGTCACCTCTTCGGGACCTGTGTTGAGATTCAAGCAATATGACTTTTCAAAATGACTCTTGGTTGAAGTGTGCTAAGTGTAACTCTTGGTGAACCTACCTTGTCCATCTTTAATGAAGGATGAGGTTCACTGCCCACTCGTCCTTCATTGGACGAGTGAATGGAAGAAGAAAGAGGACAGTAAAGGAAGGACGAGTGTACCAACCATTCGTTCTTCGCTCTGCATATTGCTATGAACGGCCATATGGACGAGTAATTGACTTAGTGTTTTTCTTGCACCATCAGTTGCCCCCTTGTCCATGTGTCGTCCAAGAAAATATAGTAATTTACTCCTCTGGATGGACGAGCTTTTTCTAACGATCAGAGATGCCACGTGTCACAATCTAATTGATGATTCATTTCGTTGATTCATTTTTTTGAGACGAATGCCACGTGTCAGCACCTGATTGGTCGTGTCATTTCATATGCTCAGGTCAACCATCTATAAATAGTGGAATGCCCCTATTACCCTCTCACTTCTAAGATTTTTCCTCCTTGACATTCATCGTCTAGAGCCTTGTCTAAGAGTTTCCCGCGTCCATAGTTTCAGTGCGTCCTAGAGCCAGGTATTCCCTCTCTCCTCGTCTTTTAGTTTTTCAAAATTTTATTTTTAGAAAATGTCAGGAATCACCATTTCCTCGTCTAGCGATAGTACAGAAAAAGCCATAGACGAGTATTATGACGAGAGTAGTAATAACTCTAGTGATACTAGTAGTAGTAGCAGTAGGGGAAACACTACTAACGAGGAGTATGTCTCAGGGGTCCCTGGGCTTCCTTTAGAAGAAATACAAAAACAACTTAGGAAAACTATAGGGTCCCAGGTAGGTACCTCGTCTTCCATCCCTCTGTCCAATCCTTTAGACGAGACGAAGGTAACTGTATATAGTTGTGCTGTAGATATTCCTTCAAAGACAAACGGGGAAAGATTAAATAACCTTAAAGAATGGTACCAAATCCCAGACGAATTTAATCCTAAATTACCCGTCCGTGGAGAGTGGTGTTGCAACCTTCATTTTGGAATAGGTGTATACGAGGCCTACCTTCTTGGAGGTCTTAGATTTCCTTTAAATTCTTTTACCAGAGAACTGTTAGTGAGGTTAGGTTTAGGGGTGTGTCAGTTCAACCCAAATGCATGGAGATTAATCATCTCTATGCAAGTTTTGTGGAGGGAAGGGTTTGGAGGGGACCGTCCTATTACTGTGGACGAGTTCCTCTACTGCTATAAACCTTTAGAGATTCATCAATCTCCTGACTTTTATCAATTCACAGCCAGGAGTAAAGACTGTAGACTAGTGAAATCCTTGGCCTCGTCTAACAGAAAATGGAAGACGGAGTTTTTCTTCGTCTCTGGATTCTGGGCTGGAAATCCCGTAGACGTTGGCTGGGATTCTTTTGGTCGTTTTACTGAAGACCTAGGGAACCTTCGTCCTGAGGGTAAGTCCCTTAGCTTTTCCCTTCTTTTCCCTTACCTTTTACTTATTTTTATCTCATTTAACCCTGGTTTATTTTATTACAGCTGTTGGACGAACCACTTTGAGCAAGTTGCACCGTGACCACGTCCACAGGGCTCATCTACACGTAGACAAGGATTTCCATTCCTTGGTCAACCTTAGACGACTAGCTAAGTGGGGGTTAGGTCCTAACCCATCTGACATTGCACTTGCACACGAGATTATAGTGAGAAAAAGTAAGTATCAGATTTTTTTTTTTTTTTTTTAAACCTATGTTTGTTGTTGACTTTTTCAGGGCATGTCTAAGTTTATAACCGCGTCCAAACAGGCCACTGGGTTGGACAAGACGAGGATCTTGCTAGAGACGAGGATACAGGAGCTAAAGGAAGAGGCTAGGCAATGGGCTGATGTGGCTACCAAGACGATGGAGGAGGCGAAGGATCTTAAAGCTTTGGTTGAGGAGTTGAAGGTTAATGCTGCAGAGAAAGACGCTCGTCTTGAAGACTTGCAAAGGAAGAGCGACGAGCAAAGCATTCTCCTCTCCAAAGCCAAGGAAGATGCAGTGGTTGAATTCAAAGCATCTAAGCAATACACAGATGCTATGGACACCAACTACGCAGCAGGGTTTGAAGACTTCAGGATGGACACTGCTGAGAAGTTTCTTGATGTGGACTTCAGCTCCATCGTGCTTAATTTGAACCCTACCACCACTAGCTCTCTCCTTGGTCTTGACTCTGAGGACGCCAACATAGAGGACGATGCCACAACTCAGCCTTAGGACGACCCCAATCCAGATGCCTCAATTTAGAAAATACTCTAATGACTTAGTTTTTTTTTTTTTTTTTTTTTTTTTTTTTTTAAGAAAATATATGTAACTTAAGTACATTTAATTCGTCCATGTTAAAGGATGAATTTTGATAAAACAGTTAAGGGTGTTTAGGATGTTTCTTGTCCGCCCTTGAAAAACAATTAAATGTATACTGTTTGTTTTATGTGCATGGACGAGTGTTTATTTTCTATACTTGATTTCCTGTTTTACTCGTCTATATTTTATACACAAACTCAAACTATTTTTATTGGAATTCTCACTTTAGTGTAATTTTGTCCATATGAAATGGTAACAAAAACTTCACTTGAAATGGTTTAAGTAAATAAGCACTACTCGTCCATGAGATGCCCTCTTCTTTAAAGTAGGTGATTTAAACAAGTTCAAAACGCCCATGTTGTCCCTCGTCCATGGTATGGTTAGGTATCATCTTCTACCCTGCCCCACTTTATGGACGACCATGCCTTGGTTTTGCTTGTAATTTGATCTGTGCCAGCTCTATCTCATCCTTCGCTTTGGACGAGAATGCTTTATTTCATCCTTGCTTAGGAAAACTTAAGATTACATCTCTGCGTCTAGAGAATTTTCTCGTTTTAAGCTTTTCAGCTGTTTTCAAGTCAATATGAACAAAAAGCAGTGCTTGAATTATGGATTTACACAACATTATGTACATTCCACAAATATTGTTCACAATACATTGTTCATAGACGAGGCATGTTTTAAGAAACTAATGCCTACCTTAAAAGAAAACCAATCACAAGCCAAACCATAATCTTGTCCTTAACATAATAATAAGACAAATTAAATGAACAAAGTCTTTTATGTAGAATAGTTTTTTATGTAGTCTGCAGACTCGTCCGAAGTCATGTTCACCTAAGCTTGCATTTTATTGATAGTACTTCCTCAAGTACTCCACATTCCAAGGATGCTCTAACTTCCTCCCATAAAGTGCTTCCAAGTAATAGGACCCTTGTCTTTTGCAGTTGACGACTCTGTAGGGGCCTTCCCAATTTGGTCCCAACTTCCCATAAGCTGGGTTCTTTGTTGCTAAGGAGACCCTTTTTAGGACGAGGTCTTCTACGCTGAAACGTCTTGGCTTCACCATTGCATCATACTGCCTAGCCATAAGGTTTTTGTACCTTGCCATCCTTTATTCAACGTCCATCCTTACCTCGTCTATGAGATCAAGGTTCAAACGGAGTTGCTCCTCATTATCTTTGTCTTGATACGCCGCCACTCTATGATTAGCCATATACACTTCTGCAGGTATGACTGCTTCTGTTCCATAAGCTAGCTTAATAGGAGTTTCCCCTGTAGGAGTTCTTGCTGTCGTTCTATATGCCCATAAAACACCTGGTAGCTCATCTGGCCACACTCCCTTAGCCCCTTCAAGCCGAGTCTTAATTAATTTTAGTAAGGATCGGTTTGTAACTTCTGCTTGGCCGTTAGCTTGTGGGTGGGCCGGTGAGGAGTAGTGATTTTGAATTCCGAAATGTAGGCAAAAATCTCTAAAAAATGCATTATCAAATTGTCGTCCGTTGTCCGATACCAGCACCCTGGGTACTCCAAATCTGCACACAATGTTCTTCCACACGAAGATTTTGACTTTCTGTTGCGTAATGTTAGCCAAGGATACTGCTTCTACCCATTTGGTAAAATAATCAATACCAACCACGAGGAATTTCATTTGTCTCACGCCCAGTAGGAATGGACCCAGAATGTCTAGTCCCCATTGTGCAAAAGGCCAAGGGGCCGTTATTGGAGTCAAATACTCTGATGGTTGCTTGGGGACGTTGCTGAACCTTTGGCATTGATCATAGACCTTGACATAGGCCTTAGCGTCAGCTTGCATGCTTGGCCAATAATACCCTGCACGGACGATTTTGTGGACGAGTGATCTGGCTCCTGAGTGATTGCCACACGCTCCTTCATGGATTTCCCTTATTATGTAGTTTGCTTCGTCCGGTGCCAAACACCTTAGATAAGGTTGGGAAAAACCTCTTTTATAAAGAATCTCGTCCATAAGAACGTACCTGGCCGTCCTTACCCTTAGCTTTCTTGCTTCGTCCTTCTCTTCTAGGAGTCGTCCGTATTTTAGGTACGACACAATTAGAATCATCCAACTTGTCCTACCTTCCACCTGTTGTACTTCTGGGATGTTTATACTTGGCATATATTGAATTTCATCGACTTCATCTACGGCTTCACTCGCTGAGACTTCTTTCGCCAAAGTATCAGCTTCCATGTTTTCCTCCCTTGGGATTTGAACGAAGTTAACTTCCTCAAACTTTTTAACAAGGCGCATCACTCTGTTTAGATACTTCCTCATCCGCTCTTCTTTGGCTTCAAACACACCATTCACTTGGCCTATGATTAGCTGAGAATCTCCTAGGACGAGGAGTGACTCTGCTTTAATGGACTTGGCCAATTTCATCCCTTTGAGAAGAGCTTCATACTCGGCTTCATTATTCGTTGTCTGGTACTGCAAATGAACTTTGTGTTTTAATTTGTCTCCCTCTGGAGATTGTAAAACCACACCTACTCCTCCTGCGTATTGTGTAGAGGAACCATCCACATAAACTACCCACTTAATGCTTTCCTTCTCAACCACCTCGTCACAATTTAAAGTAAACTCTGCAATAAAATCTGCCAGAGCTTAAGCTTTTATGGCATGCCTCGGTTGATACTTTATGTCAAACTCACTGAGCTCGATGGCCCATTGGATCAAACGTCCTACAGCCTCTAGTTTGTTTATTGCCTTCTTGAGTGGGTGATTTGTCATGACATTAATGACGTGAGCCTGAAAGTAATGCCTTAGCTTTCTGGAGGCTGTTATCAGTGCAAAAGCCAATTTCTCCATCAACGGATATTGTCCTTCTGCTCCCCTCAGTGCTTTGCTGGTATAGTATACAGGTCTTTGTACCTTGTCTTCTTCCCTTACTAATGCAGAACTCACAGCGTGTGGGGTGACTGCCATATATAAATACAACTCTTCCCCTTGCACGGACGGGCTTAACAAAGGGGCTTTGGTGAGGTATGTCTTCAAATCTTCAAAAGCTTTCTGACACTCATTAGTCCATTCAAATGCTTTTTTAAGAACCTTAAAAAAGGGCAGGCACTTGTCAGTAGTTTTAGAAACAAACCTGTTGAGGGCGGCGACTCATCCGGTGAAGGACTGGACTTCTTTAACACTGTTCGGAGGCTTCATATTCAATATTGCTTGGATTTTATCAGGGTTTGCTTCGATTCCTCTGTAAGAGACCATAAACCCAAGGAATTTTCCTGATGATACTCCAAAAGCACATTTGCTAGGGTTCAACTTCATGTGATACTGCCTCAGTGTATTGAATGTTTCCTGCAAGTCGTCCAGATGCTTGTCTTTGTCCTGAGTTTTTACCAACATATCGTCTATATAGACTTCCATATTTCACCCAATCTGTGGATGAAACATTTGATTGACCAACCATTGGTATGTTGCTCCAGCATTTTTCAAACCGAAATGCATCACTTCATAACAAAATAATCCTTGACTGGTGACAAAGGACGTCTTTTCTTGGTCCACTTCGTCCATCCTAATCTGATTGTACCCAGAGAAAGCGTCTAGGAAACTGAGTAATTTGTGGCCTGCAGTAGAATCTACCAGCTGATCAATGCGTGGTAATGGGTAATTATCCTTGAGACAAGCCTTATTTAGGTCAGTGAAATCAACGCACATTCTCCACTTGCCATTCGCCTTCTTGACCATGACTATGTTGGCCAACCACTCAGGATAGTATACCTCTCGAATGAGCTTTGCCATAATCAGCTTCTGAACTTCCTCCTTGACTGCATTGTCTCTCTCTGGGGCGAACACCCTCTTCTTTTGCCGTATTGGTTTGTAGGAAGGGCATACACTCAGACAATGGGTAATGACACTAGGATCTATGCCCGGCACGTCTTCGTGACTCCATGCAAACACATCCCTATTTCTTTTCAAAAAAAAAAAAAAATGAGATCTTTCTTGATCTTTGCTTCCAAATCTGCCCCAACCCTGGTACACCTCCCAGGGTTATTATCATCTAAAGGAACATCTTCCAACGCTTCAATAGGTTCTGCCATTACTTTCTTTTCTTCGATAGTCATTGTTTGAATTTGCTCGTCCGCAGCCAGCATGGCCAAGTAACACTCTCTTGCCGTTAGTTGGTCTCCCTGTACTTGGCCTACCCCATGTTTCGTCAGGAGCTTGACTGACAAGTGGTAGGTAGATGTTATTGCCTTCCACCTTTTTAGGGTTGGCCTTCCAATTATTGCATTGTAAAAGGATGAACAATTGACCACAAGGAAGTTCACCTCCTTGGTAACTTACTGCGGATATGCCCCCACTGTCACTGGTAATAAAATGCTACCCACAGGTTGTATCTTCATTCCACCAAAACCCATTAGAGGGGAGCTCGCTTGTCGCAGCCGATCTCGTCCTAACCTCATTTGCTGAAAGGCTGGATAATACAAAATATCAGCCGAGCTTCCATTGTCTATCAACACCTTTCTGGTCTTGTAATCAACAATAAGGAGAGTGATGACAATAGCATCGTCATGGGAATGGTGGATTTTCTCTGCGTCCTCATCAGTGAAGGTAATCGTCTGCTCATCCATAGTTCTCTCACTTGGTAATCGTCCAGAGAGTTGAACGTTCTTTGCTGCTTTCAAGTATGCCTTCTTCGACTTGGACGACTGTCTTGTAGGATTTCCCCCTAGGATGATTCTTATTTCTCCAAGCGATGGTCGTGATGACTCCTCTACCTTTGCTTTCAATTTCTCATCCTTGTGGTCTCGTCCAAGGAAATTTCTCAACTTTCCTTGCTTGATGAGATTCTCAATTTGCTGCTTCAAATCAAAGCATTCATCTGTATTATGCCCATGATCTTCTCTGCTTCAAATCAAAGATTCTCAATACTTATTCCTATTGCGCTTGTTGGGATCCCCCTTCATCTTCTCTGGCCACTTCAAAGAAGGCTCGTCTTTAATTTGCATAAGAACTTGCTCAAGTGGCACGTTCAAAGGGGTATACTGTTGATTTCGTGCTGAAGGGCCTGTTTTCTTTTCTCGATCCCTCTTATCTTCCGTCCGTCCCTTCTTAGGACGAGGACCCTGTTCCGACTGATGCGTTGTGTTGGTTTCAACCTTCTCAACTCTCTTCCTCTTCTTGGCTATGATAGCATCATCTGCATTCATGAAGTTCTGAGCTGAATGAACTAGCTCAGCCATAGTTTGAGGTGCCTGTTCATATAGCTTATGTATAAATAAATCAGAATGAACGCCATTATAAAATGCTGCCAGGAGGAGTTTATCATCCACCGCCAAGGCATCCCTGTTGAAACGCGTGACGAAGGACCGCAAACTTTCATTCTCCCCTTGCTTTATGGTTAGCAAACTAGACGAAGAACGTTTATGCCTCTGCCCTCCAATGAAATTGTTGACGAACAACTTGCTTAGCTCTTCAAAGGACATCACTGTATTAGGAGGTATTTTGCTGAACCACACTCGTGCAGGTCCTTTTAGGGTAGTAGGAAAAGTTCTGCACATTATTTCATCTAGAACTCCTTGAAGATGCATAGTAGTTTTGAAGGTGGCAATATGGTCAAAAGGATCTCGTGTCCCGTCATACGAATCTAAAGGAGGCATCTTGAACTTAGGTGGCAAAGGATGAGCATTGATGGACGCCACAAAGGGGGAATCAGTCCTGTGAACTAAGTCTTCCACAGGGTTTGTTTTCCTCATGTTTTCCCTAATCTCATCCATGACCCTTCTAATTTGATCCATTTCTCTTTCTAAATGAGGTACCCTCCGTGAAACGGTACCTTTTGACTGATTTTCAGTTTCAACATTCCTTTCCTCCTCTTGACTCTGGGCCCGTTCTCTAGCATTCCATTCACGAGGCTGCTTGCTTAACTCAAGTTATCTAACCAACTCTTGGTTTTGACGAGTTAACTCTGCCATAGTAGCAGCCATGGATTGCATATGTTGGAATGAGGGTGGTTGCATGGTGGGTGCTGACTGACAGTCGCGGTGAGGGTTACTAGATGCGTCCCTGCTGTGTTGAGGGCCTAAACTCGTAGCCCTAGATCTTGTCCAAACCATTTCAACCCGTGATTGGAGAAAGAAACTATAGAACTTAATAAATTAAGTCCCAGAGACAACAAATTTCTTACGTTTCACTTCCCCACAGATGGCGCCAACTGATAAGTTCTAAGGAATCAGTGGGCTGAAAAATCTTTGGATGCTCTTGATCTTGAAGAATGAGTCCTGGATAACCAAAGAAAATCAGAGAAGACCGGTGGATGCTGGCCTTTAGTAGATTGAAGGAAAAAAGAGCCCTCGAGACTTCCTCAACTTCTTATCTAGAATTTCCAAAAAAGAGAAAAAGTCCCCTTACCTCTACGCAGAAGGGCCTTTATATAGTGTTAGAAATAAGTTATTTCTCCTAATCGTCGTAGAGTTTGGAGGATTCAGAGGGTAACTTCTTTAACCGTCATAACAGTCACCTCTTCGGGACCTGTGTTGAGATTCAAGCAATATGGCTTTTCAAAATGACTCTTGGTTGAAGTGTGCTAAGTGTAACTCTTGGTGAACCTACCTCGTCCATCATTAATGAAGGACGAGGTTCACTGCCCACTCGTCCTTCACTAGACGAGTGAATGGAAGAAGAAGGAGGACGGTAAAGGAAGGACGAGTGTACCAACCATTCGTTCTCCGCTCTGCATATTGCTATGGACGGCCATATGGACGAGTAATTGACTTGGTGTTTTTCTTGCACCATCAAGTAACCTAGATACTAAGCATCAAGTGAATTCACATACTTAGTAGAAAGAAGGAGAAGCATAGTAGCCCTAGGCATTGACCATCAAAACATTCTCTACAAACTTCTAAAGAATAGCTAGGATAAAGAAGAAAGAGGAGAAGAAGACACTTGGAGAATGGTGGCATTGAGTAGCAGAGGACAATGGTAGCGAGTGGCGAAAGATGGGGAGAGAGAGAGAGAGAGAGAAAGGTTGTGACAAGAGAAAGAGAGGGAAAGCAAGGGGTTGTGGGCTGTGGTGAAAGAGAGGGAGTGATATAAATGAGAAATTAGAAATTTAATCTAGGATAAAATGACGACGTTCCATAATTTTGATTTTTTTTTTTTATAAGTCCAAAACGACATCATTTTAGAATCATAAATTTTAAAAAATAAAATACAAAAATGGCAATATTTTATTTCACATTACCTAACCCTATTTAACATGTTCTTCTTCCTTCTTCAAATTTAACAACACCTCTCTATCTCTCTTAATCTCCTCTCATCATCTTCTTCTTTAAGGCTCTCTCTATCCCACTGAAACATAAATATATATATATATATATATATATATATGATGCTAAAAATTATTAGTAAGTTACACAGTCCTCACGTACTCTAGTCAACACCTTCACAACACAAAACAAGAAGACCTTAGTAGAATACCGGTATAGTACCAACCAAAGACCCTCCAAAAGTTAAATTCGAAAAGTTCTCACAATCTCAGAGTGCCAGAGTTTGGGTGAATTATGTGTACCTTGCTTTTAGAGAGCCTTTCGATTTTTATAGTAATGTAGAGCCGACCTCCGTTTCTTGCATGGGAAGGCTTTTCCTTATGGAGAAGATCATCATTAATGGGCGTATATTACAGGATCCTTCTTATGTTAGGATTAAGGGTATTCACCAAACCGCATAAACCACAAAAACCATAAAAATCGCATCAAAATCGCCTGCAAAATGGCATAACTGCACCGCATTAAAAGTAACAATGCACTGCACTACACCACACTGCATGGTGTAGTGCAGTTTGCAGTTTTATAATAAGAAAACTGCATAAACCGCACCGCACCACACCCTCTCTATATATTAGTATATTTATAATGTTAAATATATTATTAATAGTTTAATAATCCTAGTTTTCAAAAAAAATAAAAGTTTGATAGTCCTACCAAATGTTGACTAGAAAAGTCAACCCAAAATAAAGAAAAACTAGCTCAATAATTTAAAACTTGGCCCAAAAAAAGAGAAAAATTAGTTTTGGGTTGGGTAGGAAAAACCCAAAATTTGAAAAATATACCGATTTCAAACCGCATCTTATACATAGCACCGCACATGTGGCCGCAAAAAAGAGGAGTGGTGTGGTGCGGTTATGGTTTTAGCTAAACTCTAAACCGCACCATACAATACCACATTGCACATGTGACCGTAAAAATAAGGTATAGTGCAATTATGGTTTTAGCTAAATCACACCGCAAAGTGCGGTGCTAAAAATGGCCCAAAATCGCACCGCACTGTGAACACCCTTAGTTAGGATTCTATTCATATTGAAACTCTATTAACTAGGGTTAATCGTAAGACGCAAGTTGTTTCCATTTATGATTACTTGGAGGTTACTTAAACCATGTGGATGCCACGTGGCCTTGAGATCTGTCTACCCTGCATTCGCGCATCTTGGATCTGTCCATTATTAGTCCACTGGTCTAGCACCGTCAGGTTTATTTAAATGAACCCGTCATCCCTAATTTTTTCATCTTCAGTTGCCCTCTCACTCCATGGGTCCGTGATCGCTGAGTTGATGAACACGTAGAGTGACGGTTCAACTTGCCGCCTGAGAAACACACCCAACCTGATAAGCTGGCTAGGGTTATAAATGTCGTAAGGACACGTGGCATTGATTTAGTGGTCCATCTCTTGGAACGAAGTGTCCCTTTGTCTTCCGTGCCGTTCCCTCTATATAAACCTGCCTCTTTAACCCTCATTTTTTACTTTCCATAGAAATCCTACGACCAAAGCACTGCCGTCACCATTGACAAACGAGTATACTGTCCACCTTGTGCATCCGTCATCTACACCTTTTTGCTGCTTATCTTCAAATGGTAAGTGCTCTTCTCCTTCTATTAAATTTTTGTCATCTTTTAGACTTTGTTCTCCCGTCATCTATTAGATTCGTCAGTGTCTTAGGGTTTACTGTCATGTGTAGGTGACAGATGTCTAGTACGTCAAGTAACCAATCGTGTGTTCGCGATCAAGTGGGCTATGATGAAGTGTTTCCGTCAAGTTAGAAAGACCCCAACACTTCAAGTGAAGAGAGGAATCTGTCGGCCACCTCTCCTTCAAGGAATGAAGGTTTGGAGATGGATGGGTCAGAGGGTGACTCTAGTAACAGTCTAAATGGTGCTGAACCCTTAATCCAATCTATCATAGGTCCTAATGGATTTAGGGAGTTCATAATGCTACCCTTATGGACGGTTAACAATTTTATTTCTACAATCAAAGAATCTCACTTTAAGATACTTAGGGAGAAGTACCAAATACCAGTCAACATACCCATCTGTCTACCTTACAAGTTAGAGAAATGTTACTATGAGGGTGTTAAGGGCGTCAAGGTTTATAAGCAGATGCTGAAGGTAGGGCTTAGATCCCCTAAGTTCACTTCACTGTCACCTACTTCAATACCTAGGTTTGGTTGTCACCCAAATCTCCCCAAACACTTGGAGGGCCTTCCTTGGTACGGAGGTCTTATATGGGGCCATGTCTAACAAGCACGAAGGTTGACGGTGGAAGAATTCTTTAATTGTTACCATCTAACTAAGATTGCTCAATCAAAGGGCATGTATAGCTTTATGCCTAGAAGCCAATTATTGAGACTTATGTGTGATACCCTCGACTCTAACAAAAACTGGAAGAGTTGGTGTTTTTTCATGGAATGTGACGAGTGGTATGTTGTCCTGTTAAGCATGAATATATTCCCGTCAACACAACATGGGGCATAATGCCCCCGTCCAGTACCATCCATCTATCTTCAAGCTTTTAATTGTTTGTGTTAGATGTTACTCTAACTGTCTTCTTCTTCTTCTTCTTTTTTATTTTATTTTATTTTATTTTTATTTTTTTATAGTTCAGGACCATCCACAAGTCTCACTAGAGTAGAGGAGTTTTTTGGAGAAAATTTTCAACAAAACCAAGATAGAGGAGAGGACGTGGGCTAAATTGATCACCCTAGACACCTTCTTCTGGTATTGTGACGGACCAGAGCCCACAGCAGCTGCCCGTCGCTACGATCTTCAAATACGCCAGTGTAAGTCCGTCACCCAATATTTTTTTTTGGTTTTAATATTATCAAACTCCTGACATCCATCCCCTTTGCATGAAAATGGATGCCACCAGGAGAAGGGCCTACATTAAGCAGCAAGCTGCTTTAAAGAAACAACAGAAAGGTCATCCCTCTAAGGGGACAAGTTTGGCCAACCCATCTACCAAGAGGAAATAGCCAGAGAAGACTGGCCATCTTCCAAAGAAACCCAAAATTGTCCCCGAACTCGTCGTGGGGTTAAAAGCTGAAGCCAAGTAGACGGTTATTCAGTCTGGCCTAAGAAAGGCCAAAGGGCTTATGACAGATTCTGTCCCCGTCACTAAAAAACCACCCGTCCTCCTCCATGAGAACTCTAAGTATGCATTGAAACAGCTCTCGTCCATCATCACGGTTGATGATTATGAGGACTAGAGTAATCATACAACTAAGGCCATGGGGGAGACGGGGCTCTTTAGCATTGCTCAGGTAACTATGTCAGTCCCCTTCCTCTTTTTCTTTCCTTCATCTTGCCTTGTTACTAACCCCTCTATTTCCGGGCAATTTTAATGATGAAGGGGTTGATGGGTCATTGCCTGAACCATGAGATGGCTCTGGACTATATTAGGGTGAAGGCGAGCTCGACGGAGGACGAGCTGAACGAGTTGAAGGCCTGAAAGACGGTCTAGAAGAAGAAGCTTGCTTTACTAGAGGAAGCAAGGGGTGAGCTAGAGAAGCAAATGGAGCTGTTGAGATAGGTCTTAGAAGACAAGGAAAAAGAAATCAGTGACACCAAAGACTAACTCTGTCAGGTGAAGGAAAAAGCTATACGTGAGTACCGCGACTCTAACGCCCTTCTAGTAGAGCTCGAAGGCTCCTTTGTTGAAGGCTTCGACAATGCTCTTCGTCAAGTCAAGACTCCTTATCCTAATCTAGACATATCTCATGTCACTATTGATGCCCTAGCCCAAACCTCAGTTTAGCACGTCCACTTCGAAAGCATGGATGAACTCTTTGTTGATGATGCCCCTATAAACGACCCTCATTGCGACAAAGATATTGTAGTTCAAATCCAAATAAAGACCATTGTGGACAACAGCCGTCATCCTGATGTCCAATTTGTGGAAGAGAAAGATGAAAACACTCCTCTCCAGTAGTAGTTTTTTTTTTTTTTTTTTTTTAATTTTTTTTATAATGGTTAAAATGTAAAAAAAATTGAAGAATAGTTTATGTTTAATTTTATCCATCGCTTTTTTTATCTATACTTCTCCCTTTATGGGTTTCTGTAATACATTGATTACTTACTTTATTTGTCTACCTTAATTCTTGTAGAAGGATTCATTTAGTTTATGGTTATGAATATAACTCATTCTTCGGGGTGAATCCGTCCATCTCTTAGGTTTGAGCAGTTTTTGAGTCTGACGGGCTTAAGTCATCCCTTTTGGGAGATCCATTTGTTATATTACTCATTGGCTTCATTCATTAAGGATGAGACTCGTCCACTTTGTGGACATGATGCTTTAAGTCTGTTCATTTTATGGACTTATGGTTAATAATGAAACCTATTTACTTCGTGGATTTGATAACTTAAATCTGTCTACTTTATGAATTTTTATTTAGTCATCCTAAGGATGAAACTCGTCCACTTTGTGGACTAGACAATCTTGAATCTATCCATTATGGACTAATTAGTATTCATCCGAAAGATGAAACTCGTCCACTTTGTGGATTTGATAATCTTGTCCATTCTATGGACTTATATTAAGGGACGTTACCCGTCCACTTTGGTGGGCTTGATAACTTTAATCCATCCACTTTATGGACTCAGTAGTATTCATTTGACAGACGAAACCCGTCCACTTTTATGGGTTTAATAACTTTAATCTGTCCACTTTATGGACTCATCAGTATTCATCCTAAATATGAAACCCGTCCACTTTGTGGACTTAAATGTAATCATATTATGGACTTACTATTAATCATCCATTGAGGATGAAATTTGTTTGCCTTGATATTTGTAGAAATGTAGATATAAACATATGGAATTACTAAATAAGTCCTCTTATTATTATGGTAATTCATGCATAGAAATTGTTCTTAAAAGATTAAAAAAAAAAAAAAACTTGCCCTTGGGCTTAAAAGGAATTGTAGATAATAAGAACTAAACTAGAAATGAGGAGTGTCATTACTCGTTTACTGCTAGTACTTCTTTAGGTGCTCTGTGTTCTATGGGTGATGCAACCTTTGTCAGTCCAGCATCTCTAGGTGGTAAGTTCCCTTCCTATGCCATGATGCAACTCTGTATGGTCCTTCCCAGTTAGGTCCTAACTTCCTTCGGGAGGTGTCTTTTGTGGTGCCCATCACCTTTCTCAAGACAAGATCTCCAACCTGGAAGTCCCTATGTCTAACCTTAGAGTTGTAGTGCTTGGCCATGAGATTTTAGTATCGTGCTAACCTCTATTGCTCTTACTTTGTCCATCAGATCCAACTGCAGGCGCATAGCTTTATCATTCTTGCTTTCGTAATGGTTATTTACCTTGTAGCTTGTAAGTCCCACTTTAGCTGAGATGACTACCTCACTTTCGTATGCTAGTCGAAACGAGGTTTCTCCTGTAGGCATCCTCGTTATTATCCTGTACACCCACAAAACACTTGGTAATTCATCTGGCCATATACACTTTACCCCATCGAGCTAAATCTTGATGATTTTGAGCAAGGATCGGTTCGTAACCTCAACTTGTCCATTGGCCTGCGAGTGGGCAAGTGACAAGTAATTGTTCTTAATCCATAGTTGTGTGCAAAAGTCTCTGAATTTGCCATTATCAAACTGCTTCCCATTGTTTGAAACCAACACCCTAGGTATCCGTACATGTAGATGATGTTTTCCCATACAAAACTTCGCACATTCTTTTCAGTCATGGTGGCTAGGGCTTCTACTTCTACCCACTTGGTGAAGTAGTCTATACCGACTATAAGGAACTTCAATTGCCTGACCATTGTTGGGAATGGGCCCATGATATCCAGCCCTTATTAAGCGAACAGCTATAGGGCCGTCATTGGAGTGAGCTCCTCTATTGGTTGCCTATGAGGTTGCCGAATCTTTGACACTTTTCGTACACTTTGACAAATGTATGGGCATCCCATTTAATGGTTGGCTAGTAGTATCCAACTCGAATTAGTTTATGCACCAATGATCATGATCCAGAGTGGTTTCCACAGACTCCTTTATGGACTTCTCTCATGACATAGTCTACCCCCTCAGGGATGAGGCACCTTAGGTACGGTCGGGAGAAGCCCTTCTTATATAGAACGTCCTTTATCAAAATAAAGCGAGCTGCTCAAACCTTCAACTTCCTCGTAGCCTTCTTGTCGTCTAGCAACACACCTTCCTTTAGGTAGAAGGCTATTGGTGTCATCCAGTTAGTGTCAAAACCTATCTCCTACACACTGGAATCGTTTATTAATGATGATTTTTGAACAAAGGACAATACCTGGCTGGGGATGACCATGTGCTATGTTAAAGTAGCTTTAGCAAATCAGTTGGCGTACTCATTCTGCTCCCTTGGGATTTGAACAAACTTCACTCGGAGGTTGTTAACTTGATCCTTCATCTGTTCGAGGTACTTCTTCATCCGTTCATTCTTGTAAACATAGTCTCTGTTAACTTGATTGGTTACTACTTGGGAATCGCAGTATACGACCAAATTTTTAGCTCTCACGGCCTTATTAAGGTCCAGCCCTACTATCAAGGTTTTGTATTTTGCTTCATTATTGGTCATAGGGAAGTCTAGATGGACCATGCTTTTGATCTTATCTCTTTCCAAGCTATGAAGTATCACACCAGCTCTACCTGCTTACTTGTTGGAGGATCCGTCTCCATTGTGGGATCGCTTCTACCTCTTGGCCTTCCATAAGAGTGAAATCTACGATGAAGTCAGCCACTACTTGCCCCTTTATAGCTATGTGCGGTTGATACTATAAGTCGAATTCACTTAACTCGACAGCCCATAATGCCATCCATCCTGCTGCTTCGAGGCTACTTATAGCTCTACATAAAGGCTTATCCGTCAACAAAATCATACCGTGTGCCTGGAAATATGGTTTCGTGCCATAGTTACCAATGTGAAAGTGAGCTTTTTCTTATGCGGGTATCTTTCTTCTGCCCCTCTTAGTGCTCGGCTTGTGAAGTATATGGGCTTCTGCACCTCGTTCTCTTCTCTAACCAAAGCCGAGCTAACAATGGCTGGTGAAATGGCTAGGTAGAGGAACAATTCTTCTCCTGGCTTGGACGAACTTAGTAATGGCAGAGAAGAAAGATATAGCTTCAGATCTTTAAATACTTGTTGGCACTCGATCGTTTATTCAAACGACTTCTTTAATGTGCGGAAGAAAAATAGGCACTTATCTATTGCTTTTGAAACAAACCTATTTAATGCAATAACCTTGCCGTTTAGGCTCTGTACTTCCTTGATCTCCTTGGTAAAGCTAACTCCATTATGGCCTATATCTTTTCTAGGTTAACCTCAATATCTCTTTGGGATACCATAAATCCCAGGAATTTTCCTGCCGTCTCCTCGAACATGCACTTGTTCGGATTCAGCTTCATGTTGTACGACTAAAGGGTGTCGAATGTCTCTTGGAGGTCGCCTAAGTGGTTGTCCTCCTGTATGCTTTTTATCCAATCTAGTGTGTGAACATTCGGTTCATCAACCTTTGGTACGTGGCTCTTGCATTCTTGAGTTTGAACGACATCACTTTGTAGCAAAAGAGTCCTTGGCTGGTGATGAACAAAGTCTTCTCCTGATCAGCCTCATTCAGTTTGATCTAGTTGTAACCAGAGAATGCGTCCATGAAGTTTAGAAACTGGTGTCTTGCGGTTGAGTCTACCAAGGCATCAATTCACGAAAAAGGATAGCTGTCTTTGGGGTAGGCCCTGTTTAGGTTCATGAAATCTACACACATCCTCCACTTCCATTGGCTTTCTTGACCATTACCATGTTCGCCAGCCAATCGAGGTAGTACACTTTATGTATGAAGTTTGCTTCCTATAACTTGTCAATTTCCTCTACTATGGCTTTGTCCTACTCTTATGCGAACACTCTTTTTTTTGTTGTACGGGAGAGAATGAAGGCAAAATATTTAACTTATGAACTATGATGGACGAATCAATCTCTAGCATGTCCTCATGACTTTAGGTGAACAAATCTTAGTTTTCCCTTAGGAACATTGTGAGTGCTTGATGTACTGGCTAACTGGCCAGGATACCTATCTTCCTTGTTTGTTCAGGCTGAGTATCATTAAGGAATACTTCTTCCAACCCTTCCACCAGCTTCGCTACCATTCGCTGTTCTTCTATACACATAGTCAATCTCCAACATGGCAATATAGCATTCGTAGGCTTCCACTTGATCCCCTCTTAGTTCTCCCACTCCGTACTCGATGGGAAATTTGATCATCAAATGGTAGGTTAAGGCCATGGCCTTCCACAAATTCAAAGTAGGATGGCCTAATATGGCGTTGTACATAGATGAACAATCAATAACTAGGAATGTGACATCCTTTGTGATTTGCTGTGGATAATCTCCAATCATCATTGGTAGGGTGACCACCCCTAAGGGATGTACCCTTGTTCCTCCATATCCTACGAGTGATGCGTTAGTTGGGACTAACTGTTCTCTCCCTATTCTCATCTGTTGGAATGCTGGATAGTATAAGATATAGGCAGACATCTGTTATCCACAAGGACCCAGTAGGTTTTGTAATCCCCTCCACGTATACTGGCCACAAGCATATCATCCTGTGGGCGATGAAGACGTAAGGCATCTTCCTCCGTGAATCCAATTACAAGGTTGTCGATTCATGCCATCTTTGGTACGTACCCCGTTAGTTAGACATTCTGAACCATCCGTAGGTAGGTTTTGCATGCTTTCTTGGAAGAACTGGAAGCCACACTGCCCCCTATGATCATCCTTATGCCTCCCAAGGGTGGCCTAGGGTGCTTGTTTTCTCTTCAAGCAGGTTGTTCATAGGGTTGTTCCATCCTTTCCTTACCGATGAACCTCTGCAATTTCCCTTACCTGATGAGAGCTTCTATCTGTTGCTTCAAATCATAACACTTGGACATGTCGTGGTCATGATCACAGTGGAAGCAACAGTATTTGTCTCTAGACTGTTTGCTGGGGTCTCCCTTTAGCTTGCCAAGGAATGTCAATGCCCCTTCGTCTTTGATCAGCATCAAGACTTGATCAATCGGTGTGTTCAAGGGGGTAAAGCTAGTGAATCTTCTTATGGAAGGTTTAGAGCATTTGTCCTCCCTTTTGTCTCCTGTCCTGGCCATCTTTCATCCCCTATCTTGTCGAGCTTCCTGTTGCCTCTCTCTCTTTTTAGGCTTTTCTTCGCAAGCCAACAATGCGTCTTCTGCATTCATATACTTAGTAGCCCTGTAAAGCATGTCCAACATGGTTTTTGGGTCATTCTTATACAAGAAAAATAGAAACTTACCTTTCCGCAGCCCGTTTGTGAATGCAGCCATAAGTATCTTGTCATCAGTTTTATCGATCAAGAGTGCTTTCTTGTTAAAGCAGGCTATGTAAGACCTCAACGTCTCATATTCCTGTTGCTTAGTACTCATTAGGCATGCAGTGGATTTCTTGTACCAGTGCCCCCCGATAAAGTGTATGGCGAACTAGGCACTAAACTCCTTAAAGGTACCAATGGAATTGGGTGTCAACCTACTAAACCAAATCCTTGCGAGGCCCTTCAGCATAGTGGGGAAGGCTTTGTACATAATCTCATCAACCACTCCTTGCAGGTGCATCAAAGTCTTAAAGGTCTCTAGGTGATTGAGGGGATCCTTGGATTCGTCGTAGCTTTCCACCTGAGGAATTTGCAATTTTGGTGGTAGGGGGAAGGATGAGATGGATGCAGTGAATGGTGAGTCAGTTTGATGGACCAAGTCACCAAGGTCACTAAACATTCGTCCCCTGAGGGTGTTTATCATGAAGTCCATCTGTTCCTTCATCAAATGCATCTCCGCGACTATGTGAGGGGAAGCCGTATCTATGCTTGAGGGACGACTGGTATCCTGTTGCTCTTGTTTACTTAGGGCGTTGTAGCCTTTTGGCCCCTCTTAGTTCCTCATTTCAATGCTGGTTCCTCCTTGATCCTCCTTGTAGGTGTTCAGCGTTGCATTTTTCTAGTGCAACTATTCCTCTAGGTCATGATTATGCTTGGTGAGGCATTCCATTACCGCTGCGAGGGTTTGAACTTGTCTCTCAAAGACAGTGATGCGTAATTCGTCACCCTAATTGTTAGTGGTTGTTACCATCGAACGAGTAAGTACCATGCAACTTTTTGTCCTGGAAGCGTTAAATATGGCTTATCGACCTTTGTTTTCCACAAACGGCACCAACCGATGATACTAAAAATCTTCAGTAAGTTACTCAGTCCTCACATACTCTAGTCAATGCCTTCACAACACAAAATAAGAAGACCTTAAGAGAGTACCGGTGTGGTACCAACCAAAAACCCACCGAAAGTTAAGTTAGAAAAGTTCTCACAACTCTAGAGTGCTAGAGTTGGAGTGAATCATGCGTACCTTGCTTTCTGAGAGCCTTTGATTTTTTATAGTAGTGTAGAGCCAACCTCCGTTTCTTGCGTGTGAAGACTTTTTCTTATGAAGAAGATCATTATTAATGGGCGTATATTATAGGATCCTTCTCATGTTAGGATTCTATTCATATTGGGACTCTATAAACTAGGGTTAATCATAGGACGCAAGTTGTTTCTATTTAGGATTACTTGGAGGTCACTTAAACCATGTGGATGCCACGTGGCCTTGAGATTTGTCTACCCTGCGTTCGTGTATCTTGGATCTGTCCACTATTAGCCCACTGGTGTAACACCGTCAGGTTTATTTAAATGGACCTATCATCCCTAATTTTACCCTCTTTAATATATATATATATATATATATATATATATATAGGCAGTGCAATGCGGTTCTCATCGGTGGGCAAAACTCACCACCACTCACTGCACCTGTTAGCCTTGATTCTTGGAAAACACTGTAGTCCACCGCATTAGACACCTGCGGTGGAGCTTTGAGTCAAGCGATGAGGTATGGTGAGGTGCGGTAATATTGATGGCAGTCGGTGGCTGAACAGGCCTAGTTTGGCAACTTTGGCCACGGCCCCAAACTTTGAGAAAGTTGTAGTTTTACCCTCCCACCCACTCACTTTGCGTGTGTGTTTTTAAAGGGAGGCGCACGCAGGGAGCGGGTTGGAATTATATGCCTCCCCTATGGTCACACTTCATAATGGAGTCCAAATCCTCTGTCTCATCAATTGTGCTCCACTTCATGCTCCATCAATAAAATTTGAACAGCTAGCCTCTCTCATTAAATGAGACAACTACCATCTCTCATTAAAGTCAAAGTTATCTCATTTAATGAGAAAGGCTAATTGTCTAAATTTTATTGGAGCATGAAGTGGAGCACAATTGATGAGACAGAAGATTTGGACTCTTCATAATGAGTCTATGACCGCTACTTTGGCCCCTCCAATCTTGTAATTCTGGCTGTGTCCCTGTACATGAAAACACTACAATATAAACAGCATATAACTTACACAATTGTTACTGCTACAGTGAAGAAATTGTGCTTGTTATACCCAAAATGGATAGGCATCTGCCTCCCTCTTCCATTAATCATCTTTGTTTTCAAAACATTGGTTTGCAAATTCTTGGAGGGAGAAACCACGCCATAATGGAACCCCTAGTTCCCTGTACTGCACAGCATAAAAATTTTCTTCTTGCATTATTCTCAATCTCACTCGTGGCCAAGGGAATTGAAATTTGGTGATTATATACTGCTTTGAAGAATAGTAACATAAGTACGTATTCAATGCATATACTTGTAACCTGAGGGAAGACAAGGTCATCGATGATGAGTTCTGCTACTGATGCAATGTTAATGGCCTCTTCTCCAACTGTAGTTGCATAAAAGGAAATTCTTCCTTGCCTCTGTGCTTCATAGAAAACAGAATCCATGGTTTGCAACGTAACTATGTCACTGTTTTGTTGGATATGTTAAATAAATAATTTATTTAAATAAAAATTTTATGAGAAAAGAATAAAAAATAATTAATGTTTTGACTATTTTTTTTATTTTCCATCAAAGTAATGTTAAAACTTTTCTAAAATAGATTATTAAGCACTGCCTTAAGACACCTGTTAGTATCACCCATAAATAAATTTTAAAAAATTACTTGTAAAGGTGTAATACTTTTTAAATTTGCTGGTCATAATCAGCTGCCCATTGTCATTAAGAATACAGTAGTAGTGTGCCCGCTCCGCTGCTGATTCAGATGTGGACCTCATCTCAGGGGTAAATGCAACCTTTCCTCTTGGGAAATCTAAGACCTGCAACAAAAGGGACCTGAATGAGTATGAAACACACACACACACAAAATTTTATAAAATAGTTAATAAAATAAGGTAAAGACTGAAGTTTAAAATAAATAAAAATAGAAGAAAAAAAATGCATGACGCCTTGTCTGGACATTCAAGGGTACTTTTGTAGCAGTTTAAGAATAAATTTTTTACTGGCCTGTAGAGTGTCTTGTTAAGTCTCTGATGATGCTTGTGCTTTTTATCTATACTCAAATAAGCATCATCTTAAGAAGTCATTCGTTCTCCATCTTGCTTTCAGAAATACTCAAATATATATATATATATATATGCACATGAAATCATAAAACGATTTTTTTCTTTTTCTTTTTTTAATTCATGCCTTATGGCACAGTAATGTTGAGTAAACATGAAAATTTTTGTTAGGTTCTAAGGTCTTAGGATTTTATGTATTTAGAACTCTAATTTGTAATGTTGGCAAACCATGATCAAAATATTGTATTTAGTCTTGTTTAGACTTGCTCAAAGTTGGTTTAATATTGTAAAGTTGGAATCGAGTGGCTGCAGAAGTACTTGGGACTTTCGGTCTGGCTCGATCGATCGAAGAATAGACTCGATCGATCGAAAATTGCACAGGTTGAATTTTCTGCAGATTTTCCAACTCAGCCCTACATCATTAAACGTTTAGGGTTTTGTGTTTTTACCCTAGGTATATAAACTAAACCCTAGTAACGTTTTTGGAGGTGGTCCACATTGCTTTGTTGCTCATACATTGCTGTTTTGTGTGAATCTCGTGTGAGATCTTTGAGGAGACTTCCTTTACACAAAACTTAGGGTTTTCAAGGTAGAGATGATTTCAACATCTTGAAGATCATTACTGTTGCAACCATTGGAACTTAAAAGAAAAGCAAGCGGGGAGCTTGTAGCTGATTGAAGAATTCAAGAAAGAAGTAGTCCGTGGATTCGGAGCCTGCGCGTGGTCGTGTCAGGAAGTTTTACTGGTGGGTAGCATTAGGAAGTCGAGCGGGGAGCTTGTAGTCCTTCTGTAAGAACTTCAATTCTTTCATAGTGAATTCTGTTATGCCTTGAGGATCGGTGGGTCAAATCCTCCCAGGTTTTTACCGAGTGGTTTCCTAGGTGATCATATCTTGTGTTTATTTATTTTCCGCTGCTTTATATCTTGATATGATTATTTGATTGCTTTAACCTAGAATTGCATAATTTGACTAAGTAACAACTTGGCTAATTAATCTAGGCTACGCAATCTGTGTGTTTAAGGGGTCTAAATTTCCATCAAGTGGTATCAGAGCGGGTAGCTTTTTTTGTTTGAGATTTCTATTTCTGAGCTGATCCTTGACCCCAGTTGTCATGGAGCATGGACACTCTTTGTTTGTTCCTCCTCACTTTGATGGGAACAACTATGCTTATTGGAAAGTAAGGATGAAAGCATTCCTGAAATCCATTGATGAAAGGGTTTGGAATTCTGTTAAATACAGATGGGAGAAGCCCACTACTCCTGTGAGTGAGTGGCAAACTTCTGAAAAAGAAGCAGCAGGCTTCAACAGCAAAACTATAAATGCCATCTTCAATGCTGTTTCTATGGAGGAATTTAAAAGGATCTTTAATGTTGAGGTTGCTCATATTGCTTGGAAAATCCTCCAAACTGTGCATGAAGGCACAAAGGCAGTTAAGATTAATAAATTGCAACAATTGACTTCTAGGTTTGAGAGTATTAGGATGTCTGATGATGAATCCTTTGATGAATTTTATGCCAAACTGAATGATATTGTCAATTTTGCTTTTAATTTGGGTGAAATCTATGATCAACCTAAAATTGTTAGGGAGATTCTTAGATCTTTAACTGAAAATTTTAGACCTAAAGTGACTGCCATTACTGAAAGCAAGGATGTGGACTCCATCCCTGTAGATGAACTTGTAGGATCTCTCCAATCCTATGAGTCTGACCTACCTAAAGTAAACAAATCCAAATCAATGGCTCTTAAGTCAGTTGATGATGTTGATGGTGGTGGATTTGATGATGAGCTCTCTGCTACAGAGATTGCCTATCTTGCCAAAAACTTTAAGAACTTTCTTAGGAATACAAATAGAAAGGCAAGAGGTACCAACATTGCTGAACCTAGAAATTTTAGGAAGAATGATCCCACTAAGGTAAATAATTTTGAAAAACCAAATGATAGAGCTGGTCAATCTTCAAATAATTTTTTAGGTCCTCAGTGTTTTGGCTGTCAAGGGTATGGTCATATGAAATCTGAATGTCCTACATTCTTGAAGACTAAGGGTAAAGCTATGGCTGTAACCCTTAGTGATAATGAGGTTTCTGATGATGAGCTCAAGTGTGACGAGGATGGAAACTTCATTGCTTTTACAGCTACTGCTATGGTCAGTGAAAGCGTATCTGCTGAAGAGAACCCTTCTGATGGGGAACTCTCTGAAGATACAGATCTTCAAGAGGCCTATAACAAACTTTGCAAAATTGCTGCAAAGGATGCTATGAAAGTTGATCTTGGCCTAAAGAAAATTGACTCTCTGGAGCTTAAAAAGAAAAATTTGCTTGTTAAACTGTTTGATGCTAATGAGCTTCTGAATAATGTTAAATCTGAGAACATGCTTTTGCTTGATAAAGTTAGAACTTTAGAACATGATTTATCTATTGCTAGATCTGCTAGTTCTAAACTTGATCACATGTTGAATGTTTAAAAGTATCCTACGGATAAATCTGGTTTGGGATATGTTGAAAGCATCTTTGGCTCTACTCCACATTCCACAAATTTTGTTCCTGCTTCTTCTTCTGAGCCTTTTGTGAGTGAGGTTGTGAGTGAAACTGTCAAACCACTTGTGAGTGAGGTTGTTAATCCTGTAGAAGTTTCACCATCTAAGAAGATTAGGGTAGACTTAAGAGAATCTAAACCTAAGGAGCCTACCAAATCTAAGGACAAGATGCATGGTAAACCTGTTTGGGTTTGTCATTATTGTGGTAAGTCTGGACATATTCGTCCTAATTGTTACAAGCGTCAAACTGATAAGAGAGCAACTAAACCAAAAGTGCCTGTGCCTCAAGCACAAGACCCTATGGCACTAATTGGTGAATTAGTAAAGGTGTTAAACCTTTATTCCAATCCTGGAGTTGGGAATCACTCGAATGTGAATAAGAACTCCAATGCTCGTGGTGCATCTAAAAGGTCTTGGATGCAAAAGACTCGAACTAACTGAGTCTTTCTGACATGGTCCTTGTGCTTAATTCCTTTTTCTTTGGTGACCATTGTTCTTTGATTTTTTTTTTTTTTTTTTTTTTTTTTTTTTTTTTTTTGTTTTTGTTCTAGGACTTGCATTGCATTACATTCATGCATTTCAT
This sequence comes from Quercus variabilis, assembly GCA_030445155.1. NCBI lineage: Eukaryota > Viridiplantae > Streptophyta > Magnoliopsida > Fagales > Fagaceae > Quercus > Quercus variabilis. The sequence goes on along the minus strand of CP129450.1, from coordinate 27,295,586 downwards.
TCTAGGATGTATCTGTTTTCTCTTTTAATAAATTAAAAAAAAAAAAAAAAGGAGAAAGCAAATATTATGTTTGACACTATTTGTCTTGATTTTTGAAAAACAAGGTTGGTCTATCTTGTGACACATATCATGGTCTGTGTACCTTGTTTAACTTTGATGAACTTTTTCATTACACTTGACTAGTTGAAACTTTGTAGTGCATATTGTGTGGGAAAGATGTGTATGGTTTTTAATCTCCTTGTCTTAATCATGAAGTCATATGTTATTTAACTATTGGACTTGATTCTTTTGAGAAAGGCATAAATAACCATCTCACCACTGTTCACTAGCCAATCATGAACACCTTAGTGCATATCATAAGATTCTGTGCTCGAGAAAGTGTAGCACATGCACAAAAAGAACATAAGGTGTAGCCTCAAATTAAATTAAAACTGGTGTGTATTATTAGGCTTGATGCCAATTCACTTAATTCAAACCGGTGTGTACTATTAGACTGAATGCCATCTCATACAAATAAGAAGCAAAAATGCAAGAAACTTACATGATTGCAAGCTTTTGTTCTAGGAGATGTGGGAGTTATAGAATGTAACTCTTTAGGTGATAGTCTCTTTTAAATTCTATGTGATGAATTGTGTAGACCTTGTGTTTGATTGCCATTCACATATCACCTCACATGTATCTCAAGTTTTTGCTAGTATCACACACTACACAAGTTACTCTTTGTTAAACACTGTACATACTAGTGTGTGTGTTTATGGTCTGACCAACCAAGTTTGAAAATATCTTGAGATTTGTGCACAACATTTTTGTTGCTTGAGAAAAATCAATGGAAGAATGATTGAAATTTGTTTTTGAGAAAATTGGGTTTCAAATTTTGGGTTTTTGAAGAAAAAAAATCATTCCATCTCATACTCATGCATGTTGTTTTTACAATTTAATGCTTTGAGGAGTTGTTTTAAAAATTTAGGTTTGTGTTTTTCAAAACTGGATTTTTTCTCAAAATTTAGTGAGCCTCTGCCCATTTCGATCGATCCAGCCTGTTTTTCGATCGATCGAAAAAGTGCTTTCGTTTGTTCTAAAAAGTCTGTCACATTCGATCGATCGAATATAATTTTCGATCGATCGAATATCGTGAAAAAGGTTTTTAAAAGGTTCTTTTCTGACTTTTTCAAAGTTCCTATTTCAAAAACTTTTCAAGCCTTTTTCCTCTCTCCGTGTTGGCAAGCTCTATTTGTGGTTTTTGTCGTTTTCTTCCGAAGTTTTTGCAAAATCTCTCTCTCCTCAAGCCGGTAAGACACTTTTACCCTTCCTTTTGATTTATTTTTCATCATTTCATGCATAAATTCATGCTTTTAAGGGGCGATTTTCGCACTTTGCATATATGGATTTTTCTTTTGATTTATGCCATAATTTATGTAATTGATCATTGGGTTTTTGTGGGGACATGCTGTAGACATGATCTAAATAGTTTAATTTGATCAATTTTGAGTTTGGTGTGAAATTGAAAAATCTCGGGTTTACTAATTGATCCGATTTGGGGATTTTGTTAAATTGAGTAGAATTTGATGAAATTGGCTTGTTGTATTGATGAAATTAAGCATTATAATCTATGTGTTGTGGTTTGTGTTGCTCAATTCATCAGTTTGTTTTTAAAAATTTTCAGTTGATGTTAAATTTTTGGGGTTTTTGTTAAGAAAATTCCCTGCTCAAGCCAATTTTGTCAGTTTAATCTCAATTGAACTTAATTGCTCACTGCATTAGTACATGCATCATGGCATTGTATCTGCTCATGCATCATATAGATTTTAATTCTATTCTTTTTGTGCTAACTTGCAGTCTGCCTTTGGTTTTGTTTTTTCTTGTATTTTCTTTTGGTTTTCTCTTTATGTCTCTGTCCTTTCCTTAGCATCATGCCTAGGAAAACTAGAGCCTGTAAGTCTATTCCTTCTTCTTCTCCATCCCCTCCTTCCTTTGGCCGTGAGAAGTTTCCGAGTGAGAAAAACCAAGAGATTTTTGATAAGCTTAACCTTAGGAGACGGATATGGGCTGAGCGTTCTGTGTTGTTAGATGAACTCGATCCTGCCATTAGGGCAAATTTTGAGCGTCGAGGCTGGTTACCTCTGGTGGATGTTTCTGATCCTCCTCCACCTTCCGCCTTGATTAGAGAGTTCTATTCGAACATCTCTATCCGCATCTATGATTCCAACACTTTAGTAAAGAGTTGGATACGAGGCGTAGAGTACTCCATTACTCCTCAAGTAGTGGCTGATGCTCTAGGGGTACCTTTGGTCCGGCATCCTGTCTATCCATATGATGAGTCTCCCGAGTTAAGCGATGTTTTGTCTTACATCACTGGTACTACTGTCCAGTGGGGTTCTGATCCTCGGATCACTTCTGTTGAGCTCTCCGGGTTACATTATCTTTTCTTTAGGATAGCTCGCCATTCTATCTGGCCCATTTCTCATGTGCACACCATTCCTCTTGAGAGGTGTGTATTTTTGTATGCCTTAGTTACTGATGCTCCTATCAGTTTTCCCCATCTTTTTCTTCGTTCTTTGAACGAAGTTTATAGGAGTTCATCCACTTCACATGCTCTTGTACATCCTATTTTCATTCATAGGATTCTTCTTTATCTTGATCTTAGTGGCTTTCCTTCATCTGAGCTTGTTCATGTGATTGCTCCTATTGGTGCGTCTTTTCTTAGACAGAGGGCCGCTCATCTTCGAGCTGGTTTTAAACACCCTAGGTCTGAGCCCTCTGGTAGCGTACCTCCTCCTCCTTCTTCTTCTGCAGGTCTTGCTGGTGAGGATATTCTTAATCCAGTTGGTGCTGATACTGCTGCTGCTGATGTTCCTCCACCTCCTTCGGCCGACTTCGATGTTCGTCGTACTTTGGAGACTGTCATGACCATTCAGCAGGCTCATGGTCAGATTTTGGTGGACTTGCTGGATGAGATTCGTGCTTTCCGAGTTGATTTAGCGCGTCTTCATTCTCCCTTACCATCTCTTTTTGATGGCGACTTGTGATTGCTCTTTGGCATTCTGTCACAAAAAGGGGGAGTGGAGTTTTGACTTGTAGGAGAGATTTTGTAGTTAGGGGGAGATTTTTTTTTTAGATTGTATCTAGGTGCTTCACTATGTATATCATTTTTGGGGATATTCATGTTAGGTGGAGTAACATTGATTGATATACATTTATTTTTTATTGATTCTTGTTGTTTTATGATTCACTGCGTATTGATTTATATTTATGACTTGATCATTCTTATATGTCTTTATTTTGTGATTGTGTGAATCTTACAAGAATATTATACCTGTTGTTTTACTCTTTTCTATCACACATGCGTTTATGCGTTTGTTGAGTATTTCAGGAATATACAGGTTGATTCAACTAAGCTGCTGTCTACACTTGCAACTGATGGATAGTAGTTAGGCTGAATTTGATTTTATGAGCATTACCTCTGTAAAGGGCTTTTTATTTGTAAAACTTTGAGCTGTTTATTATGGTTTTGTCACGGATTGCCAAAGGGGGAGTTTGTTAGGTTCTAAGGTCTTAGGATTTTATGTATTTAGAACTCTAATTTGTAATGTTGGCAAACCATGATCAAAACATTGTATTTAGTCTTGTTTAGACTTGCTCAAAGTTGGTTTAATATTGTAAAGTTGGAATCGAGTGGCTGCAGAAGTACTTGGGACTTTCGGCCTGGCTCGATCGATCGAAGAATAGACTCGATCGATCGAAAATCTCACAGGTTGAATTTTCTGCAGATTTTCCAACTCAGCCCTACATCATTAAACGTTTAGGGTCTTGTGTTTTTACCCTAGGTATATAAGCTAAACCCTAGTCACATTTTTGGAGGTGGTCCACATTGCTTTGTTGCTTATACATTGCTGTTTTGTGTGAATCTCGTGTGAGATCTTTGAGGAGACTTCCCTTACACAAAACTTAGGGTTTCAAGGTAGAGATGATTTCAACATCTTGAAGATCATTACCGTTGCAACCATTGGAACTTAAAAGAAAAGCAAGCGGGGAGCTTGTAGCTGATTGAAGAATTCAAGAAAGAAGTAGTCCGTGGATTCGGAGCCTGCGCATGGTCGTGTCAGGAAGTTTTACTGGTGGGTAGCATTAGGAAGTCGAGCGGGGAGCTTGTAGTCCTTTTGTAAGAACTTCAATTCTTTCATAGTGAATTCTGTTATACCTTGAGGATCGGTGGGTCAAATCCTCCCCAGGTTTTTACTGAGTGGTTTCCTGGGTGATCATATCTTGTGTTTATTTATTTTCCGCTGCTTTATATCTTGATATGATTATTTGATTGCTTTAGCCTAGAATTGCATAATTTGACTAAGTAACAACTTGGCTAATTAATCTAGGCTACGCAATCTGTGTGTTTAAGGGGTCTAAATTTCCATCAATTTTCATTTCATAATAATTCCTAATTTACTGAGTTACTTGATAATGAAATTAGTGTATAATGTATATCTGCAATAGCCTTGAAAATTCCTACATACTTGACCATACATGGGGCAACCAAACTGCATCTTGGCCATACATGATACAACATAACACCAAAGATCAACAAAAAGTTTCAGTTCTAGGAAGATGTAGAGCTTCACAATCTGTTGCAAACATATCTTTATTTACTATTTTTTTTTTTTTTAACTTTCCAAGGGAACTCAAAAGTCCTACAACCAGTGATTTATTGACATGTGTATTCCTTCATTTTAAATAAAGTGCATTGCAGCTGAGCTGATTATGATTTGGATGATTGAGAGAATCCCATTGTTTTTCGACTTTGGCAGATTGAAAACGACGAGTGGAGAGAAGGTTTGCCGTATTACAGAAATTTTCAAAGGGGTCCCTTAGATTTTGAGTAGCAGGAGCTGTAAATGGAGGTTTTAAATGATGCTGATGGGTTAAAGTACACAAAGAAGCACTACAACAAAAGTGGGCTATGGTGACGAAATCTAGTGTGGATAAATAATTTTGTCACTGAATGTTAGCATTTGTTAGGTTCTAAGGTCTTAGGATTTTATGTATTTAGAACTCTAATTTGTAATGTTGACAAACCATGATCAAAACAATGTATTTAGTCTTGTTTAGGCTTGCTCAAAGTTGGTTTATTATTGTAAAGTTGGAATCGAGTGGCTGCAAAAGTACTTGGGACTTTCGGCCTGGCTCGATCGATCGAAGAATAGACTCGATCGATCGAAAATCACACGGTTGCTCCAGTTGCATTGTTGCTCATACATTGCTGTTTATGTGAATCTCTTATGAGATCTTTGAGGAGCTTTCCTTCACATAAGTTTAGGGTTTTCAAGTTAGAGATAATATCAATATCTTGATGATCAACTTGATTGCTACCATTGAAACTTAAAGAATATCAAGCGGGGATGCTTGTAGCTGATTGGAGAATCCAAGAAAGAAGGAGTCCGTGGATTCGGAGCTTGCACGTGGTCGTGTCAGTAAGTTCTACTGGTGGGTAACATTAAGAAGTCAAGCGGAGAGCTTGTAGTCCTTCTGTATGAACTTCGATTCTTTTGCATAGTGGATTCAGGTTTACCTTGAGGATAGCTAGGTCAAATCCTCCCCAGGTTTTTACCGTGTGATTTCCTAGGTCATCATATCTTGTGTTCATTTATTTTTCGCTGCTTTATATCTTGATATGATTATTTGATTGTTTTAACCTAGAATTGCATAATTTGACTAAGTAACAACTTGACTAATTAATCTAAGCTAATCAATCTAGTTGTGTTTTAAGGGGTCTAAAACCGTTCAAGTGGTATCAGAGCAGGTAGCTCTTTTGTTGGAGATTTCTTGATCTCTGAGCTGATCCTTGACCCCTGTTGTCATGGAGCATGGACACTCTATGTTTATTCCTCCTCACTTTGATGGAAACAACTATACTTATTGGAAAGTAAGGATGAAAGCATTCCTGAAATCCATTGATGAGAGAGTCTGAAATTCCGTTGAGTACGGATGGGAGAAGCCCACTACTCCTGTGAGTGAGTGGCAAACTTTTGAAAAAGAAGCAGCTGGCTTCAATAGCAAAGCTATGAATGCCATCTTCAATGCTGTTTCCACGGAGGAATTTAAGAGGATCTCTAATGTTGAGGTTGCTCATATTGCTCGGAAAATCCTCCAAACTGTGCATGAAGGCACAAAGGCAGTTAAGATCAATAAATTGCAATAATTGACTTCTAGATTTGAAAGCATTAGAATGTTTAATGATGAATCTTTTGATGAATTCTATGCTAAATTAAATCAATTTTGCTTTTAATTTAGGTGAAGTCTATGAGCAACCTAAAATTGTTAGGAAGATACTTAGATCCTTAACTGAAGACTTTAGACCCAAAGTGACTACCAACACTGAAAGCAAGGATGTGGACTCCATCCCTGTTGATGAGCTTGTAGAATCTCTTCAGTCCTATGAGTCTGACCTACCTAAAGTGAACAAATCCAAATCAATGGCTCTTAAGTCTGTTGATGATGTTGATGGTGGTGGATTTGATGATGAGCTCTCTGCTACAAAGATTGCCTATCTTGCCAAAAATTTCAAAAACATTCTTAGAAATACCAACAGAAAGGCAAGAGGTACATACACTGCTGAACCTAGAAATTTTAGGAAGAATGATTCCACTAAGGTCAATAACCTTGAAAAACCTAAAGAAAAAGTTGGTCAATCTTCAAATAATTCTTTGGGTCCCTAGTGTTTTGGTTGTCAAGAGTATGGTCATGTGAAATCTAAATGTCCTACATTATTAAGGACTAAGGGTAAAGCTATGGCTGTAACCCTTAGCGATAATGAGGTTTCCGATGATGAGTCCGGATGTGATGAGAATGGAAACTTCATTGCTTTCACTGCTACTGCTGTAGTCAATAAAAGCATATCTGTTAAAGAGAACCCTTCTGATGGGGAACTCTCTGAGGATGCAGATCTTCAAAAGGCCTACAATAAACTCTGCAAAATTGCTGCTAGGGATGCTATGAATCTAGAACTTGGCATGAAGAAAATTGATTCTCTTGAGCTTGAAAAGAAAAATTTGCTTGTTAAACTGTTTGATGCTAATGATCTTTTGAACAATGTTAAATCTGAGAACATGCTTTTGCTTGATAAAGTTAAAACTTTGGAATATGATTTATCTGTTGCTAGATCTGCTAGTTCTAAACTTGATCACATGCTGAATGTTCAAAAGTATCCTTCTGATAAATCTGGGTTAGGTTATGTTGAAAGCATCTTTGACTCTACTCCACATTCCATAAATTTTGTTCCTTCTTCTTCTTCTAAACCTTCCGTGAGTGAGGGTCTGAGTGAAACTGTCAAACCACCTATGAGTGAGGTAGTCAAACCCGTAGAAGTTTCACCTCCTAAGAAGAATAGGGTTGATCTGAGAGAAACTAAACCTACCCTTTCTAAGGACAAGATGCATGGTAAACCTGCTTGGGTTTTTCATTTTTGTGGTAAGTCTGGACATATTCGTCCTAATTGTTACAAGCTTCAAGTTGCTAAGAGAGCAAACAAACCAAAAGTGTCTGTGTCTCAAGTACAAGATCCTATGGCACTTATTGGTGAATTGGTAAAGGTTTTGAACTTTTATTCCAATCCTAGAGTTGGAAATCACTCGAATGTGAATAAAAACTCCAATGCTCGTGATGCATCTAAAAAGGTTTTGGATGCAAAAGACTCGACCTAATTGAGTCTTTTTGACATGGTCCTTGTGCTTCATTACTCATTCCTTTGTAACCATAGTTCTTTGGTTTTTGTGTGTGTGTGTGTTTTTTTTTTTTTTTTTTTTTTTTTTTTTTGTTTCTAGGATTTGCATTGCATTACATTCATTCATTTCATTCTAGGATTTATTTGTTTTCTCTTAAAAATAAAAAATAAAAAAAAATAAAAAGGGGAAAAGGAGAAAGCAAAAATTATGTTTGACACTATGTTTCTTGATTTTTGAAAAACAAGGTTGGTCTATCTTTTTACACATGTCATGTCTTGTGTACCTTATTTAACTTTGATGAACTTATTCATTGCACTTGACTAGTTGAAACTTTGTAGTGCATGTTGTGTGGGAAAGATGTGTATGGTTCTTAATTACTCTGTCTTAATCATGAAGTCATATGTTATTTGACTATCGGACTTAATTATTTTGAGAAAGGCATAAATAACCATCTCACCACTGTTCACTAGCCAATCATGAACACCTTAGTGCATATCATAAGATTGAGTACTCGAGAAAGTGTAGCACATACACAAAAAGAACATAAGGTGTAGTCTCAAATTAAATTAAAACTGGTGTGTACTATTAGGCTCGATGCCAATTCACTTAATTCAAACCGGTGTGTACTATTAGGCTGAATGCCATTTCATACAAATAAGAGGCAAAAATTGCAAGAAACTTACATGATTGCAAGCTTTTGTTCGAGGAGATGTGGGAGTTATAGGATGTAACTCTTTAGGTGATAGTCCCTTTTAAATTTTATGTGATGAATTGTGTAGATTTTGTGTTTGATTGCTATTCACATATCACCTCACATGTATCTCAAGTTTTTGCTAGTATCACACACTACACAAGTTACTCTTTGTTAAACACTGTACATGCTAGTGTGTGTGTTTTTGGTCTGACCAACCAAGTTTGAAAATATCTTGAGATTTGTGCACAACATTTTTGTTGCTTGAGAAAATTCAATGGGAGAATGATTAAAACTTGTTTTTGACATAATTTGGGTTTAAAAAATTTGGGTTTTTGAAAAAGCATTCCATCTCATACTCATGCATTTTGCTTTCCTTGTTTAATGCTTTGAGGAGTTGTTTTTTCAAAATTAGGTTTGTGTCTTTCAAAACTGGATTTTTTCTCAAAATTTAATGAGCCTCTGCCCATTTTGATTGATCCAGTCTGTTTTTCGATCGATCGAAAAAGTGCTCTAATTTGTTTTAAAATGTCTGGTTCATTCGATCGATCGAATGTAATTTTCGATCAATCGAAAATCGTGGAGAAGCTTTTTTAAAAGATCAAATCTGACTTTTTCAAACACCTTTTCAAAGCTTTTTCAAACTTTTTTCTTTCTCTCTCCGACGAGGCAAGCCAAAAAGTTCATATTTTTTTCGTTTTCCTCCGAAGTTTTTGCAAAATTTCTCTTTCCTCAAGCCGGTAAGACTCTTTTGCCATTCCTTTTGATTTTATTTTCATGTTTTCATGCATAAATCCATGCATTTAAGGGAGATTTTCGGACTTAGCATTTTTGGGATTTTCTATTGATTCAAGCCCTATTTTGTGCAATTGATCATTGGGTTTTTGTGGGGACACATCATAAACATGATTCTTGCTTGTTAATTTGATCAATTTTGAGTTTGGTGAAAAATTGAAAATTCTTGGGTTTGTTCTTGATCTGATTTGGGGATTTTGTTAAATTGGGTAGAATTTGATGAAATTGGCTTGTTGTATTGGTGAAATTAAGCATTATAATCTATGTGTTGTGTTTTGTAATGCTCAATTCATCAATTTGTTTAAAAAATTTCATCAAGTGGTTTTCAATTTTTGGGGTTTTTGATAAGAAATTCCCTGCTCAAGCCAATTTTGTCAAATTAATCTCAATTGAACTTAATTGCTTACTGCATTAGTACATGCATCATGGCATTGTATCTGTTCATGGATCATATAGATTTTTCGTTCTATTGTTTTTTGTGCTAACTTGCAATCTGTTCTTGGTTTTGTTTTCTTGTGCCTTTTTGGTTTTCTCTTTTATGTCTCTGTCCTTTCCTTAGCATCATGCCTAGGAAGACTAGAGCTCGTAGGACCATTCCCTCTTCTTCTTCATCCCCTCCTTCCTTTGACAGTGAGAGGTTTCCGAGTGAGAAAAACCAAGAGCTTTTTGAGAAACTTAACCTTAAGAGAAAGATTTGGGCTGAGCGTTTTGTTCTGTTAGATGAGCTAGATCCTGCCATTAGGGCAAACTTTGAGCATCGAGGTTGGTTACCCTTGTTGGACATTTCTAATCCTCCTCCACCTTCTGCCTTGATTAGAGAGTTCTTCTTGAACATCTCTATCGTGTCTATGATTCCAACACTTTAGTAAAGAGTTGGATACGAGGCGTAAAGTACACCATTACTCCTTAGGTAATGGCTGATGCTCTAGGGGTACCGTTGGTTAGGAATCCTGTCTATCCATATAATGAGTCTCCCGAGCTGAGCGATGTTTTATCTTACATCACTGGAACTTCTGTCCAATGGGGATCTGATCCTAGGATCACTTCTGCTGAGCTCTCTGGGTTGCACTATCTGTTCTTTAGGATGGCGTGTCATTCCATCTGACCTATTTCTCATGTTTACACCGTTCCTCTTGAGAGGTGTGTATTTTTGTACGCTCTGGTTTTTGATGCTCCTGTTAGTTTTCCCCATCTCTTTCTTCATTCTTTGAATGATGTTTATAGGAGTTCATCTACTTCTCATGCCCTTATTCATCCTATTTTTATTCATAGGATTTTGCTCTATCTTGACCTTAGTGACTTCCCTTCCTCTGAGCCTGTTCATGTGATAGCTCCCATAGGTGCGTCTTTTCTTAGACAGAGGGTTGCTCATCTTCGAGCTGGTTCTAAACACCCTAGATCTAAGCCGTCTAGTAGCGCACCTTCTCCTTCTTCTTCTACAGGTATTACTAGTGAGGATGTTCCTGATCCAGTTAGTGATGCTGCTGCTGCTGCTGATGTTCCTCCACCTCCTTCGACCGACTTTGATGTTCGTCGTACTTTGGAGACTGTCATGACCTTTTAAGAGGCTCATGGTCACATTTTGGGGAACTTACTAGATGAGATTCGTGCTCTTCGAGCCGATTTAGCACGTCTTCATTCACCCTCATCACCTCCTTTTGATGGCGACTCATGATTGCTCTTTGGCATTCCGTCACAAAAAGAGGGAGTGGAGTTTTGTCTTGTAGAGGAGTTTTGTTGTTAGGGGGAGATTTTTTTTGAGAGCTTGTGGAGTTTTTAGATTGTATCTAGGTGCTTCACTTTGTATATCATTTTTTGAGATATTCATGTTAGGGGGAGTAACATTGATTGATATACATGTTTTTTTTATTTGATTCTTGTTGATTTATGATTCACTGCTTATTGATTTATATTTATGAGTTGATCATTCATATATGTCTTTATTTTGTATTGTGTGAATCTTACAAGAATGTTATACCTGTTGTTTTACTCTTTTATATCACACATGCGTTTATGCGTTTGTTGAGTATTTCAGGAATATACAGGTTGATTCAACTAAGCTGCTGTCTACACTTGCAACCGATGGATAGTAGTTGGGCTGAATTTGAAGTTTATGAGCATTTCTTTGTAAAGGGCTTTTTACTTGTAAAACTTTGAGCTTTTAATTAGGGTTTTGTCACGGATTGCCAAAGAGGGAGTTTGTTAGGTTCTAAGGTCTTAGGATTTTATGTATTTAGAACTCTAATTTGTAATGTTGGCAAACCATGATCAAAACAATGTATTTAGTCTTGTTTAGGCTTGCTCAAAGTTGGTTTATTATTGTAAAGTTGGAATCGAGTGGCTGCAGAAGTACTTGGGACTTTCGGCCTGGCTCAATCGATCGAAGAATAGACTCAATCGATTGAAAATCGCACAGGTTGCTCCAGTTGCATTGTTGCTCATACATTGCTGTTTATGTGAATCTCTTGTGAGATCTTTGAGGAGCTTTCCTTCACATAAGTTTAGGGTTTTCAAGTTAGAGATAATATCAATATCTTGATGATCAACTTGGTTGTTACCATTGAAGCTTAAAGAATATCAAGCGGGGGTGCTTGTAGCTGATTGGAGAATCCAAGAAAGAAGGAGTCTGTGGATTCCGAGCTTACACGTGGTCGTGTCAGTAAGTTCTACTGGTGGGTAGCATTAGGAAGTCAAGCGGAGAGCTTGTACTCCTTCTGTATGAACTTCGATTCTTTCGCATAGTGGATTCAGGTTGACCTTGAGGATAGTTAGATCAAATCCTCCCCAGGTTTTTACCGTATGGTTTCTTGGGTCATCATATCTTGTGTTCATTTATTTTCCGCTGCTTTATATCTTGATATGATTATTTGATTGCTTTAACCTAGAATTGCATAATTTAACTAAGTAACAACTTGGCTAATTAATCTAGGCTAACCAATCTGGTTATGTTTTAAGGGGTATAAAACCATTCAGCATTTGACGAGGAAAAGAAGATTTTGTCACCAAATAGTTTAAATGGGTGACGAAATCAATATTTCATCACTAAAGATGTTCAAATTAGTGACGAAATATTTATTTTGTCACTATAGATCATGAAAAAAAAATGCAAGCCTAGGGAGACAAAATATTTGTGTCACCAAAGACCTACCTTGGGTGTCAAAATTCTAAATTCGTCACCCAATATAAAGATTTAGGTGTTTTCGGTAATAAAATAATTTTTTGTAACCTATTGTTAAAAGGACAAAACTTAGGTATAGTACCTTAAGTGTTGTTCTTTGAGTTCTCTTTTTGAAATTTAGTCATATAGCTATTTAACTAAAAAAATACACTTCCATTCCATAAGAAAAAATCCACATGGCAAAATTTTAAAATGAGAACCTAAGGAATAACACAAAAGTATTGTACCAATAACTTGCTCTTGTTAAAAATAATAGCGCATTCTTAATTTTTTTACACAGTGCCCATGCCAAATTTTCAGCGCATTCATTATTATTTTTTCAATATTTTTAAAACTTGGTCTAAACAAAACCCAATACACACAGACCTTTCACCCTTTTAGCTTCCCACCTTCTCTCAAAAAAAAAAAAAAAGCTCTTATCCTCCCACAAACCTCATGCCTCTTAGCCTCCCTCATCGATCAATAGGCTCTCTCTCATGCTCTTTCTTTCTCTCTCATCGATCCTCTCTCTATTTGTAGGAATTGTTTGTCTCTCATCATGCTATTTTCAGTAAGGAGGAGAGTTTGTTCGTTGACTTCACCGATGCAAGGAAAAAGGACTTTCCAACGGCACCAATCGAAACCCATTTCAAGTATGCTTCAATTTTCCCCCAAAATTTATTCATCCTGATCGAAACCCTTGTGAAATTTTGTCCATTGAGGATGGGTATGATACCTGATTGTGGGTGCGTGTCAAATTTTGGTGTTGGTGGTGGCCTTAGGTTTAATAGAGTTTATAGATTTGTAAATTTCACATGGGTATCGGGCTTTTTCTTCTTCTTCTTTTTTTGTGTTTAATTCTTGTTGGTATATCTTCTACTAGTTCTTAGTTTTGATTTTGCTTATTGTGGATTGATAGGCCAAAAATACATTGAACCTTTGTGATGAATTAATTTATTAATTAGCCAAGTTTATTAATTAATCAAATTAACATGCAAAATGCATGGTAGCACAAACAAATTACTAAATAAACTAAGTATGCAATAGAAAATAAATTGACACGGTGATTTGTTTAAGAATTGGGAAAACCTACACGGCAAAAACCCCATTGGGTGATTTTAAGGTTACTACTCCCGAGAATCCACTATTATCACAACAAGTGGTTACAAGTAAAGGAATCCTAATACTTTATACCAACCTACAGTTGAACCATTACCCCAATACCCAATTAGACTTGTTCTGCAGTGACAATCTCTCCTTTCAATGCATGGCTCCTAGTCTGTGACTAACCAATTGCCCAGGTCCCAGTATGCGGCTTACTCCTTTGCACGAATCCAAGTATGTGACTAACTCCACAACAACCATTTGATTGTTGTAGCTGATTTGCAGCAGCTTCATAAAGAAACACCAATAAGATCTTCAATGTTAGTGCAAGAGACTTTGCTTGGTTATAGAACCCAAAGGCGTACAAGAAACGCAGCAAGAACTCTTTCTTCTGTAGAAGGAGGTTAAAGTTTCGAAAAGAAAACCTTATAAAGCTCTCTAGGGTTAGGTTTCTTTTTTCTTTTTCCACCTCCTTTAAATAGGAGCTTAATGGGCTCTCCTATTCCGAATAGGTTTACACAAACCTTGGGCTTTCCTAGTCCAATAAGGATTATACAAACTCATAATCAAATAGCCTTTTAGAATAAAAACTTTGCTAGCTATAGTCTGAATCCCGTAAGCTCGATAGATCGAGACATCTGTCGAGCTTCAATGAATCTTGACAAATCGAGCTTTTGTCGAGGAGGTGTTGAGACCTACAGATTGCACTTTTCTTGAGCAGTTCTTGAGTAATCTTCATGTATTCAATTTAACTACTTGTAATGATCATCTTGAACCTACTTAGATTTACCCAAATACAAGTAAAGTGCATTTTGTCGAAGGATATGCCAATTACATAAAAATATGTCACTACTCTAACCTTTCTCTTAGCAGTCTTATCTCTTTTGGTGTTACTCCACTCTCATCGCTTCCACTGTCATAGCAGCCACCGTAGCCCCTTACCATTGAACCTCTGACATCTCTCAGCCATCATCCTTGGGTTCCGAACCTACAACTGCTATTGTTGAGGAGCCCCACACCACAAAGACCATTGTTATTGCCATCTCTGCCGTGAATCTTGCTTCAATTAATTTTTTACAGGTACCACTGTGATCTTCTTGCCCCAATATACTCAGTCGTGGAACTCTCGTAACCATCGGAGCCCTCACACAACGCCCAAAGAATTAGCATCTCAGCCACGCACCACACGCGTCATCTTCTAGTCCAGGCTAACGTTACTCATGACATCATCATTACCATGTTAGCCCTAGCTAACATCATCTGCTTACATCATCTACCACGCTAGCATTAGATAGCACTTACGTCATCCTGCTTATGTCATCACCATTGACTGTCGACCTTGATTGTTGACCATTGACTTGACTTATGCGTTGACTTTAACCGTGAGTTTAACCGTTGACTTTTTTCTTTCTTCCTCACCCCATCAATGCTATATTGGAAGGGAATAAAAATTACTTATCTTGGTCTCAAGCTATGTGTAGTTTTCTTAAGAGTTGCATGCTTTAGCAATATTGTGCTGGTACAATCACTATTCCTATCAAGGGGGCAGCTAGAGAAGATACTGCATTCATCAATCGCATGGTTGAATGGGATAGTCACAACCACATGATCCTCACTTGGATCCAGAACACCTTCATTTCCTCCATCTCCAATCTATTTGGCAGCTTTGATGACGCAAAATCTACATATGATATGTTGGCCAAAAGATATCCCACTTCTCACGGATCCATAAAATATTAGTTAGTGATTAAGTTGCATTAGCACAGGCAAGAACCAAGGTAATCTATCAATGACTACTATGATCAACTTCGCTTCATTTTAGACCAAATTGACCTTTTTGATCCAACTTGGGCATGCTCGAAGGATGCTCAACAATATGCTATTGTTCGAGATGAATTTCATCTATGAATTCCTGATGTCACTTAACAATTATTATAAGCCCATTCGAGGTCAGTTTCTTAATCACAACCCTCTTCCCTCTCTTGATACTGCTGTCAATGATTTGGTTGGAGAAAAAGCTCGTCTTGCAACACCTCAAGCCCAGAATAAGCTTAATATTCTGGCTACTACTCCCCCCACAGAGCAACCTCCGCAATTAGGGTTTGAGGCCTCTAGCTCTAGTAATTGTCACAAGTAGTCCAACAAAAAGTTCTACAATTATTGCAAGCATCTTAACCACACTATTGAGACTTATTACCATCATAACAAATCTATTGCTATTGTTGCTAATATTAAGTCTACTCCACTAATGTCTTCTGTCTTAGCTGAGTCCCTATCTTCTGGATCCACACCTCTACTCCATTGAACTACAGGACATTATAGCTTAGGCTATTTGTATGGCTAGTAATGTATCTCTTTTCACTGCTCTCTTAGCTTTACCTGGTAAGTCTCACTCTTGGCTTTTTTATTTTGCCTATTGCAATCACGTGACATCTCACTCATCCTTATTTTCCAAACTTGACCTTGCGCCACATCCTCTTAATATTCATATAGCTGGTGGTTCTACCACATGGCAATAGTCTAGGTTTTGTTTCGACCTCTAACCTCTCAGTTCCTGGGGTCTTCCATGTACCTGACCTATTCTATAATTTGTGCTCTGTGAGACAATTAGTTGAACTAGGATATCGCCTTATTTTTTACTATTCTGGGTGTACTATGCAGGATCCGAGCATAAGAGCAAGAGCTTGGAACCAGTCCTAGAGTTGGGCTTATGTTTCCCATGGACAACTTTCATCTTTCACCAGTTGCTCCTGTTTCTGTTATTGCTGTAGCTGCTGCGGTTTCTTCCTTACCTTTTCTCGCACTTTGGCATTCTTGTCTTGGTAATGCACCCTCTTCCCAAAGACAATTTTGATTGAATTTCATGCCAATTAGGAAAGCAGCCAGCTTTTCCTTTCAATAATAGTGAATCTATCTCTAATAGTATTTTTAAGTTAATTCATTCTAATGTTTAAGGACCTTCTCCTGTTACTAATATTGGTGAATCTCGATATTTTGTTGTCTTTAATGATTATTTTTGTTATAATTGGATTTTTCCTATGAAATCTCATTCTGAATTATTATCAATCTACATTAACTTTGCAAAAATGGTTGAAACACAATTTTCCAAACATATCAAAAAAAATTTATTTGATAATGCTCTTGAATATACTCAATATGTTTTTTAAGCTCTATTGCATTCCTATGGCACTATACATTAACTAACTTGTCTAGGTTCCTCTCAGCAAAATGGTCAAGTCAAACGAAAATTTTGTTATATTCTCAACACTGTTTGTGCTCTTCTTTTCTTTGCTAAAGTTCCTACCCCATTTTGGGGTGAACCTTCTCCTCATTATATTCATGCTATTAATCGCATTCCAAGCACTATCATCCATAATCAAACTCCATATGAGTGCCTTTTTAGGTCACCCTCTAACTATCATCACCTACGCTCCTTCGGTCTTGCCTGTTTCGTTCTTCTTCAGTCTCATGAGCACAACAAACTTAAGCCTTGATCCAGACTTTTTTTGTTTCCTTGGCTATGGAAAAACTTAAAGGGGTATCGATGTTATGATCTTGTCTCTCATCGTCTTCGTGTTTCCAGTAATTTTGTTTTTTGGGAACACCACTCCTTTGTTAAACTCTCTCACTTCCGTTCTTCCCTAACTACCTCATTTGTTTTAGAAATCTTTCCAAACGAGTCACATCTTCCTTCTATAAATACTCTCGATCTTCCTTTGGACTTCTCTATCCAATCACTAGATATTTTTAATACTTCTCTTGGATCACCCTTAAATGAACATGTGGATGATCAATAGGTCGATGATGAGCTACCCCATTTTAAGCCTAGGTCCCCTACTCCTGCTCCACCTGAAGATTTTCCACAAGACATTTCACCTCGTCACTTAATTCGGGTAAAATCCATTCCTGTACATTTACTTGACTATCATTGTTGCGCTACCCATGCTACACTACATGAGTCTCACACCAATCGTAAGGCCTCCACTGACCCATTATGGTATATTGCAATGAAAGAGAAACTTGATACATTATCCAAAAATCATACTTGGGATTTGGTTACCCTCCCTCCCAAGTCTACAAGATCAAGACTTGCTCTAATGGGTCTATTGAGTGCTATAAGGTTTGTCTTGTTACAAAAGGTTTTACACAGGAATGTGGGATTGATTATGAAAAGACCTTTGCTCCGGTTACTCGTATCTTATCTGTTTGTGTCTTCTTAGCTGTTGCTACTACTAATAAATAGAATCTTTTTCAAAGAGCCTTCCTTAATGGGGATTTAAGTGAAGTTTATATGCAACCTCCTTTTGGTCTCTTTGTTGAATCAAACAAGGTTTTTTGCCTTTGATGTGCACTTTATGACCTTAAACAAGCTCTAAGAGATTGGTTTGCCAAGTTCAGCTCTACCATCTTTCGTTTGGGTTACACTACCAGTCCTTATGATTCTATCTTATTTCTTCATCGCATCGACAAATGTACCACTTTACTTCTCCTATATGTGGATGATATGATCAAAACTGGTGATGACCTCAATGGCATTCAAGAACTCAAAGATTTTCATAGTCAGTGGTTTGAGATAAAAGATCTTGGACATCTCAGCTATTTCTTGGGTCTTGAAATCAATCATTCCACATATGGTCTTTATATTACTCAAGCCAAGTATGCTTTTGAACTTTTCTCTTGAGCTGGACTCACTGATAGCAAGACTGTTGACACTCCAGTTGAGCTTAAAGCATCTGACTCCTTCAGGGAAGAAACCATTGTCTAATCCCTCTCTTTACAAACGATTGTTGGCAGCCTAGTTTATCCCATTGTCACTTGTCCAAACATTTCCTATGATGTTCACCAGGTGAGCCAATATCTGTCTACTCCACGATCAACTACTATGCTGCTGTTCTACACATTCTTCGATACCTAAAAGACACTCTCTTCCATGGCCTTTTCTACTCTACTCAGTCTCCTCTTGTTCTTCGTGCATTCTCTTATGCTGATTAGGCAAGAGACCTACTGTTCACAAGTCTACCACTAGTTATTGCTTTCTTCTTGGTTCTTCTCTGATTTCTTGGCGAAAAAAGAAACAAACCCTTGTGGCCTGCTCCAGTAGTGAAGCAGAATATTGTGCCCTTGCTGATACTACATTTGAGCTCCTTTGACTACGATAGCTTCTTAAGGATTTAAGTGTGTCCATATCCTCTGCTACTTCTCTTTATTGTGACAACTAGAGTGTCATTCATATTGCTCACAATGATCTCTTCCATGAATGGACTAAATACATCAAGATCGATTGTCATTTTATTTGTTATCATCTTGTCCATGGTGCTCTTAAGCTATTCTCGATATCCTCTAAAGATTAACTTACAAATATCTTTACAAAGTCACATCCTAAGGGATGCTTTCGTGCTTTGGTTGACAACCTCAAGTTGGTCTCACATCCACCTTGAGTTTGAAGGAGGCTATTAATGTGTAATAGGACGTGGGCTTTAGGCCCACTTTGTTTACTTGCATAACACACATTCGTACTACACACATACTTGTACTACATACATGCTTCTACTACATACTCTACCTCCTATATAAAACACTTATGTATACTTTATGACTAATGAAATACAATACTATTCATTTAGTATTTCTAATAGACGTTAACATTTTCTTGAACATGACTTTAACTCAAGATAGTTATTTTGTGTCTTTTGAATTAGATATTATTATTATTATTAATACTAGACTATTTTTTCTTTTTCTTTTTCAATATTGTTTAGAAATAACAGCTAACCCCCTCCTCCCCCACTTCAACCCCTATGCACTAATGATTTGTGGAGATACCACTTGAATTAAATTTTGGTGGTATTAATTTAATACTCAAAAGAAGGAGGACTTTTTTTAATAAAATGGTAAATGAATAAACATTTCCTGTCATTTTTATTGGATTCAAGCTATATTCAGTGTAATTTTTGTCAGTGTTACATCACTCAATAATTTTATATTAGATGGTCATTTTTTGGATTACATTACCTTTTATTGTCACCATAGGTGTAAAATTTCAAGATAATTAGACACCAATAACTATTTTATCTATAAAATGTTTAAATTTTTTTTTTAACTTTTAAACACAAAACATATGTTAATAATTAAATAGTAAATAATATCCAATTAACAAGAAATTTGAGTTGCAAGTTAAGGACAATGAGGCCTTAGGCATGTGAAATCCTTCCGTCCTATAAACACCAAGTTATTATATGGAGAAATCGCTTAGGGGAAGCCCTAAGATACTAGCAAAAGGTTTGAATACCTTTTTTTTATTAAAAAAAATGTATAATCCATTAGCAAGATTTTGAACATATCAAATCAGTAAAAGTTATTGAGTGGTGAAACATTAACAAAATCTCCTTCAATTTACAACACATTGGTTTTAAAGACATTAATTACATTTAAAGTATTTATCAGTCAATTTTTCATTTAATTTGATTTAATCAAAGTAATACAGTTAACCTTTTTCAATCCTACAACATTTTTTTCCTTCTAAAACTAGGTCACTTAATAACGAGTAATTATTTAAAATTCAGAGAGTAATAATTCTTCCTTTCACATAATATTGGCTCCCATTAATTAAATTCATTGTACAATATGTTGGGTTATAAATTGACCTCGGTTAATTAATTCAATTCCTCAAGTTGATTAAGGACTGAAACTCTAACACACATAACAAATGAGGGATAAACATCCTCTTTTTTTTTTTTTTTTTTTTTTTTTTTTTTTTAGGAAACAGTAATACTTATAAGAACACGCAAATACAAAAGTAGTATATAGAGTTTTTTTAAACAGGCTTAAAATTACATGCAAATTACGTGAAGGCATAATCAAATCACCAAACTAAATTAGGTGCATCTGAAATTAAATTTGACACGAAGATTTAATCACGATGGGGAAAGTCTTCGCAAACAAAAACCTTACTGGGTAAATTTTAGGTCACCGCTCCCAAAGAATCCACTAAAAAAAGAACAAGCACTTACAAGTATAAGAAATCTTAGCCCACTGGTCTATCCCAAAATATCAACCAACAGTTGAACTTTTACTCTAATACCCAATTAAACTTGTTCTTATAGATACTTCTCCTTTTCACAGATTCTAGTATGTGGCTAACTCCTTTACACAAATCTCACAACATGACTAAGTCTACAGCAACCATTTTGATTGTTGTAGCTATTTTGCAGCAATTTCATGCAAAAACACCAATAAAATCTTCAATTTTTGGTTTCAAAAACTTTGCTTGATACAGAATCCAAAGGCGCACAAGAGTCGCAGTAAAATCTCTTTATTCTGTTTTCTAAACTCATAGGTTCAAAATATAGAGGCTAGAGTTTCAATATGAAAACCTTATGAAGCATTGAGAAGCTATTTGGTTTTGTCTTCATCACCTTATTTAAATAGAAGCATAATGGGTCTTTAAATAGGCTTTCCTATTAGGTTAAACAAACCCACAAACAATAGCCACTTAGAATAAGACATTGCAGGCTATATCGGAAATTTCGTCATCTTGATAGATCAAGAGGTTTCAAGCTAGGTATCAAGCTTCATTAACTCTCGATAGATCAATAGGTGTTGAGAGAGGTGTTGGAAAGACCTCGATAGAAACAATTTTCATGCAAGTGCAATGTGAAAAAAAAAAAAAAAAAAAAAAAAAAAAAAAAAAAAAAAAAAAAAAAGAAAAAAAAACTTCAACACCAAGAACCGACCTTGATTAAAAAGAGTTAAAAATATGAATGAAAAACTCAACTCAGAACTCCAAACAGAAATATATATATATATACACACACACACACTCACACTAGTACAAGAGCAACTTTAGATGGCCAAATCACACAACTTCTTGACACGTAACAAGTGTAACAAAGACTTGCATGAAATGTGTGAAAACATTTGAAAATGAGCATATGGACCACAAAATGTGAAAAATTGTTATAAGAAAATCATATATATTCACATCA
The DNA here is from genome assembly GCA_030445155.1 of Quercus variabilis. Classification (NCBI taxonomy): domain Eukaryota; kingdom Viridiplantae; phylum Streptophyta; class Magnoliopsida; order Fagales; family Fagaceae; genus Quercus; species Quercus variabilis. Next base: position 27,274,142 of record CP129450.1, on the reverse strand, counting down.
TAATTATATTTGTTTGATGGAGACTATCACCTTTGAAACACGTCCTACAACTCCCACATCTCCAAGAAACACGTTTGCAATTATATTTTTAAAGCATACAAGATACTTTTGCAATTTTTTTTTTTTTTGTTGTATATATATATATATATATATTCTTTTGAGCACAAGATTTCTTCTTGTACATGGATATATATTGGAGAGAAGAGAAGAAGCCCTTATTTTTATTTTTAACTCCATTTTTCTTTCTATGCAAGTACCATACCTTCTTGTAGCATTGTTTTTATGAATTGCACACAGGTATTCAAAATTGACGAGTTTTAGTAGTAAGATAATTATTTATGTCTTTCTCTTATGATATTTAAGTTCTTCCCATCAAAGTTAGTGATTAGACATGAAAATGAGTAATTAACTCATAAACTCTAATCACACAATTGGCCAAAAAGCTTATAATGCTCAGTTGTGCATGAAGATGCTTATCCAAGTTACAAATGGTACATAAACATGAAACAAGATTTCATTGGCCAATCAAAGTACACAAGTACCAATACACACACACTATTTATGTATTTTTCAAATTTTTCCTTTTTTTCTTTTTCTTTTCTTGAAAGCACTAAAAGTTTTTTTTTTCTTTTTTTTAAAAAACACACATGCAAAAAAAAAGGGGAAAATAATGCAATGTATGAAAGAATGATTCCCAAAAAAAAAAATGCTGGCAAACACAAATAAGGAATCAAGCATGAAAGTTCTACATTAGATGGAAAGAATTTAAGCATAGGACATACAAAAAGACAACTAAGTTTTTGGATCCTTCATCACTCACACAGCACGAGTCTTTGACTGTGAAAATGGAAAGGCATGTGTCCTATATGTCTAACAAAGGATAGAGGAATTAGAATTCTCTTGAAACTGAGTTAAAAAGCTCAAAATTTTTAATAACTCATCAAGAATAGGAATAGATCGTTTAGACAAAATATGAGACCTATTTGAAACTAGCTTATGAAGGAACAACTTGAAACAAATGTGGTGAGTGTGGTCAAAAGCACCACAATGGTGACAAACATAAGTAGTTTAAGAACCACTAGTCTTCGTTGAAGGAGGTTTAACTTTAAAGGTTGACGGAGACCTAAACTGAGGACGATTTGGCCTAATATGACCAACCATATGACAATGATTACAAGTGGGGACAAATTCAATTTTATTTTTTTTTTATTTTTTTTTTTTAAGTCTAGGAGATGATTTACACAGGTTTAGAAACTTCAAAGTCATTGTTATTTATTTATTTTTTTTTTTAACCTTTGTCTATCCTAGTTATATTAGCCTTCAAATCTTCTTCACTATTCCTTCTAAATAAAAATAAAATAAAATAAAATAAAATCTCTTTAGAGTTAGGCTTAACAACAAGTTTGGAACTAGTTAATTTTTCAATTTCAATTTTAAATTCAACTAGTTGCTCTTCCAAACTTTTAATTTTTTCCACTTAAGATGAAAATTGATTTTTTAAAGTCTCATTTAATATATTGGTTTCATCCAATTTTGCAATTAATTCATATTTTTCAAGTTTGACCTTCTCAAATTTAGACTTTAATTTTGTTGAGCTTTTAAGAGGTCTCATATAAAATTTATGAAGCTTAATAGGCATCTTGAAAATCATCATCATCATTCAACACAAGGTATGTAAATCAAAACAATCAACAGTTTCCATGACAATAAGATTAAAACCTAATCAGAGTGTGCCCTCTTTGAAACCACTTGTCGGGTTATAGATTGACCCCGGTTAATTAATTCAATTACCCAAGTTGATTAATATTAAAATTGCATGCAAATTATGTGGAGAAACAATCAAATCACTAAACTAAATTAATTGTAGCAGAAAATAAATTTAACATAACGTGACTAGACTTATTCTTGATTTAGCACGAATCCTACTACGTGATTAGCTCCACAACAACTATTTTGATTGTTGTAGTTGATTTACAGCAAATACACACAAAAATGCCAATAAGATCTTCAATTGTTGCTGTCAAAGACTTTGCTTGGTATAGAACCCAAAGGTACACAAGAGTCGCAACAAGACCTCTTTAATCGGTTTTCTAATCTCACAAGTTTGAAAGGTGGAGGCTAAGGTTTTAATATGAAAACCTTACGAAGCATTAGAAAGCCCCCTCTAGTTTTCTGCCTCTACAACCTTTTTTTAAGAGGAGCTTAATGGGCCTTTAAATAGAATCTCCTATTAGGTTGCACAAACCCATAAACAATAGCCACTTAGAATAAAACATTGTAAGCTATATCAGAAATTGTGTCATCTTGATAGATCAGGAGGCATTAAGCCTGGTATCAAGCTTCATTAAGCCTCAATAAATCAACAGATATCGAGAAAGTATTGGGACCTGTAGATTTAGCTTTCCTTAAACAGTTTCTTGAATAGTTTTGTGTCTTCAATAATACCACTTGTAAAAGTACTTCATGATGTTATTGTACACACTAGAACTCAGACCCAAATACAAGTGTGTTTTCTCATAGGATTTATTAATTACATTAAAATATGAACCTTACACAATCTAATATTTATATGAATATGAGATGAGATAAACATCACTCTTTAAATATTGCATAATTTTCCCTTAATAATATATGCTACCAATCAAATTATAGTGGAAATGCTAATGTGGCCCAATACCTATTTGGTAATTTACATTGATTAGAAGAAGGAAATTATTCACGAGGATCAAACAAAAGTAAATTTTATATGCAATAAGAATATTAAATATTACATAATTGCAAATTCAGTCAAACAATAAGTTTATTTTCACATTTCAGTATATCACTCAAATAGTTATGTAACTTTTAATCATTTACTTTTCCAGATTTTTTTTCCTGTTACTATTACTTATAGATAATGATTCTCCCAATGTTAATGATATCATATTTTATATATCACAAAATGAGTATTTCATATTAACCATATATAAAATCTGTTCGAGTTATGTCAGAATATAAAACTAGTGTACCATACATTGCGCGAGACATCTATTAGTATTATAAATAGCTAAAATATAAATAATGGTCCAATATATATATATATATATATATATATTTTTTATCATTCAAATATATAGTTGATCGTCTAATCTGACATCACATGAGGGATGAGGCATTTACAATGTACTGTCAAGTCTGTTCACAAGTTAGCTTGGTACATAATTTGAAATGGGTCGATTAGCAAAGGAGGAATATCCTAAAGTTGCAACCCCCTGAACATGGTGAAGCAAAAACAAATGTTGATGAGAGTTGGAGTAGTTGATGTCGTTAATGGAACAAATTAAGTAGTTACGCGCTAGTCGCTACACTCTCATATAGCCATAGTTAACGATATTAATACATGGAAGAAGGATGCAAATACAAACTTTATGGCTTTTTTTTTTTTTTTTGGTCCTATTTTATATTTGAAATCACCTTCTATTTTAAAAAGTGATAAATTTCTGTAATTAATAAAGTAGAAAGTTGAACCCAAAAGGTAGGGCAAAGAATTTGTTTTCAAATAATGCTGAGGCAAAAGTTCCAATTTGGACATCATAGTAGAAAAACACATTTATGCGTATATATTTAATGTGATGACTTTTTTTATATTCAATTGATAATCCATATTTTCACTTATTAATTGTTGAGGAGATAAAAGTAACATAATATATTTTTTCCACTCTATACTAAATATAATGATGGAAGCGTTGTATCTAATTTTGCAAAACTCTAATTGCGTCACCTAATCATTAGTCACATCATCATCATTTTGTTTATCAAATTTTTAAAAAAAACAATATTAAATATAAAGAAATAGTAAAATATTAACTTTACAAATTCAATTAATTAATTTTAGAAAATAGTCATTTACTAATTTTACAAATCCAACGATAAACAACTTTACATTCCATTAATTTAGTATACTTAACAAGTCTCCTTCCTATTTTTTACTCTTCTTCTCCCATATTACTCCTCCCCCAACTATTCTTCTCCATTTTTTGCTCTTCCTCTTTCCATTATTAATCCACCATCTTACCATTAGTTTCCTTTAACCCCTCTTTTCCCCTTTTTTGAATGTTCTACTCTCCATCTTCTTTTCTATAAATTTCCTGTTACTTTTTTCTTTTTCTTTTTCTTTTTTTTTTTTTTTTTTTTTTTTTTTTTTTGCATATTTATCCATATAAGTAGCCCATAAAAATGTAATTACTCTCTCTCTCTCTAGATTTTTTTCTTTGTTGCCGCTTTACTTTAGATTGATGGGTTTTTCTATTTTTGACAACTATAGTTTAGAATGATGTGATTTATATATATATATATATATATATATCTTCATTGAAAATATCAGGATGTGTAAATTGAGCTATTAGGCTTTTGGCTAGATTGATATGTTTTAGTTCTTTTCTATTGTGTGTCTTAATACTCTATCATAGATCCCCTCTCTCTCTATTATAGCTTTGGGTAAGTGAAAATTGTTAATTGTTAAAATATCTAATGCTAAGTGAGAATATTTCTTTTAAAAAAATAATCATAATATATTATCTTTAATAAATTACAAAAAAAAAAAATTATAAATCATACCATATTACAAAATAATTATATATTTTCATGCATCATGTGAATCTAGTATGAATGAAAGTTTCATTGGAATTCTTAATAGCTATGCAGCATATATGAGTTTGACATTTCAAATATGCAGGCAATTAATTGATATGATGTAATTAGTTAATTCGGATGCCAAATCATACTGCAGGGCTAGAAAACTTTAAAACTACAAACTAAGTAATTAGATGGATCTAAAAAGTGAAAAAAAAAAAAAAGAAAAAAAAAAAGAAGAGAAAACAAAATGTGTTGAGTAAAAGAAAGGAAATAACAGAAAGAAAACCGAAAATCCAAATTCCAATTAGTTGCTGATGTAGACAAAAAGCCTTTTGTGCACTAGACAAAACAAAGAAAAGAAAAAATAACTTTGCACATTGTGATATTTTCACTGGATTTCTTTCTACATACAAGCCAGTGAATTGCACCACGCTGGTGACCAAGGCAATTAGCTAGCTAGCTAGTATCAGTAGTATATGGGGTAAATGCATTTTGTCCCCTTGGCGGCGGTGTTTGACGCCGGTTCATTTGCTGATATTGCTCATCGGAAGCTCCCTCGCCATCAAGCGTGCTACCACGCATACTGCCAAGCTCAACCTCAAGGTCATCCTCTTGTGGCTCCGTCCCAAGAAACTGTTGCACCACCAAAACCGAAACAGTGGATGCAAAATCTGATGAAGCTAACAAATCACCTATAGCGCCCAGCTCAGGGCACTCACTCCAATCATTTAGTCCTGCTGTGAGTGGTGAAGTCATTCCTTGTCCTCTCCCAACAATAAACAGGTCATGACTGCTTTCTATTGACCTTATGGCCGCCACGGTATCCTCCCCATTATTCACCACTTTCTCTATATACATGATTGATTCATTGTTGGAAGTATGGATTTGGAACTTCTTTACAAGATCTTCGTCCAGTTTCTTCTCTCTTTCTTGGTTTGCTTTAATTGCTAACGTCTCGTAATGGTTCAGGTTAGTGCTACTGCTAGCGGGCATTACTGCAGTTTCAGATGCTGCATCCCCACCATGAAAGAACCGCAATAATTTATAGCTTATTCCAGTATGTTCGGACTTCCTAATGCTAGTTCCAGAGTTCAGTTGTGCAGGATCAATTGCATCCTCACCAGTAATGAGCCTCAATACTGTAACTCTTACTCCAGGACGTTCGGACATCCTCCATGCATAGAATAATGCTTCTCTATCATCTGGTCCACCAAAGAATAGCACAGCTATGCGGTGAGATACTGAATTTGCAGCCAAGCGTGTGGATCCATTTAGGCCTCTGTCAACAAGAATTCCAACTGAGCAAGGTGCATTTGCAAGTAATTTCTTGTTCACCATTTGATGGGCCGGATTTTTAGCTTCCATGCCTCCATCAACGGTTTGTTGTTTGTGGAAAGGGATGATTATTAGGCCGACTCGTTTGTCTTCCGCTAAATGGCAGATGTCTTCGTGCATGCTAGAGTAAGGGGAAATCGCAGTGAGGGGGTTGACAGACACACAACCAGCACGCTGCTCATAGTTCTCGAATGCATTGATGATATGGTCGGACTGAGCTTGAGTCTGGTTAAGGGCTTGTCGACCTGATTTCCGGGTATTATGGACTATAAGCATGGCAGATGCACGGCCCGTGAGTTCAACCAAGTGGAGCGCATAGATGCATATTGGAGATCTTTTGGTGGGGTGAGAGGCTTCAAGGAGGTTGATGATTGTTGGGACATTTCGAGGGTTGTGAATGCACACAAGTACTCGAAATTCTGCATCTGGTTTTGAACTTTGGATTGTTCGCCTTTTGTATGGTAAAAACCTCCTTGCCGGTGTGTAAATTGTTGTTACAATGGGCATGACTATTCCAGTCATAATTATAGCTGCAACTACCATGAGTGAAAATGATTGAACATCTAACACCTGCAAGTAATTTAATTTTTTTTGTCATCAAATTTGTGCTTGAAATAGCTAGAGAGAAAAAATTTGAATTAAAATCTTCTATTCCCTCCTAGTATTCCACTTTGTATTTCACTAACTGTAGTATATCATGTCATGTGTGGTTTTTTCCATGCCTTTTTTTTTTTTTTTTTTTTTTTTTTTTTGGTTGGTGAAGTACAAAATGAAACACCAAGAATGAAAAAAAAGACATATTCAAAAAGACTAGTACCAGTAGTGGTAACAAGCAATATATAGAGGAGGAGTACCTCTTGGTCCCTTCCAACATTCAGCACAATCAATTCAACAAGGCCCTTTGTGTTCATGAGGAAACCAAGAGTAACGCCTTCACGTACAGTCATCCGGTAAAAGAGTGACACAAGGAGAGTTCCTATAACTTTGCCAGCACATGAAAGAAAAATGACTAGGATAAGATATCCCCAGGTGCTGGGATCCCTGATAGTGCGTACATCAGTCTTCAGCCCGCTAATGGCAAAGAAGAGAGGGAGCAGAAGCCCCGAAACAAAGTCCTCAAGCTTTTCTATGAGAGTAACTCCAACTGGTCCATTTGGAATTACAAGACCAAATACAAAAGCTCCAAACACAGAATGTGTTCCAATGGCATCTGTGATAAAGCCCGCGATCATTACCCCAGTGAGAATGACACATAAATGGAACTCACTGATGGTCTCTCCGTCTGGGGTTTTCTGGATCATCCATGAGATTGCTGGACGGACAGCAAAAATGCAAAAGACAACAAATAATATGCTTGACAGTATCACCCAGAGGGTAGCTAAAGAAGAACTTTCATTATCAGACAGGGCAATAGCAAAAGCTAATAGAATCCAAGCACACATGTCATTGACAAGAGCTGATGATAAAGCAATCTTGCCAATCTCCGAATTTATGAGTTTAAGCTCTGCAAGGATTCGAGCAAGCACAGGGAATGCAGTGACAGAGACGGCAAGACTGAAGAATAGGATGTAAGTCCCCAGTGTCATGGCACCATCTGATTTGTAAAGAAAGAAGGCGAAGACGGTACCGACCACGAAGGGTAAGACCATTCCAGAAACTGCAATAGCCAACGACTTTTTTCCAGTTCGCCTGATTACTGTAATGTCCATCTCTACTCCAACCAGGAAGAGGAAGTAAAGGAGACCCATATTTGCCAATGTCTCAACCACCATCACACTTCTTAGAGGAAACATTGTTTTGGCAAAGGTTCCGCTCCTTCCAAGCACTGATGGACCCAATATCACTCCACCCTGTATATGTTGTTGTACACATCGAATCAATGTTACAAGAATAATACTACGAGCTTCAAGGAAATATCATCATAAAATTACTATGTGATATATGTCGTACATATCCTTTGCCATAAATCGTTGAACTAGAACTTGAAAATATACCATATACATGGGAGAACTCTTTATGTCACGTTTTTAAGTCTGAAATCATGACTTCAATTATTTTGGACAACAATGTATGCAACAACAATGCCCTATTGCACAATGACCAATATAATATACTAAGAATAAACAAGAGTAAGCCTCGGCCCATATCTAATTTAATAATTTTGGAGAAAGAACCCAACAAAGGAATAAAGGAGATAAAGATGGGTCATCCCAATTGCAAATGGCTGTCCAACGAGCTACATTGTGTCACAAAAAAATTACATTTCTAGTAATAAAAATGGAGTCCCAACAAGAGAGGGACCGTAATGCCTCTTTGAAATCAGAGAAGAAAGGAGCTAGAAGCCAAGGCTAAAAAGTTGCTTGGAATGCCTTTTTCACCGCCAATTTTTCAACAATTATGATCATGCAGATGAAATATTGTAACTATGTACTAGGATCGTGGACCAAGGTGCTCATCTAAAGGGGTTTTTATGTTGATTATATGGTCCTAATCATTAAAGTGAAATTGTGCTTATTAAAAAGTTCATACGTATGTTATTAAATGGTAAAAGAAAAATTGTAGGAAAATGCAAGAGATACAAACTTTTTTGCAAAAAATTTTATAAATTGTTAATGTGATGAATGATTATTAGTAAATAAAAATGATGTTATTTGTAGACCTAGATAAGAACAAGTAAGAAGTTGACTACAACAACAATTTGTAAAAATGTTGTTACATATTTTGTGGCCATAATATTATTCCCAACTGCATGCTGAAACTTGAAACTTTATACATGACAATCAATGTAGGGAAATTGAGTAGTACAGGTAATAATTAAGAGATAAACGTACCAAAACTTCAGAGATAACACGAGGTTGGCGAAGGGGTTTGAGGAGGAAAAACAGAACACGAGTAGTAACAACTACCATTGTCAATTGCAAAATGAAGAGAGGGAGAGAATAATCTAAAGGGTTATCGCCTTGCCATATACCATTTGTTGTTATCATGCTCGGCGCATAGCATACCATTGTGCTGTTTGTTTCGTTCAATGGTCGCTGCAATTCTGCCATTTCTTTACACTGCTTTAGTCTCCAATGCCGCAGCCAAAACCACCTCCTCTTATGGCCAAGCCGCCTACGAACACCTTTGGGGAAAAAGGAAAAAAAAAAAAAAGCGTGTTACTTCACAACTGGTGCTTCTACTTTTATCATCATGTATATCATTATCACGTAGAAAAAATAGGCTGTTGCTTTCTTAGGAGTCAAAAAAGAGATGGATAACAGTAGCATGTAAGAGAAAGTTCAGGGTGGTTTTGGTGGTTGCCCGTCCCATTTGGGGGCACAATTTTCTTTAGCCAACGTTGACAGAAGGTCACTATATTCTAGATAAATAAAGTCGAAACATAACATTTTATACAACTGTTGCAACAATTCGCCACATGGTGAGTTGTGAGTAGTAAAGAAAAAATGATGGGTCCAAATCTTCATCACTCACAACTCACTACATGACGAGTTTTAGCAAAAATTGCGTAAAATATTGTAGTAATAACATTGCTCAGATAAATATAATCTGAGGTATCAATTAAAAAAAAATGGCATATATTTTATTTTAATTTAATTTAACAATTTGGATTGTACTTAAATACACAAGCAATTAGCAAAGATCAATGAGAGTATAACAAATTTAAACCCTGGTTTTAGGGGGACTCTTCTTTGGTCAACAATTCACAAAAAGGACTCTATTTTTAAAGAAATATCACCGGTTGCATCCAATAAAAAAATTGCAAGTATTCTAATTTAATTTAGTGATTTTGATCATACTTAGCTCTGTTTGTTTTAAAAGTAAAATATTTTCAAGTGTTTGGTGTGATATGTAAAATTTTTCAAGCAAACTACTAAAACTGGAGCTAGAGGTTCAATGATCGGATCGTCAAAACAATGTTTCTAAAGATCAGACTACCAACAAATACAACCAAAACTACAACTCTAGCCACTTGGCTGTAGCCAGAATGATGTTTCTGTTGACCGGCCCACTAATACCGGCAACCTACCCACCAGATAAGAGGAGAGGTAGCTACTATGTGTTTTTTAAAAAAAATTACCAAATTTTTAAAGGTAAAATATTTTACAACATTTTATAAAGGATTTTACGATTAACATAAAATATTTGACAAGTTTAACTACATTTTTACATGCAAACAAACACCTTAAAATAGGAAAACATTTTGCAAAAATTATTTTTTACTTCAAAATAAATAGAGCATTAAAACACACCTTTACGCACATAAAGAATAACTTCAATGGATAAAACTTAGGTACGGTACCTTAGGTGTTGTTCCTTAGGTTCTCCTCTTAAAATTTAATCATGTGGCTACTTAACTAAAAAATAAACTTCCATCCCATAAGAAAAAACTCATATGGCAAAATCTTAAAAGGGGAACCTAAGGAACAGCACCTAAGTACTGTACCTAAGCTTTGCTCAACTTCAATAGTGGATCTATATTAGAACCAATAAGAACTTAACACCATCATTTATATATTCATCTAATTGTTATAATACTAATTACATTACAACCTTATGTGTCTTAGCTTTCATAGGAACTATCCTAGGCATCCTAATTCACCGTATACAATTTATTACATAATTTTTCATGTGTGAACACATAATTCGTTATAGTGGCAATTTTAGCAAATTTTCACATAAAATCATAAAATAATTACAAATGGTCTTATTTTCATGTTGGAATATTTTATACATATTGTTAGGACATATGTGTTTCACTTGTTTAGAACATATGTCATTATTTTATGTAATTAGCTAATCTCTTGACAAAACGCACTTTACTTGTAATTAGGTAGTTCTAGGTGTTTTTAATACTTCAAGAAACAAGGTTTCAAGATCAAGTGTTGAAGTCATCAAGTTTGTCCAAGAAACAAGTTGAGAAGTGCAAATTCATTAAAGCTCGATAGCTGAATCTATCGAGCTTTAGTAAGCTGTTCAACCCCGTGTGCTCGATACATTCTAGACAGCTCCTCGACACCTCCTATCTGTCGAGGTTTATGAAATTCAGAATTCTGATATGATTTTCATGGAATCCGTGAATGTGTCTTTGGGCTTTCTTTTCTCCTAACCCTAGACATATAAAAGGATTGTTTTAAGGGTCATCAAAGAGTACACAAGTTGCACAAGTTTTGAGAGAAGTTTGCTCAAGCAAATTGTGATCGGAGACAAAGTTTTACCCTAGTTCATCATAGAGTTTTGTGACCAACTATCTTCTTGATATTCATCATTAGGATGAATTGAAGAACTTTGCAGCCAACAATTTTCTCTAGTTGGTGATTGAAGTCATGTACTAGAATCCACGCATTGATTAGTCACGTACTTAGGAGCCGTGCATCAAAAGGGGAAATTATCACTATAGAACAAGTCTAATTGGATATTGGGGTAAGGGTTCAACTGTAGGTTCGTATAAGGTATTTGAATTCCTTTACTTGTAACCGCTTGTTATGATAATAGTGAAATTTCGGGAGTGATAACCTGAAAATCACCCGGTGAGATTTTTGCAGTTAGATTTTCTCCATTCGTAAACAAATCACCTTGTTATTTATTTTCTGCTACATAATTAGTTTATTGGTGATTTTTTTGTGCTACCACGTGTTTGCATGTTAATTAACTTAATTAATTCACTTGACTAAATTAATTGGTTAATTTATCACAAGGGGTCAATTCGTTTTTTGGCCTATCAAGTGGTATTAGAGCAGGCACACTCTGATTAGGTTTAATCTTTGCTGTGTTGATGCATTGACCCCTATTTGTCATAGATAGAGGACAGTCGTTAATTATATCTCCTTTATTTAATGGCACTAACTATGCATACTAGAAAGTACACGCATGAGAGTTTTCTTGTAATCTTTAGATGAGAAGGTGTGGTAAGCTGTAGAGATTAGTTGGACTAAGCCAAAGAAAGCACCAACCGATTAGGATGAAGCAAAGATCAAGGCGGCAAACTTTAACAGCAAGGCATTAAATGCTTTAGTTAGTGCAGTCATCAATGAGGAGTTTAAGAAGATATCCTCCACTGAAACTACTAAGGAAGCATGGACCATCCTCCAAATAACCTATGAGGGTATAAAGGCTGTGAAGGATTCAAAGATTCAGAGGCTCACTACATGCTTTGAAGAGATAAAAATGGATGAGGATGAGTCATTCGATGAGTTCTATGCCAAGCTCAATGACATAGTGAACTCAGCCTTCAATCTTAGGGAAAACATTCCTAAACCCAAGAATGTGAGAAAGTGCTTAGATCTCTACCCGAGAGATTCCATGCCAAGATTGCAGCGATAGAGGAATCAAAAGATATTGACAAGATTCCTTTGGCAAAGCTAGTTGGTAATCTGCAAACTTACAAGCTAGGGTTATCAAGGATTGGCAAGTCGAGTAAAGGCAAGTGAATGGCTTTGAAGGTCAAGAGCAGTGACATTGATGAGCCTTCAAATGATGAGGATTCTAAGATGAAGTCCTACATTACAAGGTAGTTCAGGAAGTTTATAAAAAATGCTAACGGGAAGGGCTTCGACAAGGACCGTAGGCAATCCAGTTTTTCTCAGTTCAAGAGCCAAGACAAAGGGAAGAAGGATGCAAGGGATGGTGGTCAGTATATTATTCTCGCAGGACTTAAGTGCTTTGGGTGTCATGGTTTTAGACACATGAAACAGGAGTGTCCTACATATCTCAAAAGCATTGGGAAAAGCAAGGCACTTGCTACTTCATTGAGTGACACTAAGCCTGAGGATGATTCTGACAATGAGGATGACGAAATCTTGAATGTGTACACTGCTACAGTCAATCCTTCTGAAGGGATTGTTGAAGATGTGGACGAAGAAGAAGAATTGGTGGATTCTAAGTATGAAAAGATGGATGATTAAGATGATATCTATACAGCGTATGAGAAACTGTACAAGCTTTTTGAGAAACATGAGAAATTGTATAGACTGGCCACTAAGAAACTCAATGATGTGGAACTTGATCGTGAAGAGTTGTCCACAAACTTTGATGAGGCTAATCAGACTATTGGAGCACTAAGATTTAAGAACAATTTCTTAACTAAGAAGACCAAGAAGCTTGAAGCAGAGCTATTTCAAATTAGAGCTCAATTGGAGAGGACTTCAAGTGCAAAACTTAATGAGATGCTTAGCATTCAGAAATCTGCTACGGATTGAACAGGTTTAGGGTATGGTCTTTCTTCTTCTAATATTGCTTCTACTAGTGTCACTATTTTTGTTCCTCCTGCTAATAATGATGAAATTAAGAAAAATGATGTTAAAACTAAATTAACTAGTAACAACTTAGACAAAGGTAAATCTATTTTAGGAGCACCCCCTAAGCAATATAAGAAAGATGTTAAAAACCTTAGGGTTAAGAAGGCTAACTCTCAAAAGCCTAAATAGAAGAAGCAGCATCTCTGTCATCATTGTGGAGCTACCGGTCATACTCGACCAAATTGCTATAAGTGGTTAGTCACTCAACAGAGCAATTGCACAATAGCATCTAGAAGCCAAAATCAGCTTCAATCCTCTCTTGCACCTCTTGGAAATCTTCTCAAAGCCTTTATGTTCCTTTCGAACTTGAACGGTTTCAATTCTTCCCCCTCACCACTGATTCAAAGGTTTAATCAACGAAAATATTCTTCCAAAGTGTGGAAGGAAAAAGGCTCCAAGTGATTCTATCACTTTCTTCTCTTTCTTTGTGTTTTTGCTTGTTCCATTACTTGTGTGTTTTGCTTTATTGTTCTGAGTCAGTCTAGTTTTATGCTTTGCTTAACATGTTTTTGTTTGTTTATTTTCAATTTTGCTTGTTTTTTGTTTTTCATATAAAAATAAATTAAAAAATTAAAACAAAAACAAAAACCAAAAAAAAAAAAAAAAAAAAACAAACAAACAAACAAACAAAAGCAAAAACAGTGTGTGTTTTGTGTACATTGGTACTGTGTACCTTGGATGGCCATTGAAACAAAATTTTCTAAACTTTGTATCTCTTGTAGCTTAGATGAGCATCTATATGCATAACTAAGCAAGTGAGCTTTATGACTCTTGTTTGTGATGAGTAAAATTAATTTATCTCTTGTACTTAACACTCGTATCACTCTTTTTAACGAGAAGAACTAGAAAATCCTAAGAGAAAGGCATAAATAACCATCTTATCATTGTTATTTGTCAATCATGAATGACATCTGTATGCTTTAGCATAGTAAAAGTGTGATGTCAATGACATTTATGTACTTCGGCATAGCAAATTGAAATGTTAATTATCATTGGGTATTTCTTTTCTTTCTTTTATATGCCCATGCATGATATGCTAAATTAAAAAGAAAAAATGCAAAGAAAACAAAAAGCAAAAAGATCAAAAATGCTTTTAAATATAATTGCAAGCATATATTCTAAGAGATGTGGGAGTTATAAGATGTACCTCGAAGGTGATAGTCTCCATCAAACAGTTATGATTGTGAGTGAGTTAAAGTGATTTTCTCATATCTCAAATCATCATAACATGTATACACTTGTGCAATCTTGCGATGTTTTTCATACACAACATGCAATATTCTTTGCTACTTTTAATACATGTGCAAGTACAATGTGATTTGGCCATCACAAGATTTTACATGTGTTAATATATGCTCATTAAACTGTCTTGACTTATTTTTGAAATATAAAATTGGTTAGACTTGTTTTGTGTGTGTGTGTGTGTGTGTGTGTGTTTTTGGGATCCATGTGCCTAAAATTTTGTTGAGAGATGAATTTGAGAGCTTATTATGTTGTTTGGATCATTGATTGAATTGCATGTTGGATTGCATTCATGACTGTGTTTTTCACTTCTCGAAAAACTGTTTTTAAAAGCTAGCTCGACACCTCCTCAACAACCCCTCGATACCTAGCTATCTGTGGAACTTTTTTTGCTTTTTCTTATCGCAATCTCGACAGCTTCTCGACACATGGTGGATCGATCAAGAATGTTCCTGGCTCCTTGATAGCTTCTCGACTGCTGAGTCAATCGATCGAGCTTTTGTTCTTGGTTCTGGTGGTTTGTTCCTTGACACCTTCTCGACACCTTCATCTATCGACAACCAATTTCTCGACAATTCCCTCGACAGATGGCTCGACACCTCTCGATACCTTCATCTATCAAGATATACTGAGGTTCTATTTAAGCTTCCTCATGTGATTCGATTCTCATTTTCTCGATCTCTCTCGATCTATCTGCACCTATTCACCTCCCAAACCCTCTTTTCTCACTCAAAACCTTCAACCCATATGATTTTCGGCCTTTCTTTGCTTCAAATCACTTGGTATGCTTTCTTATCTCTTCATTCTTCATGCATTTCATGCATTTTGATTTAGGTTTTAGGGTTTTTGAAAAATTTTAGGGTTTTTCAAAATTGATGAGTGTTTGTTGAAATTTTGGGATGGGTTTTCATTTAAATGTGTTTAAAATCTCATGCATTGTATCACATTTGCATTATAATGGTATTATCATGCATTTAGATGTATACAAGTTGATTGTGTGTTGGTAGGATTGGATTGGGCTGACCCCATGATGCAATTTCTTTTACATGTCACATGTTCATGCATTTCTCATGCATACGTACTCGCTTTTCAATATACTTGTTATATATGAATTGCTTTGGGACTTTTCTGATTGTCTCTCTCTTTCTCCCTCTCGTTCTATTTACATTAGTCATGTCTATGGCACCTAAGCATAAATCTGCTCCGTCTCAGAACCCTCTTCATTCCGAGGCATCGTCTTCTGATCCTACTCCTTCTAACATTCAGTTCCATAATAAGGATGCTTGAAAGGCTTTCTCAGAGAACTTTTCTAGACAAGATGTTCATTTGGAACACCAAGTCATTTTGGCAGACTTCGCCGACACTAACCTTCCCACTGTCATTCACAGTCAGGGATGGGAGTCATTGTGTGATGTCCCAGTCACCTGTCCTCTCGTGTTTATTCAGGAGTTTTACTCCAACATGCATAAGATTGATTGTTTAGTACCTCTTTTCTTCACTCACATTCAAGGTACGCACATTCCTGTCACACCGCAACTTGTTGTGGATATGTTTCGGGTTCTTAGGATAGAGTTTCCTAACAATCCTAGTTGTGAGTGTATGAGGACTGTGTCCAAAGATGAGCTCATGGCTGCTTTCTATGAGTGCCCTTCTGATTAGGGTGAGCGTCAGTTTACACCATGTCGGCTTTTTGCTAAAGGTCCTAGATTCTTGATCATGATAATGATTTTTGTACTCCATCCTCTCTCTTATTATAACTCTATTATAGAGCCTCGTGCTCAATTTTTGTTATCTCTTCTTGAGCATCTTACTATAGACTTTCCTTCCTATTTCATTCTTTCTATTATAGATGTTCATTTAGATTCGGCGTCCTATAATAAGCTCATCTTTCCTTTTGCTATCACGAGAATTTTACACCATTTTTCTGTCCCTTTTCCCATGTCTGATCATTTCACTTTTATTTGTACCATAGACTACGCTACTGTAAAATATAGTGAGGCATAGTTTAGGTTGCGACAGGAGTCAGCAGCACCTCCCTCCGGTTTGGCCACTTCATCTCGATCTACTCCATTCACATCCGCCCCTTCCTCTTTCATAGGTGATGTGACTCTTGGTGACATCATGGCACAGTTTTAGCGCATGGATGCTCACCTTGATACACTTTCTACTAAGTTGTATCATGTGAATGTTCGTGTTAGCCGTATTGCTAGGCAGTAAGCGATCTTAGGTGGTTTTGCTTTTGAAACTTCTCCTTCTCCTCCTTCAGTAGCTTTTGATTCTACAACTAAGGATGATGATGATGTTGATGGCGATGACGATGATACTTCTGATGATGATGATGGAGATGCTAGCTCTACCAATGAGATGTCTATTTAACACTCTACTCTTTGTCACTCATGACAAAAAGGGGAAGTAGTTTTGGAATATGAAAGTAGTCATTCTTAGGAGGAGAGTTAGTATAGGACCATTTTGATAGGAGGAGTGTTGATATGAGGGATGTAGTGAGGATTTTATGTTTCTTTTCTTTTCTTTCTTTGATAGATGCATTTGTTCTTGTACATTAGGTCTTGTGACCATTATTGACATACATTGTACTTATCTTCTTTATATGTGGATGTATGTTTTTCTTTCGCCTATCCTTACATGTGTTGTTTCTTTTCTTCCTTTATGCTATGCAATCTATTATTTCTATCTTTATGCTATGCAATCTATTATTTCTATTTCACACTAAGATACCTTGATGAGTTTTGTTTAAAATGTTTCAGAAATACAGGTTGTCAAAGTCTACTTGCCATAAACTCTCTTCTTGTAAAGTTTTTCAAGAGTTTGTGTTAGGATAGATTTTATTGTATTCAACAAGTGAATATGACTTACATGATTTATGACTTCTCTCATATGTTCATTTGTTTGCTGTGGTTTTGTCACGGATTTCCAAAAGGGGAGATTGTTAGGACATATGTGTTTCACTCGTTTAGAACATATGTTATTGTTTTATGTAATTGGCTAATTCTTTGATAAAACGCACTTTACTTGTAATTGGGTAGTTCTATGTGTTTTTAATACTTCAAGCAACAAGGTTTCAAGATCAAGTGTTGAAGTCATCATGCCTATCCAAGAAACAAGCTGAGAAGTGCAAATTCATTAAAGCTCTACAGTTGGCTTGACAACTGCATCTATCGAGCTTAAGTAAGCTGTTCAGCCCCATGTGCTTGACAGCTTCTCGACACCTCCTATCTGTCGAAGTTTATGAAATTCAAAATTTTGATCTGATTTTCTTGGAATCCATGAATGTGTCTTTGGGCTTTCTTTTCTCCTAACCCTAGATATATAAAATGATTTTTTTTAAAGGTCATCAAAGAGTACACAAGTTGCACAAGCTTTGAGAGAAGTTTGCTCAAGCAAATTGTGACCGGAAACAAAGTTTTGCCCCAGTTCATCATTCTTGAAGAAGTTGCTATGTATGTGCACCATAGGGTTTTGTGAC
This sequence comes from Quercus variabilis, assembly GCA_030445155.1. NCBI lineage: Eukaryota > Viridiplantae > Streptophyta > Magnoliopsida > Fagales > Fagaceae > Quercus > Quercus variabilis. The sequence goes on along the minus strand of CP129450.1, from coordinate 27,256,169 downwards.
CAAGCATCTTCTTAATCTTCATTGTTGGGATGAACTGAAGAATTTTGCAGTCAACAATTTTCTCTAGTTGGTAATTGAAGTCACGTACTGGGATCCACGCATTGGTTAGTCACGTACTTGGAAACCGTGCATCAAAAGAGAAAATTGTCACTACAGAACAAGTCCAATTAGGTATTGGGGTAAGAGTTCAACTGTAGGTTGGTATAAGGTGCTGGGATTCCTTTACTTATAACCGCTTGTTGTGATAATAGTGAAATTTCAGGAGTGGTGACCTGAAAATCACCCGGTGGAGTTTTTGCCGTTAGGTTTTCCTCATTTGTAAACAAATCACGTGTTATTTATTTTTCACCACATAATTAGTTTATTGATGATTTGTTTGTGCTACCACGCGTTTGCATGTTAATTAACTTAATTATTTCACTTGGCTAAATTAATTGGTTAATTTATCACAAGGGGTCAATTCGTTTTTGGGCCTATCACATATACTATACATGTTAGACATTAGTTTCAAAACCTTTCTGTAGACATCATATGACCTTGAAATAACAAACCTATTTAATAAAGCTCATCTTCAATCTAATACACATCCGAACAAGGTGTCCACTTAAATCTTACACACAAAGCCATGTACTTTAGAAACCTTTTTTATCCACATGCAATTTCACATACATACTTCAATCCATAGCAAAAATTCATTACATTACTGGCTTGTACATGTGATTTCTCATACCCTTAAGCCAAAACTAGCATTTACCCAAACTTCACATGTTCTATTGAATAAAGACTTTGATTTTTCCTTACCCTAGGCTAGTTTCTTAGAGGAATGGAGCTAGAATCACTTTAGCTTAAGTCTTTGAGGAGAACTTTAAGAAGAAATAGACATTTTCACCCCTTTAGAGTTGCTGGAACCGTAAGTTGAGGAGGGAGAGAGCTCAAGAGTGCTCTAGGCTTTTCTGAGAGAAAATAAGAAGAAATGCATGGTCGGCTAGTAGGGGTATGAGGGCTAGGTGGGCTCTATGGAAAGGAGAACAAGTGTCCTCTCAAGAATTGGGCCAATTCTTATGCTTATTGGTCCATAAGTGCAGAAAGTTACTAAATTTTCCTTCTCTTAAGTACCTAATTACAAAACATATATATGTAGTAACTTAACCACTTAATATAGTAGCATATATTGTTTCGTGCGTACTTAGTATATATAAATAAATATCTTCTATCTATTGTTCTCAGCAAAGTGAGTGGCCCTCCTCTCTCTCTTTGTTGTAGCATAAGGTTTCCCTTCTCCCACTGAGAAGGAAGGCACATCCCCTATAGTAACTCAGTTACCAGTAGGGCTTGGGTCTGAGGTACTGGTAGTTTGCAAGATGGATGATCTTGCACAAAGTTGGAAAAAGCTGTCATTGTTTGAGGAGAAAGATAGGAATGTGGACTTAACGAGTAACAAGAAGGTGGGTAAATGGGTTTTGGCAGCGAAGTTTCTTACTCGAGGAATAGTGAACATCAAAGCCGTGGCTCGGATGTTTTTTCCATTGTGGAGAACAAGAAGAGAGTTTGAAGTGAGTGATGCTAGAAACAACATAGTTTTGTTTGATTTTATGCTTGAAGCAGATGTGGAGAAAGTCTTAATGGGAGAACCATGGTCATTTGACAGACATTTGGTTGTGTTGGAGCGCTATGATGGCTCTATCCCAGTTGATGAGTTGAGGTTTGCTATAACTTCATTCTGGGTTCAAATCCATGACCTACCATTCTCTTACTTGAATGTAGAAACTGCCCTTAGTCTTGGTAAATCTCTAGGTATTGTTTCAAAACCTAAAAATAAAAACGAGATGAGAGGTCATAAATTCATGCGAGTGGGGGTGGCCGTGGATGTTATGAGATCACTAAGTAGAGGGGGGCATGTCACGTGGGACCAATCATCGGAGGGCTGGATTTCGTTCAAGTATGAACACCTACCGAATATTTGTTACTTGTGTGGTCATTTAGCTCATGATGACAAGGATTTCATGGTTTGGCTTCAAAGTAAAGGTTTGCTAGCTATGGAGGATCAACAAGATGGAGCTTGAATAAGGGCAAACCAGCATAATCCATCAAAAAATGTAACAATCACAGTGCCTAGTTTCGAAAGGTCATGCTCAGGTAGTCACGTCAACATGAGAGCTAGTGTTTTAGGTCTAGTGACGATGGTGGCAAACTCAACGGAGGAGGGGGCTATGGCTCATCAATGGCAACTAGTTAAGTAGGAAGGATATAGATTGGAGGGGGGAACTAACTCGATAAAGGAGCTGTTACCAACGCCAGTGACCTCAAAGAATATTTTTCAAAATCAATCCATGCCATAATTTGAAGAGATTATCCAGGGAGTTGATGAGGCAATCACGAAAAATCTTGGTGTTTTAAATTCAAATGAGGAGTTCCCTAACTCGATGGGAAATCTGGAGGGAGATGTAATTGATAAGGTGATCCCGTATAAGAAGGTTGTTTCGAAAGAGAAGGATAAAGATGGAAGGATAATGGGATTAAATAACATGAATCCGAGTAAGTTTAGTACGCCCGGTTTAGAGGGTAGTTTTACTATAAGAGTTGCCACAAGGAAAGAGGGCAGTAAAAGTAGAGGTAGAAATAAAGGGAAGGTAAAAGCTGGTACCAAAAAAAAAAAAAGGTGGAACGTGGACTAGATTAATAGATAGGTCTATGCATTCGATGATCATGGAACAATCTAATGTAGATTGTGGGCCAAAGAGAAAGTGTGAAGTCTTACAGAATGCGAAGGGGAACAATGAGGAACAATCTAAAAGGTTCAAGCTTGAGGAGGAAACAAAGAAACTTAGTCATCTATTGGCTACACACCTGGAAGCGATGGAGGTTGCTATGCAACCCCACCAGGAGCAATGAGTCTATTAAGTTGGAACTGTGGGGGGTTTGGGAACCTCCAAACAGTCAAAACCTTAGAAAATGTGATAACACAAGAAGAGCCCATAATTGTCTTCCTAATGGAGACAAAATCAGATTTGGAAGTGATTATGAAGGTTCATGATAAATGTAACTTCAAGAATGGCTTGATGGTTCCAAGTAGAGGTAAAAGTGGGGGGCTTAGCATTGTGTTGGAAGGAAGGAACTAAAGTGGACATGCAGACTTATTCTCAAACTCACATTGATGCCCTGGTGGATGGGGGCCCTGAAATTGGCTGGTGGCATTTGACTGGTTTCTACGGTGATCCTAATACAGCAAATAGAGCAGAATCATGGGCAAAGCTTAAACACTTGCATGGTACATCTACTCTCCCTTGGCTAGTGATTGGCAACTTCAATGAGATCATGGGGTTATCTAAAAAGGAAAGAGGTAGCTTTTGGCCTAGACCACAGATGGAGAGGTTTATAGAGTATGTAAATTGGTGTGGACTTAAAGCCATCAGATTTGTGGGGCCAAAATTTACTTGGATATATCAGAGGGAAAATTTTCAGGGGCAAAACTAGTTCATCTAACATCAGTGGCATCTAATTATTCCCCAATCTCTCTCCGGTTAATACCGACAAATAAAAGGAATACAGGCTAGGTATTTCACTTTAAATCTATGTGGTTGAAAGATCCAAGATGTGAGGATGTGGTGCACAATGCGTGGCAAGTCGATGTAGCAACAAGTCAAGAAGATGTATTCAACAACTATTTAAAGGTTTGTCGTTCACATTTGGAGGCTTGGAACAAGATTGAGTTTGGCCATGTAGGAAGAAAGATAGCTGAGTTACAGAAGCCCTTGGAGTGGTTGGAGCTTTAACTTGCATCCCCAACAATGATCAGGGATATGAAGAATACAAGGCTTGAATTAAATAAGTGGCTAGAGAAAGAGGATGCTATGTGGTTGCAAAGGTCTCATGTTGATTGGTTTTAATCCGGGGATTAGACCACTAAATTTTTCCATGCTAAGGCATTAGCTCTGCACAACAAAAATCTTATTGAAGGCTTGCTTGACTCTAATGATGTATGGCAGGAAGAGGATATTAAAGTTGAAGAAATTGTGGTGGATTACTATCAAAATCTCTTTACCTTTGGTAACCCAGTGGATTTTGATGAGATCATTCAAGTGGTCCAACCAAAAGTCACTCCATAAATGAACTTGGCATTGACCAAGGATTTCACAGCCAGTGAAGTTAGAATGGCCATGAAGCAGATGTACTTGTTGAAGGCACTAGGTCCAGATGGCATGCCCCTCATATTCTTCTTGCATTTTTGGTCAACGATGGGAGATGTGGTAACCAAAACAATCCTTGACTTCCTAAATTCAAGTATATCCCCTCCAAATTTTCACGACACCCATATTGTGCTTATTCCAAAATGTAAAGAGCCAAAAAGAATTATGGATTATAGGCCTATTAGTTTATGCAATGTAGTCTATAAGATTGCTTCTAAGTCAATTGCTAATAGGTTAAAAAGTTCTTACCCTCTATTATTAATGACACCTAAAGTGCCTTTGTGCACGGCAGGTTAATTACTGATAATGTTCTTGTAGCTTTTGAAGTTATGCATCATATTAGGCAGAAAAAAGTGGGGAGAACAAGTGAGATGGCTCTGAAATTAGATATGAGCAAGTCATATGACAGGGTTGTATGGGCTTGCCTAGAGAAGATTATGGAGAAATTGGGTTTTTGAGGCCAAATGGAGGGAGTTGATGATGAAATGTGTCAATTTTGTTACCTAATCTATGAGAATAAATGGGAAGCCAAAGGGACATATTGTGCCAAGTAGAGGATTACACCAAGGAGACCTCTTGTCTCCCTATCTCTTCCTGATATATGCTAAAGGCCTCTCTGCTATAGCCAAGGGACTGATGGGTGGAGTAGGGGTGCCGTACTAGCCCCAAATTATCTCATCTTTTCTTTGTGGATGATAACATAATTTTCTACAAAGCTACTATTGAGGAGCGCAATGCCTTGTAGTGAGTTTTGCTAGTTTATGAAAAGGCTTCGAGGCAGCAGCTAAACCGAACAAAAACTTCTCTATTCTTTAGTAACAGTACCTCAATAGATATCAAAGAGGAGATTAAACTAGATTTGGTGCTCAGGTGATTAAACAGTATGAAAATTATTTGGGGTTACCTTCATTGGTAGGGCGGAGGAAACAGAATACCTTCAATGATATTAAAGAGAAGTTGGGCAAGAAATTAGCTAGATGGAAAGAGAAACTATTATCCAAAGTTGGCAAGGAGATCTTAATTAAGGCCGTGGCACAAGCAATCCCGACCTATACTATGAGCTGCTTTAAAATTCCCAACTCCCTATGTGAGAAATTGACTGGAATGATTAAGAATTTTGGGTAGGGCCAAAGAAGAGAAGAGAAGAAAATGGCATGGCTTAGCTGGGACAAACTTTATGAACCAAAGGTAAAGGGTGGCATGGGATTTAAATAGCTGAAACAATTCAATTTGGCCTTATTGGCAAAGCAAGGCAGGCGACTCCAAATGCAATAAGATTCACTAGCATACAGTGTTCTAAAAGCAAAGTATTTCCTAAGGTGTGAATATATACAAGCACCTTTGGGAAACAGTCCATCATTCACCTAGCAGAGTATATGGGCAACATAAAGTTAGTGAAATTTGGGTTGAAGTGGAGGATTGGTAATGGTGATAGTGTACGGGTTTGGGGTGACAAGTGGTTGTCGACACCATTAACATATAAAGTGTCATCGCCAAGGTTATTCTTAAGTCCTAATACTTGGGTTGGTAAGCTGATCAACAAAGAGGAGGCTTGCTGGAAGTCTGAGGTAGTTGATAGTCCACTTATGCCCCATGAAGCCATGATAGTTAAAGGTATACTAATCAGTTCACGTCTACCTGAAGATAAGCAGGTTTGGGCTTTAGATCCAAAAGGCTTATTTAGCGTGAAGAGTGCGTATTGGGGAGCAGTAGAGTTGTCTCAGTCTGAATGCAGTGGTAGTTGCTCAGATATCAGTCATGAAAGAAGGTTTTGGAAGCTTCTGTGGAGCCCCCCAATGCCCCATAAACTTTGACACTTTGTATGGAGAGCGTGTCAGGATGTTCTGCCCACAAAGTCTAATCTGATGCTCCGGAAGATCTTACAGGATAGTACGTGCGAGGAATGTGGGTTGATGGCAAAAACTACAGGTCACTTGTTTTGGTCCTATCCAAGGGCTCAAGAAATGTGGGCGTGCTCAGAGCTGGTCATCCCTTTTGAAAGGGACGAATGCCTGTCATTCAAAGATCTAATATGGAGATTGCTTATAGGGGATGCATCTCGGATAGAAGTTGCAGCAAAGGTGATCACCGATTCATGGAGTCTTTGGAACAACCAAAATGAGGTTCGGGTTGGTGGTGCAAGGAAAATAAGGGCTGACCTGATAAAGAGGGCAGTGCAGTATATGGAGGAATTTATTGCAAAAACGGAATTACCTATGAGTATGCCAGTTCCAGAGGCACAATTCCTAGCTTGGGTCCCTCCAACAACACATTATTTCAAGGTCAATGTGGACGGTGCGACTTTTGCGAAGCAGAAGGCTGCTGGGGTCGAGGTAATAATTCAGGATGATCAAGGACAGGTCATAGAAGCGTTAATCAAGAAGATTCAAGTACCTTTAGGGGCGGTTGAGATTGAAGCGAAGGTATTTGAAGCTGGGATGCAGTTCACGAAGGACATAGGCATTCAAGATCTCATTTTGGAAGGAAACTCACTTACCATTTATCATGCACTAGTGGGTTTGTCACTACCTCCAACTTTAGTGGATTCTGTGGTGAAAGGCTTGCAGTCCTTTTGTGGAGAATTTCATCAGATTTCTTTCTCACATGAACCGCATTAAGGAAATAGGCCAGCACACCTTTTAGCTAAACATGCTAAGAGCATTGTTGATTATCCTACTTGGATGGAAGAGAACCCTTGTTTCTTATTAGAACAAGCTCTTTTCCATAATGTACTTTCTTTTATTGCTAATTAATAAAGTTTTAGGCTTCTCATAAAAAATAAAAATAAAAAGTATATATAAATATCGTGCACATCAATCAAAACTTAGCTTTTGGTTTAATTTAATGTATGATCACTAGTTACTTTGCTTATATAAATAAGAAACAATCTTAGTTTAATGATTCGTGCTAATTACAATTTTAACCCTCCATTACGAACCTTAGGGCCTCCTCTAGTTTAATTTAAAAGATCTTAATTGGTGCGGGGCACCACACTCCATGTCCATGTGACCGTTGAAGTTCAAAAAATAAAAATGTAAATCAACTAAGCAAGGACAACCATCCTCAGATACTAGTCAACATCGGTGATGCCTTACCATATCTTGGGAACGCATATCTCTCGCCCAAAAGCGGTTGGAGGCTTAGGAATTGTCTCCACTCGACTATGGGAAAATCAAGCGTGGTGAGTATGGGCTAAAGTACTTCTTCAAGCTAAATATTTTCACCTCTCAAGCTTCCTTAACTGTGAATCTTCTAGAAACACATCACTCACTTGGAAAGCTATTATGTGCTTAATGGTTTGCAGTGGATCGTAGGAAATGGTAGTCAGATTTAAGTATGGAATGATGGTTACCTACTGGACCTCTTCGGACCACTACCAGAGACTGAATTTCTCGAACCATAGACTCTTCTATTTTTCAGGAGGGTGTAGGTGAAACTTAGAAGAACTTCCCATGACAATCCCATGCATGTGATATTAAGGAAACTATTTTAGGCCTTCCTATTGCCTTAATTTCTTCTCCACAAGATCATTTAATTAATTTGACCTTCCAACATGGGTTCACCGTTACTGTGAATTAGAAAGTCATTCATTTTTTTTATACTAGTGTGCAACTCCATGCATATATACGGGTATAATTAAAAATAATCACAATTATTCGGTTCATATTATAAGAGTACATATTTTTATAGAAGATGTTTAAAATTATATGTGCTATCAGCTTACATTAAAAATGATAAACTTTGGAAATAAGCCATAACTATAATTTCTTTTTTAAACGTGAAGGGAAAAAAAAATCTTAAATTTTAAGAGTTCTCTTTTTTAATCCAAAATAAAATTTGTTATTTGGCATTTATGATCCTATTTCTAAAAAAAGTTATCCTTAATTAATGATAGTATTTTTGAACTTAGATAGACTCGTGGCAAAAAATCAGACTCTAATTGAAATTCAATTTAGAATCTAATTAGATTTAAACTCTTCAATTTTTACACTCAATAATTCACTTTATACAAAATTAAAAATTAAATAGAATACGTGGCGGAAAAATAAGAATCCAATTAAAATCTAATTGGATTTTCTCCATGACTATTATATATATATATATATATATAAAAGACATTGTTGTAAATCCTAGCTCTTTGAACTGGATATGAAGATTCCATGTGGACATAAAATCCACATTTTCATACGGAAATGCTACCAAGATCGACTACTGTAAAACTACAAATGTAAATTGATTTGTATTTTCAGCCTAAACATAATACGCGCGGTTGAAGGCTGCGTGTTTACTATATATGATGAATATACAAATTACAAAGAGTTTGAATACAAAAAAATTCTATCTTAACAGCCTTATCCTTATTACTTATCAGCAACTGCTAAACCGTGTTGTGCAGTTGTTACATTATCACAATTACTTGAATTTTGTAATGTTGGTGAATGAGAGGAGAATTTGCTCTTATCCTTAAAAAAACTACCTACCAGCTCACAACCAAAATGGGATCGAATTTTTTGTCCACGTTGAAACAACTCTTCACGACCTCAGAGATTTTGGATTTCCTGACCTGGACAATGAACAATATCCGATCCTTTTTCCAACTCAGGCCTCTAGAGTCTAGATGATATATGGCTGAGAACAAATCTTAGCGTGAATTAATTTGCTTCTAGAATCTCCTCTGCTTCCATTCCTTGGGATATAATGATTATTTATGGAACATGGAACCTTTAATTCTCTCTTTAAACCCAAAAAAAAAAAAAAAATTGTGTTCTACTTGGTAAATACATTGTGAAAAATAAATTAGTTAAAATATACTAGCCTTTGAGCATGCATTCACGCGCGTGCTCAAAGGCTCTTCAATTTTTTTGGTAAAGGTTAATAATTTGCATTCATTATAATTTAGAGCATTTATTATAATTTGAGATTACTACATTTTCCAATTACAAAAAAAACCTAGGGGTGTGATGAAAAAATTATTTCACCACACATGATACTCATCACACCCCTAGGTTTTTTTTTTTTTTTTTTTTTATGCTTGAAAAATGTAGTAATCCTAAATTATAATAAATGCTCTAAATTATAATTAATGTAAATTATTAACCTTTACCAAAAAAATTGAAGAGCCTCTGAGCACGTGCGTGAGCGCGTGCTCAATCATTATGCTAAGACACAAATTTTTCACATTAAAAAAAAAGGACAATATTAAATTTCATATAGTAGGATATTTACAAAAAACGTTCATTAACAACTACTTGATAGATTGACTACCACTTCACTCCCCTGAATTCATCCAATGCGTCTGTCATGCAATCTAACAAAATTGTTGATATATCATCCTAAAAAAATACCCAAAAAAAAAAAAAAATAGATAGTAAGGCTTAAATGTAAAAAAAAAAAAAAAAAAAACAACAAACAAAAATAATATATAGGAGGAAGACAAAGCACCACTTAAAACACATACACTAAAATAATTAATCAAACCCAATAACCACAAAAAAAAAAAAAAAAAAAAAAAAAACCATAGACAAATATATATATATATATATATATATATATATATATATCATTCCCACTCTTTAAAAAAATTCATTAATTAGAGAAAATATTAAACAATTATCAAACTGGCCAAATAAAAGAAAAGATTAAAAAAGAAAAGTATGGTCTTATTTTGTACGCAGTATTTTAGTGGGAGTTAAAAGATTATTTTTTTTTCTTTCAAACTCTACATTACATAAAAGAATAAGGTTTTTTGTTTTTGTTTTTTTTTTTTTTTTTTTTCCTCTAAACTCAAAGTTAGCGTTCAACTAAATATTTTGTTAGAAAAAAAAATATCAAAAAGTAATTTGAGTTCAAATAGAAAATTCACTTTTAGAAATATAAGAAAATTCACATTTAAAAATATGAACTCATATTTAAAAATTTTAGTCCAAGTAGAAATCAAATAGAACTCATATTTTATATTCACTTTTTCCATAGAAATCAAAACGTTTTCATGCCAATATGAATTATATGACTTCAAAAGGTGAATATAAGAAGTTATATTTTAACAAAACAATAGGAATATAAGAAAACGTGATGGGAAAATGTTTTTTTTTTTTTAAGATAAGAAAATGATATGGAAAGAATAATGATAACAAAATAAGGAAACCAAATATAGGAAAGCAAATACTAAATGACAATTCATAAAAGCAAACGTAATAGAGAGAATTCAATACGCATGTGGCGTTCTAAATAGAGGTCATAAAAGATACTTACATTTTTGTTGTTGACTACACTTCAAGTCGAAAGTCCAAATAGTTTGTTGGAGATGGCGGACAAAACACACGAAAATCTTGAAAATCAACACCCTAGTGCAAGTTCCTTGAAGTTATACCAAAATCTTGAAGATAAACACCCCATTGCATGTTCCTTGAAGTTTAAATACCAAAATCTTAAAGATAGGCACCCCAATGCACGTTCCTTGAAGAAAAATGTGAAAGAAATTAATGGTGAGGTTGAAATATAAGGGTTATTTTACACAAATATTTGATTTGTTTCTAGAAAATAAGAAGTTGTTCATGAATTAGAAAACCAAAATAGAAAAGACCAAAGTATATTGACATACACATACTGTTGAGCAGGAACAAATTTGAGTAGAGAAAATAGAAAAAATTATAATAATGGTGAAAAGAAGATTAACAAAATTGAGAGAATTGGAGAATTGAAGAAGAAGCAATTTGAGTTTGAAAATCAACATGAGTGTACCGGGAGTGTGGTCCTATTTTGTAGATAGTGTTTTACGTGGGAGTTTTCATTTCGGAAAATTATCCAACCAAATTGTGGTGATACAGTTAGCAATTTTTTTTGATAGATATGGTTAGCAATTTGAAAATCAACAAGAGAATAGTAGTGTCTAAATTTAAGGGATATGGATGAAAAGTTATAGTGATAGTTTTATTGTATGAAAAATAAAGAAGAACTTTTATAATTAAAAAAAAATTGTTTATAAAAACATTAGCCTTTGAGCACGCACATGAGCACGTGCTTATAGGCTTTTCTATTTTTTGGGTAAGAGTTAATTTAGAGAATTTATTATAATTTGTGATTGCTACATTTTCCAATCACAAAAAAAAAATAAAAAAAAATAAATAAATAAACCTAAGGGTGTGATGAAACCCCTAAGTTTTTTTGTGATGGGAAAATGTAGTAATCACAAATTATAATAAATGCTCTAAATTAACCCTTACCCCAAAAATAGAAAAGCCTCTGAGCAAAGGCTAGTTTATTTTACAAAACATGGAATCACTAAGGAGTTGTGTATAATTGAGTGCAAGTTTTAACTTCTTCTCTCACCCAAACTCAACTAACACCAAATTGTGATGCTTTGGCCTTTATGCAATCCACTAAAAAAGTTACCCTGCATTTATAAAAAAACAAAAATTATATGAGTTAGGTTATTTTCTTTTTGGTGGACATTGAAACAAATACATGGTTGTTGTGTTTTTTATTTTAAATATTTTAACCACGTTAGAATTTAGTGCATATATTATGAAATTAATTTCAAGTTGGTTCCAAGTATAAAATGACCGAGCAGGATAATACTTAAAAAAAAAAAAAAAAAATGTTGAGGTTAGTGTTTTGCAAAGAGGAAAAGGAACCAAATTGTGGAGGTTAGTTATTTTTTCTTTTTCTTTTTTTTTTCTTTTTTGTACGAAGGAAATACATTCATGAAAAGGAAAAACACAGTACAGAGAATGAAAACCATAAACATATTCTCAAAAATAATAATAAAAGAACAAACAAACAAACAAACAAAAAAAAAAACCATAGATAAAACCATAATACATGGATTAGAAAACGTACATACCTTTTTGAAAGAATATACGCAAGCATTACACCGGTTTTTGGGAGACCCTCCAAGAATGAAAACAGTGTAAAGGCCATTCAACAATTGTTGTAGTTTCTAGGAATTTTGTGTTATTTTTCATTGAATTTTTCATCCAAAATACACCCAAAAAAAATATAGTTTTGAAGAAAACTTACATGCCTTTTTAATGAAATTAAGCAAGGATTGTACACAAATCTTTGCACCTCCAAGAAGCAAGTTTGTGCATAGACCGTGCAGCAAAAGGAAGTGAATACTTCAACTGTCTATGGATGTTACACTTAAAGAGCCTGACAAAGATTTTATTTCAATTAGGAATAGGAATAGTAATCCTTGTACACGATTGTGAGCACCACCTAACAAAAGCTCTATTTCAATTAGGAATAGGAATAGTAGTCCTTGTACATGTAAAAAAAACTACTGGGAAGAGTCTTTGTTTATGAGGACTTCATCTATTGGGAAGTTTCTATTTGTAGTGGATGAGAAATGTGGGGAATTTTTTTTTTTTTTTTTTTGGGATAAACCGAGGGAGTGTTTTAATTACATGTAACTTCCCACTATAACTATCACATGCGTGAGGGTAGAACTGTAGAAGTTACAAAGTTAGCTAGATTTTTAGAAAAGTGGGTAGTTTTGGTTGTGTACATAGGTGGTGAGATTTTTTTTTTTTTTTTTTTTGGTATAAATCTACTATGTGGGAGTTTTTGTAACGTGAGGAGTGAGGACTAAGGTGTTTTGTTCCCAAAAATTTTGAATTTAATTTTGAACAAAAACAAAAGTAACGTGTGGGAAGTATTATTATTATTATTTATTGGAACATTGTATCTATCTACTGTGGAGAGTTTTTATGTGTAGGTTTCTTGTTTTAATTTCTTGTTATTTTTATTAATTAAACCGGAAAATTTTTGGTAAGAGAAAAAGTTAGTTTAGGTTTTTCTTTTCTTCTCTTTTTTTTTTTTTTTTTTTTTTTTTTTTCGTTTTTTAAGAAAAAATAATGAAGTTTGGATAAGTTTTTAAAGAATTAAACTCAAAAATTTTGGTAAGAGAAAAAATTAGTTGAAGTTAGTGTAGGGACCAGATTTGGGCACTTCTTTGGGTTGAGAGAGAGTGGACCCAACCTCAGCTTGCCCTTCAATGAATTTATAAAGAGTGAGCTCAAGAACTAGGCCCTAGTAAGGAATGCAACTGCCTTACATGGTTGCATGTGGGCTTAACAACCTAAACATGAATTGGGGTGCACAATGATGCTTCTTGGACTTGTCTTCTTGAGCTTGGAGTTCTTATTATTTCTTTTAAGATTGATTACAAAGGTTGAGAGAATACAAGTCGCTACAGTACTTCTTAATGCAGATTTTCCATCCCCTTTTCAAGAGAGACTCCTTACATTATATACATCTCTCTAAACTGATCCTAACCCTACATTCGTTGATCAGCTAGGCCACCACTTGAAAGCCTGTCCCATCAGCCGCATCCCCATTCCTCATATGGGTTGCAGCACCCAAGACAGCATTATTCACGAGTCCTATCCTCATTAATGCGGCTAGAACGTTAGTTGAGGGTATTTAATGTGGAGGTGACAGCTCACCTTAGACTTGCTCCTTCACCGTGCTCCTATCCCCAATGCGTGGCGCTTGCCCTTCCCTTCTCGGATATTCAAGAAAACCCCTCTTTTGTGGAGTGGTGCTCGTGTACTTTTGAGGTCTCGATTGTCCGAAGACGAGGTCGTCCTCGGATATGTTCCTTGGGGGTTGGACACTGTACTTTCATCCTCGGACTCCACATGCATCCTCGACACGGGCCTCTGGGCCTAGTTTGAGGTGGGCCGAGGCTGCCTGATTTTCTGGCCCCACTATAGCCCTTCAAAATCTTGCTACACGCATCCTCGGGCGGGGAGAAGGATTTTGACATCCTCGGGCCTGTTTCGTGCCCTCCTTACATTATATACACCTCTCTAAACTGATCCTAACCCTACATTCGTTGATCAGCCAGGCCACCACTTGAGAGCCTGTCCCATCAGCCGCATCCCCATTCCTCCTGTGGGTTGCAGCACCCAAGACAGTACTATTCAGGAGCCCTATCCTCATTAATGCGGCCAGGACGTTAGTTGAGGGTATTTAATGTGGAGGTGACAGCTTGCCTTAGACTTGCTCCTTCACCATGCTCCCATCGCTGACGTGTGGCGCTTGCCCTTCCTTCCTCGGATATTCAAGAAGACCCCTCTTTTGTGGAGTGGTGCTCATGTACTTCTGAGGTCTCGGATGTCCGAGGACGGGGTCGTCCTCGGATATGTTCCTTGGGGGATGGACACCATACTTTCATTCTCAGACCCTACATGCATCCTCGGCACGGGCCTCTGGGCCTGGTTTGAGATGGGCCGAGGCTGCCTGATTTTCTGGCCCCACAGATAGATTTCACGTTATAATTGTTTTTTTTTTCTAAGGAAAAGATAATCATGCCTACATTTTGGATGATTTTTAAAATAAAACCTGAAAATTTTGCTAAAAGGTTGCGTAACTGCTTGGTAGTAGGGATGAACCTCTTGAACATGGGATTTTTTTTTTAAAATTTTTTTTGAATTTAGTTATTGAATTTCCTTATATGCCTCATTTTTATTTGGAAAATAGGAAAAAAGAAAAAGAAAAAGAAGAGTACGTTAGTGGAATAAAAAGCAATTTTATTTTTATTATAAAAAAAAAAAGTTGAATTATGCTTGACTACTAACATGTGAGAGAAATGTGGAGATGAGAGAAATGTGGTTAGAAAAAACTGTTTTTTTTTTTTTAATTTAGCTAAAATATAGAAGTTTTTAAAATCAGTAATTATACATATTTAACCCTATTATTTAAACTTTACAAATTGATAAATTTGAGGGCATTTGGGGCATCAAAATTGAAAAATCCAAACAGGCAAAGCCCTTAAATAATAGTATAGATAATAAATAAAGAAGAATTGACTTGAAAAAAAAAATTGTGAAAAAAATAAAATAACCAACTTAGGGGAAGCTAGACATGGGTTTTAAAAAAAAAAAAAAAATAGATAACGAAAAAAAAAATTAAAGGATAAACCTTAATAATAGGGTAGATAACTTTTTTGATAGAAACGTGGGCTTTTTCTTTTTTTCTTTTTCATTAGGTTTTTTGTTTTTAATTTTTAAAAAGAAGTTAAGAAAATAGTTTAAATAAATTGTAATATATATCTATTTAGTGTTTTTTTTTTTTTTTGGATAAACTTGAGGATGTTTAAAAAAAAAAAAATTGATTTGAAGATAACATTTTTTTTTAAAAGGAAAAAAAAATAATAAAATAGTTGCTTTGAAGAAGTGGATTAGTGGGAGAGTGATCCTATTTTGTAGGAAATGTTTTAGGTGAGAGTTAAAGATATATTTTTACTTTGTTATCCTTAAGTTTTGCCCTTACTTAAATGTAGGTTGCAGGGGTATTTTGGAACACACAAAAATCTGGTCCAAACAGGTGCAGCCCCTTAAATAGTAGTATAGAATAGATATAGATAAGTTTAGATTACAATTTTTTATTTCTCATAATCAAAATCTGTTTAAAATATTTTATGAGGTTTATAATGAAAATCTATATTTGGTTGTGAACCTGATAGGGTTTTAGAATAAATAATTAACTCATCATCAATCGATTGGATGATTTGTCCTAATATTTGTATAATTATCTTATTGAGAGTTCTAGCTAGTTTAACCAGTAATATCTCTTGTTATCGAAAAAATGATTTGAACTTTAATCTTAACTTATACCAAAAGTTGATTGATATTTTGGCATAATGATAAAGAAAAATAATCATAGATCCGACATAATAGGTAAAAGTTCTATCATACTCATTACCTATATAAAAAAATAAAAAATAAAGTCTGAGTAACATCGAACCTATATAAAAAATAAAGTCTAAATAACATATTTTAAATCTAAACTATGTTAAACTTAAACCATAGATAAGCAAGTTGGGCCATTCCGCATGTGCATATCATGAAAACCCTGATTACTTTAATATTAATTAATTTCCTGATACGAGATAATTGTCTCACTGTCTGAACTCCATCATTGACACTCTCCCTCGTCACATGCTATTATTATGAGTAATTTTCGTGCCACACTCAAAATCAAAACTTTGTCCACAACTCGCCCATGTAGTGATTAGTGGTTGATGGAGGGGTGTCCTCACATAGACCCACCATCACCCCTCTACCAACCACAACTTGCCACATAAGCGAGTTATGAGCAAAGCTGTGATTTTGGATGTAACACCAAAATTTTTCTATTATTATTTTTATTTTCATCTTTTTAAGTCAAAATTTTAAACTCTTTTTACAATGCATAAGAGAATATGCCATGACTGACAAGTAATCGAGCGTAAATGTAGTTAGCTGGATTCAGCTAACGCATTGTAAAGAAGTAGGTAGAACCGTAGAAGTTATCTTTTGGTGATGTTTACCAACAGCGGCTATACAACTGAAGAAGATCATTTGGTGAGTGTTCCAGTTAGTCTGCATCAGGCCAGAATCTTTCATAATTTTCTTGTAACAAAAAATATCTACTTTTCCCAAGAACCTTATGGCTCAAGTTAATTAACACTTCTTAATATTTTCAATGAATGCATTCAATATTTAAATCTCATCTTTTATTATAGTAACTCATATGTTAGGGTCATATTTTCTATGTAATTGGCTAATCATTTGACAAAACGCATTTTACTGGTAAATTGGATAGATCTAAGTTGAGTTTGATACATATCAAGTAATTGTATTAAAGACATGAAGATTGATCCAAAAAACAAGTGAAGAAAAGCAATTTTACTGAAGCTCGACAAATAGTTCGACAGAAAGCTGCTATCAAGATTTACTAGGCAACTCGACACAAGCTTGATCTATCAAGCTTTACGAATTCGGAATTTTTAGATCTGAATTTCGGCCCATGTTGATGTGTTTGTTTAGGATTTCTTTTCTCACAACCCTAAACATATATATATGGCTTATTTTAAGAGCTATCACACACAGATACAAAGACTAAGAGTTTATTTTTCTCTATGAGAAGCTACTACGTTTGTATGCCATAGAGTTTTGTAACCAAGTGCTTCCTGATCTTCATCATCTATGAAGTGAAGAACTTTGCCGCCAACAACAATCATTCAAGTTGCTGGAGTTAGTCACGTACTAGGATCCGTGCAAAAAAGTTAATCATATATCGGAGAGTTGTGCATCAAAGGAAAGAAAGCTACTACAAGATCAAGTCCAATTGAGTATTGGAGCGAAGATTCAATTGTAGGTTGGTATTTTGGGATAGGTTACAATAGTGATAAGATTCTTCATACTTATAACCACTTGATTATTGATTAGTGGATTCTTGGGAGTGATGACATTAAATTCACCCTATGAAGTTCTTGCCTTGCGAGAGGTTTTCTCCATTTGTCAACAAATCACCATGTTAATTTATTTTCTACTGCATATTAGTATATTTGGTGCTTTGTTAGTGCCTCCGCAATTTGCAAGTAATTTGACTTAATTAATCAACTTGGGTAATTGAATTAATTAACCGGGGTCAAGCTATCTTAACCCAATATAATATGTAACTCGTGCTTATACACAAGAATGATGAATTGTACTAGTGTTATTGATGTTAGTTTAGGTTATTAAATATATAGGACATAAGTTTGACTAGAACATTTAGAGGTAATAAATGATTTTTCCTTACAATTTTAATGATATTAGTTACACCAATTAAGTTTCTCATTACACTGCTATTATATATATAATTTTAAAAATCACTAATGGACATTACATATACAATATCAATTCACTATCACTGTTCGTGAAATTCTACTAAATAAAACACAAAATAAAAGAATAAATTGGTTCAATAATATCTCCTAAATTGAATGGGGATAGATACATGGGATCGTTTAGCTCAATTACAGTTTGTTATGTTCAAAATATTCACATACAAAATATCTAGATAGAAACAGTATAAAAAATATACTCATTAGTTCAAGAAAAAAAATAACATCAAAAATCTCAACAATTTAATTTGTATAAAAAGCTAACCAAATCTAATTTTGACTCTAATCAAATTTTCTTTAATCTTTGATTTTATATATATATATATATATATATATTGTAAGGACCCAGTTTGAACTTCAAGCCTAACAAGGGTGTAGACTTTAGCCTAAAACAATAATTTGTAAAGGATGGGTTAGAAACCTAGGCTTTAGTGAATCAAGTGACAAGCTAATAGATTTTAATGACAAAGAAGGAAAGATAATAGACGTTTCCTTAAGGAAAAGCGTCCTCGGCCAAGTCCGAGGAGATTGATTCTTAAGTATTTCCCTTAAAACTTTATTACAAGTCTGATTCTAGGTTGCTACAGGATTTCTTTCTGGATTCTCCGATCCCCTTCCTCATGGAGGGTCTCTTACATTATATAACTCCCTTTAGGCCATCTTAACCCTACACTTGTTGATCATCTAAGCCCTCACTTAAGTGTCTATCCCATCAGACGCCCCCTTTGTCTCTCTGTGAGTCGTGGTAGCCAAGGTAACAATATTCAAAAGCCTTCTCTACATAAATGCGGCCAGAAAAGTAGCTGATGTGCATTCAATGCGGTGATAGCAACTTTTCCTTAGATTCCTCTGAGCTCCCATCCCTTTTGCACGATCATATCACCTGTCTCTATCAGTAGATCATCCTGGAAGGTTACCTTGAATGATAAGGTATATGTTTGATCCATGCCTTGCTTATCCGAGGAGATGATCCTTCTCGAACCAACTTTCTCAGCCCTTCCATTTGTATTTTACTTATGGGGTTCTAAGCTTAATACCCTCGCTGCTGTTTATCCTCCTCGGACAAACAAGGTTCTTGGTCAAGCCTAAGGCCCAGTACATGAATATGGGCCCATATCCCTACAACAGCCCCTCAAAATTCTGGTTTTTCCCTCGCATCCTAGGAGAAAAAATGGGGTTTTAATCTATTAAGGGTTGAACATCAAATCCCTGGGTTTACACGTGCGAGAGTACCGTTTTATGCGCCTCATAATTGCTTTAGAGCCTGCGAGGCGTCATTAATTGCTCCAGGTAGCGTTATGTCCCCTGCATCCAATGGTGGGGCGCTAATCCAACAATTGATCTTTCTCTTGAAATTTTGAGCAAGATAACTCCCCACCCCCTATTTAAAGCCCTGAGGCAAATTATTTTCCCCTCATTTTACGAACTCTCAAGCTCTCCAGAAATCCCAAGTGTTCAAACTCACAAAACTTTCTAAGTTACTAAATTCCCTGCACCTTTTCCCTAAGAAATCTTTGAAAACTTTTCTAAAGTTTTCAGGGACTATCATACATCTTAGTTCTGGTAAGTTTCTATTTCTTTAAACTTTTCTTTTTCTCCTCGGCCTTCCATTTCTTACTCTTTCATCTACCAACTTTAGTCGTTCCTCCTTACCTAGTCCAAATGGGTAGATTTAAGCATCTAGTAGATACTCCTGCCAAAATAGAGGCTTTTAAGGACAAATACCACATACCGCAAGGAGTAGCCCTGTGATACTACTACTCAAAACAAGTAATGACACACAGGGAGGAGGGAGAAGTCATCATCCCCATGATAGCTTTCATAGAAGGGGGGACGACTCTCCCTATGGGTAGGATAACACAGGCGTACCTCCTCAACCATAGGATCTACCTACACTAGTACGTGCCCAATTTATTTAGGGTCTTAGGTAGTGTTGATGCTCTCAATGAGTATCCGGCTTGGGGCTCACTTAGCACGACGTGGTCCATATTTACAAGTGCCACAACCTTAAAGGGGCGGGATTTTACCTCAAATCCTGATCAGTCTCCCCAAATCTAACAAAGGGATGAAAGACGACTACCTAATTGCTTCGGGGGTGTGGCATGATGGGCTCCATTGCCCAGTCTGAGAGGGAGAGGCAGGTGGGATGCCTTAAAGTTAGGTTCCTTAGCAAGAAATTTAGATTCTTTAATCCGAACCATGCCATTATTGCTCTTTCACTTTGCTTTCTTTTGATGATGAATTTTAATTTTCTAACCGTGTCTTGCTCTTTGGTTACTTTTGCAAACAAGAATTACATGGTGCCCCGGCTCAGTCTGACCAACGTCGAGGCTCTCAATTATTTGCTGAGGTCTAAGATCTTCATAAGTGAAGACGGGCAATTGAGAGCAGTTCATTTAATTTTGGACTTCCAACCCATCTCGAAAATATACCAAGAAGTAGGCAACGCCATAAGAGTGGGTGATCAACAGCTGGCCTAGATTGACGTGTCAAAATCGAATTTTCTAGCCCTAGACGATCTTCCACTAGTTATATTACCACTTCGAAAGAACCCTTCTTTAGTCGTACAACCAATCCAACAAGTCTTTCCTGAAGCAGCAGTATGAGAAGAGATTGCCTCTTCAAACTCTTTGCTCGAAGAAAAAATTGACAAGTTTCGTTTTGAGGAGGGTGAGACTCAGGAAGTGCAAGTGATTCCTGTCTCAGACACCGAGGACGAGCCCGATAGGCATTCTAGTGCCCACATCCCGATCCTTGTAACTTCCCATCAAGAGACTACCTCCGAAGAAGAGGAGGATGAGATGGCTTTGAATAAGGGAAACAAAAGCCTAAGGGGCCTTATAGCTGCAAGGAATAAAGCGCAAACTCTGAAAGAGACCTCCAAGCCTCAAGTTCTGCCCATACTCCCCCTTCTTCCTCCAATTCCCACTGACCTCGGATTGAAGACCATGCCGGATCTGAAGAAGAAAAGGCCATCAAAGGAGTAGGAAGAAGGAAAGATGGGCCCTCAGAAGGGGTCTAAGCAGTGGAAGGTGGCCAAGGACCCACGTGATAAGAGGTCCACCTCTGTGGACAGCCGGGAGGAGGAGAATAAGGCCGAGGTACACCTCCCACAACACACTCGGTCCCTTCGACTAGAGGTGGATGGCGCTGCCATTCTGTGGAATGCCTCAGTTAGGGACTTCCAAAAGGGCCACGCAGGTTATATCACCGAAGCCTTGGAGCAACCTTTTCTCCTCCCCCAAGACATGAAGGCTTATAGGCGTTTTAAGCAGAACGACCTTTTCTTGTCCCTAAAGAGGGTCTTTGCTATGGTAAGCATTCTATCATGCCCTTGAATTCAAATGCCAAGATGTATTTTCATCTCCTCCTTACTTTTTATTCATGTAATTATTCTGTTGCTTTTGTGTAGGTCATTCAACAAGTTTTTGTGGCCGAGGAGTGGGTCCGCGATGCACGTAACGAGGCCAATGTTGAGGCCTTCTCCCGTGCTGATGCAGAGAAGTCCTTAGGGGCCCTTAAGAAAGAAAAGGCAAAGCTATCTAAGCAGCTAAAAGAGGCGGTTTAGGCTCGAAAGAATGCCTAGGCCAGTTTAAAGACTGTGGAGAAGCAGGCTGAAGATCAGTGTCAAAAACTGTATTTGACCGAGATAGACCTGGCCACTGAGAGGCAGGTGGTCAGAAATCTGAAGGTTGAGCTGCAAAAGGCCAGAGAGCAGCTCAACTGGCCAAGGAGGCAGCCGAGACTAAGAAACAGGTGTCTTATTTGCTTGGCGTGGAAGAAACGCAAGTGAGGCTTGCTGAGGAGCTTTCTGAGGTTTACAGGGATTATTGTGATGTGTCATGGGATAGGGCCCTTGATGTTGCAAGCGCCCCTACAGATTCGGTGTGGAGGCAACGTGGGAGCATCTATTACCATCCAAATATCCATAAGGCCCCAAGTGCTGCCTCTTCTCACTCTACCCTTGCTCTAGAGACTTCTAAGCAGCCCCTGACTGCCCAAGCTTCTCTCCCTCTCCCCGAGGCTTTGAAGGGATCCAGCCAAGCTGGTAATCAAGGTTAAGGGGTTGAAGAAGCCAAGGACAAGGACAAGGGTAAGGAGAAAAAGCACTCCTCGGAAGCTATAAACATTGCCAAGGCCAAGGAAGTTGAGGCCAAGACTAAAGGAGCTTATGATCCAAAGGCCAAGTATGCTACCACCTCTTAGCCAAGCTAAAAGGAGGACACTCCTACCCCCAAGGCCAAGGCTTAGCACTAAGGATCTTCTTGTACTTTTTTTTTTTTTTTTTTGGTACTGGCATTCTGCCACTGCATATAATGTAGTCCCTCTTTTTAGTTAATAAATGGACTTTCCTTTCTATCTTTTGTACCTTTGCTTTACATACTTTCAAGCATATTGTTATTGCAAATAGACTCAACCTGTTACCACTTTAGTTTTAATAAAAACTAACAACAATACCTGGCCACCAGTGTAAATAATTTGACAAGTACCAATAATGAAGAAGTTTACCCCATATTTGTACTATGATCTGCTCTTTCTATAATGAAGGCTAACTCTAATAAAGATAAGTAACAATCTATGTAAGGAATAAAAGAGAGAAAGGCATTCCTCACTCTACTTAACACTTGGATAAATAATTAAGGATCTTAACTTACTTCGAGCTACCAATCTGAGGAGTTGGATATAATTTTAGATCTATCTTGACATTTAGTGAGAAATAAATAGATATCATGGAGTGTTAATCTCCCTTAAGTATGTGGTCCGAAGAGCCATACACAACTAAGATTCTGCTTAGTCACTTACAAAGATGTCATTGTGTATTAATTTCGCCAAAGCATCTAGTCCGAGGACTTCAAGTAGGACTAAGGTTCTGTTTAAACACTTATAAAAGATGTCATTGTGTGTTAATTTCCCCAAAGCATCTGGTCCGAGGACTTCAAGCAGGACTAAGGTTCTGTTAAACACTTATAAAAGATGTCATTATGTGTTAATTTTCCCAAAACATCTAGTCCGAGAACTTCAGGTATGACTGAGATTCTGTTTAAACACTTATAAAAGATGTCATTGTGTGTTAATTTTCCCCAAACATCTAGTCCAAGGACTTCAGGTATGACTAAGATTCTGTTTAAACACTTATAAAAGAAAGAATAACAAGGAGTACAATGCCTCTACTCAACAAATAAACATATTGATAAAGGAAACTTTTATTAATAATAATACCTCTTCAGGTTGTTTATATTCCAAGGGCGTGGTACTACATGCTCATTTAAGTCTTCCAAAAAATATGCTCCTATACTAGCCACCGAGGTGATGCAATATGGTCCTTTCCAGTTGGGCCCTAGCTTTCCCCACGCTGGGTTCTTCGCAGTACCTAGAACCTTTCTCAGTACCAAGTCACCAGGCACTAATGGCCTTAGCTTTACATTAGCATCATAACCTTGCTTGAGTTTGTATTGCTAGTACGCCAATTGAACCATCGCACTCTCTCTCTTCTTTCTTCAATAAAGTCTAAGCTCTTTTCTAGCAACTCATCATTATTGCTCAGATTGAAAGAGCTAGTCCTTAGTGTAAGGAAATCGGTTTCCAATAGGTTAACAGCCTCGACCCCATATATCATTGAAAAGGGGGTTTCCTCGGTTAATCTTCGAGGTGTGGTTCGATATGTCCAAAGGACATGTAAGAGCTCTTCCACCCATTTTCCCTTAGCTTCATCCAACCCCTTCTTGAGTCCCTTCACTATGACCTTGTTAACAGCCTTGACTTATCCATTTCCCTGGGGATAAGCTGGGGTAGAGTATCTATTTGTAATTCTCAGGTCACAACAGTATCGTCTGAAGGACTTGCTATCAAATTGGAGGTCATTGTCCAAGATGAGGGTACGAAGGACCCCAAACTGAGTGACAATGTTTTTCCAAATGAATTTCTGGGTGTCCATGTCCCTAATGTTCACTAAGGGCTCGGTCTCAACCCACTTAGTAAAGTAGTCTACCGACCAGTAGATACCTCTTGTTCCCTGCAGCCTTGGGGAAAGGGCCTACAATGTCCAGGCCCCATTGAATAAATGGCCAAGGGATGGATAGGGGATCAAGGTCCTGGTTAGTGTATATTTGGTGCAAACCTTTAACATTGGTCATATTTCCTCACATATTTCATGTGCCTCCTTTTGCATGTTTGGCCACTAATAGCCTTGAGTAACGACTCTATATGCCAATGACCTACCCCCAGTGTGACTTCCGCAAATTCCCTCATGTGACTCCTCAAGAGTAATTCTATTGCAAGGTGTATGCATAATAGGTATGGCCCAAAAAAAGAGCATTTGTACCACTTCTAATTCTCGGACAGCCAGAACCAAGTTGCCTTCCTTCGTATTTTATCAACTACTGTCTTCTCATCAGGTAAGACATCCTCCTTTAAGAATAATACTACGAGGTCCACCTAGCTAGGCCCCACTCTAACTTGGTGAATATGAATCATCTCACTCTTCACCTCTGTGGGTTTGCATAAGTCATCTACAAGGATGACCCGGGTTAAGCTTTGCACCGAGGAGGTTGCAAGTGTGGCTAGGAAATCAGCTTGAGTGTTTCCACTTCTAGGGATATGCAATAGGCTGAAAGATTCAAAGCCTAACTGCAAATGTCTAACCTATCCTAAGTTCCCTTGCATTTGTTGGAAAATTTAGACCCCGATTGATAGACTTAACAAGTTTTAAACCCAAGTTGTTAATTATATTTATTATGAATAAAACTTGTTAAAAACAAACAAATATCAATATCATGTCAAAATAATACAGCGAAAATAATAAATAAGACAAGATATAATGACCCAGGAAAACCAATGAAACCAACTAGTTTCACAGTAAAAAACCTGGGGCAAAACCTTCCCGAAAAGCAATCCACTATAGTAAAGAGAAGTTTCAGATCTAATACAAGACCTTTATCCCTAGACTCTACAATCCCCGTAGATGAACTCACAGCAGAAACCTTACACCGCTTTAGAACCTCTGAACTCTTCACTATATGAACGCCACCCTTGAATGATGCATGAATCCCAGTACGTGACTAACCAATTACGCGGATCCCAATATGCGACTTCAATCACTAACTAGAAGAAGATGTTGGTTGCAAGTTCTTCATTTCATCAACAATTAAGATCAAGAAGTACTTGGTTACAAAACCCTAAGACACAAAGACACAGTAGCTTCTTTCAGAGAGAATAAGGTATCGGTCACCTTTTGCTTATATTCTCCTTGTATTCTCTTATGTGACAGCCTCCAAAATAAGCCTTATATAGGTCTAGGGTTGTGAGAAAAGAAACCCTACACATATACATAAGCTTGGCCCAAAAATAGAAATTTGAATTCCCGTAACCTCGACAGATAGCAGGTGTCAAGAAGGTGTCGAGCAGGTGTCGAGATTTAATGAATCTCAACAGATATAGCTATCGAGAAGGTGTTGAGGGGACAAAAGCTTTCTCGATTGATCGACCAGCTGTCAAGAAGCTATCGAGATTGCAATAAGAATTAGCTAAAAAGCTCGATAGATCGCCAGGTGTCGAGAGGTGTCGAGATATCTGTCCGCTGGTGTCAAGCTATCTGTCCAGCTTTATTGAACACATTTTCTTCACTTGTTTCTTGGTCCAATCTCCATGGCTTTAATACTAGACTTGAACAACATGTTTCTTGAAGTATTAAACACATCCTAGATCTATCCAATTACAAGTAAAGTGCGTTTTGTTAAAGGATTAGCCAACTACATAAAATAGTGACATATGTTCCTAACAAGTGAAACACGTATGTCCTAACAATCTCCCCCTTTGGCAATCCGTAACAAAACCATAACAAAAAAATGAACATATGAGAGAAGTCATAAATCACTCAACTCATATTCACTTGTTGAATACAATAAAATCTATCCTAACACAAACTCTTGAAAGACTTTGTAAAAAGAGAGTTTATGACAAGTAGACTTTGACAATCTGTATTTCTAAAACACTTTAAACAAAACTCATCAAGACATCTTAGTGTGAAACAGAAATAATAGATTGCATACAAGTAAAGAAACATGCGTATAAAAATAGAAAAGAAACAACACATGTAGAGGTAGGTGAAAGAAACATACATCAGTATATAAAGAAGATAAGTACAATGTATGTAAACATGGTCACAAGACCCAAGGTACAAGAAGAAGGCAGTGCACTCCCCCTAACAAGATGAAACACATCTCCCCCTTACAGAGGCATGTATTTCTCCCCCCTAACATGTAGAATCTTAAAATGAAACCACAAAGTCTCCACAATTTCTCTCCCTTTTTGTCATGATTGACAAAGGGTACAAAAAGTTAAAAAGCTTCACCCAAGAAACATAAAGATGATCAAAAATGATCAAGGGGGCACAAAGAAATCCATATAAATGCATAAATGTAATGAAATAAGATGCTATAGATAACAAGATAATAGAAGGATGCAAAACATATGAAAAACACATGGATCCAAAACACACACACATACACACTAAACAAGTTTAACCAATTTTATATTTCAAAAACAAGTCAAGACAGTTTAGTGAGTATACAATAGCACATGTAAAACCTTGTGATGGCCAAATCACATTGTACTTGCACATGTATCAAAAGTAGCAAAGAATATTGCATGTTGTGTGTGAAAAACATCGCAAGATTGCATATGTGTATACATGTTATGATGATTTGAGATATGAGAAAATTACTTTAACTCACACACAATCATAACTATTTGATGGGGATTATCACCTTTGAGGTACATCCTATAACTCCCGCATCTCCTAGAATACACGCTTGCTATCATATTTAAAACATTTTTGATCTTTTTACTTTTTATTTTCTTTGCATATTTTCTTTTATTTTAGCATATCATGCATGGGCATGTAAGAGAGAGAAAAGAAATACCCAATGATATTTGACATTCCAATTTTGCTATGCCGAAGCACACAAATGTCATTGACACTGCACTTTTGTTATGCCAAAGTATATAGGTGTCTTTCATGATTGGCGGAAAATAGTGATAAGATAGTTATTTATGTCTTTCTCTTAGGATTTTTTAGTCCTACCCGCCAAAAAAAGTGATACAAGTGTTAAGTTTAAGAGATAACTTAATCTTACTCATCACAAACAAAAGTCACAAAGCTCACTTACTTAGTTGTGCATAGAGATGCTCATCTAAACTACAAAAGATACAAAATTTAGAAAATTTTGTTTCAATGACCATCCAAGATACACAAGTACCAATGTACACAAACACACTGTTTTTGTATTTTTTGTTTTTTCTCTTTTTATTTTGAAAAACAAATAAAATAAAGACTAAACAACCAAACAAAAACAGACAAACAACATGAAAGCAGAAAAAAAGATGCATGTGCATGAAAGCATGATAGAAAGGTGCAAATGCATGAAAACATAATTCCAAAAATAGATAAGAAATCAAGTAAAGAGAGTCCTACTTTAAATAGAAAGAATTAAAGCATAGGACAAACAGAAAAGACAATTAAGTCTTAGGCTCCTTTCTCACCCGCACGAGTCTTTGGCCGTGAAGATGAAAAGGCACGTGTCCTAGTATGTCTACTAAAGGACATAGAAGAATTAGAATTCTCCTAAAATTGACATAAAAAGCTCAAAACTTTTAATAACTCTCCAAACAAATGTATAGGTCCTTGAGAGGAAACCTGTGACCATTTGGACAATTGCTTATGAGGATACAACTTAAAGTAATTAGGATGAATGTGTCCAGAAGCACTACAATGGTGACAAACATGAGGTCTAACAAAGGATTTAAATTTCATATCTTTATTACCTTTCTTAGATTGGGGCATAAAAACAGTCCTTGATCCCGAAGCCATGGAAGAGGAGGGGCTGGAGGAAACAGCATGTCCTAAACCAGTCTTATCAGAACTAGACTTTTGAGCACTCAAGACCTCATCAAGCTTTGCACTAGACATCCTCTCTATTTGAGTTCTAGCTTGAATAAGCTCAACTTCAAGATTCTTGACCTTCGCTTCTAATGAGGCGTTCTCTACAACAAGAGTCTCAACTAATCTTGTAGTCTCATCTAACTTCACTAACAAATCAGCTTTCTCAGTTTTTACCTCATTAAGCTCTTTTATCGAAAGATGAGAAGTCTTTTCAGATTTTATAAATTCAGTGCATAGCTTATCATAGGCTTCTTAAAGAGTCAACTTCTTGGGTACTTATTATTTGAAGAATCCTCACTGTCACTAGCACTCTCCATAATCACCTTATTAGTTATGGTAGCAAAGGCCATAACGTGACGACATTCATTCATATACTCATCAAAAGAGTCATCCTCAGTATCACTCCAAGTAGCAACCAACCCTTTATCTTTTGACTCATTGGTCTTTTCCTTCATGAGGTAGTTTGGACACTCTGTCCTCATATGACCAAAACCTTTGCACTCATAACATTGGATGAAGGGTTTCTCATTCTTGCCCTTCCTAGAGGATTTAGGTTTCCTAGGAGGTTTGCCCTTATCTTTTTCCTAAACTGAAGAAGCTTAATAATCTCATCAGTTATGAAGGTTAAATCATCATCCTCATCTTCACTTTCATCTTCATTTTCAGAGTCCTCAATCTCTTCCTCTATACCCTTAAGAGACAAGTTTTTACTCTTTCCACCTTTTCCCATTAAGCCTAATCCCATCTTATAGGTTTGAAGGTTTCCTACAAGCTCAGTCAAAGGAATTTAATCAATGTCCTTTACTTCTTCAATGGCAGTGATCTTGGCATGGAATCTTTCAGGTAAGGACCTAAGGATTTTCCTAACAATTTTGGATTCTGCTATAAATTCTCCAAGGTTGAAGGCAGAATTCACAATATCCTTGAGTTTGGCATAGAACTCATCAAATGTCTCATCATCCTCCATCCTTATTTCTTCAAAACTACAAGTGAGTTGTTGAAACTTCACAATCTTTACTGCCTTGGTACCTTTATAGTTGGTCTCAAGAATGGTCCATGCTTCCTTGACAATTTTCGTGGATGATATTTTCTTGAATTCCTCATTGGTCACCCCACAAAACAAAGCATTCAAGGCCCTTCAGTTGAAATTTGCCACAATGATTGTTGCAGCATCCCAATCCACTGATGGTTCCTTTGGCTTAATCCAGCCAACTTCAATAGCTTGCCATAGTTGTTCACCTACAGCCTGCAAAAACACTTTCATACGAACTTTTCAGTATGCATAATTAGTTCCATCAAATAAAGGAGGAATCAAAAGAGATTGACCACGATCCATGACAACAGGGGTCAAGGATCACACTCAGAAAATTAATCCAATTAAAGTAAACCCGCTCTGATACCACTTGTTGAGAAATTTAGATCCCGGTTAATAGAATTAACAAGTTTTAAACCCAAGTTGTTAATTATATTTATTATGAATAAAACTCGTTAAAAATAAACAAACATAAATATCATGTCAAAATCATGCGATGGAAATAATAAATAAGACAAGATATGATGACCCAAGAAAACCAATGAAACCAACCAGTTTCACAGTAAAAAACCTAGGGGGAAACCTTCCCGAAAAGCAATCCATTATAGTAAAGAGAAATTTCAGATCTAGTACAAAACCTTTGTCCCTAGACTCTATAATCTTCATAGATGAACTCACAGCAAAAACCTTCCACCACTTCAGAATTTTTGAACTCTTCAATATATGAACACCACCCTTTGATGATGCACGAATCCCAATACGTGACTAACCAATAGCGCGGATCTCAGTATGCAACTTCAATCACCAACTAGAAGAAGATCTTGGCTGCAAAGTTCTTCATTTCATCAACAATGAAGATCAATAAGCACTTGGTTACAAAACCCTAAGGCACAAAGACGCAATAGCTTCTTTCAGAGAGAATAAAGTATCAGTCACCTTTTGCATATATTCTCCTTGTATTATCTTATGTGACGGCCTCTAAAATAAGACTTATATAGGTCTAGGGTTGTAAAAAAAGAAACCCTACACATATACATAAGCCTGGCCTAAAAACAGAAATCTGAATTCCTGTAACCTTAACAGATAGCAAGTGTTGAGAAGATGTCGAGTAGGTATCGAGTTTTAATGAATCTCAATAGATACAACTATCGAGAAGGTGTCGAGGGGACAAAAGCTTTCTCAATTGATTGACCAGTTGTCGAGAAGCTATCGAAATTGCGATAAGAATCAGTTGAAGAGCTCGATAGATAGCCAACTATCGAGAGGTGTCGAGATATCTGCCCGCAGGTGTCGAGCTATATGTCCAACTTTATTGAACACATTTTCTTCACTTGTTTCTTGGTCCAATCTTCATGACTTTAATACTAGACTTGAACAACATGTTTCTTGAAATATTAAACACATCCTAGATCTACTCAGTTCCAAGTAAAGTGTATTTTGTTAAAGGATTAGCCAACTACATAAAATAGTGACTATGTTCCTAACAAGTGAAACACATATGTCCTAACAGTATTCTTTCATCTTTGGCTTCAAACTCTCCTTCCCCTTGGCCGACGACCAATCTTGATTTCCACAACACCTCTACGGTCTTTCCTCCCATTTTCTGCACCATGGCCATTCCTATCAGTAAAGCCTCATATTCAGCTTCATTTTTTGTGGCTAAGAATCCCAATCTTAATGATTTCTCAATGATAATTTTCTCGAGTAAGACCAAGACTAGCCCCACCTCGGACCCTCTTTGGTTCGCTGCACCATCAACATATACCTTTCAGATTGAAGATTCTTGTAGCATGATTATGCCAACTGATTTTCCATCCATGTGCTGCACTTCGGCCTCTTTCTCGAAAGGGGACTCAACAAATTCTGCAACCAAATCTGCGAGAACTTGACCCTTAACAGAGGTATAAGGCATGTACTTGATGTCAAAAGCCCCCAACGTTGTCTCCCATTTAGTAACCCTTCCCAAATAAATATTTGCTTCAAAGTAGAGCTCTGAGCGGGAGCCAAGTTAGGACAACTACTATGTGTACCTGGAAGTAGTGGAGGAGCCTACGTGTAGCATGCACTACCACCAAAATGGCCTTCTCCAAGGTAGGTAACGAATCTCGGCCTTATGTAGTGATTTACTCACATAATAAATTGGTTTTTGGATGCCCCTATCAACCCGTATCAACACTAGGCTCACAACATGGGGGGCTATCGTGATATAGGCGAACAAGACCTCGTCCCTCTCAGGGCTGGACATGATAGGCAGCCGAGAGAGATATTCCTTAAGTTGCTTGAAGGCCAAAGCACATTCCTCCATCCACTCAAATCCCTTCCACTTATTCATCAATAGGAAGAAAGGCCTACATCTATCTGCTAACCAAGAAATAAACTGATTTAAAGCGGTAATCATTCCGGTCAATTTTTGGACTTCCTTAGGATTTCGAGGAGGCTGTAAACTATTAATTGCTCTAATTTGGTCAGGGTTGACTTCAATTCCTCGGTAAGTCACCATGTAGCCTAGAAATTTGCCTGATCCTACACCAAAAAAGCATTTGGAAGCATTAAGGTGCAATTTGTGTTTCCTCAGAATTTTGAAAATGTTCCCAAGATCTCCTACATGCTCGGATACTACCTTGCTCTTCACCACCATGTCGTTTATATAGACCTCAATACTCCTGCCCAATTGTGGTTCGAACATTCTGGTCATCGCCCTTTGGTACGTAGACCTGACGTTTTTCAAACCAAAAGGCATCACTTTGTTGTGGTAGTTTCCAGTGGGAGTGACAAAAGCTATTTTTTCCTGGTCGTCCAGGGCTAGCGGTATCTAGTGGTATCCCTGAAAGGCGCCTAAGAAGCTTATCTGAGGATGGCCCACGGTGGCATTTACCAGCTGGTCTATCTTGGGCAAGGGAAAAGGATCCATCGAGCACGCCCTATTTAGATCTATAAAGTCTACGCACACCCGCCGTTTCCCACTCTTCTTTTTCACCACCACAATATTGGCCAACCACTCTAGGTAGAACACCTCCTTAATAACTCCTGCTTGCTTAAGTTTCGTCACCTCATCTTTAACAGCATCAGCATGATCCTTAGATGCACTCCAAGGTGTTTGCTTTTTAGGGGTGACAGAGGGATTAACATTTAGATGATGACAAATGAAGCTCGGGTCCACCCTTGGGGCCTCGTAAGCATTCTAGGTGAACACATTAATGTTTCTTCTAAGAAACTCTAACAACTCTGCCTTCTTTAAAGTGGGCAACTAGGCCTCGACCTGAAAGAACTTCTCCGAATCATCACCAATAACAACATTTACCAAATCCTGACATTTCACCTCCTCGGTTGACACATCGATATGCAACACTGGAGTTCTTAACCATTATAAGCCTCCTTCAGCATGGGCCGAGGACTCGGTCTCAGGTTGATGTCGAATGGCAGCCACCAGGCATTATCTAGCCACAGATTGACTCCCAAATATTTATTCAATCCAGTCTCTCGATGGGTATTTCACCTTCTGGTGTATGGTAGAAGAGACAGCCCTTAGGGAATGAAGCCAGGGCCTACCCATAATAGCTATGTAGGGGGAATAAGCGTCCACCACGATGAAGTCCACCTCCACTACTTCTAAGCCAGTCTGTGTAGGTAGCCTGATCTGACCCCTCGGAGTGACAACCTTCCCATCAAAGCTTACTAAAGGAGAACTGTAGGCCGTTAGGTCCTCGGGTCTCAAGTTCAGCCCCTTATATAAGTCGGGGTACATGATCTCGGCGCCACTGCCTTAATCAACCATTACCTTCTTCACGTCATAACCCCCAATCCTCAGCATGACCACCAGAACATTGTCGTGGGGCCGTATGGTTCCAACCTTGTCTTCCTTTATAAAGCAGCGCTGGTCAAACATTCATTTTAGCCCTTTTTGCCTCAATATTTAAGTCCTCGGTGGATAGCCGAGCAACCATCATTACCCTAGAAGGGCAGGACCCGATTCTCCCTAAAGCAACGAAGATAAGGTTTATCGTGCCTAACGGAGGTCTCGTAGGATCATCTCTCAGTGGTTTCTGGCCAGTCTGGTTCCCCTAGCCACTGGAATGATGTAAGAGGTGCTTCAATTTCCTTTCTCGGACCAACTGGTCCAAGTGGTCCCACAAGTTCCTACAGTCCTCTGTAGTATGCCCCTAGTCTTGGTGATACTGGCAATAGAGGTTCTGGTTGCACCTCATAGGGTTTCCCGCCATCTTATTTGGCCATTTAAAGAATGGCTCATTCTTAATCTTCTCCAGAACCTAATGCACCGATTCTCGGAACACAGCATTGACCACCTGAGTATTGGCAGATCTTAACTGCCCAGCAAAATCTCTACATGGCCAGTTGTTGTTGTATCGGTCTAACTTGAAATCCCTCCTCTCTTAAGGGATAACCTTATCCTTTCCTTTCCCCCGCTGCTAGTCTTCCTTAATGCTTTTGTGCTTGTCAATTCGGTCCATGAGTTGGCGCACACTGGTGACGGGTTTTCCCATCAAGGACTTCCTTCAACCGTGCTTGATTGGGAGGCCACTCTTGAAAGTACTGATGGCAACGTTATCAAAGTCACCATCTATCTCATTGTACATTTCCCAATGTCTATCCAAGTACGTTTTCAAGGTCTCCCCATCTCACTTGGACAAGGACAGTAGAGAGTCTAAGGGCCGAGGAACCCTGCTACAAGTAATGAAACGAGAGCTAAATACCTAGGTGAGCCCCCTAAAGGAATCTATGGAACCTGCCCTCAAGCCATCGAACCATCTCATGGCCACAAGTCCAAGACTAGAGGGGAACACCTTGCACATCAAGGCTTCGTCCTTGGAATGGACAGCCATTCTCTAGTTGAAATGGCTCACATGTTCCACAGGATTTTTTCGACCATCATAGATAGTGAACGTTAGTTGATTGAATTGCTAAGAAAGTCTCGCATCTTCAATCTTGAGCGTGAAAGGTGACTTGAAAATCGGGTTTAACGCCCTGCTCATAACGTCATTTCCTAGGCCTCTACGTGGCAAGCTCTTGTGCCTGTGTTTATGGCAGTGCTCCTCCTCGTAGGAGAAAGACTCGCTCAGTGGGGTCCATGACCTCTATCTGTAACTGGCATCCTCTCCCTCATTAGGGAAATCGTCAGGACTGGAGGGGGCTCGCTCTCGCTGTCTATGGCGCAACTTTCTCTTGAGCCGGTCAACTTCCTATTGCAGGGCTCTGGTATTCTCCTCCTAAGAGAGGTGACCCTTTTCCCAGGACTGACTTCTACCCGTCCAGACATTATGCACACTCCCCTATCGATCTCTTCTTCACTCGAGGTTTACAAAAAGATTTTCACGTTGGGATCCTATGGACTCTGCCTATTATGGACTTGAACCTACCATGGTTGAATGTTTCACTCACTATCACTCAAGTATTCTTCCCACAGACAGCGCCAATTATAAGGACCCGGTTTGAACTTCAAGCCTAATAAAGGTGTGGACTTCAGCCCAAAAAGCCTAAAATAATAAATTTGTAGAAGATGGGTTAAAAAACTGGGCTTTAGTGAATCAAGTGACAAGCTAATAGATTTTAATGATAAGGAAAGAAAGATAATAGATGTTTCCTTAAAGAAAAATGTCCTCGGCCAAGTCCGAGGAGATTGATTCTTAGGTATTTCCCCTAAAACTTTATTACAAGTCTGGTTCTAGGTTGCTACAGGGTTTCTTTCTAGATTCTCCGATCCCCCTCCTCATGGAGGGTCTTTTACATTATATAGCTCCCTTTAGGCCATCTTGACCCTACACTTGTTGATCATCTGATCCCTCATTTGATTGCATGTCCCATCAGACACCCCCTTTAGCTCTCTGTGAGTTATGGTAGTCAAGGCAGCACTGTTCAGGCGTAAATGTGGCTAGAAAAGTAGTTGCTATGCATTCAATGCAGTGGTAGCAGCTTTTTCTTAGATTCCTCTAAGCTCCCATCCCTTTTGCACGATTATATAGTCTTTCTCTATCAGTAGATCGTCCTGGAAGGTTACCTAGAATGATAAGGTATACATTTAATCCATGCCTTGCTTATTCGATGAGATGATCCTCCTCGGACCAACTTTCTCAACCCTTCCATTTGTATTTTACTTATGTGGTTCTGAGCTTGACACCCTCACTACTGTTCATCCTCCTCAAACAAACAAGGTTCTCAGCCAAGCCCAAGGCCCAGTACATGAATTTGGGCCCTTATCCCTACATATATATATTACCTAGGTTTATTATATTGCACTCCTTGTTTTCTACACAATTTATTATATTGGACTCCTTGTCTTCTACACTAAATTAACTCACTTAGTACAAATATTTTAAAAAATTAGATTTGATGGGACATGTAGGGATAAATGCCCAAATTTGTATATTGGGCCTTGGGCCTTATCTGGGAGTGTGGGCATGTCCGAGGAGGGGTAGGTGATTAAGAGAGACCCCAAGTTTAAAGTCTCACAAAGAAGGAATGGATAGAGAACGGTCCGAGGAGTAATTCCTCCTCAGGCTAGACAAATACAGTTTGAATCTATAGTCCAGCAACCTAGGCGACCTATCAGGAGGTTTACACGATAAAGATAAGCTTCATGCATATATTGGAGTGATAAGAACTCAGAAATATCTAAAGGAAAAGCTGCTACCACCACATTAAATGCATTGCAACTACTTTTCTGGCCACATTTATATGGAAAAGACCCCTGAACAGTGCAATCTCAGCTATTACTATTCACAAAAAGCCAAAGAGGGCATCTGATGGGACAAACACTCAAGTGAAAGTTTAGATGATTAACAAGTGTAGGATCAAGATGGCTTGAGAGGAACTATATAATGTGAGAGACCTTCCACGAGATAGGGATCGGAAAAAGAAGAAAAAAATACTGTAGTAATCAAAGTTGTACTTGTAAACAATTATATTGATTTATGCTCCAAATTATCTCCTCAGACAGTGAATTTATTCAATCCAATGGGTCCTGTTCTTGCTTGATCATCTTCTAAATTCATACTAACCGTTATTAACTTCATTAAGACCTAACTCTTTAACCAATTCTCTACAAATTTATTATATTGGGCTCATTGGGCCGTCACCCAATTCTTATTTGGGCTTGGGCCACAAATTGTGTCCCTACAAGACACTAGGCACAAAATTAAACTCTAACTAAAATCCAATTTTTAGACTAAATTAACTCACTTGGCACAAAAATTTAAAAGCTTAGATTAGATGAGACAGATAGTGCAAAATTATATTCTAATTGAATTCTAATTTGAAATCTAATTAGATTCTCAACTTTGCCAATTAATATATACTAGCGTGCAGCCCATGCATATGCATGGGTATAATTAAAAAAATTACAATTATATGCTTCAAATTATACTTTTTTTTAGAAAATGTTCAAATTATACATGGTATTAGCTTACACTTTTTTTTTACCATACATTTTTAAAATATGTAATGATTTCTCATTATATATATATATATATATATATATGATTGAGAATTTAATTAGTTTTAAACTCTTCGGTTTTTGCACCCAATTATAATTCACTTGCTACAAAAATGAAAAACTTAGATGGACACATGGCCAAAAATTAGATTCCAATTGAAATCCAATTTAGAATTTAATTGGATTTGGACTCTTCAATTTTTACACTCAATAATTCACTTGGAAAAAAATTAAATTTAATTAAAATCTAATTTGATTTTTTCTAAACTTTATCTATTAATATATATATATATATATATATATGATTTAGAATTTAATTGGTTTTAAATTCTTTGATTTTTACACCCTATAATTCACTTACCATAAAAATTAAAGACTTAGATAGACACATGGGAAAAAATTAGACTTTAATTAAAATCCAATTTAGAATATAATTGAATTTGGACTCTTCGATTTTTACACTCAACTAGCTTGTAACTCTATGCATATACATGGATACACTTAAAGATGTATAATAAGATGCATAATATAATTCCTGTATATATAATTTAAATACTATTGATAGTCATTTTTATATTTTGTTAACTTTTTTTAAAAAAAAAATTGAAAGTATATTATTAGGTATAAAATTGTCTCTTTTTTTTTTAATTATTGTGAAGAGCTTTTTTTTTACGACTCATTTATTCTAGACTCTTTGGTTTTTGTACTTAATAACTGATTTGGATGAATATTTATGATGTGATCCCACATTTGATTCTAAAATTAAGAAATAAAACTCCATAGGAATAAATAATTTTAGACACATGGCACAAAATTGAAGCTCTAATTTGGAATTGTAATTTAAGTTTTTCTCAGCCTCACCTATTATATAGATATATAGATAATTCAATTGGCACAAAATTAAAAATTAAATAGGACATGTGGTTCAAAATTGAAAATCCAATTAAAATCTAATTAAATTTTCTTTGAGCTTTGGCTATAAATATATATATATATATATATATATATATATATATATATATATATATATTACCTAGGTGTATTTATATTGGACTCCTCGTTTTCTACACTAAATTAACACACTTGGTACAAAAATTTTTAAAAAAAAAAAAATAGATTGGATAGGACAGATGGCACAAAATTAAATTTTAATTGAAATCTAATTTTTACACTAAACTAGCTTATAACCCCTTGCATATGCATGGATACACTTAAAGAAATATAATAAGATATATAATATAATTCTTATATATAGTTTAAATACTATTGATAGTCATTTTTATATTTTATTAACTATTTAAAAAATTTTGTAAGGATATAATTAAGTTTAAAATGTAAATTGTCCATTTTTTTATTATTGTTGTGGGGGGGGGAGTAAAAGCCCAAAACCACTTAACAGGCTCAGGGCGCCCCAGTAAGAACTATTAAATTTCCAAAGAGCAAGAGGTGGTTGATGCGGCCCATTTGAAGGCAGGAAGCCCAGAAATGAAGGGGGAATGCCGTCCGAAGAGGTCACTGCTAGTCCGAAGACGTCCTTCTCCTCGGTCATTAATGGCCTTGATCAGGCAAACATGTGGAAGATCCGAACAGCCTTCCTCACAACCTCAATGATAGTAATAAATCCTGAGTGGATCCAGGGATGATCAGAGCTAAAGAAAATATCTAGGGGAAAAGCTGCTACCACCGCATTTAATGCGATGCAACAGCTTTTCTGGCTGCATTTATGTGGAGAAGACCCCTGAACAGTGCAACCTCAGCTACCGCCACTCACAAAGGACTAAAGTAGACACACGACATGACATGCACTCGAATGGATGCATGGATGAAGAACAAGTGGACGATGAAGATGATAGGAAGGGATGCTATATAAAGAAGAAGGGTCCCTGATAATAGAGGATCAGGAAAAAGAAGAAGAAAGGGAGAGAAAAGCTTTACTGTAGCTCTGAGCATTGTAATCACGGTTCATTCAATAAAACACCTCCTCGAACATTCATTCATAGAGTTGTCTAAGCCTCAATTCATGTTATCAACACTGTACGTAACCTAGCCCACTGCTCTGTGCTTCATAACCAGCCCAGCTCTTTCGCCCACTCTCTACAAATTCATTGTTCTGGGTTTGTTGGGCCTTTAACCCACATCCTGTGGGCTTGGGCTACGAAAACCGACCCTACAATTGGCGCCATCTGTGGGAAGAGCTTGCGCAGGGGTGGAGACAACAATACGTGATGGCTAAACACGGTGAACAAGAAGCGAAGTCTAGGGCATCCTAGCACGTGGACCCTTTCCTTAACCTAGAGCGGAGACAAGATCACGAGGGTAGCGTGCACACCGTACCCCTTGGTCAAAGCCAATCACAAGGTGGAAGCCACATGTCCCATGCAGAGAAGAGGCTAGACTTCCTCGCCGCTTTAACCAACCAACGTTCACCATATTCAACGACAAAACAGACCGCGTGGAACACGTGAGCCATTTTAACCAAAGGATGACTGTATACTCCAGGGACGAAGCATTGATGTGCAAGGTTTTCCCCTCCAGCCTTGAGCCGGTTGCTATGAGGTGGTTTGACGAGCTGAGCCCAAATTCCATCAGCTCCTTCAAAGAGCTCGCCCAAGCTTTTGGTTCACGATTCGTCATGTGCAGAAGAGCGGCCCGACCTCTATCCTCCTTGCTGTCTTTGACCATGCAGGAAGGAGAATCCCTAAAGGTGTATTCGGATAGGTATTGGGAACTGTTTAATGACATGGAGGGCAATTTCGACGCAATGGCCCTAGAAATGTTTAAGCTCGGGCTCCCTACCAATCACGATTTAAGGACATCCTTGTCCGGTAAACCCGTTACTAGCATCCGTCAGCTAATGGACCGCATCGAGAAGTACAAGCGAGTTGAAGAAGACCAACAACAAGGGAAAGGCAAGGAGAAGGTTATCCCCCTGGAGAGGAGGGACTTCAGGTCGGATCGATACACCAACAACAAACCAAGGAGAGACTCTCTTGCGCAGTCAGGGACAGCCAATCCCTAGACGGTCAACACCGTATTCAGGGACCCAGTCCACCAAGTCTTAGAAAAGGTCAAGAACGAGCTGTTCTTCAAGTGGCCGAACAAGATGGCTGGGAATCCTGACAGACGTAACCGCAACCTCTACTACCAATATCACCAGGATCATGGGCACACGACTGAGGATTGTAGGAACTTGTGGGACCACTTGGAACAACTAGTCAGCAAGGGGAAACTACGACATCTCCTACATCACACCAGCGGCCGAGGGGGTCCGACGAGCGCGGACTCCCGGAGGAATGACCCTCTGAACCCCCCCTGGGAACTATCAATGTTATCTTCGTGGCCCTAGGGAGAACGGGATCCTGGCCATCCAAGGTCATGTCGGTGGATCGGTTACCCGCGAGGGAATCTGGCCAGGGCCCGAAGAGGTGCAAACTTGATGATCAGCTGGTTTTAGGCTTCTCGGACGCCAATAAGGTTGGCACTATCCAGCCTCATGATGATGCGTTGGTCGTCACCCTCAGAATTGGGGGGTACAATGTGAAACGAGTGATGGTGGACCAAGGCAGCGCTGCAGAAATAATGTACCCTGACCTCTACAAAGGGCTGAACCTTAAGCCTAGTGACTTAACGCCATATAGTTCTTCACTGATCAGTTTCGAAGGAAGAGTTGTCACCTCGAAGGGCTAAATACGACTACCCGTGCAGGCTGGCTCAGAGGTAATGGAGGTGGATTTCATAGTCGTAGACATTTTTTCACCCTACACGGCGATTGTAGCCAGACCTTGGCTTCATGCGCTGGGGGCAGTTTCTTCCACTCTGCACCAGAAAATCAAATATCCTTCCGAAGGCCGAGTTTGTGAAATCCGGGGGGACCAGTCCATAGCAAGACAATGCCTAGTGGCTGCCATCCAACACGAGCCAGGAGCCGAGTCGTCAACCAGGGGCTTATAGCAGCCAAAGCACCAGCTACCGACCACTGAAGGTCCGGATGAGGGCGCACGATGCGAAGATTTGACAAAAGTCATCATCGGGGATAATCCTGAGAAGTTCTTTCAAGTCGGATCCCAGTTTTCGTTGCAAGAAAAAGAGGAGTTAATGCAACTTCTCAAGGAAAACCTCGACGTCTTTGCTTGGGACGCTTACGAAGCCCCCGGGGTGGATCCGGAATTCATATGCCACCATTTGAAGGTGAACCCCACGATCACCCCCAAGAAGCAGCCGCCTCGACGTCCATCTAAAGAACACGCTGAAACAAGCTCAAACAAGCGGGGGCGATTAAAGAGGTTTTCTACCCAGAGTGGCTGGCAAATACTGTTGTGGTGAAGAAAAAGAGCGGGAAATGGCGAGTATGCATGGACTTCACCGACTTGAACAAAGCATGCCCTAAAGACCCGTTCCCTATGCCTAAAATCGATCGGCTAGTAGATGCCACCATCGGACATCCCCGAATGAGCTTCTTGGGCGCGTTCCAAGGCTATCATCAGATACCCTTAGCCCTAGAAGACCAGGAGAAGACTGCTTTTGTGACCCCCACGGGTAACTACCACTATAAGATGATGCCGTTCGGTTTAAAAAATGCGGGTTCCACTTACCAGAGGATGATGATGAGGATGTTTGAACCACAACTGGGGAGAAACATTGAGATTTACATCGACGACATGGTGGTGAAGAGCAAAGTGGTGTCCGAGCACGTGAAGGATCTAGAAAGCACTTTCGAAGTTCTCAGGAGGTACAAGCTACGCTTAAACGCTGCCAAGTGCTCGTTTGGTGTGGGGTCAGGCAAGTTTCTAGGATATATGGTAACTCATAGGGGAATCAAGGTCAACCCTGATCAGATAAAGGCCATTAATGAGTTACAACCTCCTCGGAACCCCAAGGAGGTCCAGAAACTGACAGGAATGACAGCAGCCCTAAATCGATTTATCTCTCGATCAGCGGACAGGTGCAGGCCTTTCTTCTCCTTGATTAACAAATGGAAAGGGTTTGAATGGACAGAGGAATGTGATGTGGCCTTCCAACAGTTGAAGGATTACCTAGCTCGACCACCAATCATGTCTAGCCCTGAACCCGACGAGGTCTTGTTCGCATACATCGCTGTAGCTACCCATACCGTGAGTTTGGTGCTGATCCGAACAGAGGGCGGTGTACAGAAACCCATTTACTACGTAAGCAGGTCGCTTCATGAAGTAAAGGTCCGTTATTTGCCATTAGAGAAAGCTATTTTGGCAGTGGTGCACGATACACGAAAGCTCCCACATTACTTCCAAGCCCATACAGTCGTCGTCCTCACCCAGCTTCCGCTCAGGGCTATACTCCGAAGTGCAAACTACACTGGGAGAATTGCGAAATGGGGAACGATCCTAGGGGCTTTTGACATCAAGTATATGCCACGCACCTCAATCAAGGGCCAGGTGCTTGCTGACTTGGTAGCCGAGTTCACGAAGCCCCGACTAGAAGAAGTAAAGCTGACATCAGACGTGGAGGAAAAATCGATTGGCATGATCTGTCAGCAAGAGCCTTCCCTTTGGGAGGCGTACGTGGATGGTGCTGCAAACCAGAGAGGCTCCGGAGTGGGGCTAGTGCTGATATCCCCCGAGGGAATCGTCATTGAAAAAGCA
Organism: Quercus variabilis; assembly: GCA_030445155.1. Classification (NCBI taxonomy): domain Eukaryota; kingdom Viridiplantae; phylum Streptophyta; class Magnoliopsida; order Fagales; family Fagaceae; genus Quercus; species Quercus variabilis. Next base: position 27,214,287 of record CP129450.1, on the reverse strand, counting down.
TTAAGGCTGGGCTTCTCGGCGACCAATAATGAGGCGGAATACGAAGCCCTATTGATGGGAATGAGCATGGTCCAAAAGATAGGAGGAAAGGCAGTGAAAGTATTCTCGGACTCAAGGCTGGTTGTGGGTCAAGTTTTGGGAGAGTTTGAGGCAAAGGACGAAAGGATGTAAGGATATTTGAGCCGAGCTAAACACTTGCAATCAGAGTTCGAATCTTTCAGCTTGCTACATATTCCTAGGACTGGCAACTCACACGCCGATTCCTTAGCCACTTTAGCCACCTCTTCGGCACAAGACTTGCCGAGAGTTATCCTCTTTGAGGACTTGCATAAGCCTACCGAAGCAGGAAAAGGAGTAATCCAAGTACACCAGGTCAGGGTCGGACCCAACTGGATGGACCCGCTAGTCAAGTTTATGAAAGAAGATATACTGCCCGAAGAGAAGGGAGAGGCCGATAAGATTCGGAGAAAGGCGGCCAGGTTCTGGTTGTCTGAGGATCGGAAACTATACAAACGTTCCTATTCAGGACCGTACCTGTTGTGCGTGCATCCTGAACAAGCTGAGCTGCTATTAGAGGAACTGCACGAGGGAATCTGTAGGAGCCACACTGGAGGAAGATCCTTGGCTCACCGAGCCATCACTCAAGGTTATTGGTGGCCGAACATGCAAAAGGAAGCCCTGGATTATGCCAAAAAATGTGATCAGTGTCAGCGGTTTGCTCCGCACATTCATCAGCCAGGGGGAACTCTCAACCCGCTATCCAGCCCATGGCCCTTCGCCCAATGGGGCTTGGATATCGTGGGACCATTCCCTAAGGCCGCAGGAAACAAGAAATATCTGCTAGTTGGCACTGACTACTTCACCAAGTGGGTCGAAGCGGAACCTCTTGCCAATATCCGGGACGTGGACGCGCAAAAGTTCGTGTGGAAGAATATAGTTACTCGATTTGGCGTCCCATGTGCCCTCGTCTCGGATAATGGCCTGCAGTTTGATAGCAAAGCGTTCAGAAGCTATTGTAGCGAACTGGGGATCATAAATAGGTACTTCACCCCAGCTTACCCCCAGGGTAATGGCCAGGCCGAGGTAGTTAACAAGGTCATCATAAACGGCTTGAAGAAGAGATTAGATGACGCGAAGGGTAAATGGGTATAAGAATTGCCACATGTGCTTTGGGCTTACAGAACCACTCCGCGCAGGTCTACTGGAGAGACCCCCTTCTCCATGACCTACAGGGCTGAGGCTATCATACCTTTGGAAACTGGATTCCCTACACTGAGAAGTAGCTCATTTAGTCCAACAGGCAACGACGAGCTGCTAAAGAAGAGCTTGGACCTAATCGACGAAAGGAAGGAAAATGCGATGGTCCGACTGGCGCATTATCAACAAAAACTTAGAAAAGGCTACGACGCCAACGTAAGGCTCAGACCTCTGGAGCCTGGTGACCTGGTACTAAGAAAGGTGGTGGGCACTGCGAAAAACTCAACCTGGGGAAAATTAGGTCCCAATTGGGAAGGGCCATACCGTGTTACTTCGGGAGCTGGCATCGGGGCATACTTCCTTGAAGACCTAGACAATCATGTGATACCACGCCCTTGGAATGTAAATAACCTCAAAAGGTATTATTATTAATCAAACTCTTCTTTTAATCAGCATGTCAATCGATTACAATTCATTTAAGTGTTTAAACTTAAATCCATTCATGCATGTAGTCTTCAGACCAGATGATTTGGGTTAGTTAACACTGTCACGATTCCTTTAAGTGTTTAAACTTAAATCCATTCATGCTTGTAGTCCTCGGACCAGATGATTTGGGTTAGTTAACACTATGTTACAAGTCCTTTAAGTGTTTAAACTTAAATCCATTCATGCCTGTAGTCCTCGGACCAAATGATTTGGATTAGTTAACACTATGTTACGATTCCTTTAAGTGTTTAAATTTAAATCCATTCATACCTGTAGTCCTCGGACCAGATGATTTGGGTTAGTTAACACTATGTTACGATTCCTTTAAGTGTTTAAACTTAAATCCATTCATGCCTGTAGTCCTCGAACCAGATGATTTGGGTTAGTTAACACTATGTTACGAGTCCTTTAAGTGTTTAAACTTAAATCCATTCATATCTGTAGTCCTCGGACCAGATGATTTGGGTTAGTTAACACTATGTTACGATTCCTTTAAGTGTTTAAACTTAAATCCATTCATGCCTATAGTCCTCGGACTAGATGATTTGGGTTAGTTAACACTATGTTACGATTCCTTTAAGTGTTTAAACTTAAATCCATTCATGCATGTAGTCCTCGAATCAGATGATTTGGGTTAGTTAACACTGTCACGATTCCTTTAAGTGTTTAAACTTAAATCCATTCATGCCTGTAGTCCTCGGACCAGATGATTTGGGTTAGTTAACACTATGTTACGAGTCCTTTAAGTGTTTTAACTTAAATCCATTCATGCCTGTAGTCCTCGGACCAGATGATTTGGGTTAGTTAACACTGATACAATTCCTTTAAGTGTTTAAACTTAAACCCCTTCATGCCTGCAGTCCTCGGACTAGATGATTTGGGTTAGCTAACACTATGCTACGATTCTCTTTAAGTGGATCACGATAAAGTCAATGTGCAAGACTTCATAATAACAGGAAGTTATATTACACGCAACAAAGGAAATAAACGCTAAAGAAAAACTGCTCCATTAATCAGAAGAGTATATTACAACCTTTTGCAAAAAGAAAAACAAGAGAGAAAAGAGGGCCCTATGCATCTACTCTTGAGCTGGGGAACCCACAGGGCCTACAACCTGGCCTGTCTGAGTGGCAGCTTCTGGGGCTTGGCTCTGGGATTCAGCCGGAGTCTCCTCTTCGTCCAACCCTTGGCCTTTGTCTTTGGCTGGCTCGACTGGCAGAACAGTCTCTTTTGGTGCATCAAGGGCAGAAGGGGAAGCCCCACCGACTGGGCTTGGCTCTGTGGCCTCCAAAAGCTAGGGAGTAAGAGAGTCAATCTCTAGGAGCGCTCGGAAATCTGGATGGTAGTATATGCTCCCAAGTAGCCTCAGGGTAGAGTCCGAAGGGACCCCAACGGCATCCAGTGCCTGAAGCCAGGTTACGTCGCAGTAGTCACGAGCAACCGAAGCAAATTGCTCCGTGAGCTGCTTCCTAATCTCATCCACTCCTAACTGATATGCCGCTTTCCTCTCAGCTTCGACTGACTCCTTGGCCAGTTGAACTGCCTGCTCAGCGGCTCGGGCACTCTCCCTGGCTTTTTGAAGTTCAGCCCTAAGACCCTTCACTAGCTCCTTCTCGATCGCCAGGTTGATTTCTAACACACGCAGTTGCTTGCGCTGCTCTTCGGCCTAGGTCTCAGCGTTTTGGAGGCCGGCCTTGTTGTTGTCCCTTTCACGGGTCACGGCCTTAAGCTACTCGGATAGGCCAGCATAGTCATCCTTCAGTTGGCCGAGGGCCCTTTCCGCCTCAGATTGAGACTAGACTGCCACTTGGGCCTCAAGGTGGAACTTTCTGTTCCACTCCTCAGCCACATAGATTTGCTGAGTAATCTGCATGACAACATGTTTAGCTCAAAGTAAGTGGGAGTCAGAGCGAATTAAGAACGGAACTCAAGTTAAGAGGGCAAGTTTGTTTACCATGGTCATATCCCTCTTAAGGAACAAGAAGAGCTCCTACTGGTTGAAGCGCCTATAGGACTCCATATCATGGGGCAGAAGGAGTGGCTGCTGTAGGGCCTCAGCGACGTACCCAGCTCTTCCCCCATCATAATTCCTGAGGGAAGTATCCTAGAGAATGGGGGCACCATCCAACTCAAGTCTCGGGCACCACGTGCGAGGTCCTACTCCTCGGCGTACATCGGCCCCGAGTACCTCGTCTCAGCTTTCAGTGGAAGTGGCCCTTTTTCCTCGGTCCCTCACCGTCCTCTGCTGCTTGCTCACCTTTGAGGGCACCCCCACCTCTCTCTCTTCCGGCTCGTGGGGCCTCTTCTTCTGTGGGTCTGGTATGGGCCTCGAGCTATGTTTAGGAGCCTTGGGAGGCGCTGGGGGCAGGACCTCTATCGGATGAGAGGTCCCCGGGCCTTTCTGCTCGGCCTTACGACCCCTATTCTTCATCAGGAGCTTCAGGTCCACCATCTCCTCGTCCGAAGAGTCGTCGGGGAGTGCAGTTACTAGAAGCGGGTGGACACTGGAATGCCTGTCACCTCCTTCCTCGACCTCTGAGACCTCTACAGCTTGATTTGCCCCTGAAGCCTCCTCCCCGAAGTGGAACTTGTCTATTTATTCTTCTAGTGAGGAGGTGGAGGAACCAACCTTTTCACCCTCAACCTCTGGGCCGGGTTGAGCTTGCTGTACTGGCTGGACGAGGTGGGGTACACCCTGAGGGTTCGGGTGTGGTGCTGGTGGAAGGTCGTGTGGAGCCAAAAAGCCCTTGAACGAAATGTCGATGCGGTTAAGACGTTCGTCTCCCTAGACTATCACGTTGCCGACCGGTTGGAGGTCTTTTCGCCTCGCTGTGTACCCTAGAATGAGGGGAGCCGATCGGAGTTGTCCGTCCTCGCTCACAAAGATCTCGGACCGCAACAAATAGTTGAGCGCGGCGAAGTTGGTAAGGCTGAGCCGAGGAGATATGTTTCTTCTATCTGTTACAAGTCACAGCAGAACTTTGTTAGAAACTGAAAAGCGGCAATACAGGAAGAGTCAAAAACTGTTAAGAAACGAGGATCCTGAGCCTATGGTTAGTGTGCCTAAGTCTAACGTGTCCCACTTGGCTTCCCTGCTCTGGTCAGACAGTGAAGGCCATCATACCACACGCCCGAGATGATCACGTAGTCGTCTTTCATCCCTTTATTGGTTTTGGGAAAGCAAGAAATGAGCCTAATAATGTCGGACCGGGACTTCAAATAGTATCCCGCCCCTTATTGGCTATGGAACTCATGCATATGCACCACGTCGTGCCAAGTGAGCCACAGTCCTAGGAGGCGGTTAAGATCCTCTATGGCTCCTGAGATCCTAAACATGTTAAGCGCGCACTGCCAAGGGGTGATCCTATGATTGATAAGGTAATTAGTGGTGATAGGGCTCATAGGAATCGTCATCCCTCCTTCGAGGAATGCGATGAGAGGGATCACAACCTCCCCCATTTCTCTATCAGTTAGTATTTTCTCCGGAGAGCAGTACTTCACACCCACGTTTGGAGGTATACAGTATGTGGCCTTAAACTTCTCCAATTGGGCAGGGCTGTCTACCAAATACTCTAGTTTACCCATCTCTCAAAGGAAAAATGGAGGCACAACGCAGCAGTGAGAAAATGGTCGCTCAAATTGAAAAATAGACGGCCGAAGAGAAAACCCAAGGATTAAGATTGCGAAAACTTACAGGAACTGGGCTAGAGACTGACCCCTGAGCTCGCGGAAGGATTCCTTAGGACTCTGAGAAGAGGCAAGATCAGCGATTGAAAGAGCTCTGAGCATTTGTGTGCTTGTGGGATGGCTTGAAAGTTGCAAAGTGAGAAGAAATGTCCACATCCGAGATTTTATACGAGGTCAAACGAAGAGGAAGAAGTTATTTCTCCCAAATCTCAATGAAAAGCCCCGTCCGTTGGATCAATAGCCCACCGTTGGATGCAAAAGACAAGGCGCCCCCTGAAGTAATTAATGTGGCGCTTTGGGAATACGGAAAACAGTAACAGTGATGATGGAGCGCACGCATCCGTGCTTACGCATGTGCCAGGCCCAACTTTTGTCCGCTTTCCAAATCTGAACTCCGTGACAGGTCAAAATTCCATTTTTTCTCTTCGGATGTGAGGGAAAAATTAAGATTTTGAGGGGCTATTGTGGGGGGGGAGTAAAAGCCCAAAACCACTTAACAGGCCCAGAGCGCCCCGGTAAGAACTATTAAATTTCCGAGGAGCAAGAGGTGGTTGATGCGACCCATTTGAAGGTAGGAAGCCCAGAAATGAAGGGGGAATGCCGTCCGAAGAGTTCACTGCTAGTCCGAGGACGTCCTTCTCCTCGGTCATTAATGGCCTTGATCAGGCAAACATGTGGAAGATCCGAACAGCCTTCCTCACAACCTCAATGATAGTGATAAATCCTAAATGAATCCGGGGATGATCAGAGCTAAAGAAAATATCTAGGGGAAAAGCTGCTACCACCGCATTTAATGCGATGCAACAGCTTTTCTGGCCGCATTTATGTGGAGAAGACCCCTGAACAGTGCAACCTCAGCTACCGCCACTCACAAAAGACTAAAGTAGACACACGACATGACATGCACTCGAGTGGATGCGTGGATGAAGAACAAGTGGACGATGGAGATGATAGGAAGGGATGCTATATAAAGAAGAAGGGTCCCTGACAATAGAAGATCGGAAAAAAGAAGAAGAAAGGGAGAGAAAAGCTTTACTGTAACTCTGAGCATTGTAATCACGGTTCATTCAATAAAACGCCTCCTCGAACATTCATTCATAGAGTTGTCTAAGTCTCAATTCATGTTATCAACACTGTACATAACCTAGCCCACTGCTCTGTGCTTCATAACTAGCTCAGCTCTTTCGCCCACTCTCTACAAATTCATTATTCTTGGTTCGTTGGGCCTTTAACTCACATCCTGTGGGCTTGGGCTACAAAAACCGACCCTACAATTGTGAAGCACTTTTTTTTTATGATTCATTTATTCTAGACTTTTTTGTTTTTGTACTTAATAACTCACTTAAATGAATATTTATGATATAGTCCCACATTTGATTCTAAAATTAAGAAATAAAACTCATTAAAAATAAATAATTTAATACACATGGTGCAAAATTGGAAATATAATTTGGAATTTTAATTTGAGTTTCTCTCAGTTTCACCTATTATTATTATTATTATTATTATTATTATCATCAACTCACTTGGCACAAAAATTTAAAATTTTAGATTAGATGAGACACATAGCTCAAAATTAGACTCTAATTGAATTCTAATTTGAAATCTAATTAGATTTTCTCCCAGTTTTTGCCTATCAATATATATATATATATAGATTATCAAAAGTAAATAAATAAATCTTTCAAAATTGTTATTGAGTTTACCAAATTTTTAAGCCATATAAAGCAACTTTATTGAGGGATTTTTTTTGGCATAATCCACTTTAAAGTTTTAAAAAATGTTATGTTCACAACATTTTCACAATACTTTCACAACAAATTTTAAAACAACTTATCATTTATGATTTGTTGTGAAAATATTATGAACATAACATTTTTCAATAGTTTTGGAGTAGCTTTTACATGATAACCTAACTTCACTCTTATCTTAATTTTCACTTGGTTTACTAACTTCACTCTTATCTTAATTTTCACTTGGTTTACTAAATTTTTAAACCATATAAACCATAAAGCAACTAGTTGAGGTTCTTTTAGCAATTGCCATGTGTCAAACTTTGAGTGACTCGTTTTTTTTTTACCCGATCGAATTTGTATTTGGGAAGTCGAGCCTACAGACATCAACAAATGAGGTAACGAAGGCTACTAGTGCGTCACAAATTTGCACTCAAATAACAATTCAGCTAAGGTTGGGGGGTGACAGAGGAGCAAAATTCTAACTAATGATGATGATTATATGAATGCATCAGAAAAGAGGGAAATTTTGTAGAAATTGATGAAATTTGAGGTTATGTAAGACGATTTATTGGAGGAGCTTAGCTTTTAAATTAGAGCAATTCAAAGGCACCGGTTGGGTACTTGGGTTGTGCAGCCAACCACTGACCAGCCGAAACCACCCCAGCCCAGAAGGTTGGGGTGGGTTGCCTTTTGTTTTTTTTTTTTTTTTTTGGCCACAGGTTGGTCAAGTTCAAGTCAAGTCAAGAAATTTACAAATTCATCTAATTCAACCCGACTTGTTTGAAATATATGATTAAATGATTAAATTTATCATATCTCATAGTTTAGCTTTTGGAGACAATCGATAATTTAACATGGTATCAAAGCAAGAAATCATAAGTCTAATCCTTATCTTCTCCACTCTACTTCTCATTTAAATTCTCACGTGTTGAACCTCACTTATTAAATGTAGTTTCGGTCCACATGTGAGAGGCAGTGTTAGAAGTATATGGTTAAATAATTAAATTTACTATTTCCAATTAGTTTAAACTTCTGAAACAAGCGGTAATTTAACACAACTCGCCTATATTAATATTGATGGGGAATATTTCAACAGCATTCATCAGACATCCACTTGTCTGGCACCTACTACTCATCCAAAATGGTGTACTCACCCGAAATGTACATCAAGTGAATGACTGAAGCACCTAAGAGCTACTCGTCCGTCAAGCAACTCATTTGCCACCTAAATGGATGGACAAGTGAGATAACTTAGTTTTTTAACACTATGTAAATGCTTATTTAGAGTTTTTTTTTTTTTTTTTTTCTTATACTCCAATCCCCTAACTTGAAATCCTAAGGTTGTCCCTATTCTCTAAGACCCCAAATTATATTGACCCCGATCTTATAATTTGAAGTTTTTTTTTTCTTTGAGGAAGTTATAATTGGAACTTGATTCTCTTTATAAACACAACAAAACCACTTAATTATAAGACCAAAAATGACATCTTAATTTCAAGGCTTTATTTTTGGGCGGATAATTTCAAGGCTCTTGACCTAGTCAAAACTCCACTCTATCAGTTCTACTAATTCGAGCGCTACAGACAAAATTGGTATATCTCTAGTCTGGTGCAAGTGTGCAAGTGCAACCCCTGCCGCGAACCCACCCTTCAAAGCTTCAAGCGTGTAGTTTGGACACGTTGAAAGATGCACAGCCCATGTTTATATAAGAAATCAATGCAACATGGATTCATTCATTGATGTCAGTAAGCATTCTGGAAAAATACTGTTGAAGAAGTAAATGCCAAAGGTTAGATCCCAGCGTTACGGACTCCATAAATGTGTCATTTTGCCACGAGTTTGCATACCTAAATCATTTTCGGAAGTCCTTTCCCATAAGGAATTTCATGCAATTTAACCTCCAGTGCAAGTTCCATTGTTGAGAACTTCAACTCTCCATAATTATAAATTATTGAAAATTGATATTATTGTTGTTGATATACTTAATATTTGAAATTATATATTATAAAAATTTTAACGGTTTAAAATAATCTTATAGGAGTACATATTATTTTAGTAATATTTAGTTTCTGAAGATCTCAAATATTAATAGTTATATGTATGGGTGTCCAAGAGACCCGCTAACCCAACCCACCTGAGGGATCTAACTAGACCCAAACCGAACTCATTCGATCCAGGGGCTGTCAGCACGTGTCTCCACCTTCAAAATTTGACTTCAATAGGTTGAGTCTTGGGTTCTCTCCTCCAAAATTCGAGCAACTCAATCCAATCGATGACCCAAAAAGAGATCTCATCTAATCTGGTGATATTTCCACCAAATTCAGTGAGATCTCATCGAATCTTCGCCTCTTTCTACCTCTTTTCAATGTGATCTCACTAGATTTTCACTATTTTCCACCCTTATCTCACCGGATTTTCAATATTTTCGGAATCTCCAGTTTCACCCAAATTCAACCAATACCCAATGATTACATAATCCATCTAATCCAATCTTTTTACCAGTCAACGGCAAATCTAGTTCTTCTCCACCTGACCTAATCAGTTCAATTGTGAGTAGGGCACAAACCCGACCTAAACCAATCCGTGGACACACTTAATTATATGTTCCAGTTAGCTCAATTTGTAAAGTCCTTTCTTACCAAATATGGGACTTAGGTTTGAATCATGTCTAAATCAAAACTATTTAGTGTCTTAACCTGATGAAAGAACAATTATCACCAAAACAGATGACATAAACTCAAAGCTATTATATATATCAAAAAAAAAAAATTGTAAATTCTTGAGTGTTGACATTTCGGTGAATTTCATGTTAGGAATTTCAAATTTCAAAAATGATAAATTCTTGAAAGTTGACACGTTGTTTGGTATATTTAGAAGTTGAATTTTAGGATTCAAACCAAAAATATGAATATAGGGAGATGGAGAATTATAGGGTTTAAACCAAAAACATGGAAGACCTCACAAATGATACAATTACCACTTGGTTATCACTTAAACCCCAATAACAAAATCCTCTTGAACTTTAATAAAAAATTTATTTGTGTGATGAATTTTTTTAAATATAGTAATATTAACTCTATATACTTAGTTTTAACAGAGAAAATGTGATAAGTTGCACTTAAGTATAAGTAATATATATATATATATATATATATATATATAAATGAGATGTGATATTTCTGACCTAAGAGGAAGGAGTTTGAATTATCCCGTTTAATGGGAATTGAGATTCTCATTTGAATTATAATTCTTGATAATTTTGTAAAACAAACAACCAATTTTTTTTAATTCTAAAAAACTAGCAACTCCTATCCCAAATCTATATATATATATATATATTAACGACCAAAGCTTAAAGAAAATTCAATTAGATTTTAATTAAATTCTCAATTTTGTCTCACGTGTCCCATTTAATTTTTAATTTTGTGTCAAGTGAATTATTGAATGTAAAAATTGAAGAGTTCTGTAGGGACCAGGTTCAGGCCTCCCTGTGTGTTACAGGAGTGGACCCAAGCCCAGCTAGCCCTGCATCCTCGGCATGGGCCTCTGGGCCTGGTTTGAAGTAGGCCAAGACTGCCTGACTTTCTAGCCCCACAATAGCCCCTCAAAATCTTGCTGCCCGCATCCTCGGGCAGGGAGAAGGATTTTGACATCCTCGAGCCTGCTCCATGTCCAGTCGAGTCTTATCCCCCATCAGTACTAGGGTCTTTTCATCTGCCCAAGGCGCGTTGCTAACATTTCAAGCGCATAACGTGTCCTTCATTAAATTCAGGCGGCTCTGTGCTCCCCACGTTCAACGAGGCGATACCAATCTAACGGTGGAGGTTCGCCTCACATTTATGAGCGGGAAAACCCGCACGGTTCCTCAATTTAGGGTATAAATACCCATTCAAACTGCCTTTTCCTATTTTTTATTTGCAATCAAGAATTCTCGCGTGTCTATCCTGAGTTCAGCCAAACTCTCACTTACATCTCCAGCACAAAAAGCCTGTCCGAGGAGCTCCTCCTCATTCCTGTAAGTCGCTTTATCCCTTTCTAAGCTCTCTTCCTCTTTACTCCTTCTTCTCTTTCATTTGCTCTTTCTTAGTTCCTTTAGGCATCATTTGGGATGGGTAGATTTAAGAAATATGTCTACACCGAGGAGGCGATGGAGAAATTCATCGCCAACTATGGGATACCTAGCAACGTAGGCTTGAGGTATTGTGAGGATGGGGAGTGGCTCTTTCAAAGAGAGGAGGGCGAGGTGGTGATTCCCATTATCGCTTTCCTCGAAGGGGGTATAAGGATCCCTATGGGACCGGTGACGAAGGGCTACCTTACGCACTTTCAGCTAGCCCCCACCCAGTGCGCAATAAATGTTTTCAGGATTTTGGGCTGTGTGGACACCCTGAACGAGAAGATGGGGCTGAGGTTGACCCACCACGACATGAACTGGTGTTACAACCTTTAGCTCCTTAAGGGCAAGTCGTATTACCTAAAGACAAGGGATAACAGGGTACAGCTCATCCAGTGCCTCCTTGAGTCTAGCAAGGGGCTGAACGAGGATTTCCTCATCGTGTCCGGAGAGTGGCATGATGGCCTTCACTGCCTAACGACGGAGGGAATACTAGGTGGGGCAGTGGGAATAGGAGGGGGTTCAAGTTCTCTTTTCTTTCTTTTTTTTTTTTTTTTTGCTACTGCAATTTGCTTCGTTTGGTTACTAACGTGAATGTGTTTTCTTCCTGCACGCCTTCGAGCGCCACTTTAACCTAGTCAATAGGAAGGATTTGCAGAAAGTGCTAAGGGCGTCAGTTTTTGTAAACAAAGACGACCATCAAGTTAGAGTCGCCCACAAAATCATGGGGTACACTCCTGTTCAAAAATCGTTCCCAGTTCTGAAGCACGTGATCAGAGCAAACGACCCTCGGCTACAGAAAATCACTGTAACTGAGGACGGGTTTCTGTTCACCGAGGAGCCCTTCGTTCCAGAAGTCATCACATTGGCTGGCCCCTTTTCCTCCCACAGATTCACCGAGGCTACAGAGGAGGATCCAGAGGGGGAAGAGGAAGAAGTCGATTTAGGCCCCGCCGAGGAAGAGTTTGATATTTTTAATCAAGTCGATCAATCCGAGGATCCTCCCGGAGACTTGGGCAACCCTTGTCTAACCGAAGCGAACCTTCTAGCTTCAGAAACCTCTCCTCAGCTAACGATGGGTTACAAGAGGAAACCCCACATCAGCCTGTTGGATTTAATCGAAGGCCAACCGAGGAAGTCCCAACAAAAGTTTCCCCCTCCTCCTCCCAAGACTCAGCCTGTCCAGACTAGGTCAACTTCTGCCCAGCAAAAGCTTCCCCCTCCTCATCTGCCTCAAACGAGCCTGCCTTCTGGGTCCGTGCCCACCAATCCCAAGAAGAAGAAAGACAAGGGCAAAAGGCTCATGGAGGATAAGTCAGTGTCCTTACAGGATGAGGACAATACTCTACGGCCTTCCAAGCAGATAAGGATAGGCGGCAAAAGCCAGGATAGGCAGGTCATCACCACCCCGTCCGAGGCTCAGGTTTGGCTCCCAGCCCCAATGCTCCATGGGGAGCCCTTAAGGGACGACGCCTCCCTCAGAGACTTTAACGAGGGCGAAGGTGCGCATGTGGCCGACGCGTTGGAGAGATGCCTGCTTCTCCCCACGGATATGGCCAAGTTGGATTCTTTAAGGAGCAAGCAGGTCTTCCTCAGCCTCAAGCGTTACCTGGGAATGGTAAGAATCCCAGTACTTGTGATTTTCCTGATTTCAACTCTTCTCTTTTTCTTTTTTTCTTTTTTGAGTTGGGCTTATAGTGCATAGGTTACTCTGGCAGGCTGTCCAGGCTACCTATAGGTTGGAGGTAGCGGCCAACGACCAGGGGAAGGCCCTCGACCTGGAGCATGAGAGGCGCTTACAGGCCACCCAGACCCTCAAGACCTCCAAGGTTGACCTCGCCACGACCAGGGAGGAGTTAAAGGCGATGACCAGGCCTCGAGACAGCGCGGTGTCGGGTCTTGCTGATGCCGAGAACCAGGCCAGGGAGCAGGCAAGGCGTCTGGGCGAGGTGGAAAAGCAGCTGAAGATCGTGAAGGAGCTGATCGAGGATCTAAAAGCGAAGGTAGCTGCTGTCGAGGGGGCCCAGAAGGCGGCGGAGTGGGCCAAAGACGAGGCCCTGAGGGCTAAGGCCAAGGCAGATTTTGGTAGGGAGGAGGCCCTGGCTGCCAAAGAGGATGCCGAGGCTGCAGCTTATGCTGAGGGGGTGGCCGAGATAGAAGCCGCTTACAAAGCTCAGGTTCCTGGGGTATGCCTGCGCTATTGTTCCCAGGTCTGGGCTGAGGTCCTCAAACAAGCCGGGGTGGAGGCCTCGTCGACCTGTGGAAGGCGAAGAGCGTATACTACCTCCCTGCCATCTGCGAGGCCGCTCTTGATAGCGCTGAGGTTAGGGAGGTTGTTGAGGAGGTAGGGGCTACTCCGGGTGAAGGAGCTTCGGTTGCTGAATCAAGGGAAGACCCGTGCGAAGAGGCGCCCCAAGAGGTTGCGAACGTCCCTTCCGATGCCCAGATCCCCGCCACCGAGGAGGCAGCCATACTTGCCGTACCTCTGCACGCTATCCCTTTAAGCCAAAGCTCAGAGGACCCTGAGGTTGCCTCTATCCAGCCATCTACAAGGGGTGAGATTGAGCAGAAGGAATAGGTCCCTTGGCGTCTCGATCTAATCTGCCTTTGCCATTTGTTTTATCTTTTCCTTTCCTTTTTTTTTTTTTTTAGAATGTAATGCGGCTCTTGCCATGCAATTTCTAAGGACTTATTGTAATGCGAGTTTAATTTCCCTTTTTATCTATTCTGGCTATTTATTCGCTTGCATGCTACCCGTTTCCTTTCTTTTCTTTTTACTTGCATAATTTTAACTTGAATTGTATCTTGGCCAATCACGGCAGTAACAATAATAATGGGAGGGAATGTATGCTTGGGCAGACCCTTTATGTCCCAAGGGCTAGGTAGGGTTTTGGTCCTTCCTAACATAGGTCCCCCGCGGGGTAGTTGTTTTTCTGTGGGCTTTAGTCCGAGCCCCATGCAAGGCCTAGGTTATATCTGACACTTAGGACTTTTTTTTTTTTTTTTTTTGCAGTGGTTAATTTCCCCACAGGGTTGAGTCCGAGGATCATGCAAGGCCTTGATTCTGTCTAACACTTAGGATATCTTTGAAGTAGTTAGTTTCCCCATAGGCTTAAGTCCGAGGACCATGCAAGGCCTTGGTTCTGTCTAACACTTAAGACATTTTTTAAGTAGTTAGTTTCCCCATAGGCTTGAGTCTGAGGACCATGCAAAACCTTAGTTCTGTCTAACACTCAAAATATCTTTGAAGTAGTTAGTTTCCCCATAGGCTTGAGTCCGAGGACCATGCAAGGCCTTGGTTCTGTCTAATACTTAGGACATTTTTGAAGTAGTTAGTTTCCCCATAGGCTTGAGTCCGAGAACCATGCAAGGTCTTGATTCTATCTAACACTCAGAATATTTTTGAAGTAGTTAGTTTCCCCATAGGTTTGAGTCCGAGGACTATGCAAGGCCTTGGTTCTGTCTAACACTTAGAATATCTTTGAAGTAGTTAGTTTCCCCATAGGCTTGAGTCCAAGGACCATGCAAGGCCTTGGTTCTGTCTAACACTTAGGACATTTTTTAAGTAGTTAGTTTCCCCATAGGCTTGAGTCTGAGGACCATGCAAAACCTTAGTTCTGTCTAACACTCAAAATATCTTTGAAGTAGTTAGTTTCCCCATAGGCTTGAGTCCGAGGACCATGCAAGGCCTTGGTTCTGTCTAATACTTAGGACATTTTTGAAGTAGTTAGTTTCCCCATAGGCTTGAGTCCGAGAACCATGCAAGGTCTTGATTCTATCTAACACTCAGAATATTTTTGAAGTAGTTAGTTTCCCCATAGGTTTGAGTCCGAGGACTATGCAAGGCCTTGGTTCTGTCTAACACTTAGAATATCTTTGAAGTAGTTAGTTTCCCCATAGGCTTGAGTCCAAGGACCATGCAAGGCCTTGGTTCTGTCTAACACTTAGGACATTTTTGAAGTAGTTAGTTTCCCCATAGGCTTGAATTCGAGGACCATGTAAGGCCTTGGTTCTGTCTAACACTCAGAATATTTTTGAAGTAGTTAGTTTCCCCATAGGCTTGAGTCCGAGGACCATGCAAGGCCTTGGTTCTGTCTAACACTTAGGATATTTTTGAAGTAGTTAGTTTCCCCATAAGCTTGAGTCCGAGGACCATGCAAAGCCTCAGTTCTGTCTAACACTTAGAATCTTTTTGAAGTAGTTAGTTTCCCCATAGGCTTGAGTCCGAAAACCATGCAAGACCTTGGTTCTTTCTAACACTTAGGATATTTTTGAAGTAGTTAGCTTCCCCATAGGCTTAAGTCCGAGGACCATGCAAGGCCTTGGTTCTGTCTAACACTTAGGACATTTTTGAAGTAGTTAGTTTCCCCATAGGCTTGAGTCCGAGGACCATGCAAGGCCTTGGTTCTGTCTAACACTTAGAATCTTTTTGAAGTAGTTAGTTTCCCCATAGGCTTGAGTCCGAGGACCATGCAAGGCCTTGATTCTGTCTAACACTTAGGACATTTTTGAAGTAGTTAGTTTCCCCATAGGCTTGAGTCCGAGGACCATGCAAGGCCTTGGTTCTGTCTAACACTCAGAATATTTTTGAAGTAGTTAGCTTCCCCACAGGCTTGAGTCCAAGGACCATGCAAGGCCTTGGTTCTGTCTAACACTTAGGATATTTTTGAAGTAGTTAGTTTCACTTAGAATGGCCATCGAAACGGGGGCTACATAATCAGGAGAGGCTTAAAATCTGGATCAAAAGAGACTTTTTCATTAATAACAATATCTTTTCAAATTATTTACATTCCATGGATGAGGTACAGGTTTTTCATCTAAATCTTCTACATAGTATGTGCCAATCCCTACTATTGAGGTAATTCAGTAGGGCCCCTCCCAGTTTGGACCCAGCTTTCCCCAAGAAGGGTTCTTGGCAGCCCCTACGACTTTCCTCAGCACCAAGTCCCCCGATGCTAGCGGTCTGAGCTTCACATTGGTATCATATCTTTGCTTGAGTTTTTGTTTGTAATAGGCCAACTGGACCATTACTCGTTCTCTTCGTTCGTCAATCAGGTCTAGGCTCCTCCCCAACAGTTCGTCGTTGCTGTCTGGAGTGAAAAAACTCGTCCTTTGCGTTGGGAAGTTTGTTTTCAGGGGGATCACTACCTCGACACCATAAGTCATGGCAAAAGAGGTTTCCCCTGTTGACCGCTTGGGTGTAATTCAGTACGTCTAGAGAACATGGGGCAGCTCCTCTACCCATCTTTCCTTGGCGTCATCTAGTCTCTTCTTGAGCCCATTGACGATGACCTTGTTAACAGCCTCGGCCTGTCCATTTCCCTGAGGGTAGGCGGGCATTGAGTATCTGTTTGTGATCCCTAGTTCACAACAGTACCTTCTAAAGGCTTTGCTATCGAATTGGAGCCCATTATCCGAGATGAGGGTATGCAGGACACCGAATCGCGTGACAATGTTCCTCTAAAGGAATTTCTTTGCATCCACATCCCTGATGTTGGCCAGGGGCTCTGCCTCCACCCACTTGGTGAAGTAGTCCGTAGCCACCAAGAGATATCTCTTATTCCCAGGCACCTTCGAGAAAGGTCCTACGATGTCCAAGCCCTACCGGGAAAACGGCCATGGACTAGACAAAGGATTGAGGGCCCCTCCGGGTTGATGAATATTCGGGGCGAACCTTTGGCATTGGTCACACTTTTTGACATAGTCCAGGGCTTCCTTCTACATTCCTGGCCACCAGTATCCTTGCGTGACAGCTCGGTGGGACAGAGATCTTCCCCCCGTATGGCTCCCACAGATTCCCTCATGCAGCTCTTCTAGCAGTAATTCTGCTGCCTCGGGGTGGACGCACAGTAGGTATGGTCCAGAGTAGGAGCGCCTATACAACTTGTGGTCCTCGGACAACTAGAACCGAGAAGCACTCCTTCGTATTTTCTCTGCCTCTGACTTCTCCTCGGGCAGAACGTCATCTTTGAGGAATCTCGTTATGGGGTCCATCCAACTAGGGCCCACCCCAACCTAATGGATGGGGACTACTCCTCTTGCCACCTCACCTGCTCTCTTCAGATGCTCCACAAGTATGATCTGAGGCAGGCTCGCGGCCGAGGAGGTCGCAAGGGTGGCTAACGAGTCAGTGTGGCTGTTCCCACTCCTGGGAATGTGAGACAAGCTGAAGGGGCTGAACTCCGTCTGCAAGCACTTGACCTGGCTCAGGTATTCCTGTATTCTCGAGTCTTTGGCCTCCATCTCTCCCTTTACCTGCCCTACCACCAATTTCAAGTCCTAGAATATCTCAACCGACTTTCCTCCCATCTTCTGTACCATGACCATTCCTTGCAATAATGCCTCGTACTCGGCCTCGTTGTTTGTGGCTGAGAATCCGAGCCTCAGGGACTTCTCTATGACATGATCTTCAGGGGATACTAAGACTAGTCCTACTCTTGACCCTCTTTGGTTTACCGCGCCATCAACATATACTTTCCAGCATGGTGACCTCGGACAGAGACTGCTCCAACTGGCTTTTCATTAGCGATCCTTCCCTCGACCCCCACTTCTATAGTAGGCTCAGCGAACTCCGCCGTCAAGTCTGCTAGAACCTGGCCCTTTATGGCGATCCGAGGCATGTATTTAACGTCGAAGGCCCCTAGGATGGTATTCCACTTCGCAATTCTTCCCGTGTAATCGGCAACCCGAAGTACGGACTTCAAGGGTAATTGGGTTAAAATGACCACCGTGTGAGCCTGGAAATAATGGGGCAGCTTTCGCGTAGCGTGGACCACAGCAAGTATGGCTTTCTCTAAGGGTAAGTACTTGACCTCGGCTTCGTGCAATGACTTGCTAACGTAGTAGACTGGTTTTTGGACACCACTGTCATCTCGTATCAGCACCATGCTCACAGCGTGGTGCGCCACAGCAATGTATGCGTATAGGACCTCGTCGGCCTCCGGATTAGACATGATAGGTGGCCGGGCCAGGTAATCTTTGAGTTGTTGGAAGGCCATGGCACATTCTTCGAACCACTCAAATCCCTTCCACTTATTGATCAGGAGATAGAACGGTCTGCATCGGTCGACCAACCTGGAAATGAATCGATTCAAAGCCCCGATCATTCCAGCAAGCTTCTGGATCTCTTTGGAGTTTCGCGGAGGCCTTAGGTTTTGGATAGCCCTGATTTGGTCGAGGTCAGCCTCGATCCCCCGGTGGGTGATAATGTAGCCTAGGATCTTGCCAAATCCTACGCCAAACGAGCACTTAGAAGTATTTAGTCACAGCCTGTGCTTTCTGAGGACGTCGAATATACAGCCGAGGTCCCTCAGATTCTCGGACACCAATTTGCTCTTCACCACCATATCGTCAACATAGATCTCAATGTTTTTGCCCAACAGCGGCTCGAACATTCTCGTCATCATCCTCTGATAAGTAGATCGAGCGTTTTTCAGGCCGAATGGCATCACCTTGTAGTGGTAGTTCCTGATGGGTGTCACGGAAGCCGTCTTCTCCTGATCCTCCAAGGCTAATGGGATCTGATGATAGCCCTGAAAGGCATCTAGGAAGCTCATCTGAGGATGGCCTGCAGTCGCATCCACCAGTTGGTCTATTCGTGGCATTGGGAAGGGGTCCTTTAGGCATGCTTTATTCAGGTTCGTGAAGTCTACGCAAACCCTCCATTTCTCACTTTTCTTCTTGACCACCACAGTATTGGCTAACCACTCAGGGTAGAATACTTCTTTAATAGCCCCCGCACGCTTAAGCTTATTGACCTCCTCCTTAATTGCTTCGGCGTGCTCTTTTCACGGGCATCGGGGTGGCTGCTTCTTGGGGGTCACAAAAGGGTTGACGTTAAGGTGGTGACAGATGAAGGATGGGTCAATCCCTGGGGGCATCGCAGGGATCCCATGCGAACACGTTAAGGTTCCTCCTAAGGAACTCAAGCAACTCCTCCTTCTCCCGGGGAGGCAGTTGGGTTCCAACCTGAAAGAACCTCTCCTGGTCGTTGTCGATGACCACTTTTTCTAGGCCTTCAAGCTTTGCTTCCTCGGTGGTCGTGTCAGCTGGTGCCACCAAGGTGGTTAACTGCTATAAGTTTTCGGCCACCGAGTGTCAACTGATGCCACCGAGGTGGTTAACTGCTATAAGTTTTCGGCCACGATGGCCGAGGATTCCATATCTTGTGGACGTAAGGTGGTTGCAACCATACACCGCCTTGCCATTGATTAGCATCCTCGGATCTCGAGGATTCGGCCTCCAGACGGGAATTTCACCTTCTGGTGCAAGGAAGAGACGATGCCTCCCAAGGTGTGGAGCCAAGGCCTTCCCACAATGGCAATGTAGGGAGAGTACGTGTTCACCACTATAAAGTCCACCTCCACTACTTCCGAGCTGGTCTGGATGGACAGCCTAATCATGCCCTCTGGGATGACTAACTTCCCATCAAAGCTCATCAAAGGGGAGCTATAGGGCGACAGGTCCTCAGGCTTTAGCCCCAGCCTCTTATAGAGGTCAGGGTACATGACCTCCGCCGCACTACCACTATCCACCATTACCCTTTTGACGTCGTAATCCCCAATTCTGAGGGTGATCACCAAAGCGTCGTCATAGGGTTGGGTGGTCCCGTCCTTGTCCTCCTCAGAAAAAGTCAAGGTCGGGTGACAGCCTCTTCTAGCCCTCTTTGGCTCGGACTGGGACTCCTCGGCGGCCACCTAGGTCACAGACAGCACTCACGAGGGGCGCATGCCTGTTCTTCCTGGCGCAGCCAGGATCACATTAATCGTTCCAGCGGGCTGCCTCATGGCAGTGTCCCTCTGTGGCTCCTGGTAGGTCTAGCCCTGCTGGCTGTTGGAATGGTGCAAAAGGTGCTTCAACTTCCCCTCCCGAACTAACTGGTCCAGATAGTTCCAGAGATTCCTGCAATCCTCCGTAGCGTGCCCGTGGTCCTGGTGATATTGGCAATAGCGGTCCTGATTACGCTTCTCAGGATCCCCCGACATCTTATTCGGCCACTTGAAGTACGGTTTGTTCTTGATCTTTTCTAACACCTTGTGTACCGGTTCTCAGAACACAGCGCCAACAGTCTGGGCGTTTGTCACCCTAGATTGTCCCAGGAAATCTCTCCTCGAACAGGCATTATTATACCGGTCCGACCTGGAATCCCTCCTCTCCTGAGGGATAGCCTTCTCCTTCCCCTTGCCCTGTAACAAGTCTTCCTCTACCCGTTTGTATTTGTTGATCTGATCCATTAACTGCCGCACGCTGGTGGCGGGCTTACCAGTTAAGGACTTCCTCAGGCCATGCCCCATCGGGAGCCCGTTCTTGAATGTGTTGATGGCGACATCGTCATACTTGCCATCCAGCTCGTTGTAAATCTCTCAATACTTGTCCAAGTAAGCCTTGAAGGTCTCATCGTCGCGCATGGTTAGGGACAGCAACGCGCTTATGGGCCGATGAGGTCTGGTGTTCGTGACAAAACAGGAACCAAAGGCTTAGGTCAACTGTCTGTACGAGTCTACGAAATTCATCCTCAAGCCGTTGAACCACCTCATTACCACAGGTCCCAAGCTGGACGGGAAGACTTTGCACATCAGCGCCTCGTTCTTAGAGTGAACGGCCATCCTCTGGTTGAACTGGCTCACGTGCTCCACGGGGTCCATTTTGCCATTGTAAACGGTGAAGGTTGGCTACTGGAACCTCCGAGGGAGCACCACCTCTTCTATACGACACGTAAAGGGCGACCTGGAGAGCCAGTCCATCGCCCTGCTCATGGCGTCACTTCCTAAGCCCCTAGGGGTTGGGCTGCCACGCCTACACCTCTGGTAGCGCTCATCCTCGTGGGAGAAAGTTTCACTCAGGGGTGTTGTCGACCTTTGCCTGTAGTCGTCATCATTTTCGTCGTCAGAGGGTAAGTCAGGGCTGGGCTCAGATCGCCTTCGCTGTGCATGGCACAGCTTTCTCTTCAAATCATCTATCTCTCGCTGCATGGCCACCTTACCATCCTGTCTCTGGGATGCGTGACTCTTATCCTCTTGCGATCGCGTGGCCATGCCATTATCGCACCTCTAGGGCATGCAACCGCTTCTATACGTGTGGCTTTCGCTAGTTTGTGAGGTATGCACGCTTCCTTCTCGGAATCGTCTGTTCTCCTCATTCTGGCCATGCCCAGTGTCACCATAGTTATTCGAACGTTGGGATCTAGCCGGTTCGTGCCGATGGGAACTCCCTTGATGAGGGTCTGACCCTACCATGCCTGGCTGTTGTCCTTACTGATGCACGAGTTCTTCCCACAAACGGCGCCAATTGTAGGGACCAGGTTCAGGCCTCCCTGTGTATTACGGGAGTGGACCCAAGCCCAACTAGCACTGCAATTAATTTGTAGAGAGCGGGGTCAAGAACTAGGCCCTAGTAAGGGGTGCAACGACCACGCGTGGTAGTTCTCATGTGAACGTGAACAATGATGCTCCTCGACCTTTCTCCGGCGAGCTTGCTGTTCTTATGACTTCCTTCCTTCCCCTTCTTTCCAAAAAAAAAACCCCCTCCCCTTAAGAGGGGTCCCTAACATTATATACTCCTTTCCCCATTGATCACAGCCCTACATTTGTTAAGCAACCAAGCCACCACTTGAGTACCTGTCCCATCAACCACCTTCCCATTCTTCCTGTGGGTTGCAGCAACCAAGGCAACACTGTTCTGTAATCCCCTCCTCATTAATGTGGCCAGGACGTTAATTGTGGGCATTTAATGTGGAGGTGACAGCTCGCCTTAGACTTGCTCCTCCACCGTGCTCCCGTTGTCGACGCGTGGCACTTGCCCTTTCCTCCTCGGATATTCAAGAAGACCCCTCTTTGGTGGTGAGGTGCTCGTGTACTTCTAAGGTCTCGGATGTCCGAGGACGGAGTCGTCCTCGGACCTGTTCCTTGAGAGCTGGACATCGTACTTTTATCCTCGGACCCCACATGCATCCTCGGCATGGGCCTCTAGGCCTGATTTGAAATGGGCCGAGGCTGCCTGACTTTCTGGCCCCACAAGTTCAAATCCAATTAAATTCTAAATTTGATTTCAATTTAAGGTTAATTTTCTGCTATGAGTCTATATTAGTTTTTAATTTTTGTGGCAAGTGAAATATTGGATGCAAAAAACCAAAGAATCTAAAACCAATTAAATTCTAAATCATATATATATATATATATATATAATTTGAACAGTATAGTTGTGATTGTTTTTAATTATACATGTGCATACTCACAGGGTTATACATTAATTCCTATGCAATGAGCATGGCCGAAATAATTGAAATTTGAGAAAACTCAAGGAATATCTCATGGTGGCTTTTTTTTTTCCCCCTTGAAAATGCATTAGAAAATTTTCTATTCTATTTTTGATGGAACATCTAAATCTGAAGAACCGGTGATTAATAAGACCTCACCAACTTATTTCATTTATATAGAGTTATAAGTCACAACCTTGTGCAAGACAAAATCTCCAGATCTATGGGTCTTTCCACTAAAGAATTACTTTTACTCCCGTGTGTATTGCTTACCCAGGATCGTGGAGAGTATAAATTTGCATATTGCTCATTTTTTCAATTGGACAATGATAGTTGCGAATACATTAAGTTGCTTGAATGAATGATTATCCAAAAGTCACTGAGGATACACCTCCAATCGTAAAACTGCAGCAGCCGGCAGTTATGACATATGACCCCATCTCTTTAGTCTTTACTTCGATCCTAAGAATATACATTTAAAAGTTACGCAACTTGCAACACTTGACTTTTTCTTTCTTTTTTTATTCTTCTTTTTAGCTTTCCTCCCCTTTCGCTTTACCAGTGATCTAAGTAGCTCAAATTAATGTGAATTGTCAGTGTTTAATTTATAAGACAGTTTTCTTAATTCTTATCACCTTAGGATTCTGCCATTTTTGACCAATTCACTGGACATGCTCAAGCCATTTGGCTTGAGGCTGTATTAACTTTAATCAACACCTACTCATCTTTTTATTGATGCCTTTTTTTTTTCTTTGCTTTCCTAATATATTAATTATTAGCACCTTCATTCAAAAGCCACATTTGGCAAACATGTCGCATGATTCAAATTTTCTTCCCCCTTTTACTTGAGCGGTAGGTGGCTTATTTCAAAGCTTTAAACCACCGCACGATGCCAGCCCACAAAGAGAGAATACATTATACATAAAACCGTCTCTCTTTTTTCAGTTGTTACATTATAATATATAATGAAAAATGCTTTTTGACCAATATATCAAATACACCTAAATTGGCAATAAATTCCACACATCTGATTTGTAAGTTATTAATGATGAATAATTAGTGATCAGTAATTGGCTCATTTGAGAGTCAATTTCTTATATTCATATAAACCTACTAACTCAACAAATGTAAAATTCGTTTCAACAAAATATCATTTTTACCAGCCCCTTGCGATGTTATCAACTACTAACTGAATTTAAAATCTCTTCAGAAACTACCAACATTTACGGAATTTAGGACTTTGTCGAACAGGACCAGCCACCAGGGACAAAATATTTCCTATCAGACTTGCCACTGAAAAGTACCAACAACCACAACGGAAGCAATTTAAAATGCAACCTTCATTAAAGCACCCGTTCAGAAATAATAAAACCAACAAGACAGTAGATACCAGTATATATATATATATATATATATACGCGAATTTCAAAGTTTAGATTCTTTTTAACTATTGATATTCCTCCAGCTCCAATGATACAAAGCAATGGCCGATTCTTTATATATATATATATATATACTACTTATTAGCAATTAAATGAGGGGCAATTTTAAAACGGCATAAGGTTAGATTGCCAACTATTTTGAAGCGGATAAGCATGCCAAGATAAAAATTACACTTATCGAGAACAAAAATACAACAACATGCC
The DNA here is from genome assembly GCA_030445155.1 of Quercus variabilis. Classification (NCBI taxonomy): domain Eukaryota; kingdom Viridiplantae; phylum Streptophyta; class Magnoliopsida; order Fagales; family Fagaceae; genus Quercus; species Quercus variabilis. The sequence goes on along the minus strand of CP129450.1, from coordinate 27,190,167 downwards.
AAATGCAGAGAGTGCGAAAGATACTTCACAAGCTTTCAAGCCAGTAATTAAATATAATTTTCATAGAAAGTTTATGACCGCAAACTGACACTAGCATAAAATTTTCTCATACAATAGCTATTAACATTAATGTTCCCAGGGAAAAAAAACCATCAAATATGGAAAGAGAAAAAAAAATTAAAAGGGAAAAAAGCAGCACAATCACTCCTGCTACAAACATCCTACTAAAAAGGACATGGTTGAACCACAGATAATGCAAGGTGAGCAAGGACTTCGAGGACCAATTTTGTGCGAACCACATCCAGAGGACAATTACAAGCCTCTCACGCGCAGATGAAAAGCTTTGATTCGATACAACAAGATCAAAATATCATACCCTCCTTCAGTGATACTACCCCAACACTTCTCCTCATCAACCAAATCGAGTTCACGACACATGACACGAAAAGCCAACTAAATGGAAATAAAACTCACCATCAAAGCACTGTTGTAAAATTTAGAAGCACTTCCTGTGAACAATGGATGGACCACTCTCGTCGTACTCACCCTTGGAAATCCACATCTAATTCAACACAGAACAAAGCATGTCAGTCTTGAACGAAACAACATGCAAAAATGAAACTAACAATGGTGAAAGGCAATTCACCTGCTGGAAGGTGCTCAGGGATGCAAGGATTGATCCTCCGATCCAGACACTGTACTTCCTCTCTGGTGGTGCCACAACCTTAATCTTCATGCTGCTTGGGGCAAGTGCAGTGATCTCCTTGCTCATCCGGTCAGCAATACCAGGGAACATGGTTGAACCACCACTAAGAACAATGTTTCCATAGAGATCCTTTCTGATATCCACATCACACTTCATGATAGAGTTGTAGGTGGTCTCATGAATTCCGGCAGCTTCCATTCCGATGAGAGATGGCTGGAAGAGGACTTCTGGGCAACGGAATCTCTCAGCTCCAATTGTGATGACTTGCCCATCAGGCAGCTCGTAGTTCTTCTCTACGGAGGAGCTGCTCTTGGCAGTCTCAAGTTCCTGCTCATAGTCAAGGGCAACATAGGCAAGCTTCTCCTTCATGTCACGGACAATTTCCCGCTCAGCAGTGGTGGTGAACATGTACCCTCTCTCGGTGAGAATCTTCATCAAAGCATCAGTGAGATCACGACCAGCAAGGTCCAGACGGAGGATGGCATGTGGGAGGGCATACCCTTCATAGATAGGCACAGTGTGACTCACACCATCACCAGAGTCCAGCACAATACCTGTTACAATGAGAAGCCAATTTAGGGTTGGTCTGATATGATGACAAGTGTATGAAATTCAGGCTGAAATAGTGACTGATACTAACCAGTTGTACGACCACTGGCATACAGAGAGAGAACAGCCTGGATAGCAACATACATTGCAGGCACATTGAAGGTCTCAAACATGATTTGAGTCATCTTTTCCCTGTTGGCCTTGGGGTTGAGAGGAGCCTCAGTGAGAAGCACTGGGTGCTCTTCAGGAGCAACACGAAGCTCATTGTAGAATGTGTGATGCCAGATCTTTTCCATGTCATCCCAATTACTGACAATACCGTGCTCAATAGGATATTTCAAAGTAAGAATACCCCTCTTGGATTGGGCTTCATCACCCACATAGGCATCCTTCTGCCCCATACCAACCATGACACCAGTGTGTCGGGGTCGGCCCACAATACTGGGGAACACTGCCCTGGGAGCATCATCACCAGCAAATCCAGCCTGTAAACCAAGCATGCATTAGAAGATTTCCCAAATACTTAAAAAAATAATAACAAATCTTGGCCTTTGTAAGAAGTACGAAATGGATTGACTAACCTTCACCATTCCAGTTCCATTGTCGCAAACGAGGGGCTGGATATCCTCAGCATCGGCCATTTTTTACAAACCTACATGTAACGTACACAGTTACAATTATCATAAAGTACAACATAATAATGACAATCCATAGATACTCAACTACCAGCACACTGTACATAGCCACAAAAAAAAAAAATCTGCCATTGCATCCAAAATTATTCATTTCCATTCAGAAACAAAACATCTTATCCAATATCAGAAAAAACACCTACAGTGCTATACATTTTAAGCAAACAAGAGATTACAAATCCCTCAGTGAAAAACTACTTAGCATTCTTACTTTATCTTTCTTACTGGAAACTTCCTAGACTTTTAGTTGAATATATACACAACTAAAATCCAATGGATCTAAACCTCTTAGTTGAAAAATATTAGCAAAAACGGTGAAAACGATGCTCATATTTTTGCTTCCTTGTTTCAAAAATCATCAAAATTATCGTTTGTTTTTCCATCACTATACGAAATTGCAGTTGAAACAAAATACAACTTAACTATTGAATGAAGAGTCAGATTAAAATCAATCTTGATGATCAAAACGTACAGAGATCTAGACCGGTAAAAACCAGATCAGACAGTCAAACCAAGCAACACTACCGAAATGCATCGATCGCAGAAATAGTCGACCCATACAAGAGGCTATATTTCAATTTCAACCAAAAATGGAATAGCAAGCTTTCCATACTCTTAGATCTCAAGTCAACAAGCATAAAAAACTTCAAAAAACTACACTAAAACCCTAGATCAGTAACAAATCCACAGCAATCTAACTCAATTTCAGCAAACAAACGGATCTATTCACACAATCTAAGAAACACCAAACTTCAACACACAAAAATCAAATCGTACATAAACCGATCGAGGTCAAAATCAGATCCAACGGTCGTAATCCATAAACAAAGCTAAATCTAACAATATAACAAGAGTGAAAACAAAAATAACACTTCGGATCGGAGCAAACTCACCTTAGATAACGAAAAACGACGACGGAGAGAGAGGAAAACGAAGATCGAAAGAAGAGCAAGCCAACCTCCGAAGTCGAAGGCTAGGCTTTCTCTGTGTGTGAGAGAGTGTGAGAGTTGAAAGCAGAGAGAGAGAGAGAGAGGGTGAGATGTGAAAATTGTTGGAGAATGAGAATAATAGGAAGATTGATCTAGAAAATGAGTGAATATATATAGGTAAGAGAGGGATGAATTTGAAAAGGAAATGAAGTATTTAGGACCAAATATTTAATTTTTTTAAATGAGGGAGAGGAGTGAAGAGGAAAGTGGAATCATTTGCACCACGAGAAAAGATAGGGTGACCTGGCTGACAGCCTTTTGCTTTCAAAGTTTTCACCCCCAACATTTCGATTGTTTTTTCGTTTTTGATTTGGCTTCACGTTTTTCATTTTATTTTACGCCGTTGGATTTGTATTCCAGGATCTTTGCCACGTCAGCTTCGGCGTGTAAGTAGGAACTACGTGCGGCCCGCTCGGGTCGGGTCGGGTCGGATCGGGTCGTGTTCAGTATTTTTGTTCCTCTTTAATCTCTCACTTTCACTCTCTCAGTCACTGCTCACTCCCTCACTCTCCTCGTTAAGGAGATACAGTAAAAAAAAAAAAAATAGTTATCACATCAGGCGCCGAGCTTTGAGAGGTGCAGCTTGATCGGCTTGGCTTGGTGGACCCCATGAGTTTTCCGCTAAAACTCTCAAACTTTTTCAAATTCAAAATTGCAATTTGGGTTTTGAGTTACTAGTTACTACAATGTTCGATTTTCAGTTCCATTCTAAACTATTTTTTTTCTTTTGAGGGATAATTCTAAACTATAAGAGCATCCGCATCCGGATTCTAAATTCTATCTTATTTTACCACCTCAAAAAATCACTTTATCAATTATACAATACAATTTTACAATTCCCCAACATCCCAACTTTTATATCTCAATCCTACTTATAAAAATAATATTTTTACATAATAAAATAATATATCTCACCATTACCATTATCTAATACAACATATTATTTATACATTATTTATTCTTTCTCTCTCTTTCCTTCTGGCCAGAACCACAATCACCACCACCGCTGCACACCACCACCGCTGCCACCCCCACCGCCGGCAACCCAGAAACTACAATCAACACCAAAAAAAAAAAAAAAAAAAAAAAACCAGAGAAAATCACAACCACCGGACCCAGCAAACACACAAACCCAGCAAACACCGAAACCAGTTACACACAAACCCAGCAAACACAGCCACCGAAAAAAAAAAAAAAAAAAAAAAAAAAAAAAAAAAAAAAACACAAACACAATCACAAACACAAACCCAGCAAACACAGCCACCGGAAAAAAAAAAAAAAAAAAAAAAAAAAAAAAAAAAAAAAAAAAAAAAACCAGAGAAGCTCCGAGCTTGACGTCCAGCCACCGCGCCGATCGCAGCCGATCTCCACCGCGCTTGACGTCCAGCCACATCGCTGATCGCAGCCACGCCACATCGCCAAGCTTGACGTCCAGCCACGTCGGTCTCCAAGCCGATCTCCACCACGCGTTGACGTCCAGCCACCGCGCCGATCCGAGCTGGCTTGGTGATTCGACGTGAGCTTTGAGACTGAGAGAGAAGCTTGAGAGCTGAGAGAGAAAAGAAAGAGAGAGAAGATGAGAAACAGAGAGAGAGGCAGAGAGAGAAAAGAAAGAGGAAAAATGGGAGGTGAGAGAAAATTTCGGGTATAAAAAGTATTAAAAAAATTTTTTTTTTTTTACAACCCAGCTACAGTGCCATCTTACATTTGAGATGGCACTGTAGCAAAATCCCAAATTTTTTTAGCATTTGAGATATGACATTCCCATTGCTGATGGATTTTGGGGCTTAAATGCCAAATGTTCTTAACATTTGGCATTTAGAAACCCAAATGCGGATGCTCTAATAATTTAATTTAGTTCCTTAATAATTAAAATTTTTTTGATATTGGCCTTACCTTTCATTTTTTATGATGAATTTTTAGTGTTTAAACAACATTAACACTTCTGACACATATTTCTATAACACTCAAATACATAATTTCACAACACTGAAAATTAAACAACAATACTTAAACATTGCTACCAAACGGACCCTAATTTCTATAAAATAAAAAATTAAAAAAACACCATCTACCATTATTTAGAGTATTTACCTAAGACTCAATAAATATGAATATCAATGCATATTTAACCAAATTTAGGGGCTATTTGATTTTTTTCTTTTTTTATCACTCAAAACTCTTCACTCAATTTTCGTCACTCATCACTCATCATTTATCACTCATCACTTAAAATACCCCAATTTCCTACACCCACTCGTTTGACACATATCACTTAGTTATGATTTCAATCAAAAAATGAGACCCACACACTAACCCATGTCATAGGACTTTCCTCTTTCCTTTTTTTTCTTTTCCCCCTTACTCTCGTCTTTCTTTGCCTCTCCCCTTCGTTTTTTTGTGATTTTCTCTTCATTTTTCCCTTGCTTTTCTCCCTATGTTTTTCTGTGATTTTCTCTTCATTTTCCCCTTGTTTTTCTCCCAAACCCCTCCATAAACCCAACAATAGAAATCATGGTCTGGACCTGCGGCACTGATCTCCACCATCACCTAGCGCCATGGTTGTGCTCTGTTTTTTTCTCTGCCTCTCCCCTTTGTTTTTTTTGTTGGTTGTGCTCTGTTTTTTCTGTTGTTGTTCTTGCCCCTTTCTTTGTCTCTATTACTTGCGCTTTATTGCTTTCTTTTTTTGGTGCTTGTGTTTACCTCTGTTGGTGCTTGGCTGAAGAGAAAGCACACAAAAACAAGATTAAGGTTTAAGCTAAAACAAAATCAATAAATGAGAAAATAAAAGGCAAGAGAGAGGAAGCTCATGGTTATGATTGGTTCTCTGATCCAACTCCTTTTCTTTTCCATTTTCAGTGCTATTTTCTACTGATTTTCTAGGGTTTTCGGTGAACAACGGTACTGGAGCTTTCAACAAAAACCCACTTGTATTATAGCTTAATAATTGATAATTTGGTTATTTTTGTGTGGATTTGGATTAGAATGGAGTCTTTGAAATCAGCTTTTTTTTCCTTTTTTTTTTTTTTTTTTTTTTTTTTTGTGGATGAACAAGTTTGTGGGTTTGTGTGTTAGTGTGTTAGAGAAAAGATTGTGAGAAGTGAAGAAAAAAAAAAAAGAACCTAGAAACCCAGTGAATAGGAATGGAAAAAGAAAAAAGAAAAAAATGCAACCAAACCCAGAAACCTAATGTGAAAAGGAAAAAAAAGAAGGGAAAAAAAGAAGAAGAAAAGATTAAGAAGACCAGACCAAACCAAGCATGAAAGGGAAAGGGGGAAAAAATGCAACCAAACCTAATCTAAGAAGTGAAGAAAAAAAAAAAAAAAAAAAAAACCCAGAAACCTAGTGAAAAGGAATGGAAAAAGAAAAAAGAAAAAAAAATGCAACCAAACCCAAAAACCTAATGTGAAAAGGAAAGAAAAGAAGAAGGAAAAAAAAAAGATGAAGAAGACTAGACCAAACTAAGCATGAAATTTTTTTTTTTTTTTAAGTTGCGGCTATTACTCTGACCGTGGGTCCCTCAGTGTGTGTTTAATTACAAAAATTTCATTGAAAGTTGAGTTTTGAAAACTAAAAACACCTAAAATGTGTTTTCAATTTCCATAACTCATCACTCAAAAATCAAAAAATTGAGTGATGGAAACAAAAATTGGAAACAATGCCAAATAGACTTCTCAGCTGTGGGACCCACATATTTTGAGTTATGGGTGATGGAAATATAAAAACTAAACAACCCCTTAGTCACTTTTGATAGTTTAACCCATTTATTATTCACCGACAACTACATTAACTCAATACTTTATTATTTCTATTTAAATATTATGTTCTTCCTCTTTAATTATCTGTAATTGAATAGAATTAAGTAACCTTGATTAGATATTTTAAAATGAATGGAATATAAGTAATCTTGTTTGAAAGTAACACAGAGGGAACGAAACAGAATCATTTTATGACAATATTACTATTAGACCCTTAATTTAAAACAAATGATTGAATATATAGGGGTATTTTGGGAGTTTTAGTAAAAAATTCATTAAATCTAATTTCATTCCTTCTCACTTAAACTTTCCCTCCATTAAAACTCTCAAATAAGAGAATGGAAGAATATTCTAAAATTATTCTTTTCATTCCTTTCCATTCCATTTCATTCCACTCCCTCCTCCCAAACGAAGGCTAAAATCACCACCATTAGAAACAACTAAACAAAACCACACTAAAAACACCCAAACACAAATCCAAATCAACTCAATTAAATCTAATATCAATCATTAAAGTCAACCATCAAATCACAGTGTCATTAATATTTTGAAGGAAGAAGAGGGTAGCAATGATAATTTCGTTGTGGCAACCTACATGATTTCTTCAAGCTCTATGGATTGCAATCTCTGAGAGAGAGAGAGAGAGAGAGAGAGAACTTTGTGGACTTTGACATAGGAAGAAAAGCATGGTGATGGTGGCATTGCTCCGATCTACAAGCTTTATGGACTTCGATCACTAATCCTCCACCACAAGGTCCACAACCATGGTTTTAGAGAGAGAGAGAGAGATAAAATTAAAAATTATTTAGCCTGTTAATGAATAGTAACCCAATAAAGGTATTGAGTTATTTTTAATTTGTTGTGTGTTATGCTAAAGTATTGAGGGTAATGCATGATGTTTTTGTTGGAGTTTATTTTTATTTTTACCCAAATGCTAGTTTAATTAACTTGATGAGAACGCTCTCATGACAGAAACATTTTTCATACACATTTTTATAATGTCAATATGACATATTATGTTCCTAAGAGTCTTGTAATTTAGTAGCATTGCTTGGTCTCACTTATAAGAAGAATTAGGTGGCATTTGGTTTGAAGGAATTTGCATTACTTCCGGCATTCAGATTTGTAAGAATGTGATGCCGGGAAATGTAAATAATTTTATGTTTGGTTTGATTAGGAATCTACTAAGATTTCCAAGAATATGACATTCTTATGTTAGATTTATTCCTAAGAATTTTATAAGAATTATTTGTTTTTCCTAATATATTTTATATTTATTAACACAATATCAAGTCATTTCTTTTTAATCATCTTCCAACTAAATAAAATTAAATAAAAATATAAACAATTCACTAAAATTAAATTCAAACATTCTTCAATGACATAAATAATACAAAAATGATTTTTTAAATTATTGTTTTCATGGCAATCACAACATCATGCTTTGTTAATAAAAATCTGTTTTCTTTTAATTCTTAATCATTACTTTAAAAAATAGATAAATATCTTTTTTCCTATTAGTTAAAGGAATGAAGGAATAGGTATAATTATCAATATATATATATATATATGTAGGGAAGATAGGCCCAGAAATGTATATTGGGCCATGAGCCCTGTCCGAGGACACTTAGTAGTCCAAGGATAAGGGAACATTGATGTAGAAGTGCAGGCTAGTAAATAGTAGAAAGTGACTGGTCATAAGAGTTTAGGAAGGTGGTTCGAGGACAAATTCCTCCTCATTTGTAACGGTACAGAGATCAAAAGAGTAGACCTGCCATCAAGAGTAATGTTCCGGGCAATTCCACTATTAAGGATAAGTATCAAGAAGTAACGAGACATGGGAAGGTAAGAAATATTTGAGGAAATGGTGCTATCACCGCATTAAATGCCCTGCAGCTAACTCTTTGACCGCATTAATGTGTAAGTAATACCTGAACAGTGATTTTCAGCCTTATACCTACTCTCAGAGACTTTAGGAAGGTGCTGATGGAACAAGGATAAAAGCCAGCAACTTGATCTACACGTGGAAGGTGAAGATGGAAGGAAGAGGATAGTCTAAGAGAGAAAGAAGCCCTTGAATGAGTAGGATCGAAGAATTGAAAGGGGAAAACATTGTAACAATAGGAACTAGACTTGTAATCAAATCCAAAAGAAATATATACAAGAACTAATCTCCTCGAATTGTGTTGAGGACGATTTTCTTCGGGTAAAACTACTTTTTCTTTGCTTTCTTGCCATCTAAATCCACTATAATTGTTATCCAACTCATTAGATCCTAGTTTTTCAATCCACTCTCTACAAATTTATTGTATTGGACTCTTTGGACCTAGTTCCTATTATCTTTTGGGCTTAGGAACCAAATTTTGTCCCTACAATATATATATAAACTTTCTATAGGCCTAGGAATGTGGGTACCCACTTGTTTTGAAAGAAATCCACATCCCTACAAAATTGGATTGAGTGGGAATTTAGATACACTCCATTTCAAACATTTAATTCTCCTGTACAATTTGCAACTAAACATTCTCAAGAATCTTAAAATATTACCCCATACCAAATGACATCTTAATGTTCAAGTCTCCCTCACTACTTACTTAAAAAAAAAAAAAAAAAAAAAAGTTTCCCACTATTGTAACAATTTAAAATTAAAATAAATGAAACATTATGCAACGAGTTTTTTTTTTTTTTTTAATGGGAAACATGTTGAATATACGCCAAGAACTATAATGATTCATTTATTTTATTATTTTATATCATATAAAATTTATCTCTTTTTTGTATGTTTTGATTGTGAAAGTAATATAAGTTAGCTTAGCTGGTAAAGTTTTTGATGGTTAAATAAAATATCTATGATTTAGTCTCCACCTACAACAAAAACCGATTAGTGCTTTAGTCTAATGAAAAAGAGCTACAATTAAGGGCGGACATCATAGGTGGAAATTCTCTCTCAAAAAAAAAAAAAATTATTCTGTTTTTTTATTTATTAGAACATTTGTACGCAAATATTTGTTACATTAACTATTGTCATTCGAACAATAGGTTAAGATTAAGATATTTTCAAAACTTCAAGCCTTTATATCCCAAAAAAGGGTATAAATTTAAATTCATAGTTTAAGGACAAATTATAATATTTCTCCCAAAAAATGACAAATTAAAATATAACACATAATTAACTATAAACCAAAATCATATTTGATTTTTTTAAAGAAAAAAAAATCATATTTTACTTAACCAACTATAATTTTTGAGACAACTATCCCATCATACTATAAATAAATAAATTTTTTATTAATAAGCTCTAATGTAGGGGTGGCAAATAGGTGAGTTGTACACAATTACACAATTATTCATTTATGACCCGTTTATGTCTATATATTAAGAGGATTCAAAGAGTTAGTTATGGTTTCAAAAAATGTCAAAAGTACCCCTAATTTAATTAGATAATCCTTATTCTTAAAAAATAAAAAATATGGTTAAAATTGTAATTCAACAAAATTTAAAAAAAAAAAAAACTACCAAAGAAATTTTTTTTTCTAAAAATTCACACTCTTTATTTAAATATATCTCACACACATTTAATAAATTTTTTTCCTTAAAACTAGCACACACTAAATCCATCAGTTTACTCAATTTCAAATCCTAAATTTTATCTTTTTAAAAATCTCTTCCCCTATAACCTCACTAACACTAGATAAATTCAAATTGAAAAATTGCAATAAACTTAAAATAAATAAATAAAAGTCTCATCGCACATGCAAAGCACGTGTGATAAGGCTAATATATAAATTAAATATTCATTACTCATCTAACCCATTTAATATTTTCTTTTTTTTTTTTTTAAAAAACCCATTTAATTTAATCCACTTGTTTAACCCAAAATGACCCGAATAATATCCGTTATTACATGAAGGAAATGACACTTTTACTTTCCCTTAATAAGACAGTAAAGTCATGGGCTTAAGCTCAATGATGTGTTGTGTGATGTATCAATTAAAATTAAATGATAAAATAAAGAGCAAATTACAATTTACCCGCTCGTGGTTTGGCCAAAATTTAAGTTGGCTACCTATGGTTTGAAATTGACATTTTACCCACTTGGAGTTAGTTCGGTTAGATTTTTTTAACCCACATCTGTTAAAAACATGGCTAAATATGTGATTTTGCTTTACTTTTATATTTCTCTCCTCCAAAAACACAAAAAAATAAACATACAAGATCAAATATAATCAAAAAGAATCCATCGGAATATTTGCATAATGAGATTTCAAACCACAGATAGGCAACTTAAATTTTGGTCAAATTTTAGGTGGGTAAAGTATCAAATTTTAAACAGTAGATAGGCAACTTAAATTTCAGAAAAATCACAGGTAGGTAAGTTGTAATTTGCTCTAAAATAAAATGAAAGCATAAATGAAATATATACGAAAAATAATTTAAATAACTACTACTGTAATTTTAATTAGCACTATCTCTTTTTTTTTTTTCGAGCAAAGGTATTCTTAATTGTAATGAGTAAACTAAAATTTGTGAATTATCATGACTAAACTAATGTATGAAATTAAAGAAAAACTTTAAAGACAATAGATTCGTTATCGGCCTTATAGTATGTACCGGAACGCTTCTTTGCCCAACAAAGATGGGGTCTGGATTCCCATAAAGAAAAAAGGATGGGGCCTGGAGTTTTAAGCATTAGAATTCTTATGACATTAGAGAGGAAAAAGAAATAAAAATGATTGCCTTATTGCTTCACAGTCGTATGTTAAAGGGACCATCAAGAACACTTTTTTATTTATTTATTTATTTTTTTAAGTGTATAATTTAATAGGAGTTCGTGCACCAATACTTTTTAAATGGTGTGAGGATAGAATTTTTTTTTTTTTTTTTTTTTTTTTTTTTTTTTTAATTTGATCAGAGTTCAACATGGTGCGAGGATAGAATTTTTAAAGTGAAGGCAAAACAAACAACTTCTTCGTTTTTTAGTCGTAATTAATTTTTTTTTTATTTGGGATAATTACACATTATTCTTTTGTGGTTCGTTGCACTTTATCTAACCATAGTTTAAAAATGATCTCTTTACTTACCTTTATCCATAATTAAACAAAAAAAAAAAGCACACACACCATATGTATGAGAATAAAAAATCCCTCCTCTTCGTCTTATTTTTCATAGTATTCTAAGAAAACATCTTTTTAATGTCTCAAATCAATATCCCTTAATATTTGCATTATCCCCCTTTTCTCTTTCTTTTTAGTCTTTCCTTTTTTTTGCCCATTCCTTTTCTCCTTTCAAGTTTCCCTTTGCATCCATCAAGTGTGAGATCACATGGGCCTCTAATGGGGTTGGAGTCAAGTGAGAGACGAAAGGTTCATGCTAAGATTGAGTCACAGACACACATTAACAAAGGGAATGAGGAGACATAGTTGGGAACAATGATATGTTCTAGACTTGACAACAATGATCACAACATTGCTTAGGGAAGATCTTACAAATTTTATCACAACATCGAGGCCACTGACATGGTCTATGGCTATGGTGAGTTTTGGGTATGATATAGTGGTTTTCTAAGAGTTATAAGCTTGCAATTGTACGTGGCTTGGGTAGAAATTGGTGGTTCATGGCAATTTGGGTATTGGACTTGTAGGTTTTCTTGTTGGTTGCTAGTTGTTCGGGCGATTTGGGTACTGGAATTTTAAGGGTCTGTTTGGTTTGAGCAAAAAAATGGTGTATTTTGTATTCATTTTCAGTTTTTTGTAGGACTCACCACTAAAAACCTTGTTTGACTTTGTATTTGTACTCAATTTTCATTTTTAGTATTAAAAAAAAAAAGGATATGAATACAAAACCTGAATGCAACTTTTTAGTGTTTTCATTTTCTTGAAAATGAATACAATAAAATTTTCATTAAAAAATAAAATAAAATAAAATCTGTGGATTCCACTATCACTAACTTGTACTCATTTGTTGGCAGTTGTCATAAAAAAAAGTGAAGGGGAAGACAAAGCAGAAAATGATACCAAACAAAAAAAATAGATTAAAAGTACATAAAATAAGTGCAAAAAATGAAAATAGAAAATGAATACAATCTCAACGCAAATCAAACAAGCCTAAACCTCTTGGTTTTTGTTTTTAAAACGTGAAAATGGTGGGCCTCACTTTTAAATCTTGTGTTTAATATGTGTTTCTAGAATACAATTTTTACAATAAATTTTCCAAAGTATAGTTTTTATAAACATTTATTTTGAAAAACCCTATGGTAAATATTTTGAAAGTTTTAAATTTTTTCTTAAAAACTCATCCTCGTATCAAACACCAAATTTTTTGTTTTCAATTCTTAAAAAACTGTTTTAGAAAAATGGTGCCGAATATACATTTTTGCATTATGAGTTCCCTAAAACTAGTTTTCCAATCCAATTTTTTAAAAATTGTTTTCATGTTGATTTGAAAACAAAAACAAAAATGTTCTTACCAATAAGCCCTTGGGGTTCGAATCTAGATTTTTCACAACTAGTTTATAGTTAACACAGTAGGTGTTTACGATAAGAACAAAGTTTCTCTCCAAACTAGTTTGGAGAGAAACCCTACAAACTCATCATATAATATTGAGTGTGAATTTTGAAAATCTAACCGTTAGATTACATATTCTTATTATATTTTTAATACTTACAAAATTTGAAGAAGATTAAAGATCAATTGCTATGTCATCAAATAAATGTTATAATTTCAAGTTTTTGTGATTTAAAGTTGTATATAAAAAATAAGTTAATTGATCAAATAGTAAATAACATCCAATTTGAATGAAATTTGATACATATGTTAAGAGCATAAGGAACATAAAATTCAACGGTTAGATTTTCAAAATTCACAAAAAAAAAAAAAAAGAAATATATGAGAAGTTTGAAAAGTTTATCTCCAAACTAGTTTAGAGATAAACTTTGTTCTTACAATAGAACAACCAAGTCACAATAGTACATTTTTAGGAAATTGGTTTAGTCGTAGTAGTATAAGAGCACTCACATTAGTAAGTGTACAATAGAAAAGTGTCAAATTTACATTTTTTTTTCCTCAAAAACTACCCATATCAATCCATCTATAAGAGCATTAGCATTGGTGGGGCCAAAAATTTTAGCTTTTGACACCACAAAAAGCTACTTTATCTATTTTACCACTTCACGTTACAAAACACCTAATATCAATAGTTTTATTTTAGCATTCAATACATTAAAATACTATATCCACTACAATAAACAACAACCACAACCACCACCATAGCCATGGAAACCATCGCCAAAACCCACACCACACAATCAATACAACCTAACCACACAAACCCATACCCAACCTAACAGCACTACACAGTGCACACACCTCTGCCTCGCTTCTTCTTTGATCGATCTCTCGGTGCATCTAGAAATGCTCTGTACATATGTCGGTGAAAAGGAACGAAGATGGCTGACTGAAGATGGCTTGGGTTGGTGAGTAGGAACAAAGATGGTTTGACTGAAGATGGTTGATTGAAGACAGTGGCAATGGGGCTTGGGTCGGCAAGAAGGAACGAACATGGCTGACCAAAGAGAGAGCTTGGGTGAGAATATGAAGAGAATGATTGAATCGGGAATAGGAAAAAAAAAAAAAAGAGAGAGAAAAGAAAAGAAATAAATATTATTTTAATGGGAGGGAGAATAAAATATATTATTTGGTTTTAACATTTGAGCTACAGTGCATAACTATAGATGGATGTGCACTGTAGCTGAGTAGTTAAAACTTTAAACTATACCACCACTAATGTAGCACATTTTTTGTATATTGTGATGCTAAAAATAACATTTTAGCATTTTGCCTCCACCATTGCAAATGCTTTAACATTGTATATTTAGATTTTTATTACAATAACCATGTAAATATACATAGTTACTATAATTTTGTATTTTATTTAAAAAAAAAAAAAATTCTCTCTCTCTCTCTCTCTCTCTCTCTCTCTCTCTCTCTCTCTCTCTCTCTCAACCATGTAAATATACATAGTTACTATAATTTTGTATTTTATTTAAAAAAAAAAATTTTCTCTCTCTCTCTCTCTCTCTCTCTCTCTCTCTCTCTCTCTCTCTCTCTCTCTCTCTCTCTCTCTCTCTCTCTCTCTCTCTCTCTCTCAACATCCATGAGCGGAAGAAGCCAAAATAAATGTTTACTTACCACCACAACCTAGCACCACCCAACCACCACCACCACAAGTCCACAACCCATAATAACAATTGATAATCTAAACACAAAACTGATTCAAAATCAACAAAAAATCAACTTAAAATTAACCTAAATGGGCTAAACCCATAAAAAAATTCATCACAAACCTAATTCAAAATAAACCCAAACTCATCAGAAAACCCATCCCAAAATCAAACCATGAACAGAAAATCAACCCATAAACCAAACCATCAACAAAAAATCAACCCATAACCCAAACCTTGAGTCAGCAGCACAAACAACCCACTAGTTTTCAAGACCCAAACCCAGTGGTGGCAGAAGGTCTGAAATTGGATGAAAGAGATCTAACAAAAACAAGCCTTTATATATATATATATATATATAGGTCTTTGAGAGAGCTGAGATGAGAGAGATTTGAGAGGAGAAAGGGAGCTGAGGGTTAAGAGGAGAGACTATTAAGATGAGAAAGTCCTGAGGACTAAGAGGAGAAAAATAAAAGTGAAAGAAACTTGAGTATTGACACCCCAGTTTGCAAGTCATATTTAACCTCACATGGAGGGTAAAAGAGTAATTTCACACTCGGAGATAACATCTTAATTCAGGTTGTTGGATCGTTAATGTCATATCATTAAAGTGATCTTGATGTTGTAACAATCAAAACGATTAATCAAGAGCCTTGATTAGACCATCCAATTGAAAATTATTGTCAAATCAAGTTTTAATGGCCAAGATGCTCTCTCACAAATTAAGTCCGACTATATGTGATTATGAAAAAGAGTAATTTCACACTCAGAGACAGCATCTTAATTCGGGCCATTAGATGACTTAGATCGCTAATGTCATATCATCAAAGTGATCTTAATGTTGTAATAATTGAAACGACTAGTCACAAGCCTTAACAGACCATCCGATTGAAAGTTATCACAAAATCAAATTTTAATGGTCAAAATGCTCAATCATGAATTAAGTTTGACTATATGTGATTATAAAAAATTAATTCCGATTGGATATAATTATAATCAATTTGAACTTAATGATGATGCATCATAATTCGATTGGCTAGGACTTCAACTTATGGTAAGGTTGCACACACCTAATTAATTAGATGGTCAAACATTAATTATTCAACGAGTAATTGATGTAATTAATATTAATTGGAAGCTAAAATGTTACAAAATACATTAAATCGGATAAAAAATAGCTAGGTTTATCTTGCACTAGACATGTAGAATTCTTTCGTGAAAATGACCATCAATAAACATCAAACACTAACCAAACAGAGAACTTCTCTCTCTTATTGATCTAGGTTTTGATAGATATACAATTTTATCAAGATAGTGAGCTATTGTTGTTGTGTTTGTGTGTATGAGAGAGAGAGAGAGAGAGAGTTAAGCATCACAATTGTATGAGAAAAGATTGAGCAGAAATTTCCAAGGACAATGATCAATCTCCATCAATGAATCTTCACAATGCGAACATCATAGATTTGTTGAACAAGACCTGGAATTGTATAGGAGTAACCAAAATGGGGTCGAGTTTTATGGTTTGCCTAATTGAAGCACTAATGAGTTGCATAGGTTGATGTGATTACTATTTTGCCTTTGATATGGCCAGTTCAGTATCAACATTGTTTGGAATTTGATGGATTGTGTAGGTTGGTTAATGGGTCTTTGGTGAAGGTTGATTGTGGTCAATAGTATTACGATAAGAGAGAAATAAAATGGTATGAAGATTACAGAGAAATAAAATTTTTTTTTTTACCAATCGGTAGATTTCCAATCAATTAAAAACAAATCTGCAATAGGATATCAAAAATAAAAAAAGAATGGAAATGGAAGGCACCTCTCCAAGGCTGGTACAAGCTCAATGTGGATGACGCTTTCTTTAAAGAGCCTTAACGAAGTGGCATTGGATCAGTAATTAGAGATTGGAATGGGGATGTAATCGCTGCTTTCTCAGAAATACTTCCTAAAGTTTGTAATGTGGACACCATTGAAGCTTTGGTAGTGAGAAAAGAAGTGTGCTTTGCAACAGAAACTTGTTTTCACAATGTGATAGTGGAGAATGATTTAGTGATTGAAGATACGAAAGTAGAAGCAACTTTCCTTAGGGCCATAGTCTTTTATTCATGTAGGGAAAGAAGCAAACCATGCTGCCTATTGTAGACACCTCATTTTGTATCCCTTACAACTCGAGCCCCTATTCCCCAATGATGGAAGTTCTCTAAGATTGAAGGTTAGTTTAGGGCCTTATCGGATGAAAATTGACTTGAGGAAATATTTATGGAACATATAAACTTATTTTTGGAAGAAATAAACTATTTTTTGGAAAAGAAAGGCTGCAAAAAACCCTAAGCACACATACACGCGTATGCATATGCACACTCAAGCCATGTGTACACATGCTTGTGGCATGCGCACGCATGCACGGGCATGCATACACAGCTAGGGTTTCAAAAACTATGTAAAGAAAGCTTTTTGCACTTAATTCTGATTTGGAATAAACATACATTGTCTGGAAAGCTTATGGCATGCACACGCGTGCACGAGCATGCGTACGCTAAGGTTCCAGAAACTATATAAGGAAAGTTTTTTGCACTTAATTTTGGTTTGGAACAAATCTCACATCATCTAGGAGCCACAACACACCCCTATTTTACCACTATAAAAAGCCATAAAATATACTTTTTCAAACAAGCAGAAAATAGATAGAAAAAAGGCAAGATTCACTAGAAAATAGTGAATCAAAGAGAGAGTTTTTCACAAAACATTCTAAAGTCAAGTTTTATTTAGTTGAGACATTTTTTGATCTTGTTCTTTTAGTTCTAAAGTTTTCTAACCTATTTTGATTTGGTTATGAATAGATTGACTAAGGGAAACGATCAAAATCAAGCTCTAAAGAGTTGTAGTGTTGAGGTAAAGATTCTAATTTTGGCTCTTCACTTTTTTCTTTGTTTTTGTTGTTTGTATATATGTTTATGTGTTTATAACATGCTTGTTTAGTTTAGGTTTACTTTGTGTTTATGTTAGATGCATACTAGGTCGTTAGATTTCCCTACTTTCTTTGTTTTTTAGGTTAGGATTTTGGGCGTGTATGTGTGTGCATGCATATGCATACAATTGGGATGCGCACACATACCTATGTATGCGTACACATACTTATGCCTAGAAACCTTGATTCACTTCTATTTGGTTTTTCTTTATTATCTTTTACATGTTTAGCCTTTGTTTAACCTAATTTTCATATCTTTAAGTATCTGTCTTTTTGTTTTGTTTTGTTTTATCCTTTTAATGCTTATTAGGGTTTTAGATTATTTGAATACCATAGACATGCATATGAATCTGAACATGCATTGATGCATAGGTGCAGAATTACAGTGAGGTAAGCGATGCAATTCATGCATAGAACGTATGAACATGCATTCAAGTGTTTGAATATAAGTTGCCTAAAATGCTTGGTTGAATACTATGAGTTTTGATGTTTGTATGTTTAGATCTTTTTGTTTAGATCTACCTTGAAATTTTTCTGCCTTTGGTGATGTATGTTTAAATGCCATGATAAATGAATGCTAGGCTTGGAGATTATTATGCCATATTGTTTACTTTTAGATGCTTGTTAGTGTGTGTATGAGTTAGAATTGTTAAATTTGTCTTTAACGAGACTAAGACTTGGAACACAATGAGTGGAGGCTAACTCATGGGTTGGATGGGGTTGGGTGCTTAACACCTTCCCATCCTCATACCTAAACTCCAGACACATACTCTAATAAAGATTAATCCTTCCACAAGGGTGCTATATTTATGGTTCCTAGACCTAAACCAGTGCTAGCCCTACAATTGATGCAGTTGATGCAGTCACTTAAGGTCCCAAATAGAAAAAAAGGCCCGAAATTTTAACCAATAGGGTTACTTTTTAATTAATTAAGCCCAAATATTAGCTAACAAATAAAATAAAATATTTCTAAACAAATGAAAGACAAGAAAAAAAGAGAGAAAAATGCTACGTTCACAACATTTTTACAAAAAATTCTAAATAACAAATTATTATAGGCCGTTATTGATGAAAAAAAATAATTCTAGTAGTAGGTTCATATTAGAATCAGTAACAATTTAACACTTATAATTTGTTGTGAAAAATATTATGAATGTAGCACTTCTGAAAAAATGAAAAAGAGAGCAATACACAATAAAAAAAAAAGTTCACAACATTTTTTATAATAGTTGAGTTGGAAAACTTTTACTAGTTCTCACTTAAGTCCACTACTAACATCATTCTTTTACTTAACACTATTAATCTACCATATCAATAGGTATGAAAAGTTTTGTCAAATTTTTTGTGTCTATAGACTTTCTAATTTTTTTTTACATGGTTCATGTTAATTAGTAATAATTTTGCATATAAAACAAGATAGTAGAGTTTAAGTAATAATTAATTTTTTTTAAGTCACACACACACACACACACACACACATATATATATAAGGCCTCAATGTTAGTTTTTTTTTAGGCCCCCAAATGCATTAAACCGCCCCTAACCTAAAATGGGTGGTGACTTCATTTACACCCTCCATCATGGTCCACCCTAAGTCAAGGTGTCCTAAGCCAAGGTGTACTCCCCAAAAGGGACGGTTGCAGGTGCTTGCACCCACACCCATAAACTATCACATCCTACCCAGTTTTTTAAATCCGAAATGATATAGTTAGAAAAAACTCTTCCTTTTATTTTTGAGACCGTTGGTCATGACATTTTATAGTTTGTTTTCTCCTTCTTCTTCTTCTTATTCTTTTTTCTTTTCTTTTTTTTTTTTTTAATTTTTTTATCAACTGGTTCTTGATCTGTTTCTCTTCTTGGTTAGTAAAAGTATTATGTTTCTTTAAAAAAAAAAAAGTAGGTTTTTAATTCAAAATTTTAATTTTATCGATTAAATTATTAAATAATTTATATTGATTATATTATTATTGACAAAAGTGAGACGGATCTGTCAATTTTGCCATTTTTAAATACTAAAACCTCATGGTCAATAACACTAACTCGATGGTGCCAGGGGTTTGAAATTGATCCAAACTTTAGGAATTTTTTTTTTATCAAAAATTTTTACCCTAAATTTTATCAGTGTGAGTTGTGGTATTAGGAAACCAAATTTAAACCCAAATTAGCCATCAAATTGGTGCCAAGAAGAGTTTTTATTTTTATTTTATTTTATTTTTTTATAAATAAAAAAACCTCATATTTTGCTGTCAATTTTCTTTTTACCATTAAATTTATAATCTATGTCAACATATCACCATAAGGAAAGGTAAGACATTGAGTGGATTCCAAACTTTCAGTTATATATCTCAACTGATAAAATATCTTATTTTGGAATAAATGATTTAGACTTGAATCTTGCGTACTTAAAGAAGAAACCATTAATGGATTAACCTAATGATAAAAAATAATTATTATTGAATAAAATCAGTAGACATCATTGATTTCAAATTATAATGTATCTGAGAGAGAGAGAGAGAGAAGAAGAAGAAGAAGAAGAAGAAGAAAGAATGTTAAGGAGGGTCAATTTCCCTTTAATTACTTGCATCCTTTATCGATAGATTTTATGCCATTGTAGCATAAAGTTGATGGAGAAATACAGATCATATATATATTAGTTCCCTTCTGCCTTTAAGCTATTGCATGTGCTTACATGTGCCAAAGTACAACCATGTTTTTTATATACATCAATGAACTTGAAGGGCAGTTGGTTGGGAACTGTAGGGTTGGCACCTAATATATATTTTGGGCATTTAGAGAGAGCATGGGAAAAGAGGATCTACCTTGAACTTTTAAACAAATTCCAGATCATCTAAAGTTTGCATTATTTGGTTTGAAATGTCACCTTTGGTGGCATGCCGTAGAGCACTATAGGCAAGGGCCACTTCATGTACCAAAGGAAAAAAAAAAAAAGGAAGGGGCACTTTTGTCATAATAATGACAGAATAATTCTTTATTTTTTATTTTTTTTATAATCTAAACTTCTAAAATATGGGATTGTCCCTTGCACTGTCAGCGGCAAACCATATTTGGGTAGCAGACCATGATAAAAAAAGCAGCTACTCTTTTCTTAATTGACACTTTAAAGTTGTCGAAATAATACTCATAAACAAACATTGTGGAACTACTAGTGATAATAAATTGGATGGATAACCAACCATCGTTTTTGTAGTCATTGTAATACACTGAAGATCATGCAATATATTCATCAAAGTTGTTGTATGATTATGTGTGATGATTGGACAATAGGTAGAAACATGAAAGAGATAACACACACAAATGCTTATGTGGTTTGATCTGATGGCCTATGTCTAAGATGGTAAAGTCCTTAATGACTATATATTCTAGCTTTTTAGTTTACAATTACCAATATTTATATACTAGAAAATATTAACTAACTTTAGACTAATTCAATATTAAATTTCTTATTTTACAAATATATGGGCCCACAATTGGTTTGAGTTACTTGCGCCATAATATATCTAACAATAATAAGTATAGTAACCATGCTCTTTTTGGCACTGCCACTGGAAGGTTTTCAATCTTCTGAATATGTCTTTCCGCTCGACATTGAACTTCTAAGAAGTACATCATTTCGTTGCTAATGGGTCTATAAGTAGGGTTTTTATGATTTAACAATTATGGGTTTATGAATATGGCGAGAAATCACAGTGCAAAAGTATATATATATATTTTTTTTGGTCCTAGTGCAAAAGTAAATTTTAAGCTAAGATTTAATAATGACTTCTTGCGTAAACGTCTTACAATGGGATACGGATATGCGGCTTCTGATTAGTACTCACGTAAACTTATAATCACTGTTTACTTATCCATAAGATTGTGAGTTGTTCAGGGGGAAAAAAGTGATGAATTTACTGATCACCTTTACAAAATATGAAATTCCAAAATCAATTTTTATCAAGTGCTAATTGCTACAGCTTAGAATGATCAAGAAAAAATTTGTTGCCCTTCTTATAGATGCGCAGGCATTTGGGATGAAATCTTAAAGTGAATCCATGTAAGACAAATTTTGCTTTATAATCAGAGATTTTTTTTTTTTTTTTTTAAATGAAAAGATTGTAAGATTTTTATTCATTCAACTGCTACAAGATTGTAACTATTCTAATCAAGAAGTTTGGTGCATCCTTGATCCAAAATTACGCATAGTCTACATGCAGGATGTCTTATTAGACTGTGGGCAGCTTTCTTATCTTGCTTTCCATTTAAGTTGCACTTTCTAGCTTCTAAAATATTTTAATCCAATTCTAGAATCATCAATCCTTCGTCTCATCTCGGGTTCAAGTGATAATTCAATAGTAGTAGCCACCTTGTTTGTAGTTTCCTATATCTGTGGTTTGAACCCTACTTCTCCCACTCTCATTATCTACCTATTAAAGAGGAAGGGGGGAGTGGGGAGGGGGAAGGAGGGGGGTTATTTGCACTTTTTCCCCTTAACTATTGAGTCAACTTCAATCTCTTCCTAAACTATAAAACCGTGCACTGTCCCCATTGATTGATTGGAAATATGCAAATTACCCTATACAGTTTCTAAATTTCGTCAACTCTTTTAAAGAAATATTACATTAAATAAATGCTAGATCTAAAAGCAAAAGTCATGTAATACCATGTATACCCTTAATAAAAACCCTTATTTTTCCATATATGAGAAACCCTCCCCCCCCCCCCCCCCCCCCCAGATCAATGTCACCGTCGCTGTCGATGTCCTCATTCTCCTATATCCAAACCCACAAGAAGCTTTTGACCCAATTACATCGATGCTACAAATTCTTGAGAGCTTTATTTGGGCTAGATGCTTCATTATGATAGTATGGTTAGTTTGATCTAAAGATTAATGAGAGATTTGGGTGTTTGATTTGGTTTGGATAAAGATGGATAGTTTGATCTAACAAATTTATAAATTGATGCAAACGGGGAGTCGCAAAAAGCAAATCACGTTTTTCTTTCAGGGAAAAATAATCTTAAATCCACTAGTAGAGTTACAAGAATAAAATAAAAAGATAAAACTCTAAAATTTTATTAAATCGAATATTGAACTTCAATTTTTGTTAACATACTTTAGAGCCAATTTAAAGGCTCCATAAAACTTGATTAGCAAGTAAAAATATTCTAAAATACATCCTACTTGATACCCTACCATAATAGGACTCTACTTTAACTAGAAAATCATTAAAAGCACCTAAAATCAAGGAAATAATAACCCTAAACCTAAAGTTCTGAAAATTATATAAAAATGCCAAAATCAATAAATAACAAAAATTAAACTATAGATTCTATTTTACATCAGACTCCTCCACTCTTGTCTTGAGTTAATATTTGAGATTTGAAACCTTTCATACCCAATGAACAAATATTTTGAATACTTCAAGCATTTTGTCTTTTTTCCAAATTTGCAATTCATCAATTCAGCAACTTGAACTTCTCTTTCCTTGGTCTTCATGAAAACAACAAGATTTACCAAATAAGAGCTGACCACCTAATCAAATCTTTCAACCCTAATAAATCTATAAAATTTGATGTGTTGTCTTCCACTAAAATAGTATAATCTTAAGCTTTGCAATTATCTGATTTGATTTCATTGAGATCTTTGACAATTTTCTCTACCATTTTTGGCTCATGATTTTTTTTTTTTTTTTTTTGTAATCTTTATCAAATTCTCAAGAAAATCCCCATTTCCTCTTTGACTTCAAAATAATTTTCATGCAAATTATCTTCATAAAAATTTTCAACTTGTTATGGTAAAACTTGATCTTTTCCAACCTTTTTATTTTCTTTAGAATTGGCATTGTATTGTCGACCCCCATACCTTTATCTTCTCTTGAAACATGAACTTAGATGTGATAATCTTGATTTTGTGGTTGATTTATAATACTTTGAATATATTCCTCTTCATATGAATTTACAGATCTATAATCAATAGACATATAATGTAATATATCATAATAATCACGACGAAACCATAAATTGATCAACACTTTTTTCATTCTATACTAACAATGAATTGTATCCTTACCTTGAAGCTTTCTATAAATTTGTATGTCATCGCACCATTCAACCACATCACTATCTAATTTATTAGACACAAGCCATACTTTTTCTTCCTTGCAAATCTTCTAATAATTAAATTATTCCTCCAAATCAAGAATTCAATCAATAAAATCCAACTTACACATCTTTCCATCAAAGAATGGATTTTTGTTGTATTTTGGAATTCATCTAAAATAGATTGATTAGCATTGTTGTGGGGCAATTTCCTAGCAATAAGGTAGCGAATGCTTGTTGTAGTTCACGTAATCCTTGTAGGTTTTTTTTTTTTTTTTTTTTTTTTTAAATGTTAATGGAATTCGTTCTTGAGAACTTGTCCTATAATCTTTCCATCATCACATTTGCTATCATCAAGTTTATTAGTCATCAGATCAGGATAAGAACAAAGCTCTGGTGCCAATTGATGCGGGTAAAAGCCGCAAGAAGCAAATCACATTTGCTTAAGGAAAAATAACCTTGAATTCATAAGGGTTACCTGAATCCACAAGAAGAGTTACTGAAATCCAAAAATAGAGACACTAAACTCTAAAATTTTATTAAACTGAATATTGAACTTCAATTTTCATTTATAGCCTTTGGGCCATTTTAAAAGCTGTAAAAAAAAAAAAAAAAAAAATCCTGATTTGCAAGTAAAAATATTTTAATAGAGATCCTACTTGATACCCTACCATAATTTGACTCCAATTTGACTAAAACAACATTAAAAACATCTAAAATTAAGGAAATAATAACTGTAGGGGCTCCTTTTTCGGAGGTGGGCCCCCGACAATGAATTTGTAGAGAGTGGGGCAAAGGGTTTGGCTCCGGCCGGCCCTTAGCCGGTCTTCCTCGAACTTTTCGTCTATTTGCTCTCCGTCTGGGGTTGCTCCTCGGCTGGGGTCCGAGGAGGCCACCCCTTCACCAGGGGGGTTCTTTAACTTATATACTCTCTCTGGCTCGATCCTGGCCTTACAGCTGTTGGCCATCCGGGATAATGGTTCAGGACTTGTCCCATCAGACAGGTTCTTTCCCATGCCGGGGGTTGCTGCCCCCAAGGCTTTTCAGTGAAGGGTCTTGTCAGCATTGCTGGAACCTGGAGGGCCTGGCAGAATAGTTAAGTGTGGATGTGACCATCTGCAGTAAGTCTGCCCCCTAACTAGATTAGGCTAGGTGTGCCGAGGATAGGTGTATCCTCGGCTCGGGACTTGGAAGGACTAAAGCCTTTAGGCCGGCCGTCTGGGGAGGTCGCCTTCCTCGGCTTGGGCCCTGGGCCTGCCTAAAGGTGGGCCGGGGATTCTGGGCCCTCGGGCCCCACAATAGCCCCTCAAAAACCCTGCTGCACGTATCCTCGGACGGGGAGGAGGGTTTTGCAAACCTCGGCCCCTATGGTCCGGAAGGCCGTCGATTTGGCTGGACCTTTCTTAAGTGGTCGGATCGACCATTAGGCCCTTCTTTAGGTAGTTAATTTCTTCACGGGAATGGATCCTCGGACTGAGCAGTACCTTGACTCTGTCGTAAAATAGATAGCCCCTTGTATACAGTCGTTGCCTTAAGTACGAGTGGCCAGCTCCCCGTAGGCTTGAGTCCGAGGACCATGCAAGACCTAGGTACAATTGCTGCCATCGTTTCCATGTGGCTGCTCCCCGTAGGCTTGAGTCCGTAGACCATGCAAGACCTAGGTACAGTTGCTGCCTTTAAGTACGAGTGGCCAGCTCCCCGTAGGCTTGAGTCCGAGGACCATGCAAGACCTAGGTACAATTGCTGTCATCGTTTCCATGTGGCTAGCTCCCCGTAGGCTTGAGTCCGTAGACCATGCAAGACCTAGGTACAGTTGCTGCCTTTAAGTACGAGTGGCCAGCTCCCCGTAGGCTTGAGTCTGAGGACCATGCAAGACCTAGGTACAATTGCTGCCATCGTTTCTATGTGGCTAGCTCCCCGTAGGCTTGAGTCCGTAGACCATGCAAGACCTAGGTACAGTTGCTGCCTTTAAGTACGAGTGGCCAGCTCCCCGTAGGCTTGAGTCCGAGGACCATGCAAGACCTAGGTACAATTGCTGCCATCGTTTCCATGTGGCTAGCTCCCCGTAGGCTTGAGTCCGTAGACCATGCAAGACCTAGGTACAGTTGCTGCCTTTAAGTACGAGTGGCCAGCTCCCCGTAGGCTTAAGTCCGAGGACCATGCAAGACCTAGGTACAATTGCTGCCATCGTTTCCATGTGGCTAGCTCCCCGTAGGCTTGAGTCCGTAGACCATGCAAGACCTAGGTACAGTTGCTGCCTTTAAGTACGAGTGGCCAGCTCCCCGTAGGCTTGAGTCCGAGGACCATGCAAGACCTAGGTACAATTGCTGCCATCGTTTCCATGTGGCTAGTTCCCCGTAGGCTTGAGTCCGTAGACCATGCAAGACCTAGGTACAGTGCTGCCTTTAAGTACGAGTGGCCAGCTCCCCGTAGGCTTGAGTCCGAAGACCATGCAAGACCTAGGTACAATTGCTGCCATCGTTTCCATGTGGCTAGCTTCCCGTAGGCTTGAGTCCGTAGACCATGCAAGACCTAGGTACAATTGCTGCCTTTAAGTACGAGTGGCCAGTTCCCCGTAGGCTTGAGTCCGAGGACCATGCAAGACCTAGGTACAATTGCTGCCATCGTTTCCATGTGGCTAGCTCCCCGTAGGCTTGAGTCCGTAGATCATGCAAGACCTAGGTACAGTTGTTGCCTTTAAGTACGAGTGGCCAGCTCCCCGTAGGCTTGAGTCCGAGGACCATGCAAGACCTAGGTACAATTGCTGCCATCGTTTGCATTCGGGCTCCGAGCGTGAGGACACAGTGTTCACCTCTCTGGGCAACTCAGTCTCACATCGGGTAGGGGTCCATCCCCCTGGCCCCTTATAGGATGCCGGAGCAAGAGCTATTGTACCACGACTGCACAGTTGCCTTCAATAGGATTTTGTCCTCGGATCCGAGGACTTCATTTTTGGTGGGGGGTTATTCTCGGGTCTCTTCTGTGAGCTGTCTTTCCTCAGGTCGGCTTGTGACTTCGCACGTGGGGCTGATCCTGCCTCTGGTTCGTGCTCCTCATCTTTCTAGTTTACGAGGCGTCGCTTGGCCTCCCGCGCTTCCTGTTTGACGCTTCGGTGTCCGTAACGCGCCTCCATTAATGCCCTCATGAATCAACATGCAGCAGGCAGCTGGCAATCCCCTTGGAACTGGGTGGGAATTAATTTCCCTTGACAATTTCCCTTCGAATTCCGCGCGGTTCAGCCCCCGCTGGTTTTCGCCCTCCATAAAAGGTGTTCTGGGGGGAGCGTTTCTCCTCATTCAATGAATTCTCCCCCACAAACAGACATATACACCTTCGCCCTTTTGAGTCCCTTTGATACCGCCATCAGAGTTGTGACCGTAGTTAGGAGACCTGGAGCCAAGTGCCGCCGTGGCCGCAGTCCCCACTGGGCTGCCGGCACGGCAGAGTTTAGGCGTAACACTGGCCGAGTCTCTCATGGTGGCCAGGGGGGACGTCGTTGAAATACCTAACGTCTTCCCCCAGAGCGCACCTCCGGCGAAGGGGGCACGCGAACTCTCATCATGGCCGGTGCCCGAGTATTGCCGTCTCCGACGGTCAATGCTCGTGTAGTTCGGAGGGGGTCGAGGAAGCATCACGAGGGAGGGTGTCCCGGGGTCTAGGGGCTCCTCACTTTGTTCAAGCTTTGGTTTGAAGGTGAGCCAGCCCCTAGCCCCCCTTCCCGTGCTTTTACTGTCCAGTTCTCCCATTCTCTGGGCGCTGGTAAAAGCACGGCTTGACACTTCCTTCATTCCTGATAGCAATTCTTTGCGAGTCTCTTGCCCAGCCAGTCCCGGGACCGGTCCGCCTGAGCCTCCGATTGTAGGATTAGCTGGTAGGAATTCTTGTAAAACATGCCTGTCTGAGCCTCTGATTGTATTTGTAGTTTAGCTTTTTTTTTCTTTATGAAATGATGAGAACTGTAGTTGTAATTTCTTGTAATCTCTTCTGAATTAATAAAGGACCTTTCTTTTACTTGTTGTTGAATTTTCTTTTCGCACTGCCATTCTTCTCTTCTTCTTTTCTTTTGCTTTTTCCTTTTTTTTTTTGCATCGCCAACTTCTGAGTAGTAACTGCCTTAGAACGATCGCCGGTCACACCGGCCGGCACACTAACCCTTCCCACAGACGGCGCCAATTGTAGGGGCTCCTTTTTCGGAGGTGGGCCCCCGACAATGAATTTGTAGAGAGTGGGGCAAAGGGTTTGGCTCCGGCCGGCCCTTAGCCGGTCTTCCTCGAACTTTTCGTCTATTTGCTCTCCGTCTGGGGTTGCTCCTCGGCTGGGGTCCGAGGAGGCCCCCCCTTCACCAAGGGGGTTCTTTAACTTATATACTCTCTCTGGCTCGATCCTGGCCTTACAGCTGTTGGCCATCCGGGCTAATGGTTCAGGACTTGTCCCATCAGACAGGTTCTTTCCCATGCCGGGGGTTGCTGCCCCCAAGGCTTTTCAGTGAAGGGTCTTGTCAGCATTGATGGAACCTGGAGGACCTGGCAGAATAGTTAAGTGTGGATGTGACCATCTGCAGTAAGTCTGCCCCCTAACTAGATTAGGCTAGGTGTGCCGAGGATAGGTGTATCCTCGGCTCGGGACTTGGAAGGACTAAAGCCTTTAGGCCGGCCGTCTGGGGAGGTCGCCTTCCTCGGCTTGGGCCCTGGGCCTGCCTAAAGGTGGGCCGGGGATTCTGGGCCCTCGGGCCCCACAATAACCTTAAACCTAAAATTCTAAAAACTAAATAAAAATACCAAAATCAATAAATAACAAAAATTAAATTGCAAATTCTACCCTACTTCACAAACTCAAAAATTTGTGAGATTTTCAGTTTAGATTGAGGTGGATAGATGTGAGTCTTTTAACTATGTAAGAGCATTCTCATTAGATGTGCTAAATGTGCCAAATGCCAAATATTTGGCACATTTAGCACACCAAACACAAAAACAACCTCTCATGAGGTGTGCTAAATGTCTCAAAAATATGAGACATACTACAGTATGCTCTCAAATATGAGAGCATACGGACACCAATGCCATTTTACTGTTTGGCATATTTAATTCTTTTTTCTCTCTCCTCCTCTTAGTTCTCTCTCTCCCTCTCTCTCTCTCTCT
Source organism: Quercus variabilis (assembly GCA_030445155.1). Taxonomy (NCBI): domain Eukaryota; kingdom Viridiplantae; phylum Streptophyta; class Magnoliopsida; order Fagales; family Fagaceae; genus Quercus; species Quercus variabilis. The sequence continues at coordinate 27,161,052 of CP129450.1, read as the reverse complement.
CTCTCTCTCTCTCTCTGGGGCACTCTCATCGCCGTCTCTGGGGCACTCTCATCGCCCTCTCATCGCCACGCCCACGCCTATGCCCATGCCGTATCACCACACCGTCTCGCCACGCCCACGCCGTCTCATCGCTGTCTCGCCATGCCCACTTCGTCTTGCCACGCCCACGCCGTATCGCCATGTAATCTCATCGCCGTCTCGCCACGCCCAGGCTCGCCACTGATCATTGACCTACTTTGCGACGAAGAGGAACTCCAGTGTGAAGGAAACAGTGGCCGGGAGTGAAAACTTCCATCGCCGTTTTGCCATGCCGTCTCACCATCGCTGATCTCGCCACGGTGTATGTCCGATTCAATTTATGATTTTAGTGTAAGTTGTAATTAATTTTATAATTGATTTGGTGGATTTGGGATGTGGGTTTGTTTAATTTGGTGGATGTGGGTTTGTGCGCTGATGGTGGGTTTGGTGGATGTGGGTTTTTGCACAGTCGATCTTTCTAGTTGTGGTTTTTTTTTTTTTTTTTTTTTTTTTGAGGTGGCGTTGGTGGATGTGGGTTTGTGCCGGTGGTGGCTGTCAGTGTTGTTGCGGCAGTGGTTGTTGGTTGCCGTTGTTGCGGCAATATAGATTGTGCCGTTGTTGTTGTTGTTAACGATGAGGATGAGAATGAGAATGATAGGGAGAAATTTACCGTTTGAAGGTTTTTTTTTTAATGGTATTTTAATGTGATGGATATATTATTTTAATGTATGAGATTGAAAAATAGAACACCTGATAAATGAGATGTTGTAAAATGATGTTGTAAAATAGTAAAGTAGGTTTTTGATGTGTCAAAATGGCGTTTTTTATACAACAGCTGATGAGAATGCTCTAATAGATTTACAAACTCTATTATTGTTAGTTTGCAGATAAAAAATCTGTGCTTTGTGGATCATAATTTGTGCTATTACATTGCACTTGTTGGGCTACAGATATTGACCCCAGTTAATTAACCAATTACCAAAATTGATTAATTAGTCCAAATTACATGTAAAGCCAATTAAGGCATAAGCAAATCATCAAACAAAAGTTAAGTGCAATGAAAAATAAAGTTTGACATGACAATTTGATTATGATTGGGAAAATTTTCGCAAAAAAAAAAAACCCAAGTAGCTAGGTACAAAACTTCTTGTAGAAGACTTCTCATTTGCACAAATCTCCTATTTGTGACTAACACATAACAACTGCTTGATTGATGTAAATTTTGCAATGTTCTTTGAATCACGCTTTGATGAACCAATAGTAGCTAGGTAAAAACCCTAGGTTTAGAGAATGTTGCAGCAATTCCAGGTATGTGTGTGTCTCTTTGTGTATATGATGATTGCCATAAAATATCATTTTATATGTTCTGGAAACCTATTGCATGAATTCTAAGACAAGTCAAGTTATTGTGGGCTGAAACATAAATTAATGTTCAATTTTCCCGTAATTCGATAAATCGAGAGGTGTCAAGCAAAATACCGAGATTCATTTATTCTCAATAAATTGATAGGTATCAAGAGGTATCGAAGTCCTTTTCTAATAGCTTTTCTTGAGCAGTCTTGTGTTTTCAATTCATAACATTTGAATGTGTTTGTAAACACACTAAAAACTAAGACTCAAATACATGTCAAGTACGTTTTAACTCGAATATGCCAATGCATAACAATATGTCCCTTATAGCATTATAGTAATTGTAATGAGAATATTTATGTGATCTATCTTTCTCAAATCTTGCAGCTAAATTATAATTGTAATATTTACTTCTTGATACGTAATATATATATATATATATATGATCGGTTCCTCACGTCAAATCTACCTTTTCATTATTATTCATCAGAGTCACAACCTTGTTGGTCTAGTCGGACGCTTTTGTTGTGTAATTTTCCAGTGTCATCTATGTTGATCTTTGGAAATTCTTGTCTCCAACTAAAATTGGAAGCTTTTCAAATTTGAAAGAAACCTAAACTAGTTGAGGCTTTCCAAGAAGCACTATTTTTCCTCTGTGTAAAGGCTTTGTAACGTCAACTATCACCCTAATACAGAGATAACACCCTATTTTTGCCTCTGGCACGTTTATCTCCCTCAATGTCGCTGTTGAAGTGCCAATACGCTTTAGCAACTTTGACCATCATACCTTTCAGTGGAAGATTATGGACTTGGATCCAAAAAGATGCTTTTGTAAACAGGATCTGCACAGCTCCATTGGTTGCCTCCCAGATTAAAAGACTAAGGGGTCTGTTTAAAAGAATGATCTCCTTGTCGACCAGATCATTAAACTCAAATATGAAACAAATGGTCGCCCAAATTTCTTTTTTGCATTCCTTTTGAGGGTTTTCATAGATTCTTATACGTGGCATTCATTGCCTACGAATTGAATGACTTGCGTGTCATCAATTTGCCAATGTACAATGTCGTCCTATGTTATTTGTTTTCTCTAACAACCCTTCTTCTATGACCACGACATCTCTCTCTCTCCTCACTTACAGAGAGAGAGAGAGATTATTCCATAGTTCCCCAAGATTATCGTGCAGTGTTTAAGCCCCACCTCCACTTTGGAACCAATCTTTAAGAATATTCAGAAAAACATCACCAAAAAGGTTCTGATTTAAGAAGTGTTGAGGTGGGGTGTTATTAGAGATAAGTAACCGGGGTAGATGGATCAAAGGAATTTCTCTTCACATTTGTTTTTCAACTAATTATTCTGCAGAATTATGGATTGTTAGGGTGGGAATTCATTTAGCATTGGAATTAGGATTCAAATTTACAAATCTAGATATTAACTCTGCTCTTATTATAAATTGGCAAATGTCATATGACGTTATGGCACTGGATTTGGCTTCTATATAATTTTTTATTGCAGGACCCTCCTAGACTAAGAATGGATTGTCCATCCACGTCACATTTTCCGCAAAGCTAATAGCATAGCGGACGGTCTTGCCAAAAGGGAAAGGGAGCAACAGAGTAGACTTGAAGAATATAACCAATGTCCATCTTTTGTATATTGTAGATATTTATGAGACCTTTCGCAACTTGGTACTCCTAGAGAGCGCCCTATGGAACCTTTTCTTCTAGACACCCATCTAGGGTGGTATATGGACAAAACTAATGTATTAATACTTGATTATAATAAGTAATTCCCATCTTTTTACCCAACAAAAAGTTCTGATTTTAAATTTTATTGCACAAAACACATACTTCCACAAAATGCTAAGTCCAGAGGAGGACTAGAGTTCATGGAAGAAGAAACTTTCCTTAAAATAGAGGATTTGAGGTTATAACATTTGTTACTTCTTCAATTTATGTCCTTTTTAACTACTTTCTACTAATAATATTTTTGGTCTTTCTTTACTTTTTTATGTTCCCTTAAGTTGAATCAACTTACTCTTTCTTACTAGTTCATTGAATTCTTTCCTCTTCACATGACCAAATTATCTAAAGCAACTTTCTCTCACCTTTTCAATGTTTTCATCAATAAGGGCTACCCCTATATCTAAGCAAATTCCCTCATTTTGAATCATTTTTTTTTTTTTTTTGTATATTTTCACTTATTCATCTTAACCTTTTTATTTTAGCTACAGTCATTTTGTAAATATGTTACTTCTTAAATCTTAACAGCCCAAAATTAAATATTATAGAGCATAACTAGTCTTGTAGCACTCTTATAAAATTCTCCCTTAAACTTAATAGGTTTATACAATCACACACTACTCTTGTTACACTTCCCAACTTCATCCACATACTCTTTTTTTATGATTCACATCATCTTTGATCTCTCAATCTTTATGGATCACAGATCCAAGATATCGAAAACCCTTACTATTTTGTATCTCTTAACCATTGAGTATAACCTCCCTTTCATCTCTGTTTTAATCATGCTAAACTTACATTCCATGTACTTTGTTTTAGTCCTACTTAATTAAAAGCCTTTAGATTCTAAAATGCCTCACCAAACTAATTCTAGCTGGGCATTAACTCGAATATTAGTTTTATCCAATAAAACTATACTCTCTACAAAAAGCATACACTAAGGAACCTTTTCTTGAATTAATTTAGTAAGCTCATCCATCACTAGTGAGAAAAGATATGAACTTAATGCTAATCCTATATACAAACCTATCGTGATAGAAAACTTACTTGTGATGCCTTCACTCGTTCTCACACTAGTTATAGCTCTGTCATACATATCCTTGATCAACTTAATATACTTTTGAGAAACTCCTTTAGTTTCCAAAACCCACCACATAACCTCTTTAAGGATCCTATCATACTTTCTGTAGGTCAATAAAAACCATATAAAGATTTTTATAGGTCTCTCTATATTTTTTCATTAGATGTCTATGTAAGAAAATAGCTTCCATGGTAAATTGACTTGGCATAAAACCAAATTGATTCTCTAATATCGTTATTTTATGTCTTAACCTATGTTCAATCACTCTCTCCTAATGTTTCATAGTATGGCTCATAAGTTTAATTATACGATAATCTATACAGTATTTAGTATCCCATTTGTTTTTGTAAATAGATATTAAAGTACTTCTCCTCCACTCACTACGCATTTCTTAACGCTTCAGATGTTATGCTCTTCTTTTACTAATATTCTTTGATCTTAATCTTTAATGCACCATATATCATTCGGGTTTTCTTCTTCTTCTTCTTTTTGATACTATTCAAGTTTTTTCTCTGGTTTCATGTATTAACAAGTTTATAAATATTTATTTCTCCTCGTTTGTCCCCAACTTATTATATAATTTATAATAAGCCTTGTATTTCTCTTGAATAACCTTTTTTGCCCCCTTTTCTCCACTTTATAAAGGGATAAATTTGTAATTTTAATGCTGATGATTATTTTCCCTTCTATTTTCTCCCAGATTTGGAAAAAACTATTGGTGGATCCAAGTGGAAGATCTCCAGTCACCCTATTTTCTGTCTTCTTTCATTTTATCTTCAACCAAACAGGTAGAAAATCATAATCTCTTTTTCCTTTTTCCTTTCTTTTTTTCCATTTTTTCTGTTTTTCACCCCAGTTAAACAAATTTAAGTAAAGATGCTATTTAATTAAAGAAGAGTGGGAGAACTAGTGGTGGGTTTTTTGGGCCACCAATATTTTTTTTAGCCAGACATGGGGCCACCCTTCACATTCTCACCTTCCGTTCAAAGTTGGAAAATACTTTTTTTTCTTGATAATCAGTTGGAAAATACATCAAATGGTCATTTGGTTTTTACGTAAATCCTCGACTCTTTCTTCTTGTTAATCCCCATTATTTTCCTTCCACAATTTTCCTTTGATCTCCTCATGCTGATACATGTCATTGTTATATCCTTCACTTGACCTTATCAAAAGAAAAGCCATAGCTTTCACAATCAAATAGTACTAGTGGTGAAGAAGAGCCATATCTGAAGATTGAGCTACAGCCTAGAGACCCTTTCAAATTTGAGGACCAGTTGTGGAAGGCATAGCAACCCAACAACGTACTAAAATTGTTTTCAACATAAATTTAATGTATGGCATAGACAAGGCCCAATGATCATGGGGCCATAACCATCTTGGCTTTTTCTAAAACTTTGTCTTTGTCATAGAATTTGATGACAGTGAGACTAAACTTCTGAACTTGTGGTTGTGGCACATCATTCGCTTATGGCTTATTTTTGAAAAATTTTAGTGTCACAGCCTAAGTCACAAATTTTTCCACAACTTGCCTATGTGGCAAGTTGTGGTTGGTGGAAGGGTGTCCCCACAACACCCCTCCACCAACCACAACTCGCCCACTAAAATTGTTTTCAACATAAATTTAATGTATGGCATAGACAAGGCCCACGGATCATGGGGCCATAACCATCTTGGCTTTTTCTAAAACTTTCTCTTTGTCATAGAATTTGATGACAGTGAGACTAAACTTCTGAACTTGTGGTTGTGGCACATCATTCGCTTATGGCTTATTTTTGAAAAATTTTAGTGTCACAGCCTAAGTCACAAATTTTTCCACAACTTGCCTATGTGGCGAGTTGTGGTTGGTGGAAGGGTGTCCCCACAACACCCCTCCACCAACCACAACTCGCCACATGGGCGAGTTGTAGGCAAAGTTGTGATTTTAAGTGTGGCACCTGAATTTCTCCATATTTTTAGGTTCAGCATTGGAAGTTATATATTTTCCATGGAATGACCCAATTTACCCACATGAAAATATGAGTTCAGTCAGCACCAAATTTTGGTTTACACCACCAAGGGGCAAGGGCAAGGGGATGAAATTTTTATATTCGATGCCCATCGCTTTCTCAAGTTTTTTTTTAGAGAGAGTTTCAACCTATAACGTCTGCTCGTAATGATAGCTTTTTATCATCAAACCAAGATATCAATCAGTTTTTGATATAGGTGAGGATTGAACCTCAGATCTTTTATTCAATTATCAGAAATTTTACTAGTTAAGCTAGCTGGAACCCACATCACTTTCTCAAGATGAGATCAAGCCAAACCCATCAACATTTTCTGCTCCTAGATTAATTACATACAATTTTTTTTTTCTTTTCCTGGTTGCTGTCCCTGAGTTGGAGACTTTGTTACCACCACGGCTATTCATTCCATCAAATATAATATTTTCCGTTCTAAAAATATATATGTTTTTTTTTTTTGTAAGCTTCTTTGGACTTTGGTGGGTTTTCTTATTGTACTTTATTTTATTTTAAGCACTTTAGTCTCGTTTGTGCCCCCGGTATATTGGAGGGATGCCATTTAAACATGAGGTCCATCCCTTTCTCAAATTTATCCTAGGGTTGTAAACGACTCAAGCTTTGCCGAGTTATGCATGTTGACCTTGGCTTGTTAATAAAAATCAAATGCTCAAGCTTGGCTCAAACTTGACTCGAGCTTGAGACAAGCCTAAAAACAATGTTTGAACTTGAGCTCGTGAGAATGTCAAAAAGCTTGAGCTTAGCTTAGCTTGATTAATTAGTCAAGCCAAGCTCGAGCTTAATATCAAGTTTAAACTCGAGCTCAAGTCAAGCATTTTAGCTTGGGATCCAAAAAAATTGCATCATCAAATGCTTACATCACTAAAGGTCAAGAAAACAAAAATAATAATAACAATATACTAATTTTATCATACTTCTAATCAAGTAAACAAAATAATAATAATAATAATAATAATATACCTAATTAAATCCATCCATTCACCATTCATTGTCTATAGCTTGAGTAATTGTTCAAAATGCAATTTTCACATCTACATTTGTCATCCATGCAACTATAATCTTCACAAATCTAAATAAATTAAATTTCCAAAACATATATGAATAAATAAGTTATAAATTAACATTCCAAAATATATGTGCAATGTCATAATAATGAGTTTATTTAGTAAACATATATCAAAGTACAAACAAGCCTAAACTCATGTTTTGTATTGAGCCCTATTGTTCACGAGTTTGTTGACGAACATTTTTTTTTTTTTGCCTAAGCTCGGCTTGTTTATCAAACAAACCTAAAACTAAGGCTTTGGTTTATTTATAAAAAAAATGAACATGAACGAACTTTTTATCGAGCTAAGTCTAAGTTGTTCATGTACAACTTGGTTCGTTTACAGCCTTATTTATCCATGCCAAATTTACAATTGGTAGTTGCTATGTACTTTTATACATGTATAGGTTTTTATTTATTTATTTATTTGTTTTTATAATTAGGGAAGAAAATATTTGAACTCTCAATATTTTCATTAGAAAAAAAAAAAAAAAAAAACTTCTCTTTTACTTGCAGTTTCCATTCCATTTAGCGTTTTTGCCTTTTAGTGATGACACAGATCTATCATCTTTGCATGAATTGGAGGTTGGTAGGACAAGGGTCCCTTTACATCAAGCAAGAACAACAATCAGACTTTCCCTTTTATTTTTCTTTCTTGGGCATCAAAGAAAAAAAAAATTTCCTTGGCAAAAGAGCAAATCTGATGGGCAGTTTTTTTTCCCCTAGTAGTATGTCTTTGCTAACCATGGATTAAATAAACAACATATGTCAATTAATTTTTTTTAACAAATATTATTTGTAGGGTCAGTTTTTGTAGCCCAAGCCCAAGAGGGATGGATTATGAGCCCAATGAACCCAAGACAATGAATTTGTAGAGAGTGGGCGAAAGAGCTGGGCTGGTAGCAAATTAAACAGTGATTAATTATGGTGTTTGAGAATGCATTAGCACAAAATCATGCTTGACTAACTGGACAAGTGTATGTTTGAAGAGGTGTATTACTGAATGAAAGGTGATTACAACTCTTGGAGCTACAGTAAAATTATTTCCTCCTTCTCTCCCTTTTTTCCTCCCCCTATTATCAGAGACCTCATCTCCTTATATAGCACTCTCCCCCATCATCTTCATCGTCCACTTGTTCTTCATCTAAGCATCTACTTGAGTGCATGTCCCATCAGGTATCCTCTTTAACTCTCCGTGAGTGGTGGTAGCTGAGATTACACTATTCAGGGGTCTTCTCCACATTAATGCGGCCAGAAAAGCAGTTGCAATACATTTAATGTGGTGGTGGCAACTTTTCCTTAAAATATTTCCTCGTCCTTATCATCCCCAGGTATGCCCAAAGCTTATCTTTATCGTTGGGATTGTCAGGAAGGTCATTCCTCTTCGGACATACAATAATCCTCAAGACAGGGCCCCCAGCCCAATAGGTATGTCTGGGCTTTTACCCTCCCACATTATTGAAATTGCATAATAAAATAGTTATAAAATAAAAGAAAAAGTATCTTAAATTACGTGACAAAAACATATCGTGTAAGATCAAACTAAATAATTTAAATAATTAATAATTTTTTTATATATATCCATTAAAGAATTTGTTTTGAGAAAAATATCTATTAAAGAATTCTGGTAATAAAATTTTAATTGAAATATTATTTTTAAGCTTTTAAAACTTTTATAATAGAGTTTCACTTAGAACATACTGTCTTAATAATTAATGAATTATATGCCAAAGTCTTTCTACCTGAATTGATACCTCCTCATACACAAAGTGCTTGAAGGTCTAGGGAGGAAAGGGTTCGCTGCGGGGTTAGCAGCATGTTGTAATTATTTCTCAAAAAAAAAAAATTAATGAATTATATGGTACAATAATTTATTATAAATAATACTATCTTAAATGTTATTTGGATATTGTTCAAACTTAATTTGCAAAATATCATTTTCTTTAAGCTTATCTTTCGGAGAGATGATTTCCACCTCTATTATGTTGACATGGCTAATGTGACATGGAACTTGTCTTCTTTTTATTTTTATTTTTTAATATTTTTTAGAGAGTTTCAACTTATGACGATTGCTTATGATGATAGCTTTTTATCATCAGACCAAAATTAACACCAATCAATTTTTTGTATAGGTAGGGATTAAACCCCAAATCCCTTATTCAACCATTAGAAACTATACCAGTTGAGTGAACTAGAACTCACTAGAACTTGTCTTATCTAAAGACGATTTCCATTTAAAATAGTAAAACTTGTGCAAATAATTCTTTCTAAAAAAACATTTATTATTTAATGAAAATAGCCCATAACATAATTGGACAAAACTTAAATACAATACTTTAGGTGCTGTTCCTTAAATTCCCCTATTAAGATTCAGTCATGTGGCTACTTAATTAAAAAATACATTCCATCCTATGAGAAAAAATTCACATGGCAGAATCTTAAGAAGGGAACTTAAGGAACAACACCTAAGTACTATACTTGAGTCTTACCCAACATAATTATGTTGTAAAACATTTGAAAAGTGCTAGTCGTATGTACCCTATACCAGTACATACCTCAAAATGATTAATCACAACTAAAACTCCTTATAGATGTTAATAAAGCCCAAATATGCTTAGTAAAATGCCTGATGTCACACACCCACACAACATACACTTTAAATAATACTCAAATCAAATCTAGGGGTTATAGAACAAATTTGAACTTTCAATACTCGCTAAGAGCATTCACATTAATTCATGCAAAAATTCATGTTTATTTTAGCATAAGAAACTATTTTTTCTATTTTATATACTTATTTTTCAAAACATCCCACATCAAATTATCTATTTTCCACTATATTTCATTAAAATATTATTATTTTTTTAAAAAAATTGTTTCTCTAGTGTCAATATAAATTTAGACGGTTATTATAATTGTGGGGACAATTTTTGCCTCAAGACCAAGTGTTACACTTTGTAATCATTTTTGGCTTAAGAGTCTCACATTGGAATAATTGTCTTTCTCTTTCTACCTTATAAGGCATGAGCCAATGGAGTTAGAGTACTCTTAACCAAATTAGTGGTACTCTAACTCCATTGACTCATACCTTATAAGGTAGAAAGAGGAAGGCAATTCTTCCAATGTGGGACTCTTAAATAAAAAATTATTACAAAGTGCAACACTTGGTCTTGAGGCAAAAATTGTCCCCACAATAACAAATTTATAAATTTACACAATTATATATGAATTGATGTGGGTCATTTTTAGTCAAAATTGTGTAAATTTTACCTTCTTTTTTTTTTTTTAATACACGGACTAATGTTAATGCATCTGAACAATATTTGGGCTTTTTTGAAGAAATTTTTTATTTTAAAAAAATAAAAATTTGAGGCAGCCTCAACCGAGTTTCTTTCTTCCAAGTGAAGAGAGGGGGCGCAGGGGGCATTCTAAATTTTTGATCCCACCCAACTCGTTCAGCCCACTAACCATTTACGGCATTTTTGATTTCTCGTGAGCAACCCAAGAAAACACATACATTATTATTAGTTTTGTTGTTGTTGTTGTTGTTGTTAATATTATAGTCAATATCACATAGCATTAGCGACAACACCTCCTTCCCCCACTTTTCATTATACATTCATAAGAGGTATCATCATATCACTATCTCTATCACATTCTCATTACTTTTAAATTTATAATTCTACTCTAGCCAGTGTATATGTATGTAAAATTTCCTTCTGGAGGCTTGAATCCCGGCCTTTCCCCTCCCCTAATATTCCACAAACAACACTTATTAACGATTGCACTAAGGGTGAGAGATTGTAAAATAAGCATAAGTTTGTTTCTAATATACACTTGTCTAGTTTGATTGAATTAATGACTGGTATAAGTATTGCTTTCATTTGAAGTCTATGCTTCTTCTATGTACTGTACAGTAGTCATTAGGATTTAAGTTATCTATACAATAACCGAAACTTTGTGTTTGATTATCACAATCAAAGTCTTATTTCTGATTGTATGATTTGTTAAATTGTAAATCATAATTAGCCCATCATATTTCGATTTACTTTGTTTTCTTCAGTTTCATGCTACTGCTACTGTAATGCATACTGTTTTGCTGCACTATCATAGACTTGAATTGTTGTTTAATTTATTAGAGGCATGTGTTAAGATTGAGGAAGATCTTATGCGATCAAGTGAGACGCAATCACTGTAAGTATCAGTATTCTGATAATTGATTAGTTGGTCTTTTGTTGACAACTGCGCTAATCGTTCTTTGTCAATTCTACTATGGCACCATACTTATGTGAAATGCACAATATGGGTGGGAAACACAATCCCAAAGAAATAAAGTAGAAAATTTTTGAGGAGGGATTGTTGCAGAGTTTTATCACTTCTGCTCTTCTTTTCCTAATCTTTTTAAAGGCACACTTCTTTCCTAATTTTAGTTTCTAAAATTTTGCAACAATGTGATTCTACTTGGGTGTTACACTCCGAAGATTATTCTAAGGTTGGCATTTTGTTGGGAATGACAGTCAATGTTGTTCAAAACTTGTTGATGAATTTATAGTTTAACATAATGCAATCATTCACCTGTATGGCTAAACTTGTTGACAATGGTTGTTCAAGATTTCAAAGGTTGACATTTTGTTGTGAATGACAATTAGTGTTGTTCAGAACTAGTTGATTAATTTATAGATTTACATAATGGAACCCCAAGAGGAAGCACAATAGGCTTGGAAATGCACCTCTTCAAACTGTGGTCGCTAATTCAAATCTCTCCTTCCCCCTTCCCTTTGGACTGAAAGCTCTGAAACCCACTTATCAAAAACTGGAAAAAAAGAAAAGATTTTCATCATGCAATCCTTCACTTGTGTGACTAAACTGTTGACAATGTACACGGATTATTCCCATACATTTTTCTTGAATTCCCTATATGAGCTTCTTATAGGTCATGGCACTACTGAATGTATACTAATTGCTTACTTCTTGCTGCTTTGAAGCTCTTCTTGTTATCTTCTTCTTTCTCCCCCACCCTCGGGGCATTTTTTTTTTTTTTTTTTTTTTACCTTTCTTTCTTTTTTGGCTCCCTTAGATGACACTTGCTGAAGAAGCTGTAGTTGATTAGTCTTTGTTTACAAAAATTATGCCCTTACCATTTTCTGTAAACTCTGATTTTGTAAACACATCGAGGCAATTAGTGGAACTGAAGTGGCAATTGTTGTTCCAAATTCGTAGTATCCTAATCAACCTCTAGTTACTGTTTCTGACTAGATTGGTATGATCTGTACTGCATAGTTATCTTGAATTTTTAGTGAGTTTTCATGAACAATTGTAACTTTCAGTATCAAACAAAAAATTATATATTCTAGGGTTGGCATTGTTGTATGATGAAAAGAAAAAAATGCACTAAGAATATTCTGGAATTTTGGTAGCATTAATTTTTAAACGATAAAATAAAAGAGAGAATTGTCAGCTTTTCACCTTCCATAGACATTCCCATTCCTTTTATACCAGAGGGCCTGCATTGAGTATGTGGTGTGTGTTGTCTGGTCGTATCTTTTAGCACATATAGGGTACACTATTGGTGTAAGAATTAGATCACTACTTCTAGAGATGTGAGAGTTTGAATAATTGTGAAAACTCATCCATAAAGTATTTTGTCATTTCAATTAGAAAATAGTGTAGCCAGCACATCATGGAATCTCTAGGCAATTGTCCCTTCTAAGTGGTGGTGTAGCCTAGGTAAAAGTTTGCATTTTCACCTTTGTTAATCTTCACTTCTCTTATATATTTTTATATGAATTCCTCTTGCAAAGTGCAGTAGACTCAAAGAAGAGCAAAATTAGAGGCAAAAGAAATAAGGAATTATGTTTTTTTTTTTTTTTTTTTTTTTTTTTTTAATAATGTGGGGACACCTTTATATGATTTAATTGATGTTATCACATTTAGTCTTACATGAAGGTTTCTTCCTTGAGTATTTTGTTGGTTTACTTTTATTCATGTATAAGTTTTACAATATCAAGTGTAAATTGGTGTCTTTTACTGTTGCTGGAATGGGCTGTGCTAGTAGCCCATGGGGGTCTATTATTATTATTATTAGTTTAATCTTTTGGGCTTTATTGTGTCATTGACCTTTCATGGCCTTTGGTTTAGCCTGGAATCCAAAATGCTTTTGTATGGGTTTGGATACAGAGGAAAGTCACGGTGCGTTTCCTTTCTGCGTTTTCTCCTTTTTTTTTTTCTTTTTTTTTTTTTTGCCGCAGTTGTTGACTTTGCGGACAAAATTTACTGTATATACTGTTTACGCACTGTTTAATATTAAAAGTGGGTCTCACAACACTATTCACACATTTAAAAATTATTTTGCTACAGTGTTTTCAGCAACAATCAGTTTTTATCAACTTTCAGCAACAATAAGTGCTATCCAAACGGACCATGTTGGGACATTTACTTTCATTGGAGCAAACAGTAGCCTATAATATTCTTTAGAGATCAAAATATTATTTTTATAATAATAATAATAATTATTATTATTATTATACAGCAGCTACCCCTACTACTAGTCTACTACTATTGTTATTACCATTATCTTTCTGCTGATGCCATAGCCATGGCTAGTTCTCTGTCTTCTCTCTTTCTTCTTCTCTTTTAGATTATTTGATTTAAAAGTATCTGCACACTGTAGTATGATAACAATTGTTACCCAAACTTCCCCAAGCACTGTCAAACCAATCTACAGCAATCCTACCACTGCTCTTTGCAAACCAGCCAGTATTAATTGTCATGAGGCCATTCTGCATTTATTTTATATGCAAATTTAGCGTACTGTATCACCAGCTCCTGTTTTGCAATAAGAAATTGCAGCGTAAGGAGAAAGATACCATATTGCTATTTATGGTAAAGCACTTAATTTAGCGGCTTTACTTCACTTGGAACTAATAAAAGTCTTGCTCAGCCAAAAAGAAGTGCGGAACTTGCTCAGAGTAAAAATTTGTGTAAACTGTCAAGCTGTGTACTAAATTATTGAAGACTGTTCTTGAGTCAAGCAGTTGCCTGTTCAAATTTCACCTTATGGAGCTGATTTTTAGCGATGCTAATGTAGTTGGTTTGATTTAGAGCTCTGTCTGTGCTGTACTCACTGAATACGAATTATGAAAAGAAACTTAAATTTTACATGATTAAAACTTGGGATTAACCATGAACAGTAGGTTCCATGCCATACTGGTGAAGATGCTTTGAGCAGGATGAAGTATCTGAATAACACTGGGGATAAAGCTACCAACCAATCATCTCTCTGACCCTGCAAAAAGTGGAAACTTTGTGCACTGGATATGACCTTTTCTTATGGGGCCTGGAAGAAAATTTTCAAATTGTTTCAAGTCTTTCTTCTGATTGGTAAGTTACAAATGCACCTAGTGGTTCTTGAACCCACAACCTTAAGCTTCACCTTGTTCCTGTTGAAGGAGGAAGTTCTATTTGAGCTAGAGCTCATTGGCCTCTGTTGAGTCATTTCTTGCTGGGTAGATGCTACAGGTCAACTATTTATATTGCCCGTTGTTAGGTGTGATGTTCTTGGTAAGGATCATCAACTTAAGATTAAATATTCTAAATACTCAAAAAACTAACAGGAGCATTTAAAATATTACATGAACAGGATCCTGGTCAAATAGATCAATATGCCAAACCCATACCCTTTATAAGTGGAAAAACTTTATGCAAATATTTGTTAATTATAGTAACACCATTCATTTTTCTTGTTCTTGGCCAGATGTGTTTTTTTCTTCTTCTGTGGTTGCCTCGCATGTGATTAACTGCCCCAATGGAGGTAACGATCTGAATATAAGTTAGGGGATTGACTTGGTTCTAACCATGATCGGTTGAGTTTAAGTATAATTTTTTAGTCTATTCAGATTCTTGACTTATTAAATAGTAAATATGATGATCTGACTTGAAAGATAAAAAATGGAAAATGGTGCCGTGTTTATATATGACTAGACATGTTTCTTCTACCTTTATTTGAAGTTCATTATGTGCCCAAATATTAGTTCTTTTATATATCAATGTTGTGTGTGTAATTTTAACTAGCGTTTAACTCTCTCCATTGAGAGAGAGAGAGATTGGATCGTACACATGCAGTAGTGTCTATTAACTTTCATAGTGTAGCCTCTTTGGCCAGTGGAATATATTATGAAATATTTAGTGTCATGGATCGTTTTCCAGTAGCATGTTTTGTTTTATTAATGATATTTTTATACCTTTATTCCTTTCCACCCAGTTTTGGGTCCATTGGAGGTCAATTATATCTACGGAATACATATCAAGAGTTTCCTTTCCAGAGGCATTCTTAAAAGAAAGTGCTTTGCTTTACCTATGATTTTTCTTCTTCATTCTAATTTTTGTACCTCAAATTCACATCCCTGCTAATGGTGGATTTAATCTCAATACTTAGGTTTGCCATGAAGATTAAACGGAATTTCTCCCTTTCCGTCTCTGCACTCACACCCCATCCTTAAACAAAAAGAAATACAGGAAGAAAATAAGCATGATACATGCAGGAAGATAATAATCATGAAAATTAAGATACATCTCCTTGGTACCCTCCCCTGTAATCTTATGCATAGGATGCCAAGAGCCTTGTAGCTCAACTAACACCTCTAGATGTTTCCAACAGAGACATATAGGGTTCAAATCCCCTCTCTCCCATTGTAATTATCGAATTATCAAAAAAAAAAAAAACTTATGCATAGCCTAGTTGCACCTAAGTTTGCCAGACTCAAGCCCTTGGTGCATTGAAGCAGCTGTACTCTGTTGCCCACTTTAACATTGAACCTGTTATTTGATTCTTAGGTATTGCTCCAATTTGGCACATAAGCTAAGAAGTTTTTTTTTGATAATATAGATCTTGGAACATTACGTTTTTCGGTATTACTTTTCTGGCTTCTCTTGTTGGGTACTTTTAAAGTTGATTGTGCTTGCATGTAAAATGTGTATGGAGATATGTTACTAATATACTGCTTTTATTTTATAACCTTTGGCAGAGAAGACAAAGAAAGGAAAAAAAGTGGGGAATCTTTACAATAATCATTCCAATGTTGAATAGTAAGATCATGGACTAAACCTCTTTGTTTTATTTTTCTCTTTCTTCTTCCACCACTATCCGCCGCCCCCCCCCCCCCCCCCCCCCCCACACACAACACCCCACCACCACCAACACAATAGGTGTTTTCCCCCTTGTGTGCCTCCTTCTGGTTGTTGCATAGACAAAAAGTATATCAGTAAATATGATAAAAGTATCTATATGCTTACAATAATCGCATATTTTATTTTGCTAATTTCCTGGCTGAAAATGTTTGTGCAGCTGTCCCAATTTGTGTTACTCTGGCCAACCCCCTTACAGATTGTCAATTTTCTGTTTTCTAATATTGTGGGTTTCAAATTGTGTAATAGTAAAAAAGGTCACTATGCAAAATTACTTCAGCTCTCTCTCTCTCTCTTTTCTGCTAATTCTTTTTTGCATATCCTGCATCCATATTCACCACTTATTCAAATTGGTTGATGTAACCAGGAAAATGGACATTTTAGTAAAAAGAAATGAGGGTGTATAGAATTTATGCAATCTTCCTAAATTACAGTTATCACAAATGATAGATATTGTCACATCATTTGTCAGTGCTAAACCTCTACTTCACCTATCATTGTTCCACATCTGACCTTATTATGCTACAATTATGACACAGTAACATGAGCCTAGCAAATAAAAATATTGCTGCTGGCCTAGTGCAACTAGTCAGTGCTCGCTATGAAACACTTCACATGAGAATCATGATACAAAATCCTCCTTCTAGTAAGTACATTCTCATTTGATTTGAAAGTACATAGTGGTTTCACCCTCAGCTACCATTCAATTTATGCTCTATTGACTGGATGATCATCTCTTTCAATGTATTTCTATCTTGCTTCCAATATATAGGAAAATTTGGATTTTTTCTGGAACTTAAAAAATTTGATATGAGCACATTTCCTTTTCACACCACTTTGAACTTTGAGACTATATGGCTGCATGTGTAGGCTCTATCCTCATAATTGCTTGAAATAGCATTATTCTAGACTTGTCTTGTAGGGAATTAAATTATTGCCTTGAAGATGATCCGAAGAAAAAAAAATGTTAAGGATTTTGTCTTCCTGGGATATCCAAACACATCCTTGACAAATACTATTCTAAGGTTATATTATTGTATAATTCCAATGCCCTTGACCATATGGTATATACCATTATTAGTGTTTTCTACTTTCAATAAAAATAAAAATAAAAAAATTAAAAGAAGGGAAAATACTCTGGTTTGTGACTCAGCTGAATGGCCGCTCCCTTAACGACTCTGAGGTCTGTAAGTGATTTGCCTTCTCAGAATCCTATAGTTAGCTACTTGTTGGACTTGCTCCTAGCTTTATTGACTTTGCTGGGCTAATGACGGAACCCATTCACGTTCGTGGTTCATTTATTTATCCCTGAACGACGAATGTAATTTTGATTTTAATATTAGTGTTCATACATTTGGGAAGAAAAATGAAACGAGTCACAATTTCATTCTTTACAAATTTACAATTAGCACTGCACTTCTTGCGGTTGGGTTTGTGACCTTAAAAGGCCTTTTAGCTTTAGTGCTAACTATAAGGCACAAGGCTAAACTACATCTACCATATCACACAAAGTATATACCTATGTAAGTCCCCTATAATTATATATCAAACCTTCCGGTTCCAGTGGTGCTATGCTTACAGTGCTTTCATGCACTGGTGGAGGCGGTTCTGATGAGCTAGCCTGGCTGCAGCCGACGATCTTTTGGCAGGTCTCAATCAGGCAGTGCCTACATTTTGGGCATGATGAGTGTGAACTTAGCCACTTATCAATGCACCGGACATGGAATCCATGGTGGCACTTTGGTAGAAGGCGAACACGCTCACCGGCTGTGAAATCTGATAGGCATATCACACACTCGGCGTCCAATCCTGGCAGGTTCAGCTCAGCTGAGTAACTAACTGTTTGGAAAGTCTTGAGGGCCTTTTTCTTGACCCCAGTATTGGCTGTCCTAGCTGAGCCGTCTCCACTTGAATCAGAAGCTACTAACCTTGAGCACTTTAAGGCACACCTAATGATAGAATTTAAGCCAAGGGAGCAAATCAAGGCACATAAAAGAACTGAGAGGACCATAACAACATTTGTATCAAAGCTATTGTCAGTGTAGCTTCCTGATGACTCAAGGCGTCCAGGGACGGGAGGAGATGCTGTAGCTGGTGCTTGGTTAAGAGGGTTGTGATAGAGCAGTCTCCTTGAATAGAAATCTCCCAAAAAGTCTTGGAAGAGCTGAGTAGGTGTGAGATCAGAATCAGACATGTTTGTAGTGTGTATCTTTTGATTCTTGAGTTGAGATCTTGAGTTAAGAACGCACTTCTTGAAGGTGGGCTGCAGAAGGGGATTTATATATAGGAAAAGATTAAAAAAAAAAAAAGGGTTTAAACTTGTGGCAGTAGGATTTTATCTTTTATCAAATATGCGGATATAGATTTCTAACCTTGTGGATTCTATACTAGAGGTCCATTTGGTTGGAGGGGTGAAAAAGTGGAGGATAGAAAATAATAAGAGGATGGAAAAGTGAGAAGATAGAAAAGATTTTATTTTCTCTCATTTTTGTTTGGTTAGGAGTGAAAAAGTGGAGAGATGGAAAAAATGAATTTGAATAAATTTACTTATACAGTCTTATTAAAGAATGATGCCAAATTATTAAAAAAAAAGTGACAAATAACCACACAAAAAAGAGTAATCACCCAAATTTTTTTATAAAAATAAAAAACATGTTCCAAAAAAAATCACACCCAGTAAAAATAAAAATAAACTATCATGCCCAAGCCCTAAAAAATCAAAAGAAAAGAAAAAAAAAAAAAAAAAAAAAAAGCCAAAAGAGGGGCAATGTTGCTGGCCAAGGAAGAGAGGAGAAAGGAAAAAAATGCAACTTAAAGCAAGGGTATTTATGTAAATTATATCATTTAGCACTTTTTCTTCCCCATTTTCCTCCCAAATTGGGAGGATACAAAAATGTGGACTCGGAGGGATTATTTTCCTCCCTATTTTCTATCTCTCTTGTTTTCTCTTTTGAACCAAATAGTGAAAAATGCCATTTTCTACCTTATTTTACTCTTCCTATTTTCCATCTTCTTTGTTTTCACCCCAACCATACATACTCTAAACCTTTTATAGTTTAATGGGCCTTCTAATCAAAATAGGCCCATCTCACTTTCTGAGTGGCATAAAGTAACACGTGGAATTCGCCTTTCATGAATCATATCTCTAAATGCCACCTGGGACCCACTGGCTCAATAATTGGGCCCAATAAGTTTCAAAGATGACATAGAAAATATGTTTTACAAATTGATATGAGTGTGATTTTGCATATTTGTCAAGAGAAGAACTTTTTTTTTTCTTGGATTTTTGTTTAAACATCTGTTTAGTTTAGTCATTAGAGTGACATATAGGCTGAAATGTATTATTAAGTCGGACTAGGCTCAAGTCATGATACTCTATTGGTCACTATGAGAGTGTTCAAGAAGAATTGAATTAATCATATATTGCAATCACAAAGTTTAACCATGTAGTAGGTCTCATCGCTATAAAAGCCTTTTCCAAGTCCAACAAGCATATTTCCCTACCTGGGTTTGAAGGCTCTTGAAAATGACAAGCTGGGCTAATACGAGTAATAATCGAGTTCAAGCAAGAGTCCTACATACTTAGCTTCTAATTGGTAAATTAGTATAATTGAGATAACCAACTAGTGACTGGCTAGCTCACTGATGAAACTGTATGCACTGGGTTCGTTCTCTACTCTCTTGCTAATTAATTTTCATCAACTATCACAAACGAAAAACCACTAGTTAGGAGCACTTGGCTCCCACTTAAAAGTTGTAAACCACAATCCTTTGCATACAACACCTATTACCTTTTGCCAATGTGTTATATGCGCTGTTACCCTTTATGTCAACTCCTATATTTTTAACTACAATACATTTTTATATATCAACTTTCATCTTTTTTAATTGCAATACTGCTTACTTGGTACGGCAATTGTCGGAGACCTTCAATCACGCCTCTAATTATATACCAAATCTGATTACAGTATATGATACGGAAAATGTCCTTTTAAGATTTGCTGTTTTATCGTATGAAACCAAGTTTTGATCTCTTTATTCTCCCCCAAAAAAAAAAAAAAAGTTATGATCTCTTTTCAATACAAGTTGGCAGATTGCGATCTATTGCACTATTGCAGTAGTAATAATTAACTTTTGATTGGTTCCTAATTAAAGCAGCATTATCTATAAGATTTTTGGAACAATCCCTGATAATAAAAAAAAACCCCAAATTGGTTTTAATGGAAGTAATATAAGGTTAACAAGGTTTATCTGAATCATGTGCATACAGAGGTAATGACTTCAAAACCAACAGCATGACATATAAAGTAGAATGCTCATGGATTGGATATTGTAAATTTAATATTAAAAAAAAAAAAAATTGCCTTGGAGAACAAGTGGGGGATACTTGTTTCTTCCTTTTTCACTTTCATCAAAATTTTATAATGCGAGATGAGAAATGGGCTGAGCTTAAAGAGTTGCTTTTGTTTTTTTGTTTGTACTGGAAGTACCACTACTTGGATCCATATCTTGTTGGTTGGCTGGATTTCACTAGGATGTTGTCGTGGGTCCAACATTCCAAGTTACAGAGAGAGAGAGAGAGCGAGAGAGATTATCTTGTTGTATATATTATGTGGTGATAATAAAACAAGTTCCTTAAAAAAAAAAAGAAAAAAAGAAAAAAGAAAAAAGAAAAAAAAGAAAAAGAAAAGATTATAGTGATATCTAAAACAAATGTGATCCACGTGCTAATCTACTACTGAGGAGTGAGGAGTGCAATTATTATCCCATTTGATGAAAATGGCATGAGAAGTAGAGTGGGGGAGCACTATTAGAAAACATCTGCGCTATACAAGCAAACATGTTGTAAAAGTTCCATGCCTCTCATTTTGGTTAATATTTCACTTAAATTATAAATATTGAAATATTGGGAAAGATCCCAGATCTTATCCCCGAAATGCATATTATCATTTCATAAATTTGCAACATTTGCTTTGCACGTGACATCCCTTAATAGTTCATTTTTATCAGTATGAATTGATATATGACTAATGTGACACAATAACTACTTAGGACAACAATGGATGCCTATATTGGAAACAGGTTTATATTCAGACAAGTTGTTGAGTACTTCATCCGAAAAAAAAAAAAAAGTTGTTGTGCACTTCTAAAATGAAAAAATTATATAACATTTTTGGATCTACTATTCATGTGAAAAGAAATAGTACACATTTATTATACTATTTGAATACTTTATAACAACCTAAACCTTTTAAATTTTCAAGCAAGTTTCGTTGAAAACTATATAGTTCCAAAACAAAGCTATTAGAAGCCAGCTCTATTATTTATTTTATGAATATAATGATTAAAAGTTCAGCAAGATTTATTTGAAAAGAAATTTAATTTAGTATTTCCTACTAATTAAGGATCAAACAAAGCTGTGGGGTGCCTCCCTCTACCAAATTATTACATTTTGGGTAAGAATTTGGCACAGTTCCTAATAAAACTTGGCTCCTAAGCTTTTGCTTAAAAGCTAGCTATCACATGGGGATAAAAAAAAAATCAGAATTTATTATCTCAAAAAATAGATCATAGGCAAATAAATTCAGTTTGAAATGACGACTAATATATACTTTTAGGCTTTTAGCCAACCTAATTAGACTAATGATCAAAAAAATTAGACTAATGATCAAATCATCAAAATGAGATTTTTTTTTTTTTTTTTTTTTAATAATCTTCAAAAGTTTAATAAGGTTTATAGAATAAAGGGTCTTGATATTCTTTCTCACTTTGAATATGGTGGTTTTTCAATGCATATACTATAATTTATGCAATATCAAGAAACTGTACTTGAGGCAATTGTCAATTATTCCTTTCACATTGTAAAGTATTTCCAATTCCTCATCCTCTAAGTGTCAACTCCAAAAATATCCCCAAGACCAAGATCAAGTGCATATGTGATTCTTTAACATGTTCCCGTAGCGTCAATATGCGAAGTTGACGATACCCTTTTCTCTTTTGGGATCAAGTAATTGCCATCAAGTTCGATCCCCATTGTTCTTCCAAAAATTTTCCGTATCAATTTTCCTCAAACGGAAGCACCATTTTAGCCTACTTGTAGAAATCGCTAGTCAGAGATTTCTTTCACTCTACTGATTGTTATCTATGATGGAAATTGATCTTCAGCATTTGATAATTTTAGTACATATAAAAAATTACATAAAAAGACAATTACAGTCTTAGCTTTTTATGAGTGAATCATTCCCGCTAGTACATCCACGTAGATTATGCAATAACCAACAGTTTGTCAAAGTCATGTTCATCTTGTATGAGCATGATCTCTGAATTATTACCTATAGTACCAAAATTCCACTCATTCTTTAGAAAAAACTTTCAAAAAAGTTCTCAGGGAAAATAATGAAAAATAAGCAGCATGGACGCATTTGTCAAGTTGTTCCTCATTTCCAAACAAAGATGATGAGTTGGAAGTAAAGTAGGATTACAAAGTGAGAAAAGGGATATTATTGAAAACAAAAGCCAAAGCCAATGAATAATATATATAATCTTTAAAAATAAAAATAAAAACACTAGTTATCTAGAAGCATTGACGATGAAAAGCCATTCCACCCATTTGCTTTTTGCCTATAATTTACTAACCTATTAAAACCATTGAAGCTTTGTGGAAAACGCTCTCCAATGACTCTGGAGGAAGAAAAGCAGACTGCACGGGGAGAGAGAGAGACATTTTCGCTTAGTTCTTCGCCTATACTGGATTGGACTGCATAAATTTTACGTACTTGAGTGGCCTTTGGGGCTGCACTTTTTGCCCTTTACACCACAGCTGGGCTTAATCTATCATATGAAGCTGTGTATGAGGACAATAGGTCATCCGTGTATAAGGACAATAGGACATCACCTTAGTCGGCTACCTCGGTCGGTCCATTCAGGTGCGCACCTGAATGGACCGAACATCTTCATATTTTTTTTCTTCTTTTTTGTTTTGCTTAAATACTGTTAATTTGTCTCTTATTCTTGAAAACAGTTTTTCTATTCTCAAATTTACAGTATCATAGATGTTACCACATGTTTAGTACAATTCTTTCTAGAGAATAAGATATGAAGATTAATTCAATAATTTCTAGTTTAGGAAAAACACAATCCTTCAAAATATCATGTTTCTAAATTTTCTACTTACATTTTGATCACAGCTTTTAAAAACTTGAAAAGTGCAACTCAAATAGTTGTTTTGTAAAGAGTAGAGATAATTACACACTCACCCAATGCACATTGCCACATGGACTAAAATCATGTACAAAATGTACAATAGCGAGCGCACAAGATATTCTATTTTGTAAATTGAGTATTCTTATGTTTTATCATGTCAAAGTTGTCTTGACATATATCTAGAGAAAAGTATAAGATGTTTTCGAAGTATAGTAACACAATACTTCTTTCTCTTATATTCATAGTTAATCCTATCATAAATTTAATTAATAGAATCCAAGGGAGTTGGAAATTTTTTTTTAAACTCTCTAACGTTTGGTAAATTTAGATTTCACCCCCATTTTTTTAAGAGCTGGTCCTCCAAAGAATAAAACTCCAACAACCAACACCCCCCCCCCCCCCCCCCACAAAAAAAAACACATAAGCCGAATTTGGTGCCCCCTCCCCCCCCCAAAAAAAAAAAAAAAAAAAATCCTAACTTTTCACAATTTGTCTTTTTCCATTTCTCCTCTCAACGCTTTATCCATATATCATTTTTTTTTTTTGGTTAACTGTTTAAAACTTTTAGCCTCCATAACTTTTAGTTTTAGTTTCATTTAGAAGATTCATTCAGTTCTTCTGAAATGATAAAACTCACGTATAGAATTCTTAATTCCCCAATTAAATTCATTTGTATTAAATTTAATTGTTCATGAAAATGATAACACTATTTACATTTTATTGGTCATAGTAAATGGTGTATGAATTTAATTAAGAAACTTAGTGTACTACACTTAAAAAGGCACAATACTTAAGTTTTGCCATTTCCCAAAACTTTACAATATGTCCATCCACTTTATAGCCCCCTAAATGATTCTTCTCATCACCATTACTCTCTCTTCAATTTCCTTTTATTAATTCTTCCTTACCAATACTCTCACACAATCAAATTTTCATTAGATTCTCCCTCTTTCTTAAGCGAATCATGAGAGGTACAAAATTTTCTTCTTCTTTTGAATAGCTATTTTAGTTTAATTTCTATTTATTTATGATTTTCTTCTTTAGTTCAATTTTTATTTTGTTGAGAGGTATGAAAGTGATTTGATTTTGATTTTTTTACTATATTAATCTAATCTATTTGAATTTAAATTTTATTGATTTTATGGTTGCTTATAGTGATTTTGTCATATTTAATTTTTATGAATATTATTTCTTATGAATGTAGTCTAGTTTTGGTATATACTTATATTTAATTTCTATGAATGTTATGGATTTATGATTGTTTAAAAGAATAAGAGAAACTAAGGGAAGGGGGGGGGGGGGGGGAGGGAAATGACCTTATATATTATGGTCAATTTGTCATTTAGCTTGTAAGTATTTTGAGTGCTAATAAAAATGAATATATATATACACACACACACTTCAAGACTAACTTTGGTGACATGAGCTAATAAAGTAAATCAGTAGCTCATCTTCTAGAAAGAGAAGCCTCAATATCTTTTCAAACTGGGTCTTCATTCCTATGGCAGTTTTGTCAACGAATGTAGACTTAAGATTTTTTTTTTTTTTTTTTTTTAACTAATGCATGAAGACATGTATGTATGTATGTATGTTGTAATTTTACGTATTTAGCAAAAACAAGGAAAAGGGAAGAGAAAGGAAAGGGAGGAAGAAAGGGGAGAGGAAATAGAAGAGAAAGAGGACAAAAAAAAAAAAATTCATGAAGTTGTTCGGTTTGTAAGAGAGAAATGGAGAGAAGTAGAGTTTATTTGTAGGTCCCACTATCAAAACTCTCTCTTCTCTCTTCATTTTCTCCCAAATTAATTTGGGATGAAAGAATTTGATGGGCCATGGAGGAAAATGAAGTCTTTTGGTTAAATATTGTAAAAAATGAAGTTTATTTGTGATATGGACAATGTTCAAACTTATTTGAGGAGATAAAGAAAAAAGTGAATTTCGGTAATATTATTGCCGAAATTCTGAGAAAAAAAAAAGTAAGAGAGAGAAGAGAGAAATGATGCGATGGGAGAGAAAGAAAAAGTAACTACCGTATTGGTGTTTCCGCAATTTCAAAAAAAAAAAAAAAAAAAAAAAACAACAACAACAACAACAACAACTATTTCGGTAATACAATTACCGAAATACTTTCCTCATGCCCACAAATACCTGCCCGTTAGATTTTCTAACTGTTAATTAGTTTCTTTTTTAAAAAAGAAAAAAAACTAACGAGTGTTTCAGTAATACAATTACCGAAATACTTTCCTCATGCCCACAAATATTTGCCCATTCCGTTCATTTTCCAACTATTAGTTTCCGTTTTTTAAAAAGGGTAAAAATTTAAAAATCTTATCAATGACAGAATGATAGAGCCTTGGAGGAAAATGTCTTTATTTTAAGAACCAACCTGTAGACTGCCTAATGGTACAATAATAACATTAGGAAGCTAAATATATTTATTCTAAAACTAGTATATATTTTAAGTTTAAAAAAAGCACACATTTTTTTTTATTCTATACTTTCTAAAAATTAATAGTTACAACAATTAGGATGGTGGATTCGAACATTGAACATCTTCTTTAGAGATATCAAAAGTGTCAATTAACATAACTCAATAAATTTATTTTAATTTTTATTATAATTATAATTAAGGCTAATTACACTCTTTTCCCTTGAAATTTGAATAAATGACACTCCACCCAAAACCTAAAAGGAAAAAGCATGCCTCTCCTTTGAAATTTGAAGAAACTAAGGCACCCGTTTGATAAGAGATTTTTAGTAATATTATTTAAGTTTTGTAGAAATACGTGTGAGTAAAAAAGTGTGTGAAAATACGTGCTGTGATATTTAAATAATAGTTTTCGTTATTTAAACACCGTAATCAAACGGGGCCTAACAGTCCACCCCAAACTTGTAGGAAAAAACATTTCCCCTTTAACATCCGATGAACCAAATTTTATTAAATTAATATTAAAAATGTTTTGTGCTAACTTGCCCTTTGCTTTAGGACATGTTTTTAAAATTATCTTATTTCATAATTAAAATTATTTGTTTTAATATTTTAATTAAAGTGTATTTTAAATATTAAGTATGAATTTTGCTTATTATTTTTTTTTTCTTTTTTTTCTTTTTTCAACGAGTTATGGAGAGATTTTCCATTGTAAGTGTTTCGGTTCTTGATAAATTTTTCATTTTTATTCTAAATTTATTAGTTTTTTTTTTTTAACTAAAAATGGTTAAAGTTTTGTAAATAAATTATTATAAAAATTTAGAATATTCCATTACTAATATAAACAAAAAGGGTGGGAGTGTTAGTTTCTTCAAACCTCAAGGGAGGGGTGTGTTTTTTCCCTTTAGATTTTGGGTTGAGTGTCATTTTTCCAAATCTCAAGAGAATGGAGTGTAATTAGCCCTAATTATAATTATTATAAAATTAATTTTTTTTTAAATTATCAAATTATGTTTTTTTTTTGAGAGGGAAATTATGTTAATTGACACTTTTGATATTTCTAAAGAAGATGTTCAATGTTCGAATCCACCATTCTAATTGTTGTAACTATTAATCTTTAGAAAGTATAGAAAAAAAAAATGTATACTTTTTGAAAACTTAAAATATCTACTAGTTTTAAAATAGATATATTTAGTTTGCTAATTTATTTATAAAGTCATATAGCAGTCTACAGGTTGGTTCTTAAGTTAAAACCTTTTTCCTCTAGGGTTCTATCACTGGTAACAACCGTTTTTTTTTTTTTTTTTTTTTACACTTTCTTAGACGTCAAAACTCAAAAAGAAACTAACAGTAGAAAGAAATTGAAACTAACGGCAATGAGCAGATTTAAGTAGGCCAAGAAAGAATTTGGGTAATACAATTACCGAAATACTTGTCATTTTTTTTTTTGGCACTTTGGCAACACCAATACCGAAATTACTTTTTCGCTCTCCCTCCCATCGCATCATTTCTTTCTCCTGTCTCTTACTTTTTCTCAAAATTTCAGTAATAGTATTACCAAAATTCGCTTCTCTCCTCGTTTTTTCGAATAAGTTTGAATAGGTCTCACGTCACAAATAAACTTCATTTTATACAATATTCAACCAAAAGACTCAAGGAAAATAGATCCCTCCATTTTCTTTCCTTCGCCCTAATCTCTCTTAACCAAACAAAGGAAATTATTTCCTTCCCCCTTTCTTTTCTTTTCTTCCTCAATCGCTTTTAACCAAACAAATGGTTAGTTTTTTTTCAATTACAAATCAATAGGATAGTTTTATCTCAGCCCCAAACATAAATTGATTCCTGGTTTTGCTCCTAATGGAATATAATATAAATATTAGAGGAGAACACCACGTTATCCTGTTTTGAAAACACCTAATAATTACTCTATATAAGTTGGCAACCAAGTTTTATAGCGGCTGGGAATTTCGTAAGTGAATGATTGATATCATTAGTGGAAATCGCAAAACAAATTTGATTTACCATTTCAAATCTCAAACTGTCCCATCCCTATCCGATATATACTTGCATTTTATTCAACAAAGTCAGTCTCGCTGCCCACTTATCCCCTCAAAGAAAACATAAGGAATTGACAATATGATCGAGGATGAGGAAATGGATATTAAACACAGTAACTTTATTACTTTACCATGTGAAAGGATATTAAACCCACTCACTGGTTTGAGCACTTGATAAGCATGATGGTACCCTTGGACTTCAGCTCATTCGCTTTATCACTTTTTATTCATTCTTCTTCAACAGCACCCAATTAACTTCAAAAGATATTTTTTCAGATTTGCCCAAAATTTCTCAACTTTTCCTTTTTCTTTCGGAGTTTTTTTTTTTTTTTTTTTTTTTTTTTTTTTTTTTTTTTCCATTTTTTTTTTAATAAATAGCAAAATTTTGTTTCCATAGAATAATTTCTAGTTTCTACATCACATCCTTCCTAATAGACTCTTTTTTTCTTTAATATTTTCGTTCTTGAAAGCATGCTTTCGAGAATAAAAATCTAAAAATAGATCGAATCAAGTCTGTTGCTTTTCACTTTTTGATTGCACTTTTTATTGGGTGTGTCGTTCTTTAATTACGTAGTTCAACTATTCAAGTGTTTCTAAGTACCACTTTTGGGTGGTGACGAGGAACCCGAACTTTGTGTTCAACAATGGATTATTATTCTATTAAAGATTTGGTTTTCTCTTTCCTGCTTGAATGTGAAGAATAAATGTTGTCTATGGTTAACCAATTAGATGATTTTGCTTTTTATATTAAATACATTACGATGACAAATCTTTGGGCTTCAACCGTGCTACATACAGTATGGCGATTGATTGTTCTTGATAGCTTCACTTAATAATAAGCAAAATTCAAACAAAGCATGCGTGCACGCCGCAGTATATAATGATACAACACAATATTTGGCAAGGATTGGGTCCAGCATATATATAGTATAGAATATATGATATACAGCTATTCGTTCGATCTGATGAGAATATATTTCGCACATGCCTACATGCATGCCATTTTTTCCCCAATTGTAGTGTAGGAAACTGTTTTATTTTTAATTTTGTTTTATTTTTTATTTTTTTTTGGAGAAACTTTTTAATTTTGTATGTAAAATGATCTAGACAGTTGTTATCTCGACTCCTCTAAATTGTTGATTCAACACTTTCTCTAGGGTGAGGCCAACTCGAGTATCCTGACGTGTTCAAAGCAATAAATCTTTTTTTAATAGAATTTTAATTTCTGATGCGACTTCATACTGTGATAAGTAAGATAAGAGTGCTTCTTAAAAAAAAAAAAAAAAAAAAAAAAAAAGTAAGATAAGGTTGCCTAACATTTCTAATTTTTGCTTAAAGTATGTAATATAACATAATTTACACACAAAAATTACTTACTGACCCCCCTAAATCTCGGAATTTGGGCTCTGCTCCTCAAATTTTTAACATTTAATTGGTACCAAAGGTCCAAAACCCCAAAAAAAAAAATAGTAATAATGGTTGATACAAAAAAGACCAAAAAAAAAAAAAAAAATCATAAGATGGTCCATTCATCAGCCCGTGGCCTCCAAATCCTAAAAATAAATAAACCCAAATTTCTCTTTTTGGTACATTCCAAATCAAATCATCATAATCAAATGCTCAAAAATAAAACTAACATGTCTAAGTTACTGAATATGTTGTGCACCTTCCCCATCATGCGCCCAACTGCCGGTGGCATTGACGTGAGTCTGCGGTCATCAGTTGGCTCCAGGCTCTTTCGCTTAGCAATAGCAGTACCATTGCTATATCTATCTCTCTTCACTCTTTGTTTAAGTTCTGTGAATAACTGAGTTAAAGACTTAAAGTAATGTATATACTACTGGTTTTACTGCTTTTTTATGTTCTGTGAATAACTGAGTTAAAGACTTATAGTAATGTATATACTACTGGTTTTACTGCTTTGGGTTTGAGAATTAAGATACCATGTGCCGGCTTCTCAAAAAAAAAAAAAAAAAAAAAAGATACCATGTGCCGTACATTATATTGCTACGTACTTTAATAATTTAAAATTGCATGTGCTACAAATTGTGGAGAAAAGCTGTAAAAAATTAGAGTGATTCTTAAATACTTTCGAAGAATGGTATTTCTTCCTCTTATATTTATAATGGGGTTAATTTATTAAATTTATGGTATGGTTCATTATAAATGTAAGAGGAGGAAGCATCATTTTGTTATGCTACCTAATTATTATTAAAAAATTGTAGCTGTCAAATTTGAAATTCCTTTCCATTTTTTTATATAAATTTATATAATAATATATTAGTATGTTAGAAATTCCTTTCCATTTTTTTATATAAATTTATATAATAATATATTAGTATGTTACAGTTGTGGATTGCCCTTTACTGTGATGTTGCATGAATGCATAATAGTGACGTTAGTTCAAAGTGAATATATGTAGTTCTGTTTATTGTATTTATATTTCATATTTGGTTTTGAGAATTTTTTTTAATTGTTTGGTTTATCTCATTGCATTTGGTAGTCTGCACTCTGCACTTAATTATTATAATTTTTTTTCCTTTTTAAATTAGCTAAAGTGTGAGTAATTTGTGAAGAAAATTTCCACAATTTATACATATTTTAAGAGAATAAAATATGCAAGATTCAAAAATTGCAATTCAATCTTTTATCCTTAATGCTGAAACTTAAGATATTGAACACCTTAGAAAGACTCTAAGATGTGAACTTAAGCAAAGAGAAGTTTTTTCCTTAAAACGCGATCCTAAATTTTGACAATATGAAACATGAGATTTTAAGTGATTGTTTAATTATGAATATAAGAAAAAACAATTGCTAAAAATTTTCATTTAGAATCTGTGGCGGGCAAAAAGTAAGTAAGGAAGAATGTTCATTACTTCACATGTTATTACTTCACTACTTTTACTCACACAATTAATTTTTAAGAAGTGGGATGCTCAATCAACCTTAAATACCTCAAGAAAAGAATAAATATTTCGAGGATGTGCTAGAATTGATTCCAGATATAGACAAAAGATCTTAATTAAGGAACAGTTTTGAAGTGTATATATTGGGGTCCTCAGGTTTAGTCAGAGGAAGAAGTTATAGAAAATTTCTAAGTTCTAAGTCCCAAAAGCAAAAAATCCCTCCTCCAATTCAGGGGCTTCTTGGCTTTATATCATCAGCCAAGATGTATCTAACCCCTACACTTGGAAGGTCAGGATCGAATTTCCTTGATAATTGTCTCATCAAGGCCTTACTAGAAGGTTTCTACACTAAGGTATGAGCTAGGGGACATTGTTCAAGGTCATTTCCTCATTAATGCGGCCAGCTATAAGTGGTTGCAGTGTATTAAATGCAAAGGTGATGGTTGCTTTGTCCATCTACTTTCCTTTCTTCCCCACTCGATGACAAATCTTTCTCTTCACCCTCGGTTTGTGCCCCACAACCTTTAGCCTCGGCTCTCGGCCTTCCGAGAGCATGCTTGCATCCTCGGGATCCTCATCCATTGTCGCCTTTTTGTACTTGCACAAGGTTATCTGTATTTCTCCAAGGATGCTCTAGTGGTGTTTTCCGAGGTTTGTTTCCTCGTTGTTGTCCTTAATCCCCTTAACTGTATTCTCGGATCCTTGTCCCCTCACAGAATCCATTATAAATGATTTTACTACCATAAATAAAATTATTAAAACACACACACACAACGTTGGATACAACTTTTTGATCATGAAAGTTTTTTTTTTTTTTCTTTAAGAATTTTGTTATGTTTAGCTTGGCCCCAATCTGCCACTGATATTAATTGCTCTTATCATTATCATCAAGCTAAGACACTCATCAATTTTTTTTATATATGTGGATTTCGAATCCCAAATCTCTTATTAATTTGATGACAAGAGATTTTATCAGATACTGTTAAAGCTAAAATGAAATCTCTCTATCTCTCTCTCTCTCTCTCTCAAAAAAAAAAAAAAAAAAAAAAAAAAAAAACTGAAATATATGGCATATAACAATAGTTGCATATGCCATTTTTTTTTTTATCTAAAAAATTTATTCTATGATTTAATTTTAAACATCGGAATTATTGTGGGTTAATCCATTTTATTTTTTTTCTATGAAAGGAATTGAAACCGTAACTCTATTTATTTATTTATTTTTTTTTTTTTTTTTTTTTTTTTTTTTTTTTTGAGAAACAAGACCTTGCATTTCAATCAACTAGGCCAATAAAGTCGGCCTCTAATACAGAAGTAATATCTGGTGGTACTTCTTCCATCCAGACTTGATAATGGGAAATAGATTTTGCTCTTCTCGCTAAAGCATGAGCTACAGTGTTACAGTGCCTACGAACATGGGAATAATGTATCTCTGAGAAACAAGAGGCAAGATACTGTATGTCCTGAACTAAATGACCAAAATGGGATAAAGTGTGTGAATTATTCTGTAATGCTGTGATAAGAACTTGTGAATCTCCTTCAAGGATCACACGATCAAAACCTATCTCTAAGGCCAAAAGTAAAGCTCTCCTGGCTGCCATTGCTTCAACCTCAATAGCTGTGAAGGGAAGCACAACTCTTTCGGTGAGTGAGGCCATAGCTTGACCATCGGAGTTCCTAAGAATCGCGCCCAGTCCAGCGCACTGCTCTGCTTCAAACATTGCTCCATCGAAATTCAGCTTGTAAAGTGGACGATCCGGAGGAAGCCATCTCGTTGGTGGGCATCTCACTGGTATGGTGTGAGATGTGTTGTGGAGTGCGAATTCCCTCAACCTGTCCTTGGCTTGATGCAGCACCTGATCAAGGGAGATGGCTGCCTTTCCAAGTCTGAGATTATTTCTTCGGTTCCATAGAGCCCAAATCACCATCGAAAAAAGAGCTGGGTCCCTGTTTTCTGCAAAAACACAACCAGTTAGATCTATAAAAGTTGTTGCCTGTCGAAGACTGTCGTGATTCCACAGAGGAACTTTGTTCCACAAGTCTGACAGCTTTGGACACTGGAACAGAGCATGACACACATCTTCATTGGCTTGCTGGCAGCTTTCACACGTACTGTTATTGATAATTTTTCGTTTAACCAGATTCGTCTTAGTAGGTAAAGAATTTTTTGTTGCTCGCCAAACTAAATTCCTCACCTTACTCGGAACCGGTAAACTCCAAATCGCTTTCCACAGAGGTTTAAGCTGATCAGTATTGGACTGGTTCGGTTGCAAGTTCTGAGCTTCATGTTGTAAAAATCTGTATCCAGATTTAACTGAATAATCTCCGGTAGGATTGAAAGGCCAAAAGAGCTGATCAGGCTGATCCGTGTGACTGAGGGGAATTTTTTTAACCATTTCAGCTTCAAAATTCAGCAGTATGGTATCAATAACTTCCACTTTCCAGCTTCTGTTTTCTTGATCAATGAACGCACTAACCTTAGCATCAGCCAGGTTTGCCTCCCGCGGGGATACCACCTTAGGTGCAAACTTATTTGGAAGCCAACGCTCCCCCCAAACAGCTACAGATTTTCCATCTCCAATCCGCCAGGTAGCCCCCCGTTTTATTACTTCTCTGCCTCGTAGAACACTCTTCCAAGCATAGGATGATGAGCTTGGGTTAGTAGCCTCCATGACCGAACTATGAGGGAAGTACTTAGCCTTAAATATTCGATAGAAGAGTGAAGTCTTGTCATGCAGCAGGCGCCAAGTCTGTTTTGCTAACAAGGCGTCGTTAAATTTGGAGAGGTCTTTAAACCCCATCCCTCCTTGATCCTTCGGCGTGCATAAGTCATCCCACTTAATCCAGTGTATTTTTCGGCTATCTCCTCTTTGGCCCCAAAAAAATTTCCTGATCAAACCTTCTATTTCATGACATAAACCAGCAGGTAATTTAAAGCATGACATAGTATAGGTCGGTAAAGCTTGAGCCACAGCTTTAATTAAAATCTCACGGCCTGCTTGGGAAAGTAATTTCCCTTCCCACCCTTGTAATTTTTTCCACACTCTTTGTTTAATGTTATCAAAACTCGCCTTCTTTCCTCGACCAATAAAAGATGGTAGTCCTAAATATTTTTCATATTGTTGGACCACTTGCACCCCAAGAGCAACTTTAATGGAATCTTGCATGACTTGAGGCGTGGATTTGCTAAAAAAGAGTGTGGTTTTTGAGCGATTGATTTGTTGCCCTGATGCTCGCTCATATATGGCTAGGATTTCCAACAGCTTTTGGCATTCATTGGCATTTGCCCCACAAAAAATGAGGCTATCATCTGCAAAGAGTAAGTGTGTTAATCGAGGTCCTCTTCTACAAATGGATACTCCCCTTATATCTCCCCTGGTCTCAGCATTCCTCAACAAACCATGAAATCCCTCAGTGCACAAGAGGAATAAGTATGGTGAAAGGGGGTCGCCTTGACGAAGCCTTCTAGTAGGTGTGATATCTCCATGGGGTTCTCCATTAATTAAAACTGAGTATGAGGCCGTGGTAATACACTCCATCATCAGTTTAATCCAAGGGTCCGCAAATCCCATTTTTTCCATCACTTTCCTCATATAAAGCCATTCTACCCTGTCATACGCCTTACTCATATCTAGTTTCAGGGCCATATACCCTGTGGTACCTGTAGAGTGATTTCTCATATAGTGCAAAGTTTCAAAGGCCACCATAATATTATCTGAAATTAAGCGTTCCGTCATGAAAGCGCTTTGATGTTCAGAAATAATATGTGGTAAAATTTTTTTCAACCTGTTCGCCAAAACCTTAGAGAACACTCTGTATAAAACATTGCTTAGGCTAATAGGCCGATATTGTGAGACATGTTCCGGATTCTTAACTTTGGGAATAAGAGTAATAAACGAATGACCAAAAGCACTAGGAAGACTACCAGTATTTAGATAGTGTAAGATAGCCTCAATAACATCATTACCTACTAAAGACCAATAATTTTGATAAAAGAGTGGAGGCATACCATCCGGGCCGGGTGATTTGAGGGGTGCCATCTGTTTTATTGCATCTTCCACTTCCTGTGCTGTAAAAGTTTCTGTCAACTCCTTATTCATGTCTTCGGTCACTGCTGTGGGTATTTGGTCAAGGATGTCATCAAAGTCATTCGGGCTGCTTGATGTGAAAAGTTGTTGATAAAAGCCCACAATTGTATCAACCACACGGCCTGGGTGAGTAGTCCACTGCCCATCTGCATCAAATAAACCTTTCACATAATTTCTTCGGCGTCTCTGAGTGGCTTTGCTGTGAAAAAACCGAGTGTTTTTATCTCCGTCTTTCAACCATTGAATTTTAGACCGTTGAGCCCACATTTGAGCCTCACGATCCAAGAGCTTATTAATCTCGGCTTCAAGCTTTTTCATACATCCATCATTTCCTCCCTGCATGGCTCTTTTCTCGGCTTGCATAAGTTCTTTCCTCTTTTTTTCTAACTCCCTACGTACGCTCCCAAAACAATGCTTGCTCCATTTTGTTAATTCCAGCCCACACCGATCCACTTTCTTCAGTATTTTTGGCCCACCATTTGCATCATATGTTCCTTTCCACACCGCTTCTATAGTCTCCCCACAACCTTTATCAGTCATCCACATTTGTTCAAACCGAAAAGGTCTGTTTTGTCTACAGTCCATACCGTCAGGTACTATCAATAATGGTTTATGATCTGATGATGTGACATCGAGATGGTAGACTTTAGTATCTGGGAAAATTTCCAACCAATCTGCTGTAGCTACTGCCCTGTCAAGGCGTTCCCAGACCGTGTAGTGTGCAAAGTGTTTATGCCATGTAAAATTTGAACCAATGAACCCAAGGTCCAAGAAACCACAATCATCCAATACGTCTCGGAAAGCCTGCATCTGTGCATGAGGCCGAATCCTCCCACCCAATTTTTCTGATTGCCGAGTTACCTCATTAAAGTCCCCTGCACAAATCCAAGGTGCCGACCCTCTGGATTTTAGAGTTCTTAGACGAGCCCATGCTTCATGTCTATTTTCTGTGACAGGTTCCCCGTAGAAACCTGTGAACCTCCACTCTTCTGTCTTGCCCTTGTTGATTATAGTATCAATGTGGTTATGCGAGAAAGTCTCTATGTTCAAGTCAAAGTCTTTCTTCCAAAAAATCACCAAACCCCCCGTCCTATTTCGACGAGGAGCTATGAATTTATTTTTAAATTGTAACCGATCTTGAATTTGAATTAGCCTAGCTTCGTCCGTCCATGCCGTAACTCTATTTATATGTATCACAAGAATGTTGAAGAAATATTATTATAAGTATGAAATAAAAATAACTTTTTTTTTCTTCATATTTTGACTTTAAAAAATAGATTGAAAAACTCATTATCATTAAGCCTTTACTAGGGTTAGGGTAAAGGTTAATAATTTGCATCTATTATAATTTGAAAATATATATTTTATTTTTCAAACAAATAAAAAGGATAAACTTTAGAGATAAGCAATAATTGTAATTTTTTTTTGAACATATGTTTGAAATTGATGTAGTGATATAGAGAGAAGTTTGGGTAGGAAAAATAAAATAAATGTGAGGAGAAAAAAAATGCTAAATTTTAGGAGTTCTATTAATTTTTTATTTTTTAAATTAGAGGTGTTTTATTTACTTTAATTCAAATGAAAAATGAATAAAAAATGCTAAATTGTAGGGAATAAAAAGATGAACGTGAATGGAAAAAAAAAATCCTAAATTTTAGAAGTTCTCTTTTTGAATTCAAAATGAAAATTTTTATTTGACATTTATGATCATACTTCTAAGAGAAATTACCATTCATTAATGAAAATATTTTTAAACTACAAAAAGTCCGGTCCAAAGAGAAAATTCTCACCACCGCGCATCCTTGATGCGGTGGTCACTCCACAAGTATAAATGCTTGTAGGGTGTGGAGGGCAAAAGCCGAGATTCAAATCTTCAAGAGGAAACTTCGCATACTTAGATTATATTAGAGTAAAAATTTTATCTTGTATAAAAAATAAAAAATAAAAAAGAGAAAAATCTCCTAATAGATAATATAGATAGATACCTGTATATAAAGTGAGATGTTTCAATTGTCATCGTGTATAAAATTCAATTTGAAAATCAATTTGTATATGCTTTTTAGATAAAGTAATATTCCGTAATGCGTGTATCTATTTATTTATCACGTAATTTGGACTGGAACAATAATTATTTAAGTAGTGTAGAGTGTAGGCTACCTCATCAGTGGAAGCCAAAATTAGATGTGTTTGATATTTATACGTTTTACCTAAAATCGACGAGATGACAAATTGACAAGGAATTAGTTCTAGATGGGTTCCATTCCTTTTTCGACCTTAAAAAAAAAATAAAAAAAAAATAAAAAAAAAGTTCTTGATGGGTTCATTTTGTAATATCGTATAGGGGCCGGCTTTGGGGCCTGGGCTTAAATAGCGAGAAGCTCACATTAGTATATGAGAGAAATAAAAGTTGGTGTAGGATAAATTAGCCCAACCCAACACGAGCCCTACCCTAACTTTGGGCAAATAAAATTATAAATATTTCCACACCCTGGTAATAGGGTTCCATATCAAGTGACTTGCATGCAATCGCGAATCAAGAGGTGAGATTAGAAAGTTAAAAATTCATTTTTAATCTCAACCCTTAAATCATTATAATTCTTAACCTTTTAATTTTCTACCTTTCAAACTTTTTAGATCTCACAACACCATAGTAATTGCATCATGCAATTATTGCATGAGATCTAAATCTCAGTTATAGGAATATTTCAAATTTTTTTTTTTGTTTTAGGAAGGGATATCAATTACTGAGCCTAAAGTTACTAGGCTGACCCAACCCAACCTCACTTGCCTAAATTGTATGACCACCAAATTTAAAGACTTGTTAGGTGTTAGCAGAAGGGGAAAAAATGAAATTAAGAAGAAAAGAAGTTCAATATATCGTGAGCTAAAACAGACTCAAGCATATTATAATTTTCCTTTATTCATATTACATAATGATCAATATCTTTGACATATTGCATCAAGATATGTGGAGGTCGATTCCCTTGGTGCTTCACATGACACAATTGGACTGTTTTGAACTCTTGCATCTTCTATTGAATTCCCATAACAATGTTAGCAATAGTAACTAAGGGTTCACTTGTACCATTTATTACCAAAAACAATTTATGTATCACACTCAAAAACTGCATCTCAAATGCCCATGTCCCATGCAAAAGTGATCCCATCTTCCAAAGCCTTCACTTCAGTATCTAGCTATGAAGCACGGGTGCATTTTCGAATTCGGGTGCGGGTACGGGTGCTGGTGCAGAACTTAGCAATTTTTGAAAAAGTAGGGTGCGGGTGCAGCGGGATGTAGCGATTAAAAAATTATTATAAATATTTTTATATACTGAATTTAATATTTTTTATATAAAAAATTCAAATAAAGGGTAGAATTTATTATTAAAAAACAATTATTTATGATTTGCTTTTAATAAAATCAATATTTTTGGTAATTGTAAACAAAAAACCACATTTCAAGAAAGTTCCTTTACTCATTTTCCAATTCCCTAGCCTATCCACATGAAATAATTGACTTTCCCACCTACTTAATTTATATTCTTTTGTTACGTACCTTTATTCTTCTTCCATCCATTTTTTTTGCGTCTTCTCATCTTCTTCTTCCTTCTCTTTTTTTTTTCCCCCTCTCACAAGGACACATGAAGCAGAAGAATGGCAGCTACTACCATTTTGGCTTGTTTCGATGGCTATTTCGGCTAGAATCGGCCATATCGACATGTTTTGGTAGCCGTATCGGCCATATTGGTTCCTGTTTCCATTGGAATCAACTCGAATTGGCTCGTTTTGGCCCGAATCGGCGCAAATCAAGCTGAGTCAGTGCGAATAGGTGTGAATCAAAAAAAAAAAAAAAAGGGGAGAGTCGGCGCGTCGGACGCCGCATCGGACTCCGGTATAGCGACCTTGGAGCCTAGTCGATGCTTTCTAGGTCTCTAGAGGTCCTAAAGGCTAATGGAAATTCTTGCTTATCATCGCTTCCACTCTGCTCTCATGGTCATGTATCACTGCCCCCATGCCTGATGATTGCAGCAACTTCAAAATGGCCCTATCAACATTGACTTTGTACTCCAGTGCTCTTGGAGGTCGCCAATGAGTAGTCTTGCTCCACACAAGTAGCGTTAATGAGTAGTCATGCTAGCTTTGTTAGGTGACTAACTTGGGTACAAACTTGCTCCATCAATTAACTAACATACTTTTGCATGGCTAGAGTGTAGAGGAAACTATTATGAATATTAAATGGTTTTTTTTTTTTTATAGAAAAAAGACATCCAACTTTATTAAGACAAAACAGCTAAATCAGCCTAAATAACAAAGCGTACTTGTAGAGAAACATCCTCCATCCAGACTACACAGTCTAGGTAATTTATTGCTAGCATTGCCAAACTATGAGCTACTTTATTGCTTTCTCTATTTGTATGAGAGTAAGTCAATTGTGAGAAAAATTGCGCAAAACCAATACCATCTTTAACTAACAACTTGAATGGAGCCAAACTTGCATCATCTTTTTTTCATAGCAGACACTACTGTAATGGAATCTCCTTTCACCATAGCTTTGTCAATGCATATTTCCAATCCAAACTCAAGAACTCTAGTGGCTACCATGGCTTCAATTTCAATCGGTTTATAAGCTTGTGTTGCACTAGTGACACAATGACCAACACTTGGTTGTCTTGAATAACCACACCTATCCCTGATTTGTTCTCATCAGCAAATACAACACCGTTGTAAACGATTTCAAATAAATTTGGAGGAGGAGGTGACTAGTGAACATGAGGTTGGACCTGATGTGGCTTTGCTGAAGGCAAGATGGACTGAAACTCCACATACCAGTACTTTGAAACCTAAGCTAGTTATTCAATAACGTAGCTCAGTTGGTGCATCCTTATTTGTTTTCTCTAAGTCCATATAGACCATACAGTCATGGCAAACAGCTCAAGGAATTTATTATTTTCCAAATCCACGCCATTAGCTTTCTAAAGTCTTGAAAAACTTCATAGTGTTAAAAGCCCCAAAGCACTGCATCATTTTGCACTGCATCTAGTTTTGTGCAGGTCCAAACTGCAGGCAAGATACGCTCTAGTGACAACGAGCAATGATCACAGTTTGGATTATTAATAATGGTCCAACAAATCGAGTTCCTTTTTGTAGGCAATGAGTTCCAGCATGCTCTACAAATTAAAATTTTCCCTTTATTCGGAGATGATAGAGCCCAAATACCTTTCCAAAGTCTTTGTTCTTCATCTGGAGGTTCTTCATGAAAGTTAAGATCCTCATCTTCTTTAAGAAACTTGTATTCGGATTTACATGAGTACTACCCATCCTTAGACATTGGCCAAAATAAAGAATCTGCTACAGCAACACGAGACAGGTTTTTTTTTTTTTTTTTTTTTTGCTTCACTTGGATCAAAAATTCCATCCACCATCTCCGAAATCTAGCTTCTACTACCAGTATTTTTCAAGCAATCCACAGTAGCTTCCTCCATAGATTCAACCATTGGTGAGGCAATCTTGGCAAGATGTTTTATAGGTAGCCAATGGTACTGCCAACTTTTTATAGACTTACCATCTCCTACTCACCAACAAGAGCCCCTTTGAATGACCTCCCTTCCTTTAAGAATGATCTTCCACGCATAGGACCCTGATGCCGAATCTTTTGCTTTCAAAAAAGAGCAATGAGGAAAGAACCTGGCCTTAAAAATTTTATAGAACTAAATCTCTAAACCCATAATACCAACCTCCTTTGATTTCGTCAATTCTTCCCAACAAAGCCAATGGATCTTCCTTGTATTTCCACACTGTCCTTACTAGAATTTTTGGATCAAACCTTCAATCTCATGACATAGTCCAATAGGGAGTTTGAAACATCCCATGACTTATGTAAAAATAGCCCGAATAGCTACTTTAATAAAGACCTCTCTCCCTGCTTGTGATAATAGCTTCCCCTCCCACCCTTGAAATCTTCTCCAAACACACTCTTTAATGTAACTGAAGCTAGCTTTGTTACCCCTCCCTACAAGGGAAGGAAGGCCTAAGTACTTATCATAAAACTTAATTTCTTGAACCCCCAGCATTCCTTTGATAGCATCTTTTGCTTCCTCCTTTGTGGATTTGCTAAAAAATAAAGCTGTCTTTTCTTTGTTGATTTTTTTGGCTTGAAACAACTTTGTACACCGTAAAGAATTTTAAAACATTACCACACTCTTTGAGACTTTCCCTACAAAAAAAGAGATTGCCATCTGTAAAAAAAACAAATGGATTAGTTTAGGGTCTCTTTTGCACAACAAGAAGCCTTTAATGTTACCACCCCTTACTCCCTATTTTGTGAGCCCATGTAGTCCTTTAGTACAAAGAAGGAATAGGAAAGGGGAAAGATGATCACTTTGCCTAATACCGCTTAATGGATAAATCACCCCCTAAGGTCATTCACAAGTATGGAATAAGAGACTATTTTCACACACTCCATAATAAGATTAATCCACCTAGTACAGAAGCCCATTTTCCTCATAAGATTTTCTAAAAAACTCCATTCCATGCGGTCATAAGCCTTGCTCATATCTAGCTTGAGCATCATGAACCCATTCTGGTTGGAGTTGTGGTTCCTCAAATGATGTAAGGTCTCAAAAGCAACCGGAATATTATCACTAATGAGGCAATCTTTTGCAAAAGCTTATTGATGCTTAGTAATAAGAAAATGGAGAAACTTCTTCAACCTATTTGCCAAAACTTTGAGAAAATCTTATATAAGACATTACACAAACTTATGGGGTGATATTTAGAAACCTGTTTAGGACTATCAACTTTCAATATAAGTGTAATAAAAGTACGGTTCACAGGATATGGTAGGGTACCTAAATTCAACCATGCCAAAATAGACTGAGTTACCTTATGGTTCACCACCAGCCAAAAGTGTTGATAAAACAAAGGGGGCATTCCGTCTGAACCCGGTGTTTTTAATGGAACTATTTGTCTTAATGCATCCAATACTTCCCATTCCATAAAGTCTCCAGTAAGTTTTGCATTCATTTCAGCTCTAACCACTATTGGAATTAAATCCAGTGATTCAGAGTTTAGGACTGGGTTTGATGTAGTAAATAGCTCACTGTAAAAATCAATTAGAATTTTTCCAATCCCATCGGGTTGATTTTGCCATTCTCCCCTTTTGTCTTTAATTCCCAGTATTGAATTCTTCCTAAATATCTTGGTAGCTTTGCTATGAAAATACTTCAAATTATTGTTCTCCTTACTCATCCATAGAATTCTAGACCGTTCGCTCCACATTCGAGTCTCCTTATTAATCAAATCATTAATTTTAGCCTTTAGAAACCTAGCTTGAAAATTGCATCCACTTCTCAAAGCTTCTCTCTCAACAACTGTAGTATTTTTTTTCTTTGTCTCCAATTCCTTTTGAACATTACTAAAACAATTTTTATTCCACCACTCTAAATCCTTTCCACACTTCTCTGCTTTTTTTTTAAGACTCCAGTTGCTTGATTCGGACCCATAGTATTAACCCAAGCCGCCACCATAGTCTCCCTACACCTTGAATCTACCATCCACATTTCTTCAAACCTGAAGATTTTTTTTTTTTTGGGAAAATTTTCCAATCCAAACAAGTTAATAGATAGAGGCAGATGGTATGAAGAGTTACAAGAAAGATGCTTTACTCTAGTTCCAAGGGGAACATAAAAAAACTAAGAGTTTGTTGCCATACCTCTATCCAGTCTTTCTCATATCAAATGGCCATCTTCAAAATGTTTGCTCCAAGTATATTTAGGTCCAACAAACCTCAAATCCATTAGATTGCACTCATCAATTACGTCCCTGAAGAGTTGCATTTGATTATGGTCTCGAAAAGCTCCTCCCAACTTCTTATCATGTTTAGTAAGCTCATTAAAATCCCCAGCACACAACCAAGGGATGTTTTGCTGAGTATTCAAACCCTTCAAAGTACTCCACGCTTCAACTCTTCTATGTGTTTCTAGTTCCCCATAAAATCCGTTAAACCTTCATTCCTCATCTGTGCTCTTGTCCATGGAAGTGTCAATAAATTACTAATTAGAATCTTCAACCTTGAGATTAGTTGAATACTTCCAAAACAAAACTAATCCACCTCCCTTCCCACTTCTGGGCACAACCCACTTCTGATCAAACTCTATTTTTCAAAGGACACGATCTAGCCTTACATCATTTGCCTATGTTTCGGCTATGAACATGACAGAGGGATCTTTAGCCCGTACAATGCTAACAAGCTCATTCTCTATACATGGGTTCCCAAGCCCACTACAATTTCATACTAAAAGATTCATTATGTCTTGTATGGCTGATGAACAACCTCTGCTAATATCTAAGATTGAATGTCATCCCCTTGAAAAATCTACTGCCTTTTATTGGGTAACTCTAAGATGATTCTGCCATCATCCTGTGCTCTTTTCCCTAATGCCACTGGATCAGTCCACACATTGTAGCCTTTACTAATTCCTGGTTTTGTATAACAAGTCCACTTCCCATGTTGAGGAGTTGGAGCTAACATAGGACCATCATTAGCAATATCCACTTTTAAGCTTTGGCCAATCGGATTGGATGCCCCATCAAAGTCTAACTCAACACATGACTCTTCAATATTTTTAGAATTCTTTTTGGAGCTACCTTCGGACACACCAGGAATAGAGTCATATTTTTTTATGCCTCTATCAATCTCATCTAACTTGGATAGAAATCTAAACTTGTAAAATCTGCCCCCGAATCCTTAGCAAAATGAGCAAATAACAGGATTGGTATATCTAGCATTGGACTTTTCCCCCTTTCCAGCTCTTTTCCTAATTCAACAATTGAAAGAGAATTTTAAAAAGTCTCAGAATTAATACCTTCCTTTTGAATATCAGTTTCCATATCAGGAATGTCAACCCTTGTGGAGGATTCGAATTTTCAATCACCACTATGGTTGGAGCATCCCCCAACTCCTCTACTGCTATGTGAATGTAAGAACTTCTATTTTCAAAAAACCCTGGGATGAATATGACATTATTTCTAGCCAATTGATAAGGTGCTGCCCTGAGATAAGGACCAAATTGCTGTTGATCGACAAATGGAGACCTTTTGCTTTGAATCCATAAATTACAGCTTTTGTTGTTGTGGGTCAAGCGTCCACACCAATAGCAAAGATTTGGTAATCTCTCATACTTAAAACTCACCCATGCTTTCTCTCCAGTCTCAAGGTTTACAACTCTACCTCGACAAAGTGGTAAATAGATATCAATAATAACTCATACTCTAATAAAATGCCCACTCTCATCATCCACAGCACCAATCGATTTATTGATCTCGCCTATAATGTCACAAATGCCCTCGGCCACCTTTATTGTCATAAAACGAATGGGAATATCATGCATTTGCACCCAAAAAGTGGCTTTTTTTTAAAAACAAGTTCCTAAATCTGAATATCCGAATCATACTTCTACAACAAAACTAAATGCTTGTCAAAACTCCATGGATGGTGTTGATTAATATAGTCCACATCAGCGTTGTTATCAAACACAAATAAAACTTTGTGGTCACCAAGATGTTGTATTTTGAAACCATTGGTGGACCTTTAAAGTTGTTTGAAGGTTCTTGCAACAGCATCCATTATCAAAAATCTCGAAGTCAAAAACTTTGCCGCTAAAATAAACTACCTAGATCTCAGTTCTCAATCTAGAACAAGACCAGTATTTTCCTTAATAGACAGTGACATATTACCCCACCTCTGAGCAAGGTCTCCCATATTGTCAGTCTACGATAAGGATGGATAAAGAAGAAAAACACACACTATTTCCCTTGAACCCAA
This sequence comes from Quercus variabilis, assembly GCA_030445155.1. Taxonomy (NCBI): domain Eukaryota; kingdom Viridiplantae; phylum Streptophyta; class Magnoliopsida; order Fagales; family Fagaceae; genus Quercus; species Quercus variabilis. Next base: position 27,116,115 of record CP129450.1, on the reverse strand, counting down.
CCAAAAAAAAAAAAACCCCACAAGCTTAAGTTTTAATGTTAGAAAACGCATTGAAAGATAGTATAAGGACAAATCTTGGCTACAAATTTGATTGTCCTCAATAGTTATAATTACACTCAATATCTTTTTATTAGATGTGAATTTTGACAAATTCACAATTATATTGCATTTTCTTCTTACACCCTCAATGCTTCCAAATTTTCTTAAGATCAAAGATCAATAACCATGTTATCAATCAGATAATTAAATTTTAAGCTTTTGTAGTTTAAAATTATGCATAAAAAATAAATTTATTGATCTAATACTATATGTGAATTTTGACAAATTCACAATTGTAGGGGCTCCTTTATCGGAGGTGGGCCCCCGACAATGAATTTGTAGAGAGTGGGGCAAAGGGTTTGGCTCCGGCCGGCCCCTCGCTGGTCTCCTTTGGACTTCTCGTTTATTTGCTCTGCGCTTGGGGTTGCTCCTCGGCTGGTGTCCGAGGAGGCCCCCCTTCACCAGGGGAGGTTCTTTGCCTTATATACCCCCTTTAGCTCGATCCTGGCCTTACAGCTGTTGGTCATCCGGGCTAGTGGTTCAGGATCTGTCCCATCAGACAGATTCCTTCCCATACTGGGGGTTGCTGCCTCCAAGGTTTTTCAGTGAAGGGTCTTATCAGCATTAATGGAACCTGGAGGGCCAGGCAGAATCGTTAAGTGTGGATGTGACCACCTACACTGGGTCTGCCCCCTACCTAGATTAGGCTAGGTGTGCCGAGGAGGGGTGTGTCCTCGGCCTGGGCCTTGGAAGGACTAAAGCCCTTAAGCCGACCATCTGGGGAGATCGCCCTCCTCGGCTTGGGCCCTGGGCCAACCTAAAGGTGGGCCGGGGGTTCTGGGCCCTCGGGCCCCACAATAGCCCCTCAAAACCCTGCTGCACGTATCCTCGGTCAGGGAGGAGGGTTTTGCAAACCTCGGCCCCTATGGTCCGGAAGGCCGTCGGTTGGCTGGTTCTTCCTTGAGTGGTCGGATCGACCCTTAGGCTCTTCATTAGGTAGTTAGTTTCTTCGCAGGAATAGGTCTTCGGACTGAGCAGTACCTTGGTTCTATCATAAATAGATAGCTCCCCGTAGGCTTGAGTCCGTAGACTATGCAAGTCCTAGGTGCGGTTGTTGCCTTAAGTACGAGTGGCCAGCTCCCCGTAGGCTTGAGTCCGAGGACCATGCAAGACCTAGGTACAATTGCTGCCATCGTTTCCAAGTGACTAGCTCCCCATAGGCTTGAGTCCGTAAACCATGCAAGACCTAGGTACAGTTGCTGCCTTAAGTACGAGTGGCCAGCTCCCCGTAGGCTTGAGTCCGAGGACCATGCAAGACCTAGGTACAATTGCTGCCATCGTTTCCAAGTGGCTAGCTCCCCATAGGCTTGAGTCCGTAGACCATGCAAGACCTAGGTACAGTTGCTGCCTTAAGTACGAGTGGCCAGCTCCTCGTAGGCTTGAGTCCGAGGACCATGCAAGACCTAGGTACAATTGCTGCCATCGTTTCCAAGTGGCTAGCTCCCCATAGGCTTGAGTCCGTAGACCATGCAAGACCTAGGTACAGTTGCTGCCTTAAGTACGAGTGGCCAGCTCCCCGTAGGCTTGAGTCCGAGGACCATGCAAGACCTAGGTACAATTGCTGCCATCATTTCCAAGTGGCTAGCTCCCCATAGGCTTGAGTCCGTAGACCATGCAAGACCTAGGTACAGTTGCTGCCTTAAGTACGAGTGGCCAGCTCCCCGTAGGCTTGAGTCCGAGGACCATGCAAGACCTAGGTACAATTGCTGCCATCGTTTCCAAGTGGCTAGCTCCCCATAGGCTTGAGTCCGTAGACCATGCAAGACCTAGGTACAGTTGCTGCCTTAAGTACGAGTGGCCAGCTCCCCATAGGCTTGAGTCCGAGGACCATGCAAGACCTAGGTACAATTGCTGCCTTAAGTACGAGTGGCCAGCTCCCCGTAGGCTTGAGTCCGAGGACCATGCAAGACCTAGGTACAATTGCTGCCATCGTTTCCAAGTGGCTAGCTCCCCGTAGGCTTGAGTCCGTAGACCATGCAAGACCTAGGTACAGTTGCTGCCTTAAGTACGAGTGGCCAGCTCCCCGTAGGCTTGAGTCCGAGGACCATGCAAGACCTAGGTACAATTGCTGCCATCGTTTCCAAGTGGCTAGCTCCTCGTAGGCTTGAGTCCGTAGACCATGCAAGACCTAGGTACAGTTGCTGCCTTAAGTACGAGTGGCCAGCTCCCCGTAGGCTTGAGTCCGAGGACCATGCAAGACCTAGGTACAATTGCTGCCATCGTTTCCAAGTGGGCCCCGAGCGTGAGGACACAGTGTTCACCTCTCTAGGCAACTCAGTCTCACGTCGGGTAGAAGTCCATCCCCCTAGCCCCTTGCAGGATGCCGGAGCAAGAGTCATTGCACCACTACTGCACAGTTGCCTCCAATAGGAGTTTGTCCTCAGATCCGAGGACTTTTTTTTTGGTGTGGGGTCGTCCACGGGTCTTTTCTGTGAGCTGTTTTTCCTCAGGTCGGATTGTGACTTCGCACGTGGGGCTGATCCCGCTTCTGGTTCGTGTTCCTCATCTTTCTGATTTACGAGGCGTCGCTTTGCCTTCCGCGCTTCTTGTTTGACGCTTCGGTGCCCATAACGCGCCTCCATTAATGCCCTCGTGAATGAACACGAATCAGGCAGCTGGCAATCCTCTTGGAATTGGGTGGGAATTAATTCCTTTTGACAATTCCTCCTTCGAATTCCGCGCGGTTCAACTCCCGCTGGTTTTCACCCTCCATAAAAGGCGTTCTGGGGGGAGTGTTTCTCCTCATTCCATGAATTCTTACCCATGAACAGACACATACACTTTCGCCTTTCTGAGCCCCTTTGATACCGCCACCAGGGTTGTGACCGCAGTTGGGAGGCCTGGAGTTAAAGGCCGCCGTGGCCGCAGCCCCCACTGGGCTGCCGGCGCGGCAGAGTTTAGGCGTAACACTGGCCGAGCCTCGCATGGTGGCTAGGGGGGACGTCGTTGAAGTACCTAACGTCTTTCCCCAGAGCGCACCTCCGACGAAGGGGGCACGCGAACTCTCGTCATGGCTGGTGCCCGAGTATTGCCGTCTCCGACGGTCAATGCTCGTGCAGTTCGGAGGGGGTCGAGGAAGCATCATGAGGGAGGGTGTTCCGGGGTCTAGGGGCTCCTCACTTTGTTCAAGCTTTAGTTTGAAGGTGAGCCAGCCCCTAGCCCCCCTTCCCGTGCTTTTCCTGTCAAGTTCTCCCATTCTCTTGACGCCAATAAAAGCACGGGTTGACACTTCCCTCATTCCTGATATTAATTCTTTGCGAGCCTCTTGCCCGGCCAGTTCCAACACCGGTCCGCCTGGGCCTCTGATTGTAGGATTAGTTGGTAGGAATTTTTGTAAAACATGCCTGTCTGAGCCTCTGATTGTATTTGTAGCTTTTCTTTTATGAAATAATAAGGATTGTTATACTTTGTAATCTTTTGTAATCTTTTCTGGAATAATAATAAAGGACTTTTCTTTTACTTGTTGTTGAGTTTTCTTTTCGCACTGCCATTCTTCTCTTCTTCTTTTCTTTTACTTTCTCTTTTTTTGCACCGCCAACTTCTGAGTTATAACTGCCTTAGAACGATCGCCGGTTGCGCCGGCCGGTGCACTAACCCTTCCCACAGACGGCGCCAATTGTAGGGGCTCCTTTTTCGGAGGTGGGCCCCCGACAATGAATTTGTAGAGAGTGGGGCAAAGGGTTTGGCTCCGGCCGGCCCCTCGCCGGTCTCCTTTGGACTTCTCGTTTATTTGCTCTGCGCCTGGGGTTGCTCCTCGGCTGGTGTCCGAGGAGGCCCCCCTTCACCAGGGGGGGTTCTTTGCCTTATATACCCCCTTTAGCTCGATCCTGGCCTTACAGCTGTTGGTCATCCGGGCTAGTGGTTCAGGACCTGTCCCATCAGACAGATTCCTTCCCATACTGGGGGTTGCTGCCTCCAAGGTTTTTCAGTGAAGGGTCTTGTCAGCATTAATGGAACCTGGAGGGCCAGGCAGAATCGTTAAGTGTGGATGTGACCACCTACACTGGGTCTGCCCCCTACCTAGATTAGGCTAGGTGTGCCGAGGAGGGGTGTGTCCTCGGCCTGGGCCTTGGAAGGACTAAAGCCCTTAAGCCGACCATCTGGGGAGATCGCCTTCCTCGGCTTGGGCCCTGGGCCAGCCTAAAGGTGGGCCGGGGGTTCTGGGCCCTCGGGCCCCACAACAATTATATTGCATTTTCTTCTTACATCCTCAATGCTTACAAAATTTTCTTAAGATCAAAAATCAATAACCATGTTATCAATCAGATAATTAAATTTTAAGCTTTTGTAGTTTAAAATTATGCGTAAAAAATAAATTTATCGATCTAATAGTAAATAGCATCTGATTGGCATGAAATATGATATTTGTATTAAGAACATATAGACCATGTAATTCAATAGTTAGATTTTCAAAATATGTAGTCATGTTAATTTTTTTAGTGGGAGTTGTAGCCAAACATTATCCTATTGTTTATTTGTTTAGACTTTTTTACCAATACGAGTTGATGGTTTAGAATGCCAATAATATAAATACTAAACAGTATTTTAATGTTAAAAAATAAATAAATAAATAAAAGACCGTATTTTCACTATGTTACTTTTCTTTTTTTTTTTCTTTCTCTTCTTCTTCTAATATATGGATAAGCCATGTTATAATTTTTTCATAATCAAAATTCCACTCATAATTCCTGTAGGGTCAGGATTTGTGGCCTAAGCCCAAAAACAATGAATTTGTAGAGCGTGGGTGATAGAGCTAGATTAACTATGGAGCTAACAACGATTAATTATGACATGCAAGTATAAACCAGCATAAAAGTATACGTAAAGACTAAGTGAGTTCAAGTCCGAAGAGACTTCTGATAAATTGAATACAGGTTCTAGTTCTTAGGGTTACAAATCGACCTCCTCTCCTTTAGGAGTCCTCCTTCTTTATATAACATCCTCCCCTTCCATCTCCATCGTCCACTTGTTCTTTTTCTAGATTCCTACTTGAGTGCATGTCATGTCATGTATCTTCTTCAGTTTTTTGTGAGTGGTGGTGGATGAGGTTACCCTGTTCAAGGGTCTTCTCCACATAAATGCGGTCAGAAAAGTTGCTGCAGTGCATTTAATACGGTGGTAGCAGCTTTTCCTTTAGATATTTCCTCATTCTTATCGTCTCCAGATATAATCAGAGCTTATCTTGATCAGTAGGAATGCTCAGAAGATCATCCGGATCTTCTACACGTTCGATTAATCAATACTATTCGCGTCCGAGGAATAGAATCTCTTCGGACCGATGGCGACCTCTTCGGATTGTACCCATCTCTCTTTTCCGGGTATCCTTCTTCCAGATGGACCTTGCCCATACCAATTCCTTCTCTTCGGACGCACAGTAGTCCTCAAATGGGGTCATAGGCCCACTACGTTAGATTGGACTTTTCCCCCCACAATTCCCATTGAAATATTTTTTTTTTGAATAATAAAAAATGGATAGGGGGCATTGAAATATTTTTAATAACTCGATAAAACTCAAGTACATTCTATCTTAGTAATTTATTGAATTTATAAAATGATTATATTATAACACTTTTAAACTATATAGTAACCTATTAGGTATCTAAGCTTAAAAGTTTAAAGTGAAAACAATATCAAAATATGGAGTTTATTATCAATTATTCCAAAAACTTTACTACTTTATACTCATTTTTATGAAGGATTACAAATTATTACCTTAATGAATTTGAGCTCCTAAACTTTTGAAAGGTAATATTAATTTTTTGGGTATTTTTCTCTCTTCAATAAAACTTTTACTTCTTTATTTTTATTTTTTTATGCTTGTTCTTATTTTTTATTCTTTTAATTTTAAATAAAATATATAAATAAAATACACAAAGAGATATATATTTGCGTTACTTTTATTTTTACACAAGTTATATCATCTTATATCATATTCATATCATATCATATAATATATTATATAATAAAATTTGGACTTAGAAGTCATGGATGTGCTAAGTGGTTTCACCAAATTGTAGTAAAGACTTAAAAGCTATAGTTGCCCCAAATGAGTTAATCAAATTGTAGTAATGGGTTAGTCAAATTGCAGTAATTTTTTAGATAGAAACACCATTTCATTTGTTCTTATTAGCATCTTCTTAACAATTAATTCACGTTGAAATTAGATAATTTTTTCTATACAAGGCTTATTCTTAAAATTGAAGATAAATTACTCTGAATTTAAAAAAAAAAAAAGAAATTGGATTCAATTAAATCGTTGAAATTATTTTTTCTAATAGAAGGTTTCTTCTTAAACTTGAAGATAAATTAGTCCCAAAAAAAAAAAATGGATTAAGTTAAATTTGGATTTTTTTTCTCTAATGCTTTATCTATTTTTTTTGGATAAAATTGCAGTAACTTTTTAGATAAAAACAACACTTCATTTGTTGTTTTCAACTTCTCAAAAACATACAACCTTTTTAGTTATATCAAACTATTTTTTTTCTTTTTTTATAAAGTAAAGATGGTGTTTTTAGAAAGTGTGGATAGAGATTAACGATTAATTCACTCTGAAATTAGTCCAAAATTTTAAAAGATTTTGGATTGAATTAAATTTGGAATTTTTATCAACTATTTTTTTTTACTACGTTTTTATTTTTTTTTTTTTTTTTTTTTTTTTTTTCTTTTTTTTTTTCTAATTCTAACATGTAAATTTTATTAACGTTTTGTTGATGTGATTTTTTAAAAATTTTTTTATTAAAATTATAGACTTGTCGGTAAACTAAAGTAGTGTATGATTGCAAGTCTATTTATCATAACTGCTTATTTCCTCTTCACACGGCCCAATGCATTTTATACGTCAAGGACTTTCAGTACACTAGTTAAGTGAGATTTTAATTCTATTGTTTAGATTTATATTTTGTCCGGTATCTCTTCTGGAAAAAAAAAAAAAAAAAAAGGTTTCGTACATGTCAACTTCTTCAGTGAATGTGGAGACGTTTTACTCATACTAACTTCTTCAATGCGAAGAGGTTTTACTCATATTAACTTCTTCACTATAGAGAGTTTATACATTATTTTTTTGGTAAATTACACATTAAAGTGACAGATAATAATAAATGTTTTTGTCACATTCAATGAATATATAACTTGACTCTATAAGTATCTCTATTAGAAAAAATTAATATAAGGATCTTGGAAAAAAAAAAAAAACAAATAAGAAGATAGACATAATTCCATATATTTCTCAAAAAAGAAAAAAGAAAAAAAAAAGACATAATTCCATACAGCTACTAAAGTGGACCTACACATAAATACGTTAATCCCTTTTCTGTCCCTTCAGGTTCCTGAGTTTTGCGTTTGCTGAAAAATAAACCTTTCTTAGAACAAAATTTAAAATATTAAAGAGAGAAAAAAAAAAAAAAAACACCAGAGCGATTAAATAAAGTCTTGTACCCAGTACCCACACGCTTCTCTTGTACGACACGAACTACTACTCCACAGTGAGTCTATGCTTGCTCGGTCTTTTTTCTTTTATATAAAATTATATTATTCTAATTTTTCTTCGCTTATGATATGGTCATCGTACCTTGTTCTTATTTATGATTGAAGCTTAGATTCTATTTAAATCTTAGTTCTTGCTGCAGTTTCTTAATTTTCGTAGTTTTTTTTTTTTTTTTGTTTTTTTTTTTCAGTGAATTGCTTTGCATAGGGGTTTCTGTTGTTGCTGTGAAAAAGGGGTTTGTGAGTTTCGGTTATACGATATTGTAAAACTCTGCTAAACGAGGGAAAAAAACAGAAGAAGTTAACATGCCACCCTCTCGTGGTAATCATTCTCACTCTGATGCTGCGAGAATGGAACAAATAATCACAGAATTCTATACCAAAAGCCTCCACATAATATTGGAGTCTAGAACCCCATATGTGTCTTCTCGTAATTTCAGTGGTGAGCAAATCATGTCGATGTCGTTGTCATCCCCATCCTCTTCCTCATCCTCTGCCTCGGCCTCGGCCTCGACCTCTGCTGCATCGAGTGTGAGGCCGAGGCCGAGGGACAAGTGGTTTAATTTGGCACTTAGGGGATACCCTGGTGCCTTGGAGAATCTTGATCTCTGGCACCACAGCAATCCAGAACCTATGGTGGTTGATGTAGTGTTAGTTCAGAGGCCTCTTGATTGGGACCCAATGCCCAATTTTTCGCCCACAAGGGAAGAAATTGTTATAGAGAGATGGGTGCTGCAGTATGATCATACTAGGAAAGTGAAGGATAATCATAGTTCAGGTAGCAGCAGGAGGTCTAGTAACATTACTTTGCATACCTTGTACAAGAAATCCATGTTGCTTCTCAGGTCTTTGTATCTCACTGTTAGGCTTTTACCTGCTTATAAGGTCTTTCGTGAACTTAATTCCTCTGCCCAACTCCGAACATTTAGTCTTGCTTATCACGTGTCTTCTGTTATTGAACCCTTCCCTCGTAGTGCAGAGGCTGAAATGCAGTGTTTTGGTTTCACCCCTATTGATACTTCTGCAGGTAGGCTTTGCCTATCGGTCTTGTACCGTTCATCAGTCTTGGATTTAAGCTCTGAACCAACTCCTCTTACCCCACAAGTTATACCAGATTATGTAGGCAGCCCATTGGCAGAGCCGCTCAAAAGATTTCCATCCCTACCTGTGGCAGGGTTGGGGAATCATGGCTCTCCGTCATCATTGCCATTGCCATTTTCTAGGCGGCATAGTTGGGGTTTTGACCTTTATAGAGCTTCTTCTCCTTCGGTTTCTTTCTCACCTTCACCTACACATTCGGAATCCAATGTTTCAATTTCCAACCCAGCTTCCCGCAGATTCCCACCCGCAAGCCTGCCACCTCATCCACCTGGAACATCTATAGCTCATAAGAATACTACCAGTTTTGATGAGTACTGTCCATCTCCTACATTTTCACCCTCCCCTTCTCCATCACCACCAATATATATTCCTGGAACTCATCTTTCACATGGTCTTTTACGATCTGAAAGTGCCCCGGTAAACATACCTACTACTAGGCTTTCTAGTTTGCCTGCATTGTCCAACAAGCAATATTTGCCACCGTCTCCTCCCATTAGGAGTACAAGGTCTGGTGCTTTGAGGACTGATAAATTTACAGGTCCAACTCAGACTGGTGCCGCAGTTGAGCAGGTATATCTATGTATTTCATCACAGTAGTTGTAGTGTTGGATGTATTTCTTTCATTTATGATTTCTTTTTATCTGCTATAGTTGTTCTCTCTTGGGAAGGATGACAACAGAAAATATTTTGGACCGAAGATATCATCCAATGACTCACCGCAGATTTCATTTTCCAGAAGCTCAAGCAGGTCTTTACCAGATGATTTTGATGATCCTGAGTTTGATTGTCCTTTTGATGTTGATGATGATGATATGACAGATCCAGGTAGCAGGTAATGTTTGAAATTCATTCAATGGATTCTACTTCTTAGTGACCAGATTTGCTTGCTAATATTTATCATAAGTGTTTTCACTTGCTTTGTTCTAATTGGTAATGTTCTCCCCTTGAGGACATGTTTTTTGAATGACAAAATAGAAAATGAGCACATTATGCAAGAATTTTCATATTGCTTAGTAAATGAGTTGGCCCTTATGTGTAAGTGACTTGATAGAAATTCATATCGTAGTTAATTCACTGGCTTTTGATTTGTTCTACCAAGTTTACTTGATGTATTAGGCACCGAGTATCAAAGAAACCCACCAAGTGATCTGAGATTTTAAGAAGGGTTAGAAGGAAAATGCCAAATGCTAGCAAATAGCCATATCTTTTTGTATTATTTATTTTCTTTTTTATACTTTGAGATTTAATAATCCATAGACTTTTAACTCTACTTTGAGCATTCGTTTTCTTTTGGACTATTTACTTTGATATGCTTCTCTCCCATTTTCATATAGTTTGAAAGGTTGACATGTTTAAAACAGAAAATTGCTGTATGCATTTATGTAACTCTGCTTATGAAAAAAAAAAACCCTGCTTTATTGCTGGTAGCTGTTCATATTCTAAATCATCTAAGGTTCAGTATTTCTGTGTGTTCCCTTAATTACAGTGGGATGAAATCTCTTATCTTTCTGTGGCTAGTGTCTTTGGACCTCTGCATGATTCTGAGGTCATCTATCTTCTTTGAAATCGTTGAATCGATCTCTTCTACACTTGTTGTGTTCTAATTGCTTAAAAGGGGCAGTATTTCTAAAAATTCTTGGAATCGCCCGAGTTAACTTATAACAGCGCCAGAAATTCTAACATATGAATTATTATTAACCTCTGATATAGGGATGGCAAAAAATTCCCTGCCCCACTTGACCCACATGGGTTTTCCCCAGCCTAAAGAGGTGATGGGGTGGGGAGGGCTTTTGCTTGCCCCGACCTGTCTTGCCCTGCCCTGAGTGTCTATATGTATATATTTATTAAATATATATTTCAATTATTTTAAGTTAATCTCTTTTATACAAATCCTATTTATAATTTATTTTTTGTTCATATTTTAGTACCATCCCCTAAACATTTGCTTTCTGTCTCTCTCTTGACTCTCCTGAATATCCCTTCCCCTTCTCTTTCATCTCTACCTCATTTATGTCGAAGCCACATCAATTTAGGGATGGCAAATTACCTCCAACCTTTCCCAACCCCAACCTGCTCAATGCAGGTTTTCCCTTCCCGAAAGAAGGGATGAGGCACCCTTGATCTGATCCTTCTCTACCCAGTTACCATCCCTACTCTTACATGATTTAATGTCAGTACAACATAAACTGGGCACTTCACACAATTAAATGATTGTTCTACACATGGAGAGGATTTGGTTTCTTGAACCAGATGTAGAATATAGAAACATAGCACAATTGAAAAAGGTTGTTTCTAAGAATATCCAAAAACTGTTTATTTGTAATATGATTTAAGAATTATCCTTTTATTCTTCATTCTTTTTTTTCTTTTTTCTTTTTTTTTTCTTGCGACTATGCAAACAAAAAACACCTGGATAACAGATCCAAAGTTGTCCTAAGTCAATCAGCGTATAATTTTGACAAGGAACTTAGATGAGTTCTAAGAGGTTGAATTGTAAATTATCTCTCTTTCTAAGGAAAACCGCTTAAATGGTAAATTGTTAATTTTAATAAACTTGAGGTCAATGATATTACTTGAAACATCAGTTGTTGAAGTATAATAAATTCAAAATTTTTGTTATTTTTGTTTACAAAATTCATTACTTTAAAATTATTCATTTAAAATCAATAAAAAGGAAAATGTTCCTTTGCTAGTCATAAATCTTCCTCCTTGAAATTACCGAAATTATTACATAAATGATTACAACGTTACTGAAATTCCTGGATGCTTATTTTGTGAGATCCTTAAGTTTAACTATCTAAGTTAAATAAATTGAAATATGGCCATCCATTGGAACTGATGAATAAGGCCAAGCATTACAAATGGTGTGGCATTTTCCAGCAAATAATTAACCATTGCATCCTACTTCATCTTCTTAATCATTAGTTTGCTATCATTTTGTTCTCTTACCTCCTCCAGTGTCACCCCACCTTTGCTTGGTGCTACCAATCCTGTATCTTTTTCCTGAGAAAAGTTTGAACCATTCCTGCTTGTTGTTTATTTAAAGAGGGCTAGTCCAATCTTAATTTCTAGATGTTTCCAGCAAAATTGTTTTAATTTAATTCTGATGTAGTTAAGTAATGGTTGCAGAGATTTGCTATCAACCTAGAACCAACACATTGGCTAATGGAACATAATTGACCTAATCCATGAAAGTTCTTGAATGGACCTTTTGTAATTCTTTTATGTTGATGGTTTATTTTAGCTATTTTAGCTTATAAGAGAATGGTGCATGCGTTGATTAGCAATTGGATCTTTCCAGCTCAATTTGCACCTTCTAATGTTTCCAACAGAGACATTTAGTGTTTAAATCCCCCCTCCCCAACTATTGAATTATCCAATAATAATAATAAATTCAAACAACTAAATTTTAACACAAAAAAACTTTAAATGCATTTTCTTTTTCAAAAAAAGAAACCAAATCACACGTCACTGTTGGCTCTTGGGTTAGGTTGGTTTATCAAATGCCTTAACCCAGAACCAAACAATTTAGATTAATCCTCATGCTTTGGAACTGGAGCCTAGAAGGCGGAGAGAGATGAATAAGCTGGTGAAGCACCACTTAGGCTTCCAAAGAGACCTGTGATTTAGAAGTAGAATGCCCAGCCTTTCTGCCACTCAGTTCTTGATGAGTAAGGTCCATCTTGATGATATGGTGATGCTTGAGTTCATTGACCTCCTCTTGCTGTGAATCATAAAGGCAGGATAATTTTTTTCACCAAGAGTGTTGGTTCACCGGGTTTAACCTCCCCCAGCTCTCAGCATTAGTTACATGATTTTTTTTTTTAATATTAAAAAGTGATTGAAGGACTGCAGTTGAAGTCAGCAATCTTTCAAGAAGCCAAAGAAAACCAAAAAAAAATAAAAATAAATCCCTTTTTTTAGAGTATATAATGAGACTACCCAACCAATGATTAGTTATTTGCAATAACTGAGAGTTATCTTGGCATATTTTGATGTACTGAATTTCTCAAAACATTGCTTATATATAAAAAAGAGTTTCTTCAAAACACCATAGTTATGATCTAGATGCTATGGATGGTGGAAGAATTGATTTTACCATTGCGAAAGATTAATGTTAAATTTATGGAGCTAGCTTGAAAAGAAGCGAGACCATTAGTTGAGCTTAAGGGAGGTTCAACAATTGCACAGACAAGTAGAGCATTGGGAATAGGTTTACTAGGGAGGAAGATGAGTCCATGATTCCTTTTTCTGCTTAATAAGGTGGTATTCTGCTCATGGCACCTATGTGCATGGATTGCAAATAATGATTAAAGCCATATCATATACTGATATCCCACACCTCATTAACATGACATTTTGAACTAGTTGGTGTACCAAATATGCATAATTATAGGTTATATTAGAAATGTTTCTGCCTGATAATAAGTGAAGAGCAGCATATACTGATATCCCACACCTGTTACTTTTTTGTCCAATAGCTCATTCTTTGTGGATGTATATGCTTTGGTTGTTTGGGATCGATTGGGTCATGCTAGGTTCAATTGTGGACTTATTATTTTGTTGGTATCATTGGCTTGGGAAGCATAGTTCTGAGATTTGGGATTTGGTTCCAGGCTGTTTAATGTGGACTATTTGGACTGAATGGAATTGGCGGTCTTTCTAGGATGAGGGGAAAACTGTGGTTCAGTTATTAGAGCTTTGCCAGCGGACCCTCTTTGATTGGTCTCGATGTTGGGGTTTCTCGGATTGTTCTACCCTTATGGATTTTCTTTCGTCTATTAGAATAGATTAGGGGCTGCTTCTGTCTTTTTGTTCCTTTTTTTTCCTTTGTTCACTACCATGAACTCTTTGCGTTTTTCTTGCTATTCTTTTATTAATAATATTCTCTTCTTACTTATAAAAAAAAAAAAAGAAGAGCAGCATACTCAAGTGGTAATATAATGGAAATATGGTAATACATTTTATCATGCTCAAGTGTTATATAATGGAAATATTAGTTGGCAGGGTGTCAGTTTTATACTCTACTTAGTTAATGATTTGTTTTTTTTTTTTTTTTAATCCAAAAAAAAACAAATGGGGTTGGAAAAATACCGAATACTTTTTGAACGGGTTACCTTGAAGTTGAAACGCAAGGTAGAATCCATAACAGAATTTCTGATGTATACTAGGAATTTTTTTTTTTTTCCTGATTTTTTTCTCAAGTGCATCTGTTAGATTTAGTACTTCTAATGCTTCCTTATACAAAGCTACAACCTTATTTAAACAAGATGACTATCCCCCTCCTCCCAATGAACAATAAATATACCGTCCTCCAACCTAAAGGAAATGGAACAGAATATAAAAGAAATAAAAAAGGGAAAAGAAATGCATTTAGATGTTACATATCAATAATGCTGGATATTTTCTTGAAGGGTTTTCATTAACATTATCCTTTATGGGAGGTGATTGGTGTAAACTTCACAGAGAACATTTTGATTGTCATAATAGAATTACAATGGTTGGTTAAGCTTGAATTTTTCTATATTAGAAATGCTGTTAGGAAGCAACTGCTTATAGTTTCTCACTAGTCTTATCGTAATGCACCTGCGTATGTTGTCATCATCCTTTTCCTTTTGTTTGTGTGTGTCTCTCTTTTTTTTTTTTTTTAATAGTATTAGCTTGTGCATTCATTAGTAGTATTTTAATTAATATACATATATATATATATATATATTTATTTATTTGGGAGATTTCACTGAGTAGCTTGTGGTTTTCATTAATTATCCCTTGCATTCTGAAGCAATTACCCAGATTATGCCACAGGACTTCAAGTAATCTAATTTTAACTGTGCCACAAATATTATAATTATCCAGTTCTTACCCATCTTTCAATGTGCTCATCTGAAGAACATGGATATTTCTTCATGAAACCTGAGGGTCTAAAACCTTTTTCACTGATCAATTGAGAGTAGTATAGTGTTTACTGTGTCATCATCAATGAAATTAGTGAAAAGCAAGGCTTTATTGCTACCTCACCTTTGCTTCCAACAACCACAATTGGTACCAAACTACCAATAACCCTTTTGCATTTGCCATAATGGGTATTAATTTCCCTAGCCTTGGCTTGAAGGTGTAGTAGACATCATTGTTTTGTAGTCACCAGAATTCTTCATCATTGTTATGAGACAAGATTTTTGTGGCTTTTGTGTATCTGTTAACCTGAGCAGATATCTTTAATCTTTCTTGCTAAGTTATTTTTTATGGTAAAAAAAATCTTGGACTAGAAGTATGGAGGGACCTTTTTCTAATTATTTTATTTTTATTTTGAGTGCAGAAGTTTGGATGCTTCAAATATGGGTTTGTAAGGCTCTTGGTCATAAAACTCTAACGTCTGAAAACAAGTGAATGGTTTACAAAAATTAGTTATGCAGGAAAAATTAGTCCATAATTTTTAGTACTTGAGTCCTTATATGATATAGTGATTAGTTTTTTAGTTTGCTGATTTTCTAGTGAGTGAAGTCTCTACTACCTTTATACTTCAGCACCATCATCTATCATATAAGCATCTCCATTATCATGGAGGAGAATCTTCTCTGCCTGTCTTTTAGATCAGATTGATTTACTTGTGAAATAAAAATTGTACTTTCAGGTTTTCTGATTGTGCTGTAGTGAATAAAAACTGACCTGTAGTGCATATCTCTCAGACCAGGTTCTTTTGATCAGAAAGGACATATATCCCAAGATGCTGCTGTTGGTGATCTTGTACGCATGTTGAAGAAAGCTCCACCTCTCTGCCCAGAATTTTCCAATTCAGTAAATGTGTCACAAGCCTCTGGGTCTGAAATATGGAGTAGCAGCATCCAGGAACCCTGTCCTGCTGCGCAGAATGCAGTTTCTGCAAGCGTCGCGTCATCTGGGCTTGGTAGGTTGAAGACAACAGCTGATGCATTGGAAGAGCTCCAGGGTTATAGAGAGATGAAGAAAGTGTTGCTTAAGCAAGGCAGTAAATCATACACATAATCCAATTACACTGGACAGCAGAATTTTCTGGCAGAGTTATCGCTGGATTTTAACCCATCTTGATATTGAATCCTGTGGACATGTACAGCGTTTTGGTTCTGAAGAATATGTTTATTGGTGCCGATTTTCTCTCTTGTACATATGTGGTTATATTTTATATAAAGTTTATGCTTAAAACTTGATAACTAAATAGAAAGGTTTGGCGTAATTACTTATACGTAAATACAGACATACTATACTGAATGTTCATATTGTATAATATATCAAATAGTTTGCCTTATGGATTATACTTTTCTTTTGTTTTTATTACTGTGGTTTTTCTATCATGCTCATTTAGTAGCATCTATAAGCCAGGGGTGGCCTGATCCCAATGCGAGTTGCTTTACAAGTTTTGTTCTACATACTTCCAATCAAGAAATGTAATTAATGCTTTATATTTCAGTCAAACTCTCTTGGTGCATAAAATGGTTTTATAGGGAAATAGATCTCCTAGGGGTGTTTTGAGTCACATCTCTTTAGGGATGACTTGATGAGTTGATTTTATTAGCCCATAAAGTTACAGAATATCTATCAGCGTTCTGATTGTGCTGTAGCTTAGGAATGACAAGTGCATATAAGGATTGCTCCAACTAGAGCCAGGGTTCATGTCATGGACTATGATTCCATCAATCAAGATACAGAATTGGGTACTCTTGAGAGTGTTGTAGAAATTGGATCATGTCTTGAAATGAATCAAGAAAATGTGGGGGTGATGTACATAAGGAAGTTTTCCCTTTATGGGAATTCAAGAAGAACTGACGCAAGAAACCAGCCTGACTGATCTATTACTGATGGGATCTGAAGCTGTTGAAGAGCAGAACTGGCTGCTCTTTTGCTTCAGACACTGTTGAGAAGCTTAACTATCTCTTAACTAACTTAGAGAATGGAGAATAGATTATTCATTCAAGAGGTTGGCTAATTTTACTTACGAAGAAAGAAAGAGGGTTGGCTATTTTCTTCACTCAAGGCCTGAATTACAAGAGCATTACTGCTCTCCAAATGAAGCACGAGTCAGTAGCTGAACACACTAACTTTCAGATGCTGAAGGTACTCTCACCTTATGTAAAGTTTGCGCATTTTACGGCCAACCAAGTGATCCTTGAGGCCACACAGGGCGATCATGAGGTTCATTCATTCATTTTTGACATCATGGAGGGGGTCCAATGGCCACCTTTGATGGCTGAGGTCGCAATGGGGAAGAGTACTTTCCTTGAAATAACAGCCATCATAGTGGACTAGAGAAATTCTAATTCAATCAAGCTGCCATTCATGTTTGATCCGATGGTGATGGTCAAAGAAGAAGATTGTGAAAGAATAGCATTTACTTTCTTTGATAGTCAATTGTATGCTTGACTAGCTTCACATAGCAGAAGTTTTCCATTGGACAAAAGTTTCTTGGGTGTAGGGTATGTTCAAACTAACCTTAAAATTGTAATTTTAGTCCAAGAAGAATTGTTCGATTTTGTCTGAATCCTCTGTGAAGCCCCTCCAGCAATTCACTGCAATTACTAACTCACTGGAGTGGTGAGCTGCTTTTGTGGTGGGAACAAAATGGGGTTAAGGCTAATAGAGGAGTTGCTGGGATTAGGATTTTAGATAGTTTGAGGAAGTTCCCTTTTGAGAAAAAGGAGAAATAAGTTGTGGGGGATGGGTTTGCATACTTAAAGGGATTTAGGAGAATTATAATGCAACTTGAGAAATAAGTTGTAGGAGAATTAAGTAGGCAGCTTGTTTGGAGGTGATATTGATTAATGCAACTTGAGAAGTGCACGTTGGCTTTGAGTTGGAAGACGGCCTGTGAAAACAACATCCATCTGGGTACCAAAAACAAAAGCAAAGTGAGCAAGATCAAACCCAATTGAATTCTTTTGTCTAAATCAATGCAAGGTTGTCGTAGATCAACGTATATATGCATGGGAAAGTCGGTATATATGGTGATTAGGACTTATTTTATGAATGATTAAAAAATGTTGAAGTGGATTTTTTGTTAAAGTACCACCGCTTGTTTGTACTCAACGCAATTTGATTTCAGACTTGGGACTTCTCAAATAATGTATTTTTGGATTTTTTTTTTTTTTTTTTTGAGTTACATGAAGTGTGCGTTTGGATTAAAATGAAAAATTAAAATTATTTCATTATTCAGCTTATTTTTGTTACAATTTATGAATCTCAGTGCACTTTTTGGCACTATTTATGGACTTTACTATACTATTTTAATTAATTTTTACCTTTATTTATAGTATTTCAACAATAATTTTTCAATTTCAGCAAAATAAGCAGTATCCAAACACATCCAAAGAATCTTTTTAAGCAAGACACATTTTATATTATTAGATAATAAAAGTTGAACATTACAGACAATAATTATGTCAAGTGATTGTCTTCTACCTAGGTGAGTGACAACATAATTCTTTTGTCAAGTGACTGCTTTTTATTAGATACTTGGGTAAATGACATAATTATTATCAATTAGAATGGTTTCAAATTAAACTATGTATTTTTATATTAAAAAAAATCAATTAAAAGCATAAATTTGTCAAATTACTTTTGTCCGTGTTACTATTAATTAAAGTAACAAAAATATATTTTAAAAAATCAAGAAAAAATGTTTGTATAAATCAAATGCTTTTGTAAATCTCAAGTCACATTGTTTATGAAAATATTGAAACATTATGAACGGAAAAAACCTTTTAATAACTCTGTACAAATATAATTATATGCAACCTCTTCTTCTATTTTTTTTAGGTTAGTTTATTTGTTAGGTATTAATATTGCACGAGAGTAATAGGTCATTTTTAAAGTTTTGGACCAAAAGGTTTTTTTTTTTTTTTTTTTTTTTTCCGTGAACAATGAGTGGTGTAATTGAGTTTCCTTGCAATAATGCAATTGCTGAATTGCAACAGGTGATGCATTATAGGCATGTTTTTTTTGTGGAACCAAGTTTCGTTGATTTTGGTTAACTTACTGCCTAATCTGATTGCAATGTACAAGACCAAATTGCCATACTGTGTTGTGTGCATGATTTTGACGACCCAATGCATACGGAGGACAGTATAAGAACCAACTAGAGAAGAAAGTGGCATTTGCAAGGGCAGTTCATATTTTTGACATTTTCGGGAAACATAATTTAATATTTCTTCCTTCTTTTTTTTCTTATATGAAGGCACAATGAATTTTATTAAAAAATAACTATAAAACCCAATCTATATTATTAGTTAAGCAACGTTTCAGATATATTTGGTTTCTAACAATTTGATAACTCACTTGGAAATCGAGTGTCATACTCACTTGGAAATCGAGTGTCTCACACTTAATTTTCTCAAAGCAAAATCGAGTCCTCTAAACTCGATTTGTTAGAAATGAAATTTGTTTCAAACTTTGCCTAACAAATAATATAGTTTGAGTTTTATAGTTATTTTTTAATAAAATCCAGACTCAATCACGATCAACAGCACACAATGTATGTGCTGGCAATAGCATAGTGGACAGAAAATGTTTAGAGAACAGAGTACAATAGTCGTGCAACTTGCAACTTTGTTGTGACCTAGTGTGGACAACTAAATTTTTAGTTTGAAATAAATCAAACAAGTAAAATAGTTTCACAAATGCGAATTTGTATTGATGAATGTGTGGTACAATTCTCTGAAATTACAAAAGAGGGACCTTCTGATTCGATCTCCTTGAAAGACTTTGTTGGTTGGAATTGTAATAATGTGATTTTGACTCGAACACCAAATATCCTTTTATTTGGTTGAAGGATGGATCGAAGACCTTTGAAACAAAATTACAATGAATCTCTGGCTATGAGCTTGTTAGAAATTCTTTGTTCTTCACGTTCTTTGTGTTCTTCGTGTGTTCTTCGTCTTTAAAGGTTTGTTGTGGAAGTTCTTCGGTGCTTTTGAGGCTTGAATCCATAGAGCTTCGTTGATTTATGGTTTGTTAAGATTTCTGGAGCCTTTTAAGCTTGATTCTAGCAAACTTCAAGATCTAGGCAGATAGTTTGGATGATTCTGCTTCAAACGTTCTTTGATTTTGAGGTTGAAGTTCTTGAAGGCTTTGAGGCTTGATTCCTACAAAGTTTCTGTACTTCTGAGTGCTTCTGAATCTTCTCTGATGCTGCTTGTGCTCTAGATGGCTTGGTCTCTCCTTAAATGCCTTAGGAAGGCTTCTATTTATAGGAGTTTGTGGGTGGGTGAGCAACACGTGGCGGAGCCTAATTGGTGACACATGTCACAACCTGATTGGTCCACTTATGTCATCACTTACTCGTGCTGTATTGCATATGTCATCGCTTACACGTGCTAGATTGCTTATGTCATCACTTACACACGCTGATATTTGATTGGTTTTTGCATGACACTTGGAAAATTTCTGTTGGTTTCTGAGTAGTGATAGCAAAACCTAGCAACAATACGTGACGCTTTGAAATTAACTGTATTTTGTGGACTTGGTAGTATGATGTGTCAGCTTGTGATAAGTCGGGAATTTTCCCTCTCTACAAATGCCCCTTCGAGACTCATTCACGCACACAATTTTGGAGTGTAGTGCAGGAATGAGTTTTGAAAACAGATTTTTACACTTGATTCTTCAAGTGAAGTAGTTAAAGGTGGTGAAGCTTTCAACAGGATAAGGTAATTTTCGAACAGTAGACCCACCCATATGAAAGGCTTTGATGAGACCGAAAAGGGGTTTGCAAGTATTTGAATGTACTTGTGTGACTGAGTCTTCTCAACAAAGGTTAAGTTGAAGTAATTTCAAAAGAGTGTTCCATGATATTTGAAGTGGGTTGGTGAGGCTAAAATTTATTTGCAAAAAGTTGGATGTACTCTCGAGATCGAATCATTTTACCAGAGGTTAAGCTGAAGTAATTTCAGAAGAGTATTTTGGATCATTGCCCGCGATCATAGGGTGTAGAAGATGGGGAAGAAGCGAGGATGTTGGCTGGGTACAGCATGCAGAGCTATGGGGCTGGCCTCGCATTTTTAAGAACTCCTGGTGAAGTTATCTCGAAGAATATACTTCGGATTACGGAGAGAACATGTAGGAAGGTGGTAGAGTGCGCATGTGTTATTGTATCACTCAGGTTAAGTTGAGGTAATTTCAAAAACTTATGGATTCTGGGCATGCCAATGTTGGTGGTGAAGAAGACAGGGATAAAGCAAAGAGTGTGAATGGATGAAACATACGACACCATAGAGCTAGCCTTGTACATCGAGGAATTTTTGGTGTAGATGTTTCTGGGGTATTTTAGGATATGGGACTGACTGCATGCTAAATGAGGTTCGGCGGCAAGTTATCAAATGTGCCTGTGTGATGGGACCATGCCAATGGACGTTAAGTTGAAGTAATTTCAGAAGTATATTTTCTAAAATTCTTCAAGCTAATTTTAAGTTGGAGTAATTTCAGAAAGTGTGTTTTGAGGTACCTGCAACGATGACCTTTGGGTCCTACAGTTTGAGGATGTATGGAACAACGATACCAGCCTTGTTATGAGTAACTTTATGGACAAATGGGGTCATTAAATGGGGAAACAAAATTTGTTTGGATCCTAAAACAACAATGACGTTGTGAGAAGAGTTTCTACTAAACCATGAGAAGGTTGATTTCAAACTGATTATGAAGCAATATTGGTTGCTAGGTGTTGAGAATGATGAGCCTATGGCAAGAAATGGTTGTGAGAAGGAGGATTTAGGATTTTGAAAGAAGCAAATCTTCATTTCATGATTCAGTGTATTTTTCTTGATGAGCTTCAATGAATCCGAACCTTCTATTTATAGCGAAAAGATGAAGAACGGTAGATGGATAGTTAAGAATGGCAGATAAGAATTTTTTGTGAGAACGATGGATGGGAATGTTTGGCACCAAAAGGGGAATGGTAGGTGGGAGATTGGTAGGCAACAAACAGGAATGGTAGGCTGAAGTAGTGATCCAATGTAATTTCAAGTTCAAGACACACTTGTGAGAGTTCATTTGTTCTTTGAAAGGGAAGCCTTAATGAAGTCTGGAGAATAATCTTGAGGGAATCCAAACCAAATGGATGAATCTCAAATTTTGATCTTCGGAGCTTATGTTTTGGACACTACTAGTACTTCGAAGAAGTGGGTCAAATTGGTGGTTTCCAAGTCCTAAACAAAAAGACGAACTTCAAAATCAGAATCTTCGCGAAAAACTAAGTGGGACAAACTTTGTTCGGACATCTTGATTCTTTATCAAAGTTCACATCAAATTCAACAATTGTAGAATCAAATTATTTGAGCAATGTTGGATTCTCAAATGAAGAAATTGACCCCAAAAGAGGAATCTATGCGAAAAACTGAGTAAGACAAGTTTGACTTGAAAATTTTGACTTCGGTCAAGATTTATGAAAAAGTCAACTTTTTGGAAATTGGCCGTTTGCGCAATTCCTGAGTTTTGAATGAAGAAATGGATCCCAAAATCCGAATGTACTCAAAAAACTGAGTGGGATAAGTCCATTTTCAAAATTTTGACTTTTTGGTCAAAGTCAAAAGTCTAACTTGGTCAAAGCCCTTTTTCTTTTTTATTTTTTTATTTTTATTTATTTATTTATTTTTTTTTGTAGGCGGTTTAGATCTTGGTCACAAATCCGGGTCGAGCTGAACAAATAGGCCAAACCGGGTAGAGGAGGATGACGTCATCCAAGACATCATAGCTCTAGATGGAGCGTGCCAGCACATGAGAAAACTGCCAGCGCGTGTGAGCGCATGAATGAAAATAGCAGCATATGGGAGCACGTGTTCATTGAGGCAGAGATTTCCAGACCTTTTGGAGGCGCGTGGCTGATCGTTTGAGCTTGAAATTTTCAGGTTTTGTAGATCAGGGCCCGCTAGATCGAGTGGTAGTTTCCGTTTTCTAAATTGATGGCTCGATTTACACAGAAGTGAAAGAGGAGGCTACGATCTTCAAAGCTTGTGGCGGTGCATGGTTGGGCATCTGAACCTGAAATTTTCAGGTTTGGCAGATGTTGGGTCAATGGATCTAGTGGTTGCATCAGTTTTGTAAACATTTTCTCAGATTTATGCAGATTTGAATGAGAAATCTACAGGATGTTATGAATTTGTGGCCACGCATGGTGGCGCATTATGGCTCCACTGTGGAAGGCTTTTTTGGGTCTTGTAGTTCGAAGTCCTTAGAAGATCTCTGTGGGTTGAATTTTGTGAAATCTTGTCAAAAGTTTTAGAAATCCAGAAAAGGAGACCGTAGGAATTGTTGGACTTGTTGCGATCTTAGTCTACTCTGACGTTGGTTGCTCTAACAACGTTTGACAACTCAGGTGGATTGTTTAACCAGCAAGTGTCTCTTACTGCTTTCCAGGTCGGTAGCACAGTCACTTTGAACAATATGTGGCCTAGAACTTCATCCAAGGTCTAGTGCTTTCTTCTATGTGACATGTGTACTCTTTGCAGGCCTATAAGCCCTTTCTAAGGTCTAGTGCAATAGTTTCTTTCTGACAACATGATTCACTTGTCTTTTTTCAAGGTTTGGCACAGTATTCTTTGAAAATATGGTATTTTAACTATTCTTTTTCCTTTTGCCCGTTAGTTTCCAAAGATCTCTATATAAGGCCACCTAGGGCATGCACTAAGTTGTACAAGCATAGTCTCCCGTGGGTAGCATAACACTCTAAGCGTAGAGAAATTATGCCTTTTCTTCTTCCTTTTTTATTTTTTTTTTATCTCTCTATTTTTTTAACATGCTTGTTTGTACCAACCTTCTTTCTTTCTTTCTTTCTTTCCTTTTTTTTTTTTTGACAGGCTAGAGATTAAAATTGAAGCTCTCTCTCTTTGTTGATTTTTTTTTTTTTTTTAATTTTTAGATGTGCCTTGAGATTTTCTTCTGACAAGTTCTTTGTTGTTGCTTGTTTTTGTTATGCAACATGCATTCGTTATTCTTTGGGCTTTAGCATCATCTTTTACACTAACATTCTTAGCCTGGTGTCCATCTTTATTTGGTGGCTTTACATTTCATTGAACACAACGTTCTTATAGTGATGTTTGTCTCCATCCTTGGCGTTCTCATAGTGACAGTCATCTAGGCAACGATGTTATCACCGGTTTTCATGATACAATGATGCTATTATTAGTACTTGACTTTGAAGTTGTACTAGCATTTGTCTTGGCAATTAAGCTGCACCAACACTTGTCTTTTCAATGCAGCCACCTCAAGAGTCTTTGCAACGTAGCCACATCAAGAGTCTTTACCATGAAGCAATGCCAGCATTTGTCCTTGTACTGAAGCCATATTAACACTCGCCTTCACAATGATGCTACATCCATTTTTTTTTCTTTGCATTGAAATCGTGTCACCACTTATCTTTGTCATGAAGTTGCGCCAACACTTGCATTTGCTATGAAGTCGCACCATCATTTGCCTTTGTAATGAAGCTGCACTAGCATTCTTCTTTTGCCATAAAGCTGCCTCGACATTTTATTTGCATTGAAGTCATGCCAATATTCATCTCTCCCATGAAGCGACATTAACACTTCATTTGCACCGAAGCCCTGCCAACATTCATCTTTGCCGTGAAGCCACATCAACACTTCATTTGCACTAAAGTCATGCCAATACTCATCTTTGTCATGAAACTCAACACTTTATTCGCACTGGAGCCATGCCGACATCCATCTTTGTCATGAAGCACAACAACACTCCACATTAGCACTTGCACTCGCATTAAAGTTGCACTAATATTGACCTTTATAATAAAACTACAACAACACCAATTTTAAGAGGCAATATGGCTCAGACATCGAGGTTTATAGCATTGTAGCCAAATATCGAGGGTGCATAGCAAGGAGTCCCTATCAAGACTTTGAAGATGCAAGGAAATGCCAACAAAACCTTAAAGATGCAGGAAAAAAAAAATGACGCCAATACTTTGAAGACACCCGAGTATGCTGCCAAGACTTTGAAAATGTCAAAACATGCCACCAAGAATTTGACATTGCACGAACATGCTTATAGAAGTAAGGTGATGCAACACTGACTTCAGATACATGATCTATTATCATTCTAAAGGAAGTTGACGTTGTCCAGATTTTAGAGACATGATGTGAAACGAAACAACTCAGAAGAGAGATGATGTGGTTCAAATTTCAGAGCTATGAAGTGGCACAACCTAGAAAAGAGATGATGTAGTTTAGACTTGCAAGATACAAGAAGATGCCCCCAGGCGATAAGTAATGCAAAGTATACTTCAAAAACGTGGGAGAATTTCTATAGAAGATGGGCAATGCCATGCAAACTTCATTTAGTCTTCATCTTTGACTACAAAGATCTTTGATCATCCTATTGAGCAGTTAACTGTCTTTAAGTAATGCCTTGCCAATCAAAGGGACCTTAAAAGCATATTGATGATTGTTGGAAAACTCTTCAAGCTAAACTGGCAATCCTTCTTCTTTTCATGTGACTGAACTTAGTAAAAAGTACTAAGCTGCCTACATACCTCTGAAAGGGATTAAGTCATTACGTAGTTCAACATTTTTTTTTTTTTTTGGGATGGTTTTTTTTAATTTTTTTTTATTTTACAAAAGGGAGGGCTCACGTGTGTAATCCTCGCCCCACACCCCACGTCATTTCATAGGTACCAATTGAGCAATAGTGGATATCACCACTAATCGAACCCGAGACATTGGCCTTAAGGGCGACAAAGGCATCCAACCACTACATCACACTCGCAATTAGTGACATAGAGAGGGATTAATTTCTCTTTATTGGTATGCTTTCAAAGGTAATGGGAAGATATCATGTACCCTGCAGCGCTGCAGTGGGCAGTTTAAACTCTTACCAAGGAGCAATCCTCGATTTTCAAGCATAGAAGTGTTTGAGGAACTTCCCATTGATGGGCCCGATCCTTACACCATCATTATCAATCAACTTGTAAGCTCCATTGGTGTAGACTTCTTGCACAACATAAGGTCCATCCCATTTTTAAGTGAACTTATTGTCTGTACGATAAGTTGTGATGACGGGTCTTCGAATAGCAAGGACCAAGTCACCATCTTGGAATGATCGTGGTTTAACTCTTTTATTGAATGCACTTGAAAGACGAGCTTGATAACACTCCAGATGTTGTTGGGCCTCGAGCCTTTTCTTATCAAGCGCCTCTAATTCTTGCAATCTGAGCTTGGCATTTTCTTCTTCAGTCAATCCTTCTTGAATTGCAATCTGTAATGAAGGGATTTGGCGTTCTAAGGGAAGGATGGCTTCCACTCCATAAACAAGAGAATATGGCATCACTTGAGTAGGCGTTCGAAATGTTGTTCGATATGCACATAATGCTTCTCTGATTCTTTTATACTAGTCTCGCTTTGTCTTGGATACCCCCTTCTTCAACAAGTCCATCTGCCGGGGTGTTGTACATGGAAAAGTTGTATTGTTTAAATCCAAACTACTCGCATAGCTCTGTCATCAGCCTATTGTAGAAGGGTTTGCCATTATCAGTTATGATATAACAAGGGACACCATATCGATAGATTAAATGAGTTCGAATGAAATTGACCACCATCTCGTTTTTCACCTCCATAAGGGGCATAGCTTCTGCCCACTTAGAGAAGTAATCAATTGCAGCCAAGATGTACAAATGGCCACCGGATGACTTTGGTAATGGCCTTATTGCATCAAGCTTCCATGCATTAAAAGGCCATGAAACTACAGTTGGGTGTAGTGGTTCTGGCAGCTGGTGGATGAAGTTCGCGTGATACTGACAAGCTTCACATTTCTTAATGCACTCCATGGAATCTTGCACCATTGTAGGCCAGTAGTAACCTATTCGTTTGATCCTGTAATGTAACTTAGGACCTGACTGATGTGCGCCGCATATTTCAAAGTGAGCCTTTCTAAGGCTTGTTTAGCCTCCTCCTCTCCTAAGCAACAAAGAAACAATCCATCAAATGAACGACGGAAGAAAGTATCCTTATAGTAAATGAATCGAGCAGCCCTCTGCTGAACTTCGGTCTTGTGGCGTTTATCATCCAAGAGTCTTCCATGTTGAAGGAATTCAATGATCACTTGTCGCCAATCTTCTTTTTCAAGAAAGCATACAGAAATGATGTTG
Organism: Quercus variabilis; assembly: GCA_030445155.1. NCBI lineage: Eukaryota > Viridiplantae > Streptophyta > Magnoliopsida > Fagales > Fagaceae > Quercus > Quercus variabilis. The sequence goes on along the minus strand of CP129450.1, from coordinate 27,089,318 downwards.
GCTTGCTCTTCTTCTTCTTCTTCTTCAACCACGAGAGGTACCACCCACCTTTGGGAAATGGCAACTTTTGTTGTCTCTTCTTGAGATAATGCTAAGGTGGTAGCCAAATTAGCTAAAGCATCGGCTTGTCTATTCTCCTTACTTGGTATATGCTCTAATGTGATGGCCTCAAAATTTGCTAGCAACTTCTTCGTGTATTTACAATAGGGGATGAGGTCTTCTTTCTTGACGTCATATTGCTCCAAGATTTGGTTGATAACTAATTTGGAGTCCTTAAAGATCTCAAGTTGCGATATGCCTATCTCAATGGCCATTTGTAGACCAATAATCAATGCTTGATATTCGGCTACGTTGTTAGAGCAAAGTTCTCTTAATAAGAACGAGTATAGAAGTATTTGCCATTGTTGAGAAACAAACACTACAACTACCCCTACTCCTTCTTGACGTGTAGCCTCATTGAAAAATGTCATCCATGGTGGCACTACTTCAATATAAAACATGTCTTCATCTGAGAAATCATCAGAGAACTCCCAATCAAATGGAACTGGGTGATCAGCTAAGAATTCTGCAATGCTTGTCCTTTAACAGCTTTTTGCTGAACGTATGCAAGGTCATATTGTTTTAGCAAGACTGCCCATTAAGCTATACAACCTAAAACCACAGGCCTAGAGAGGACATATTTAATTGGGTCTAGCTTTGCTATCAAATGGACCATATATGCTTGCATGTAATGCTTCAATTTATCTAGGCATAAATACACTTTTGGTCCCTACATTTTGGGTCATTTTTTGATTTGGTCCATAAACTGATTTTGCTCCCAAGTCAATCCCTGACTTTTTAAAATCATTTTTAAAATGGTCCCTATCATTAACCCAGTTACGAAAAAAGCTGAGGTGGCAAACGGCGTGTCCTATTTGCTGACGTCGATATTAAAATATTATTAAAAAAACTTATTTAACATTTTTGAAATGCCACGTCAAATTTAAATTAATAAAAAATTAAAACAAAAAATCCAGGTCGGAAATTTTAAAATAAATAAATAAATAAACATTAATTTAATTTAATTTAAATTAATAAAAAATTAAAACAAAAAATCCAGGTCAAAAATTTTAAAATAAATAAATAAATAAACATTAATTTAATTAAATTAAGAAAAAAAAAAAAAAAAAGCTTTTCAGTTTAAAAAATTAAGTCAGAAAAATCATTTCTTTTTCTTTATTTTCTTCTTCTTTCTTTCTTTCTTCTTTCTTCTTCTACTCTGGAACCCAGAAGCAAACACAAATTTTTCATTCTTCTTTCTTCTTCACCTTTCTCGTCACATAAATATTATTTCTTCTTCATCGATCTGACACAGGAGAGGGAGAGAAAGGGCCGATCTATCACGGTGGGTTTGTGGCTTCCGATTGGTGTTTTGTGCAGTGGTTGCAGTGGATTGGGGTTTTAAGGGTTGGGATCGGTGGGTTATGGGTTGCGATCGGTGGTTGCTGGGTTTAACTTGGTGGTGGTTGCTGGATTTAGCTTGGTAGCAATTGCTACATTTTGTGTGGTGGTTGTTCACGCGGGTTTCTGTTCTAACCAAAGTCAGCTTGTAGGCCCAGATCAGTGGTTCTCACACCTCTCTCTACCTCACCCTCACTCTTTTCCTCTCTCTAAGGTTGATTTGGAAGTTTTTAGCTCAGGATTTTTGTGGATTTGATGTTAAGGTTTTGCTGGTTGCTGGTTACTGGGAAATTTTGGAAGATTTAGGAAGATTTGATTCGATGGTGGTGCTTTGCTGGTTGCTTGGGTTTATGGATTTGATTGCTGAAGATATGGGTTTAAGGTTTGGTTGAGATCTGGGTTTGGGGTTTGGTTCTTTGCTCTAGAGATTGATTATGGGGAAGAACACAAAGAACAAAGAACAAGAACATGTTTAGAAAAAATAATGAAAGGAATTAAAAAAAAGCACAAGAAAGATACAGAAAATGATAAGAAAATAAATATTAATTTGCTAAGAATATAAACGAGGAAGAACACAAAAAAACATGTTCTTTTGAAAAAAAAAAAAGATTTAAGATTTTTTTAAAAAATTTAGATTAAAATTTTTTTTTTGGGATAGGAATTTTTTAAATTGAAAAAACTTTTTTTTTCTTAATTTAATTAAATTAATATTTATTTATTTTGAAATTTTTGACGTATATTTTTGTTTTAATTTTTTATTAATTTAAATCTGACGTGGCATTTCAAAAATGTTAAATAAGTTTTTTTAATAATATTTTAATATCTACGTCAGCGCCATGTCAACAAATAGGACACGCCGTTTGCCACCTCAGCTTTTTCCGTAACTGGGTTGACGTAGGGACCATTTTAAAAATGATTTTAAAAAGTCAGGGACTGACCTAGGAGCAAAATCAGTTTATGGACCAAATCGAGAAATGACCCAAAATGTAGGGACTAAAAGTGTATTTACACCATTTATCTATAGTAAAGAAAAGAGCAAGACACGTCTTTTCAATAGGAGAATAATTTAATTCAGCCCCACTGAGAGTTCGACGCAGATAATAAAGAGCTCTTTCTTTCCCCTCTTCGTTTTCTTGTGCTGTGAGAACACCTAGAGATTTTTCTTGCGCCGCGATGTACAACACCAAACGCTTTCCTAGAATAGGAGCACCTAAAATTGGAGGGTTAAGCAAGTATCTTTTGATGCTTGCAAAAGCATTACTACAAATCTCATCTCATTTGAAGTGCACATCCTTTTTCATCAACCTATTGAAAGGTTGACATCGACTAGTCAAGTTTGAAATAAACCATCGTATGTAGGCAAGTCTTCCCTACAAACCTCTAAGTTCTCGCAGATTCTTGGGCTCCGACATTTTTTGGATAGCTTCAATTTTGGATTGGTCAATTTCAATACTGCGATGCCTCACAATGAAACCAAGGAATTTCCCAGATGCTATGCCAAAAGCGCATTTGAGGGGGTTCATTTTAAGCTGATACTTTCTAAGACAGTTAAACACAAATCGTAGATCTGTCAGATGGTTTTCCCTTCTTTTGGTTTTAATCACTAGATCATTAACATAACACTCCACATATTTATGAAGAACATTATCAAAGATCTTTTGCATGGCCCGTTGATAAGTAGCACCAGCGTTCTTTAGTCCAAAAGGCATTACTTTGTAATAGTAAATGCCTTTAGGAGTACAAAAAGCTGTAAGCTCTTCATTCTTAGGATTCATTCGAATTTAGTTGTAACCCGAAGAACCATCCATAAAAGATAAAGCTTCATGACCAATAGTGGCGTCAACCATGACCTCAGTGATGGGTGATGGAAAATCATCTTTGGGACATACATTGTTCAAATCACGAAAGTCAACGCACACTTGGATTTGTCCATTCTTCTTTTTGACAAGGACGATGTTAGCAATCCATTCTAGGTACTGTACTTTACGAATGAAGCCCGCCTTAATTAGTTTATTGACCTTAGTTTCTATTTAAGGGATAAGCTCCGGCCGAAAGCGTCTTTGGACTTGTTTGACTGGGCGCACGTCCTTCTTTACTGCCAAATGGTGTAAAGCAATACTTGGATTGAGCCCAGACATTTCTTTGTAAATCCAAGCAAACACATCTTTATATTCTACTAGGAGCTTGAGGTACCCTTCTTCTTCTTCAGGGGTGAGAAGCGCATTGATGAAAGTTGGCCGGGATTTTTTAGCAGTTCCTAAATTGATCTCTTTAAGTTCATCAAATGTAGCCTATCCTCCATCTTCCTAGGCTGGAGGAGCTTCATCGACCTCTTCATTGATTGCTTCAGCATTTGATAGTGTATCATCTTCTACTGAAATATGAAACGAGGATGATACCTCTTCAATTTCCTTATTATGGACGAGTGACTGACTTGTGTGTACAATCGTTCGCCTTTTGACTTTGACTGATCCTTCAATGCTGATACCTAGGGTAAAGTTATGTTTCATGCATGAAGGAATGCTACTGTGGATCTCATCGTTATCTTTCTCCTCCCCTTGAACCTCAAAGTTTATTGAATTTTTGAGAATGACTATCTATAGGCCTTTTTTTTGCCCCCCCAATCGATCAAAGGCTGATTTACATGCAAGAGTGTCCTAATTTTGTGTTAAGCAAGTTGTATTTAACCTGTCGAACATTGTGATTCATGACGATAAGGCCTCAATGCGATCAAACACCGAGACGTGTGATGAAGAGTGATCTTTTCTTTGATTCGAACTTTCGCCAAACTTTACTGTTATGTATTGGGAACTTGAAGCATTGCTTCTTTTCTTGATCTATATATGAGCTGGTTGTTCAGGAGTATAAACTAATCCAGTCTTTGGGATAGGAATTCCATGCCCTTCAAGCTACATTCTCCTTGTTTTGCTAAGGCCATGTACCTTCTCTCCGGCGACTTCTATTATCAATTTCCCTAGGTCGCCTTGTTTTGAGAAATCGTAGCCTACTCTGGCTAACAGCCTATATGCCTTTGGGTTGAATCATTCTTTCGTCCGTTCACTTGGTAGAATACCATGCTCTGTCAGACTTTGTGAAGATCTCACGAATCCATTTAGTGGCTTCGAGGGTAAAGGATTTATGGATGAAGTTAAAGGCATGGCATGATTTTCTTTCAATATGGCTACATCCTCCATTGTGAGCTTTGTAGGAGGCCTTCCCATGTCTGCTATGGATTGAAGGCATTCCACCAATGGTGATCGTCCTTTCTTGCGGCGTGATAATGGTACATAATGAAGGAATGGAGGGTTGTTGGAAAGCATTGCAATTTCCGCTTTCACTGAATTACTAGTAGATTCACTAGAATGATCATTCCCACATTCTAGACCTTCCTTTGGGGAAGGAATGTCCTTTCTAGTGATGAATCTAACATGCTCCTTTTTACCCTGTTTGCTTTCCATGAACGGGATCTCAACTGGGAGAACTTCATTTGGAATGTCATCTTCTACATAAAACTTCACGTCAGCAAAATGAGCTTCAGTCTCATCGAAAAGCCTTAAGTCGGCATTGACTTTTTTTATTCCACTTTGAAGGAACTTGAAACATTGATGAAAAGTTGACGGTACTATTCCGTTTTCATGGATCCATGGACGTCCTAACAACATATTGTAGGTTGTCTTGGCATCAATGACGTGGTGCAAAATGTTGCTTGTCAATTCTCCAATGATTAATTCCAAGTGTATCATGACGATTGCGCGTTGATCCTCCTTGGTTAAAGCCTTGAATGACCAAATGACTATGTGATAATTCCTCCATGGTAAGACCAAGTCGTCTCATTGTCATTTTTGGTAGTATATTAATAGCTAAACCTCCGTCAATGAGAATACGATTGATCTTTTGTTCACAAGCATAACTAGAGACATAAAGTGGACAATTGTGGGGCTTAAAGCCTAACAACAGATCCTCATCAGTGAAAGTTAAGTCTGGAGAGCATGCATAACATTCCTAAGTTTGTTGAAGCGTGTTGGTAAAAGGGGTGTACATCGCTGGCTTTTCAAGAGCTTGGGTGAGCACTTCTTTTGGTGAGGTGGAGGATTGCAAGGGTTCAACTTCATCGACCCAAGATTGGAGTTTTTTCAAAGATGACAGAGTCTCATTTGGACCACTATGGTTAACATCCTCCTTTTCATCATGAATTTCATAACGAGAGACCGTATGCACAACCTCTACTGAGTCATTTTGAAATAACTTTTTGGAAAAGAATTCTTCCAATGTGATGAGATTTCGAGGCTTTTGGGTTTGTGCCAAATTGTCATACATTTTTGTTCCCAGTCTTTCTTATCTTTTATCTCTCCTTCCTCTTGACCAAGGCTAAATCTGGTTTTGTGCTCTTCTAGCAAATGAAGAGGGAATGTTCGTCTCTTTTTCCATCTCTTGCGAGTAACCATTGTCCAACCCTCTTCCTCATCCATTGTTGACCTTTTATCATCATTTAAGTTATAATCAGATGCTTCTTGTGAAAGCTGAATTTGAACAGGTTCTAGAGAACCAAACTGGATAAGCGTGGTATTTGCCCCCTGCTTAGTAGTTGGAGACATGTAAATAAGTAACCCACAAGAAAATGTTGCAAGGTTTGATTGAGCAACATCACTCGATTTTTCTTTCCTTGGCTAGCTTCATGATAAGTTCTTTAAGAACAAAGCATTTTTGGATTGGATAGCTTATGATGCGATGATACTTACAATAGTTCGGGTCATCAACTTTTCCTATATCTTCCAGTCGTTTGCATTTTGGCAATTCAATTCATTTCAACTTGAGCAGTTGTTCTAGCATTTCGGGCATATTGGCATCTAGGAAAGGATACACATTTTGTTCCCATTCCTTAAGTGACGAGCGACGCATCTCATGCTGTTGGCCTCCCTCGAGCCTCTTCTCATTAGCCTTCACATTTCTTATTGAAATTTGATTAGAGCAGGGTTGATATTCATTGAGTCTTTGATATTACTTTTCGTATTCTCCTTATTTCCCGTCTTTCTTTCCTTTCCTTAGGTACAGGAGGTTTCGTATTTCCATGGCTAGAAATACTCAATTCCATGTCGTGCGCATGAGTTGCTAACTTTTCAAATGTTCGGGGTTTTATCCTTTGAAGGATGTAAAGAAGTTCCCAATGCATGCCTTGGATGCACATCTCCACAACTGAGATTTCAAAAAGTCTGTCTTTACAATCTAAACTCAAAGAACACCACCGATTGATATAATCAACAACAGGCTCATCCTTCCACTACTTGGTATTAGTAAGCTTCATCATGCCTACCATGCGACATGTACTATAAAATCGGTTGAGAAACTCCCTTTCGAGTTGTTCCCAATTGTCGATTAATTCGGGTTGCAAATCAGTGTACTAATTAAATGTATTTCCCTTGAGTGAACTGAAAAATTGTTTTACAAAGAGGCTTCCTTGAGTTCCCGCATTCTCACAAGTCTCTGCGAAGTGGGCAATGTGTTGTTTTGGATTGCCTTTCCCATCAAATTGTAGGAACTTAGGAGGTTGGAATCCATTTGGCATTCTCATGTTGTCAATGCACTTTGTGTAGGGTTTTGAATATATAAGGGAACTAGTAGAAGAACCCCCATACTGTGCTCGAATGGTATTTGTTATCATGTCTTGCAATTGTTGGACAAATATCGAAGCCATTGAGGTGGAATGTTCGTGTTGAGAAGTGCATTTACCTCTTTTTCCTTTATCAACCCTGGTGTTTTCTCCTTTCAAGGTAAAGCCAAATGGGTGGTCAGGGTCAAGACTTGATTCACCTGAATCTTGTAACTCCAGTTTTTTCATTAGGGTTGCAATTTTGACATCCTTATCTTTAAGGGCTTTTGTGAGAAGGATGACCCTTTATTCCATTTTAGCCATCTTTTCTTCCATGGTAGAGGTGTTAGTCATCATTATTGGCATGACCTCTATGTATGATAGACAAAATGATAAAATAGGATGAATCAAAGGTACTTATTCCTTAAGTTTCTCATCATGGGTGAAGAGTTGATAGAAAAGGTCTTTGTTGTGGATAATTGATTATCAATCTCCAAATCTTTCGAGACAAATGTATCCTTGGCGGTAGCTTCCCTATTTGCAAGAAAGTCAAAAGAGATGACAGTATGAAGTTTGCTTTCTTTGCTTGGTTGGGGTTGAAGTCGGTCAAGAGCCTTGGATCGACTATGAGTGATTGGGCCAAAAATTAATGCTTTCAAATTTTAAAAATTAAAATTTCAATTTTAATTCAATTAAGAATTTCAAGACATAATTAAAACAAAAACAAAAAAAAAAACAAAAAAAAAAAAACAAACAAACAAACAAGCAAACAAACACAAACCCCGAAATTTCAAAATCAAACATAACATGCTCACAACATGCTCCAAAATACAAGAACACAAAATTGAAGCTTTTAAAACGCCTACAATTTTCCACATCAGCACAATATTAAAAAAACATAATAATAAAACTTTTGGAAAACTCAAACCCGATGCTCTGCCTTCTCTTTCACGATGTTGTACCTTTTCTTTCACCAAAACTCTTGCACAATGCTCTGCCTTTTCTTTCACCAAACACCAAAATGCACGCCCTGCCTTCCTCTACCAGCTTCTCCTCCATCAAACCCACTGCAAACAAACAGCAAAGCATCTAAAGACACCTACCCACCATACCCACAGATTCCTCAATCAAAACCCACCATACCCACAAACCAACAAACATATTCATGAGTTACAATTCTTTTCCTTCATTCTTCCAAAGGTCCACTGTAAGTCCTAAAATTAATTGCTCTTTGCAATTTTCTAGAAAAGCGAAGGAAAAAAAAAAAGGTTTTTGGATCTGGGTCTAATTATATATATATATATATATATATTTTTTTTTTTTTTACTGTTTAGGAACCGTAGGCAAACACATAGAGAGATGAACGAACCGCTAGTCAACCACCCACCATCAGACCGTTGAAACTGTTAAGAGGGAAGCCTTTTTTTTTTTTTTTAAACGCTTTTTCATATTTGAGCATTAAGTACAACTTAGTTTTAGGTATTTGTGTAGACTTAGTTTGTTTTGGGCTTTTGGGTTTCTCTCAAAATGTTTGTCTTCTCAATCTAATGTATAATAAGCCTTATCAATTCAATATATTTGCTTTTGTTATTTTTATAGATTATGAAAATTACAAAAAAGATTGGTTAAGTTTTGGGTATTCACTGTAAATCAACAAAATTATTAATTTTATGTTCCAAAGTTGTTTTAGGCCCTTTTCACGTCATTTTTCCTGTGATGAATGTGTTGTTCATTCTATTATTCATGTTCAATTTTTTTTTTTTTTTTTTTTTTGGTTAGTTTTGTTATGTTTTCATGGTAAGATTTAAGTTTTGTTGTAATTGGTTTTCATTTTATTTTATGTTTTTATGTGTTGTTAAATCCATAAATCAGACTAATAAGACTTTGGTTCTATGCTCTCTGATTTGTAAATGTTGGGTTAAAATTATATGAAAAATCTAATTGTGTTACCAGTGTTCTCAAAAAGTTCTATTGCATATGACTAATTGTAGTAGTTAACAACATTCTACACAATTTCTATATATTTAGATTATTGTATCAATCTTGATGCTACAGTTTAAATTGGTGAATGGTCATTACTTAAGACTACCAAGTAAAACATATTTGGCACTTAAGTTTTTGCTATGGGGAATTTCAGGCTTTGGTCTATGTTATTTAACTTGACTTATGGTCATCTTTTTCTATATCTCACAAATGACATGTTTTTCTTTGAAGTGATTGGCATTATTAAAACAAAAGCCTTGATAAAAGAAAGTTAGTTGTTGTACACTAGGCTGAGTGTCTCACGTATTATCAGCATCTTTTGGAACTTCAGGAAAATTGGGAACATGTTAGAAAATTTTCCTTCCTATTTCAGTTCTGCATTTACATACTTTAATATTTACACTCATTTTTAGGAACTGTATTTCATAATCTTCACTTGATTATTTGTTGTCTCAATGTACTATTCAATCAAAATGCAGAATTTAAGTTTTGGGGCCATCAAAGCTGTTGGTCAACATTTCGTACTCATAGGTCTATTTATGAAATCTATTAATTTGGTTATAACAGAAAATTTTCTAATAAAATTTATTTAAATCTAAAATTACATGTTCTTTTGGTGTTACATGATATATGTTCGATGAGATTCCATTAAAATTTGATATGTAATCTTCTCATTAGATTTTTTCCCTCATCATGATAAAAATCTAAGCAGTTATACTATGGCTGTTTAAAATCAAATTTTTATGGTAATGAATAATTTGGTTATAAATATGGAGATTAACCCGAATACTCAAAAGAAAACTAATTTTAGATAGAATATAAGAAGAGGAAGAAGATTAAACCAATTCTAGGCAGAACATAATTTTGTTTAGGGTTTTTTGTTTTGGTAGTAGAGATTGAAACGGTATCACCTCGTAGTAAACTCTTCATCTTCTCCTACACAATAACGGGTTCTTTACAAATACAATTTCTTTGTTATAGTCAACTAAAATATTTGAATGGCTGAATTTTTTATGCCAAAGTAAGAGATTATATTAAGTTTCTAGAGTTAGTGCATCAAATTAAATATATACTATAATTTTTTAGTAAAATAATTTGTAAATGGCTGGTGTAGCAATTTAAAATGTGAATATTTGATGTGAGATTCAATTTGATGTATATTTTTGTTGTTAGTTCTATTATGAGTGTTTTATTTTTGGTCTTTTGGTTATGTAAAGGACTCAGTGTCAAGATTTGCCTTTCTCTTATTGTTGGCTCTTTTATGGTTTTGAATGGAGCTTTAATTTTTCTTATTTTTGGTTCTATAAATCATATTCAGAAAACTTTGGTTTTGTGCCTCTTGATTTGAATGCATTGTTAGAGTTTTGATCTCATGATGGGTTAAAGTTATATGAAAAACTTAGCCAGTGTTCTTAGAAGTTCTAGGATGTGATGAAAAAAAAAAAAAAAACCTGCAATTGAGATAAACAAAGTAAAGCTGCCTGTAGGTAGAATCTAAGGTTACCCTTTTGGTATATGATTAAATTCTCTTAGGCTATTAAGATTTCTGACCAATTATAGTCAAATTTCAATCTCAATAATTGCAATTGTTAACTTATTTATGCAATTTTTATCTATTCAAGATTATTAAATTAAACTTAGGCATTTCCATCCCATTGTGGATTTCCATAGCAGGTATGTAAGTGATTTTACTGCTAACTTTGAGCTTTAATATTTTTGGACTTCAATGGGACTGCTAGATGGAATCTAATATAAGTTTTCATTTTTAATGTTCAGAGGCATGATGGGTACTTTTAGAAACGTGATCATGCACTTGAATTTATTGTGTATATGATGATTTTATTGCTTTTTTTATTGTTCAATTCTTAGATTCTGACATAATTAAACAAAGCAAAATGTGACACTAGTATGAAACCATGAATATTGGCACACCTTTAGGGTTTGTAAGTTGGAAACCTAGATTACAAACCATGTGCATGTTACAGTCTTTAGCAGCCCCCAAAAAAGAAGAGATAGGTTATTCTCATTTTTTATTTAATTCGTGTAAACTACATGTCTAGCCTACTATATTTGCTACAGAGTGCAAGTTTGGGTGTCGGTCCATTTCTTGAAGACAGTGCATGGGGTTGTCTTGACCTAACTCATTGTAAATGTTAGAACCTTAAATTCATGAATTACAATTCATAAGTCGCCAAATACAAATTATATTTTTAACATTGTCCTAGAACTTATTCATGGTTGACTATAATTTAAAATGCAGTTTCCTTCATACTAATGATCCATTATCAATCACATGACCATATATACATGGCTGTGGAACTTGACGAATCGATAATGAATGTGTCTTTCTAATTGTTTTATTGATAAGCTTTTGATAGCATTTATCGATATTTGGTTGTGTTATGATTGGACTAATCTTTCTAATAGTTGGTAAATCTTGACAATTAATTGATTAGCTTTCCACAACATGTGAGAGTTGGTCATGGTATTAATTCTTTGTAGTTATAGTTCTTTTATTGACAAGCTTTGATTTCATATTAAAAATTCAGTTTAGATTAAGGCAAAGAGGAAGATGTTTTTAATAGTAGGCCATTTAGCATTTACCATGAATTCTAGACAAGCATTGTTTAAAACATATACATTTCTAAATCAAAAATACCTAGAACTTACGGTCAACAAAATTGCAAAACTTCTCTACTTTTATTTTCATTAGGGGTGAATAAGGTGAATTAGATTTGGTCACATGTATTTGGAAGTACACTAAAAATATGCTAAATGATTTAATTTCTTATGTCATTCATTCATTCTTGCATTACATTTTTTTTTTCCTTATTTATTTATTGGTGACTTTAGGGGTCCAAATTGAGGTAGATTTCATGTATAGGTTTTCAGTTTTGATACAAGGCTCACTTTGTGGGTATGTTTACTACATACTAAGGTTTTTTATTTTTCAATTAATTTCATGACTATTAAGTATTGATGAGAAAATCAGATTTGCATTCTAGATTCGGCAATGAACACCCTTTCCACAGTTGATGTTACAAAGATTGCTTCCTCATTTGATTGGGCAGTGAAGACCCTTTCCTCATTTGATATTACAAAGATCACATCTTAATTTATTTAGAGCCATGAGTTTTTTTTTTTTTTTTTTTTTTATTATTATTATTATGTGCACAAATACTAAATTTATCTTCTCATAATAATATGATAATGTTAACTTCTTTGCTTTATATGTTTCTGCTTAATGAAATTCAATAGTTTGACGGTGAGAGTTTTTTCAAATGACAAATGTCCTAATTGTTCCATTTCTTCAAATAGTTCTTGGCTTTCTCAAAAGTGGGTTTGTATCTTTGGTTTTGGGGTTTTTGCCATTTTTTTTTAATACAACATTTCCTATTTAGTGTTTTTATTATTGCTTGAGTTTGAACTTGAGAAATACGATTATTGTAAATTTTGTAAATGCATATTATTTAAATATGTATCATAATATATATATATATATATATATATATATCTTTTGTAAAACTTTCTCGTGTATCGCACGGATTAGTGACTAGTTATCTCAAAAGCTAACGCTTGTTGTTGGAACATGACTTGATAAGTTGTCAATTGCATTATACAAGGATTAAAACTATACTTTCTGGTCTTCGTACTTTTATTGTTATTGCTAATGTTTTTATAATGATCGAATGATTGTCTTCATACTTCTATAGTTCTGTGGTCACGTTTTTTTTTTTTTTTTTTTTTTAATGATCTACCAGTTGTCATTTTATAGTTTATTGTTTCTGTTTGTTTGTTTAGACCCCTAAACGCAAAGATTAACCTAATGAATTAGCCAAATTGATACTTAAGTTTATTATTCAGATCTAGGTTAAACAGTAATAAATCATATCATGCAAACAGTGGAAAAGTAAATAACACACAAATATGATCATCCAAAAATAACAATGAAACGAACCATTTCAAGATAAAAATCTGGAGAGAATTTGACCTAGTTATGCTCAACGTAAACAAATCCATTATGATAGAAAGGAAGATTACAATAGATTTAACCCCTAAATCTAAAGCTACCTCTTGTAGAACTTACTAACACGACCACGTGCAGCTTTGACTTCATGATTTTGAATTTTCTAATTACAAACTCCCACGCTTGTGACTTTGAGATCTCACTCAAAAGTTTCAGACTACCATCAGTAGTTGATCTTGTATGCAGTAACTTCTACAACATCGAATCTTAAAATTCTTCAAGGAATATTGCCAATAAAAGACTTTAGAGAGCTTTGGGTACAAAAACCCTAGATCTACAATTGGAGGCACAAGATGCACTCTTCTCACTCTAAAAACCCCCTTTAGCGTTAGCTTATAATGTCCTTTAAATGCTGGAAAAAACAAATCGCAATTTGGGCATCAAATAGACAAGTTATAGGCTTTTTACGTTTGATGAATTTTTGCTGATATGCGACTTTCAATTGATCAAACAGCAATCGAGTAGCAATCGAACAGCAATCAAGACAAATCGAAAGCAATTGAGAGAACTAGATTGCAACTCACTTTTTTCATCCTGAACTTGAGTTTTTTATCTTAGACTTGAATGTACACCATTTTAACTCAATAATACTTACTTTTTGTCATGGTTTGCCAACACTACAAACTCAAAACCTAACAGTTTCAAGATTCATGTGAAGAAGTTTTTTTTTTTTTTTTTTTTTTTTTTTTTTAAGAAACAAACACACACACAAGGGAGGGGGAAGGAGTTCTAACACAAAGCACGTTACAACTCCACTCAAAAATCATGGTAACTTTTAAGAAAAGGTGGAGCAATTATACTACACACAACACACTCTTTTAAGAAATGTAAGACAATAACTCATTCTATGTTTTTTTAGAAACAAACACACACACACAAAGAAAAGAAAAAAGGAGTTCTAATACAAAATCACACTACAACTCCACTCATGCGAAGAAGTTAAGGGACAAATAATTCCTATTTTTGACGGAAGGATTATGGTAAACAAGTCCCACAACTTTGGCGGCCAAAGGATATTCTGAATTTTTTTTTTTTTTTTTTTCTTCTCTCGAACATTCACAAAGTTTTTTTTTTTTTTTGGTTATATGGTGCTTTAGTTCTGGATCTTGTGTGGAGATGTAAAAATCAAGCTCTACATGAGGGCAAAGATCTGGATTATGATCATTTGTACAGGTTTGGGAAAATTATTTTTAGGGCATTGATTGGTATCCAAAGGGACTAGCTAGCATTGTCATCCCAGGGGCTTCGTAAATTTAATGTTTGGGCATAATTTGCAGGGAGAAATGATAGAAGGGGATTCCAAAAGTTGCATGGATGCTTTGAGAAATCCCAAATTGATTTACTGATTGAAGCATGTTGATGCTAAGCTGCAGAGTCTTGCTAAGTGGTCCCATAGATTTGCTTGTGCAAGGTGTTTTAATCTTAATTATGTACCTGCTGATTTTGTAAAGATTATTTTGGAGGAACATCTCCCTGGTTGAGGGTTGTTTCTGTTGTAGTTTCTGCCATCTTTGGCTTTAATAATAAAGTTTTTTTTCATTAAAAAAAAATCACAACTGATAGAGCAGTTTGTGTACAGTGTACCATTACTGCTAGTTCTATGCTTATGCCCTAAAGCTAGTTTCATCAAATTAATTTTGTTGCTTTCCATCTATAACACTTAATATCAACAGAGAGATGCCAAATTTAATTGGAATTACTCTGCCAATGATCGATCGTCATTTACGTGCCATGCATGCAGCATATTCTCTTGATATCATGTCCTTCATTTTATATTTGCAGTGTCCAATATGCAGGTATGTTAGGCCCGGACAAATTGCCAATTTTAAGTCAAGTTGATTAATTAGCTCAATTATGCTGAAGGCTTGGTTGGTACGGACAATATTGCATAAATAAAAAGACAATGGAACACCTAATATGGCTATGCAAGGAAAACCAATGGAACAACCAAGTTGATTAATTAGCCCAATTATGCTGAAGGCTTGGTTGGTACGGACAATATTGCTTAAATAAAAAGACAATGGAACACCTAATATGGCTATGCAAGGAAAACCAATGGAACAACCATTCCACAAAAAAAAAAAAAAAAAAAAAAAAAAAAAAAAAAAAATCTGCAATGAGGGCTTAACCATCAACAAATCATTGCGTAGAATTGAAGTTTTTACGAATACATCGTACACAAGGAGTATTCAAGAATGGAGTGGGGTGGTAGGTGGAGCATAGCGTAGGAAGTGGTGATCAAGTTAAGGTTAATCGCATACTATATAAGATACATAGGGCGCATGAACCTGGCACATACAAAAATTTCGTCCCAATTAGCTGCTACAAAAAGGTAGATTAAACCATATGGTCGATTGTTTCATTCATGTTTAGGGTTTGGGAACAAATACAGCTTCAACTTTTGGACACACTGTTTTGTCTTGGTACACGTCACTAGTTATGTTACATCATTCAGCGACTTAGAATGCCTACTATTTGTGAAGAACTCTGAGCTGAAAATATCATTTATCCAAATGACATATTTAGCCAAAATTTAATGAGTCATGGACGAATATGGTGTCTTGTTGACTTATTATTATTATTATTATTATCTCCTGAGCTGAGACTTGCATTTGGAATATGATAACATAAGTTGTCACTACATTATGCAATATTAAATTTAACCGTCCAATCTTCACTCTTCTATTGTTTTACTTCGATTTTTTTAATGATCTGCTTCAATGGTTGTCGTTTTTATAGTCTCTTGTTTCAACATTCATGTACTCTAAGAAGTTAATAGGACAGATAATTCCCCATTAATGACAAATGATTATAGTAAACAAGTTCCACAATTACGGCAGCCGGAGGATATTCTAAAAATGTGCTGTCTATCTGCTTCTAAACGTTCACAATCACAATAAATAGAGTTGTTTATGTGCGCCATTGCCCATTGGCCATTACTAGTTCAATGCTTCTGGCCTCTTTCTAGTTTCATCATTCCTTTTTTTTTTTTTTTTTTCTTTTTTTTTTTCTTTTTTTTTTGCCTTCCAGCTAGAACACCTAAAATATCAATAGAAAGGCCAAATTTAATTGGAACTACTCTGACCAAAGATCTTCATCCACGGGTCATGCAAGCAGCATAATCTCTTGATATCATCAAACTTAGTTGTCTTCCATTTTATATTTGCCGTGTCCAATCTGTTGGTTTATGGATTATATTCATTTGCATCGTAATCGCCATTTATGGCCAATTTGGATAGAAGGAAAGGGAGGGAGATATTGTCTCATATATTGTGAGACACCATAATGCTTATAAATTTTTTTAGAAAAAATAATTTATATATATATATAAGAGATATATTTGTTATATATTTTTAAAGTAACGACGCAACACATAGATATATTTCACATGTTACATTTAAATGAACTGCCTACAAAAAGTGGAAAATCATGATATAGAATAAAAATTATTTTCTTTATTTTCTTTTCTTTTTCTCCTTTTTATAAAGTTATAATTTATGACATTAGCTTCTAACACTTACTCTTTATTATCAAACTAAAACATCAATCGATTTGTGGTGTAAATGAGAATTGAACTCTAAATCTCTTATTCAACTATAAGAGTAGTAATTGAGCTAATCTTATAGTCTTCGTTATCGATCTAAATAGAATATGCTATAAAACTAGCATATAATTATAAAAAAAAATTTATAAAAAAAGTCATGCACTAACATCTGATAATCACACACTAAAAAAGCTCCACAAATCCCATACATAATTAATGAAAATAAATAACGATGGAAAGCTTTTTTGTTTTTTTATATTTTAAATGGAGGTTAAATCCTCAACAAGCCAGGCCTAGTGGCATTTATAACTCTCCCAAAAGGATGAGTTCAAGTTCGGACCCAGCTCCTTTTTAAGGGATTGTATTGTCTCAGTGATGGAGACCATATATTGATCATCGACGAGACCTGAGATTGATCGTCGACGATGAAAGATGATCTACTTTGCATCCTTGTAGGAGACGAGCATAGGGGCAAGACCCCGTCATTGCAACCAATAAGGAATATGTACATTAATAGCACAGCTGAACACCCGCCAGGTATCTGCCCTTCCCTAATTACATCAGGAGTGGTTACAAGATCAGGAGCGGTTACAAGATCAGGAGCGACGCAACGGTCGTCCGTTACACCGTAACTGAGGCAATCATTGTTCATTAAATGCAACGGTCAAGAGAGAAACGTCCAGCCCAGCATTTAACAAACATAACTACACCGACCTGGGGAAGGGTATAAAAGGTGAGCCCGGTGCAAAGAAAAAGGAAAGAGAACAACAAGCTAAAGAATAGTAATCTGTGAGCAAATTAAGTTTGGATAGTGTAATCTGACTTAAGCATCGGAGTATTCCCAGCTGGCCTCACGCCGGCGAAGATACTTTCTTTGCTTCTTTCTCATATTGACTATAGGTTCGGAAGTCGTCCATCCTTCTGATGAGGAACATACTGACGAGGCATGTTTTCGGATTTATCAATTTGGCGCTGTCTGTGGGGAACGACAACCATCGTGCTTCTACCGATAAAGTTCCGGTCTAAAGATGGACGGCGAAGCAGCAGCACCTCCAGATCCTGTGGTGATGGCTCAGCAAATCCAGGCTTTGACAGCAAAGTGCAAGAGTTAATGAAGCAAAACGAAGAATTGAAACGATGAGCCCGTCCGAAGGGGAGCAACGCTTCGCTTCATCGGCAAAGTCGAAGTAGGCATGACGAAGAAGCCAACAGCCCTGCGAATAGCAAGGTAAAGGATGTGACAGAGTATACTAGATAGTCTGTGCCTGGCAACAGCAGTCTAATGCAGAACCTAAGGAAAGAGCTTGACAAAGTGAAAAACGCCATGAAGGGAAAAACGGCAATGAACTTAGATGGTATGCTGAAATGGACAGATTCGCCCTTCACGCCTAGTGTCTTGGAATGCCCTCTGCCTCCAAAATTCCGTCTGCCACAGCTAGAATTCTATGATGGTACAAAGGACCCTCTTGATCATATAGGGGCCTTCAAAACCATCTTGAACCTGCAACAAACTCCGGATGAGGTTATCTGTAGGTCGTTCCCGGCCACACTTAGAGGAGCTGCAAGAGTTTGGTTTAGGAAGTTGCCAAGTTGCCAACTTCCTCCATTGAGAATTTCGAGCAACTCAGTAATTCCTTCGTTCACCACTTTATTGGTGGACAGAGGCATAAAAGGCCAACCTCTTACTTACTGATGGTAAGACAACAAGAAGAGGAGAGTTTGAGGGATTATGTGAAGCGGTTCAACAAAACTGTATTGGAGATCGATGAAGCTGACAATCAGGTCATTATGACAACTTTCCAAGCAGGGCTCAATAACCCCGACCTTATATTTTCATTGGGTAAGACACCACCAACCTCCATGATTGATCTACTATTTAAGGCTCAGAAGTATATGAACGGGGAGGACGCCCTTACGGCCAAAGGCTTAATGGGAAAATGAAAGAAGGACGAGGCCAACGAGCCTCATGGAAAGAAGAGGGACCGCAAGGACTTGTATTCAGACACAAAGGCTGGCAAGAGTGGTCCTGACGCCCCGAGGAAGAGGATGAATTTCACACCGTTGGTTTTGCCCGCTGACAAAATACTGATGCAAATAAAGGACGAGCCAGGGTTGAAGTGGCCTAAGCCACTAAGCACGTCCTCGAGGAAGCGTGACCCAAAGAAGTATTGTCGTTTTCATAAAGATCATGGTCATTACACTGATGAATGTCGTGACTTGAAAGAACAAATAGAAGAATTGATTCAGCGTGGAAAGCTTCAAAAGTTCGTGAAAAGGGACCTTCAGCCTCGGTATAGGACTGAAGATAAAAATCAAGACAACACAAAGGACGACAGACAAGATCATCCAAAGCCAATTGTGGGGGAGATACGAACAATAGCTAGAGGGCCGGTATCAGGAGGCTCATATAAGTCTTTGAAGAAGACATGCTATAGATACGTTAACAGTGTTCATATGAAGCAACCGTCCCAGGAGTTCCGGCGGTCGTATGATGACGACATTTCATTTTCTGAAAGGGATGCGAGTGGAATAAAGCAGCCCCATGATGATCCACTTGTCATCACCCTGGAAGTTGAAGGATTCGCCACAAGGAGAGTGCTAGTGGACAATGGAAGCTCGGCAAACATAATGTATATGACGACCTACTAGCAACTGAAATTGGATCCTAAAAGGCTCAGACCCTTTAATTCTCCCCTGGTCAATTTCAGCGGAGATAAAATTTACCCAAAAGGAATAGTCATGCTATCCATTACAGCTAGAACATACCCAGCGCAGGTGACAATTCAGACGGACTTCTTGGTCGTCAATTGCCCGTCATTTTACAATGTCATCTTGGGATGACCCACCTTAAACAGGCTCAAAGCAGTAACGTCGACCTACTGCTTGAAGGTGAAGTTCCCAACTCCAAATGGGGTAGGTCAGATATGTGGAGACCAACTGTTGGCAAGGGAATGTTACCAAGCAGTCCTGGCCTCAAAAGAAAACCACGCATGGGTAGTGGAAGAGGAATCAAAAGAATCGTCCCAAAAGCTGGAAGAAGTGCACCTGGTAGACGGGGAGACAACGAAGGTGATGAAAGTGGGGACAGGACTTAGCACTGCTTTGAAAAGCAAAATTGTAGAGTTCCTCAAGCAGAATCTAGATGTCTTCGCTTGGACCCACGAAGATATGCCGGGGATAGAAAACAAGATCATAGAACATAAGCTGAATGTCGATCCTACCAAGAAGCCCGTCCAGCAGAGACGACGAGTCTTCGCCCCAGAGCAGAACAAAGCAATTATGGAGGAAGTAGAGAAGCTTTTGACAGCTGGATTCATTAGGGAGGTATACTATCCAGAATGGTTGGCTAACGTCGTCATGGTGAAAAAGTCCAACGTGAAATGGCGCATGTGCGTGGATTTTACAGATCTTAACCAAGCCTACCCTAAGGACAGCTTTCCCCTCCCTAGGATTGATTAGTTGGTGGACTCAACAGCAGACCATGAGTTACTAACTTTCATGGATGTGTTCTCAGGCTATAACCAGATTCGTATAAGTAAAGAAGACCAGGAGAAGACTGCATTTGTCACCAGTCAAAGGCTATACTGTTACAGGGTCATGCCCTTTGGTCTGAAAAATGCAGGAGCTATATACCAAAGGTTATTGAACCAGATGTTCTCAAGGCAGATTGAACAATATATGGAAGTTTATGTCGACGACATGCTAGTGAAGAGTAGAAAAGCCGAGCGGCATCTAGACGACCTCAAGGAAGCTTTCAATGTATTAAGGAAGTACCAAATGAGGTTGAATCCAGCCAAGTGTGTATTTGGGGTGTCATCTGGCAAGTTCTTGGGCTTCATGGTCTCACATAGGGGTATAGAGGCTAACCGCGAAAAAGTCAAGGCCATACTGGATATGGCGTCACCGAAGAATGTGAAAAAAGTTCAAAGGTTGACAAGATGCATAGCAGCCTTGAACAGGTTTATGTCTAGGCGACGGACAAATGTCTCCCATTCTTCAAGACTCTAAAATAGGTTTTCCATTGGACAGACGAGTGCGAAGCGGCTTTCCAAGCTCTAAAAAGCTACTTGTCAAAACCACCGTTGTTAAGCCCGTCCGTTGATGGGGAAGATTTATTCTTGTACTTAGCCGTCTCTGAAACAGCAGTAAGCTCAGCTCTTATTAGAGAAGAAGTCCAAATTCAAAGACCAGTATACTACACCAGCCAGGCTTTCCAAGGGGCAAAAGCAAGATACCCCAAGATAAAAAAGCTAGCCTTTGCTTTGATCGTTGCGTCGAGGAAGCTTCGTCCTTACTTCCAAGCGCACACAATACTGGCTATGAAGGACCAGCCACTGTGAAAAGCCATGGGTAGACCAGACGTAGTAGGAAGAATGGTTCAATGGGCGGTAGAACTGAGCCAGTTCGATGTTGACTACAGGCCTAGGACAGCAATCAAAGCCCAAGCACTGGCAGATTTCGTTGCTGAATTCACTACAGCCGAGCAAGGTCCAGAGTCAGAACACTAGACCATACACACGGACAGATCAGCAGCATTAGGCATAGGCGGAGTTGGTGTGATTCTCTCTTCCCCAAAAAACGAGGTCATCAAGTATGGGGTAAGACTCCAATTTCCTGCGACAAATAATGAAGTAGAATACGAAGTTGTCTTGACGGGCCTACGAGTGGCAAAGGCTATTGGAGTAAGAAGCCTGACACTGAACTCTGATTCAAAGTTAGTGACTAGACAACTGAACAATGAATACAAGGCTAAGGAGGACAGAATGAAAAGGTACCTGGCCATGGCTAATCAGTTAATTTCTAATTTTGATGACATCAAGATTATCCAGGTGCCTCGGGAAGAGAATTCTAAAGTAAACGAGGTTGCTAGGTTGGCATCGTCAGACACCAGCAAAAGACGACCAAATTTGCTGCTGGAAGTACAATACCTTCCAAGTATTGAAGGCCTAGAAATCAGTTATGTACATTCAGAACAGAGCTGGATGGATCCCATAGTCATTTACATCAAGATTGGAAGCCTTCCGTCAGATCCAGTCGAAGCCCGTAAAGTTAAGATCAGGTCGTCCAGATTCACAATCTTAAACGACGAGCTATACAAAAGGGGATTTTCCTAACCCTACTTGAAATGCCTGGACCCAAAAGATGCTGAATATGTCCTAAGGGAAATACAAGAAGGAGTGTGTGGAAATCATTCCGGGTCACGGTCACTCGTCAGTCAAGTTGTCTGTGCAGGATATTTTTGGCCAACAATGCAGAAGGATGCAACTCAACTTGTCCAAACGTGCAAAAAATGCCAACGGTTTAGGAACGTGCAGCATATCCCAGCCAAGCATTTGACCAGCATAACCTTGCCTTGGCCATTCTCCATATGGGGAATCGACATAATAGGCCCTCTACCTCGTGGTAAAAGATAGGTAAAATTTCTCATCGTTGCCGTTGATTATTTTACAAAGTAGGTGGAAGCAGAACCTCTTACAATTATAACAGAGGCAAAGATACAGCATTTCGTATGGAAGAATATTGTATGCCGGTTTGGAATCCCCCGCGTCATAATCTCTGACAATGGATGACAATTTGACAACAAAAAGTTCAGAGACTTCTGCAGAGAGTTAGGGATAAAGAACCATTACTCCTCACCTGGTCATCCACAGGCCAATGGACAAACAAAGGTTACAAATCGAACTTTGCTCAAACTGATCAAAACCCGACTTGAGGGGGCAAAGGGGGCATGGCTTGACGAGCTCCCTGCGGTCTTATGGGCATACAGAACAACGGCAAGGACCCCGACAAGCGAGACTCCCTTCAGAATGACTTTTGGAACTGAAGCGGTGATCCCTATGGAGATTGGAATATCAAGCATTCGAAAAACTTGGTATGACGAGCAAAGAAACGACAAAAGTCTTAAGCTGGCCTTGGACTGTCTACCCGAAGTCAGAGACGAGGCTGCACAAAGGATGACGTTGTATCAAGAAAGGATGATGAAGTATTACAACCAGAGGGTCAAGCTGAAACGGTTCAACCCAGGAGACATGGTCCTGCAGAAAGTTTCACAAGCCTCCAAAGATCCAAACGACGGGAAACTAGGCCCTAACTGGGAAGGCCCATACAAGGTCATTCGTTGTTCAAGAAGGGGTAGTTACTACTTAGAAGATGAGAAGGGGAAGCCTTTACCTCATCCATGGAATGCAGAACATCTCAAGAAGTATCATCAGTAAGGAGAACGAGGATTCAGCCTTAATAAGTTCCGGGATTCGGGACATCTCGTTTATTTACATACAGATAAGCGAAGCGATCTATTTTTCGTTATGCACTTGTTTTGTTTTCCATTCAATATTGATTTATTATTCAGTACTTTACATGTAGCACTTTTGTGTTTCCATAAATTTGTGTCCTTGTAACTCACCTTTATGAACAAGGATGAATAAAACAGACCAGATGTTTCCACAATTACGATCACCGTATTTCATGACAAATGCCCCAAGAACTTTCGTCAAAACAAAAAGAGGAGGCAAGGATAAAAATCTCCGTCAGTAAGAATGACGAGATATAAGTCCAAACTTAAGTGATAAAAACTATAAGTTTAAATCACAAGGATAAAAATATCCGTCAGTAAGAATGACGAGATATAAGTCCAAACTTAAGTGATAAAAACTATAAGTTTAAATAACATCCGTCAGTAAGAATGACGAGATATAAGTCCAAAACCTAAGCAATAAAACCTATAAGTTTAAATCGCAAGGATAAAAAATCTCTGTCAATAATAATGACGAGATATAAATCCAAACTTAAGTGATAAAAACTATAAGTTTAAATCACAGGGATAAAAAATCTCCGTCAATAATAATGACGAGATATAAATCCAAACTTAAGTGATAAAAACTATAAGTTTAAATCACAAGGATAAAAAATCTTTATCAATAATAATGACGAGATGTAAATCCCAACTTAAGTGATAAAATCTATAAGTTTGAATCACAAAAAATCTCTGTCAATAAGGATGACGAGATTAAAACCCAAACTTGAGCGATGAGGACTCCAAGTTCAATCCCAAGGTTAAAAGAACCCGTCAAAATTAGTGACGAGGTTAGAAATCGAAGTGAAAAAAACTCTATGTTTAAGTCACAAGAATAGAAATCCCATCAGTAAAGTATGACGAGATCAGATCCCAAACTTAAGCCGTGAAAACTTAAAGTTTGACAAAGTAAAAGTCATCTTGAAAACCACAGGATAAGGTTCATGAGAATAACCACGGGATAAAAATCCCTTAGTGGTGGGATTCACCTCATGCCACAAAATCAAAGCAATTGCTAATTCTATGCCAAAATCAAAGCACAGGCTTCAGCTGGTATCAAAAAAGATTGCAAGAACAAAAGATTCAACAGGATAAGCAATAGCATATGACAACATAAACAAAGTAACAAAGCAGTTTAACAAACGGCCCCAAAACCAAAGGGAAACCCGTCACTACAAAAGAAAAGTATCTACCTCGAAACAGGAGGTAACCAATGTTTGTTAACAAAAGAAACCCCCAAATGTAAAAAGGGAAAATATATTGTTTTCAAAATAGATACTTATGAAGGAAGAGTTGGAGGATCGTCAGCAACCTTATCTCCAACTGCTCCATCTTCCTCCTTGTCTTCAGCTGCTTTATCCTTTTCTGACACCCCAGACTCAGCTTCCTCCAATTCCTTCGCTTCGTCTTCTAGGACTTCAATGTCAATCTTCTCAAAATCCAGGCTAGAAAAATCCACAGCCGAGCTATGATGCTTCATGGTCCAACGACGCAAAAGTTCAAACCCTTTGAAGTACTGCAAGAATTGGAGATCCGAGAATTCTTCTAATTGCTTGAATTTTTGAATGACTTTCTCCCTCTCCTCGTCAGTCTTTAGTAAGGCAGCTTGGATCTCTTCGTTTTTCTGAATGACGAGAGCTTTCTCCACTCGCAAGGATTTAGTGAGCTCCTTTACTTTCTGATCAGCCTCGTTCCACTCATTCATCGCAGCAACCAGATCTTTTTTCAACTTGGAACATTCAGCTTCAACAGACTCTACTTTTGATGAGGACACCACAATCTTCTCCTCAGCACTCAAGTAATCCGTCGTGATACGTAGAGACCCTCCAAGTACCTAAAGAAAGGGAAAAGAAAGTTGTACAAATTCCATAGCAAATAAGCAAAGCAAGGAAATCAAGGAGATATACCTGAACTAGCTTGTGGATATGTCGACTGACGAGCTCATGAGAAGGAACAGACGACAAGCTCTTCAGTTCGTCACTTGTGATAACGTTGTGCGCACAGCCTAAGGCTGTGGCAGGATCATCCCATACATTCATCCCAACTTTGCTTTTACCCCTAGCACGAGTCACCAGGGGAGAAATGGCAATCACTTCCAAGGATGGAGTTGGAAAAGGAGCAACATGAACGGAAGGATTTAGAAGAGAAGCTTCAGCCTTCTCATCACCTAATTTCCTCTTCTTTGAACCCGAAGTCAAGTTGGCTAAAGATTCGCTCTTCAAGTTCTTAATCCGAGCATATTTGTCCCTACTGTATCGAGTCACCATTTCTGCAAAAAGAAAGAGAGGCGATCAGATAATAATCGAAGTGAAAGAAAGTAAAATAGTTGACAAACGAGCTTACTCTTTTCTTCTCAAAGGATTTTTTCTAAAACGTATTTTGACGGCTCAGGAGCTAAGCAGTAATCATATAAGTGACGAGGGTCAAGCAAATTGTCAAAGTCTTCTATTCCACAGGCATAATCAAGTGCAACCAGGACTCGGTGACGATATCGATCTTCGAGATCTGGACGATCAAGATTTGCAAACCAGAACAATGAAAACGTCAAAAAAGCATTCAAAACACGAAAAGAGCAGAAAGAGATCACAAGAGTACGCACCAAGTGCTAGAACCTCCCATTTTCGGAGCAATCTTAGGACTTCCACCCACAAATCGTCAGACAAGGTTTCCCAACCTGATCCAGAGACAAAAAAGTACTGTGATTTCCAATCACGGAAAGACGAAGGGAAATCCCTCACTACTTTGAACTTCCTATCCTAGGGTAAAAATTCAAAATACCCATAATGGGTAGATGGCTTCAAACGGTACAAAAACAAAAACTCGTTCACTATAATCATTTCCCCATCACAGGAAGATACCCAAATGGCCATACAACTTATTACCGTCCTCCAAGCATTGAGGACGAGTTGACCGGGGGTGATTTGAAGGGCGTCCAAAAGATGCAGAATGAAAGGGTGAACCGGGAATCTAAGGCCACATGAAAACTGAGCCTTATAAAAACAAACCTCCTCGTGAGCAAAGTCACAAGCTTTCTCACCCAAACGAGGCAACCTAACAGAGGTACCTTTGGGGAACTGAAACCTCTTCTTAAAACCCTTCAAGTGACTCACTTTCAAGAAACAAGACTCAGAAAGGGCATGTAGAGGACGAGAGGAAGAAGATGAAGGTAGCCTAGAAACCGCTGTATCAATCACTTGATTCAGAGACTCAGCGTTGGAAGACAACCCAGTCTCCAACTCACTCGATCTAACATCATCTGCCCTATACTCGATTGGATCCATCCCTAAGTGATACCTAACTAAAGACTAGTGGAGTAAGGGATAGAGAGTAAATAGAACGGGCCTAATAGTAGAATCACGAGACACAAACAGACCCAAGGGAGGGCATCGACCAGAAGAATGCTCAAGGAAAACTCCCAACCTGGCAAAGAAAAAAGAGACCAAAAGGGCACTCTTGACTAAGATGCTCAAAGCCAACCATTAAAGCAAAAGCAAAGAAACCTTACCAGGAAATTTCTAAAGATGAACCGCTTAGTGCTCCAAGAGGCAGACAAAATAGGAAGAAGGAAGGGGAACGGTTTTCTCTAAAAAGAAAACCCAAAATTAAAGCGCGCCAAAAACGAGAGAAAAATGCACACACCTCCAACCGAGAGTCAACACGTGCTTGTTTCCCGGAAAGGCAATCATGTCGCATTAAAACCGGGACAATTGGCGTTGGAAATTGCAGAAAATCTGAATCGTTGTGTCCAATCACATTCCGAATATCATCTAAACTCATAACGATCACGGAATGGGGGGGCAACTGACGGAGACCATATATTGATCATCGACGAGACTTGAGATTGATCGTCAACGATGAAAGACGATCTATCATGCGTCCTTGTAAGAGACGAGCATAGGGGCAAGACCCCGTCATTGCAACCAATAAGGAATATGTGCATTAATAGCACAGCTGAACACCCGCCGGGTATCTGCCCTTCCCTAATTACATCAGGAGTGGTTACAAGATCACGAGCGGCGCAATGGTCGTCCGTTACACCGTAAATGAAGCAATCATTGTTCATTAAATGCAACGGTTAGGAGAGAAACGTCCAACCCAGCATTTAACAAACATAACTACACCGACCTGGGGAAGGGTATAAAAGGTGAGCCTAGTGCAAAGAAAAAGGTAAGAGAACAACAAGCTAAAGAATAGTAATCTGTGAACAAATTAAGTTTGGATAGTGTAATCTGACTTAAGCATCGGAGTATTCCCAGCTGACCTCACGCCGGCAAAGATACTTTCTTTGCTTCTTTCTCATATTGACTACAAATTCGGAAGTCGTCCATCCTTTGACGAGGAACATACTGACGAGGCACATTTTTGGCTTTATCACTTAGTAATGCCAACTTAATATATATACACATCTTTTATATGTAGTTAAGTAGAAAGCCAATTGTATCGATGTAACGATTCACCAGTTCAAAACAGTTTGTATGATGCATCCTAGTTATTCATACGATTTTTAAACATCTTCAAGAAACTAGATTGATAATCATACAATATCCATATGATTCTCGCAACTTAAAAAAGAAATCACATGTACAAAAATTAGTAAAGTTGATTGATGAAATGTTTATGACATTGGATAACTATGGCTTGATAATAATTTGCAATACGCTGTGGATATTCCAGAAGGCTCAAGACGACAAGATTGCTTTCTCCTTCAATTAGTGTTAGGTACATTGGATGACATATTAACATTTCCAAGTAGTTTTATGATAGGATAGTACGGTTGATAACAGTAAGAAACCATTTTTGTTACAATTTGAAGGTTCAACCAACAAGGTGAGAGGTCCATCTTATTTCTTCCAATCTTCTCCTGAAGTCTGGTACCATATAAGTACAAAGCCTTAGCTTTAGCCATCAAAGATTTTAGATAGATTCTTAGCAAGTTTAATCATATCCCATGAAATCAATGGATTACTTCAACTCTAGTTGCATTGAAAAACTCCAGAAATGTAGCTCAGAAACAGCTTTCTCCTTGCAAAGAGAAGATACGTTATCCCCAAACACCAACACCAACCGAGATGGTGCAATAGATGACGAGTGCATAGAAAGATTGCTCCAAGTTCAACTAGAGGCGGGGGTCATGGACTTAGATTCCATCAGTCAAGATACAGTAATGGGTACCCAGAGTGTTGTAGAAATTGGATCATGTGTCGAAATAAATCAAGAAAACATGAGTGCATCAACAGAAGGGAGTTCTCCCATAAACGGAATTCAAGAAGAGCTGATGCAAGAAAGCAGCTTGACTGATCTATTATTGTTGGGAGCTGAAGCTGTTGAAGCACAGAACTGGTCTCTTGCTTCAGCTACTGTTGAGAAGCTTAACGATCTCTTAAGTAATACAGAGAATGGAGATGATTCATTCAAGAGGTTGGCTCTTTTCTTCACTCAAGGTCTGAATTACAAGAGCTATACTTCTCTTCAAATGAAGAATGAGCCAGTAGCTGAACACACTAACACTATTTTTGCCTTTCAGATGCTTCAAGAACTCTCTCCTTATGTAAAGTTTGCGCATTTCACAGCCAACCAAGCGATCCTTGAGGCTACACAAGGCGATCATGAGGTCCATATCATTGATTTTGACATCATGGAGGGGGTTCAGTGGCCACCTTTGATGGTTGAGCTTGCAACGAGGAAGGATGCTTTCCTCAGAATAACAGCCATCATAGCAGACCAGACAAATGCTGTCAATGTTCAACAGACAGGAAGAAGATTGAAAGAGTTTGCCAATTCAATCAATCTAACATTCATGTTTGATCAGATGGTGATAGTAAGAGATGAAGATTATGAAAAAATCGAAGTTGGTAATACTTTGATAGCCAATTGTATGATTCACCAGCTTCACATGCCTAACAGAAGTTTTCAATTGGTCAAAAGTTTTTTGGCTGGTATGTTCAAATTACCCCTAAAATTTTAATTTTGGTCCAAGAAGAATTGTTCAATTTTAATAGAATCCAATCCATGTCCTTTGTAGAGTTCTTCTGTGAGGCCTTCCATCATTACACCGCACTTAGTGACTCACTGGTGAGCAGCTTTTGTGGCGGGTATAAAATTGGGTTTAGGCTAATAGAGAAGGAGTTGTTGGGGATTAGGATTTTAGATAGTTTGAAGCAGTTCCCTTGTGAGAAAAAGGAGAAAATGTTGTGGGCAAATGGGTTTGCTTACTTGAAGGGATTTAGGAGAATCCCACTGAGTTTTAGTAATATTTCTCAAGCTAAGTCCTTGGTGAGCCTGTTTGGTGAGGGGGTATTGGGTGCAGCATGAGAAGTGCATGTTGGCTTTGTGTTGGAAGTCAAGGCATTTGACAACAGCATCCATCTGGGTGCCAAAAACAAAAGCAAAGTAAGGTCAAATCCAATTTAATTCTTTTTTTCTAAATCAAAACCGAGTTGTTGTAGATTGACGTATATTCTCGGGGGAACTCCACTTGGTAGGGTGATTAGGACTTCTTATTTTATAAATCATTAAACAGTGGGGATTTTTGTTTTGGTAAAGTATAGCCATTTGTTTATAGCAATGCAATTTCTCACTTTCGGCATTATTCAATACTAGAAGTTATAACAAAAACCAAAAATACCTTGTTGAAGGCCTAACAAATGGTTTAACTAGGAATGCTACAAATGCCCAATGTTGCACACAAATATACAAGAGATGCAAACAGTTCTTACGTGTTATAAATAAAATTTCTCAATTAAATTCAAATACATGGTTGAATTGACTTACAAACTTCACCCCCTATAACGAACTTATGTTATTTTTTCAAACGAGACAATTAAGTTCAATGCAACTAACTAGGAGGTTGAATTTAATTGAAGAACTTTATAAACAATACCAAAGAAAGTGTACCTAAATTTTACCCTCAGGAAAGTGGAGAACCTAGCATAACCTCTGCAACATCACATATAGACAGAGTGCTAGCCAAGTTGAAATTCATATTTAAGTCAATACTCAATAAAGTATTGAAAAAAAAAAAGTCCTGATTCATTCAATTTCATTCGAACTTAACTGCCATGCGCCTATACCTTTTTGTCAGTTCCATGGTATCACGACATAAAGAAACCACCATAACCAAACATTAAATAATTTATAAATCAAGCATGTGTAGTAGGTACTATACAGAAGTGAACCCCAGTTACATTAACTGACAATGCACCATATGGTAGTAAGGACACTGTACACAATTCTCAATAACTTATGGATAACTGCTTCCGTGAATCTGAATTCCTTTGGAAGAAGCTCCAAGGGCAAGGAGGAGGAAGGGGAACTAATTTTTCTTGCAGCAAGGTTTCACATTGCAACACTTATTTCCCTTCACAAATAAATGGATTGTCTGGTCCTCAATGTGCCTCTCAACAGAGCTAGGTCTTAAACTCGACCATGCAGTGTACAACGTTTCTGCAGCTTTTGTTGATAAGCCATTATTGCTAAGATCCAGTAAGCATAAGTTCTTTGCCATATGAATGGCAGTTGAAAGCTCTTGAATAAACTGGCAGTAGGGAGATAAAATATTTCTTTGACATGAACTTGCACAACTGTCATCAACTCCAGTAGATGCAGC
Organism: Quercus variabilis; assembly: GCA_030445155.1. Classification (NCBI taxonomy): domain Eukaryota; kingdom Viridiplantae; phylum Streptophyta; class Magnoliopsida; order Fagales; family Fagaceae; genus Quercus; species Quercus variabilis. The sequence continues at coordinate 27,058,839 of CP129450.1, read as the reverse complement.
TGCTTCTACTCTATTTGAAGCATCTTCACTATCAGCAACTTCAAGTTGATTGCATTCATTGTTCATAGCACATAGAAGAGGCTCAGCATTGTCCACTTCTTTGGTTACATACACCTTTGGGGAATATTCTGACATGTTGAGCTCTTGCTTTAAGATTTCTGGGCACCCCTGTCCAATTATGTCATGCTGTAGACTATAGTGTTTACCTTGGTCAACATTATCAGCAAGACGGAGCCTTTGAAGAGAGTCATTTCCTGCTAGAAACATCAAAATCAACATTCGACAAGATAGTTTCTAGGACTAATACTGAAAGCAAAGTTGGCTTATGTTTTTAACCTGCTAGTGCTTGAACTATCTGAAGAACTCCAGCAAGCCCAAGCTGACACTTGTTAAGAATCAAAACTTTGAGGCAACATTGAGGGTTAAGAAGCAGTGACGATAATGCGTTGGCACCCTGTAATCATGCTTGCGGTCAGGCAGCCATAGAATACAGAAAGCTTAGATACAAATTATCATTATTGACCAAAAAAATCACTTAGAACTTAGAAGCATAACATAATGGATGACCTCATGCAAAATTTTCTCAAATTACCAAAGAAACTGAAAACATTGAATTCAAACAAATAAAAAGTACAGTATGTGATTTACATTATTATGCAGAGCCAGAAAGTTCTGTGGAACTTAGGGAATATCAGGGTTACAGACTTAATGTGATTTACAATGGAACCAAAATAAATGCATAGGAGGAAGAAGTCTAATTACAGGGAATGTTTCTTGTGGGAAGAGCATAAAGAAAAATTAGAACTATTTCAATCAACAAACTAAACTTGAACTGCCAAAAATCATACAAAAACATAATCAGTTGTGTGTGTGTGTGTGTGTGTATACATATTTATTGATAAGTAAAAGGAGTTTTATTAAAACCCAAAAAAAGGAAGTCACCCAAAGTATACAAGGGGGACAATACAATCAGAGCCACAAAGTGCACAAATCCATCAAATCAAAAATAGAAGATAAAGAAAAACAGCCCAAAGAGGATATCCAATCCAACAGAGTTCTTAAAATGAACATCTTAAAATCCAGTAAGTTTCTTTCAAGATCTTCAAAACTTCAAGCATGCCTCTCCCTCCAAATACACCAAATAACACAATGCGGAATGGCTTTCCAAATCATACCATTTTTTATGGTTTCCAAAGCATCCTTGCCAAGCAGCAAGAAGGTTAAAAACGGATTTAGGCATGACCCAATACACACCGAACAGCCTAAACACCATAGACCATAATTCCAAGACAAACGGGCAGTGAAGCAATAATGGTCCACTGTTTTTCCATTTCCCTTACACATGTAACACCATTCCAACACCCCCAATAACTCTCTTGCACAACTGGTCAGAATTTTTCCTAGGGCTGCTGTCCAAGAGAAGGCTACTATGGGCAGGATCTTTGCCTTTCAAATGCTCTTCCATGGGAAAGACAGGTCAATGGGAGAGATTAGAACAAGATAAAACCTACTCACCATAAACCCCTTTCTCTTCTCAAGCTTACAAACCATCTTGTCAGGCCCAGCTCCATTTAATGAAGTAGAGTAGATTAAACTCCATAAAATTTGACAAAGACTCCAATTCCCAATCCTGGACAGGTCTTATAAAATAAAAATCCCATTGAAGAACGCCATTAGGAATATTCATAAGATCCGCCACTGCAGTCCCCTTATCTCGGCTGATCTCATATAATTCTGGAAAGACTGATTTCAAATAGCATTCCCCACACCAAACATTCTCCCAAAATTGCGCTTTCGACCCAGCTCCAATTTCCAACTGAATCAACTGAGAAAAGGTAGGCCATCTCCATCTTATCGATTTCCAGGGGCTCACACCATGAGGGCCAGAGACAACATTGGTACACCAACCCCCCCACATGCATCCGTACTTTGCCTCTATTACCCTCCCCTCCTCCATGGCACATCCCGCTCATTCCCAAATCTCCACATCCATTTACCTAAAAGGGTTTCATTAAAACATCTCAAATTTCTAATTGCCAAACCTCCAGCTTGAAAAGGGGAACAATCTTGTCACATTTAACCAGATGTAGCTTAGACTCATCTTCCATCCCACTCCAAAGGAAATTTCCCTGAATTAATTCAAGGCAACTAGCTACCGCACTAGGGATAGGAAACAAAGAAAGGTAGTATGTGGGCAAAATTAGAAAGAGTACTTTTGATTAAATTAACTCTACCTCCCTTCAAGAGATACAAGTGCTTCCACCCCACCAACCTCTTCTCCATTTTCTCAATGATAGGATTCCAGATCGACTTTTCATTGGATTTCGCTCCCAGGAGCTAGCCCAAATACTTCATTGGGCACTTGCAATCCAAAAGTACTCTTGCATGTGTAGGGGCAAGAGTACTTTTACAATTTTCTCCACCTCACCAACCCTCACTTGTAATAATATATAGAAATGTAAAGAAAGGGTATTTAAAATGTCAAAATTTGGTGATAGATCAAGAAACTAACTATAGGAGACTGCATAAAAAGTATAATTTTATGCAATAAAGCTTTTGGAAGTGATGAAGAACAAACCTCAAGCAAAATAGGATTTCCTGCAAGGTTCAGCTCAACAATGCTACACATAATATCATTGTTAAGTCCGAGAGCGTATTTAGATGTCAGTCCACAATATGAAAAGTCAAGTTTGACAAAGTCTTGTATCCCATTGAACAATGATTCAGTTAATTGCAATGCCCCATCCTGCAGATAGATCAATCTAGTCATAAGCAGGAGATAAATGCCTAGAGTTGCATTCAACCTGCAAGGCTACAATAATAACAAGAAGACACAGAGTGACACAGAAACTCACAGTTCCGATACTGGAGCCCTCGAGCATCAATCCTGACAAACATGCAGTTCGAGCAAGCTGGCAAAGGCTATCAATAACGGGCTTGCTTAGCTTTAAACCATTCAGATTCAGTTCTGAAAACCTATATAAAAAGAGTGCTTAATTTTGTACGTTCACATCAATAGGCCATTTAAAAAACCCCAAGATTTTAAATTGTTTAAACCTTTTCAAAGTGGCAAGCTTGCCCAGTAGATTGGTTATGGCATTTCCTGAAATAGGGTCATTATATCCTGAAAAAGAAGAGGGTTGGACAACCTAGTAAGATACAGATAAAGTATACATTGTTCAAGACCTACTTGGTAAGTCAAGCATACCTATACAAAGTTGTTCAAGCACAGATCCAGCACTCAGTCCATCAGCAACCTTTTGAATTGTTCTAGATGTGATTGAACAGTGCTCTATATTCAAGCTACAGAGGCCTACAAAACAGAGAACACAAGTGATCTGATTATCTCTTGACAGCAAGAATCCACAATCAAGTATATTTGACAGAGATGAACAGTTAATAGATATCCTTGAACTCCACAAAGCTTTCCCTCCAACAAGCTGGTATGAAACAACATTAAATGCACATGATATATAAAGATAAATAAATAAAAAGCAGGAAAAAGCTATTGACAATAATGGAGATGACACTGAAATAAATATTAAAATTTACTGGTCTGTGGGAATAGCACTTTACCCTTGCAGTTTTCCAAAATAGTGGAAAGATAAGATCCACAAGCATCAGTAAGACGGTTTCCAGATATATTTAGCACTTCAAGTCGAGCAAATAGCACAGGGCATTCACAAATCTGAAGATTAGAAAGATAAATAAATAAGTAATAAGCTTATAATAAAGACCAAATTAAAAATTAAGGTATTTCCCACTTTAGTCATGCTACTAATGAATTAAAATCTAATTCAATTAAGTAAATCTCAACTTCTCCATGGAACTTCCAAATAATATATGTATCACTATGCCAGAGTTGAAAAACCTATTCCTTAAAAGTTTGCCTCAAATAAGGTATGATAGAGATAATACTAGGTGCGTCCTAGAACTCCTCCCCTTCCATTGGTTGAATTGGACCCAATACTTCCTCTTGTAAAAAGGTAGAGGTACCATGCTACAAAGGCTGTTGGGCACAACATCATTGTGTCGTATTATGTCCTCCTATAAGTTCAATCTTCACAATACCAGCCCTTGAGTCCAGGGATACCCATGCTGTCTCCTTGTTAGATAGGTTCAAACTGATACCCACTACCCCACTCTAGCAGCAAACCAAAGGGGAGAGAGGAAGGTTCAATTTTTTAGAGAAATCAATATTTGACTATAGAATGAATGAGGAAGCAGAATATTTTAAAAGAAATCACTACCTAAAGTTTTTAACGTGCAGAAGTGCAAATGGTTGCAAACAAAGTTACAAACCTGAAACAAAGCAGTTGGACCAAATCGATTGCAATGCAGATCCAAAGTTAAGCCACCATAATTTTGACCTGATGCAAATACTTGTTGAAGTTTCTCTATTGTTCTATTTCCTGGAGATAAGCAAGCCAATGCACAGCAATTAATAATTAAAAAATCAGAATACTTGTTACTTGAATTAATGTAAAGAGAATTGAAGAGAAATGCTGCTGTTCAGACACAATGAGAATAGATGAGCTTGAAGCTGGAAATCATTACCCAACAAATTGTGAGAAAAGTCAAGCACTGCAAATGTTTTGTGGGCATGCAGTGCATTCAACAATGGAGTTATTGATAAATCTTGCAATTCACATTCAGACACAATCACTTCATCATCTGAAACCTGGTAAACAAAAACATACATCCTGAATAAACAAATTTATTCCAACTCTCAAGCAAGAAAATCAAAGAACTTTCATGCAACGATGATAAATACATAAGTAACAACAGTATTAAGTTTTTCCCTTGTTCACCAGCAACTACCTCCATTCTATTATTGTATAGTTTCTTCAGCAGCCTCATGTTAGGTGCCTCGGATAATTCATTGCAGCTGTCAATGTACAGTTTTATCAGAGGCTTTTGAACCCAGCCTGGAAAGAAAACAAAAGAATTAAACAGATATCTCACTAACAAAAGTACATTTATGTAATGTAAGTTTAAAAATAATATAATGTAGAAGTATCCAATGTACAAGATAAGCCTATCTATTCCTTTTTCCTAATTAAAAGACTGACAACAAAATTTGTGCAGCCAACATGTCATATATGCAACATAAGTTAACATGCTACCAAGATTTCAGAACCAAAGTTGAGCTCCATAATAATATTTTCCGTGAATTCCATTCCAAACCATCATCCCTTGAAACATTTGCACAAACACATTCATTCCATGGAGCAAGGACCTGACTTGATTAATCTTTATCACTGTAAACACTTTTGATGTGGTATACTTCCACTATAAGAACTCCCATTGGCTAACTAGCAAAAACAAACAAGGGGGAGACAAAAAAAAAGACAAAAAAGAAAGAAAGATAATCCTCATCTGCTGGAGTATTTAGCTACAATCAAAGTAGCCTTCCCAATAGCTTCCAAAATTGATCAGCTCTGTCCTTTTCAAACTACCATGAATAATTACATAGTTTGCCCGTATGCAACGGTCAATCACAAAGATGAAAATAAGACTAGTACACAATGTCATTCTCAGCTAAGCAAAGAGGCTTGAGGAGTAATGTGGGAGAAGCCCAAAGGAAAAATAATAATAATAAAGGCACATTACCCCATTGTCTTTGATTTCTCTATGTTATGTTTCACTTATTATTATGTCTTCAGTATTTTAAAAAGGTCATGTGACTAGCATATGATTTTTAATGAAGTTCAATGAATAGGATTCAATTGTCCTATGTAAGATAAGGCCAGAATTCTAGGACTACTAAAGACTATTAATCTATTATAAATAACCTCTATTGAGTCATTGTAGGCGACCTTTTATGATCTAATACATGAAATTTTCAACTTTGAATATTTCTTGGGCTCTTTAAGCTTAAGGTCGATTTTTTAGTGTCCCAACTTCAATCATTTTCTTCTTATAGTTGTAATCTTGTTTTTGCTTGAAATTTTTTCTTCAACCATTCTTCTACACCATATCTAAGTTCTTCCCAAAGCAACAACTCAGAGCAAAAGATTATAATCTAAGCCACATAATTCATATTTGAATCAAAATGTTGCAATTATAAGTTATGGTTGGTCATGGTTGACATCATGGGGTAGAGTAATCAAGGGCAACAGATAGAGATGGCTACGATGAGGCATATAATTGAAGATTTGCTTCGAGTTGTACAAGTTCTTCAGCGACCAGGAACTAGCAGGAGCTAATATGGAGATTCTGGAAGCCAACTACAAACCCTGGGACATATCAAAAGGTGGTATGATGATATAGAAGAATAAAACTGCTTTCATGATACGAATAGAATATGTGAAACATGACAGGCCAGAGGATTGGTTGGTGTGTTCAATTGAATTGAATCAAAATTTTGAAAGAGTTTGTACCATAGGTATTCTTCACTGATCTATGATGTCTACTTTGATGATGGTGATTTAGAGGTGAGCACCTTTCACCAATCTGACTCGTTGTCCCACTATTAGGGAATTGGTTAGAGATTTGGATAAATCATGGGGTAATTCTAAAAACTGGATGTTACAACTAAGAGATGGTAGGTAGATAGTGATTCCACTATCATTTTATCGGTCTCTAGACAGCGAGTCTGATTGCTCAGTCACTAATAGCCTGTTTGGATGGAGGGAAAAAGGAGGGAGAGTGGAGGGAAGTAAAGTAAAGTTGGTTAAAAATAAGGTAATTTTGTGCTAAATATACTCTACTCTACTCTACTCCCTCTCCCTCCCCTTCAATCCAAACGGACCATATGGGAGAAGATGGTACAAGTCATAATGCTTTTGTCACGAATAGGAAAATTGTTAGTTGGATTGAGGAGCGTGATAAGGTGGTTGATTCTTTGTCTTAATGGGTCGGAGGATGAGCTATAGGAATTTGATGAAAGGTCGATGACTTGGGAGAGAGGTGGGGAGCCCTTAGTTGTGGTACCTTTGGCCACAAAAATTCCGTTGGAAATTGAGTGTAATACTGGGATGGAGCTTGGGTGTAAGGAGAATGTTGATAGCAATCAATTATTACTGTGGGTAACTAATAGGATTAAGGCATTTAGGAAATCTGTAGGGACTTCTTTGGAAGGTTTTGAGGAGCAAATAACGGGTCTATTATTAGCTTTAGAGGCCAGAAAAATAATAATAATAATAATAATAATAAGCAGCAACAAGACATAAGTAGTCAGAAGAAGCCAGTTTCATCAGGGCAGAAGGGCCAGCGAGAACTAAAGAATTTAATGACCTCTTTGAATGTTGAATTTGCATTAACTGAGCTAAGGAGTGTCAGTAGTGAGAGGGCTGTTGTGGTATATCAATGAATTTGAAGATTATTTCTTGGAATGTTAAGGGGTTGAATGAGCGGGATAAAAGGCTTCGGGTTAGAAACCTGATTAAAAATTGGAGGCTTGATATTGTTTGTCTTCAAGAAACTAAATTGGAGTTGATAACTAGAGCTGTGATTCGCAATTTGTGGGGTGGCCAACATGTTGATTGGTCATATTTAGGTTCTTGTGGAGCTTCTGGAGGGGTGTTGCTAATGTGAGACACGCAGGTTGTAGATAAAGTGGAGGAAGTAGTGGAAAGCTTTTCGGTGTCTTGTAAGTTTAAAAGTGTGGTTGACCAATTTGGCTAGGCATTTACTGGAGTGCATGGTCCTAACTCAATCAAGGATAAAAAGCTGTTAGGGGAGGAATTGTTTGGATTAAGTAGTTGGTGGAATATTCCTTGGTGTGTGGGAAGTGACTTTAATGTGGTAAGATTTCCTTCCAAATGTGCTGGTTCTACCATTTTTACAGCTGCTATGCGTGATTTCTCTGATTTTATTTCTGAGCAAGGTCTAATTGATATCCCACTAGAAGGAGGAATTTTTACCCGGTCTAATTCTAGGGAAGTTGAGTTGAAGGCACGGTTAGACAGATTTTTGTTCTCTGTAGATTGGGAGGCTAAGTTTTCTACTGTGTGCCAAAGAAGAATGTCTAGGCTTTTATTGGATCACTTTCTGATTGTCGTAGAGGGTGGATCCTTCTAGCATAGGGGTAGGAGTCTATTTAGATTTGAGAACATGAGGCTTAAGGATGAAGGCTTTGTGGATAAGGTGAGTTCCTAGTGGGATTGTTATCATTTTCAAGGTGCTCCAAGTTTTGTGTTGGCAAATAAATTGAAGTTGTTGAAAAATGATTTGAAAAAATGGAATATTGAGGTGTTTGGAAATGTAGAAGAACAAGGAAAACAAATGTGGAAGGATCTTAGTAAATTTGAAACTATTGAAGAGATTCGTGGTCTAATAGAGGAGGAGAAGAAAGATTTGGAAAGAATCTAGGGGGAGCTTTAAAAAGCTTCTCTTTTGGAAGAAATATGTTGGAGGTAAAAATCTAGAGTGCTTTGTGTTAGAGAAGCAGATAGGAATACAAAATTCTTACATCATATAACCAATTCCCACAGAAGATTTAACTCCATAGATAGGCTTATGGTGGATGGAGAGCTATCTTCAAACCTGGAGGTCATAGTGGAGTGTATTTTTCGCTTCCATAGGTAGCTTTATTCCGAAGATGTGGTTGTGGAATTCTCTAGAATTTCTTAGGAGGATGCTATTTGGTTAGATAGGCCATTTAATAAGGATGAGATGTATGGGGTGATCCATGGTTTTAATGGCGATAAGGCTTCTAGCCCAGATGGGTTTTCCATGGCTCTTTTCTAGTCTCATTGGAGTATGTTGAAAGTTGAGATTATGGAAGTTTTTCAGAACTTTCATACTCAAGTTGTATTTGAGAAGAGTCTTAATACTGCTTTTCTTGCCCTTATTCCTACAAAGGTAGATGATGTGGAGATCAAAGATTTCAAGCCAATCAGTTTAGTTGGTGGGATGTACAAGATTATTTCAAAGGTGTTGGCTAATCAGTTCCAAAGGGTGGCACATGGGCTTATTTCAGGTTCTCAAAATGCATTTGTAAAAGGTAGACAAATTTTGGATTCCGTGTTGATTGCTTCTAAATGTATTTATAGTAGATTGAAGACAAGGATTCTAGGGTATTGTGTAAGTTGGATGTGGAGAAGGCATACGATCGTGTGAATTGGATTTTTCTAATGTATATGTTGCAGCATTGTGGGTTTTCAAACAAGTGGAGAAAATGGATTATGTGTTGCATCTCAATTGTTAAATTTAATAGGAGTCCTTCGGATTTTTTTGGAAGCTCTAGGGGGGTTAGGCAAGGGGATCCTCTATTTCTATTGCTCTTTGATGTTGTTATGGAAGCTTTGAGCCATATGCTGGAAGTAGCTACAGCTGCTGGACAATTTCGGGCTTCTCTATAGGTTCTACTCCTACCTCATCGATGGTAGTGTCTCATCTATTATTTGCATATGACATCCTTATTTTTTGTGATGCTAATCCTTATCAGTTGGTTACTTTGAGGGGGATTTTGAATAGATTTGAGGAGGTTTCAGGGCTAAGAATTAATTTAGAGAAATCAGAGTTGGTACCAATTGGTGAGGTAAGTAATTTGGATGTGTTGGTGGGGTTGTTGGGTTGTAGGCATTCTTCCCTTCCTTTGAAATATTTGGGACTTCTTTGGGGGGCTAAATTCAAGGAGTTGTCAATCTAGGATCCAATATTAGAGAAGATGGAACGAAAACTAGCAAGGTGGAAGAGACTATATTTATCTGAGGAGGCTAAGGTAACTTTTATTAAAAGTAATCTTTCCTCCTTACCTACTTATTTCCTTTCCATACTCCCTATGCCTAGGAAGGTTGCTAATTGCATGGAGAAATTACAAAGAGATTTTCTTTGGAGTGGTATTAGTGGTGATTCTAAGTTACACCTAGTGAAAATGGGCTAAGGTTTGTAAGCCAATGCAAGTTGGAGAGCTAGGTATAAGATGATTGAGAAGCTTTAACTCTACCGTATTGGGCAAGTGGTTGTGGAGGTATGGGTTAGAGACAAATGCGTTATGGAGGAGGGTTATAGAGGCGAAATATGGGAATGATTGGGGTGGTTGTTGCAAGAAAAATGTGACAAGTGCGTATGGTGTTAACCTCTGGAGGTTTATTAGAAGTGGTTGGTTGAACTTCTCTAAACTCTTACAGTATGATGTAGGTGATAGTAGTAGAGTGAAGTTTGAAAGCATGTATGGTGTGGGGATTGTGCCCTTAAAGAAGCTTTTCCAGGTCTTTTTTGCCTTAGTAAGGCAAGGGACTCTTTGGTGGCGGATGTTATGTGTTGGACTGGTGGGAGAATTCATTGGAATTTTCAATTTTGTCGTGCCCCACAAGATTGGGAAGAAGATTCTTTTGATCGGTTTATGGCTATTGTTTACTCTTTGAAAGTGAGGGGGGTTGGCCCTGATAAGGTTTGTTGGAAGCTAGCAAGGAGTCGGCGTTTTGAGGATAGAAGTTTCTATCTTTCTTTCTACCCTCCTACTCTTTCCTTCCCTGGGAGGTTGGTGTGGCAATCAAAGGTCCCTCCAAGGGTGGCTTTCTTTTCATGGTCACTTGGTCAGCCTCTTTAGGTAAGATTCTTACAACTAATAACCTTCGTAGGAGTATTATTGTTCTTGATTAGTGCTATGTGTGTAAGAGGTGTGGGGAGTCGGTGGATCATCTTCTGCTTCATTGCCCAATAGCTTATGAGCTATGGTCTTTGGTGTTTTTTTTGTTTGGACTCCATTGGGTTATGCCTCTTAAGGTAGTTGAGTTGTTTGAGTCTTAGCAAGGTAAACTTGGGCGACATCGCAATATTTTTTTTTGGAGACTTGTGCCACATTGCGTGATGTGGTATATTTGGAGAGAAAGGAATGTTAGATGTTTTGAAGGATGTGAGCGGTCCTTGTTAGAGATTAAGTCTTTTTTCTTGCATACTCTCCTTGTTTGGAGTGTGGCTTTATCGCATTTTTCTTGTTTTTACCTTCCCACTTTACTTGATCTTTGTAGTTTTAGTTCTTGATTTTTGCCCCTACAGTACATCCCAAATGTACTTAGCTTGGCTTGTTTTTTCTTAATAAAATTTTTTTCGTTACCTATCAAAAAAAATATTTATTAATAGGAATAAAACGTGGATTCTAAGCACACAGGGAGTATATACTATGGGTCCGTTTGAATATAACTTATTTTTGCTAAAACTGAAAACTGAAAACTGAAAACTAAAAACACTGTAACAAAATAATTTTTAAATGTGTGAATAGTGCCGTAGAACCTATTTTTAATATTTTTAAATGCATAAAGTTGTTGTAGGTCCCATGAATAGTGAGTGAACAGTGTGCACACTGTTCATAAACAGTGGATTTTGTCTCTAAAAGCGGAAACAAGTGTAGGAAAAAAAAAAGACAAAAAAAAAGAAAGAAAGAAGGAAACGTGAAATGCTAGAAACGTGAAACGTGAGAAACGCAGACTCTCAATCCAAATACATACTATGTGTACATCAAATTAGAGGCGTGTATTTCAACACATATCAAAGAAACTATTCAAGAGGGTTATGCACACCACCATGCAAGTCCTAAGAGTGTTCTTTGGATCTAGAATGTTTGCATACGCATATTGATTTGAATAACCCACTAGTGTTTGATGAAAATTCTAAAGAGAAATTTTTTAGACAAGATGGATATTTTCACTTGGAACGATGTGATTTTTAATAATTCCTCTATTGGCATAAATTTTGAATCTTATTTGATTGTGTTTAGGAAGAATTTATAAAGTGAAGCTTAGGTCGCCAAGATCCAAGAGATGTAAGGACAAGGTTGAACCAATTTCTAGAACAAAGTTGTATGATACCAAATGATGATAATTTATTCTACATGGATTGTTATTGTTATGAATTGAAGGAAAGTTCTCAAGTTTGTTATGAATAAAGTTCTTATTGGCATATTAAGGCCAAGGAACTATTTCTTGATGTACTTTGACATAGAAAGAAATGATGAACAGCAATATCCAAGACTCCAATAGATCATGGAAAATTGAAGTAAAAGAATTTAAAAAGGCCCATTAGTGCACTGTCTTATGTATTGAGTATTTAAAAGTTCATGAAACTAGCATGTGACATTTAATGTAGTTGGTTAGGATTTGATTGGAATATGTAAGATGAACAGTAAAATTCTAGGGTAACTAGACACCATTATATATAGCCTACTTTGGCCAATGTAGGCTATATTTTTTTTAATCTAATCTATGAAATTTTAGATTTGAATATCTCTTGAGCTCTTTGAGCCTAGAGATCAATGTTTTGGTGTTCCAACTTCAATCCTATTTTCTTCTGCTAGTTGGAATCTTGATTTATTGATGGAGATTTCTTCTCAAACCCTTCCTCTATACTATATCGAAGTTCTCACCACATTACATTGATATGTGATGTCACAGCCATAGCATTGTTAAAGGAAAAAAAAAAAAAAAAATCCTCTTTGGAAGCTTAAAATTACGGCAAAGTCCAAGAATATGTGTCCATATTAGTTAATTAAGTTTTTAGTATCTTGGTTTATGTATTATTTGGCTATTCTAAAGTCAAAAGTAATTTTCTAGTTCTATAATTGTAAGCTGTGGTCCTTGGGTTTTATTTATTAATAATAATCAGGTCCTTATGGGTGGACTTCGGTTCAATTCAATTAAGGTTTGGCTTACTAGTCAAAATAGGATTTCTAAATCTACTAGGAAGGTTAAGTTATAAGTGTGTTATTGTACTCAAACAAGACAGAGTTTATGAATCAAATATTGAGGCAAGTTGGCCCTACTCTCTCTCTCTCTCTCTCTCATATTATGTCATTATCCAAATATTGTGCATGTGCACTGTTCACTGGTCATGGCAGATTTGATTTCCGTGTCTTCTTACCACTTTGCAACCCTAAATCAAATCTTTTAGCTTCCCTACAAAACTCTAATAATTATTGAACCCTAACACCTCTTTCAAAAGGTTCTAAAGACTAAACCATAAAATTCACAAATGCTCCTAAACCTACACAATCACACATAAATCCTTTCCCTAAGCCTATCACAACCACATGTAAATCCTACATCGATATGGTCCTAACATGCAGCATTTTGGCAAGAGGTATCCCTTCTCAAAAATTAAATAGACTGATGCTCAACAGCTCAAGACTTCACCATTGCACTGACATTTAGTATGTAACACCTAATACTGAAGAACATGTCAAACAACTACCCATTTTCCTTCAGATCAATGATAAAAATTTGAAATCATTAAGCATAATCACAATAAATAATGAAAATGAATCACAACATCAAGAAATGTAATAAAGCAATTACACGTACCATCGATGAATGCTTCAAGCAAGACTTTTCCCAAATGATCCCTAAGAGTATCAATTTTTTCCAAGGATTCTAAAACTCTTCCACCACATTTCATTTGCTGAATTATGGGCAAAAGACCTAATGAGAAATAAAATAATCCACCATATTAATAAATCATAACCAACATAAAAGTACCAATGTAACAAGTACAATAGTGAGTTGCTGGCTGCACCCACCACGTTTTCAATCTTTCTACTGATTTGCATCACAAGAGAGAAAAGTATGACAGTAGGGAAACAAAAAACTTGCACATGTCTCCTTTAGATACAAAGGTTTACAGAGTAGGTAGCCAAGGCTTATTGTGTGGAAGCCAAGCTTTGTGATTTAAGCAGTCGACCCAATAATAAAGTAGGCATGATTTGAGCATAGATGCCATTAGAAAGAGCATTTTTGCTTCTCCAAGTTACTACAGCAACACTATATGTGCCACTACATCTCTCCAATTTACTATAGCAACTCTATATGTCCCTCCATTTCTAATACACTGCCAACCGTATCTCAAACACTAAAATACTAGTATCTGAAACCTCCTTCTCATATTGGGGACCACTCGAGATGTTGAGGGATCCAGTTAAATGCATTCGTCATCTTAACTACAATTGAAATTTTTCCGCCACTTTTTCTTATGTTCACAAATAATTGAATTGCATTTAACTTCATTGTTAATTTAAATCAGACAGGTTTGCAAGTAAAAAATACCTTAGATGCGAAAAATTTGATAACTTGCAAATACTAGCATGTAATATTCAATAGAGTGCCTACCCTCTGATCTCTTTTCACGGGGAAGTTGTAAGTAGTATAGGCATGCAAGTTCAACCTTCATGGCCTCAGTGCTCAAATAATCACCATCCATGCATAAGCTTGATTCTAAATGTATCAGGTCCTTGTCAATCTTGCAAATAATATGCTGTGCAAACAGTATGAAAACCATTTAGCAAAATATGACATTTTTCTATATAAGTTTTGGCCCCCAAGGCGAGAGGATGGGAGATTCGAACTAGTGACCTTCGATTCAAGAGGTGCGGTCTCTAGCCGATTGCGCATACAACAAATTGCAATCACATATTACTATTCAGATACATTTGTACACATAATTTTAGCAACACTCACATTATGTTCGTCGCAAGAAGTACGCAACTTGAGATTGGAAGCATCATGTTTAGGCAATAGGTTTCCAGAGAGGTCAATATCACATTTAAACCCAGATGCAGCAAAATCAGATGCAATCAAAACTTCAGCACTACTTGAAGATCTGAACAGTTTGCCATTTGGGGTGGCTACATTAGGACTCTTTGATTTGTATGAACCAGCACTTTCATCAATATTAACGGGATTGCAGGACCTGGTGGCACATTTGGAGGCAGTTGCTGAGACCTGCCAAACTAAAGGATTAAGCACCAGACACCAACAGAACAACTTGAACGAGGTAGTAATTTTGATCAAGGATTGCAAGAGACTTGTTTACCTGAAATTTGCAATCATGACTTGCTGAATTACTTTTACTGTTAACTGCAATCAGGTAAGAAATACAGCTCAGTATTCTGCTTGTACAGTAAAAAGTCCAAAGCACAAATTAGTTTAACAATAAAGCTAGGGACACAACAAAAATCCACAACATTCCTAAATTAGCCTACCATCTCACACGTGAGCCCTCCACAATCTGCAATTTAATTTAATTTTTTTTTTTTAATGAACCACATATGAGGTAGTATGCAGATTTGGGAATGTTGTAAGAGTGTTGTGTCGCTAGGACTTGTAGTTTAAACCTACATTCATCAGATGTAGTAACAGCCTCTACTGGACACTTATCAGGCCTTCCTTTTGAGCACTCCACCTCATATGGCACTTCACTTTCATCATCAGAAAGGATGACACGAGCACGTTTACGACCAACACCTGTCTGTTGATTGCTGGTTGATATAGACAAACTTTTTGGTAGAACTTTAGCTGGCTGAGTAGAAATATTGTGCTTTTCTGACTGAGCTGCTTTCATTTTGGGTGAATTTTTTGAGGACCGAAGCAGAGAAATCACAGGTACATCATCATTCAACTCTTCTACACTGGCTACAGAATTTGATCTGCTAGAATTCAATTTACTCATCTCTGGGGAGCAGCATGCATCAGACCTACTTTCTGACAAACAATAGTTCCCTTCTGTGAAAGTTTCAGAGCAGCAATCCTCTGCTACATTATGTGTTTCAAGCTCTTTATCTTTTGACTTCCTCAATTTGTCAATTAAAAGCTGCAATCTCCTACACAGAAGCATCTTTCTTTAGGCAATATTATAACTTCCAAGTGGTATAAAGTCCATTAAAAAATTCACCGAACTTAATAGTTTCTTTTGATAAATAAATAAACTTACAGAAAAGGCCAAGGAGGGTCATAAAACTTAATTTTGCTTATGGAACTACCAAAAATTGTCCCTTCAAGTTAAGTTTACTATAATTTAAATCAATGTTTTGGCCTATATTCTGCAAAACTTGCAAAGCTTCACCTCCAGCATCACAGAAAATTAATGGCTAGTCTATATGGTTAAAGAGGATTGCATGATCCAAATTACCTGGCCTCTTCAACATTATCAAATCTTATCATGTGGCTATAGTGCATATTCTCTAGTGCAGAAAGCTGTACAGAAGGAAGGTTAGCTTCAATGGCAATCCTGCAATACATGATAAACTAGATGAGCACAAAGCAACATTGACCTCTTAAGTTAACAATGGTGCATTTCTGCATATTTAAGGATTAATTACTGCTATTGCTGCTAGATCCTTTTTTTTTTTTTCTAATTACATATCTTTGGATGAATATAAAGCACAATCATAATGATAAGAATCACTTAAACATAAGATGATGATCATGATGACATCTGTTCTTAATCCTTTCTATACAGCCAAAAGCAGGTTGAATCTGGTTTGTCAATATTCACAACTAGTGCCCCAAATTGAGCATTATTCTTGTAATAGCATAAAGTTCAAGGAGGCTCAATTAGTGTAGTGATTAATCATATATTTAATACTGTGGTTTCACCAAATTATCCATATATGCAAGAAAAAGTTTCCATTGCAATAGGATCAAATTTATATATTTGATGCCATTTATATCTATGCAGAGTAATTGAATAATTTTATTGAGGGATGAAAGGTACTTTAACCCTAATACACACTCATTAATAATAAGTTACATAACAAGTCTAGCACAATGGTTTCGTGAACATATCAATGGCTTGATATGTTTGGTCCATTCATAGATCACCACATTGGAAGCAATATGAACCCCCTTAAAGTTAAAAAATAGCTTTAAGCTTAACTGGAATTCCAAGCTTTAGTGTTACGGTTCTTTAGAGCACTGTTACAGCTTTAAAAATATTGAATTGACATAAATACCCATGCTTATTTTTCAAAATGACATTCAAAGCCCACCCATCTGAGAGAGATCTCAAATAATAACAATAATAATAATAATTAAATAAGCATTGATCAATAATTGAATTAATTGGGTTTGAGTATGGAAATATAAAGAACTTATATTTCCACAGATTGCTATTTTATGATTATTTACTGATTTACGTTAACATACACTCACTGCCACAGTACAAGAACTACTATACACTTGTAATTTGTTTGTTGTAGCAATTAGTCTTTCATATTATAACAATAAAACAGCATTGCCCATTGCCTGAAGACATGCATATCTTATTGTAACGACCCCGCCCCAACTGTGTACATATTGTCCGCTAAGCCTTTACACATTAAAGGGAAGTCACTCCTTATGTGCTTCCCTAGGCAATGTGGGACTCCATGGATTGCAAGACCCCCTTTTGGGTCTCTACAATCCACCCCCTTACGGAACATGCATCCTCATGTGTGGGGCCCACACTTCTGGCTAGGGAGCGGCTCTGATACCATTTGTAATGACCCCACCTTAACTGTGTAAATATTGTCCGTTTTGGAGCTCATACTCCCTTACGGATTTGTTCTCCCCCAAAGCACACAGTAGTGGGAAAAAATGAATCTACACATTAAAGGGAGGTCACTCCTTATAAACACATCCCTATATGCTTCCTTAGAAGATGTGGGATTCCATGGATTGCAAGACTCTCTTTTGAGTCTCTACAATATTGAATAGGTTTCATTTTGGTGATGCAACAAGATCAAAATAGTTCCAGATGTGTCAGAAACATCTAGGCTTGCTCACCCAGCATGAAAGAAGCACCTCTTCTGACTACTCATGCTGATTAGGAATTAATTAATACAAATGTTTCTTAACTTTCCTACTACACACACACACACATATGTATATATATATATATATCTCTGTGTGTGTGTGTATATATATAGATAATTACCTGTAGCTCTCTTCAAATGCATCTAGTGCTCCTGTATAATTACCATCACTGTCCAAAATATAACCAATGTTTATTTTTGCTAATGCTTGCCCCTGAAATCAATATCAACTCAAAAGTGAAAATTCACTAATCAACAAATACACAGCACATCCATGGACAGAACTGCCCCCATATACTTTAACTGTGATGCCTATAATTATCCTATACAACAATCACTATTACTGAAATTTAAGCAACTAATATTAAACGTACAACTTTATTACTAAGGTCACATACAAATATATCATAAGAATGATTTCAAGTAAAGTTCCATGCTACTCCTTATCTAAGAAAAACAATAATTAATGCGTATCATATGTTAGAAGATGATAGAACAAAACACCAACTTACCTCCAAGTTGCCAATTGACTTGTATATTTCCCAACTCTTCTTGTACCATTTAATGGATCTGTCAAATTTTCTGAGCTTCTGGTATGATTCTCCAATATCCAGCAATGAATCACTCAGCTTTTCCTTGTCACATAGTTCACTTGCAACTCTCTTCTTCCTTTTTGCATATTCACAAAGCTAAACATAAAATTTGAATAAGAAATAAAGCCACATTAACTTGTACAAGAATCTATAATGTAGTCTTTGGTAATATTCATAACTTCCAATTGCCTGTTAGATGTATCAAGCACTGTTTATGTGTAGCATAAATATGAATGCAATACTCCCTTGCCATGCAAATCCAATTTATTTGCAAAATGCCTCAAAGATTTAAGAAAAAAGAAACCATGCACAGGGTTGGTGGGCGGAGAGGGATATGTACTTTTTTCATTTACATTCATCTTGCACCAACTGCATTCAACTTTGAAAAAGTTTATGGAGACTTGCCTATTGGCATCACACTCCCACACCCAACAAAGACCAAGATTCCCATCTAACCTGGTCAAGTTTCAAAGTAGTATTCGTTTCATTATCTTAGCCAACACATTCCAATTAAAAATAATGGACCGTTGAATTTTTGAAGTATTTCAAAAACAAAATCTCAAGACTGCAAAATGTCATGTAGGATCTTTAGGACCTCAGGACTAAATTGCAGTCCTTGATGAGATCTTGAATAGGGATTTATGTTTAAGGGTTTAGGTAGGCTTAGGTAATAAAAAGATTGGATCTTGAATAAGTTTGAAGGATGCTTAGTGCTAAAACAGTAAATAGAATGAGAAAGAAAGCAAGATAAACCCCAGACAATCACACCTCGGTTTCTTTTTTTCTTTTTTCTTTTTTAATCAGTAAGAAAAGAAACTTTTTTAAATCAAAAAAGAAGAAAAAAAGCCAAGGCCAAAGTACACGGAGTATACTAAGGACACTCCAAAGGAGAAGAAAAGCAAGATTATATGAAAGAAAAAGAACAAAACAAAACAGCCCCAAGATTCAGTAAAGAAACTGTCCAAAAAGGTCAGAAAGTCTAAAAATGAGCCAACATTAGAGCAATACACCTGCTGCCACTGAAACAGAGTGGCAAGAGTACATCAATCTCTCTATTTCTATCTCTGTTGAATACATAAAGGCTCTATTGCCACTATTACTCCTAGAAGGACTAGGACTCCTAAATGGGTGAGGCTTCCATTCAATGCTCAAATGCATTGAACAGGACACCAAGCCGACACATGGCCATTTTAAGACACGTGTCATGCCCATCTGGCACTAATGCACTAGAGGTAAGCTAAACCCGTCCTAAATAACCTTTTTCATAGAAAGACTAGGACTTCTAAACAAAATGGAAATTACCAAACTACCCATATTTTAGTATACTTTATTAAAACTGACCCAACAAGTTTCTAACCAAAAGAAACTTAATATTAAGACTCAGTAACAACTAAAGTAGCCTATGAAAGGTAACAAGAAACCCCACATTGAAACTAAACCACAATTTTTGAATCATTTGGTAATCGAATCTTGTTTTTCCTACTACTTACTGTCTGCATCAGTCTTGACATACATACAAACCCAATTAGTTGAGAGGAGACGATAAAGTTATCGAAGATAATGTTTGTGGAAGATTATATATAGCTAAGCATGTAATTTACAACCCCAATTCAAATAAGAAAATAAATGTGACACTATCCAACAAATTTAAATACAACATTTATTGCTGAAGACTCATCTAACCGTTGAGAAGAGCAGAAAGACAGAAAATGTGTTTGTAGGGAGCAGAGTATGTACCTTCAACCAATCAAATATCATTCTTGATTTCTCTGCGAGGCAATCAAGAGATGCATACTGCTTCAACAAACACTTCCTCTCACGTGGAGTTCCTCTTGCAACGACCATGTCTCTTGTCAACTTCTTAAGATTCTGCTCTTCTTTCTTCAGGTCATCCATTACTTTAATAGCTTCTTTAACAATTTGAATATTATCATCAATTTGCCTAACCAAAGCATCCTCATCTTCCATGGAATTTGCGAGATCAAGTCCTCTCTGGTAGCAACGAAGCGCCTCCTCATACCTTTGAACCCTATAATGCAATTCACCAAGGTTGATGTACCCTTTTGCCTCCCCTTGGCAATGCCCAATTTTCTTACAGATCATAATGTCCTTCTCAATGTTCTCCCGAGCTTTATCCCACATCCTGAGGTCCATGTAAACTTTTCCAAGGTTGTGGTACAGCCTGCTGCGCCCATCATCATTTTCATCCACCTCTTCCTCATCACAAATCTTTAATCCTACACTTAATATTTTCAAGGCCTCTTCAAAGTTATCAAGATCCATTTCAACCAAACCTAGATTATTATGTGCATCAACATATTCCTTGAGGAATTTGCTCTCCTTATCAGGCGGATTACTCTTAAGAGTCTCCGCAAGCTTCATGGCAGACTTGTAATACTTTTTAGCATTCCGAACAGACAAATGGTCAACCTCGGATCTCAAAAACATTTCATGATAAGTACGACCGAGTTGGGTGCTGGCCCGTTGCTGCTCAACAAGATCATCGGCATCCTTGGCAAGCTCTAAATGTTTTTTCTAAAGCCAAAAACATTAGTATAATTATATCAGCTCGATTCACAGATTTTCTGAAACATATACAGAAAAAGAGAAGAGAGATGCACCTGATAAACGAGGGCGTGATTGAAGTCCTCGAGGCGAAGATAGAGTTCGCCGAGGGACTGACACGTGGGCAGCAAGTGCTTCTCGGGCAAGTACTTGATGGAAACGTGGTAGTCGATGCGGAGCCACTTGAGGGCGGTGACGTACTCGCCTCTTTGCTTGAGGATGTCTGCAATCACGTTCGCCCACCTCGCCTCCTCCTGCCGATTACCCTCCGCCTTGGCGCTCTGGTACGACCTCTTCGCTACGCTTAATTTCGCACCATCCTCTCCACCCATTGATCTCTCTCTCTCTCTCTCTCTCACTTATGAGGAGATGTGGGATTTGAATTTTGAACAAGGGTTTCTAATATTTCTGTGGGTGGAGAGTGGAGACTGTTTGTTTGGGGGCTGATCCTACTCCTACAGCCTGTGAGAATCTTTTTTTTGTGCGAAAATGAAAGTGAACTCCCGCCAAAACTCCATTCTTTTTTCTTTTTCTTTTTTAATTTTAAGGGTTACAGCCTACATTTTTTTTTTTTTTTTATGGGAAATACGTCAAAAACTTTATTAATTAGAAGAGATAACAACTACATCCTGGTTGAGAGCTTGTTCAAGAAAACAAGGAATCTCTTCAACCCAAACAGACAGGTCTGCAATGCCTAAAGCATGCCTTGCAAGTAAATGGGCTGGCCTATTGCCATGACGACCAATATGTGAAAAATCAACACATCTGAAACAATGGGACACGGCTATTGAGCTATAGACCAGCGCTGCTACTGAGGATGGAGGAGGAGACAAGTCTTGGAGAGCATTAATCAACGTCAATGAGTCACTCTCAAGAGTGAAATCTTGAATGGACATATCCCTTGCAAACAGAAGACCCAACTCCACAACCTTAGCTTCAGCTTCGATGGCACCCAAAGGAGCTTCAAGTTTTCTGCTACATGCGCCGATCAGTTGACCCTCAGCATCCCTAATCAAGATCCCCACACCTGCCATGCGTTGCTCCTTGAACACAGCACCATCTACATTAACTTTGTACCGGTTCAGAGAGGGAGGAGTCCATTTTGCAGGTGCAGCTGGTTGCTTCGGGCTTCCAATCTCTTCCACACATGCTTGGTAAGCATCTAAGTACTCCAACGCCCCTTGTAGCAACGCCTGACCAGATTTCTTCACTCCTCCGTTCCTACACTCATTTCTATTTGACCAGAGCGCCCAAGCCACCACGATAAGCTTCTCCACATCACTGTGCTCCCATTTTGCCATCATAACCACGTACCATAACATGTCCATGAACGACCCAAAGTGCTGGACTAGAGAATCCTGAAACAAAGCAGACAAGCACCAAATTTCACGGGCTCTTTCACAACTCCAAAAAAGGTGGCCTGATGTTTCTTCAGCTAGCTTGCATTCTTCACAACAACTTTCCGAGAGTACTTTCCGTCTAACCAGGTTCTCTTTCGTGGGCAGCACATCTCTGCAAGCTCTCCATGCAAAGTGGCGTATCTTGTGTGGGATATTACAGCTCCAAATGGTCCTCCAAAACCTCCTCAAATGACTCCCATCAGACCCGGATTCCCTGTGTGCATCTGATCTCAGCTCCATAGCCAGTTTATAAGCGCTACGGACACTAAAAAGTCCATTATTTGTTAGCACCCACACTTGCTTGTCTTCTGGCATATTGGCAGACAACGCAATACCACAGATCACATCCGCTTCATGAGGGAGAAAAACATTATGCACCAAATCAGTTTTCCAAGCACCCTTTTCTTCATCAATCAGATCAGCAACTCTGGAATCCTCAGGTATGTTGTTTACCGGAGAGACAACTTCATAAGTAGAGGGAGAGGGCAGCCATTTATTCTTCCAAATCATTATGCTACGACCATTACCAACTTGCCACCGTCTACCTTTTTGAACTAAAGCTTGGGCAGCCATTATACTCCTCCAAGCGAAGGAAGGATTTCTACCAAGACTAGCATCAACAAACTCACAAGTTGGAAAATATTTGGACTTAAAAACCCTATACAATAGAGAATTAGTCCCAGTTTGGAGTTGCCAACCTTGTTTTGCCAACATAGCCAGATTAAATTGTTTTAGTTGCTTAAAACCCATTCCCCCACTAGCCTTTGGAGCACAAAGTTTCTCCCAGCTGATCCAAGCCATTTTCCGTTCCTCCTTACATTGTCCCCACCAGAAATTCCTGATCAAGCTTGTCATCTCATCACAAAGAGAGTCAGGAATCTTAAAGCAACTCATAGTATACATTGGAATAGCTTGGGCTACAGCTTTAATCAGGACTTCTTTACCAGCTTTGGACAACAGTTTTTCCTTCCAGCCAGCCAATTTCTTTGCCAATTTTGCCTTCACTTCCTTGAAGGTATTCTTCTTATTCCTTCCCACCAAAGATGGAAGACCCAAATACTTCTCATGCTGGCGAATCACTTGGGCACCAAACCGGATTCTTATCTTATCATGAATCTCCTTAGTTGTGTTCGGGCTAAAAAAGAGAGAAGTTTTGGATCGGTTCAGCTGTTGGCCAGAAGCTTTCTCATACGTGCTCAGTATCTTCTGTAAGACTTCACACTCATCAAAAGTGGCTTTGCAAAAAATTAAACTGTCATCTGCAAAAAATAAATGAGACAAGCAAGGACCTCCCCTACTCACAGATATGCCTTCCATCAAACCATCAGCTGTGGCTTTTTTTATTAGTGCAGAAAGACCCTCAGCACATAGCAGAAATAAATATGGAGAAAGCGGATCACCTTGACGAAGCCCTCTGGTGGGGATGATGTGACCACTAGGTTTACCATTAATACGGACAGCATAAGTGACTGAAGAAATGCACTGCATCATTAAGCTTCTCCATCTTGAATGGAACCCTTGTTTCTCCATAATTTTGTCTAGACATGCCCATTCCACCCTGTCATAAGCCTTGCTCATATCAAGTTTAAGAGCCATCTCTCCCGAAGCCCCTGTTTTCTTCAAATTTATATGATGCATCGTCTCAAAAGCCACCAAAACATTATCAGTAATTAATCTACCACTCACAAAAGCACTCTGAGTATCACTGATAATAGCAGGAAGGATTTTTTTAAGTCTATTGGCTAAAGTTTTAGATGCCAATTTATAAATGACATTACATAAACTTATTGGTCTAAATTCAGTCACTCTTTTAGGTGATTTAGTTTTAAGGATCAAAACAATATGGGTTTCATTAAATTTAGGTGGGGTAATACCCAAATTTAAGAAATCCAAAACTGTCTTAGTCATTAGACCACCTACCGTAGACCAAAATTTTTGAAAGAAAAGAGGAGGCATACCATCAGGGCCTGGAGCTTTCAACGGGTACATCTGTTTTAGAGCTTTATGCACTTCACCTGCTTGGAATTCCCTCACTAGCATAGCATTCATGGACTGGGTCACCTTTGGTTGCACGGCCTCCACAATTTCTGCAAACTCTGAGGGTTCAGAAGATGTAAACAGATCTGAATAGTACTCAATGAAAACCTTCTCAATCTCCGCATGATCAATCTGCCACACATCATCTGCATCAAATATCCCCTCAATTAAATTCTTCTGAAACCTAGACGAGGCCCTAGCATGGAAGAAACGGGTGTTTCTGTCTCCTTCCTGGAACCAATTCAGCCTTGCCCTCTGTTTCCACATGGTATCTTCTTTATCAAGCCAGCAATTCAGCTTCACTCTAGTTTCTCTAAGATCTCTGATGACATCTGGTGAAGAAGCCAGCAATTCCAAACACTCCAATCTTTTCTGCAAAGAAGCAATCTTTTTCCCCACATGCCCGTACTCAGTCATATTCCATACCTCCAATTTATTTCGACAGGACTCCATGCAAGATAGGAAAGGAAAATTAGATGCCGAACACAGCCCTTCCCCCCATGCCTCTGTCACAATTTTCTCATACCTCTCATCTTTCAACCACATAGATTCAAACCTGAAGATTTTCTTGAACTTCTGATGTTTTTTCTTTGAGAACAGTTGCAACATCAAAGGATTATGGTCTGAAACAGAAGAGGATTTATGATGAAGCTTAGCAGAAGGAAATAACGAAAGCCAATCCGTAGAAGCTAAAGCCCTGTCTAAACGCTCCCTGATCTGAGTGCCATCCCTCCTTTGATAAAGCCATGTGAATTTCGGTCCCTCAAACCTAATTTCCTTCAGACCACAAAATTAATAGAAGCATTAAACCGGGTCATTTGCTGAACAGGTCTAGAAACACCTCCCTCATTTTCAGCCTGACACCTAATTTCATTGAAGTCCCCAATCACCAGCCACGGCACCTGTGAAACATCCCTTAAGGAATTAAGCAAGCGCCATGATTCAACTCTTCGTGAAGTCTCAGGATGACCATAGAAACCTGTCAAACGCCAACACCCAATCCTATCACCCCCCTCAATCAGTGCATCAATAAAAGAAAGTGAAGAATTCAGAACATCCACTTTACATTCAGACTTCCAAAATAAAGCCAACCCTCCTTTTAAACCATCACTTGGAACAACAAAACTGTCCTTAAAACCACACTGGTTGCGTACAATTTTTACCCACTCTTCATTGGACTTTGTTTCCATTAAGAAAACCAAGTTGGGAATGTCTACCCTAATAACCTTTTTCAAGGTGTTAACTGTCTGAGAGTTCCCAAGCCCTCGACAGTTCCAGCTTAAGAGACTCATTGGACCCGGCGGAGTTGCCCAGCAACCTCCGCCGATCCTAAATGTGTAGCAAATAACATGCTGAGTTTTTTAGTCTCAACATCAACTTTTTGCTTTTTTTCAAATTCAGAAAGCCCCTCCTCAGAACAACCTCTTCCCGCAGCCTTTCTTTTTGGACCTAAATCCTCCGGATTGTCCATCACCATCTGCTTACTGTTGGACCTACAAGGAAGCCTAGTCCACGTACCTTTTTTGTGCTCTTTGATAGGTTCAATTCCAACAGTTCTGCCAGCTTCAATAGACCCCTTGGGTAACTTTTTATTTTGTCCAGATTTCATAATTTTCTTCTTCTCCGCCACCTCAGCCCAACCTACTGAAAAACCCACATTACCCAACTCGGCTTGCAAGCTATCAGAGACCAAATCGGACCTACCTACCTTTATCCCCTCTACCCTTTCCACTGTATCATGCACTAAAATTGACATTAACTTCTCTGCCCCCTTTTCCTTGATTTCACGGATAACTTCAACAACCAAAGTGTTAGAAGTTTGAGTGTTATCAACCAATTCCTTATCGATCTCCTCAATTATCGCTTCAAAATCTGCATGTTTTCCATGATTTTTGGGAGTACCAGATATCTCAGACGGCACACTACTCTGATTACCCATCCCAACGTCACCCCCAAGCTTCTCCACCGCTGTTTCGAGCATCCCCAGACCTGAACTACTCCTCTCTGCACCCTGAGTCAGTTGCATGAGGGGGCATTGCCTACCACCCCGAGTAGACTGCTCAACAGAGGCACTGCTTGCTATGGATTCATATCCTTTTACCTCAAGAACCTACCTCTTGGCCAAACTGAAAATTGAAGCTTTAATCCAATGCCCATATTGTTGCTGTTCCATAGACAGATTACCATTGCTTTTCAACCAAATCTCACACTCCTTATCATCATGCGACAGCATCCCACACCAGAAACAGATATTCGGTAATCGTTCGTACTGAAACGATACCCACCCCTCCAAGTCTTCCTCAAAATTAACCTTTCTTCCTCGACACAAGGGCCTAGATATATCAACCCAGACCCGGACTCTCATAAACGTACCTCCATGCATCTCTGAAGCATCCTGTGGAATAATAACTTCACCGATAGATTCTCCAATCTCAATAGCCGTCTCTGGGTTCATAAATTTGTAAGGGAGATCATGTAATTGAATCTAGAATTTTACTCTAGTAAACACTACTTCCTTAATAGGTTTCTTGCCTTCAAATCTTTGTAACACTACTAAGTGTCTATCATAAGACCAAGGCTCCCCCAGCAACACCTTCACAGCGTCAACCTCCAAATCAAACGTAAACAAGAGGATGTTATCTCCCACATTAGATTGTGCTTGCATCCACACCACATCACAAGTTCACAAACCATATTGATCGACTTCCTTTATTTAAGTGAGTGTTTAGCTCTAAATTAAAAGTCAGGTTACTATTTAAGTGGGTGTTTTTTTTATTTTACTATTTAACTTATTTTTATTATTATTTATAGGCTCCACTTTATTTTTTGGTACTATTTATGAGTCTCACTATACTATTTCAGTTAATTTTTGCTTTTATCTATAGTACTTTCAGCAAAAAAATTTCAATTTTAACAAAATAAGTAGATTTTAAACAGACCCTAAGTATTCAACTAAAAAGGAAAGAAAAAAAAAATCATTTATTAAGTTTTAAGGACTAGCCACTTTGCCTTACATTTTCTCTGTACACCACACCAGCACCCTATGCCAATTGCTATTCTTATAGTTTGGCAAAATTGCGTTCGAAACCTTGAACTATGTAAACTAACAAATTTAGGCAAATTTTGCCAAACAGCACATTTCCGGAAAAAAAAAAATAGACGAATGGCATGCGCTCAAACTTAATTGGTAAGTTAGACTGTTCTTGAAAGTCGAGTTTACCAAACTCGACTTTGGGCTGAAATATGAGCACTATAGTGGCGTTTTTTAAGTGCCTATAGCAGCGTTTATAGAAAACGCCACTATAGGGTACCTACGCCACTAAAAAAAACGCCACTATAGCGTTCATTTTTCAGCCCAAAGCCGAGTTTGTCAAACTCGACTTTCAAAAACAGTCTAACTTACCAATTAAGTTTGAGCGCATGCCATTCGTCTATTTTTTTTCCGGAAATGTGTTGTTTGGCAAATTTTGCCAACAAATTTATGTATTTTTTTAGCTTGCATGTTTTATTATTTTCATTATTCTTTATCTTATTTGTATTGAAAGGAATACAATGACGATGTGATCAAGTTTTTTTGTTTTTTTGGCGTGTGAAAAAAGTATGGATCATACTAAGTTGACCCAAGCCTTAAAAGTTCGAGTAGGGGACATAGGGTTTGCAACTTGTTTAAGACAACCCATTTCTAACCTGAATTTGGTCCAATCAAACCTAAACATGAACCCGATCGATCTAACCCTTTTGTCATGTCTACTTTGGAATGCTTGCAGGGTTATAAATGAATTGACATGTTTGTGAATAGATTAGGTAGAACTCGAAAGAGAGTGGAAAATTGTTTACATTTATTTAGTTTGCAAATGATCAAAGTTTAAGCCTAAGTTTTGACTCAACTATTAAACAAGTTGAGCGCGTGGATCTTGGGCTTGCTAGCTTCTGCAAAGACCTCACCATCACTTGACCAAGTATATCATTTGCTCTTAGTGTAGTAAATGTGCATGGCAATGCCACACCTTCCACACTGGGAGGCTATCCTTCGAATTGTGAAATATCTTTAAGGTCATCCCAAATGTGGACTCTTATATATAGCTATGACATTTGCTTGTATATATAGGCCTTCATAGCTTTGGATTGGACAATATCACCTTCAGATATGTGATCTACTACAGGATGTTGCTTTTTCTTAGGTGTGAACTTGATCACATTAAAAAGTAAGAAACAAAGTGTGGTGTCCCGCTCTAGTAAAAGAGGGTAATATGGAGAGTCATGACCCATATGTCATGTGAACTCATGTGAATCAAGCAACTTATAAAGGAATTGAGTGTTATTGTGCAAGTGCCTATGATTATGTATTGTGAATTTGTGACAATCATATAGTTATTCACAGTGGTGGAGCCAAGATTTTAGTTGAGAGAGGGCAAGATTAAGAACAAGATTGAAATCAAGAAATTCAATAGATTAATTAAATCTATGTACATTAAGTTAAAACATGTAATTTGATTACTCAAAAATAAATTGATAAAATGAATAAATATAAAAGTGTTGAAAGAATAGTAATGCTTGAAAAGTTATATACCTCGTCAGTGTTTTGATTGCTTTTAAAAAATTACTAGTCACAACTCCGTGCGATACATGAAAATATCTAATTATTTCAAAATAAAATGTAATATATAATTTATTTTTTAAAGTATTCATTAAATTATATATTAGGACTAAAATAGTGTTTTCTCATAAGAGAATTTCATTTTAAATGTATTAAACTATTAACTAAGAAATTTTCTTTTTTTTATATAACTATTTACAAAACCAACAAAGGGCAAGGGTTTTTTTTTTTTTTTTTTTTAAGTAATGAATTTTTTGTTCCCTATAAATAAAAAATTATATATATATATATATATATATTATATTAAGATTATTTTCATCTATTCATATTATGAGCCAATTTGCTAGTGATAGAATATAGTGTGGATTAAAATTTTCTAATTACGACATTTAGAAAAGAATGAGAAAAATAGGTTTTTCCCAACATTAATAAATTTCAACTTCTAGCATCCTATTTTAATGTTATCTTTACTTCCAAACCAATCTATCTCTTTTGAAGTATACAAAGTATAATCATGATCTATTTTCTTGAATACATTACTTATCTCAATACATCCATAAAAATACATCGAATCAAAACATACTTATATGAATATGCTTTGCAAAAAAAAAAAAAAAATGTCTCATCAATCATCATTTTGCAAAATTTCATATCAATCATTGCTTAACAATAATTAATTTGATTGATTAGGAAAATAACTTTTTATTTATAATCTATTAAGATTATTTTCTCTGCGGAAACTACAAATTTGTCCACTCAAAAAGATTATAGAATAAACAATTATTAGCAAAATCTCATAATTAAATTTCTATGTGCATCATTATAATAATTAATAATAATAACAACAAAAATAACAAAAATAATAATGAAAATACAATTGCGAAAGCTAAAATATGTCACTCATTCAACTATTTCCATTTGATTAACCTTTGCTTTTATCTAAATAAGTGGCACTATAGAGTATTTCTAATACAATTATTAAGAGTACTTTCTCTACAAAAACTACAGTTTTGTTCACACAAAATGATTTAAAAGTAAACAAAACTTAGTAAAATCTCATAGTTTAACATCTAATTGAATCACTAAAAAAAAAAAGGAATTTTTTTTAATCGGGAATTGGAATACATAAATATGCATAAAAGTTTATACAAATTTGCCAAAAAGAGAAACAAATGTGAAGTGACAATTAAATCAACAATAACAAAAAGAACCATTATAGGGGAAAAAGTGGTTGAAACAATAAAATAAAATAAAATAAAAACATCAAAAGAGACAAAATTGGAGAGAGAGATAGAGAGAGAGAATTGACCTTTTTTGCAATGAACAACTTGGAAGGAATAGGGAAGAGGGGTGGAAATGAAGTTAAAGAAATTTATAAGAAAATCAAATTGGAAGAGGAAGGGTAAAAGCAGATGAAAGGTTCAAAAAAGTGAAACCATAGAATTTATGAAAATGAAAGGTTGGAAGGGTGGAAGTAGATGAAAGGTTCAAAAAAGTGAAATCGTAGAATTTATGAAGATATAAATGAGAAAATTTATAAATTTATAAAGGAAATTAAATGAAAATTTTAAGAAGCCAATAATTGAAGAAGATGAAAAATTGAACTAAGAAGACAATGGTTGAAAAAGATGAAAGGTTAAACAAAGTAAAAATTGCAAAAAATTTAAAAAGTTTGCTAATGACATGACACAAAAATAGCTTTTGTAAAATTTATTTTAAAGCTTCCATTATTATATAATAGTATAGATAGATATGTATAGACATTGTTTTTTATTTTAGATTCTTCATTGATTTTATTGCTTAGTTATAATATCTAAATTAAAGTAGATGAATATGTAAAGGTAAAGTTATATATAAAGTTAAAACCGCTCAAGATAAATGTGTAAAGTCAATCTATACATATATTTAATATATTCTAAAAAGAATATTTATATATTTAATATTGTCAAAAAAGTTTAGGAATAAAAATTACTACCTCCATCCCAGTTTGTTTGTCCTCTATTCCATTTTAGGATGTCCCAAAATATTGTCTTGTTTCTAAAAATAAAAATTATTAATTTACTAATATTCTTATTATACCCCTACTTTATTTTCAAAACTATTTAAAAAGAAAACTAACTAATATTAAAAAAAAAATTAATCTAATTAGGGCACATTTTTAGTTGTCTTATTGAGAATAACTTTTTTTAAAAAAGCTGATAAATTTATTTAAGGGTAATTTTGTAAACTTATACATTTTTATAAGGCAGACAAACCATATGATGTTCCCTTAAAAAGTTTGACATTTCAAACAGGACAAACAAATTTGAACAGAGTAAGTAAATAAGAAAAAGAATGATTACGTAATCAATGACATGGCGGATGAGGTGGTGCAATATGAGTATAGTAACAATAAATGATACGCTTCAACTTTTAGATATAGATATTGATTATGTAGAATAATTTTAGAATATTCTTCTCTTCTCTTATTTGAGAGTTTTAATGGAGAGAATAGAAAATCCATTCTTTTATTTGGGAGTTTAAGTAGGAGGGAATGAAATGGGTAGAAGAGAATACTCATTCCTTTCTATTCCCTTAAAACCTCAAATTTTTATTTCCCTAAAAATTGGGAGGAATGAGAGGGAATGAAATTAAATTTAATAATTTTTTTACTAAAACTCTCAAAATACCCCTATATATTCAACCATTTATTTTAAAATAGGGGTTTAATAGTAATATTGTCATAAAATGATTCCATTTCATTTCATTCCCTCCACGTTACTCCCAAATAAGATTACTTAATTTCTTAATCCCTTCATCTTCCATTTATTTTGACTCTTTTTCTCCCCATTTTTTTTACTATAAAAATTTGTTATGTTCTCTTCCATTCAATCTATATTTTTCTCAAATAAAAAGACAAACTCTCTCTCTCTCTCTCTCTCTCTCTCTCTCTCTCTCTCTCTCTCTCTCTCTCTCTCTCTCTCTCTATATATATATATATATATATATATATATGTGAGTCTTCTAGTAATGAGGTCTGTCAGATCTACCAATCATCCTCTGAACCCTCTAGAGTTTTAGTAATGAGGTCCGTCAGATCTACCAGTCATCCTCTGAACCCTCTAGAGTTTTATACATATATATATATATATATATATATATATTCTTTCTTTTGATGCATTTTTAATTCTTTATTACACCTCTAATTTAGATTGATGAATTTTTATGTATAACTCTACTTGAGATTGATATGATTTGGTTATATTTTAATTTTATATCTTTTTCATTTTAATTTTTTTTGGTTACATGTTATCAGGGCTATCCACGGGTTGGGCCGGGTTGGTTTTGGACCCAACCTAGACCTGACCCGCCAGCATCGAGTGGGAGGTGGAGGGACCCAAAACCGACCACAAGCGTCCATCAGTCGAGTCGGTTACGGGTTCGGTGATGATTGGGTCGGTTCAGTCGATGGAGAGAGTCGCTGGATCCTATAAACGTCATCGGGATCTTCGAAAACATCGCTGGAATCTGCAAAAACTTCACCAGAATTTGCAAAAACTCACTCCATTTGCACCGAAAATCGCCAAGATCACGAGATCACCACTGCATTTGGACAGAGAACTCGAGATCTCCACTCAATCTGGGCAAAAATCGCAAGATCTACACTAGATCTAAGCGAAGAACTCAAGATCTCCACCGAATTTGGGCATAGAAAGGGAGATCTCCACTAAAACTGGGCTAATCTAAGAGAGAAAAGGAGGAAAATCTCGTGAAATCTACCTATTCTTCAGTCAGGTCAATTTCGACAGGTTGAAAGGAGTGAAACCGAAACTCGAACCAACGAGGGTCGGGTTTCATTGGACAAAACCATCACCGACCGCAGTGGTGCTCGAGTCGATCGGCTTTCGGTTCGGGTGGCGACGGTTCGGGTGGCAGCGATTTCGGTGGTTCTGGCGGGTCGAGCGGGTCCTAGACACCTCTACATGTTATCCTATGAAATTATAGAATGATTTAAAGTTATTCTAATACATAGCATGACTTGGATAATTTGGTGTTTACAACTATACATTTTCTTTTGAATATTCTTCTACTTATCTTCTTTTATATATTTTTGTTATTTGTCTCACATTCTCTTAAAAAAAAAAAAGGTGATTACTCTCTCTCTCTTATTAATTCTTTCTTGCAACTCTACTTTAGATTGATATATCTATATATATATATATATATATATATTTGTATCTCTACTTTTGGAAGATACACTTTTGTGATGTATTTTTTGAGTTATTTATCACATGTACTCATTATCTCTCTTATAGTTTTGGTTTGAGTTAATTTTTAGATATTTTAGAAGTGAGAATTTGAGTTTATATCAACATACAATTTACATGATTATGTATTTGAATGTGTTTATAAATTATTTGAGTAATGTCAATTGTAAATATATGATAAGGTTTGGTTATCATAATAATCTTCTTCAGAAAATGAGAAATTCAAATAATTAATTTTGGAACTTAAAAATTTTGGTTGTAGAAAAAAAATCATAACAAACGATACAAAAGTTTGAATAATATAGATCACTTGAAAAAAGAATAGTAATTCTATCTTTTATAAAAATAAAAATGGAATAATATCAATCAAATACACTTAAATTTTTCAAAAAAAAAAAACTTAAAATAATAGAATGATATATTTGTAAATATGGAGAGATGAAAAATAATTTTAGAAATAATATCTCCAGTACATTTTGGAAAATAAATCATACATTATAACATGTTACAAAATAGTTGTATATTCTCATGCATCGAGTAGGTCTGCAACTAGTCTATATATATATATATATAACTGAAACCTCTAGAACTCTTACAATTTTCTACGTCAGCACAATATTTAAATAAAATTATTTTTGTTTAATCCAAACTTGATAAGGAGTAAAACTCTATCTCTCTAACAAGTCCAACTTAAACTCAGACTCATCATTATCATTTTTTTTTAAAATAAAACTATTTTTGTTTAATCCAAAATATTTGAAGCTCTCACAATTTTCCATGTTAGCACAACATTTAAATAAATTATCATTTTATTTAAATAAAATTATTTTTGTTTAGTCCAAAATTAACAAAAAATGAAAATCTATCTCTCTAACAAGTCCAACTTAAACTCAAACTTTTCATTATCATTTTTTTAAACAAAATTATTTTTGTTTAATCCAAACTTAACTAAGAATTAAACTCTATCTCTCTAATAAGTCCAACTTAAATTCTGTTAGGACATATGTGCATCATGTTAGGAACATATATCAATATTTTATGTAATTAGCTAATTTTTTGACAAAACACACTTTACTTGTAATTTGGTAGATTTAGGATGTGTTTAATACTTCAAGAAACAAGGTTTTAAGTTCAAGTGTTAAAGCCATGCAAGTCTGTCCAAGAAACAAGTGAAAAAGTATTGGATTTTAAATCTCGACAGCTAGTATCTATCGAGATTTAAAAGCTGCAGAAACCCAATGCTCGACAACTAGCTCAATAGATAAGCTATCATCTATCAAGGTTTATAAAAACAGATTTTTAGCACTGATTTTCATCCAATTCGTGTGTATATGTTTGGGCTTTCTTTTCTCATAACCCTAAATATATATAAAGATTATTTTAAGGGCAGTCAAAGGTTGCACAAGTGTGAAGCAAAGTTGTTCATGCAAATTGTGACTAAAGACAGAATTTGCCCTAATTCATCTTTCTTTTAAAGAAGCTTCTGTGTTTGTACACCGTAGAGTTTTGTAACTAAGAAGCTTCATGATCTTCATCGTGTAAAGAACTGAAGAACTTTGTAACCAACATCTTTCTCAAGTTGGTGAGTAAGCCACGTACTGGGATCTGCACATCAAATTGGTTAGTCACGTACTGGGAGCCATGCATTAAAAATTGAGAGATTGTCACTACAGAACAAGTCCAATTGTGTATTTGGGTAAGGGTTCAACTATAGGTTGGTATAAGGTATTAGGATTCCTTTACTTGTAACTGCTTGCCGTGATAATAGTGAATTATCGGGAGTGGTAACCTTAAAATCATCCGGTGGAGGTTTTGCCGTATTAGTTTTCTCTATTCATAAATAAATCACTGTATCAACTTTATTTTCCATTGCATATTTACTTAGTTGGTGATTTGTTTGTACTATCACGTGTTTTGCATGTTAATTAAATTAATTAATTAATCTAGCTAAATTAACTGGTTAATTCATCATAAGGAGTCAATACATTCTTGGTTTATCAAGTGATATCAGAGCAGATACATTCTGATTAGGGTTAATCTTTGCTGTGTGATCCATTAACCCCTGTTTATCATGGATAAAGGACAATCTCTTATTATACATCTTTTATTTGATGGCACTAATTATGCATATTGGTAAGTACGCATGAGTGCTTTCTTGTAGTCATTAGATGAAAATGTGTGGTAAGCTGTGGAGATAGGCTGAACCAAACCAACAAAAGCGCCAGGTGATTGGGATGATGCTAAGATCAAGGTGGAAAACTTCGACAGCAAGGCATTGAATGCTCTATTCAGTGCAGTCACGAAAGAGGAGTTTAAGAAGATATCCTATACTGAAACTGCTAAAGAAGCATAGACCATTCTCCAGACAACGTATGAAGGAACCAAGACTATCAAGAATTCAAAGTTTCAGAGACTTACTATGAGCTTTAAAGAGATTAAGATGGATGGGATAAGTCATTCAATGAGTTTTATGCCAAACTCAAGGACATAGTGAACTCAGCCTTTAATCTTGGGGAAACTATTCCTGAACCCAAGATTGTGAAAAAGGTGCTCAGATCTCTACCCAAGAGATTTCATGCCAAGATCACTGTGATTGAGGAATCAAAGAATATTGACAAAATTCCTTTGACAGAGCTGGTTGGCAATCTGCAGACTTATAAGTTAAGTTTGACAAGGATCGGGAAATCAAGCAAGAGCAAGAGCATGGCATTGAAATCCAAGAGTAGTGACACTGATGAGTCTTCAGAAAATGAAGATTTTAAGATGAAATCCTATATTACAAGGTAGCTTAAGAAGTTTATGAAGAATGCCAACGCGAAAGGATTTGACAAGGACCAAAAGCAATCCAGTTCTTCGCAGTTCAAGAGCCAAGACAAAGGGAAGAAAAATGCTAGGGATAACGGTCAATACACTATTCCCTTAGGACCAAAGTGCTTTGGGTGTCAAGGCTTCCGTCACATGAAACAAGAGTGTCTTACGTATCTCAAGACTATTGGGAAGAGTAAGGCACTTACTGCTACGTTGAGTGACACTAAGCCTGATGATGATTCTAATAATGAGGATGATGGAATTCTAAATGCCTTCACTGCCACTGTGAATCCTACTTAAGGGATTGTTGAAGACGTAGATGAAGAAGAGGAATTTGGTGGAGTCTAATTTTGAAAAAATGGATGAGCAAGATGACATTCACACAGCCTATGCAAAGTTATACAAGGTCTTGGAAAAGCATGAGAAATTATTGTATAGGTTGGCCACCAAGAAGCTTAATGAAGTGGAGCTTGAACGAGAAGAAATCTTCACAAAGTTTGATGAAGCAAATCAGACCATTGGAGCACTGAGATTTGAGAATAATTTCTTGGCTGAGAAGATCAAGAAGCTTGAGGCAGAACTGTTCCAAGTCAGAGCCCAGTTGGAAAGGACTTCAAGTGCAAAGTTCGATGAGATGCTCAGTCTTCAGAAATCTACTTCCGACCAAACCAGTTTAGGGTATGATTTCTCTTCTCTTGGTATGATTTCTCTTCTCCTAGTATTGCTTCTGCTAGTACTACTGTTTTTGTTCCTCATACTAATAATATTGAAACTAAGAACAATGATGTTAAAAATGAATTAGCTAGTGAGAACATAGATAAGGGCAAATCTATCTTAGGAGCACCCCTTAAGTTTGATAAAAAGAGGTTAAAAACCATAGGACTAAGAAGGAAAATACTTAAAAACCCAAATAGAAAAAGCAGCATTTTTGTCATCATTGTGGAGCAATTGGATATACTCGACCTAATTGCTATAAATGGTTAGCCACTTAATAGAGCAACAACATGATCTCGTCAGAAAACCAGAATCAGCTTCCTTCCTCCTCTACTCCTCTCGGAGATCTTCTTAAAGCCCTCATGTTACTTTCAAACTTGAACGGTTTCAATTCTTCCCCCTTACCGTCGTATCAAGGGTTTGCTAAATGGAAAGGTTCTTCCAAGGTGTGGAAGGAAAAAGGCTCCGAGTAATTCTGTCATTTTTTCTCTCTCTCCCCGTCTTGTTTTTGTTTTTGCATTACTTGTGTGTTTTGCTTTTGTGTTTTGAGTCAATCTAGTTTTATGCATTGCTTTGTTTAACATGTTTTTGTTTGTTACTTTTCAGTTTTGCTTTATTTTGTTTTTCATATAATATATTAAAAAAAAAATTAAAAAATCAGAAAAATACAAAAATAGAGTGTGTTTGTGTATTTTGGTACTTCACACCTTGGATGACCATTGAAACAAAGTCTTATAAACTTTGTATTTTTTGTAACTTAAATGAGCATCTCTATGCATAACTAAGCAAATGAGCTCTGTGGCTCGTATTTTTTTATGATTAAGATTGAGTAATCTCTTGCACTTAATACTTGTATCATTCTTTTTGATGGGAAAGACTAGAAAATCCTAAAAGAAAAGCATAAATAACCATTTCACCACTATTGCTCACCAATCATGAAATGATATTTGTATGCTTCGGCATAGTAAAAGTGGAATGTCAAATGTTTAACATCATTGGATATTTCTTTTCTATCTCTTATGTGCCTGTGCATGGTTTGTTTAAAAGAAAAATATGCAAAGAACAACAAAAAGCAAAAAGTCAAAATGCTTTATATATGATTGCAAGCGTGTATTTTAAGAGATATGGGAGTCATAGGATGTACCTCGAAGGTGATAGTCCCCATTAAACAGTTATGATTGTGTGTGAATTAAATTGATTTTCTCATATCTTAAATCGTCATAACGTGTAGACACTTATACAATCCTGCGATATTTTTCACACACAACACACAATATGCTTTGCTACTTTTGATATATGTGTAGGCACAATGTGATTTAGCCATCATAAGGAACACATGTGTTAAAGTATACTCACTAAACTGTATTAACTTGTTTTTAAAATATAAAATTGGTTAGACTTGTTTAGTGTGTGTGTGTGTGTTTTGGATCTACGTGCTTGACATTTTTCTTGTTGAAAGATGATTTTGAGAGCTTAAAATGTTGTTTGGATATTTGGTTGTGTAGCATACTTGATTGCATTCATGTCTGTGTTTTTCTCTTCTTGAAAAACTGGTTTTAAGCAATCTCGATAGCTACTGGACACCTCTTGACAGCTAGGCTATCTATCGAGACCCTTCAGCTGCTTTTTATCACATTCTCGACAGCTTCTCGATAGCTACTTCGATCAATTGAGAAACTTTCTGGATCCTCGATAACTGCTTGATAGCTAACTCGATCCATCAAGATCCTTTAGCTATGGACACCTCTCGACAGATTCTAGACAGCTCTTTGACAGACAATACACGTGTTTTTAAAGCTTGACACCTCTCGACAGCTCTCAATCCATCGAGCTGCGAAGATTTCTATATATAGGGTCCGCGTGACATTTCTCTCATTTCTCCTCGATCTCTTTTGATAGTTTGTGTCTTTTCACCCCCCAAACACTTCTCTCTCACTCCAAACTTCATTCCCGTGTGTGAAGAGTTTCTTTTCTGGTAAGGGTCCTAAATCCTTCATTCTTCACGCATTTCACACATTAGACCTAGGTTTTTGGGTTTTTGAAGAATTTTTGGGGTTTTTTGAAATTGATGAAGTTTTAGTGAAATTTATGAGTTGGGTTATGTTTATATTATCCTAAACGTCATGCATTGCTGCACACTTGCATTAAAACTATATTTTCATGCATTATAGATGTGTGCTATATATGTTGATTTGTTGTGTGCTATTAGATTTGGATTGGGCTGAGCCCATGATGTTTTTAAGTTTGCATGTCACTTGTTCATGCATTTTCATGCATACGTACCTTCTTTTCTGTATATTCTTATATATTGATTTGTTTGGTGCTTTTTTGCGTCTCTTTTTCTCCCTCTCTTTCTTTTTCTTTCAGTTAGTTGCATCATGACACCAAAACAAAAATTCACTCCGTCCCAGAACCCTCTTCGTTCTGGGGCATTCTTTTTCTCGGACCCCACTCCTTTTGTTCGGTTTCATGATGATAAAGCCGAAAGGACTTTTCGGAGAACTTCTCTAGACGAGGCATTCATTCGGAATGCCAAGTCATCCTATTGGATTTCTTCAATACTGACCTTCCCACTGTCATCTACAATAGAGGTTGGGAGTCACTATGTAGCATCTTAGTCACATGCCCTTCCGTGATCATACAAAAGTTTTACTCCAACATGTACGGATTTGATTAGTTTATACCCCAATTTGTTACTTGCGTTCAGGGTATACGCATTGTAGTTACTTCGAATCTTATATTCGAGGTACTACACGTTCCTAGGGTAGCGCATCCTACCTACCCTAGTTGCGATCATCTAAGGACTGTGTCCAAAGACGAACTCTCGTCTCTCTTTTCCGAAACACCTTCATCTTGGGGTGACCGTTAAAACACCCCTTACTTAGGCTTTGCAAAATGTCCGAGATTCCTTAACATGGTGATAACATTTATTCTTCATCCCTTATCTTGCTATAGCACTATCACAGAGCCTTGTGCTCTGTTTTTGTTGTCCCTCTTAGAGGACATTTCTATTGACTTCCCTTCTTACTTCATCCTATCCCCTATAGATGTCTATAGGGATATAGCGACCCATGATAAGTTTATTTTTCCTTCGACTGCCATGAGGATCATTCACCATTTTTTTGTCCCCTGTCCCGTGTCTGATCACTTCTCTGTTATGGGTGCCATTGACGCCGCTACTGTTAGACAAAGTGCAGCTCAACTTTACTCGCTATTACTGTTGATCACTCCTCCAGCTTCTTCAGCTCCTTCCACCTCTGCTCCTTCTTCTTCGACAGGTGGAGTGACACTTGAGGCCATCATGGCATAGCTTGTGTGCATGGATGCTCGCCTTGACACTCTTAGTGATAAGTTGTGTTAAGTGAACACCCATGTTGGTCGTATTGCATGATGATAGGCTATCATGGGTGGTTTCACTGTTGCTTCTTCTCCATCTCCATCGGCTTTTGAGGATAAGAGTGACAATGGTTTCGGCAGTGATAGTGCTGATGAGGACGATGGTGCTGGCTCACCCAGTGATGATGAGATGTCTACTTAATGCACTTACCCTTTGTCACTTGTGACAAAAAGGGAAAGTAGTTTTGATACGAGAGTAGTCATACACATAAGGGGAGGGTTAGTATAGGAGATTTTGTGATGGGGGAGTGTATATGAGGGATGTAGTGAGGATTTTTGTATCTTTTTTTTTTCTTTCTCTTTTAGATACATTATCTCTTGTACATTGGTCTTGTGACCATTTAGTGATAGCAAACATCGTACTTATCTTTGATATATATATTTGATGATATTATTATCACATTTCACCTATCTCTCAATGTGTTGTTTCTTTTCTCTCTTTATACACATGTTTCCTATTTAATGTATGCAATCTATTATTTCCTATAAACTCTCTACTTGCAAAATTTTTCAAGAGTTTGTGTTAGGATAGATTTTACTGTATTCAATAAGTGCATATGAGTTGAGTGATTTATGACTTCTCTCATATGTTCATTTGTTTGTTGTAGTTTTGTTACGAATTGCCAAAGGGAGAGATTGTTAGGACATATGTGAATCATGTTAGGAACATATGTCAATATTTTATGTAATTGATTAATCCTTTGACAAAATGCACTTTACTTGTAATTGGGTAGATCTAGGTTGCGTTTAATACTTCAAGAAACAAGGTTTCAAGTTCAAGTATTAAAACCATGTAAGTTTGTCCAAAAAACAAGTGAAGAAGTGCTAGATTTTAAATCTCAACAACTAGTATCTGTCGAGGTTTAAAAGCTGCTAAAGCTTGATACTCGACAGCTAGCTCGACAGATAAGCTATCTATCAAGGTTTATAAAAAATAGATTTTCAGCTCTAATTTTTATCTAATTCGTGAGTATATGTTTAGGATTTCTTTTCTCACAATCTTAAATATATATAAGGATTATTTTAAGAGCCGTCAAAGATTGCGTGAGTGTGAGGCAAAGTTGTTCATGTAAATTGTGAAAGGAGACAGAATTTGCCATAATTCATCTTTCTCTTGAAGAAGCTTCTGTGTTTGTACACTGTAGGGTTTTGTAATCAAGGAACTTCATGATCTTCATTGTGTGATGAACTGAAAAACTTTGTAGCCCACATCTTTCTCAAGTTGGTAAGTAAGCCACGTACTGGAATTCGCACATCGAATTGGTTCATCACATACTGAGAGCCGTGCATTAAAAAGGGAGAGATTGTTACTACAGAATAAGTCTAATTAGGTATTGGGGTAAGGGTTCAATTATAGGTTGGTATAAGGTACTGGAATTCCTTTACTTGTAACCGCTTATTGTGATAATAGTGAATTCTCAGGAGTGGTGACCTTAAAATTACCCAGTGGAGTTTTTGCCGTTTTGATTTTTCTCATTCATAAATAAATCACTGTGTCAATTTTATTTTTTGCTGCATATTTACTTAGTTGGTGATTTGTTCCACGCGTTTTGCATGTTAATTGAATTAATTAATTAATTTGGCTAAATCAATTGATTAATTCATTACAAGGGGTCAATACATTCTTGGCCTATCAAATTTAAACTCAAATGTTGATAATTTATCTCCAAATTTGCAATGTTAATCATAAACACTATAAAACAATGCAAACCCTAATAATTTTTTTTTAATTAAGTAGAAGTATGAGCTCTTCTTATATTATTTTCTTCTCCTCTACTTTGTTAAAATAAAATTTTATTTTATAGTTTTTCATGTATTTTTTTAAAAGTAATTTTCGTACATGAACCACCAAATTCTCTTTAACCTTTTTTTTTTTTTTTTACAATGTTAGGACATATGTGGATATTGTTAGAGACATATGTTATGTAAATTGGCTAATCCTTTGACAAAACACACTTTACTTGTAATTTGGTAGATCTAGGACAAGTTTAGTACTTCAAGGAATAAGAGTTCAAGTTTAGTATTGAAGTCATGCAAATCTGTCCAAGAAATAAATGAAAAAGTGTTGTTCATTAAAACTTGACAGATAGCTCAACAAATGACATCTATCGAGATTTAATGCTGATGCTCGACAGAAACTGTATCTATCGAAACTTACAAAATTTAGATTTTCAGATATGATTTCACCATATCTATGTGCATTTGTGAAGGGTTTCTTCTCTCACAACCCTAAACATATATAAGGATTATTTTAAAGGCCGTCAAAGGTGATGCAAAGTAATGCACCTCAATGCAAATTGATTGTGTATGCAAATTGTGACCAGAGACAAAATTTGCCCTAATTCATCATATTCTTTATAGAAGCTGCTACATCTTTGCGTTAAGGGTTTTGTAACCAATGAGCTTCTTAATCTTTATCATTGGATGAACTGAAGAACTTTGTAGCCAACATCTTCCTCAAGTTTGTGTGTTAGTCACGTATTTAGATCCCTGCATCATTTGGTTAATCACGTACTGGGAGCCGTGTATTGAAATGAGAGATTATCACTACATTACAAGTCTAATTAGTTATTAGGGTAAGGGTTCAACTGTAAGTTGGTATTAGGTACTGGGATTCTTTTTACTTTTAACCGCTTGTTTTAATAATAGTATATTCTCGGGAGTGGTGATCTTAAATTCATCCAGTAGTGTTTTGTCTTGGTGGTTTTCCTCATTCGTAAACAAATCACCTGTGTCAAATTATTTTCCGCTGCATTTAACTTAGTTGGTGATTTATTTGTGTTACCACGCTTATTACATGTAATTGAATCTAATTAATTTCACTTGGCTAATTAATTTTATTAAGTACGAAAGGGGTCAACACATTATTGGCCTATCATACAAGATAAAAAAAGTTTCCAATAATTGAAATTATTCTTTTGAATGTAATTCATCTTTCTCTTATATTTCTCTATTGTTTAGTCATATATATTTTGTTTTGTTTCAATAATTCCTAAGCAGCAAATCATCTGATTCTTTAATATTTTTTGGTATTTCAGAAGTTTTAATATCTGAATTTTTGAGTTATTTTTTTGTAGTATCTAAAACTGTTTGACAAATTTTTTGTAAGCTATTGCACGTTCAAGCAATGGTTTCTTCATCATATTGTAACACAAATTGAAGTCATACAAGAGCAAATCATGCAATAATGTAGTTTCTTAATCAATTTATGATTTTATAAAATTATTTTAGTCTATCTCACAAATAGGTTAGTTTTCGTGCATAGTATGAGTTAGCGACTAGTCTATATATTACTAAAAGCTGAAGCGTAGTGTTTAATGTTGCTACGCTCACATTGAGCCGCATCATCAGCCACGTCATCATTTTTTATTTCCAATTTTTGTTATATATATTTTTTAAACATTTTCTCATTTAAGATGACTTAAAAACTCCATTATTGAAAAATTTAAATATCTTTTAACCATTATTTTATTATTAATTTTCTAAAACTCTCCCTCCATTTTACCTCTTCATCTCCCCACTACTTTCTTCCTTAATATCATCCTTTCTCTACCTTTTTGTTTTCCTTTATTTTGACTCTTCTTATTCTTAACATCTTACTATAAATTGGACATGTAGAGTCAGATTTGGCGGCCCAAGCCCAAGGAGGGATGGATTTGGAGCCCACTGAACCCAAAACAATGAATTTTGTAGAGTGTGGGTGAAAGAGCAAGGCAAACAGCAAAAATAACAGTGTGCAACAGCCACACTAGTGAAGGAATTCTGATTAATAACTGCTCGGATGGGTATAAGTACAAC
This sequence comes from Quercus variabilis, assembly GCA_030445155.1. NCBI lineage: Eukaryota > Viridiplantae > Streptophyta > Magnoliopsida > Fagales > Fagaceae > Quercus > Quercus variabilis. The sequence continues at coordinate 27,015,175 of CP129450.1, read as the reverse complement.
GTCCGAGGAGGTGATTTCCCTTGGAGGGTTACAATTCTTGGTGCTACAGTAAATAATACACTTTTTTCTCTGTGAACTCTCTATATCCTCCATTAGGGGATTTTCCCGCTTATATAGTACCTCCTCACTCTATCTTGATCGTCCACTTGTTCATCATCCAGACATCCACTCGAGTGCTTGTCCCATCAAGGGTGTTCCCCAGACTTATGTAAGTGGCGATAGCAGGTTGATACTGTTCAGGGGTCTCTTCTACATTAATGCGGCCAGGGAGGTAGGTGTGGTGTATTTAATGCGGTGGTTGGGGTCTGTCTTTTAGATACTTCTCCGATCCAGTTATGTTCCCCCGCGTCCGAGGCCCATTCTGTCACTATACCTGCCGAGAGAATCGCTCGGGTTGCAGGTTGAACGTCAGATCCGAGGGTATTGGACTCCTCGGATCGTCGAACCCATCCTCGGATCATGGACACCCTTCACCAGATGTTATCCGAGCCTTTAACCAGGCTTTTTCATCTCTTCGGGAAATGGTGGGCCGTAGGTAGGGCCTTGGGCCCAATGCCTTTGGCAGGGTTTTCTCCCCTCACAATAGCCCCTCAAAATTGTATTTTTTTTTTTCTCATATCCGAAGGGAAAAAATATGATTTTGACCTGCCACGGAACAAGAAGCTTGGGTGTAGGCCAATTCAAGCTGGCACGTGTGTGGGGGCCTTGGGATAGATGCTTCATTAATGCCATTGCGGTTTCCACACTCCCAAGCCGCAGCATTAATTGCACCAGGTGGCGCCCTGTCTTTCGTATCCAACGGTGAGCGATTGATCAGACGGTGGTGGTCTTTTCCTTGGAATTTGGGCGGGAATGCCCTGACCTTTCGCTTGACCCGGTATAAAGCCTCAGAGGAAGTTATTTCCTTCCCACTTTTGCAAACCTTCAGACGCTCCAGCAAGAACAGACGCACTGCCCAGCACAAATCCTTCAGTCACTGCTTTCAAGCTTCCCCAGAATCATCACGAACCTTCCTACGAGCCTGAAACCCTTTCAGAGATTTGTTCCCGGTGAGTCATCGCACAACTCCTTTAATTCTCTCTTCGGCTCACCGTTTCTTTTAAGCACTATGGGAAAGCTTGAGTACATGGTGGACAGCCCTGAACGACTTGAGGAGTTTAGGGCCACATATCGCATACCCCCTAACGTGGGTGTGAGGTATTGCCCCCCGGAAAAGATACTAACAGAACGCAAAACGGGGGAGGTGGTGATCCCCCTCATCGCCTTCAAAGAAGGAGGAATGACAATTCCCATGGGTCCCATCACTACTAACTACCTTCGGAACCACAGGCTTACACCCTGGTAGTGCGCACCCAACATGTTTAGGATCCTAGGAGCGATTGAGGACCTTGAGCGCCATCTGGGGTTGGGCCTCACCTGGCTAGACGTGGTACATATGTACGAATGCCACAGCCAGCAAGACGCTGGGTACTACTTAAAATCCCGGTCGGATGTTGTCAGGCTCATCTCCTGCCTTCCCAAGTCCAACAAAGGGATGAAGGACGACTACGTGATCATTTCGGGCGCCTGGCATGACGGCCATGGTTGCCCGACCAGGCTTGGGGAGCCAGGTGGGACGTTAGATCTAAGCACACTAACCGTAGACTTAGGGACCTCGTTTTTCGGCGTCTTTTCTTCACTTTTTTTTTTTTTTTTTTTTTTTTTTTTTTTTTTTTTTTTTCTGTTTTTGAGTTTGACTCCTCTTTTTTGTACTGCCATGCAACAGATAAAAGACACGTTTCTCCTCGGCTTAGCCTAACGAACGTTGCCGCCCTCAACTTCCTTTTGAGGTCAGAGATCTTCGTGAGCGAGGACGGGCAACTGCGGTCTGCTCCCCTTATTCTTGGATATACAGCGAAGCCGAAAAGTATCCAACCGGCCGGCAACGCAATCGTTCAGGGAGATCACCGCCTAGCACGAATTGACGTTGGTCGGACGAACTTCTTGGCGCCATACGATCTTGAACCTGTACCCCACCCACATCCTCCGAACGTGCCTCCCGTTGTTCAACCCCTTCAGCAAGTTCTCCCCGGACAGGAGATTGAAGGTGAGGGGGTCGGCTCTTCAACTTCCTCACTAGAAGAGCAGATAGACGGCTTTCGGTTCGAGGGGGACGCTTCAGGAGTTCACCAGGTGGTAGAGGTCTCCGACGCCGAGGAAGAAACCTACGATCGGCCGGACGTCCGTCTTAATTTGCTAGCCGCTCACTTAGAGGACTCCTCGGACGAAGACGATATGGATTTGAGGCTCCTGATGAAGGGCAGAGGCCAAAAGCCCGATCCGAAAGGTGCTGGGACCTCCACGGCAGTGGCGACACTTCCTCCTGCGCCTCCTGCGCCTACCCAAGTCCCTAACCCAAATTTGAAGGTGATGCCAAACCTTCAGAAAAAGAGACCCCACAATGAGGTTGGGGGGAAACAGGTGCCACCGGCCAAGGGGGGCAAGCAGCAAAAGGTGGCGAAGGACAGCAGGACGCACAGGGCTTCCTCTCTCGAGAGCCGAGAGGAGCCCACTGGTGCAGACGTGCGCCGAGGAGGGGGACCGCGGATCTGGTCTCCGAGATTGGAGCTGGATGGCGCTCCAATTCTGTGGGATACCTCCCTCAGGAATTACGATGGAGGGAGGGCAGGCTACGTCGCCGAGGCCCTACAGCAGCCGCTCCTCCTCCCCCATGACATGACCTCCTTCGGGCGCTTCTCCCAAAAGGAGCTGTTCATGTCCCTTAAAAGGGATTTGGCCCTGGTAAGTGCACCCCTCCTAAGTATAGGTTTTACGTTTGATCGGCTTTATTCCTTAGTTTGATGCTGGAGACGTTGTTATGCAGCTTACACAGCAGGTTTACGTGGCCGAGGGAATGAACGAGGAGTCGTGGCTTAAAGCTCGAGCGGCATCCCAATCCCAGCTTGAGGCGGAGGCATCTCTTGGTCAGCTGAAGGAGGAGCATGCTCGGATATCCGAGGAGCTAAAAGGGGCGCTCTCCGAAAAGCGAAGCCTCGACGCCGGGCTTAAAAATGCTGAAAAACAGGCCGAGGAACAGCGCAGCCAATTGCGCATGTCCGAGATCAACCTGGCAACCGAGAGGGAGCTGGTACAAGGTCTAAAAGCTGAATTGCAGAAGGCCAAGGCGAGTGCCCAGGTGTTTGAGCAAAATGCCAGGCTGGCTAAGGAGGCAGTTGAGGCCGAAAGGAAAGCGGCGTACCAGATGGGGGTAGAGACGACTACATCCCAGCTTGTGGAGCAGTTCGCCTCGGTCAGCCGAGACTACTGCCTCGTAAGTTGGGGCAAAGCCTTGGATGCCGCTGGAGTTTCGGCCGATTCGGAGCTGAGGCTGCCTGGGAGCGTGTATTATCATCCTGAGATCCGAGAGCTCCCAGAAACAGACCTCCCTGCCACTCAGACTCCAGAGACCCTCCAGGAACAGCCGGACGACAAGGGCAAACCAGCTGAGCCGGCCAATGGTTCGGGCAAAGAGAAAGTTCCTGCTGAAGCCAAGGACCAAGCCTCCGAAGCATCTGAACGGACAGGCCACGCTGCTGACCCTGGGCCTCCTCCAGCAAAAGAGTAGATACATAGGGCTTTCATTTTGCACTTGTACTTTTTGTTCTTTGCTTAAGGAATTGTAACTTTCCTTTTTTTGTTTTGTTGACTCTATATGTAGACCTTCTTTCTTTAATGGAATAGTTCCCCATTTGCCTTCGATGTTTTTGATACATATTTTATTACTTATTATTGCCACACACATAACTACACGTTGCAATTATGACATAAAAATGCAAGTAATTTGACTGATACGTCATATTGATGACGTGAGTAATCGGAATTAACATTGAAAAGGATAGGCCAAATAAGAGTTGTTGATGAGTAGTGGTTGGAATGAATACTTATGCGAGTCTCGCGTCCCTTTCCAGATTAAACATAGGTTGTTGTCCCTCGGTTTCGAATTGAACATAACTGAGGAAGACTAATGGAGTGTTAACTAACCCAAATCATCTGGTCCGAGGACTACAGGCATGATTTGGATTTAAGTTTAAACACTAATGGAGTGTTAACTAACCCAAATCATCTGGTCCGAGAACTACAGGCATGATTCGGATTTAAGTTTAAACACTGATGGTGTTAACTAACCCAAATCATCTGGTCCGAGGACTACAGGCATGATTCGGATTTAAGTTTAAACACTGATGGAGTGTTAACTAACCCAAATCATCTGGTCCGAGGACTACAGGCATGATTCGGATTTAAGTTTAAACACTGATGGAGTGTTAACTAACCCAAATCATCTGGTCCGAGGACTACAGGCATGATTTGGATTTAAGTTTAAACACTGATGGAGTGTTAACTAACCCAAATCATCTGGTCCGAGGACTACAGGCATGATTCGGATTTAAGTTTAAACACTGATGGTGTTAACTAACCCAAATCATCTGGTCCGAGGACTACAGGCATGATTCGGATTTAAGTTTAAACACTGATGGTGTTAACTAACCCAAATCATCTGGTCCGAGGACTACAGGCATGATTTGGATTTAAGTTTAAACACTGATGGAGTGTTAACTAACCCAAATCATCTGGTCCGAGGACTACAGGCATGATTCGGATTTAAGTTTAAACACTGATGGAGTGTTAACTAACCCAAATCATCTGGTCCGAGGACTACAGGCATGATTCGGATTTAAGTTTAAACACTGATGGAGTGTTAACTAACCCAAATCATCTGGTCCGAGGACTACAGGCATGATTCGGATTTAAGTTTAAACACTGATGGTGTTAACTAACCCAAATCATCTGGTCCGAAGACTACAGGCATGATTCGGATTTAAGTTTAAACACTGATGGTGTTAACTAACCCAAATCATCTGGTCCGAGGACTACAGGCATGATTTGGATTTAAGTTTAAACACTGATGGAGTGTTAACTAACCCAAATCATCTGGTCCGAGGACTACAGGCATGATTTGGATTTAAGCTTAAACACTGATGGAGTGTTAACTAACCCAAATCATCTGATTCGAGGACTACAGGCATGATTCGGATTTAAGTTTAAACACTGATGGTGTTAACTAACCCAAATCATCTGGTCCGAGGACTACAGGCATGATTCGGATTTAAGTTTAAACACTGATGGTGTTAACTAACCCAAATCATCTGGTCCGAAGACTACAGGCATGATTTGGATTTAAGTTTAAACACTGATGGAGTGATAACTAACCCAAATCATCTGGTCCGAGGACTACAGGCATGATTCGGATTTAAGTTTAAACACTGATGGAGTGTTAACTAACCCAAATCATCTGGTCCGAGGACTACAGGCATGATTCGGATTTAAGTTTAAACACTGATGGAGTGTTAACTAACCCAAATCATCTGGTCCGAGGACTACAGGCATGATTCGGATTTAAGTTTAAACACTGATGGTGTTAACTAACCCAAATCATCTGGTCCGAGGACTACAGGTATGATTCGGATTTAAGTTTAAACACTGATAGTGTTAACTAACCCAAATCATCTGGTCCGAGGACTACAGGCATGATTTGGATTTAAGTTTAAACACTGATGGAGTGTTAACTAACCCAAATCATCTGGTCCGAGGACTACAGGCATGATTTGGATTTAAGCTTAAACACTAAGTTGACACACAGTGGACATGCTGGCTGACGAAAAAGGCTTGATTAATAAAAGTACTTCTTCAAGTTGTTTACATTCCACGGACGTGGTATTACATGACCGTCAAGGTCTTCCAAAAAATATGCTTCGATGCCTGCTCCAGAGGTGACGCGGTATGGTCCCTCCCAATTAGGTCCCAATTTTCCCCAAGCTGGGTTTTTCGCCGTGCCCACAACTTTCCTCAGCACCAGATCACCAGGTTCTAGGGGTCTTGCCTTTACGTTAGCGTCATAACCTTGCCTGAGTTTTTGTTGATAGTGTGCCAGCCGAACCATTGCATTCTCCCTCTTTTCCTCAATCAAGTCTAAGCTCTTCTGCAATTGTTCATCGTTGTCGGTTGGATTGAATGTGCCTGTTTTTATCGTTGGGAACCCGGTTTCCAGAGGGATGACAGCTTCGGCCCCATAGGTCATTGAAAAGGGGGTTTCCCCTGTAGACCGATGAGGCGTAGTCCTGTAAGCCCAGAGTACGTGCGGCAGCTCGTCTACCCATCTGCCCTTCGCATCATCTAGCCTCTTCTTTAAGCCATTCAGTATGACTTTGTTGACGGCTTCCGCTTGTCCGTTGCCCTGGGGATAGGCAGGAGTGGAGTATCTGTTCGTAATTCCCAACTCACTACAGTAGTTCCTGAATGCCCTGCTATCAAATTGCAAGCCATTGTCTGAGATGAGAGTGTGAGGAACTCCAAACCGAGTGACAATGTTCTTCCACACGAACTTTTGCACATCAACGTCTCTGATATTGGCTAGTGGTTCGGCTTCGACCCACTTGGTAAAATAGTCTGTTCCGACCAGGATGTATTTCTTGTTTCCTGCAGCTTTGGGGAAGGGTCCCACAATATCCAAGCCCCATTGGGCGAAGGGCCATGGGCTAGATAGCGGATTAAGATTTCCTCCCGGCTGGTGAATGTTCGGAGCAAAGCGTTGACACTGATCACACTTTTTGATGTATTCATGCGCCTCCTTTTGCATGTTAGGCCACCAGTAGCCTTGGGTGAGAGCTCGGTGAGCCAAGGACCTACCTCCAGTGTGGCTCCCACAGATTCCCTCGTGCAGCTCCTCCAGCAGTATCTCAGTCGCTTCGGGGTGTACACACAACAAATATGGTCCCGAATAGGAGCGTTTGTACAGTTTCCGATCCTCGGATAGCCAGAACTTTGCCGCTTTCCTCCGAACTTTATCAGCTTCATCCTTCCCTTCAGGCAAGATATCTTCTTTGAGGAATTTGGTTAAAGGATCCATCCAACAAGGCCCTGCCCTGACCTGGTGAACCTGGACTGCCCCTGATTTTGCTTCTGTAGGCCTGAGCAAGTCCTCGACGAGGATGATCCTCGGCAGGTCCTGCGCCGAAGAGGTGGCAAGCGTGGCTAAAGAGTCAGCGTGTGAGTTGCCACTTCGAGGGATATGCAGCAATTTGAAAAAGTCGAACTCCGATTGGAGGTGTTTGACACGGCTCAAATACCCCTGCATTCTTTCGTCCTTTGCCTCAAACTCGCCTTGTACTTGACCTACTACCAGTCTCGAGTCCGAGAACAACTCCACAGACTTCCCACCCATTCTTCGGACCATAGTCATTCCCATCAACAGGGCCTCATATTCCGCCTCATTATTCGTTGCTGAGAAGTCCAGCCTTAACGATTTCTCGATAATGATTTTCTCAGGGGATATCAGTACTAACCCAACTCTGGAACCTCTCTGATTTGCCGCGCCATCGACGTACACTTCCCAATGGGGGGGATTCTGTTGGGAGATCATGCCAACTGATTTTTCATCCATGCCTGACGGGGGTTCTATTTCTTCTGCTTGGGGTTCCGTGAACTCAGCCACCAGATCAGCAAGAACATGTCCCTTAACCGAAGTGCGGGGCATATACCTTATATCAAAAGCCCCTAAGATTGTACCCCACTTAGCAATCCGACCAGTGTAATCGGCGCTTCGAAGCACCGCTTTGAGTGGTAGCTGTGTTAGAACGATGACCGTGTGGGCTTGGAAGTAGTGAGGTAGCTTCCGCGTGCCAAGCACCACTGCAAGGATAGCTTTCTCTAGAGGCAAGTAACGGACCTCGGCCTTGTGCAGCGACTTGCTTACGTAATAAACAGGCCTCTGCACTCCAGAGTCCGATCGTATTAGCACTAGGCTCACTGCATAGGGGGCTACAGCGATGTAGGCGAACAGCACCTCGTCGGGCTCGGGGCTGGACATGATGGGTGGCCGAGCCAGATAATCCTTGAGTTGCTGGAATGCTAGAGCACACTCCTCAGTCCACTCGAATCCCTTCCATTTGTTGAGTAGAGAGAAGAAAGGACGGCATCTGTCTGCCGACCTGGAGATGAACCGATTGAGGGCCGCGGTCATTCCGGTCAGTTTCTGGACCTCCTTGGGATTCCGAGGAGCACGTAGGTCATTAATGGCCTTTATTTGGTCGGGGTTGACTTCAATTCCCCTGTGGGTGACCATGTATCCTAAAAACTTGCCGGATCCTACACCAAACGAGCACTTAGAAGCATTTAAACGTAGCTTGTACCTTCGTAAGGTCTCGAAAGTAATTTCAAGGTCTCTTATGTGCTCAGCTATGACCTTGCTCTTCACCACCATGTCGTCTATATAAACCTCGATATTTTTGCCCAGCCATGGCTCGAACATCCTGGTCATCATCCTCTGGTAGGTAGCTCCCGCGTTCTTCAAGCCGAACGGCATCACTTTATAGTGGTAGTTGCCAATAGGGGTGACAAAAGGAGTTTTCTTCTGGTCTTCCATCGCTAACGGTATCTGGTGGTAGCCTTGGAAGGCGTCCAGGAAGCTCATCCGAGGGTGGCCGACAGTGGCATCCACCAACTGATCTATTTTTGGCATAGGGAACGGATCTTTGGGGCATGCCCTATTCAAATCCGTGAAATCTACGCACACTCGCCACTTCCCACTCTTCTTCTTCACCACCACGGTGTTTGCGAGCCACTCGGGGTAAAAAACTTCTTTGATAGCCCCAGCTTGTTTGAGTTTCGCTACCTCATCTCTCACTGCCTCGGCATGTTCCTTGGATGGGCGCCGAATAGGCTGTTTCTTGGGGGTGATTAGGGGATTCACCTTCAGGTGATGGCATATAAACTCCGGGTCAACCCCGGGGGCTTCGTACGCACTTCAGGCAAATACATCGAGATTTTTCTTGAGGAACTCTATCAACTCCTCCTTCTCTTGAAGAGGCAGCTGAGATCCGACTTGGAAGAACCTGTCAGGATCGTCTCCAATGACCACTCTGGTTAGCTCCTCACACCGAGTGTCTTCATCTGGCACTCCGGAGGGAACTCCTCGGGACTGTAATTGCTATAAATTTCCCCCCGTCACGTCCGAGGACTCGGCCGGGGCCTTATGCTAGATGGCAGCCACCATGCACCGTCGGGCGACGGACTGGTCCCCTCGGATCTTATGTATCTGCCCTTCCGACGGATATTTGATCTTCTGGTGCAAAGTGGAAGGAACGGCTCCAAGCGCATGAATCCAGGGTCTGCCCACGAGTGCCGTGTAGGGCGAATATGCGTCCACAACTATAAAGTCCAGCTCTACCACCTCGGAGCCAGACTGTACCGGTAAGCGTATCCGGCCTTTTGGGATAACCGGGCGTCCTTCAAAGCTCAAGAGGGGAGAATCATACGGCGTTAGGTCTTGAGGCTTCAGGCCCAGCCCCTTGTAGAGGTCCGGGTACATTATCTCCACAGCACTGCCCTGATCCACCATCACCCTTTTCACATCGTACCCCCCTATCCTGAGGGTGATGACTAGTGCATCATCATGGGGTTAGATGGTGCCGATCTTGTCTTCATCCGAGAATCCCATGATAAAGGGGGCAACCGACTCAGCTTTCTTCGGTTCTCGGCATGGCTCCCCAGTTGATGGTCGGCCTACCGACATGACTTTCAATGGCCAGGACCCCGTTCTCCCCGGCGCGGCGAGGATGACGTTTATGGTGCCTAGCGGTGGCTTTGAGGGATCAACTCCGTGCGTCCTTGAACCCGCCTGCCCTTGGCCGCTGGAGGGATGCAAGAGGTGTTTCAGTTTACCGTCGCGAACCAGCTGGTCCAAGTGATCCCACAGGCTCCTACAATCTTCCGTGGTGTGCCCATGGTCCTGATGGTACTGGCAGTATAGATTGTGGTTGCGTCTCTCTGGGTTTCCTACCATCTTGTTCGGCCACCTGAAGAACGATTCATTCTTGATTTTTTCCAGGACCTGATGCACTGGCTCTTTGAACATGGTATTAACCGCTTGAGGATTCGTCAATCCTGATTGCCCGGCAAAGTCTCTCCTGGGTTTGCTGTAATTATAACGGTCGGACCGCGACTCCCTCCTGTCCTGAGAGACAATCTTGTCCTTTCCCTTGCCCTGCTGCCGATCTTCTTCAACCCTCTTGTACTTCTCTATGCGGTCCATTAGCTGTCGTACGTTCGTGACCGGCTTGCCAGATAGAGATGCCCTCAAACCATGGTCGGCGGGGAGGCCTAGCTTGAACGTGCTGAGGGCCATTGCATCATTGTTGCCTTCCACCTCGTTGAACATCTCCCAGTATCTGTCTAAGTATGCCTTCAATGACTCAGACTCCTGCATAGACAGTGACAACAACGAAGAAAAAGGCCTGGCCACCCTTCGGCACGTGACGAAACGGGAGCCGAATGCTTGAGTAAGCTCCTTGAAGGAGTTGATGGAGCCTGCCTTCAGACCATCAAACCACCTCATGGCGACAGGTCCCAGACTGGAGGGGAAGACCTTGCACATAAGAGCCTCGTCTCTGGAGTAGACAGCCATCCTCTGGTTAAATTGACTCACATGCTCTACGGGGTCAGTTTTACCGTTGTAGATGGTAAAAGTGGGCTGGTTAAAACGCCGAGGAAGTCTAGCCCCATCAATCCTGCGGGTGAAGGGTGATTTAGAAATCTGGTTCAGAGCCCTATTCATGGCATCGTTCTCTATGTCTCCACGTGATGGACTCCTACGTTGTTGCTTACGATGAGACTCTTCCTCATAAGTGTAGGACTCACTGGCTGGTGTCCTGGATTTGTGTTGATAAGAGACATCCTGTTCGTCATCAAGATCATCCTCAGAGTATGAGGAGGCCCGTTTCCTCTTCGCGTAGCGTAACTCCCTCTTTAGTTTTTCCACCTCCAACTGCAGATCACGGTTCTCCTTTGCATGGGCCAGGTGGCTTCCGCCCTGTGATTGGCTCTGGCTAAGACGCACAGTGTGCACGCTCCCCTCGCGGTTTTGTCTCCTCTCCAAGTTGACGAAATGGTCCACGTGCTGGGATGCTCTGGATTCTGCCTGTTGTTCGCCTAGTCCTGCCATTGTCGACTGTTGTTTTCACTCCTGCACGTGCTCTTCCCACAGACGGCGCCAATTGTAGAGTCAGATTTGGCGGCCCAAGCCCAAGGAGGGATGGATTTGGAGCCCACTGAACCCAAAACAATGAATTTTGTAGAGTGTGGGTGAAAGAGCAAGGCAAACAGCAAAAATAACAGTGTGCAACAGCCACACTAGTGAAGGAATTCTGATTAATAACTGCTCGGATGGGTATAAGTACAACGTCCGAGGAGGTGATTTCCCTTGGAGGGTTACAATTCTTGGTGCTACAGTAAATAATACACTTTTTTCTCTGTGAACTCTCTATATCCTCCATTAGGGGATTTTCCCGCTTATATAGTACCTCCTCACTCTATCTTGATCGTCCACTTGTTCATCATCCAGACATCCACTCGAGTGCTTGTCCCATCAAGGGTGTTCCCCAGACTTATGTAAGTGGCGATAGCAAGTTGATACTGTTCAGGGGTCTCTTCTACATTAATGCGGCCAGGGAGGTAGGTGTGGTGTATTTAATGCGGTGGTTGGGGTCTGTCTTTTAGATACTTCTCCGATCCAGTTATGTTCCCCCGCGTCCGAGGCCCATTCTGTCACTATACCTGCCGAGAGAATCGCTCGGGTTGCAGGTTGAACGTCAGATCCGAGGGTATTGGACTCCTCGGATCGTCGAACCCATCCTCGGATCATGGACACCCTTCACCAGATGTTATCCGAGCCTTTAACCAGGCTTTTTCATCTCTTCGGGAAATGGTGGGCCGTAGGTAGGGCCTTGGGCCCAATGCCTTTGGCAGGGTTTTCTCCCCTCACAAATATGTATAGATATATATATATATATATATATATTTTTTTTTATTATTCATGAATCATTATTTCATTGTTTACTTATAAATATCTAAATTAAAGTTTTTTTTTTTGAAAAAAAAAAATCTAAATTAAAATATATGAATGTGTATAGGTAAAATTATATGAAAAATTAAAACTACCTGAGATGAACATTTAACCACTTGTAGATGCGTGTTTTTGAAGACTAAAAGTATACACAATTGCCTTGCAAATCATCAAATTTGTTAGCTTTACAAAACATATATTTCATATTGCAAAAAACTTTACATGAACTCCTCTTTTATGACAAACTTTTTTTTTCTTCTTGCCGAAACAACTTAAGAATATTAAGACTTAAGTTAACACATGTGGTAGTTGTAAAACACGTTAGTGATATGAAATATAGAAAAAACATTTTTAGTAGATTGTAATATAAACATTTTTTTTTCTCAATATTTTATGTAACTTTTCCCATAAGATCAATATTGTTGGCATCCTTTAAAGATGATACATAATATATGGGCCTAGACACATTCAAAGGGTGCTATCTAAATTATATGACCCTTTATCACACAAATATTTTGATTCCCCTAATGTATGGTAAAGGAAGGCAGGTTTGTGTCTAGCCATTTTCTTGATTTGTGACGCATAATTTAATAGTATGGAGGATGTGACTGGATTCAAATGTTGAATAAAATAAGATAAGAGAAAAAAAAAGGTAAAAATAAACTATATAGCAGTAAACATCAAATTATCCAAGTTATTCTATGTAATATAATAACATTATATTATTATATAGTACTATATGTATAATGCAGTAGGATAATATTTAATCAAATAGAATATAAAAGATAACATCTTAAAATACAAAACTAAATTGCATGAACCCAAAATAGAATTCTAATTAACACAAAAATTCACCAACCTAAAGGATTGATGCAATGAAAATAAAATATAAAAAAAATCAAACAAAAAATGAAAAACAAATTGAGAGAGAGAGAGAGAGAGAGAGGTAACCTTTTTTGTGTAGAAAACTATGCATAGAATGAAAAGAGAAATGTCCTGTGAGGGGAGAAAACCCTGCCAAAGGCATTGGGCCCAAGGCCCTACCTACGGCCCACCATTTCCCGAAGAGATGAAAAAGCCTGGTTAAAGGCTCGGATAACATCTGGTGAAGGGTGTCCATGATCCGAGGATGGGTTCGACGATCTGAGGAGTCTAATACCCTCGGATCTGACGTTCAACCTGCAACCCGAGCGATTCTCTCGGCAGGTATAGTGATAGAATGGGCCTCGGACGCGGGGGAACATAACTGGATCGGAGAAGTATCTAAAAGACAGACCCCAACCACCGCATTAAATACACCACACCTACCTCCCTGGCCGCATTAATGTAGAAGAGACCCCTGAACAGTATCAACCTGCTATCGCCACTTACATAAGTCTGGGGAACACCCTTGATGGGACAAGCACTCGAGTGGATGTCTGGATGATGAACAAGTGGACGATCAAGATAGAGTGAGGAGGTACTATATAAGCGGGAAAATCCCCTAATGGAGGATATAGAGAGTTCACAGAGAAAAAAGTGTATTATTTACTGTAGCACCAAGAATTGTAACCCTCCAAGGGAAATCACCTCCTCGGACGTTGTACTTATACCCATCCGAGCAGTTATTAATCAGAATTCCTTCACTAGTGTGGCTGTTGCACACTTTTATTTTTGCTGTTTGCCTTGCTCTTTCACCCACACTCTACAAAATTCATTGTTTTGGGTTCAGTGGGCTCCAAATCCATCCCTCCTTGGGCTTGGGCCGCCAAATCTGACTCTACAATATTTATCTTATACAGTTGTAACTTTACATATAATTTTGTATTTATATATTCATCTACTTTAATTTAGATGTTTATAACTTAATAATGAAATCTATAAGCAAGGTAATTAAAACAATCATATTTTTACAATTCAAAAAGTCACAATTTCTTTTTTCAAAAAAAGGCCTTTTACATTTCCTTGGAATTATTTTTAATTTTTTTTTTAAACCTTTGACATACCACTAACCTAACCACTTCATACATTAAAAAAAAAAAATTAGGCTCATTATTACTTCCGTTAATATATTGTGGATATCTTAATTGATTGAGACCAAACTAGAGAAATGTCTTTCATATTTTCTTGAAAATTCAGAAGGGAAAAAAAAAAAAAAGACTTTTTAACATACCACCAACGTAACTACATTTATAACTATTTAAGCCATCCATGATATCTATTTCTTATTGATAATCATAAAATTTACAACTAGCAAAGGAACATAAAATAAAAATAAAAAATAAATGAAGGAAGAAAAAAAAGAAATGAAATCGAATGTTAATTAATAATTGTTATTTGGAAAATAAAAAGTGGTAAAGAGGAGTAAAAAATAAAATAGAAATGACTATACAGAGGACATTGAAAACTTTATAGTGCAATAAAATCAACAATTAAATATAATAATAAAAATTTAAACTTAAAACTAATCAAATTCTAACTAGGGATTATATATATATATATATATATATATAAAATCATAATCTTCATACACCATGACTTAAAAAAAATTATTGAATGGTTCTACCTCTTATTTAATGTCTATGTTATGCAAATCATCAACCAATAAATATATGATAATGGTAAAAAATGTTATAGATAAGATTATGAAAAATATGATAAAACTATGTAAAAAAAAAAAAAAAAAAAAACTCTTTATAAAGTCTAGGGACTAAAATAGTATTTTATCTAAAAAATTATCACGCGCAACGCGCGGGTTTGCGACTAGTTATTTATAAAACTTGAGTAGCAAAACCCTAGAGTTTAAAAGTTAAAACTGTAAAAGAGTCTAGGAATTGAAGTGAAAAAATTAGTGAAGAGATAGAGACATTAGACATTATTCGGTTTGTGTGTTGTGTGTTTTCCTTTTTTATAATTATTTTAAATGGAAATATGGCACCCGTATAGTGAGGAAGACAGAATTCTATTTGAACTGATATGGAGAGAAGACACACAAGTGCCGTGACTTTTTTCTTTTTTAATGTTATATATTTGTTTTGTTTTATCCTTTTTCATATATTATACTTATACTTATCACTCCTTTAATTTTATGGCGAATCTGGGAATTAGAAACAAGATTTGAATTGGAAAAACTTGATTAACATAATAGAGATAAGTTATAAACACTACACTCAATACTCATGTGGATCAAAATTCTCACAAATAAAAAATTGTGTATAAAAAGAAAAAAAAGAAAGAAAAAACCTCAATTAGGTTACTGAGTATTCAAGAAAAGAAAGGTTACGTAATTATCTCCTTGAATTGAAGAAAAAATTGTTAAGAGTCCAATGAGGTTACACTAAGGTGAGGTTATCCTTATTGCAAATTGTTTCGGTGAGGGGGCAACTTTACTCAAATCTCCTATTTTAAAGGAGTTTTTGGAGGAGGTAAGGGGGCAATTGCCCCTTCGAACCCCTTGGCTCCACCCCTGGTTATTCATACGGCTTCCAACACAATGTTTCATGAAAGTATCAAGCATATAGGGGTGAGTTTTGATTTTGTTCAAGAAAAAGTGGAGAGTGGTATAATTGCTACATTGCATACCTCTAAAGGGATCAAGTTCTTAATATGGTCATGAAACCATTGTGATAAACTCATGTAGATTTGTTAAGTAACAAGTTGGGGTCATATGGATATATATAACCTAGCTTGATATGCCCCAACTTGAGGAGAAATTATAAGATTCACATAATGGACAAGTGATGTGGTCTACCATTTCACTAAAAAACTTCCATCTGTTTAAAATTGTTAGTTAAAAAAATTTTTTAAACAAAAATTAATTACTGACTCAGCAATTTTAAACAAGTGGAAGTTTTCTAGAGGAATGGTGGACAAGTGACGTAGTCCACCAGAGGACTCTATAATTTCTCCAACTTGAGGGGGAGTGTTATGAGTAAAACTAGTTTAGTCATGAGAGCAATGGGATCATTTTCTATTGTTAGGTATAAGTTAATCAAATATCTCGTAAACAATCTCGAGCTTGTTTGACAATAAAATGATTCAAGTTTAAGTATGTAATTTAGTTCGATGATGAGCTTGGGTTTAACTTGTGTTCTATATAATAGTAAACGAACAATATTTGTTTAAAAAAAAAAAAATCACTCATCTCTACTTGTTTATAGTTGCGTGGATCGTTTCCAAGAAAAAGCTCTTTGGACCTAACCCTATTGACTAAACCTGAGATGCACGAGCCACCCACACAGACCCATGCATCAGTTAAGTTTAGATAAATCCCTAATTAGGGGTTGAACCTAGGACGTTTGGGTTTACAATTCATCCTAGCGCACCCCTTGACCATTGAGGCAACCCATAGTATTATTATAAAATATATATTAAATAAAGAAATATCCTATATTAGTGATTAAGAATTTAAGATTAGACAAGTATGGTAAATACAAAATGAACAAGTGTGTACACTTGAATTCTTCGACTATGTACTGTTCAAAAGTTGTAGGAAGAGAGTGAAGATTATGTGTGATCTTCTATTTTAGAATAGGCTATGTTAATTATTATAAAATGGCTACCACTTCAGTTGCATATGAGACTACTGGTTTAGGAACAAAAATGGAGTATAAAACCATTCCTTGTTACTGCCACTGACCAATATTAGACATCATTGTTTGTTCCTGCCAAGATGGAATTCTCAGCTTGTTGCAAGTCTGCACTAGCTTTTTTGTTGCTCAAGATCAAAATACGGCTAAATCCTAGTTCTTTGGCTGCAAGTAAACAAGATTTCCTAGACTGCAAGTAAACAAGATTTCCTTCCATTGCTAGCACCACCTTTGAAGATTCAAGATTGTGATCCCTTCTAGATTCTTGGCTTCATAGGCATAGCCACTTCTCTTAATTCTTCTACTACTGAAACCTACTATTTTGATGAGAAGCTGCCAATCGGTCTGCATGTTTTGCTGTGTTGAACGGGTTCTAGAGACCCTATTCTAAGGCTGATCTGCTCATTGACTTGCAAAGAAAGCTTCCTGATACCAGCGAATAAGAGTTTGAGATGTGAGTATAACTTCCATAGGATTAGGCATTTTCTCTTGGTGAATAATCTGATTTCTATGATTCCATAGTGTCCGAAGGATGGTGAACAAAGATTGAAGGAACCTCATCCTATTGTGATACATTAAATTGTTGGCAACAATGCTATTTGCTATCCATTTTTTAGCAGTGTTTAATAAAGCTCAAAGTTTCTGATTTCAAGATTAGGAACCATGCCAAATAGCTCTTGCAAAAGGACACTGCAAGAAAAGATGATTGATGGTTTCCGCCTCCTCATTACACATAGGGCATTCATTGATGGCTGGAATCCCTCGGCTATTCAGAATAGAGAAAACTAGTAGGCTATCATGAAGAAGTTTCTAGGTGAAAGGATTTTTCATGGGTAGTTTGACTTTCCAAATTAGGTGCCAGGTGTTTGTTGGAATGATAGAAGTTCTGTGATTTAGATGTTGAGAAATGGTGCGGCTCTTAATGATTAGGGAATATGTTGTTTTGACATGGTAGTCACCTGAGGAGGAGTACCTCCATAACATCTTGTCAATGTTGCCATTAGTTTTTGGAATTGGGAGATCCAATATATCCTTGCAAGCAGGGTATTGATAAAGCTTTCTGACCACATTATGGTTCCAGGACTTCGCATTGGAATCAATCAAGTCTGCAACCGATCCTTTATGTAGGTTATTCTCTTCCAAAATATTATTTGGGCAATGAAACCAATAGGGATGAGTGAAAGGGATTTGTTGGCCCTTTCCTATTAACCATCGACCATGGTGAAGGAAAGTATGTTATGGCTTAATTATAATTTTCCATATCCAATAGTGGTGAGGTTTGGGTTCACATTCATAGATTGAGGTTCGCGGAAAATATTTGGCCTTGAGGGTTTTAGCAAGAAGAGAATTGGGGTGTTGTGAGATCTTCCAAAATTGTTTAGAAAGCATAGCTTGGTTAAGATGACTGAATTTTTTAAGTCCAAGGCCACCGTCTCTCTTAGGCTGGCAGGTGGTATCCCAATTTGCCCAATGAAGTTTCCTCTCGCCAGGATCATGTCCCCACCAAAAAGATTTAGTGATGGAGTCGAGTTTGTTGCAAATAGTTTCAGGTACTCTAAAGTAAGAGAAGGAATAGAGAGACATGACTTGCAAAACAGAGGAGATAAGGGTAGTTATGCCTATTTAGGATAAGAGTTTGGCTTTCCAACCTTGGAGTTTGGCCTGCATTCTATCAACTAAATCATGGAAATCAACAATTCTTTTACCCCTAAGTTTAAAGTTAATACCCAGATATATGCTTGTGTTTTGGACAAGATTTACCTGAAGATCATGAGCTAAGGCTTCTTGCATCTCAATTGTAATGTTAGGGGTACAAAGGAGGTCAAATTTGTTAACATTGATGCTTTGTCCAGAGATTGAGAATTACCAAGGAATGGTTTTTCTAAGGTTTGAGAAAGAATGTTTGTCATTCAAAAACAGGGAATCATATGCAAAAAATGAGTGAAAGAGACTCTGTTCATACCCATAGTGATGCCTTTAATTTTCTTCTAGTTTTCAGCTTGGATGAGGGCTATAGAAAGTATATTGGCACAAAATAGGAAGAGTTTTCCTTTATCCTTCACTGGTCGAGTCTCCATAAGAAAAATAAAATCCAGTCTAGACTCCAATGCCTTTTTATTACACTAAATAATTGGAGAGGGAGTGCCCAACCCTCTGCAATTCCAGTTTAAGACCCTCATGGTTGTTGGGGAAGCTGTTGTGGGCCAACTTCCCGATGCCCTTTAGTAGCCTATGCATGGTTGTGGACATAACAGGGCAAGTTAGAGCTGCCATTCCGCTAGCAGTATGGTGCCTAGAGAAGCTATTTCGGTCGCCAGAGCCACCATTTTGACTATTGGTTTTGGCAGTCTGGTCTCCGAAGCCACAGTTACAGGTGTTGATTCCAACTATTTGGTCATTGGACCTTCGGCACCAGCAACTCCGATGGCTAAGCCACCAATTTTGGTAATTTGCTTGAAAAATTTTAGATGTTACACCAAACACTTGAATATATCTTGCTTAAAATGTTTTATATATAAAATCTTTTACTTGAAAATGATCATAAATAACAAACTCATTAGCCTCCAAGTTTTGTGAGAGATGAGTTGATAGGAAGAGCGAGCCTGCAAATATACCAATAAGAGCATTAGCATTTGGTTTCTCCTCAGTATCCCATTTTACTATTTTAAAAGTTACTTTATCTATTATACTATACCATTTTAAAATACACCAAACATTCCAACTTTTATTTTATCATACAACATATTAAAATAATATATCTACACTATAAAATAATATCACTCAAAACCCACAAATAACCAATAAAACTCACTGCCTCAACTGCCCATCACCCCACCACCACCTTACTGCCCATTGTTGATACTCATTTTCGCGACATATTCTCTACAAGCTTGACTCAATCAAGCCTGACCTCATTATGGGCCCAATTCGTATATTAGATTATATTTTATTCTTTTAAGTATGGCCCAAGCCCATGTGATATATTGGGGGAAATTGAGGAAGTGTGATTTAGAGAGTATGAGTAAGTTTCTTTTAAATTTTTTGCGTGAGTCTAGCCCATGCGTGCTATCAAGTGGGTAAGGACACCGGTACCATGTGTACCTAAAATTTTCACCCCAAAAGAGCTTTTATGCTTTGGCTGATTGTGGCCTAGAGTCTCTGCCTAAACCCATTTTTCCCTTTAAAAATAGTTGGCTCTCATTCACCAACTCTAGCTGCTAGCTCTCTTTTAGGTGAGCCTCCCAAGAGTCTGAAACAACTAAAAACGAGGAGCCAATGCGGGCTTAGTCAAATATTTCCCAAATTATGCATAAAGCAAGTTAAATCTTTTACCCAACTAAAGCAAATATGAACCAAACATTAATTTAGCACTTGGGAGGTTTAATCATTAATGACACCCAAAGGCTGCTATAAAACTCTCTCTTCAGTTCAAAACAAAGCCAACCACATTTTCCCCACAGAGTTTAAACTTTAGAACAAAAGTTCATTCAGCCAGTTAACATCCTCACCATTCTAAAGCTTGGGGATGAAAATATGGGTACAAGGGAGCCTTCCCTCTCTTCCTCACAACCTCTCTCAATTTTCTCTTTTTGTTGACTGTGGGTTGAAGTTTCGGACCTGTTATGTTTTTATGCATTTCTCTACATTTTTGTTATTGGCATTTTGATTTCTCTCTTATTAAATCACCAATAGTCTTTTGTTCATTACACATTTGGAATTTTGGGCTTAATTCTCGACAAATAAACACTTCTGAAGAACCCAAAGGGAGATTTGGGCTAATCTTGCATTTTTGACCCTTGTTGCAAAACGTCCCTGACACTCATCATCCACCACCACCTCACTGCCCATCATCCACCACCACCAAAACAAAACCCACAAATGATAATATAACTCAAAAACCACAAATGACCAACAAAACCCATTGCCTCACTGCCCATCACCCACCACCGCCGAGCACAAAGAGCATGCACCAAGACCAAACACAACAAGAACAGAAAGCATGCACCACGATCAAGAACTAATAACATCACGACGACCCACCACAACCCACCACCCACCATGACCCATGGACCAACACACCAAACACTAGAGCCACCACCGAAACTCAGCCCCAAACCCACAACCCACCACATCGCCGCCACCCACTAACCCAAAACCTACTTCAATCCACTGATCCATGTCGAGAGGGAGAAACCCATGCTGAGATAATGTCGAGAGGGAGAAGCGAGTCACAACGAGAGAGAAGATAATGTTTGAGGAGAATGAATCAATATTTTACTTTTTCAAATTTAGGATGGTACTGTAGCACAATTGTAAATTTTTTTTTTTTAATAATTGAAAGACTTGAGTAATTGAGCTTTTTGATGCTTTGATACTAAAATATACCAACATATACCATTTGAGAAACCGGGTACTGATACTCTAAGGCAATAACAAACCAAAGGCGTAGACCAAGGATTGAGAACGACTTTCATAGCTCTGTTTTCGCTCGTGAATGTGGCATTGTTTATCAGCACAATTCGGGTTCACACACAAATGAATTATTGGAAGGACGATGGTCCATTTAAGTGAAAAGGAACACATGGGTGGGTATCTGTAAAGAGTGAGGATGATTAGTTTCATACGAACCCATCCAATGGACTCGGGTAACAAAGTTGAACGAAGGGGTTAAACTGAGAACAACTCAACCTAAACTTTAGTATTAGCATTGCCGAAATTGAAACTATAGAGACCAAATTGACAAATGCCCACCTTATCAATAAAAGTAACTACAAAACACCAGAAGTCAAATGAATCACTTTTTTTTTTTTTTGAGAAGAAGAAGAAGAATATGAATCACATAATTACTCATTTCATTCCTATTTGACTAGAGTCGATCTTTAGCTCTAGTTAGATATTTTGAAAAAAAATTTTAAAAAAATGTGTTTAATTACAATTAATTTTCTCTTCCTATAAAAAACCTATCTACACTTTCAAGAAAAAACTATTTACACTTTCAAGGAAGAGAAAAGGAGGTAAAAGAGGGAAGGAAATAAAACAAATAACTACAAGAATTGACTAACAAACTGACTCTATTTTTTTCTGAGACAACCTCCTCCTCCTCGTCTCCATGATAGCTTCATGTCTTCTCTTGGATATTTCTCTAATGGCCTCCTGGTACTGCAGCTCAATCATTTTCATCTCCATTCTCAACTCCTCATCTCCATCTTGATCATAATTGATTGTATAAGCTGGGAAAGTCACTAAACTGCTGCTTTCCAAATCTATAACCTTGCTACCGTGATCAGGGGATGCACCCATTTCCGCTTCAGATGGGGATTCCCTCACTCTTCTGTCCAACCCATACCCCATCTCTGCAGACATGTATGAATCAACAGAACTATTTTTATCATTCAATTCAGAAGAGGTTGCAGAAACATATGACATCTCAGAACACCGATCTTCAGTCGTGGTTGCACTTTGAAGACCAAAATTGTCATGAGACCTGATCTCTTCAAGTTTGTCATTGGTTTCCTGTACTGGTTGAATGGACCCACCAGAGGAGGTAGAATTGGTGAAACCGGCCTCACACGCATTTCGGTGTGATTGTACTAAGCCATCATGTTTTAGCAACTGAGAGACTTCTTGATGGGCTTCATGAGTTTGTATTCCATTTGGAGCAACCAGATGATCAATGCAAACACAAGGCTTCCATTTAGGCACTAACTTCATCAATAACAAATCAATCAACTCCGCTATAAACATAACATCCTCATCAGCTAATTCTAGTTGCTCAACCATCTCACTTGAAACTGAGATGGCTGTATCACTATCAAGGTAGAATAGGAAGTGGATATTCCTTGCACGACCTGCATGTAAATAACAGAATATATAGTTCTCTAGTAATAAATTAACAATAAAACTTAATCAGAATGGCAATGAACTATGTTAGATACATACATACCATTCTGATCAGCTATTCGAAGTATTAATGAGACTGACTGCTCATCATTTCTTTCACCTTTTAACCAAAAGGAATTTTCTTTTTGTGCTCTTTTTACCTCCACACACAGAGAATGGAACCCATCATCAATAGTGGTGATAATGGGTAGATTACCATCATTGTCAGCATCTATGGAATGGGGTTTATTTCGTGTGCTAGCAGGTCCTTCTGACATCAACCAACGATCTCCAAAAGCTCCCATTTTGGGAAGAACTATATCTGGAAGTGGTAGAGGATGATTCTTTGCCAATTTGTTTACTTGGAGAAAAGGGTCCATCAAAAGCTCTTTTGCTGACAGCCTTTGAGATGCTGGGACCAAACATTTCTTGATAAATTGTTTCATTGCTGGGTCTTTTACTTTAGAGAGTGCGACAGGCTTTATTCCCTGTTAGGTCTTATAATTTTAGGACTGACCATGACTATATCTAATATTCATAAGTAAGAAGAAACAAATTTAATTAATCATGAAAAACTTACAGATGAAACTTTCTTGTATATTTGAGCTGAATTTCTACATTCACTGTAAGGATATTCAAAAGTCACCATCTCTAGCATGCACATGCCAAATGAATATATATCGGCCAACTCATTGTAATCCTCATCATATAGTTCAGGTGCCATAAACTCAGGAGTTCCTATCAAGATCACATTCACAAGTTAATGGCAAACAAATAAACCATACACAAGACCAGACTATTGGGAAACAAAAAGGCATATTCTTTAAGACAGCTATCTGAGCAATAATATCCACATTGTTTTAAGATTTATTACTCCAACAATCTATGGGCCGGCCATGAGTATCAGACAGTGAGTATCAATAAGGTAAAGCAAGAGCATGGAAAATGTACCAATTACACTTTTGGCATTAGCCTGCTCCATGACAGCTGCCAACCCGAGATCTCCAATTTTAACTTCTCCTTGGTTACCATTGATAAATATGTTATCACACTTGAGGTCCCTATGTATAATTGGTGGGTTGTGACTGTGAAGGTAGTTCAAACCTGTCAAAATCTGCCTTGCCCATCCCTTCACAGCCTTCATCTCAATCTTTCTGTGTTTCTTACGATACCTAAATCACGGATTACATCCACTAACTACAAGGCTGATGGCACCATAAAACAAAACAAGAAACTCAAGTAAAGTTGTAAGAAGGAAACTAAACTTACTGTCTGAGGTTGCCAGAGGAGAACAACTCAGTGATAATATTAACAGTCTTGTTCTTATCATCGATCCACGAATTGTAAAACTTTAATATATTGCTATGTTTCAGTGATTTTAAGAGATGCACTTCTGAGTACAGCCTCTCTAAGTCATCTGGTGACTGTAGCACATCATCAATTCGAACTTGGTTCCACGCTACTTCAAGCCCATCAACTTCATCAAAGGCCTTGTAACTAGTTGATTATAAATTTAAGGAAGACAGACAAATACAACAAGAAGATTAACTCAACTCAAGTAAAATAAATATATAATCGTTGCTTATTTTTTCTACATCCACTAACACTAAGTGGTCACATATTTTTCCAATTAAGTTTCCGACTTGATACACACATACACATAACATGAAGAAATTAAATAAAGGCCACCAACATAATTTTAATTTTAATGGAAGAATGAAGGATACACTGTCTTGAAGGCACCTTTCCCAAGGACATCTTTATACTGTCAAAACCCAAAACCAAGATATAAATGCAATAATCAAAGCCCATGAAAATAATATGAACATCGAGTTTGGTTGATGTTCTAATCCAAAAAAAAAAAAAAAAAAAAAAACACATCACACAGAAATGTCACTTAGTTGAGGGAACGTAGCATGAAATTTAAACCATCATTGCCTTTCCCTTTTCCTGAATTTTCTCATTAATCAAACGCAAACTAAGCAGAAAGACAAAATAAAATAGAAGACAGAATTTTACCCGAATGTAGCGACAAGTTGGATCAATCTCAAGAATATGAGGAGGCTCTTCATAACCTGAACCATCTTTGGAACTCTCGGTGCCAGCCATGCTCATCTTTACCAATCTCTATTATCTAAAAACTCTTGACAATAATTAAATATTAAAGCTAAAACAAACCAACATTTTTACTTCAAATACAACAACACTCAAGCCCTAATTGTATGATCACTAAAAAAAAAAAAAATCAAAACCAAATTTAATTCAGCAAAGCAACGAATGTTAAGACTCGATTAGTATTGGGGGGACAAATTAAAAGCTTTTTCTTCGGATATAATTCTGAGCCAATTTTTTTATATAAAAAAAAAAAAAAAAAAACTACAAACGATACGTCGATACCTGCAAAAACATATTTCTTTACCCAACAAAAAATAAATTAACCATGGAGAAAAATTGGGAAAAAAAAATGTACCTGGAGAAGGAGCTTTCTGGGGGAAAAAAAGGAAAAAAGAAAAAGGAGCTGGAGAGAGCGAAATCCTAGTCTAGATTTTGAGGAGACAGACAGAGTCGAACAAGTGTCACATTAGTCACCACCTCGTATTGAAATTCTCTGTGTTTTTGTTTTTTTTTTTTAACTAAAAACTCATCTCGACGCATAGAGGAGAGGAGGTATATTTTTTTTTTTTTGAAACTCTCTCAAAAATAGAGGAGGTATGTATATATATTTTTTTTGAGAAGAAATAGAGGAGGTATATAAATATTTATTATACTTATCCTGTAACTTATAAATATTTATGAGTTACTACAAGTTTTATTTAATATTATTAATTAGTTTTTTTTATACGATTTATTAATTAGTTATGACTTATGAGACAGTCGAAATCCATGATATAAAATTCTTAAAAACTTTAGTATTTACTAATATTTATCTATCTAGGAACATAGCATATATATATTTTTTTTATTCGCGAGCTTCTGAGGTTTGCCGCAGGTGTCTTTTGTATCGTATTATGTGTCTTCAGCATTTATGTTTTTTTTTTTTTAAAGAATGAATAGCATTTAAGTGAGTGTTTAATATATACATTTAAAAATATGTGTAAAAATATTTGTGCATGAAAAAATATATAAAAAATTATTTAAAAATTAAAAATATATTTTTGAGTGGATATGCTAAACAAGGCCTAAATTTGGTTATTAAATTTGTCTCAAAAAAAAAAAAAGTTTGGTTATTAATTTTTTATTTTGACTACGTGGCGCTACAGTATTTGGATTTCGTGAAACTTAGGTGACAGGCCGTGTGGGACCCTATATGGGATTCCTTATCCAGTTAAGGTTCTAATTAATGGAGCAATTGATAATTTAAAAAAATTGATAATGGATAAGTATGTATAAAAGTGATTTCAGCAAAATAAAAGTATGTATAAAAGAAAAAGGAATAGTTCACACTTTTTTCTTGTGATGGGAGGAAAGGAATAGTTAATTTTTTTTTTTTTGGATAGGAAGGAATAGTTAACACTTGTTTGAGTGTTTGGTTAATTTGTATTTCCTATCTCGTTAGGATTCTACCAACAAAATATTTGAAAACATAGTTGCTTTTTTATGGATGATTTTGAAATTTCGCCTGAAATTTATCACCATTTTGTACTCCATCCATAATTTTCCGTTAATGTTGTTCTTCTTAAGTGAAAAAAAAAAAAAAAAAAAACAACAAAGGAAGAAAAACTTTACTACAAATATACAGCAACAAAATTATAGGGGTGGCCTCAATTTGTGCATGCATTAGAAAAGAAGGATGCCATCTTCGTTATCATGATAAATTGATGAGTTAGTTATTAGCACCATGTAATTATCACTCCATTTAAGATGTATAGTTGATTGGGCAATTCTTTTTATATCTTTTAAACTTTTTTACCTTATCAATTTTTACATCTTGGAGGTTTCTCAAAAAAGAAAAAAAAAAATTACATCTCGGAGTGATAAATTGCATGGTGCAATAGTCTTAGCTATTGCACCAAGTCTCAATCCCTTTTATTTGTCTATTAAAAGGAATATGTTATTGGGTGGGCAATCGTTAAGGAGAATTAAACGTGTGTTTACCCATAATGGGAAGTTGCAAAAGTTGCTAGTTGGACTTTTTAACAGAATGTGACTTGACCACCAAAAAAAAAGTAGTTTGACTGCATTAGGAATTCTATCTTAACAATTGTCATTAGGGCATTCGATAATAAGATCCATATTAGTTTGACTACCTAAAAAATAGCAGTTTGACTGCATTGAGAATTCTACCTTAATAATTGCCATTAGGCACCCATATTAGAAAGTATTAAAGAGGCGTTTGAACTATTTTTTTTGTTGAGCAAGTTTTTTGGTGAGACAAAAGTTAACATGTCTAGTTTGAAAATTAAGGGTTCATTTGGATACTGCTTATTTTTGAAAACTAAAAACTTATTGTTGAAAACACTGTAACAAAATAATTTTTAAATGTGTGAATAGTGCTGTGGGACCCAGTTTTAAAGCAAAATTTGCTGAATTTCGTACTTGCAGGTCCCGTGAACAATGCATGGGACTCAACCCAAAAAACACAGACGCGCAAAATGCCACTCCTGCTGCTATCTAAACTCACACTAAGGAAAACTCATTGCCATAGTGAGGGAAAAGACTCATTTCATATTGAGCAAGAGCTTATGAGAGATAGAGGAGATAGCGCAAAGAAAAGTTGGTGACAAAGATATATAGCATAACGACACATTGAGAACATAGTGGATTTCGATTCATAAAATTGAGATAATTCTCATTTCAAATAATTTTTCAAATACTAGTAAGAACTTATATGACCACTAGATGAAGCATATAAATGGTTTTTGTAGGGATTAGATTTGTGGACTTAGGCTCAAAAGGCCCAAAACAATGAGTTTGTAGAGAGTGGGTCAAAGAACTAAGCCCTAGTGAGTTGAACAAAGGCTAATATGGAATTGGATGGCAATCATGCACAAATAAGGAATACTGGCATGAACAAACTTCTTGTTCGAGGAGACAAGTGTTCCTATAAATCCATTCAATTGAGTCCTCCCCCCCTCTCATTGTTACCCTTAAGTTTTATACTCCCATCCCCCTTCTTTCATCCTTCCACGTGTAGATTTGGATTGATAGTATTGATACTTGTCCCATCAGCCCCTCCCTAAAGTCTTTGGGAGTAGTTGTAAGGCTATAAAGCATTGCTCAGTTAGCTACAAAGCATTCAATGCTATTTTAGCAGCTTTTTCTTAGATATTTCATAGCTCTCTTTTGTCCTTTTCCTTCTTGATAACTATCCTCTATGATAGAATGGTTCAGAGCATTTCTCTTAATATCAAACCATATCTTCTGACCTCAGCCTCGTTCAGCTGATGAGGGATTCTTTCTCGGGGCACCCCCCTGGGCGGCTTTAATAGGATTTTTCTCTTCACTTACTAACGCATATCCTTATGAAAGTGTTTTACTTGTCCTCAGATTGTTTGGCATCCTCAGGTTGAGCCCTTGGCCCAATATATATGTAGATATGGGCTCCTGAGCCTTTCCCCCCTACAATAGCCCCTCAAGATTCTTCTTTTTCGACTCCTAGGGAAGAAAGGAGGATTTTGATATGATGATAGTTCCTTTACGCCCATTTTTCATCACCTTTGATTGTATAGGTGTCTTTTTGATTGCCCAAAACACGCTTTTGATGTTTCAGTACACGAGGCGTGACTTCATAAATTTTTGTGGCTCCATGTTCCCTATGTTCTACGACGTGATGCGGATCCAACGGCTGAAGATTTTGTTGGAAATTGAGTAGAATTTTTCACGCTTGTAACTTTCTCTTTGGATTTCAAGTGAGATAACTCCTAATGGACTTTGCTTTATATATAAGGCACCCTTGGGGAATCGTTCTTCTTCACTTTGCAAATTTTCTAGTTCTCCGGAAACTTCAAATTCTCAAACCTTCAAGGCTTCCAAAAGGATCCAGCCAAGATGGTGATCAAGATCTAGGGGATGAGGTGGTCGAGGATAAAGGCAAGGGCAAGGAAACCAAGGATGCCACCAAGGCCCAGGAGGATGCAGTCAAGGCGAAGGAAGCTGAGGCCAAAGATGTTCCTATTTTTCAATCGAGCAAGAAAGAAGACTCTTCTTCTCCAGCCAAGGCCCAAGGCAAGTGCAGATCGCATCAGATTTTTGGTGCGACAAAGTTTAGGTTTCACCTTGACAACAAAACATCTTGTAGCTAGGAGAAAAAGGGTAGACAGTCTCCCATTTTTCAGCCTTGATAGCAAACATCTTGCAACTAGGAGAAAAAGGATCTCAACGAGTGATTTTCTCTTTTTCTTCATCACCCTGGCCTTCCCCTTCTGTGGTGGAAGTTTGCTACTATGTATAATGTACCTTTCCTTTATTTAATAAAAAGGGCTGCATTTTTTTTTTTTTTTTTACTTTATGAATCTTTCATTCCTCTACAATAACTACTTCATGGGTGTTGGTGTTGTTACTTTTCCCTCCTATGGGACTTTAAATTGATGTTGTTGATAGTAACTAAACATTGTTACCCTAACTCTATCAACGCCAATAGTGATGCATTGCTGCTAGCTTAGATAAATTAATTGTGCAAAAATAATAAGGAAAATGACCATGTGCTAATACTGCAAACTATGCAACCAATGGAGAATAATGAACCCAAAGCAAGTGATCCGAGAAGATGGATATAATCTGGGACTTGTTTTAATACCTAGCAAAAATAAATAGAAAATGTCAAACCATCCAAGGCACGTGGTCCGAGGAGCTGTACATATCTTAGGTTCAGTTTAAGCAGTTATAAAAGATGTCATAGTGTTTTAACTTCCCCTTAGCTTCTGGTCCAAGGACTTAAGGCCTAGCTAAGGTTCTGTTTTAACACTTTATTAAAAGACTTATGCTCAACAGGTTCACTCTTAGACTTTCTACATATAGAACATTTGCAATGTTTGGTAGTCCAGGTAGAGAGATGATTCCATTTCCTTTAATCTGTGAGTTTCTCACATCACTAAAAGTGACATCACCACCTTTTTTAGACTCGAAAACCTTGAAGAGAGATCGGTCTCCAATCATGTGTCTTGAGTAGCCATTGTCAAGGTACCACAACCATGTGTCCAAAACCTTAAATGCAAACTTCATCATAAAGCAAACTTCGTGCTTAGATGACAGATCAGTGGGAATGGTGTTTTCTCTAATTAGCCTTTTGTGAACTACACCTTTAACTTTCATTCTTCTCAGAGGAACTCCTTTACACATTTTCATTCTGAGATAGTCTAGTTTCTTCTTTGTTAAGCTGAGATCTTTTCCAATAGTCATTATAATAGATTTCAAATAACTTTTAGAGTTGCATTTTCTGATACACTCAAACAAGTAGAGATTAGAAAAATAAGTTGTATTTGAAAATAAAGATCTCTTCAAGCCGTTTACAGCATGACAACAGGAGTCAATGGATCACACAGCAAAGATTAAAATCTAATCAAAGTGTGCCTGCTCTAATACCACTTGATAGACCAAGAATGTATTGACATCTTGTGATAAATTGACCAATTCATTAGCCAAGTTGATTAATTAAATAGATTAATATACAATATGTGTGGCAGCACAAATAAATCACCAATTAAACTAAATGCAGCGAAAATTAAATTGACACAGGTGATTTGTTTTTGAATGGGAAAAACAAACACGGCAAAAACTCCACCGGGTGATTTTAAGGTCACCACTCCCGAGAATTCACTATTATCATAACAAGAGGTTACAAGTAAAGAAATCCTAGTTCCTTATACCAACCTACAGTTAAACTCTTAACCCAGGACCCAATTGGACTTGTTTTGTAATGACAATCTCTCATTTCAATGCACGACTCTTAGTACGTGACTAATCAATAGATGCGCAGATCTCATTATGCGACTTAATTGCCAACTTGAGAAAGATATTGGCTGCAAAGTTCTTCAGTTCATCACATGATGAAGATCAAGAAGTTTCTTGGTCACAAAACCCTATGGTGTACAAACATAGCAGCTTCTTCAAGAGAAAGATGAATTAGGGCAAATTCTATCTCCGGTCACAATTTGCATAAACAAAACTTTGCTTCATACTTGCGCAATTGTGCAACCTTTAATGACCCTTAAAATAATCATTATATATGTTTAGAGTTGTGAGAAAAGAAAGCCCAAACATACACCCACAGATTGGATGAAAAACAGCTCTAAAAAACTGAGTTTCATAAACCTCGATAGATAGCCATCTATTGAGATAGCTGTCGAGCCATGGGCTGAAACATCTTTTAAACCTTGATAGATGCTAGCTATCGAGTTTTAAAATCCAGCACTTTCTCACTTGATTCTTGGACAGACTTGCATGACTTTAACACTTGAACTTGAAACCTTGTTCCTTGAAATATTAAACACATCCTAGATCTACCAAATTACAAGTAAAATATGTTTTGTCAAAAGATTAGCCAATTACATAAAATATTGACATATGTTCCTAACATTGAATCACATATGTCCTAACATAAACAAAAGAAGCAAATTAAAACAAAGATTAAAGCAGAAAAGAAAAAGAAAGTTTTTAAAGCATAACTCAATGCAAAAGCTCCTAAGCTTGATTTTTGACCATTCCTCTTAGTCAAATCCATCACAATTTAATAAAAAGGTGATTAGTAATCTTAAACTCAAAGGATTGGGGCTAGAAAAGGTCTCAATCAAATAAAAAAGAGACTTGAGGGTATTTGTGAAAAACTCCCTTTTAATTCACTATTTTCTATTGAATCTTAAGTTTTTCCTGTTGAATTTTTATGTATTTTGAAAATGTACCATATAAGGCATTTTATAGTGGAAAAAATGGGGTTTGGAACAGCTCCCAAACGATGTGAGATTTATTCCAAACCTCAGCCATTATTGCAGAAAACTTGCCTTTATCATACTTCTGAAACCCTAGTTGTGTGTGTAGGATTGTGCCTGCGTATGCATGCTATAGCTCGCATATGCAAGCCACGAACCACGTATGCAGGCCGAAGGCTACTTTGGTAAATTTATTTCCAAATAAAGATTATTACTCATTAAAGAGGTCATATTTTCCATTTTAACACTCCTCAAGTCAATTTAATATTTAATTGGGTTCTAAACTGGACTTGGGCCTTAGAGTTCAAGTATCGTTGGGGAACGGGGGCTCGAGTCGTAAAAGATACAAAATGCGGTGTCTATATTATTGTCGACATAAACCTCTATGTTCCTTCCAATCTGCTTGTTGAACATTTGGTTCACCAACCTCTAGTAAGTAGCTCTCACATTTTTCAGTCCAAATGGCATGACTATATAGCAATAAAGTCCTTGATTGGTGATGAATATCGTATTTTCCTAATCCTCTTGAGAAGGCGTCCATGAACGTTAGGAGTTTATGTCCTGCCATTAAGTCAATGAGCTAGTCAATCCTTGGCAATGGGAAGTTATCCTTTGGGCAAGCACTATTCAAATCTGCGAAATCTACATACATTCTCCATTTTCCATTTGCCTTTTTCATCATGACGACGTTGGCCAACCAATCTGGGTAATAGACTTCTCGAATGAAATTGGCTGCAAGCAACTTGTCTACTTCGTCCATTACAATTTTATTTCGCTCGGGAGCAAAAACCCTTCTTCTTTGCTGGATTGGTTTTCTTTCGAGATTTACATTCAGGTGATGCTGAATGATATCTTCGGATATGTCAAGCATGTTTTTGTGGCTGTAGGCAAAGATGTCTAGATTCTCCTTCAGGAACTTGATTATTTCTCCCTTTGTTGAGGGATCGATGCTCGTCCCTACTTTTGTTACCTTCGTCAACACCTTTCTACTAGCTCAATTATTTCCAGTGCCTTTACTACTTCTGAATTCTTTTCCTTGATCATCCAAGTGTGGTTTGCCTTTAAGGCCAGTACTGCCTGATAGCATTCATGAGCTAA
Source organism: Quercus variabilis (assembly GCA_030445155.1). Taxonomy (NCBI): domain Eukaryota; kingdom Viridiplantae; phylum Streptophyta; class Magnoliopsida; order Fagales; family Fagaceae; genus Quercus; species Quercus variabilis. Next base: position 26,982,830 of record CP129450.1, on the reverse strand, counting down.
CACTTGGTCTCCCTTTATCTCTCCTACCTCATGTTCTGTTGGGAATTTCATCTTCAGGTAGTATGTTGATGTTGCAGCTTTTCAATAGGTAGTCAACTACTAAAAAATTAAGTTGTTTGGTTACCTGGAGAGGGTATGAGCTAGCTGTGACCATTAAAGTTACTGTACCCTTCTGGTATACTCTATCTCCGCTAAAATTGACGAGGGGAGATTCAAATAGATGAAGTTTCTTCGGATCTACCTTTAGCTGCTAGAAAGCTAAAAGGTAAATGATATTGTATCTTTTTCAGAAAAGACCATATCCATTTTTTTTTTTGTTAAGACGTATGTGGAACTTGTTAGAACATATGTTATGTAGAATTGGCTAATCCTTTGACAAAACTCACTTTACTTGTAATTGGGAAAATCTAGGATAGGTTTAGAACTTCAAGGAACAAAAGTTCAAGTCTAGTATTGAAACCATGCAAATTTGTCTAAGAAACAAGTGAAGAAGTGCTGTTTATTAAAGCTCAATAGATATATCTATCGAGGTCTCGACAGCTGCTCGACAGAAATATCTATCGAGAATTACGAAATCAGAATTTCTAGATCTGATTTTCGGCGCATGCTGACATATATGTGTAGGGTTTCTTTTCTCACAACTCTAAATATATATAAGACTTATTTTAAAGGTCGTCACATAAGAGAATACGAGGAGAATACATGCAAAAAGTGACCGAGTGCCTTATTCACTCTGAAAGAAGGTATTTCGTCTTTTTGCCTTAAGGTTTTGTAACCAAGTGCTTCTTGATCTTCATTGTTGATGAAGTGAAGAACTTTGCAGCCAATAACATCTTCAAGTTGGTGAGTTAGTCACGTATTAGGAGTCATGCGTCTTTGGTTAGTCACGTATTGGGATTCGTGCAAAAGGGTGGTGTTCATATATTGAAGAGTTTAAAGGTTCTGACGCGGTAGAAGGTTTCTACTGTAATTTCATCTAAGGGAGTTGTAGAGTCTAGGGACAAAGATTTTGTATTGAATTTGAAACTTCTCTTTATTATAGTGGATTACTTTTCAAGAAGGTTTCCCCCTAGGTTTTTTTACTGTGAAACTAGTTTGTTTCATTGGTTTTCCTAGGTCATTATATCTTGTCTTATTTACTATTCCGTTGTGCATGATTTTGACATGATATTGATGTTTGTTTGTTTTAACAAGGCTTATTCATGATAAATCTAATTAACAACTTGGGTTTGAAACTTGTTGATTCTATCAACCGGGGTCTAAATTTCCCAACGTTTTTTTTTCTATGTTTCAACGGTGGTTCTGTGTGGATGATGTTGATCTATCTTTGCTATGACTTCTTGAGGGACTTGAAAGATCCTCCTGCTGTCGGACCTCCATTGATCATCCTTATTTCTCCTATAACACTCTTTGGACGTATAACACTCTTTGGATGATCTTGCTGTTTCTTTTCGTCTTTGGGCTTATCTTCTGATCTTGCCTGTAGGTCATGTTTGTACCTTCTTGGTGAATCTTCTTCACAAACTTCTATAACTCCCTTTTCTAAACCAGCTCTTCTATCTGTTCTTTTAAGTCTTTACACTTGTCCATGTAGTGTTTGTGATCTTGGTGGAAACCAGTACTTCTTCTTCTTGTGAATGTTGGGTGAAGAGTTCAACAGCTTCGGCCATTTAAGTGGATGATCGTCCTTAATCTGCATCAAGATTTTGTCAACAAGCATTACTAAGGGCGTGAAATTTACCATCCTTTTGGTCTTATCATTTCTAGGCTTGATGTTATCTTGGCTGGATGAGTAGTCCTTTCTTTCCCTTTTTTTTTCCCTTTTGAGTCCTCTTGAACATCTCTTATGTCTTTCCAAGCATCACCCACTTTCATCATGGCTAAAGCATCTTCTGCATTCATGTATTTTTGGGCTTTTAACAATAGTTCCATCATTGACTATGGAGGGCTTTTTGCAAGCGCGACCGCAAATTCATTGGACTTAAAGCTGGCTTTGAACGTAGTTATTTGCACTTTGTCCTTGACCTCGTCAACCTCTAACACTTCCCTGTTAAACCACTTCACATATGATCTCATCGATTCCCCTTCTTCTTGTCTAATTGTGAGTAGGTGATCTGCTAGCCTTTTCTGTCATTGCCCACTGACAAAGTGACGTACAAACAAGTTACTCAGCTGTTTAAAATTGTCTATGGATGATTGGGCCAATTTGCTAAACCACATCGTGCTGCTCCTTTGAGGGTTGTTAGGAAAGATCGGCACACAATCTCATTTGAGGTTTGCTGCAGGCTCAAGGTCATCTTGAAGGTAGTTATGTGATCATTGGGTCTTTCAAACTGTCATACGACTCAAGTTGAGGAAGGCGGAACTTTGGTGGTAAAGGGCATTCCAGGACCTTTGTTGTGAAAGGAGAATTAGTCCTTTTCACCATTCTATCCAAATTTTTAGTCGTTTTCTCCTTCATTTCATTTTTTAACTCCGTAACTCGTCCATCTCTTTTCTCATGCTTCTAAGGAGGTCATCACTCACCCCGTCAGAACGTTCTGTCCTCCTTGAGCCATCTCTTCCATGGCTATTCTCCAAGCCTTGAACCTTATCTTCATTCCTATTGTTTTCGATCCTCGATGAATGATTTTCCTCTTGTTGCAACCGCTGTCTCAACTCTTGATTCTGCCTAGTGAGTTCTTCTATATTGGCCATGAGTGTTTGGATCTATCAATGCCGCGGCATCTTGTGTTACATTGGATTCCATCTAGATATTAAGAATGGTAGAGCTACGTTTTCAAACTAGAGTTTGAAAGATTGTTCCCCATAGACGGCACCAAAATGATGAAGCCAAATTCATCAGTCGATCGGTTCATCCAAACGGAGTATGATCAACTGAATCTTGATTCCTGCACAAGCTCAGAAGTAGTGTTTCTCTCAAAAAGGTCATTGGCATGGTGCTAGCTAATGAGCCTCTGATGACAAAGTTAGATATCTTAGAGAGTATAAGGATAAATATTGAGAGTATCGTATCTTATATTTTTGTACCTTTGTTTGAGGTCTAATGTAGTTATATAGTTGCTTGCTTTTCTAGCCGTTGGAGGTCTTCAATGGTAGCCTTAATGGCTTTGGTAATGCTTTTGGTGGTTTATTGCAGTGCTTTCAATATCTGTCCAACGGTCATGCTTGATTATTCGTCCGTTTATTAACGGAAAACGTATTAAATGCGCCTTTATGGCTCTTCCATCGTCCAAAGGCCTCTCGGGACGATGGGATTTTTCTTGATTCATCATTTTTCTATTGCCCAGCCAAAAGTCAAAAAAATTAAGTTTATCGTGCAACAGAGAAGTCAATTAGTTTAGGTCTGGTTGGGTGATTCATTGTCTAATACAAAGAATAGTTTCCTGAAATCCTTTTAAAATCCATTTACCTTTTTTTTTTTTTTTTTTAAAATTTTATTTGATGAGCAACAATATAGGTCACATTAACAAGATAAGGTTGAACCTAATAAAGGCTTTGTCAGCATCACCCTTCATATTTACTCATCTTTGAAGAGACAAATAAGATCTTTACAATTTAGCTGTATAAATAACAGTACTTAGTGGTTTACTAATAATTTTTTGAATCAATAGCAAACTTGAATGACAAGTATGCAGAAATGGGATTAATTATTCAAGTCAACGTGATGTGTTGATTTATTTCATTGATGAGCAACAATATAGGTCACAGCGGAATTCTTGTAGCATAGGAGTATGAGTTAGACACTAGCATAGGAACATGGTGGAGGAGGTGGTTGTGTCACAATGGTTCCTTCTAGCATCAAAATCACAGACTTCATCGAGGGGCGCTGATCTGGTTCAGTCTGCACACACCGAAGTCCCACTTTCACCATCTTTTCTAGTTCCTCCATGTCCACCACTTCTTCTCCCACCACTTTTCTAAGCTCTCCAGCCACATAGCATCTATCAATCCAATCCATTAGTACTATTTCTTCCTCTGGGGCTGATAAAACCATGTTCTTTCTGCAGCAAATGATTTCGAATAACAGTACCCCGAAGCTGTAGATGTCAGCTTTTACTGTGATTGCAGAATTGCTCTTGTACCACTCAGGAGCTACGTAGCCTCTTGTTCCCCTTGCCATGGTGTATGTCCTTGTTTGATCTGTTTTCAATAGTTTGGATAGTCCAAAATCTGATATTTTGGCTGACCAAGATTCATCCATGAGTATATTCTGTGGCTTAATGTCACAATGGATGATCCGGGTCTGACACTCTTCATGGAGATAGTGAATCCCCCTTGCTATCTCTAGTGAAATTCTCATTCTCTCATTCCAACTAGGACGTTCCCTGGCATTGAAGAGAAGGCTTCCCAATGAGCCATTTTTCATGAATTCATACACAAGGAGCCTGCTTGATCCTTCACTGCAAAAGCCGATCAAGTGGACTAAATTCTTGTGGTGAGTCCTTCCTATTATCTTCATTTCATTTCGGAACTCTGGTTCTCCTTCTACCATATTCAATAGCCACTTAACTGCAATTTCTCGTCCACCATTCATTGCCAGGGTGCCTTTATAAACCTTCGCAGATGCTCCCCTACCAATCTCTTCCTTAAAATTATCTGTGGCTATTACTAGTTGATCATAGGTAAATGATCTCAAATTTATTTCTTCAACAACATCAGGTGGACTACTAGCTTGCCTTGTATTGATCTTAGAGCTCCAAATCTGACGTGAGAAAATAAGATAACTGGACAACAGAAAAAAAATTATAGAGAAGGTGATGAGAACTACTCCAACAACTCCAAGTTTCTTCCCTAGCTTCTTTGTGATGACAACATTTGTGTCTGTGGGCAAGTCATTTGGCAAACTTTCATTTCTAATCTTCACCAATGCTTTAGTTGGATTGCTACTATCCCTCCTCCCAAATCTAATTGGAAGCTTTTGCTTGATGCACATTTGGTCTCTGAATTTTGCCACCACACAATTACAGTCCTCCAAACAATCTTTGGAACATGCTTCTTCACTCGATTTTAACAGTATATCATACTCGCTAGGTTCCCATAGAGTGTTTGGGAGAGGGAAAATAGTATAAACCGCGTTACCCTTGTTTCCAAAGCAATCTTCTATTATCGTGAAGTTCAACTTGCAGCCAATATTAGGATTTTCAGAATCCACAAAGGCAAAACCTGGGAGACAGATGCAAGAAACATCTGCATCATTGATGGTGCAAATGCTGTTTGGCCCGCAAATCCCTTTAACCCTGCAACGATCTTCTTCTTGAATTGCCGTCCATAAGACTGAAGAGTTTGAGCTGCCTTTAAGGCCCATTTGATGCTGGTAAAGTCTCAAAATGCCGTCCACGTCAAACGTTACCCGATACAAGGCTTTAACATCAATAGGATATCCACCTTCTGTTAAATTCATTACGCTTAACCCAAAGGAATTGGAAAGGTAGATGCGGCTGTCAGCTGCTAGATTCAAGGACGAGTTTCTCTCAGCATGTGGGTTATTTGATGACCAATACACATATCTTCCATCAAAATAACTTCTTATTGGATAAGCATTGAGGTTTCCATCTCTTTGCATACATAGCTTGAAGCTTCCAATTGAGGTATCCGCTTCGGAGATGCTAGAATACATAATCTGGTCTTGACCTAGCTTTTGTCCGACCAAAAGGGTATTGCTCGGATAATCAAAGCTAGCCCAAATGATGTTCCAACTAGAGTCATACAAAACAAAGTTACCAGAATCAAGCATGGAAGCAACTGAAGCCTTTTGATTTGTTTTAGCAATTGATTCAACTTGTCCAGTGGAGCTATGGAGGCGGAGTCCATCTGTAGAAAAGAGAAGAGCTGCACCAGGTGAGAGCACTGTATCATTCTGATGTGACATCCACACTATTGTGTTTTTGGGGCTGCCAACGAGCCAAATGCCAGCCTTGAAGCCATTGCCACTAGGGTAAAACCCGAATGCAAAATAGCCAGAAGGAGAAGGCCAGAAATTTGGGGTGGAGTTTGTGCAACGGGTGGAGCCAGTGGTAATGTTTGATTGTGGGGGGAATTGGGCTTTTGTTATGGAAAATAGATGGAGAAACAAGAGAAGCAAATAAAGCTTTAATGCCATTAGAATATGGACTTCTTACATATGCTCACAATGGTGTTACTCATTTTTCCGAGTCGAAGCTTATATTATAAATGAAATGGACAAGAAACTTCAACTTCCTCTGTTTTTTTTTCTTTCGTTGCTTGTTTTACAAGGCAGCTTTACATGTATCATAGTAGTCAATGGTGGACATCATTGTGAGTCTTCTTAGTGGCATGGAAATTGGAAAGTATATCATGGTACATGGAAGTCCAACAAAGCGGTTCATGTCCCCCACCTCGCGTTTGGCATGGTTTCCACAAAGAAGAAGAAGAAAAGGTTCTGTTTTTTGAAAATTACAGTAACAGAGAACGTGCTCTTCAGTAGCTAGCCATAGGGGGGTCTCAAGCTACTATCTAGTTGGAAACCTATAGAATCATAATGGATACGTATTGTAGGGAAAAGTCCAAAGAGAATCATCAACATAGCTTAATTACCATGGAAAGGACGGATTAAAGTCAATTGCACATATGGATGTTGACTGTCAAGATTAGAAAATGTTGCAGCAAGCTTCACTAAAACCTAAAACCTTAAAGTCTTTACTTTCAAAAAAAAAAAAAAAAAAACCCTTAAAGTCTTTGGCATTTTGCTTGATTAGTCCTTTCCTTTACCTAATCAAGTCACTATTTGTTAGTCAAGGTAGAAATGTATACGTTAATATGTACGGGAACAGATACTTTTAATTTGGTGGTCAAACTCATCAGTTGATAGATGACACATTCCTGGTAATTTTAAAGCACTGGCAAACAAAACGTATTAAGTATAATTAGGTCATGATTATTAAAAAAAAAGTATAATTAGGTCATGATTATTAAAAAAAAAGTATAATTAGGTCATGGATTGAAATCTTGACCTAAATAAACGGATACAAATGTATCCATCAAGTTTGAGCACCGAAAGTAAGCTTAGAGGAAAAAAAAAAAGGGAATACCCATTAATTCTTCGTCTGTTGACTATTGCCTAATCAAAGAAGTACAAGAGTCAAGGATTGGGTTGATGAGCGATTACAAAGAAAGCTTAGCCAAAAAATTTTAAAGGGAAAAAAAAAAATGCGAGGGATCCAAATTGGCTTGAACACGGAAAAGTAGAGCAAGAACAATCCTAAAGTGAGGCGAGGTTAGAAATCTGAAAATCAATGAAACAAAATTAATATACTTTTTATTAATTTGTTTTTAAGCATTCAAGTGAAAGCTATTTGGTAATTCAACGAGGAATAAGTGGAAACAATCAAGAAAGATTTTTAGCCCTTGACGTTTGCTTTCATCCCACAATTACAGGTGGGTTTTCCTCTAGGCTACAACAAAATCCTACAAATCCTCTCTGCAACTTGGAATGGATTACAAAAGGAGAAGCCCTTAGCTACAAAGAATGAAGCTTTCTGAAGAGAGATGCCAACTATAAGGCAAAGTGTAAGATGTAAAACAAAGGGCTTCAAGTCGTACTTGAACATTTCTAACCGGCAAATTAAGAATTTCACCAAAACTTAACATTTAAATTTATTCCATTCCCATTCGTTCTGTCTGATTTGGATGAAGCAAAAAATTGATATTTTAAGGAATGGAATGAATGTTCCCCTAGCCCACTCCTTCCAACAAAACTTCTAACCAAATGGATACACAAAATTTTTTACTTCTTCTTTTTTTCTTTTTTTCAAATTTCTATTCCATTTCTTTCCTTTCTTCTCTCCTAAACAAACGGTTAATCATACAAGAAATACATTATCCAAATACATAAGAGATGACAAAGTGAAAATATCTGATAAAAGAGCAGCAACTTGAAGTGTAGTGTCAAAACTCAAAACCATTATTTACAAACAAAAATTCAAAGAAAACTAAACGTAGCTGTTGTAATTACAACTTTGGTCAAACAAAATGTACCTTAGGAGGTAAAATATGACAACTGATCCTGGTTTTCATAAGCAATGTTGGAAATATTTCAGAATGGAAAGCAGATAAATGATCTTCAAATCCAGCTTCACTTTGCCAGGTGTCACTTGTTAAGGTCATCAAGGACAGGTTCACAGACAGAAATCACCTCTCACCTATCTCATTTCTCCAACACTAGCATTTTGAAACTTTTTCTAAAGCATCAAAAACACTTTGTAAAGTTACCTCCTCGACAATCACAACCTTGTCTCTTGATTTAGAACCAGAACCTACAGATACTTGCCTTCTCTTCACCCCTAAAACCTGTTATTCAAGAAGAACAAAGACTTAGGAAGTTTCTTTGTATATGACATCATTCCACTTCAACTATGCAAGCTAAACTGAGAAGTCATGTCATTTAATCAAAATAACAAAACAAAAAGAAAGAATTCCACAGAAGAACATCAAGTAAAGCTTATGACCACATTTCAGGGAAAAAAAAAATTTAGGCACTTTAAACTTTGCACATCACAATTTGCGCACACCCATGGAAGCCCAAAAAAAAGCAACAAAAGAACTATTTAAGAACACATCATAGGGATACAAACACACATACAGCATTTGCTCACAATCAACCAATATTAGAATGATATATACATCACAAGACTCATTTAATATCACATGCACCAAGTACAATCTCACACAAGTATGCCCTCGATACTTTATTCACTCACTTAAGTCTCACTCTTAAAATGACACCCATCAACAATCTACACTTCCAAACACCACTATGCCAAACTTACATCGAGATTGCACTTATAACCTCACTCACTAAACACTAGGATACTAGTACACTTGCATTGCACCAACATTTGGACACAAATGCCTCCTGATATGACTGCATGCTGCCAATTCAAATTTCCTTGTACTGTAGCTAGATTTCTAATCATTGAGTAGGTCCCCTTTTTTCCTTGAAGCCTCTTTGGAATCTAGCCCAGCAATGTAATTTTCTATGTATAGATGACGGTGAAAAATAAGTAAAGAGACTAGACCAGTTTAAGAAGTTTCCAGAGAGAGAGAGAGAGAAAGGTTTTCTCTTTGGAGAAGGTTTTCTTTTTTTGTTTTTTGGAGAAAGACTGGTTTGTGGAATGGTGATTATCTTGAACTCAGAAAATAAGAAATAGATTCTAGAAGCTAAAATAGGGAGTCCTGACTTTGAGTATAGTATCAGATCGGCAGTTATTTAGTTAGGACTCTAGGTGCATCTAGGATGCTATCATGCACATTTGAACTTCTTGTGATTTCAGTGATTCTTGATCCAATTCTCATCCATAATTATTCAATTAGTGTTTCTTTAATCTTTCGCCTGGATTTCTTCATCTATGAGGAAGTCTAGGGAAGAGAAAAAGGTAAATCTGGATGTTCTTCAAGGTATGGAGTAGTAATGGGCTCCGAAGCTATGCAGGAAGTCTGAGTTGCCTGAGACTCATTAAATATGTGAAGGATTGAAGAATGATCTGATTCAAGATACTAAAGTGGAGGCCTAATTTATTTATTTTCACGTTAGGGGGATGATAAATCTCTGGACGATATTGACCTCTATGGGCCAGAAGGGATATCTAAGATGGCTGAGCATTTGGATGGTGAAAGGGATGTTTTTGCAGATGGAAAACAGGCCTATGCAAGAAAGTCTAGACTCTAGAGCCTGCTCATTTAGTCTCTGATTGTAATGCTCTGCATAGAAGTCTGGTGGAATTTCTATAGAGATAGTTTGGTATATCAAAAACAAAATCCACATTGGTTGGGATTGCAGATGCTCATGAGTTGGATAAAGGCCAATCTCAGGAGCAAAATATAAAAGGGAAATGGTCCCAATCACAAGATAGGAATTCATAGTTCCAAGAAGACAATTGGGAGGGTTCTCAACTGCAATTTCATACCCCAGTGAGAAAGAATGGGAGAACTGTATTTGAACCTCCTATAGAGGTTGTTCAAATGTTATTTCTTCCTCCCATAATAATATGACAGCGGGGACCCACTAGAAAGTGCCAATTGAGCTACATGGTTCTTGGTTATTCAAGCTCCAATTTTTTATTACCTAAACCTAGATAAACCCGTAAACATCAAACCCTATTCAATAACTCCTCAAGATCTCATCAAGAAATCTAATTTAGTGCTAAATTCTTAAATATTCTACATCATAATTTTCCAACCTACCCTAGTCCACATACAAACACCACATCAGATTTTCTAGAAAAAAAAAAAGAAACATTAATTATGTAGGAGCTAAAAGATATCATCTATGTTTTTTTTTTTTTTTTCATGAAGTAAAGAAAGGTATCAGTCACAATGGTCTTGTCATGAACATGGAAGCTCTTTATCTGAACTACTTGTTCCAAGAATTCTCATTCACTCCAACAAGAGTTGTCTCCTCTATCTCAATGGATGTCATTTCAACTTCATTCAATTGATTCAAATTACTCTGGCCTTTTAAACTGCTTGTAGAACTTTTGTTCCTAACCCTCACGCTACATTATGTTATTTACCGATGACCAAATCTTAGTTGCTTGACAAATAATCTAAAGTTTGGGCTCATCTTCCTTGGAGCATAACTTTGATAATGTTTCTCTTCAATGACAACCCTTTTTTGATAATTTAAAAGTTGGGAGAGGGGAGATTTAAATTTTGGATGCCTCCGCTTAATGACAAACCCTTAGCGCACCTCTCACATACTATGAAATCATGGGATTAAAATTTTTGAAACTTATTGCCTTGTCGAGTTAGCAAGTACTAATTTGCAAGTAACAAAGCAAAGTCATGTTTTTCTTACCAAAAACATGTAAAACTAATAACGGTTTCTAGAAGCAATTCTTAGCATTCAGCAACTCTCCTCTAACTTCAATGATAAATAGCCATCTTAAATTTCTGAAACTTCTGATCCCAAAATTTTTTTTTTTTTTCAAATTTCAAATTATTAAACACTTATTAATATCCTAGAGATGAAATTGAAACCTATTACTGAAAAATAAATAAAACAAAAGAAGGAGAAGAAAGAAAGACTGACGGAGCTAATGAAATCGAGAAGGGCGGCGTTAGCTTCTCCGTCTCTCGCCGGCGCGTCTATTTGCACTCCCACTGCCTCATCACTGATATCTACATTTCATATTCATCCAAAACAGGAAAAAAGAAAAAACCAAAGTATCAACACAGATCCAAAATACAATAATGTGTATGTATGTATGTATATAATAATGGCGGGACCTGTGATGGAGGAGGATTTGGAGCCGGGCTTGGCGTGGATGGTGATGGCCACAGAGGACGGAGGGATTGACCGAATACAGGATGGAAAATTGTGGTTGGGGGGTTTTACGGAGGAGGACGACGACTGAGTTGGCCCGGCCGAGTTGGAGTTAGAATTGGCCTTCACTCCTTTGCCCTTCTTTGCCGGTGGCATATTGTACAGTACCGTATTTGTTTTCAGGAGCGAATAAAAGATAAAGGTTACGATTACATATAGGCTTCAGAATTAAAATTTATTGTTTTTAATTTTTAATTAGAGTACATTTAATTTAGAATATTAAGTACAGTTTGGGGGGAGATCTGTCGTATTTTGGTGCATGATAAATTTTTCATTTTTACTCTAAATTTATTAGTTATGTTTTTAATAATCATAATTTTTTTTTTCTAAATTAATAACCATAGTCAAACTTTTGTAAATAAAATTTTATAGAAATTTGAAATATTCTATAATATAAACCGAAGGAAGGAAGTAATAATTTTTTGGAAAACAAAGAAATCGATTACGAAAAGGAAACTCAGCGTATTATTTAAATTTTAGAAATCATTTATGATTGAATTTATATTAAATGTCACAGACTCACGATAATGCCCCTTTTATAATGAATAACATGACAATGCCCTTTTTATAATGAATAACATCAAAACGTTTGTAACCACCATGCATCTTTGGCACAATGGTGTATAAGCGATTATGAGATGGGGGGAAGGTGGACAAGGGTCGAGGTTTCAAGTCTCTAGGAGGAAGTTTCACACACATATACATTTAGATTAGGTTAGAGTAGAATTTCTATCTTGTAAAAAAAAAAAAAAAAAGGGAAAACATTCATAAAAAAATTCATCTTTCATTTTGTTGCAAAGGCTAAGGCTAATTTTGATGACATTCATAGTTGATTAGACTAAATTTTCTTTAGCTTTGCTATTAGTAATTTTAGATCCATAAATTTTTTTAAGGCCTTTAAGAGTGATAATAATATTGTTAAGGGGTTAAATGTAATTATATTGCTAAAATAAGTGCATACACACACACACACTAGCATCATCACAGACGCTTTGTGCATGGGATGAGATTTTTTTTTTTGGTCTATTGTCATAATTTTCTTTAAAAAAAAAATGGATATTTTTGTTTTGAAGATGTGGATTAGTAGAAGAGTGTCCTATTTTATAGGTATTTTAAGTGGAGTTTGAGATATATTTTTACTAGGTTGTTCTCAAGTTTTTTTCCAGTTAAAAGTAAGGTTTATAGGTATTTCTGAATTTTTCTTAACCATATAAAAGTCCAGTCCAAAGAGGAGAATCCTCTTTTGTCTATACTATATATAAGAGGAATTCCTTCCTTCAACTGGACTTTTGTGTGGTTCAAAAATACTCTCATTAATAAAAAGTAACTTCATTTATAAATAGGGTCATGAATGTCAAATAACAAATTTCATTTGGAATTCAAAAAGAAAACTCCTAAAATTTAGGATTTTTTTTCCTTCACATTCATCTTTTTATTCCCTAAAATTGAGTCTTTTTATTCTTTTTTCATCCCAATAAAAATAAAAACACCCCCAATTTAAAAAATTAAAAAAATTAAAAACTAAGAAAACTCCTAAAATTTAGCCTTCTTTCTCCTAAGGTTCATCTTATTTTTCCTACTTAAACTTTTCTCTATATCACTACACCACTTTCAAACGTTACTGTCTCTAAAGTTTATCATTTTTAAATGTTACTGTTTATTGAGTCTCTTCTATTTTTTTGGATAAAGGTTAATTTTTTTTAAAAAAATTTCAAACAAATAAAAATGATAAACTTTAGAGATAAAAAATAATGTTTGAAAGTGGTGTAATGATATAGAAAAAAGTTTGAATAGGAAATGTAGGGTACGATTTTTGTAGCCCAAAAGATATAGGCTTCAGGCCCAACGAACCTAGAACAATGAATTTTTTGGATCGAAGGTTTAGGCGCTCGCCGGCCTTCACCAGGCCGGAACTACATTTTCTTTTATTGAAAGATACTAAGATCAACTTACAATTGGGAGATGCTCCTCGGCCATGGCCGAGGAGGCTTGTTTCCCCCTTTTCCTTTTTTATTTTTCTTCCTCTTTTTCCCCCCTTACACTTTGCTCATCTTTCTTATATATTACTCTCTTCCTCCTCCTGTTGATCGTCCATTGGCCTCCCCTCTGGTTGCCTGTCCCATCAGGGGTCATATCCGTGCTCGAGTGGCTCACCCTGATCGATGTTTCCCTGCCAAGGGGTTACGTCCCCATTAATGCGGCCAGGAGGGTTAGGTGAGCGCATTCAATGCTGAGGTAACAGTTTGCCCAGGGTTTGCCCTTTCTCCACACCTCTGTTGCCAACGCGTGGTACTGGGTCCTCCTCTCCTTGGACGGCAAAGAAATCTCCTTTGGGGAGGGTGGTCCTTGTGTTTTCATCCTTGGATCCCTCCTACATCTTCGGCGAGGGCCATTTGGACCTGGTTTGAAGTGGGCCAAGGCCACCCGATCTTCAGGCCCCACAATAACCCCTCAAAATCTTGCTGCACGCATCCTCAGGCGGGGAGTAGGATTTTGACATCCTCGGCCTTACCCCCGTCAGGATTGGGGTCTATTCATCTGCTCAGGGCACGTTGCTGACGTTTCGGAGCACGTAACGTGCCCATCATTAAATTCAGGCGGCTATGTGCTCCCCACGTCTAGTGAGGCGTTATCCATCCAACGGTGGGGGTTCGTCTCGCATTTATGGGCGGGAAAATCCACATGGTTCCTCGATTCGGGGTATAAATACCCGTACGAACTGCTTCTTCCTGTTCCCCATTCATAACCACGAATTCTCGTGCGTCCATCCTGAGTCCAGCTACACTCTCGTATCTCCAGCACAAAAAGCCTGTCCTAGGAGCTCCTCCTCTTTTTAGTAAGTTGCTCTATCTCTCTCTGAGCTCTCTTTCTCGTTACTCCTTCTCCTTCATTTGTTCCTTCTTAGTTCCTTTAGGTGTTAATTGGGATGGGTAGGTTTAAGAAATATGTCCACACCGAGGAGACGATGGAGAAATTCATCGCCGACTACCGAATTCCCGCCAATGTGGGTCTGAGATATAGTGAGGATGGGGATTGGCGCTTACATAAGCTGGAGGGTGAAGTGGTAATTCCCATTGCCGCCTTCCTCGAAGGGAGAATGACGATCCCAATAGGGCCGGTGATGAGGGACTATCTCACGCGCACTGCCGGTTGGCCCCTACCTAGTGTGAGATAAATGTCTTTAGGATTTTGGGCTGTGTGGACGCCCTGAATGAGAAGATGGGGCTAAGGTTGACCCACCACGACGTGAATTGGTGCTACAACCTTCAGCATCTTAGGGGCAAGTCTTATTATCTGAAGACGAGGGATGACAGGGTGCGGCTCATCCAGTGCCTCTCTGAGTCCAACAAGGGGCTTAGCGAGGACTTCCTCATCGTGTCAGAGGAGTGGCACGATGGCCTTCACTGCCTAACGATAGAAGGGATACCAGGTGGGGTAGTAGGAGTAGGAGGGGTTTTGAGTTCTCTTGCCCCTTTTTCTTTTTGCTAACATAGTCGTGTTTTTCGTTTGTAGACCCGCACGCTTTTGAGCGCCACTTCCATTTGATCAACCGGGAAGATTTGCAGAAGGTGCTAAGGGCGCCGGTCTACGTAAACGAGGACGACAATTAAGTTAGAGCCGCCCACCTAATCTTGGGGTATACGCCCACCCAGAAGTCATTCCCGGTTCCAAAGCATGTCATCCTCGCCAACGATCCTCGGCTTCAGAGGATTACTGTGACCGAGGACGGATTTTTGTTTCCCGAGGAGCCCTCCGACCAGGAAGCTGTCACACTAGCCGTCCCCTCCTCTTCCCAACCGTTCGCTGAGGCTGCTGAGGAAGGTCCAGAGAGGGAAGGGGACGCGTTTGACATTTTTGCTCAGCTTGATCAGTCCGAAGATCCACCTGGGGACTTGGGTGACCCTAATCTGAGCGAAGCAGACCTCATTGCTTCTGAAGCCCCTCCTTCATCAACAATGGGTTACAAGAGGAAGCCCACTACTGACTTACTGGACTTGATCGAGGGCCAGCCAGGGAAGTCCCAACAAAAGCTTCCTCCTACTCCGCTGAAGACTAGGTCGACTTTCGCTCAGCAGAAGCTCCCTCCTCCTCCTACTCAGACACGCTCGCCCTCACAGTTCGTGCCTGTCGCACCCAAGAAGAAGAAGGACAAGGGCAAGAGGCCTATAGAGGATAAGATGGTGCCTTCACAGGAGGGGGACACTACTCTGCAGCCGTTCAAGCAGCTGAAAATAGGCGACAGGAGTCAGGATAGGCAGGTCGCCGACACCACCTCGCTCGAGGCTCAGGCCTGGCTCCCTGCCCCTATGCTCCGTAGGGAGCCCTTGAGGGATAACGCCTCCCTCAAGGACTTCAATGAGGGTGAAGGTGCGCGCGTGGCCGATGCACTGGAGAGGAGCCTGCTGCTCCCAGCAGATATGGCGGAGCTTAACTCTTTGACGAGTGAGCAGGTCTTCCTCAGCCTCAAGCGATATGTGGGGATGGTAAGGGCTACAACCTCGAATCTTCTCCCACTCCTTTTCTTTTATTGGGCTTATAGCACATTGGTTATTCTGGCAGGCTGTCCAAGCTATCTTTATGTTGGAGGGGGCAGCAAACGACCAGAAGGAGGCCCTCAAACGGGAGCATGATTGGCGATTCCAGGCCACCGGGGCTCTGAAGAATTTCGAGGCTGACCTTGTCAAGGACCGAGAGGCACTGAAGGCGGTGACCAGAGAGCGGGACAATGTACTGTCTGGTCTTGAGGGTGCTCAGACCTAGGCCACGGAGTAGACAAGGCGCCTAGGCGAGGCGGATGAGCAATTGCGGATCGCAAGGGATCTGATCGCTGACCTGCGGGCTGAGGTGACCAAGGCCGAGGGGGCCTAGAGGGAGGCAGAATGGGCCAGAGACCAGGCTCGGCGGGCCAAGGACGAGGCTGACCATGGCAGGGAGATGGCCAAGAGTGCCAATGAGGAGGCTGAAGCCGCAGCCTATACTGCTGGGATGGCTGCGGTAGAGGCCCTCTACAAAGCTCAAGTCCCGGGGGTATGTAGGCGATACTGTTCCCAGGTCTGGGCTGAGGCCCTCAAACAAGCTGGGGTGGAAGCCATGTCAGACCTATGGAAGGCTGAGAGCGTGTATTACCCCCCTGCTATCCGCGAGGTCACCCCTGATGGCACTAAGGCTGGGGAAATTGTTGAAGAGGTGGGGGCTGCTGAACTCGGGGAGCGTTCGAGCGAGGAGGTGCCCCAAGAGGTAGTGGAGGTCCCTTCCGATGATCCAACCCCCACCATCGTGGAAGCAGCTGTTCTCGCCGTGCCCTTGCAGGCCGTCCCCTCAGGCCAGGGCTCAGAGGGGTCAGAGGTCGCCCCTGTCCATCCTGAGCAAAAGGAGTAGACTCTCTAGCGCCTCGGCTCTCCCCACATCATTTTATCTTATTTTGTTGTGCTCTTCCTTTATGTACTGTGGCTCTTGCCATTCAACTTTTATGGACTAGTTATCATAATGTGAATTTACTTTCCCTTTCTGCTTATTTCAATTGCTTATTTGTATGCATGTTGCCTGCTTTTCCACTTTTCCTTTGATTTGCACAATTTTAGCTTGAATTGTATGTCGGCCAATTATGGCAGTGACGATGAGAAGGAGGGAAAACGTCTGCATGGGCAGCCCTCTTGTGCCTCAAGGGCTAGGTGGGCCTAGATCATTTCCTAACTTAGGATATTTTGTAGTTAAGTCTCCCTGTGGGCCTGAGTCCGAGGACCAAGCAGTGTTCCTGTTCTGTCTAGCCCCTAGGTGTAGCCGAGCGGTTAGTTTCCCCATAAGCTTGAGTCCGAGGACCATGCAATGCCTTGGTTCCATCTAACGCTTTTATTTCTCTGTAAGTATCTAGTTTCCCCATAGGTTTGAGTCCGAGGACCATGCAATACCTTAGTTCTGTCTAGTACCTAGGTGTAGCTGAGCGGTTAGTTTCCCCATAGGCTTGAGTCCGAGGACCATGCAATACCTTGGTTCTGTCTAACGCTTTCATTTCTCTGTAAGTATCTAGTTTCCTCATAGGTCTGAGTCTGAGGACCATGCTATACCTTGGTTCTGTCTAACGCTTTCATTTCTCTGTAAGTATCTAGTTTCCCCATAGGTTTGAGTCTGAGGACTATGCAATACCTTGGTTCTGTCTAGTACCCAGGTATAGCTGAGCAGTTAGTTTCCCCATAGGCTTGAGTCCGAGGACCATGCAATGCCTTGGTTCTGTCTAACGCTTTCATTTCTATGTAAGTATCTAGTTTTCCCGTAAGTTTGAGTCCGAAGACCATGCAATACCTTGGTTTTGTCTAGTACCCAGGTATAGCTAAGCGGTTAGTTTCCCCATAAGCTTGAGTCCGAGGACCATGCAATGCCTTGGTTCTGTCTAACGCTTTCATTTCTCTGTAAGTATCTAGTTTCCCCATAGGTTTGAGTCCAAAGACCATGCAATACCTTGGTTCTGTCTAGTACCCAAGTATAGCTGAGCGGTTAGTTTCCCCATAGGCTTGAGTCCGAGGACCATGCAATGCCTTGGTTCTGCCTAACGCTTTCATTTCTCTGTAAGTATCTAGTTTCCCCATAAGTTTGAGTCTGAGGATCATGCAATACCTTGGTTCTGTCTAGTACCCAGGTATAGCTGAGCGGTTAGTTTCCCCATAGGCTTGAGTCCGAGGACCATGCAATGCCTTGGTTCTGTTTAACGCTTTCATTTCTCTGTAAGTATCTAGTTTCCCCATAGGTCTGAGTCCGAGGACCATGAAATACCTTGGTTCTGTCTAGTACCTAGGTATAGCTGAGCGGTTAGTTTCCCCATAGGCTTGAGTCTGAGGACCATGCAATGCCTTGGTTCTGTCTAACACTTTCATTTCTCTGTAAGTATCTAGTTTTCCCATAGGTCTGAGTCCGAGGACCATGTAATACCTTCGTTCTGTCTAGTACCCAGGTATAGCTGAGCAGTTAGTTTCCCCATAGGCTTGAGTTCGAGGACCATGCAATGCCTTGGTTCTGTCTAACACTTTCATTTCTCTGTAAGTATCTAGTTTCTCCATAGGTTTGAGTCCGAAGACCATGCAATATCTTGGTTCTGTCTAGTACCCAGGTATAGCTGAACGGTTAGTTTCCCCATAGGCTTGAGTCTGAGGACCATGCAATGCCTTGGTTCTGTCTAACGCTTTCATTTCTCTGTAAGTATCTAGTTTCCCCATAGGTTTGAGTCTGAAGACCATGCAATACCTTGGTTCTGTCTAGTACCCAGGTATAGCTGAGCGGTTAGTTTCCCCATAGGCTTGAGTCCGAGGACCATGCAGTGCCTTGGTTCTGTCTAACGCTTTCATTTTTCTATAAGTATCTAGTTTCCCCATAGGTTTGAGTTCGAGGACCATGCAATACCTTGATTCTGTCTAATACCCAGGTATAGCTGAACGGTTAGTTTTCCCATAGGCTTGAGTCCGAGGACCATGCAATGCCTTGGTTCTGTCTAACGCTTTCATTTCTCCGTAAGTAGGGGTTTGTCTTCGGACCGCTTCATTGGAGATGATTCCTCCTCGGGTCGGATTATGATCTTACACGTGGCGTTGATCTCGCCTTTAGCTCGAGTCCCCCATCTTTTTCATTCACGAGGCGTCCCTTGGCCATTCGTGCTCCGCGCTTGACATTTCGGTGCGCGAGACACGCCTTCATTAATGTCCTCGTGAATTAGCATAAATCCAGCGGTCTACGGTCCCTTTAGAATTTGGTAGCTTCGTGATTAGCATTGTTGACAACTCTCTTTTCGAATTCTGTGTGGATTAATTCTCACCAACCTTTATCCTCTATATAAGACTCTTTGGGGGGAAGGTTTCTTCACACTCCATGAACTCCCTAACGTAGTTAGAAACGCGTCCCTTCAATTCCTCTAGCCCCTTCAATAACCCTGTTAGGATTGTGATCGGAGTTGGTAGATATGAGACGGCTCTGGACGGGTGTGAGGACACCCGGGCCAAGGGCCGTTGTGACTGCAGCCCCCACTGGGCTTCCGGTGGGGCGGAGTCTAGGCGTAACACTAATGGTGCCATGCACGGTGGCCCGGAGGGATGTCGCTGAAGTACCTAATGTCTTTCCCCGGAGCACACCCCCGATGGAGGGGACGCGCAAACACATGTCATGGCTGGTGCCTGAGTGTTGCCATCTCCAACGGCCAACACTCGTGAGGATTGGAGAGAATCAAGGGAACATCATGAGGGAGGGCGTTCCGGTGCACCTGCATCTGCTCCTCGCTTTGTTCAAGCTCCGCCGCCCCGGACAAGGAGTTGCTGGTGGCCTTGAAGCGAGCTAGCCTCAGCCCCCTTCTCCCCTCTTATTGTCAAGTTCTCCCATTCTCTTGATGCCAATAAGAGCACGGGTTGACACTTCCCTCTAGCTAGTGCTAGAATCGGTCCGCCTGGGCCTCTGATTGTAGGATTAGCTTGTAAATTTGTTTGTAAAACACGCCTGCCTGAGCCTCTGATTTTATTTTGTACTTTTCTTTTTATGAAATAATATCAAGCTTTCTTTCTTTGCAGTTGAATCTTCCGTCTCGAACCTTTCTCTTTCTGCAATGTTTGTTTGGTAGTTTTTTTTTTTTTTTGCATCACCACTGATCTTCCGTAGAATGATTATTTTAGAACAATTGCCTATTGCGCCGACCAGCGCACTAATCCTTCCCACAGACGGCGCTAATTGTAGGGTATGATTTTTGTAGCCCAAAAGATACAGGCTTCAGGCCCAACGAACCCAGAACAATGAATTTGTAGAGAGTGGATCGAAGGTTTAGCCGCTCGCCGACCTTCACCAGGCCGGAACTACTTTTTCTTTTATTGAAAGATACTAAGATCAACTTACAATTGGGGGATGCTCCTCGGCCCATGGCTGAGGAGGCTTGTTTCCCCCTTTTCCTCTTTTATTTTTCTTCCTCTTTTTTCCCCCCTTACACTTTGCTCATCTTTCTTATATATTACTCTCTTCCTCCTCCTGTTGATCATCTATTGGCCTCCCCTTTGGCTGCTTGTCCCATCAGGGGTCATATCCGTGTTCGAGTGGCTCACCTTGATCGATATTTCCCTGCCAAAGGGTTACGTCCCCATTAATGTGGCCAGGAGGGTTAGGTGAGCGTATTCAATGCTGAGGTGACAGTTCGCCTAGGGTTTGCCCTTTCCCCACACCTCTGTTGCCAACGCGTGGTACTTGGTCCTCCTCTCCTCGGACGGCAAAGAAATCTCCTTTGGGGGGGGGGGGGGTGGTCCTTGTGTTTTCATCCTCGGATCCCTCCTACATCTTCGGCGTGGGCCATTTGGGTCTGGTTTGAAGTGGGCCAAGGCCACCCGATCTTCTGGCCCCACAGGAAAAATAAGATGAACATGAGAGGAAAGAAGGCTAAATTTTAGGAGTTCTCTTAGTTTTTAACTTTTTAAATTGGGTTTTTTTTTTTTTTTTTTTTTTTTTTTTTTTTTTTTTTTTTTTTTTATTGGGATGAAAAAAGAATAAAAAGACTCAATTTTAGGGAATAAAAAGATGAATGTGAAGGAAAAAAAAAATCCCAAATTTTAGGAGTTTTCTTCTTGAATTCAAAATGAAATTTGTTATTTGACATTCATGACTCTATTTCTAAATGAAGTTACCTTTAATTAATGAGGATATTTTTGAATCATATAAAAGTCCAGTTGAAAGAGGAGAATCCTCTTAAGTATGCTTATAGAGTAATGACTATTCCACAAGCCATCTCAATCTACATTTTGATTGTAGGAAATTTGTTAAAAAATTGTAGGAGAATAATTTTAATCGAGGCTGCTCTCCATTTTCCACATGGTTGATGAAATGGCTTAGAGAAAATTACATTTTTATTGCAGTTCAAATTGGAAGAAAAGTGGACAAAGTTTGAAAGATAATATATTTTTACTATTGATTATTTAAATTGAAATTGTTTTGAAAATTTTGAGAGCTTAACCCATTTTCTAAGAATTGATTTAAGAAAACAATTTCAACACTCAAAATCGTGTTTTAAAAATATGTTTGAACATTTGAATAGTGTTCTAAGCGAAAGATTTGAACAAAATTTTAATATTTTTAAAATTTTGTTTTTTTTTAAAACACAATTAAAAAATAAAATGGGGGCCTAATTCTCCAAATAGTTTATATCAGTATGGATTTAAAAAAAAATTATTTTATAAAATTTTGCTGAAGAATATTGTTTCTTAAGGTGTATGGAACTTGGTTGGATAGTTATTAAACCCAAACCAATTTGGCTGGTTGGACCACTAACTTGGTGAACCATTATCTAAGATAGTCTGGACATTTAATTTGACCACTTATGCAATTGAATTGGTAAAACTTAATAAAACCCAACAGTTTATCTACAACTCATGCACCTTGAGTAGGATGTTTTGATCCAAGCAGTTTTGTAATTTTTTTTTTTTTTAAATCACCTTTATAGATTCATTGCAATACCATTTTTTGAATTTGGAATATAAGAGCACTTGCACAAGTCCTACTATAATAGAAAAAGTGCATCATTTTATACATTTTTTGCTCAAAATCTATCCACATCAGTGTGTCTATAAAATTTTTCATATCCAAAATTGCTATAGTAATCGTGTATATTCAACCAAAACATTTTAAATATTTTTTGTCTCTCTCCTCTCTCACCCATTTTTCTTCCCTTGACTCTCTCTCTCTCTCTCTTCTTGAGTCTCTTCAATCTAGAAAAAGAAGAAGAAGAAGAAGGAAGAAGAATAAAATGAAATCAACCCAACAAACCAAATCAAACACATTTGAAAACTCATCACAAATCCAAATCAAAATCAACCCAAAACAAAACCAAAAAAACAAAGAAAAAAATGGAGGGAGTGCTTGTCCATGGAGGCTTCGGTGGAGAGAGTTTTCATATTTTAGCAATGGAAGAGAATGGTAAGTATTGGGCGTAGAAGTTGGGATTTTGGTGAGGAAAGAAGAAAAAAAAAAGAAGAAATTCAAACCTTACCGTAAAAGACCCGAATCAGGTTTGTGATGGTTGGTCAAAGGGTTGGGTTTGCCTTGGATCTATCTATAAATGCCAAAAAATGGACTCAAATTGATATGGGTTTGTATTGAAGTGAAGTTTGGAGGTTTGGTTATGGAGTTTTTGGTGAAGGAAGAAGGCAGGAAGAAGAAAAAATGGCGGGTAAAGAAAGAGAGGAAGACACCGTGAAAGAGACAGAGAGAGCATGTTCAGAAGAAAAAAAAAATACAAACATACATACATACATACATACATGTATATATCTATATATATATATATATATTGAGAGAGAGAGAGTTTTGATGTGGTAGTTGAGATAATAAAAAAAGAATAAAAATGATTATTTTAAGAAAGTATGGGATAAACTGATGTGGGTGTTTTTGTAAAATACCTGTGTAAAATAGAAAAAGTAGATTGTTATGCAAAAAATAACCGAAAACTTAGACATACTGATGTAAATGCTCTAATGAAAATATGAAATTTTATAATGCGGTTAATGCTAGACTTTGTAATAAAGATAAATTTCAAGTTTAAGCTCGGATTGTAATCGATTGGCTTAAAGTAACTAGTAAGATATGTAATATGCATAGAATGTGACTTACGAGTTTGAGATATGCTTTTATTTCTAAAATTTTAAGTAATGCAAAGTAGTTATGATTTTATTAATTCTTTTTATTTTATTTTTTCTATTCTTATTACTTGTGAAACCTTGACTTTGAATTATTTTTTCTATTGGTTACATGACACGTGAGAATAAATAATTATTTTGTAATTGTAATATAATATGTAATTTATTCTCTAAAATTTTTTGAAGATAATTTTTTTCTACCTATAATTAAACAATTGCTATTCGATCCAATTAGGTCTACTTCAGTCCCATTTAGTCCAATTTGGTCCACTCATTCAATTTTGGTCCCCTTTAATCCATTTTGGACTAATTGGGTCTTGAATTGATTTTTATTGTTATTATTATTATTTTTTTTTTGTAGGCTGTCTTTTTAAGGTTAGCTAAAAATATAATTTTTTTCTTAATTTTTGGGTTGAAAAGTATGAAATTTATTATATTTGGGTTAAAATATTTAGTTCTGAGTTTTAAAAAAATAGAAATTAGAAATTAGAAATATGAGCCCTAAAAATGCAATAAAAATGATAAATATTTAAAATCCTATTCGGTCCACTTCGGTCATATTTGGTCCATTCTATCCTCTTCAGTCCACTTTGTTTCTACTTGGTCCACGTCGGTCCTATTGGGTCCATTTGGTCATATTCTGTCCCCTTCAATCTTATTCGGTTCACATTGGTCCACTCTGTCCTATTAAATCCACTTCGGTCCTATTCAATCGAAGTTGGACCTATTTGGTCCATTATGGTTCAATTCTGTGCATTATGTCCACTTTGGTCCTAATCTATCCATTCATTCTTATTTGGTCCACTATTGTCCTATTCGGTCCCCTTTGGTCTTATTCGGTCGACTTTGTCCTATTCAGTCCACTTCAATCCTATTTGGTCCACCTTGCCCCCATTCAGTCATATTCTGTCCATTTGGTCCATTTGTGTCCACTTCAGTCCATTTTGGTCCACTTTGGTCCATTTTTGTGCACTTACATATGGGGAAAAGACATATTTAGGGTTAAGAGTACCTATTCTAAATCCCAATTTATTTATATATATATATATATATATATAAATTTCAAACACGTAATATCTAAAATCTTAAGTGGAGTAATTACTGTTAATATACTTTTGTTAAGCCACATTAATGTAGCATTTTAGTTTACTTTGGTCCAACTAAATTCAAGCGAAAGTCTTTCTAAACCTTAAGGCTATGAATATACAAATCTAATCTTTAGGGCAATTACTCATTTGTTTTAATGTCATTACTTTTAAATGAACTGCATGAGGTTGATTTATACCTTCAAGAAAAATGAATAAATATGTAAGTCTATATGTGTTTTTATTTAAATAAATTATTCAAATTCTTCATTCTCTTAAAAGAATTTATTTTTTAGAAATATTTATAATTTATTCTCTAAATTTTATTGTAAATAATTCGTTCTTCCTAAAAATTAAAAAAAATAATTTCTATCACTCTATTTTTACAAATATATAATTTTATCTTTTTTTTAATATTTTTTTATTGATATTATTCTTTTATGAAATGGCCCATATTATTCTAACTATTATTATAATGCATTATATTTTCCTAATTTCTTTTGGTACAATTAAATTTTTTTTTTTCTATAAAAAGTTTCAAAGTTATTATTCAAATTCTCATTAATTCTCTTAAAAAGATTATTACGATAGCCAAAACTTATCATATAATTACAATTGATATTACTCAAATAATTAATAATATTCTCAACCTAAACTTGTATTTTGCCATTCTTAAATAGGTACATTGAATTGGACCAAAGAGAGCTGAAATGGACCAGATGGACCGAATAGACCAAATTGGACTGAATAGTTCTAAGTGAGCTGAAATTGACCTAATAGACCAAATTGGACTGAATGGACCAAATTAGACTGAATAGACCTAAGTGGATTGTATGGACCAAATTGGACCAAATAGATTGAAGTGGACTGAAATGGACCAAATGGGCCAAATTGGACCGAATGAACCAAATTGGACAGAATGGAATGAACAAGACCAAAATGACTAAAGTAGACTAAATGGACCGAATAGACCAAATTGAACTGAATTGACCGAAGTAGATCAAATTGGGCCAAAATTGGTAGAAGTGGATTGATGTAGATTGAACTGGACTGAATTGATGAAGTGGACCAAAATGGATTGAATTCCGATTTGTTATTAGGATAGCCAAGATTGTGTTTTGATATAAACTCAAATTCTTACTTCAAAAATAATCAAATATTAGCTCAAACAAAAATCAAGCCAAAGCTATAATAGAGAGTGTAGACACTTAATTTTGCACCAATAATTTAGTTTTGTAAGATGACTAAAGTGACCTTTTCAAATACCCAAAAATCATAGTTGCATCTCATGCATTAAATTATTCATTACATTTCATAAAAATGATCTTGAGATTCTAACGATCACGACAATATGCTCAATTCCCAAATCGGATCGTCGGATTGAAAGATATCATAATATAAAGTTTTCACGGTCTGCATGCATTGAATGAGAATGAAGCTGATCACGTGTGATTAATTGAAATTAATTCTGATTAGTCAAATAATTAAAATTAATTAAATAATTTATGTGATTGGTTGTTGGTTCTTATCAAAAATAAGCTTGGTTGCATGGGAATAAAATGGATAATCAGATAACAAGGGAACTGTTGATAATTAAGTCATTTTAGAATATTTATCTATAAGATAATTATTGTTTTAAGGACCTGATTATCAAAATAAAAGGGATTTATTTTAGAATACGAGTTAAAATTACGTCCAGGGACATTTTCCGACTTAGAAAATCCTGTTCTTCCCGATGCTGCGAAGATGACATTGATAGTTCCTAATGAAGGTTTCGAAGAATCATTCCTTTGGGGCTCAGAATTCATTTGATCTCCTCGGCTGCTGGAGTGATGCAAGAGGTGTCTCAATTTACCTTCGTGGACTAGTTGGTCTAAATGATCCCACAGACTTCTGCAATCTTCTGTGGTATGCCTATGATCTTGGTGGTATTGGCAATAGAGATTATGGTTACGCCTTTCAGGGTTCTTAACCATCTTGTTTGACCACTTGAAGAATGGTTCATTCTTAACTTTTTCCAAAACCTGGTGCACTGGTTCTCTGAATACAGTGTTAACTACTTGAAGATTTGTTGATCTTGACTGCCCAGCGAAATCTCTCCGTAGTTTTTTGTTATTGTAACGGTTCGACCTGAAATCCCTCCTCTCCTAAGGGATAACCTTGTCCTTACCCTTCCCTTGTTGTTGATCTTCTTCAACTCTTTTATATTTTTCAATACGGTCTATAAGCTGATGCATGTTAGTAATGAGTTTACCAAACAAGGACGTCCTTAAACCATGGTCAGTAGGGAGGCCGAGTTTGAACATGTCGAGGGCCTTTGCATCAAAGTTACCCTCCATATCATTAAACATCTCCCAGTACCTATCCGAATACGCCTTTAGGGTCTCACCCTCCTGCATGCTCAAGGATAGCAGAGAAGACAAAGGCTTGGCCACTCTTCGGCATGTGAGAAAACGTGAACCAAATGCTTGAGTGAGCTCTTTGAAGGAATTGATGGAGCCTGCTTTCAGGCTGTCGAACCATCTCATTACAACCAGTCCAAGATTGGAGGGCAAGACCTTACACATCAGAACTTCATCTCTAGAGTAGACAGCCATCCTTTGATTAAAGTGGCTCACATGCTCCACATGATCCGTCTTACAATTATAAATGGTGAAGGTTGGTTGGTTAAAACGCTGAGAAAGTCTCGCTCCTTCGATCTTGTGCGTGAAGGGTGACCTAGAGATTTGATTCAAGGCTTTGCTCATAGTGTCGTTTCCTACACCTCCTCGTGATGGGCTTCGAGGTTGCCTTTTGCGACGGTGCTCCTCTTCATAGGAAAAGGATTCACTGATTGGTGTCTGAGATCTATGCTCGTAAGTGAAATCTTGCTCGTCACCCCAATCCTCATTAGAATGCGAAGAAATCCGTTTTCTCTTTGCATGGCGCAACTCCCTTTTTAGCCTCTCAATTTCCAGTTGCATGTTGTTGTTCTTCTCTGCATGAGACACATGACTTCCTCCATGTGGTTGACTTCGCTCAGGGTGCGTAGTATGCACGTTGCCTTCACGATCTTGTCTCTGCTCCAAATTGAGAAAATGGTCTATGTGTTGGGACGCCCCAGATTCTGCTGGTTGTTACCCTGGTTCGGCCATTATCAACTGTTGCTTCCACTTTTGCTCAAGCTCTTCCCACAAACGGCGCCAATTGTGGGGTTAGGATTTGTGGCCCAAGCCCAAAATAATAAATTTGTAGAGTGTGGGTTATAGAGTTAGGTTGATTATGGAATTAACAATGGTTGATTACAACCTCCAAGTATAAACCAGCATAAAGACATACGTGAAGACGAAATGAATTGAAGTTCAAAGAGGCTTATGATAAATTGAATAGTGATTACAGTTCTTAGAGCTACAGTAAAGCCTTTCTTTTTTCTCTCTCGTCTTTTTTGCTCCCTTTTTATCAGGAGCCCTTCTTCTTTATATAGCATCCTTCCCCATCATCCCCATCGTCCACTTGTTCTTCATCTGGGTACCTATTTGAGTGTATGTCATGTCATATATCTTCTTTAGATTTTTGTGAGTGGTGGTAGCTGAGGTTACACTATTCAGGGGTTTTCTCCACATAAATGCGGCTAGAAAAGTTACTGCAGCGCATTTAATACGGTGGTAGTAGCTTTTCCTTTAGATATTTCTTCGCTCTTATTGTCTCCAACCATACCCAGAGTTTATCTTTATCATTGGGGTTGCTAGGAAGATCATTCGGACCTTCCACACGTTTGATTGATCGAGACTATTCGTATCCGAGGAGTAAGACCTCTTCGGACCATTGGTGACCTCTTCGGATTGTACTCCTCCTTCGTTTCCAGGTACCTTTCTTCCAGATGGACTCCATCGCAGCTGGTTCCTTCTCTTCGGACACACAGTAATCTTCAAATAGGGTCCTAGGCCCACTACGTAAGGTTGGGCTTTCCCACCCTCCCCCCCCCCCCCCCAACAGATAATATTTAACAATCAAAATCATTAAAAAAAAAAAAACTTAAAACACAAAACTAAATCCCATCAACCAAAATAGAGTTCTAAAGAATACAAAACTTTATCAAGCTAAAATAGAGATGCAAGGAAAATAAAAATAAAAATCCACCAAAAAATTGAGAGAGAAAGAGTGGGAAATAACCACTTTTTTATGAGAGAAAATTATGTAAAGAATGGAAGAGTGAATGACAAATTTATACTAAGAGGATGATAATAAAAAGAAACAAAATAAAGGAAGATAAAAGGAAATAGGAAGAGTGATATCAAGGTAAAATGTTTGGGGAGATGAAAAGGTAAAGAGAAGGAGAAAAGTTGGAAAAAGTGTAAATGTTAAAAAAAAGTGAGTACAATTTGATGAGCATAATTTTCTTTTATTTGAATTTAAGTAAAATATTACATTTTTTATTTTTTAAAACAAAAAGAGAGAGAAAATATAAATAATTTAATGATAAGGAGGATGTGGTTGAATTTCAATATTGAGTAAAATAGAAGAGAAGAAAAAAATAAGAAAAATTAAAAGATATAACAATAAACACTAAATTATCCAAATTATGCTATGTAATGGAATACAATTTTATTTTTATCTACTATCTTTAATTTTTTACAATGTAATCGGATAAAATTTAAGAATCAAAGAGAAAAATAATAATAATAATAATAACTTAAAATACAAAACTAAATTGTATCAACCAAAATTAGCGTTCTTAAAAACACAAAAATTTATCCACCTAAAGCGGAGATGCAATAAAAAATAAAAATCCACCAAAACATTGAGAGAGAGAGAGAGAGAGAGAGAGAGAGAGAGAGAGAGAGAGAGAACCTTTTTATGAGAGAAAATTATGCAAAGAATGGAAAAGAGTGACAAATTTATAGTAAGAGGGAATGGATAAGAAGAGACAAATAAAGGAAGACGAAGGGAAATATGAATAACAATATTAAAGTAGGTAAGAAAATAAGAAATGTTGAAAAAAGTGTAAATATTTAAAAAATAAGTGAATGTAAAAAAAATTATAGGAAAATTGGAAATAAAAAAGAAATATATATAGATGTTAAAACTGACAAAAATAAATATGTAAAGTCAGTAATCTATTTATATATATATATATATATATATATATATATATATATTTGGTAAAAAAAAAAAGGAATAAATAATAAATAATAACTATGTGGCGAATGACATGGCGCAACAAGAGCTCAGTAGTAATAAATTCCATACTTTAGCTTTTAGTAATATATAGATTAGATAAGGGTGGAGGTACAAACTTTTTTATAAATTTTTTCAAACAAATAAGGGTAGAGGCACAAAAGTTTTTATAATTTCTTTCATAACTCTTGAAGTAACATATTGTGATTATTCTTAACAAATATGCAAAGATTGGATACAGTGCTCAAGTGCAATAGATTCATTGTGATAATAACATGTGCCTACTTTTAGCCACATGTCACCATCACAATATATGCAATGCACTAAAAAAATTGGATCCAAACCAAGTCTTAAAAAAAAAAAAAGTAATGAGCCATGTAAAAGTTAAATACGTTACTCAAACTGCAACTTATCATGTTCATAGCTAGGAAAAATATGTGAGAAATATGAAATTTATGTAATTAACATTACTAATTGTGAGAAATATGAAAAATATGTGAGAAGTTGAATAGCCGGACTGGATTTTTGTTCCTTATTGTTAGATATATTATGGCTCAAGTGACTCAAACCAATTGTAGGCCCATGTATTTATAGAATAAGCATATTAACCTTAGGTTAGTTTATGGTTAACCTAGGGTTAATCATATATTCTCTAGTATATATACCCTACATTAGGTTCATTGTAACACAAGTGTTTAATATAATATATAGTCGTCAAGGGCTTTATCAGTGTAGACGTAAGCCGTTAGGCCGATCCACATAAACTTTTGTATGTGCTCTCTCTTTCATGCGTCCGCTCATCATTCAATCATCAAACACAATCATACAACAACTTTCACAAGGTATCAAAGCCAAAATTTGATTTTGGCCAAGTCGTCATCAACAAACCCACAGGATCATCACGTACACTCATCACAACAGCAACGACTCCAAGATCTCCTCAACTGAGTTGACCACTAGCCTTCACATACTTTGAGTTTCACGCATCTCAAATAAAATTTTTAAACAAAAATACAAAACAAAAACAAACACAATAGTCAATAGTGTTACAGGTTGTTCACATATAACTTGTCTTTAAGTGGTGTAATTCTATGCAAGGAATTGACACATGATCCTATCTGCCTCAGCAATTCTACCATGCAAACAAGATGTCAACTTTGTCATTAGTAACATGTCAGGGACACAAGATCTTGCCATGTCAATCGAGCAGCATAGGTGCCACACCAAGCTATGCATTCATGACCTTTCAAACTTAATTTTTCACCTTTAGTTTGAGATAGGTTGTTAGATATATTGTAGGCCCATGTATTTGTAGAACAAGCATATTGAACTTAGATTAGTCTATGATTAGCCTAGGGTTAGTCATATATTCTCTAGTATATAAACCCTACATTAGACTTATTGTAACACAAGTACTTAATATTAATATGTAACCGTCAAGGGCTTTATCAGTGTGAATGTAAGCTGTTAGGCCGATAGGCCGATTCACATAAACTATTACGTGCTGATATGGTATTGAGTGGGACAAATTCAAAGTTGGCAGCAGTTACATAGGATTAAAACTGCTACAAGCATGTTCTATTAGGAGTATTAGTTTATAGGTTTTATTATTGAATAATTATCCTCTGTTTTGAATTGTCATACGGAGCATTAGTTTAGAATAGGTGTTATCTTATCTCTTTGTTTAAGGATAGCTTAAGTTTATCACTATCTCGTTGCTATGATGGAATTTCTGTCATGTAAATGTCCTATATAAGACCCACTAATAGTCATAGAATGTAAGCAGAAAGTTAATCAGCAGTAATGCTATAGCTTCCGCTTGTTATTCAGTCATCACACACAATCACATAACAACTTTCACACTTACAATGGCAAGATATTAGAACTTTGAACCAATAGAAACACAAATTTATTTACTTTTTCGTTTTTTAATTGAGTTTTTTTTTGGGGGGAGGGGGACGCGCTGGGGGGTTCTGTCGAGTATTGAGTATGTGACATTTAATGCATCAAGCCATCAATACACGTTACTCTACGGTAGTTTATAATAATGCTAAGCATATCACAACTTTTCTTTTTCTTTTTTTTTACAAATTAATGTACAGTAAAATTTTAAACACAAGACAAAAAATTTATTTATTATGTGATTTCTTTAAAAGTATCGACATCCTAATGCAACTAAATTTGTGGGATCATATTTAGTTGACATTAATGGTTTAGAAAAAAAAAAGAAAAAAAGAAAAAAAGAAGGAGAAATGTGATATCCATCACATTTTTACAACAATTTCAATATAAATTTTAAATGACAAAATTTGTTGTAAAATACTATAGACGTAACATTTATCTAGATTGAGCTTTTGAAAAAAGTGTTAAAATTGTATTATGCATATTCGTGGCTTATGCAAAATGCAGTATCCATGAGTTCATGGGTCTTGTAAGTGCTCCGAATCGATTTGCAAGCTTCCCCCTTCTGTCCAAAAATAGATGAAAGAAAAGCTTGAAACCCTCCTTTACCTAACGAAGTCCAAACTACATCTCCCCAGATTTTACATTGACTTTCAATGTAGGCTTGGGCCACATGGAGAAAAAGAAAGGCAAGAGTAATTGCCTGACCCATTATACTGAGAGGCTTCAATTTGGGCCTCCTCTTGTTTTATTTGTGTCTACTAAAATGGCCGGTAACAGATATTGGTAACAAATATTGGCTTACTTTAGTACTTTTTAAATTGAAGATATTATTTTTTTAAAATACATAATTACAAGTGCTAGTGAGTTTTAATCTTCACATTTTATTTAGTTAGTGAGTAATGTATATCTTTCTTATTAAGATAAAAGGAAACTCTATTTAAAAAAGTATTGAAAGTAAATTGTACTACTGCTAACAAATGGAAAAGAAGTCTAGAAAATATTGGTTTATTGTTTTAGATTTTTCAACATGATTCGAAATGAAATTATGGTCCTTATGCGGATGGATAATAAGTATTCCCATCAAAGGAAAAAAAATAATAATATATATACCTAATAATTAGATGGATTATTTGGGAACAGAGCAGGATTTCATTGCATCAGGATAAAGGTCATTATACTTACATATCATGTCTCTTTTTTTTCCATTTTTTCACTTGACTTTACCACCGGGTAAAAGTAAAACGCTTTTGCGTCACCCCCAAAAAAAAAAAAATGCTAATATTAATGAGAGAAAGATGTCTGTTGTGATATAGCTTAATTGACAAGGTTACTCATATTTCTTTTCGTATTCAATCATGATTACAACTTAGGCAGAAATATTATCATTATACTTTTTGTTTCTAAAATAAGAAAAAGGTAGATTTGTAGATTTCTTCTCAAAAAAAGAAGAAGTTGATTTGTAGATAATACTTTCAATAAAATAAAATAAAAATTATGTCAAAACATTTTTTTGAACAATTAAAATGAAACAAGAAATTTCATATTTATTAAGATAACAAGTTGTAATTGATATATAATAAAAATGACGTTAAAAATAATTATGGGTAAAAGTGATGCTGAATCAATTATACTTAATTATTTTAATAAGTGGTAAAATTTGTTGTAACTATTATATTGTATATTAATTGTATTGTAGGAATATACTAGCTGTCAACCAATTATCTATATAATTATTTTTCCTTTGATTCCAAATGGTTGTAATCACTTGGTATTTTATGATAGTAATTACCCGCTCGTTCCCTATTTATTATATGTGAAAACATCAATCATTTCAATTATTGCTAAAAAAAAAGAATCATTTCAATTACAATTAGAGCATATAGCAATACCTAAAACTTATCCTCTATTCCAACATTTTTTTTTTCCTTCCTCGAAAAAATACGTGGAAAGTTTCTGTTGACACAAGCAAAGCAATATTAAGATCCTGGCAGCAAAAAAAAAGTAGTATGATAATCATCCAAGACAATAGATAGATGTGGGAGCCTCGGGTAAAGTAGCTTATTGGTAATTATGTCATTTTTCTTTTTCTTTTTTGAGAGAAAAGTAATTATGGAATCATTTGATGAATGCAATTACGTCAAATCATTTTTTCGTGTCATTTACTGAGCGAGCGTGCTCTGGGTTTGTGTAATGAATAAGCACTAAGCAAAGCAAAAGGCCGAATTCTCCGTTATAAATTGGAAATTTTACATTATTCCCTACAGCTTTTAGATATACAGATCATGAATCCATTTCTTTTTATAACTGTTAACATTATATTATCAATCAATATGGTTCATTATTTTTCTCCTTTTAACGACAAACGTGACAAGAGAAAGTGTTTGAGGTTTCGAAACTCATCATTAGTATTACATAATTCATCGATTCTTGCAATCCATATAAATTGTTGATCGGAAAATGTTGGTCCCGCATTCTAGTGCTGTCTTCATCAATCATCATTGTTTCTCACTTTCTCTAGCTTTTTCAAAATTGATAAGAAGTTTTTTTTAAAAATAATAATAAGAAGAAGAACATAGAAAATAAAGAATAACCTTCATTTAGAAACTTTTGGTTCTTTAATTTATTTTTTGCCCTGAAACAGGGATCAATAGAGTGCTACTTTGGCCTTAGTCAAAGAAGTTCCAAAGAAAGCATTTCCACAAAGGGACCCTACTGAATTTTAAACCAGCTTGAAGGACGAAAAAAAAAATTACTAGGAGCATCGAATGAAATAAAAACATTATCCCCCCCCCAAAAAAAAAAAAAAGATTATCTTCCATTCTGAATGTTCTATTTTACTCTCTACAAATTAAAACATGTCACACATAATTTTTCTCCCATATAAAGTAATAATAATCAAACATATAGTATACAGTATACTACAATTAGTAGAGCATAAAATGATGCACTAATTAAACTTGTCACTGTAAAACTATTTTCAGCTAGTATGTGCCTATTTGTGATATAGAGTTTAATTAAAAAGCTCTTGTAAAAAAGAGCTCTTTAGTATTTTGAGTATTTGACAAATTTTCAGTAAATATTGTTAAAAAAAAAATTATAAAGAATGGACAATAATTCTAAATGTTTGTCCTACAAGTTTTAAATTTTAACTTTGACCTTAAAATTGAAAATTGCTTTAACGAACCCTTAGAACATTCGCTTTAGGCAAGGTAAATGGTATATGTTGAGGAATTTTAGCATCAAAGCAAAAAAACAAACCAACATCCAGTCTTGTATCTGTCTTGTATCTTAAAAAAATTTAGAATTGTGCTACAGTACCATCACAAATTTGTGATGTTACTATAGCACAATTGTAAAAAAAAATAATATTTTTTTTATTCATTCCTCTCTCCTCCCACTCTCTATCTCACGTTTCAATCTCTGTCTCTCTTCGATTCTCATTTTTGACTTTTATTTATGTTTTAAAATATATTATTTTATTATATAAATATATTATTTTATTACGTTATATTGTAAAATAAAATTTAAAATATTTAATATATTGTAAAATAGTATGATATAATTAATAAAATAATTTTTTAAAATGATAAAATAGAATAAAATAAAAATTTCAGATAGAAATGCTATTAATGCTCTACCTATATTGTGAAATTGTCAAACACTTTAATTTCAGTTAAAAGAGCTTTGAAGACTTTTAAAAGCACGTTAACATCCCACCTAGACAGACCTTATCTCTTTACATAAAAAGTAGCCCAAAATCGATTTTTCTAAATGACCGAAAACCAAATCGTCCCTTCACGTACGTCACACACCGGGCAAAGTTTAACACACAGCCCCATAATTCAAAGGAAGGTTCTAAATTCTAATGATTCAACGTTCAAATGAATGGAAAATCTTTTTGTGAATATGACTAAACCAACGTGATTTCCAATTTCTGTCTCGCCAGTTTAAAAGGTATATATGAAAAAGAAGAAAAAAAAAAGGTTAAATTACGGAAAACCATTTATTTTTATTAAATGTAAATTACTTTTAAATCCAAACTCAATTTGAGGAAGACAAAAAACCAAAAGATTCTCAAAAAAAAGTAATAATAATAAAGAAAAAACCAAAGCCTCCTTTTGTGCATAAAACATCGAAGTAGTAAAGGCATCAAAATTTTTGTCACTCCTCTGGCCAAAAAAAAGTATCCTTTTTCATTTCAAATATTGTCTGTCAATATACCACATGTCACAGAATAAAATCTGAACCATAAAATGGATAGAACCTAAAATAAAATCTGAATCATGAAATACACAAAACTTGAAATGAAGAAAATCTTGTATTCTGGTGTGACCCACTTTGAATGGAGATAAATAGAATTCTTAATATCATGAAAACTTGCAACCACTTCTGATTTCCATCAAAGCTTCTTATGTTAAGACTTGAGATTTTAACTTTTTGATTAAGAGAGTTTTTTCCAAACTTTCTTGTTAGAGAGGCTTGGCTTCTTTTGCTATCTAGGAGGGACACTTATTTAGCTTATTTAGCTTGTTGCAAAGCCTATTTTTTTATTACCTTATGTCAACACCTCATTTTGTACTCATTAAGAATATTTAGTCGGGCTTTAATAAGGAACTTGAGAAATGTCAACTTCGTATAATTTTCTAGCTGTGTTCTTTATCACTTCTAATAATAGATTTGCTTTTCATCCCAAGAAGATAAAATAGATAAATAATTCAATTTGAATGAGGTAGATATATAAGATATGACCTATTGGTTTAATGACTTTTAAGACTTAATGATATCCATAAGATCTTGAATTCGAAACCCTCCGTGAAATAAGAATACTCCAAGCGGTCTAGATAATCTCATTTGTAAATAAAATAAAATAAAAAAAGTGAAATGATCTCATTCTCATATAGGCTTGATTTTTTTTTTTTTTTTTCCTTTTTTACCTTGGCATGTTCAATACGAGGGAAAATAATTGCTAAGCTCTCTAGTATCCTGATGATCATTACCATCCAGCTAATGCGGCACTACAAATGTAGTAAATAACGGAATATGTGATGATATCGTTTTTTTTTTTTTTTTTTTTTTTTTAATGAACTGTGATGATATCGTGTTGAAATAAAAGGATCTACTACTTCATAAAAAATAAAAATAAATAAAAAAGAAAGAGGGATCTACTACTTTTATTTTATTTTTTTGGTGAGAATAAAAAGATCTACCAGTACTACACTCTACACAATTTGAATTGGGGCGAGCAATAATGAAACTACCACATAACATTATATGTCATCGACATCAAAATCATAATATATCATAGCCCGTATGAATGGCGTATCCTTTCTCAGAAAAAAAAAGAATGGTGTATCCTTTTCCCATAATTTCAAAATTTGATCGAATCCAAGGGAGATTCAAATTATAGCCAAACTTGATGTCCGTGAAGACAACCATTGGTGACAATAAAAGGAGTAGCTTTGGTTGATGGAGGCTTTCAAGTTCATTGCTGTTGTTATGATAACCTGACATGATGGAAAAAGGGATGTTTTAAGCCGTTAATTGGGCAAATTTATTCATTTCCTTTATTTTGCTTATAATTGATGTACACACGCTATACCATATTACTCTACTTCTATCTTCATTATATGACGATTAAATCATAGGTAATACTAATATACATCCTTTAGGGGAAAAAAATTAAAAAGGAATTGGGTGATAGTGATTAGTTATAATACACTTCCCCGTGTAGTAGTCTTTCATCACAATTTGTACTCAAGTAGTAGAGTCCAACCAAACAGTATAATAAACCTAATTCTGTTATATATATATATATATATATATATTATTTTATTGAGATAGTAAACAGTGAACTTTTACTAGGATTATAGTTGTTAATGTTGTAACCTTATTTTACTTTAATCAAATATTCAAATCAATGAGAATCTTTTACATTACTGTATTATAAACTAGGTTAACCATTGTAAAGTTGTGGTTTTATAATAGGAGTTTTCGAATTACTTCACTTGATCAGCGGTTCGAACAATAACCCTAATATAGCCCCAATGATACAAATAGTATTACCCATTGCGGTAGGATCAATGAATCTATACCAAAGACTCCTTTTTCATTTAGCAAAACAATATATATATATATATATATATATATTAAACTAGGTTGGTATCTCGTAGACTCGTAGAGCTTTCAACATACTTAGAATTTAAGTTCCCATTTCCCGTTATAAAATTATCAAAAAAATTAAATCCTTTCCCAATACTACAATGTCATATATATACAACTATACTACTTTATTACTCATTACTTTGTATTAGGTAAGGACCTATTCTCTCAGTCCTCTCCATTTGAATTAGATCATGAAGAATATTATAAATATGCATGTCAAATGTTAAATTCTTTAATATTTTGAATGTCGTGACTCGTGGCACTCTCTATGCTGTTAGATCCACAAAAATAAAATCTTCATTATGAAAATAGAATCTCTATTATCAGTGAAATCATATTTTCATCATAATTTCCTGATTCAGTAGCAATTAAAAGTTAATGAAATCCAAATTCAAAAAGAAAAAGCAAAAAGATTATCAAATCCCCCTTCAGTTGGTGTGGCACTGGTATCTATCTAATTAATTTTTTTTTTTTTTTAAGTTTATTAAATGGAAAATTTATACTCCCCGAAGTTGGATGACATCCTTTTGTCTGAAGTAGATACAGTAGAAAATGGAGAGGATTAAAGGAAGAGGAAAATATATACTAACTTGATAAAGGAATGAGGAGAGCTTCTATACAACTGAATTTTTGCATATGTATTAAATCTTTCCTTTGCACAAGTTTCTACCCTCACAAACAGAGAGAATGTAAACGAGAAATACAGTAATTAATTAGAACTTCTGTCAAGCTGTTCATTGCCTACACTTGATGCACACCCAAAAATAAAAATAAAATCAAGATTAAACCAACTGGTGATTCTCCTTGAGTATAATGGAGAAACAATACAGACCCAATATTACATCTCCTGAACAAAAAAATACATTGTCATCAAACCTCCAAGAAAGAATTAGCCATCAAGAACCCCATGTACATCGCCCACCAACTCTTCTTTGATTTATGAAGGAAATACCAGGAAGGAAGAAGGAAGAAGAAGAAGAACAAAAAAGGCGGTCACCTTTTGTCCAAAAACTGTGATCTTCAGGGTGACCTCCAACTCTTTAAGCCAATGTCATTGTGTTTCCTTGATGGACCAGAAGCAGGTATAGGTATTCTTCTCGGCAAGAACCCCAAGAAGTGACCTGAATACTGAGACTTTGGCTTGAATTTGAAGACATTTGTGACTCTTGAGCCATGACAATTGCCGACAATGAAGACCAACAACAAGAACAGCCAAATGAGTCGAACTAAAGGCCTTGTACATAAACCCATGTTGAAAAACAAAGACGGAGAGAGCTATGGTGTGGAGGGTGAAGTTGGAGTGGGATTGTGTTTGAGGGTTTTGATTGGCAAAAGGTATTGAGGGCAGGAAACATGGGCAATTGAATACAGATTTTTAGCGTATTACATTGAGCTTTTTGGGGTGTCCTTGTCCGTGTGTGCAGTGTAAAAGCTGATGGAAGGAAAAAAGAAATATGTCTTTAAGAACTCAGATATACATCTACAAGTAGAACTGTAGAAGTGATGTTGGACTTGGAAGGTGAAAGTTGGAAAGCTCGGGAGAAGCTTTTTTGAATGGGTCTTATGGGTTAGAGTGGTTGTTATGATAACTAAAAATAAATAAAAATAAAAACCTTTTACTATATGTCAAATGCTAAGAAAAGCAACAGATGGAGCAGAGTGAAAGGAGAAAGGAAATGGCAATGTCATCTTTTTGAGGTTAGGTAAAGTGTTTGGTCCCACAATACATTAATGGCCGACGAAGGAACTGCGTGGGGCTGTTGTTTTAGACCCCCATAACAGGAAGTCTTGTCCCTTTGCCACAGTACCGTTGGTAGGCCTTTCATATGATATAATTCTCTCTCACCCGCTCTTTAATTTGCCAAGCAGTTAACCCATTAGCTCAAGCAAAATTTATTTTTTATAAAAAAAAAAAGTACTCATAACCCATTCCCCTAATTGAAGGAACTGCAGTGCATATGCACCGTCAGTCTACTCAAACAGTAAGAACAAATCTTTCGCTACGTACAGCTTACCTCAATCTATCGCCATTCCCTCACTGTTACATTTTACCCTTCCATTCCATACTTGTTTCAGAGTTTCTCATTTCCATATAATTGCTGTTTCAGTGTCTCTAATCTCTATTCTGGGGAGATGTGGGGTGATGTGGAGGCTTGTCCCATAGCTCCTAATTGTACACAAGACAAGAGATGTAAGATTTGGACAGTTTGGAAGAGACTGTCACTTCCCCATTTGCGCGATGATCCCGCGCACATGACAAGAGGTGTTTCTCCAAATCTCTCACAATGTTTGACCATCACTCTTCATATCACATCATAATCGTCTTATTGGTGCTTTATTTGAAAAACAAAGGTGAAGATTAAAATCTATAACAACATTCGCATCAAAGAGGTGCTTAAAAATTAACTTTTAATACTTTAAAAAGTTTCTTTATTTATTTTAAAAACTTATTTTACAATATACCATATATTAAATATTTTATTTTTACATATATGATACAACTTATTAAAATAATATAAATAACCTAATAAAAAATATAAACGGCCCAATATATTAATTTCTCTATAATCTCTATCTCTTACTCTCCAACCAACGAAAATAAATGAATTAAATATTAGTAGTAATATGTTACTGTGGTGTTTGATATGTGTTTGAAGTGCTAAAAATTGTAGTTTTAGCATCTTTATTTATTTTTCTTTTCTTTTTTTTTTTTCCATTTTTTCTTAGAATACTAGGTATCTTTAATGTGGTTTCTATGCAAGTTTGTGAAAAAATAGCAATGTCGTTAACCTAATACATGAACAACACGTGCTACCAATAAAACAATCAAGTATACATAATACAGTATGTTAGGATATATGTGATTCACTTGTTAGGAATATATGTCACTACTTTATGTAATTGGCTAATCTTTTGACAAAATGCACTTTACTTGTATTTGAGTAGATCTAGAATATGTTTAATACTTCAAGAAACTATGTTTTAAGATCAAGTATTGAAGCAATGCAAGTCTATCCAAAATTCAAGTCTGACAAGTGTCTGTCATTAAAACTCGATAGCTGCTCAACACTTCTCGACAATTAGGCTATCTATTGAGATTTTCAACTTCTTATCGCAATCTCGTTAGCTTCTCGATAGTTGGTGGATCAATCAAGAAAGCTCTGTCCCCTCGACACCTCATCGACACCTCCTCGAACGATCGAGAATTACTAAGCCTTATGAAATTTAGATTTTCAGATCTGATTTTCCGCTCATGCTTATGTATTTGTATAGGGTTTCTTTTCTTACAACCCTAGACCTATATAAGGTTTATTTTAGAGGCTGTCACATAAGAGAATACAAGGAGAACATATGCAAAAAGTGACTGATGCCTTATTCTCTCTAAAAGAAGCTACTGCGTTTTTGTGCCTTAGGGTTTTGTAACCAAGTGCTTCTTGATCTTCATTGTTGATGAAGTAAAAAACTTTGTAGCTAATAATCTTCTTCTAGTTGGTGATTAAGTCGCGTACTGGGATCTACGCAATTGGTTGGTCACATACTGGATTTCATGCATCAAAGGGTGGCGTTCATATATTGAAGAGTTCAGAGGTTCTGAAGCGGTAAAAGATTTCTGCTGTGAGTTCATCTACGGGGATTATAGAGTCTAGAGACAAAGGTTTTGTACTAGATCTGAAACTTCTCTTTACTATAGTGGATTGCTTTTCGGGAAGGTTTCCCTCCCAACTTTTTTACTATGAAACTAATTTGTTTCATTAGTTTTCTTGGGTTATCATATTTTGTCTTATTTATTTTTCCGTTGCATAATTTTGACATGATATTGATGTTTATTTGTTTTAACAAGTTTTATTTATATTAAATCTAATTAACAACTTGGATTTAAAACTTGTTAATTCTATTAACCGGGGTCTAAATTTCCCAACACAGTATAAATTGTATCTAATTTCCTACTTACTATGAACTTTAAACACGATACCAACACTATTTAATCAATACGTATGGGAACATAAAAATACTGAAAGATGCAATTTTATACGAAAAAAAAATATATTATAGATTAACATAGTAATGAATGTAATTTTTTTAATTTTTATAGCTAAGGTAGAATTTTAACATATGGTGTCAATTTTATAATGATTGCTCTTTATCAACAGACCAATATATTAATCAATTTTTAAAATAAATGGAGTTTAAACACTCGATTTCTTATTCGATAGTAAAATATTTTACCAATTAAGCTAATTAAAACTCACAATAAATGTAATTAGTACCATACCAATAACATAGTAAAAAAATTCACAATCTTGTTTAGAAAAGTTGAGGTGAGATGTAATTGGAAGGATTTTCAATCCCTAACTGATCGAGACTTGACAAAACCATTCGACCTGGAGCCACCCAAACCAAAATCATCTAATTCAAGCATAGAGGCAGTCAGTGGCGAATCTCAGACTTCAATAATGGACGTTAGCAACTCGAGTGGTGAGTCTCCTTTAAAACCCATGTCACCTAATCCGACTAACCAAACCCTTAAAGAAGGTCAGAAGATCTGGTCGTTTTCGTTCAAATTTGACCATGAGATGGAGGTTTTCACTTAAATCTGAGGACGATGTGATGGTTTTTGCTCAAATATGATTAAAAAACTATAGATCACTGCCCAAGGAGAGAGCAAAGCAAAACCTTCGACAACACCTTCATTGGCTTTTACTAAGCTAGACCGTTGTCCACCTAAGTGTGATCCAACTTGACCTGCGGTTGTTTGTGGTTGGCGGCTAGTCTTTCAGCTGAAAACCCGATGTCATCCGACTGGTTGCAAGTTGGGCACAAACTTGACTTAGACTGGCCCACGAACATCCGTAGTAGTGGTGCCAAGAGCCAAACCACCCGTAGTAGGGAGGTCCAAAATATTTCTTAGTATATATAGTATTATATCATTTTAAATATAGTATTTATTACTACTCACGTTAATATATATGTATATATATATATATATATATATTTTTTTTTTTTTAATTTCCAATGTGCTTATCTTTTAAATAAAAAATATTATAATTTAAGTTGTAATTAGAATCAGTTATGGTTTACATATAAAACGTATGGTGTGAAATTTGAATTTTAAATTTCTCAATTTAACTTTTTAACCATAATTTGTCCTATTATTTATAGGTTTAGTATAAAATGCATGTCCTAATCTTATGAATTTTGCATTTTAAATTTCTCAATACATGTAATTTTCTTATTGTTAAATGATTTTTAATTATATGATAGGAAATTTTTGAAGTATACTATAGTGGGCACTGAAAAGTTCTATTCCAATTATATTATTATTATTATTAATCAAAAAATAATATTATTATTTTGACTCAGCAAAAAATAATATTATTATCTATGTATGATTAGAATAGAACTCTTGGTTGTCTATTTTTTCTCTATTTCCA
This sequence comes from Quercus variabilis, assembly GCA_030445155.1. Taxonomy (NCBI): domain Eukaryota; kingdom Viridiplantae; phylum Streptophyta; class Magnoliopsida; order Fagales; family Fagaceae; genus Quercus; species Quercus variabilis. The sequence continues at coordinate 26,940,103 of CP129450.1, read as the reverse complement.
AAACTACCCCTATCAAATCGACTTTGTAAAGACACATGTCAAATGGTTAAAAGACAAATTATAATAACATAAAATAGATAAAGAGTGAAACAACCAATTTGAAAAAAATAATAATAATAATAATAATCTCTTAAATATATCTAACTCTTTCCCTTTTTCTTTTTGGTAAGAAAATGTTATCAATACTTAAATAAGCCATACTTTTTATATTGATCAAAAATATTTTTTTAACTTATTTTTTTCTAATGTTAATAAATATTAAAAAATGCGAAAAACTATTTTCACAAGTTTTTTTTATAGAAACAACAAAGCATAAAGAGTATAAAATACAAGTCTTGTAGTAAAGTAACCAGACACATCAAAATGAATACAGTAGTCAGCGGAGAACCCCTTAAGGAAATGGGGGAGGGAAAAAAAATCTCCAATTGGCTACGAGCTAGGGGTGGCATTATTCATCATGACCTATGGACACTTTTTTGTGGATTAGTATTTAGTGTAATCAAATATATTGGTTAGTGCCAAAAATGGGTTGACATGCTTAACACGGTTAATAAATAGGTCATTTCTATATTGATTTGCTTAACTAGTAATCAACTTAAAATGACTTAATTAAAATAAATAAATGTCATTTTTCTCTAGAATAAATTTGAATATTCTAAATATAATTAAGAAATTGGTGTCTTGTGCCTGTTGATAATGAAAAGTAATTATAACGCGGATGTTATAAGTTGAAAGTCTATTGCATCTATTAAAAAATTACTCTTATAAAATAAATGGTTTTCTTTTCTTTTCCTCTTTCATTAGAGAACTATTGGATTTATGTGCTACCCCAATCCCCCCCCCCCCCCCTCTTCTCGATATAGGCCAAAATCAGTCTTAAATCTCTTAATTGACAAAGGAAACTTTATTAGTTAATTAATAAAATCTTCATAGCTCAATGCTTTTCATTTTGAATGATGGAACTAGATCATTTGAATGGTGGGAGTGGGAGATGACATGTTTTTTGTGGAACAATATGATATCTGTTGTTGGAAATTGACTTAAGTGTTGGAAATATACACGAATTTTCAAATTTGTGAGATTAAAAAAAAAAACAAAAGAAAATAACATACGCACAAAGGCAATTATACAATACAAGAAATTACGTGGTTCAGCAATTTGCCTACTTTTATAGAGATGTAATGATTTCACTATTTTTAAGGAAATTATATAAAATGTCACAGCACATTTTTTTTTCTCTAAAACAACATGACGAAACCCTAATTTGAAGCAATAATATTTATATTCCATACAACAAATCAATAATGGGTTAAAAACAAGCAAAATATATATGTATCATTAAAAACCGTAATACTTTTATATTAGATTAAGTCATAATCTAAATTAAACACAAATTAGGCTCTACGTAACCAAACACCCTGATCCACTACCAGCAATAATTTATTAAGATGACTAGATGAGGAGATCATATTGTTTAGCACAAGAAATGGACCATTCATTTCAGATTTTGTACAAAACCATCAAAATCTGGTGCCCCGGTTTGTAGAGACGCGGCTAAATTGAAGCACAAATGGATAGGTATACGAATATGCGCACATAACCCCAAGGGAGGGGAGGGCGAACAGTGTGTACAGTTACTTGACTGAGGGATTGAATTTTTGAAACCTAAGTTGTCCCACTGATTTGATAGATGGTTAGATTGGATCCAATGCCTATGTTATAAAAGCTTAAAACCTGTTGCACCACATGTTTTTCTTTTCCTGTTATGATGTAGCATTTCTTGCTGAGAACGTGAGAAGATTCAATGATTCATCCGTGTCTTCCGTTGAGGCTGGAATACTAGTCATGGGGTAGGTTATCAAACTTATTGAAATTGGAGAAACTCTGAAAAGTGAAATATTCTTACCGATTGAAAAGTAAAACGAGTATGAGGTTGAGTTTGGATTGTATTGAAATTCTCTATGTTTGGCATTTGGAATTTTTTCTATGAGTCTTGTGCACGGTTAAAGGACCCGTAAGTATAAATTTCAGCAAATATTAAGTTAAAACTGGGTTCTACGGTACTATTTTCACATTTAAAAATTATATTGTTACAGTGTTTTTAGTTTTCGACAATAAGCAATATCCAAATAAACCTTAAGTCAAATAATTCAACCCCAACAAAAAAAAAAAAAAGTATTAATCAAACAATGAATTTTATTTTTATTTATAAAAAAATAAAATCTTGTAGTAGTTTTTTTTTTTTTTCCTTTTTTTGGAAGAGATTAAATAAGATAAAAATAATGGTTATACGATAATATTATAAGAAATCAATAAAAAGAGAACTATTTTATATTATTACTAGTTAATGTAGGTGTAAGCACCCGTCTGTGCATTTCAATTCCCCTCGATGTGCACGATCCTAATTCTATAAGGAATACGTTTCAATCGAATGGACTAGAGACGAAGGGTTAAGTGGGAGTCACAACCTGGTTTAGGTCTGAAAACCAAACATGAGCCCCTTGTAGAGGGTCTTATATATCCAAAATCAAGGTCTAGGGTTAAGGTACATGAGGTGGAAAGTTGTTAAACACCTAACCTTACCCGACACGTGGATCGGCCTCCCCTCATTGTATTTCATATCCTAATCTTATTAAGGATCCTCTAATAGGTTATCATATCATACAAGCAAACACAGTCTCTAGTCTTATATTCATCACATCCTAACATTTATCTAAACATACATCCTAACATTCATCTAAGCATGACATACATCCACGTCATCACATGGGATCTCATATTATATCACATGGTATCTCATATCATAGACCACAAGACAACAAGTATCACTATCACATCATCACAAAGCAGCAAACATGTTGTCATATTATCTCATGGAAACAAATATATCACATGGCATCAACCATCACATCATTGCATCAACACATGTTCATATCATATTCATCTCATATCATCTATGCATGTTCATGTTCAAATGCATATGCATGTCTTACCTTCACTTATTTCACTGAATCATCACCACTACACCCATATATTGATGCATGATCATATTCATGTGCATGTTCATGTTGGCATCCAAACATTTAAACCCTAATCTCAATCCAATCAACCTAAGCATGTGAGACATGTTATTTACTGACTAACCTAAACGTATGAAAACTGAACTAAAAAGAACCTAGAATATGTATCTAACTTAGCAAAGTAGGAAAGAAAACAAGAAACAAACAAGTTATGGAATTTTGGGTTGAGCTTGCTCGTGCATGCAGAAGCATGCTAGTGGATTGTACGCATAGGGACGACCTTACATACGTAACCTGACCCAGAACTAAGATATGCATTAGCCAAATAAACTACATCCTAAGCTATCCTAACATGCTCCTAATTATCAAAGCAATAAACTTAAACTACATGAAAGATAATCAAAGCTATAGAACAACAGCAAAACTAAAAGAAAAAAAAGTAAAATGTAAGAACAATACCTCAAACAAAGAGATCTTTGGATCTAGATTTTGACTATTCCTCTTAGTCAATCTAAAAGACACAAAACCAATGGGTTAGTAAGCTTTAACTAGAGGGCTTATAACAAAAATTGTCCTAACCAAGAAAACTTTAATTTTGAAGGTGTTTTAAAGAAAACTCCTCTTTGAATCACTATTTTCTAGTGTATTCGATGTGTTTTGGGAAAAGAGGGGTGTATGGCTTTTCCCAAGCGATGTAGGATTATCTTTACACATGTTTTCGTAAAAAGCCTTTCCTTACATAGCTTCTGCAACCCGAACTGTGCGAACATACTCGAAGGCTGTGGGCATATAAATAGTGCCTGTGTGTGTGGGTTCTATACTTGCGTGTACAAGGCTAGGGTTTCTGCAAGGTTTTTAAACATCAAAATGTCCTTCAAGTTAAAGAGTTTTCGCTAAGCCATTTTAAAATCATGGATCCTTTTAGTGATATCGTCATTAGAGAACGGGGGCTTGAGTCGTAAGAGGTACAAAATAAGGTGTCTATAGTTGCCTCTTTTGATATGTTAACTTCATTGACGAAATTAAAGTAAACTAAGACAAACCATTTTTGTTTCGGCAAACTGCTTCGAATCACCTATGCATTATACAAAAAACACGCATACATGAGGTGGGTGCAACTTTCTGAGTTACGTGAGATTGGTATGCCTGAATTCTCACAGGTGCTATTAGGGAAACAAGTAGCAACATGCTTGCAATTGCTAAGCCTGGTTGCCAATTGTCAAGAAAAAGGTGAGTGACTCGCTATCCCTAAGTCACTAAAAAAGAAAAACAATCATGGCCAATGGCCTCAAGATGGGGAGATCACTCCACCACCTACAAACATCATACAAGTCAAACAAGACATGTAAAAGAAAATGGTGCTTTTACAAGTGAGTAAGAAGAATTTCCTGGAGAGGTCGAACTAGGACTTTCCTGGGAAGGTTGAACTATTCCTGGGAAGGTTGAACTATTCCTAGGGTTATAGGGGTTCATCTGCAAATTATAGTTTAAAAGTAGTGAAGATGGTGAATCCACTCTTGTAAGGACCAAATTACAAACTTTAAGGTTATCTGAGTAAAGTTCACTTTGAAATGGGCTAAACTGCAAATCTGGGGCAAAATTGTGAAATTTCCACTCTTGTAGGGACTAAACTACAAATATTGGAAAATATTGCTCCATTGGGGATTAAACTTGCAAAATCTGAGAAATGTCTACTTTAGAGGGATTAAACTACAAATTATGAGAAATATCCACTCTGGAGGGACTAAATTATGAATTTCGAAAAATACCCCCCTTTGGCGAGACTAAACGATAAAAAAATCTTGGAAGTGTCCACTCTAGAGGGACCTAATTGCAAATTCTGAAATCTAGGAGGTTTAATTTATTTATTTTTACATGGTGGTGGATACGTTATACCTGCTTGCACGATGTCCCTCAAACGACTTCTTGATGAATTTGATGGTTGATTTTTTTTTTTTTTTAAGTACTTGATGGTTGAATTTACTCCTTATAATGCTTGGCCTTCTTATTCATAAATATTTCGCGTGACTTCCAGAGTAAGTTGTGTGTGTGGGTCCTTGTGAAAGATCGAATGTTGTCCTATAGCTTTCTTGATCTGATGATGAAGAATTTGATAAGTGACAATGTGTGTACGTGAATGTGTTCAAAGAGTTAGAAGAGAAGTGTTATAGGAGCAACTTAAGGGGCGTTTGATTCGATGTGATGTTACATTACGTCATAATATTACGTTATTATAATCTAATATTACGTTATTATGATCTTATATTAATGGAATCTCAATACAAAAATACAACATTAAATTGTTTAGGAAGGTGATGAGATTAAAATGATGTGATATATTTTTTAATTTTAAATTATGGTAATGTTAGAAAAAATAAAATATACCAAAAACTTTAATGTCATATTATCGTAATGTGCATTACATTAAAAGCACATCACAGCGAACCAAACTCTCCCAAGGCTGTAGGGGCTCATCTACAAATTCCAATTTGAAAGGGGTGAAGATATGGTGAATCCACTCTAGGAAGGACCAAATTTATGCAGTATGTCACTACTCCTAGTTTTTTAATAACTTCAATGGCTGCAAAAATTGTAACTATGGAATCAAAATTCTTTAATTAGATGGTGGGAGCAGGGGTGGCAAAATTGAACACGATCTGCAAACCCGACACGACACGACACAAACTTAGTATGTTATGTGTTGAGACTTAATGGGTTCATGTCATATTCGGGTTGACACGGCTGATCCGTTTAATAAATGAGTTGGGTTAGTAGCCATCACATGGAACCCATTTGATCTGTCTAACCCGTTTAATTAAATGAAATTTGACCAATATACCCTTCAAACCCTAGGTATATAAACTTATCAGTTGCTGTAGTTTATTTTTTTTTTTGACATATTATGATTGATTATTTGTGATATTGAGATATGCTTTAGTTTTGAATTATTATTTGTAATGCAATTACTTGTTAGTTCTGAGTTTTATATTAAAAGTATTTATTTGTTTGGTTTTTCATAACTCATATCAATTTGGTTGATACTAATTTTTTTTTTTTTTAAATAAAATCCGATAAACAAGTCGATACGACTAACTCGTTTAATAAATGGGTTGTATTAGGGTTTAGGAATCCTCATCCGTTTAATAAAAATGTTAGGTTAAGGTTGACCCATATAGTCGAAAACGCATGAGTCGACATGACACGAACCCAACACGTGAATATGAATTACCACTCCTAAGTGGGAGTGTTCTTTATAGAGGAGGAATGGAGTAGATAACTTAATTATTAGCCGATTATTACTCTTCAGGAGTTTTGAACTTCTTTTTATCCTCAACACATTCAAGTTTGGTTTCAAGTTTATAAAATACACCAAAAATCGGATTAAGTGGGAAGCAAGAAATGTGTGATGATTGACACCCGTGTCCTAGGCACATTTTGACATAAAATTAATCTTAATGAATCCAATAAAGGACCACTCAAAATTATTCACTCGTAATCACATGGTTTGTGTAATAGCAAATAACATTCGATTAGCACAAATTTGGCATGCATCATGCATGTTAAAAAACATAGCAAACATATAATTCAATTAATTGTAAAATTTTCAAAATATTAATGAAATAAAAAATTATACAATGGTGTAAAATTCCTTATAATTACACCATTTAGAGCATTCTTGTATGAGAATGCAAAATGCATTTTAGATCCTATTATAGCAAAAAATCACCTAAAAGACACCTACATTCGAAGCTTTATTACTGCTCAAATTTTGCATTCTTGCTGTAGTAAGATCTAAAAATAAATCTTACTGTAGTAGGCTCTAAAATTCAAAAAATCTTATTTTATTCCAAGTTTCTAACATCTCTCTCTCTCTCTCTCTCTCTCTCTCTCTCTCTCTCTCTCTCTCTCTCTCTCTCTCTCTCTCTCTCTCTCTCTCTCTCTCTCTCTCTTAGTGGTGCCTTCACATCGATGGTGGTGGATTTTAATTTCCTTTCTAGGTTTCAGCACATGATTTGGGTTTGGGGTTTGTGATGGTGGTGGTTAGGCTAGGGTTGAAGGTGAAGCAACCACCCTATGGGTTGTGATTTGGATTTTTGTGGTGGTCAATTTGAGATTTTGGGTTGCAATCTGAGATGTGTATTAGTCGATTTGAGAATTTTGGGTTGTTGCAGTGGTCATGGCTGTTGACTTGGTTGTAGTGGCTTGGTTACGGTATTGGTCGACGTGGCTATGGTGGGTTGTCGGTACTACTATTGGTAGGTTTGGTTTGGGTTTTATGGTAGCAACTGTGTTTGGTTTTTTAGTGGTTGTCATGGTTGAGTTTGGCTTGTTAGTGGTGGTTCTCACCAATTTGGTGGATGTCACCAGTTTTGGTGGTTTAGATTTAAAGTTAAACTCTAATCACTAGACCATGCTTGTGTACTGATGCTCTTAAGTGGAAAACAAATATATTTGAAGTAAACTTAATAGAATTTTATACTACTAATATAATATTCATAATTTTATAACTAATATTCATAATATTTTATTATATTTTAGATTTTAATTAATCATCTCTAAACGGGACTATATAAATATATTCATACTTTTATACTTCAAAAATTAATTATAACTTTTAATGTTCTTTTAATGCTTTATTATTTTATTTTTATTAACTTCTTATATAAATTGTAAAAATATACATGAAAAACATTTAATTTCTCCCATATATATGTATATATTAGTCAATTTGGCTAATTTTATAAATTTAATATCTATATTTGTATTAATTAATAATTAAAAAGCAATTGTTCATCTTTTGTGGGACCCACATATTAAAAAAAGAAAAGTAATTATAACATAATTGTGGTTTGACCTCGGTCAAACTTTAAAAATCTTGAATCCCTCTCTTCAACAATCGTATTTTTTAAATGGTCAGGGTGTAAAAATTATGGTTAGGTGTATTGTTGGTTGGCTTTGAGGCATTTTAATATTAGCCAAAAGGAATGTAAAGTAAATAAAGTGGTGTTTTAGAAATGCAAAATGCATATTTAGTTATTTACCTGGGAATGCACTTATAAAATGACGGACGGATATTACGCCAAAATAAATAAGCATTTAATGAAACGAGTCTCTACACACGCAAGGATTTCTGGCTTGGAACTTCGGGAGCTTGACTATTGACCCTAAAGTGTGCTTAACAAGTAACAACAGACTTTTACACTGTGGTCCTTGTCCTCTACTTCTATGGAGTGATGGACCTGATGGTATTCAATAAATGAATAAACAATTTCACAGATATTGGAGCAAAGTTTGCATATGGATTTGCCAGAATGATTTTCAAAGCAAAAGTGATTTTGATCAAGTATGATAATTTTATAGTCGGAGTAATCGGCTTACACATTAATAATATTCAATTTAAATTCTACGATAATTGTGGCGATTAGAGAGATTTAGGATTTTTTTTTTATTATTATTATAAATTTTGGATTCAAAGTTCAAACTCTTGACTTCTACTCCATAGTTATTTATCATCAAGGGCTGTTTAGTTGGAGGGTTGAAAATTTGAGATAATAGAAAAGTGGAAGGATAGGAAATTTTTGACTTTTCTCATTATGATTGGTTTGGGGTAGAAAAGTAGAAGGATATAAACATTTTTATTATAATAGAAAATATTGTTCTTAAAAATTTATACTCTTGCCCATATTAATTTATTTATATATAAATATTTTATTAGGGGAAAAAAAACTAGGGTTGGGTATAAAAAAACTAGGGTTAGGTATAAAAAAAAAATGGACACAGCTTGTATTTGATGCATTAGTGCATTGGACATATTAAGATCTGAACACATGTCCAAAACTGGACACGTGTTCACATCATTCTAACGTGTCCCATGCAATTGATATACTGAATACAATCCAACTTCTAAAAAAATTATACCAAACCTTAACTTCAAGAGGGGAAAAATACAAAAAAGAATTAAAAAAAAAAAAAAAAAAAAGATAGTTAGGGTGTGTTTGTTCGGAGGTGAAATAAGGTGGATGAAAATTTTTGAAGAAAAAATAGGAAAGAAAATATTTTTGAGTATGTTTGTTTGGGTGGGGAGGAAGGAAATAAATAGTAAACCCTAAGTGTTTTCTTTCTGGACCCACCAAAAAGTTTTATCTCCAAAATGGAGAGAAAATTGAAGGGAGAAATTGGGTATCATTTTTGGATGAAAATGCACTTGGGTTTCATCCACATTGTTTTTCTTCACACATTTTTTCTTTTTCTTTTTTCCTCCCAGACATTGCCTGCCTCTTTTCTTTTTTTTTTTTTTTTTTTTTTTTTTTTTTTTTTTTTTTTATGGACATGATTTTTTTAAAATAAATTTAGGCCTTTTTTTTTGGGTTGTTTATCACTTTTTTGGTTTTAATTGGGCATCATTTTTTTAATAAGGGTATATGCGTAAACTTATATAAATTCACTTTTTTCATCCTTTCATTTTTCCACTCCCAACCAAACAGAAATGAAGAAAATTAAAATATTTTCTATCTACCCACTTTTCCACCCCTCCAACCAAACAGGGGATAGAATGGTAATTATCTTCGGTCCCCTCTCTTCTCCCCTATTTTATCTCCAAGATAGAAGCTAAAATTTGGTAAGCCCAGAGAGAAACTATCGAGTCCAACCCAGGGGTGGAGGGAAGGGGGGAGGGGTGAGGGGGGGCTGGTGGCCCCCTTGAACTTTCAATTTTTTTTGCTACTAATATGGTACGTATGTCACCCATGCCCACCCAACACAAAAGACATCAGGTTGTAGTTGTACAGAAGATGCAAATCCTACTGCCATAAGGAAATAGGAATCATAGGGGAATAGGGGCTAACATAAGGAAATAGGAATCACAGGGGACTAGGGCTGACCTAATAATGATTAAAAAGAAAAGAAAAAAAGAAAAGAGGTTCATACTGCCAAACGAAAAAGGAATTACACAACCTAATACTAATACTAATAGGACTCTTTAAAATATATATACATATATATATATATATATATATATATATATATATATATAATATAAAGGAGTAAAGGATGCCTCACATTTAAAAAAAAAAAAAAAAAAATCTTTTGATATCAATCTCTTTCGATTTGCACCTTAGAGTTTTTGAAAGCATTTAGCCCTTAAAAGAATTGGACAGCTTGCTGAAAAGATGGTAGAAATGAAAAATGATGTTTCATATCCATTGGTTTACTCATGACCTTGGCATTGATTTTACCAATTGTAACAACTATTATTGAAATAGCTTTTTTAGCAATGAACATAATTAAAAATCGACTATGCAATCGAATGGGAGATCAATGGATGAATGATTATTTAGAAAGATATATTTAAGACTATTAAGTGTGAAAAAATCATGAAGTGGTTTCAAATTATGAAAAATCTTCGAAGGCAATTGAGTAAATTAAACTAGGTGTGAAAAGCCAAATTAAAGTCTACATTTTATGTTAGATTCTATATGACAATTACATTAGCATATAGTTGCTTATTTATTTTGTTATTAATATTGATTAATTTTTTAGATTAGTTTTTTACTTTTAATCTTGTCTTTTATTCTTGCCCCCTAACCTAAATTCCTAGCTCCTCCACTAGTCCCACCATTTTCTCTCTGCATTTCCTTCCCAACCAAACACTCATTTCCCTCATTTTTTCTCCCCTCTTTTCACTCATTGGAAAACTACTTTCTTTTTTTCTTTTTTTGTCCATTTATTTTACTTCGTGACCAGCCTTATGCTACACAAGGCCTAGGTCCAACTAGTAATTAAATAAAATTTTCGGTTAGATAGGAAAACAAGGATTTTCTGTTGAATACAATGAATAGGAAAACATGCAATGATGCAAATCAATCTTTAAAAATCATATCCCTTGTTTGAAGCAATTTTTCTTTTTGCTTTAATCATTTATGCTTATATCCAACTTCAATTAGTTCAGCAGTTCACTCCAATGAATAAGGTTTTATTGCAGATGATACTTTTTGACGATCTCGAGAAATATCGCCAGTGAGCCACGATACTCGCACATTCGAAATATCACCTGCACAGCAAAAGGAGAAGACCTAACAGAGAGCATCGATGTGGTGCCGGCCAAATACCCTTCGAATGTTAAGTTAGAACTATTCTCACAACTCTAGAATGCTAGAGAAGAGTAAATTATACGTACCTTAATCAATGAGGGTATAGGGGCTTTTATAGTAGTAGAAGGTTGACCACTTTTCCTTGGTGTGGAAGTTTTTTCCTTATAGGAATCCTCTTTGTGCAATCCCAAACATGGTGGACAAGACATTTCCTTTATAGAGAAGATCTTTATTAATACGCATATCTTCCAGAATCCTCTTTGTGCTAGGACTCCATTTACCTTGGGATTCTATGGTGGCTAAACGTGTGTCGCAAGTATTTCCTCTCTAGGATTTCTGACTGCCACGTGGGTGCTCGATCCGCCCTTGTTGTATCCGTTCATGCAAGATCTGTCCATAACATACCATGCCCTCATTGGGCCCGTCCTCTATCAGCCTAACGAGATGGAACCATTAGCCCCATTTCACAGAGATCCGCCAGCCTAGATTTTTACCCTCTTTAGTTGCCCCCTTACCCCATGGGTCCGTCACCTTTTAGCGGAAGGACTCGTGGGGTGATGGTTCAAGGTACAAGGGATGACGGTTTAGAGGCTTGTGGGTAAACAGTTTTAATGTGGATTTCATGAACTATGCCTACCCCTGACAGGTTGTCTGGAAGGTATTTATGCCGTATGACACGCGTCTCTCTTCCACTAGATATTATCTTAGATAGAGGCATCACTTCGTCTTCCATGCACTTCCTCTAAAAGTATCACACTCTTCTCCTCTCATTTCTTAATTTTTCACTGAAATGCACAGTTAGAGCGCTTCCTTCATCCTTGTCAGAGACTACTCCATTCAATTGTTATGTCCGTCATCAACGTCCTTCCTCCGTTCTCTTATAAACTTGGTAAGTACTCTCTCTTTTAACTTTACATATACTCTATCATTTTTTACACTTTATACATTCGTCACTCCCTCTAGACCCATCAGAGTCTTAGGTTTTGTCGTCACATGTAGGCAATGTCTAATGCGTCAAGTAATCAGTCAGTTGTCCGTGATGGGGCAGATTATGAGGAAGTATACCCGTCAGGTCACAAAGACCAAGAACGTCTAAGAGAAGAGAGGAATCTGTCTGCCTCTTCCCCGTCCTCAATAAATGAGGATATGGAGGTGGTTGACCTAGAGGAAGGTTCTGATGACGGCAAGGAACAACCAATAAAGTCTGTCGTAGGTGCTGATGGACTTAGGAAGTTCATCATACTACCAGAGTGAATGGTGAATGTCTTTACATCCACCATCAAGGAGCAACACTTCAACACTCTTAAGGCCAACTGCCAAATACTAGACAACATCCCCATCCATCTACCCTACAAGTCAGAGAAATGCTACTATGAAGGGGTAGAAGGCGTCAAGGTGTACGAACAGATGCTGAAGGCAGGACTTAGGTTTCCACTAAGCTCCCTTCACCGTGAGCTTCTCCGATGCCTGGGCCTATTTGTCAACCAAATATCCTCCAATGCCTTAAGGGTCTTCATAGCTATAAAGGTACTGTATGGTGCTATAACGGATGGTGCCAGGAGGCTAACGATGCGTGAATTCCTTCATTGCTACCATCTAGATGAAATAGATGAATTAAGGGGGATTTATAGTTTTGTACCTAGGAGTCCGTTGTTGAAGGTTATATTTGAAACCCTAGACTCCAATAGGGATTGGAAAAGTCATTACTTTTTATAGAAGGTGACGAGTGAATGAGTCATCCAGGGGAAACAACATTCATTCCCATCGACACAACTTGGGGCATATTGAGTCAGTCTAGTATGCACCCATCCTAGTGGTTGAAGACTTTCATAACTGTTCAATTTATATTTTCTTCAATAATTTTATCCATCTTCTTTTTTTTAGTTCGACGGCGTCCACAATTTAATCTCGAGGAGTTCAGTTTTCTTGAAAATTTTTTTAAAGGACTTAGGCCAAATTAGTCACACTAGATACCATTCATTGGTATTGTGACGGACCTAAACCAACACCAACAGCCATTAAGTACGACACAAGAGTATGCCAAAGTAAGTCTGTCATCCTTATTTCGTTTGAAAGGTTTTGTTTTTTAATCTTGATAATTAACTTCATCCGTCCACTTTTACAGAAATGGACGATGCCAAGAGGAGGGCACTGATTAAGGCACAAGCTGCTAAGAATAAGGGGGTCGGCGGTGTGGATCCAAAGGGAGCAAGCTCAAGCAACCCACCTACTAAAAGAAAGCAGCCTTCCAAATGTGACCGTACTCCTAAGAAACCCAAGGTCCCTCTAGAGCTCGTCATGGGGCTTATGGCTGAGGGTGTTAAGATAGTTACTCCTATGAAGCACAAAGCAGGGAAGGGCTTAATGATTGGTTGTTCACCCAGCAAGAGAGGCCACCCGTCCTCCTTCTAGGAACCCCAAATATGCGTTGGAGAGGCTTTTGTCTATCATAACTTCTGAAGATTATAAGGACTTAAGCAATCACTCGATAAAGGTGATGAAGGAGACGGGACTTTTTAGCATCACCCAAGTAATTATTCCGTCATCATTTCATCCATCCACTCTTAATTTTATTTGATACTAATTCGTTCCCATTTCTTAGGCCATGGTAATGATGAAGGGGTTGATGGGACGGTACCTTAATCATGAGATGACTCTGGATCATGTCCGTGCATCAGCCAGGCCAACGAAGGATAAGCTGATTGAGGTGAAGTCTTGGAAAGTGACCCAGGATAAGAAGCTCATCGCGGCAAAGCAGGTTAGAGATGAGTTTGCTAGACAGACGGGTGAGCTGAAGCAGGTCCTGAAGGACAAAGAGAAGGAGATCAATGATGCTAAGGACCAACTCCTTTTGGCAAAGGATGTGGCCATGCAAGAGTACCGTTACTCCGACGGCCTCATTAAAGAGCTAGTTGGTTCTTATGCAGATGGCTTTGAAGATGCTATTTGCCAGGCCAAGAATGCTTATCCTGATCTTGACTTCTCAATGCTCAACATCGACGATCAAGCTCAGACCACCGCGCAACCCGTCACCTTTGACAGTACGAAGGGCCTCTTCGCTAACGACGCAGCTAGTGATAGAGATCCGGGCCATCCAGGATGAAACTTATCAACCCGTTGTTGTTGTTGACGTGCCAGAGAAGAATGAAGACCCTTCAAAGGAGTAGTTTTTTTTTTTTTTTTTGGCATGTAAAAATATTTGGAAAATAATTTATGATCCCTCCGTCATACTTTTTGGATAATTTAATCATTTCCCTTATGTGGGATTTTTATTATCTGTTTAACTTTCTTGCTATTTTGGCTTAATCCATCAACTATGATGACCTGTTTGATATTTTGTTTGTAGAATAAGTTCGTCCATCTTGTTTTAATGGGCTTTAATTTAAGTCCGTTCTATCCTCCTGAGATAGCCGTCCTCCTTAATGAACATTAGTTTATATTCATCCGTTATTGGACTCTTATTTCCACCATTTTGGGATGATTCATCCACTTTGTGGACTTAGCCCTACTTGATAAGAATTTTCATCCTCTTTGGATGATCCGTCCACTTTGTGGATATTTAGTTTATACCCGTCCACTTTTTGGACTTGGTAAGGTTTTTCATCCTCCTGGTATGATCTGTCCTGTTTGTGGACTTTGTCAAAATTTTCGTCCTCTTAGAATGATCCGTCCAATTTGTGAACTTTGTAAAAATTTTCATCCTCTTGGGATGATCCGTCCAGTTTGTAGATTTTGTAGAAATTTTCATCCTCTTGGGATGATCCATCCAGTTTGTGGATTTTGTAGGATTTTCTAGGTAGAAAAACATAGTTGGGTATGAATATTCCTCTTATTAACTAAAAAACCATGCATTTGTAGAAAAGTAATGCCCCCTTGGGCTTAAAAAGAGTCATATTGTAGTAAAAGATTGTCTAAGTAAAACTATCAGTCTAAGTAAAACTAGTAATTGTAATAAAATTAAATAAATTGGGAAATTGGTCATCGTCGTTGTTCTCCATGTTGTCTCTCTACCGGTAGTATTTTCATAGGTGCTTCGTATTCCATAGGTGTTGTAGCTTTTGTCTGTCCAACGTCTTGAGGTGGTAGGTGTCTTTCCTCTGCCATGATGCGATCCTGTAAGGTCCTCCCCAATTGGGGCTGAGCTTTCCTTGCGAAAGATCTCTAGTAGCACCTATTACTTTTTGTAGCACAAGATCTCTAATCTGAAAGTCTCTATGCCTAACTTTAGAGTTATAGTGTTTCGCCATGAGATTCTGATATCGCGCAAACCTTTGTTCTACTGTCACTTGGACTTCGTCCACCAGGTCGAGCTGAAGGCATATGGCTTGTTCGTTCTTATCCTTGTCGCAGTTCTCCACCCGGTAGCTTGTTAGTCCTACTTCTGTTGGGATGACAGCGTCACTTTCGTATGCTAATCGAAACGACGTTTCTCTAGTAGATGTTATTACCATAGTTCGGTATGCCCACAGAATGCTTGGAAGCTCACCTGGCCAGATACCCTTTGCCCCCACAAGCTAGGTTTTGATGATTTTGAGCAAGGATCGGTTCGTGACTTCAACTTGCCCATTAGCTTGTGGGTGTGAGGGCGACAAGTAGTGATTTTTTATACCCAGCTCCAAACAGAAGTCTCTAAATGTGCTATTGTCGAATTACTTTCCGTTGTCGGAGACAAGTACTTTGGGTATCTCGTACCTACAAATGATATTTCTCCAAACAAAACTTCGAATGTTCTTCTCCGTGATGGTGGCTAAGGCTTTTGCTTCTACCCACTTAGTGAAGTAGTCCATACCAACTACCAAAAACTTCAATTGCCTAACTGCTGTTAGAAAGGGGCCCATGATATCTAGGCCCTATTGAGCGAATGGCTTAGGGGCTATCATGGGGGTCAGCTCTTCAGACGGTTGCTTGATGAAATTACTGAACTTTTGACATTTGTCACAGGCCCTAACATAAGCTTGTGCATCCTTCAGCATTGTAGGCCAATAGTACCCTGCTCGGATTAATTTGTGCACTAATGACCTTACCCTCGAGTGGTTTCCGCAAATACCCTCGTGAACTTCTCTCATTACATAATCTACTTCCTCATGGCTTAAACACCTCAGATATGGTCGAGAGAATCCTCTTTTATATAAGACATCTCTTATCAGCACAAATTGTGATGCTTGGACTTTCAACTTCCTAGCGGCATCCTTCCCGTCCGGTAACACGCCCGGTCTTAGGTAGGACATCAATGGCGTAGTCTAGTTGCTTTCAGAATCTACTTCCTGTACTTTCATTCCGTCATCAATAAGTGAGGAGACTTGAACAAATGACATTACCTGTTCGGGGACAAGTATAAATTCTGCTGAGGCGGCTTTGGCTCGACGATTGACACATTCGTTCTCCTCCCTTGGGATTTGAACGAATGTGACTTCGAGGCTACTGATTTGATTCTTCACCTCCTCCAGGTACCTCTTCATCCTTTCGTTCTTGCACTCATAGCAACCATTAATCTGACTTGTCACCACCTAGGAATTGCAATGTATGACCACATTTTCGGCTCCTACTACCTTGGCAAGGTCTAGCCTCGCCACTAGGGCCTCATACTTTGCCTCATTGTTGGTCGTAAGGAAGTCCAGTCGGATCATCCATTTGATCCTATCCCTTTCTGGTGTTTGGATTACCACGCCGGCGCTTCTTGCTCATCTATTAGATGATCCGTTAGTGTGGATGCTCCATTGTGCGGCGATTTCTACCCCCTTTCCTTCTAACTGAGCAAATTCGGTAATGAAGTCAGCCACAACTTGCCCTTTTATTGTCGTTCGCGGGCAGTACTGTATATCAAACTCATTTAGCTTTATTGCCCATAAGGCCATCTGTCCGGCAGCCTCAGGTTTACTCATGGCTCATCTCAAGGGTTGACTATGATGGTATGTGCTTGGAAGTACGGCTTGAACTTTCATGCCGTAGTTACAAGTGCGAAGGCCAATTTCTCCATTTGGGTGTACCTCTCTTCTGCTCCTCGGAATGCTCGGCTTACAAAGTAGACGGGTTTTTGGGATCTATCTTCTTCTCTTATCAAGGCCGTGCTGATCGCTGCTTGCAAAATTGCTAAGTAGAGGTAGAGTTTTTCCCTCGGTTTAGATGGGCTAAGTAATGGTAGAGAAGAAAGGTATTTCTTCAACTTTTTAAAGGCTTTCTGACATTCGTCTGTCCACTCAAAGGATTTTCTTAGAGTGTGGAAGAAAGGTAGACATTTGTTCGTTGCTTTCGAGTTTGTCCGTTGCTTTCGAGACTAACTTGTTCAGGGCTGCAATTTTTCCATTCAAGCTTTGCACCTCTTTCACTGTCCTCGGTGGTTCTAACTCCATTATTGCTCGTATCTTTTCCAGGTTGACCTCTATGCCTCTTTGGGACACCATGAAGCCTAAGAATTTCCCCGCCGTTACTCCGAATGCACACTTGTTCAGATTTAGCTTCATGTTATATGACCAGAGGGTGTCGAAGGTCTCTTGGAGGTCGTCTAGGTGGTCATCTTCGCGCAGGCTCTTTACTAACATATCATCAACATAAACTTGTACGTTCCTCCTAATTTGGTACGTGAACATTTTGTTCATCAGTCTTTGGTACGTTGCCCCCGTGTTCTTAAGCCCAAATGGCATCACCTTATAGTAAAAGAGTCCTTGGTTAGTGACAAATGAGGTTTTCTCTTGATCATCCTCCTCCATCTTGATTTGATTGTAGCCTGAAAATGCATCCATGAAACTCAGGAGCTGGTGTCTTGTCATTGAGTCCACCAAGGTACCTATCCGAGGGAGTGGGTAGCTGTCCTTCAGGCACGCCCTGTTGAGGTTTGTGAAATTGACATACATTCGCCACTTCTCAATAGCCTTTTTGACAACAACTACATTTTCTAACCAGTCAGGGTAGTATACTACCCGAATGAAACCTGCTTCCAGTAGCTTTTTGACCTCTTTTGCTATCACTTGGTCTCGCTCCTAAGCGAACACCCACTTCTTCTATTGGATGGGTGAGGATGCGGGGTTCACATTCAACTTGTGAACTATAACTGAGGGATCAATCCCAGGTATGTCCTCGTGGCTCCATACGAACACGTCTTGATTCATCCTAAGGAATGCTATGAGGGCTTGACGAATTGGCTGGCTGGCCAATGTCCCTATCCTAGTCGTCCGTTCAGGTCTTGACTCATCAAGGATTACCTCTTCTAGTTCTTCAACCGGCTCCGCTATTTTCCGTTGCTCTTCTATGCACATTGTCTGCTAGTGGCCTTCCATCTCTAGCATGGCAATGTAGCATTCGCATGCGGCGACTTTATTTCCTCGTAACTCACCGACCCCATAATCGGTAGGGAACTTGATCATAAGGTGGTATGTTAATGTTACTGCCTTCTATGAGTTGAGGGTTGTTCATTCGAGGATAGCATTATAGGCGGATAGGCAATCGACCACAAGGAATGTTACATCCTTAGTGATTTGTTGCAGATAATCGCTTACTGTTACCGAAAGTGTAACTGCACCTAGTGGGAATACCTTTGTCCTTTCGAAACCAACCAGCGGAGCATTCTTTGATATCAACTGTTCTCTATCAATCCTCATTTGCTAGAATGTCAGGTAGTATTGGATGTTTGCTGAGCTACCATTGTCGACTAACATCCTGTGCATGTTGTAGTCTCCTACACGTATGCTAACAACAAGCGCATCATCGTTATAAGGGCCTTAATCTGTTACTTCAAGTTGTAGCAATCGACTGTGTCATGACCGTAATCACGGTGAAGGCGGCAATATTTGTCCCTAGATTGCTTATTGGGATCTCCCTTCAGCTTTCCGAGAAAGGTTAAGGCCCCCTCATCCTTGATTTGCATTAGGACTTGGTCTATCGGGGCAATTAATGGGGTGAATCTTGTCAATCTCCCTCCCTGGGGCTTAGAGTGTCTTTCATCCCTTTGGTCTCTTGTTCTCTGCATCTTCCGCCCTTGGTCCTGTCGTATATTTTTCTGTCGTTCCCTTTTTTAGGACTTTTCCTCTCGACCTAGTAGTTCGTCTTCAGTATTCATGTACTTAGTAGCCCTGTAGAGTACTTCTAACATGGTCTTTGAGTCATTTTTGTATAAAAAGAACAAGAACTTACCCTTTCGCAAACCATTCGTGAAGGCTACTACAAGTATCTTGTCGTCAGCTTCATCGATCGAAAGTGCTTCCTTATTGAAGCGGGTTATGTAGGATCTCAACAGCTCGTCCTCTCGCTACCTGATGCTCATCAAGCATGCTGTGGACTTCTTATACCTATGTCCCCCAATAAAGTGTGCAGTAAATTGAGCACTTAGTTCCTTAAAAGTACTAATGGAGTTCGACGTCAGCTGATTGAACCATATCCTCGCGGGGCCCTTCAGCGTTGTAGGGAAGGCCCTACACATGATTTTGTCTGCTACCCCTTGAAGGTGCATCAAGGTCTTGAAGGTCTCTAAGTGATCTAGAGGGTCCTTGACTTCGTCGTAACTTTCTATCTGTGGCATGCGAAACTTATGTTGTAGGGGGAAGGAATTGACAGAGGCAGTGAACGGAGAGTCGGTTTGGTTGACTAGGTCGTCAAGATTGCTGGACACTTGTCCCTTGAGGGTGTTCATCATGACTTCTATCTATTCCTTCATCGTCTGCATCTCTACGACAATAAGAGGTGGAGCCGTATCCATGAGGGATGGAAGGCTCACATTTTGCCGTTTTGGTTTGCTTAGGGTGTTGCTACCTTCGGACCCTTCTCTATCTCTTCGCATGGCACTGGTACCTTCTTGGTCCACCCTCTGATTAGTTGGTGCTGCGTTCTTCTGTCGCAGCTGTTCTTCTAGGTTGCGGTTTTGTTTGGTGAGTCGTTCCACAGTAGTGGCAAGAGTTTGAACTTGTCTGTCGAAGGCAGTCATGGGTGGTTCCTCTTCTTGGACGTCATTGGTGGTTGCCATAGAGCGAGTGAGCACCATGCAACTCTTTTGTTCGGGAAGCAATAATACACGGCTTACAAATCGAATTCTCCACAAACGGCGCCAACTGATGATGCCGAGAAATATCACCAGTGAGCCATATGACATTCGCACACTCGAAATATCACCTACACAACAAAAGGAGAAGACCTAACAGAGAGCACTAGTGTGTTGCCGGCCAAATACCCTCCAAAGGTCAAGTTAAGACTATTCTCACAACTCTAGAAGGCTCGAGAAAGGTAAATTATGCGTATCTTGATTGGTGAGGGTATAGAGGTTTTTATATTAGCAGAAAGTTGACCTCTTTTCCTTGGTATGGAAGTCTTTTCCTTATAGGAATCCTCTTTGTGCAATCTCAAACGTGATGGACAAGACATTTCCTTTATAGAAAAGATCTTCATTAATACACATATCTTCTAGAATCCTCTTTGTGCTAGGACTCCATTTACCTTGGGATTCTATGGTGACTAAACGTGTGTCATAAGTATTTCCTCTCTGGAGTGTCTAACTGCCACGTGGGTGCTCGATCTGTCTTTCTTGTATCCGTTCACTCAAGATCCATCCATAACATACCATGCCCTCGTTGGGCCCATCCTCTATCGGCCCAAGGAGGTGGAATCGTCAGGCCCATTTCATAGAGATCCGTCAGCCTAGATTTGTACCCTCTTCACTTTTGATGCCATTTGCTTAATATTTTCCTTTTAAAAGGAAATTGTTTTCTCATAAGAACATTGTGGAGGCGCTCCTACTTTTTCTTTTTCTCATTTTCAAAATTGAAAAGGAAAAAAATAATGGGAGAGGGTGAAAAGTGTATATATATATATATATACACACACACACACACCTCCCT
Organism: Quercus variabilis; assembly: GCA_030445155.1. Taxonomy (NCBI): domain Eukaryota; kingdom Viridiplantae; phylum Streptophyta; class Magnoliopsida; order Fagales; family Fagaceae; genus Quercus; species Quercus variabilis. Next base: position 26,919,172 of record CP129450.1, on the reverse strand, counting down.
TTGATGAGGTTTTAAGCTTTTTCTGGACTTTACTGAACTTATCAAGCAAAAATACATTGAGATAGTATTGCTCCATACATTGATACACGTAGGGTAGAAGCACACGTTGAAGTATATATATGTTGTAATTGCCTAATCTTCCTCTTACTTAAATTGCTTTACATCTGTCTCAAAACGTATATGATTGATTTACTTATAACCCAAAATGATTACAAAAACCCAGCATATATAGTGATAGTGGTGTGCAACTGCAACGCACTCGATCGGTGATCTCACTCTCACACTCGATGTTGTTCTGAGTGACTTACAAGCTACAATTTCAATCCTTGCTCAAATTCCCTTCTTTTTTCTTTTCTTTTTTTTAAGAACAGGGGCCGTGTAAGCAAAGGTCTTCTTTATTAGAACCAAAACTTGCATTTGAAATTGAAATGATGACTGTCTATTTCGAACACTGATTGTGAATGGGGTGGGTAACACGACAAACACATTTTTATGAATCTTTTCTCGTTCAAACTTATGTCATTTCTGTCCTTTCCTTCCTCCTCTTTTCTTTTGTCTCTTTAATTTTTTTTATAACCACTTCCAATCCTAACTTTATTTTTGGAAAAATGTTCAAACCAGTCATTCAAAATCTTAATTATTATCCAACCAATAATAGCTTAGCAATTTTTTTAATAATGTTATAGTTACAAACTATTTTAAATTTTTTTTACAAAATAATGATGTACCCAACTTCTTATTTGTTTTCATTTAGACCTATCATTAATATCTTTTATTTATTAATTAATAATTACTCACCACATTATCAGTTTGTAATTTTTTTTATAAAATAATTTGTATCTCTAGCATTATACATTTTTTTTAAAGTAAAAACAATTGTGTCATATCAATATATAAGTTATTAGAAGATTTGTGAAGTTAATTAAAATTTGACTAATTGTCCACAATACTTAACTATGATGGGCAAGTTAGACTATCACATATGGTAAACTTTAAGAATATTTTCTAGAAATGGTCCCCAATACCTTTTTTTTTTTTTTTTTGGGGTCTAAAATTATTCAGCTGGCAGCCTAGCCTAGCCTAGCCTGCCGAGTAGTGTTCAGACCGGACGAAATTATTTGGGATTTAGCGTGTTTTAACCTAACTAGGCCTGACTAGTCAAAGTTTGGAGCTTGAATCTTCCAAGTTGAAACTTGAATGAAACACCACTTGGCATGACTGCGATGTCTTTGTTTTCTAACATTTAAAATGACTATAGAACATCCAGGCTGGTTACTTCTGAGCAACTATGAGTGACAAATTCAGATGGGTAAGCAATTAAAGAATTCTTGAAATCTTACGTTACTCCTACTCCTAATTTAAAGTTTTAAACTTTCCATACAATGCGTTGGCTCAAAAGTAAATGAGTGGGAAGGTGTGGTATTGACTGTGTGGTTTAAATCTTCCCTAACTAGGTCCAAAAAAAAATAAACTACAAATTTGATTTTCTTTCTGGATGACTTTCAAATTTTTGGTGTCTAAACTCTATACCACTGGCACTAGGGACGGGGACAGAAACAAACACATATAGTCAAAAAGCATATAGACCTGGTGATTACAATTGCTACCATTTAAAATCACCTAACCTGGAATATTTACAAATTTTGGTCAAAAAGAAAAACTCATGGTGTATGGTTATTAGATAATTTTCCAAAAATAAGTATCTTGTGTCTTTGACAAATCCTAGTGCTTTAAGTCTTCCAATGACAGTTGTTACTCCTAAATTTGAAGTTTGAAAATTTCCCAAATTTGACTTTGAAACCGTAAGCATTGCCGTAGGGAGCTGATATACCAAATTTGACTTTGGTAGAATTATAGTAAAAAAAAAGTCGAAAGTGTTTGGTTGGTCAATTGCTTATTTGTTTGTCTTTTGAAAATTTGTTGCAAATCGCAAGCACGGGCAGACAAAAAGACTCGCGTCTATTTCATGCAAATCTACTTACTTTGACGTTTGACTTTTGATGAAGACTCTAAGATATTAATTAATAAAATATTTCTAGAATTTTTTTTTTTGAAAAAGAGAACAAAAATTAATTTTTTTTAATTTTTTATATTTCCTAAAAAAATTTTGTCAAAATTTTTTTTTTAATTATTTATTTACAGGTGTCTTAAAAGCACCAATTAACATGAGCCATCTTAAAAATCAAATAATAAATAATAAATAGGATAGGTTTGATATATTGGAAATTGTGATTATCAGTAATAGATAACTAAGTACTACTATCAACTGAAACAAAATATAATTAATTGAATTGTCTTTTGTATAAAATTAATGTGGGAAATTTATTAAAAAAAACTTTATAATTCTATCATTGTGACAAATTAAATCACATATTTAATTATTTTTAAAAAATCACACATTTGCAAATATGTTACTACTTTAAACCTCTATATTTTGCCAATAAAACTCCACATATGATCCCAAGTGTTTTATATGATTTCCAAATGTTTACCAAAATAGTACATGTGTAGGATTTGAAGTGGTACATTTGAAAATATGGAATTTAATTTGTCATAAGAATAAAATTAGAGGTTTTTTGTGGACTTTCCCACACAAAGAAAAAAAGGACAGCATATAATTGACAATTTCACTTACTTGAATATCTTGATTACATAAAAAAAAAAAAAATGTATGAAATAAAAAATACATGTTTCATAAAAAGTTAAAACATGTTTAAATTTTTTAAGTAATTTTTTTTTTTTTTTTTTGGAAACCTATTACGAGTCCTATACGTGAGGGAGACCCGTAGATAACAAATTGTTTGTTTTGTGTACAACCTTTCTTGGCTAGGTGTTTGCACACTTATTCACTCTCATGAATTTGTAATCAACCGTGCTCTGTTGGAATACTTAAGGTTTGTTTGGATACCGCTTATTTTGCTGAAAAATGAAAATACTGTAATAAAATAATTTTTAAATGTGTGAATAGTACTGTGAGACCCAATTTTAATATTTTTTATTTAAATGAAGTAGTTGTGGGTCCCGTGAACAATGCATGGGACCCACTGTACAATGTATAGTATCTTCTAAACAATGCCTGAACAGCGCATAATGCACGGGACCCTGTGTAATCTGTGTGCTAAAAAAAAAAAAAAAAAAAAAAAAAAAAGGAAAGAGGCAGACGCACAGGCGCCTCTCACAAAACACAATCCAGACCCTCATTTAGAGGAGTTTTTGTAACCACTATTATATAGATTTTTCATTTAAATTTGGAGAGAACTTTGGCATTCACACAATCTTACATCTGTAGGTGCCATTAACCTCCAGCAAAACCAATAGCATCAGTTGCAGAAGTTCCATCAAATGAAATCATTTTAATTAATTCATCAAATCTAAAGTTTTTTTTTTTTTTTTTTTTTTTTTTAAATTAATATATACACAAAATCTTGCATTTCTACCTTAACACTCAGGTAAGTGTTTGCATCAATCCTAACAAAGAGACCTATTTTAGATCATAGCCTTTTGAAAATCCGTACATCATAGAATTCTATATGTAACCCCAAAAGTCTTAGTAATATAGCGATCCACAAAAATGTAGCAAAGGAAATCCTATTCTCGATGATGGATATCCGAGAAATGTTGCCCTCCGTTATAACTGCTTAATGAAAAATGCTAGAACTTTACCTAGGAAGCTTTAAAATCCTAACCTATCCAAAAAAGTAAAAACAAAACGAGCTTTTAGAGTCCATTTGATTAGAGAGATGAAAAAGTGGAAGCAACAAAACGAGCTTTTAGAGTCCATTTGATTAGAGAGATGAAAAAGTGGAAGCATGGAAAAGATATTAGTTTTCTTCATTTATGTTTGGTTACAGATGAAAAAATAGAGGGATGAAAAAAAATGAATTTATATAAATTTACTCATAAACTTATTAAAAAATGATGTCCAATTAAAACAAAAAAAGGCGGCAAACAGCTAACAAAAAGGCAATCACCCAAATTTATTAGAAAAGAGAAATCATGCTCAGAAAAAAAGAAGAAGAAAAAACTACAAAAAATATTAATAAAATATCTCATCCAATTAAACCCAAAAAATAACAAATAAATAAATAAAAGAAAAGCAAAACAAAAGAACCTGTATACAGGCCCAGAACGCACAAGAAAATATTGCAAGACAAAAAAAGGTCTATCAATTAAGATAAGAGCAAAACAAAATATATAAATAAAAAAAAGAAAAAAAAAAGAAAAAGAAAAAGAAAAGAAGACTAGCAAGTCTAGCACGTAAAAAAGAAAATAATACTAAAAAAAATAAAAATAAAAACAAAAACTAGCAAGTCTAGCACAAATAAAGGAGGAAGGACAGTAGAGTTATTGATTGTAACTATTTTTCTCTTTCTATTTTTTTTCAAAACTGGGGAGATATAATTTTGGTAGGCCAGGGGTAGAAAACACCTGTTCACACCAATTTCCTGTCCTCCTCCTCTCATCACATATAAATAAGAAATAAATAAATAAAAGAAAAGCAAAACAAAAGAACTTGTATACATGCCCAGAACGCACAAGAAAATATTGCAAGACAAGAAAAAGGTCTAGCACGTAAGATAAGAGCAAAACAAAATAAATAAATAAATAAGAAAAAAAGAAAAGAAAAGAAGACTAGCAAGTCTAGCACGTAAAAAAGAAAATATTGTCAAAAAAAAAAAACCAAAACAAAACAAAAACTAGCAAGTCTAGCACAAAAAAAAAAAAAAAAAAGAGGAAGGATAGTTTAGTCATTGACTATAAATATTTCTCTCTCTCCCTCTCTCTATTTTTTCTCCAAATTGAGGAGAGATAATTTTGGTAGGCCAGGAGGAGAAAACACCTAACCGCACCAATTTTCTATCCTCCCCCTCTTACCACATAAAATTAGTTTTCTTTTCACTTTTCTCTCCCCTATTTTCTATCATCTCTTTTTCACCCCTAACCAAATGAACCTTTTTGGTATGTTTGGTTGGGATGATTTTGGGGAAGATAAACAAAAAAAAAAAAAAAAGGGAGGAAAATAGGAGAGAAATTGGTTGAGAAGAGTGTTTGGTTGGAAAGGGAGTGAGAGAGAGAAAATTGGAGAGGCCCTGTTGTCCAGACCCATCAAAACTAAATCTCCCCAAATTGGAAAGATTATTGGAGAGAAAACAAAGAGCAAACCTTGTTGCTTTTGGACAAAAATACCCTATCTGCCCAGTAATAAGCTTTTAGATGTGTTGGCTTTTATTTATTTATTTATTTTTTATTGAAGTAATTTTATGATTATTATTATTTTGGGTCTACTGCTTCTAAATGTGTTGTCCTCTCTCTCTCTCTCTCTCTCTCTTATTTGATTTCTTTGGGTCTTTGTCCATCGTTTAGAACCCATTTCCTTCTTCTTTTATTAAAAAAAAAAAAAAAGAGTGCTAATATGTTCTTTTCTCATCAATTTTTTTAATTTTTATTAAAGAAAACAGTTTTTGGTTAATTTCTTGTGCTCTTTTATTTTAATGAAGTGCACATCTATAAACAATTTTTTTTCAAAAGTATAATGTATTACTTTTTGTTTTATACAAATTCTATTTTCAAACTTCTCATTTTTCTTCTCAACCAAACAATTTTTTTTTTAATCTCTCCACTTTTCTACCCTCCCAACCAAACACAAATGAGAGAAACTAAATTTTTTTTTTCTATTTTACCACTTTTCCATTTTTTTTTTTTATCTTTCCATTTTTTTTTTATTATCCCAACCAAACGGACCCTTAGAGTTCATGCGGGAGTTTTTAATCTTCATTGTCCTTTATGTAAGGAATATTCTTCTTTTCACTAGTATTACTAAGGTTGTTCACAAAGTTACACTCAATATTTCATAGATATAAAGATCATCATATATCGCATAATTCAAATGCAACCAAACAATTGAAAATAACTGTTCCAATTTTAGATCTATCCTTGTGTGTTAAATGTTCTCTCAAAGTGTGTCTTTTTACCACTTTTTAAAAAATATTATTATTTGGGACTAATAGGACATAGTTTGCCTAGCTAGTAACATCTCCAACAATGAAAGGAAAAATTCTGCCAAAAAATTAGGAGACATATCGAAGAATTGAATTAAGTGACTGATTGGATACAAATGCGTCTAGGTTTGTGCTTGTGCTATGCATTGTTCAGTGGGTCTCGTGCACTGTTTATAAGACCTGTAAATACTTTATTTAGCCAAAAAAAAAATTAAATCTAGGTCTTACGATACTATTCACACATTTAAAAATTATTTTGTTATAATAATTTTAGTTTTCAACAATAAACAATATCTAAATAGAGCCTAAATACTTTTCTAAATCTATGTTAATTTTTGAAGATCACAAGAAAAAGGAAAATTATGCACTCTTACGGGATGGGCACTTTGTCCTCTAACAGGGGTTTGGGCCCCCTATATAGGACCCATGGTAGGGCCTCCACCCTGGGGGGAGGGATATAGACAAATTAGAGAGATAATTACCAATAAACCAATCAGAGATTGAAATGAATGCAAGTGTAAACGTGTAAATTTGAATTTATTTCACTATCTATTCTTGTTTTTTTCTTCTTGGAAGGTAAAATATATAGAGATTTGTAATGCTATTTCAAAAATAATGGTTCCCCATTATATGTCCATCTTTTTTTATTTTATTTTATTAATTTGATAGTGGGGGAGGAAATTTAAATTCTACACTTTTAAAACATAAAAAAAATATTCTTTTTTTAGAAGGAAAAAAAAAATCCTATTAATTAAGTTATAAGACTCTTGGCAACGTTAATAGAAAGAAGTTTTCTGATATAATCCTATTATTTAAGTGTTACTTTTAATGTCATTTGAAAAAGAAAAAGAAATGGACAAATGTCATACCAACCATTATTCTCCATTTTTCTTTTAAATATTTATTTAAATTCATTATTCAATAATTTATTACAATTTACACAATTGAATATAATATTTTAATTTTATTAAAAATAAATCTCAACATAACAAAATAATTTAAGGTAAGTTCCAAAATTCAAAGTAAATCATACAAATAAACTTAAAATAATTAGATATTTTAAACTATTTACAGAATAAGTGGTTTTTTTTTTTTGTTTTTTTTTACCAAATAAAATTTTTTCTCTAACCTAATTTAAGTTAGTTTAAATTAGTTTGGTTATTTTGATTGAAAATTTTGTCAACCTCAAACCAACGCAACCAATGCTTCAAGAAAGAAAAAAAAAAAAAAAAAAAAAAAAACTCAGCCCAATCAATCAACACATAAAAAAATAAAAAATAAAAGATAAAACTCTTTGGATCGGATCAAGTCAGATTCGTGTTGGAGTTTTTAATGCATATATATGACACAAATATAAGCAGGTAATCATAGAGTGGTATATGGGGGGAGGGGGTAAATAGTGTGGTGCATGTCTTACTTTTTTGAGAAAACCAGTGTCTTACTTCTAAGGACTGTCGACAGCCTGACACTTATATATTGCTCTAGATCAAAGTCTCTGAAGATTTTATTTTGTTTTTTAAAAAGATTGGGCATCTGCAAGAAAATAGTAAAGCATTGTCCAAATCCAGGCAACGGTCATTAAATCATTATTATTATTAAAAGGGTCATTAAAATTAAATGTACAAGACGAAGTAGGAGGCTAGTTCTTTTATACTAGCTAGTATTTAGAAAGACATGACTAAATACACAGAATAAACAGCTCAGCCTTAGTCAACAGTCTTCTGTATTTAAAATTAGGCTACAGTTGTGATGCTATAGAATGCAACCATATCCTCAAAGAAAGAAAAGGTATATATATATAGTTGAAAATTTTGTTGCATATGAATATCAGAATCTATTGCATCATCCATCATAAGAAAAAGGAGTTTTTGTAAATAAACAATTCAAAGTTTTTAAGAATCACTCAAAGTGTCTTGTGACAAACCCATTAGGGGAGAGCACTTGTTTCTCCCCCACCCCCCAAAAAAAAAAAAAACAAAACAAAATTAATCAGTAACCCAAAAAAGAAAATAATAAATAGAAAAAATAAATAGTGGCCTTGTTGCCAATAAATTAAATACTCCACCCAAAAAAAAAAAAACAAACAAGAGAAAATCAAAATCCCACTACCACAAAAAATCAGAACTAACTCTCCCTACATTGATTTTGATATTTTTTTTTTCCTTTGCTTTGGTCTCCAGCTCTCAGTCCTAACTTCTAGCTCTCCTCAACGTACCAATGATGTAACCGGACCGACCAACCGAACCACATGTAGGCCCCATCCCCCCAAAAAAAAAAAAGAAAAAAAAAAAAGAAGAAGCTATTCATTGCTTTGTGGTCCCCGCCACCCCCACGTTCTCGTTCCCATTATTTTCAGCCCTTAACGTCCTACCCTCCCACGTGTATCTCTCCCTCCAATTCCTAGCCCTTTATTTTCTCCGAGATTTCAGATTTCTACGAGAAAATGAAATCCAACGATGGAAAACAAACAACGTAAGGTATGGGAAAACACACGCAATTAATACCCCAAAACTGAACTCGGAGTAAAGAAACAACCCATCAATCCCTCATTGACCAAAGACCAAAGGCCTAAAGAATAGAATAATACCATGAAAAATTCATATAATAATTAATAAAATAAACAAAAAGTTAAATAGTGACGTCAGCGTACCTTTGACCCATTTTTCGCTCTCCTTTAAACCCACCACTCTCTTGTCATCTCTATCCCCTCTCTCTCTCTCTCTCTCTCTCTTCTTTGTCTCTTTCTTTTGCACCAAACTTTCTCGGTGAATTTTCTCGCCCTCCAAACAGAATTGTAAAAACTGAAAAAAATGGTGAGGGATGGTTTGTACATAACGGTGCCGAGTTTCTTCAGGTGTCCGATCTCGCTGGACGTGATGAAGTCACCGGTGAGTCTGTGCACCGGAGTGACTTACGATAGGTCCAGTATCCAGCGGTGGCTGGACAATGGTAACAACACGTGTCCGGCCACGATGCAAGTTCTTGACAGCAAGGAAATCGTCCCCAACCGCACACTGCAGCGCCTAATCCAGATCTGGTCTGACTCGGTCCGTAAGGGCCGACCTGACTCGCCCGAGTCACCTCCTTCTGTACCTTCGCTAGACCAAGTAAAGGACCTAATCGAGGACCTCTCGAGCCAAACAGAAAATAACAGTTCCTTGGAATCCTTGTCGAAGATTCTTTGCTTCGCGAGGGAATCGGAGGAGAACCGAAAGTCTCTGGCGAGAATGGACGGCTTCATTGTCATGCTCGTTGAATTTCTTGGCAATGCCGGTGAAGGAACGTGTAGAAATTACAACCACCATTTTCTTGAACAAGTGGTTATGGTTTTGGAATCGGTACTGAGCAAAGTCGAAGAACAAGAGCAGCTGAGGGATTTGTTTTTGAAGACGGACCTCGATTCCTTAGCCTCAATTCTTCAGGTTTTACAGCAAGGAAGCACGGAGGCGAAAATCGCATCGGCTAGGGTTTTGGAAACAATCGCAAACGACACCGAATCGAAGCTCATAATCGCAGAAAAGGAAAACTTAATAGAGGAATTACTCAAACTAATATCTCCAGAAAACGAATCATCTGTAATCGAAGCAGGACTGTCATGCTTGATCCGAATCTCAATGCCTAAACGAGCGAGATCGAAACTGGTCCAACTCGGGGCAATAAAATCGGTGGCGAAACTGATTTCGGATCCGAACCCGTCGTCAACGGTGTCGATAACAGAAAAATCGCTGAAGGTGATGGAAACGATGTCGTCGACGAAAGAAGGTCGGTCGCAAATATGCGAGGACGTGGCATGCATAGCGGCAATAGTCCAGAAGGTTCTGAAAGTATCGAGTGTAGCGACGGAGCACGCGGTGACGATACTTTGGAGCGTGTGTTACTTGTTTCGTGACCAGAAGGCACAAGACGTAGTGGCCAAAGCCAATGGGTTAACCAAGATTTTGTTGCTAATGCAAAGCAATTGCTCGCCTTCTGTTCGCCAAATGTCTGCTGACATGCTCAAGATCTTTCGTGTCAATTCCAAGTCTTGCCTTTCTAGTTATGATACTAAAACCACACATATCATGCCGTTTTGATGTCATACTGTGCCTGTGCCTGTGCCTGTTCCTGTGGAGCCCCTTAATTTGTAATTTTTTTTCTTTTCTCTTTTTTAGTTTTAGCTAGTGAAACCAGTAAATTTCTCTTTCTGTTTTAAGAGATGGAAAGGGGAAAAAGAATATTTTCATTTGTAAATCAAAAGGAAATTTTGGTTTTTAGCAGTTCAATACACGAGTTAAAGAAAAAAAAAAAAGAATTCATTTGATTTAGAATTATGGGGGTTTCGTTTCTTTTCTTGTAAAAATTTGTATTCTGACTCTAATTTTTTTTTTTTTTTACATTGAATATTGCAAATTCAAGTTTTTAAATTCTGTTTCTTGTATGGAAGCGAGAAGTTTGGGATTCTTCAAGTCACTGTAAATTGTATGGATACAGGATGTTGAAATATAGAGACTTAACAATTTTATAATCTTAAGGTCCTCCGTGCTCATGAGCAAAATTTCTGGTCTCGGAGAAAGAGAAAATTCAACACCATTTGTTACAATGGAAGAGGAACAATATTATTAATGCAAGCAAAAACCAAAAGAGTTGTGGTAAAAAATTTCTTTTTATCTAAACCAAAACATCCTCAAAATAAAAATCAAACTTCTTTTGCTTTTCTTGGGTTTTCAGAAGTATTGAGTTTTTTGTTGTCTGGCACTAGAAAAAAGGAAAAAGGTAATTGAAATGAAATAAAAATAAAATTGAACAAAAAACATAGATAGGATGAGCAACTTTGAGAGCAGAATATGCTGGAAGTTTATAAACATTATCATCTTGGGAGGGGATATCGAATAAACATGTGATGGATAACAAAATGGCTTTGCAATGGCAAGGAATGCACAATTATTTGTTTACTAATTTTTTTTTTTTTTTTTAAAAAAAAAGGACTATTCTGCTGGAGAAAAAAAGGCTGGAAACTTAACGACAGAGAGTACCAACTTTGGGTAGATCTTTGATTGATTAATTAGAAATAAAGCAAACCAAAATTTAGAGCAAGACAGGGAGACAGAGTGCCGCATTAGCTTTGCTGACTGTAATGTTAACTTTCTCTTTCGCTTAAAAATTGTTTGATTGCACGAAGGAATGAAAGTGATCGGAATCCTAATCGAAAAAGAAATGTCTTAAAAGAGAGAAAGATATACAAGTTTGACCATTTCAATTCCATGACTACTATAATAAGAAAATAAAATAGGCCATTGAGAATGCACACCCTTTTTCATCAGCAATTAGATTTATTCAACTCCATCATAATACAAAAAAAATTAATTTATAATCTCGGAGATATAATAAAACTAAGGAAACATGTGTGGCCAAACCTAGTTTGTTCTTTACTGAATTTTTTTGTTTTTTTTGTCTTAGAGGGGATTGGAAAGGTGGGGGGGAATTGGTTTCACCTTTCAACATGCAATGAAAAAGTTGGCGAGGACGGTTCCCCAAGCACTTCAGAGGACCTCTACTTTTTCTTTTTAATGTTCTCATTCTTTTTTCTTTTCTTTTTTTTTCTTTTTTTTTTTCTTTAGCATTATAGTATATATGTATGTAGGTCTTATTTGCGCATTGGATCATGTGTGCTTTGATGACCACTATTGTAATATGTTTTTTGGAATGCAAATTTTCGGTCGTTTTTAGTGGATGTGTCATGATTCCATGGGGGGACCATGTTGGGACATGGACATCTCACGTGACCTTCTCCGCAATTTTGAAGAAAAAACACCCTTGGGGCAACTTCATACTGAAGCCCTGATCGGGGAAAAACAAATTATTATATATAAAATTTAAAATTTTTATGATTTTTTCACCCATAAAAGAACGGACAAAGTTTGGTTATAGATTAAGATTACAACTTCACTCAATATATTTTTATTAGATATGAATTTTAACAAATCTACTATTGAATTACATTTTCTTCTGATTTTCTTCATGCTTGCAAAATTTCCAGAAAATTAAAGTTCAATAGTATATCAATTGTTTAAATTGCAAGTTTTTGTAATAATAAATTATGCATAAAAAATAAGTTTATGAATCATATAGTAAATAATATCTGATTGGTACTGATGAAGCTAAATTTGTCAGTTGATTGGTTTGTCCAAATAGAATCTAATGAAAATGACCTCGCTTCCTACACAAGTATAATAAGAGGGTTTCTCTGTAAAGGGTTATCAGCGTGGTACCAGCCAATGAACCTTTGATGATAAAGTTAGATGTTTGATGAGAGAGTAAGAAATGAGAATACTATAACGTATGTTGTCTGTACATTTGTTTAGGTTTTTAGGTGATTTATATAGGTCACTGCCTTTCTAGCCGTTGGAGGTTTTCAATGGTGGCTTAAATGCCTTCTTGTAACATCTTTGGTGATTTAATGAGGTGATTTGAAGACCCTTCCAATGGCCATGTTTGTGCGTTCATCGATGTGTAATGGTTCATGCATTGAATGCTTTTTTTTGGTGTTTTGGTCGTCTAGTGATCTCTTTGGATGATGGGAATTTCTAGGTTCATCATTTGCCCCCTATTCTGTGATCATCATTACGATCTTAGGAATGCGAAAGGTCACCCTATGCTAGGCATGGCTTTTGAGATTCCGTTTCTTTCGCATTTAATGCGATGTGATGGCATTGAAAGCTTCGTGGCCACATGTTTCCTGTTGATTGGCTGGGCATGGTGTGCCTCTCAACAAGACCTTTCGTTTTCCCACGATTTTTTGGTTTTCAGAACAATTTTTTTAAGAACCCTTGCTTCTCTTCTCTCTTCTTTACTTTTTCTGTTTCTTCTCCACTTCTTCTACAAATTCTCTTCCTTTGAGCTCGAGTCTCTTAGCTTCCTTTCTCAGGTATGATTTTTCCTCTTTTTGCTTAAATTCTATTCCTTTTCATGCGTTAATGGTTGATTATTATGAAATTAGGCATGTATGTCCTTCTGTTTCTTTCTTCTCTGCCCGTCTAAGGGCTTTTCTTGTGTCTTCGAGTGGTCATCACCCCCACGTTGGTCTTTTGTCTCTAGGGATAGTGCATTTAGGCTTGTTTTGACTGACTTGTACCCCTTATTGCATCGTTCCCTAAATTGGTATCATCTATTGTGTGAGATGTTTGGGGTAGAAAGGGACGGTTCTATGGTCAGGTCGAGTGAACTAGAGATAGGTTTATCGTTCAGTGATAAACCCATGGAAGTAGAGGTAGATACCGATGCTTCATGACCTTCTTTCTTAAAATGCGATTCTCTAAATGCTTTATCCTCTTCCAAAGCTAGGGCCTTTCATGCCTTCAAGGAGAAGTGCAATTTGGACAAGGAACTCCTTTTTAGGTCTAGGGATAGGTTCCATTTTCCAAATGAGACCAAGATTCGTTTGACTTGTCAAGATGAAAAAGATTTCTTCTTCGCATACGGTGAAGTGTGTTTTTATGAGGCCACATTTTTTAGCGCTCTTAGGGTCCTCGTCCACCCTTTTATAATGGAACTCCTCCATCATTTGATTATAGCTCCTGGGCAACTTATGCCAAACTCATGGAGGATTGTTATTAGACTTATGTAGATATGGTTGATCATCCCTAATGGGGATATGATTAGGTTGACGAGTTCGTACACCTATATCATTTGAAAAAGTCCAAAGAGTTTGGGTATTACGAACTTGTACCTTGGGATAAGAAAGCTAGGCTCATTGTTGATTTCCCCTCGTCCTTCCATTATTGGGAGTCTAGATATTTTTTTGTTTCTGGTGGTGGTGGGGAGACTCCCTCTGACGACCTTTGGGTTGATGTTCCTAAGCTATTGCATAGATGGGGGACTTCAAAACTTGGTGCATTGTTTTTTGTGAGAAATCTTTTGATGATTTTATTTATTTATTTATTTTGTTGTCCAATTGCAGTTCTAAATCCTTTTCCTTGTTTTGTCATTTCTAAATCTTTTGATGATTTTTTTTTTTTTTTTTTTGTAGAGATTTTGATACTGTTTTTTATGGATTCAGAGATTTTGGTATTGTTATTGTGTTAATTTTCCTGGTACGTTGGGATTATTTGTAAAGGGTATTATGAAAGTAACGATGTTTGGTTGTTAGGGATTATAACCACTCAAATAAAATTAATTATTGAGAAAGAGAACTCACAAAATAGAGGGAGAATAAGGGGAAAGGAACAAGACATAAAAGAGAGAGGAAGAAGAGAAAAAGAAAGTAACGTTGTTAGGGATAAAGTTGTCTTTTGAGGACCAAATTGGTGGATTTCAAAATGTTTTGAACTTAGTTGGTATTATCACAAACTTTGGGTAGGTTTATGAAATTTACCCAATTAATTAATTCTCGGTATGGCTATGAATTGGCTTGAAAAAAAAAAAAAGACTCAACCCTTCTAAATATTTTACATACCAAACCTGTTAAATATTAGAAATGTCAGCATGAGTTGAAAATTAGATTTGGAAATTCTAATTTCATAGATCTCAACAGATTCAGCTTTTGTCGAGCTTCTGTCAAGTTTCGTTCTTAAATGTTGATAGATACTGTTTTTGTTGAGGTATCTATCAAGCTTTAATGAACAGCTCTTCTTCACTTGTTTCTTAGTCAGATTTGCATGGCTTCAATACTTAACTTGAACACTTGTTTCTTGAAGTACTAAACCCATCCTAGATCTACCCAATTACAAGTAAAGTGCATTTTGTCAAAAGATTAGCCAATTACATAAAATATGTCCTTAATAGTTCTATAGCTATCCATGTCACAATTTTGAGCCAAAATGTTACATAGTTTTCATTAACAAAAGCACAAAAAATGCAAGAACTTTATTTACTCGCATTTACTCTTTTAAACAACAACAACATGAACCCCAAAACACAAAACAAAACAAATAAACCCAATATAGTATTGATCATAGCTCTATAGGTGACCATGTCACAACTAAAAGCCAAAATTTTACATAATTTTCATTAACAAAAGTAGGAAAAAAAATACAGGAACTTTATTTTCTCAATTCTTTGTATTTGAACCACAACAACATGAACCAAAAAACACAAAACAAAACAAATAAACCCAATGCAGTTTTGATCATAGCTCGATAAGTATCCATGTCACAATTAAAATCCAAAATCTTACATAATTTTCATTTACAAAAGCAGGAGCTTTATTTACTCAACTCTGCGCATTTAAACCATGACAACAAAAGCCCCCAAACACAAAACAAATAAACCCAATGCATTGCGTATCATAGCTATACAAGTATCCTATCAATGTCACAATTTATAGCCAAAATGTTACATAATTATCATTAACAAAAGCATCAAAAACTCATGAACTTTATTAACTCTCAACTACACATTTTTTTCTTTGGACCCAAAAAATTTACTAATCTTCACTAACCAAAAAAAAAAAAAAAAACTTATTTTACCTGCTTAGCTCGCTTCCCAAATACAAAGAGCATTGCCTCAATCACATTGCTTTTCCCATTGCTGTTCGGGCCAACAACTGCTGAAAAGCTCTAATTATCCCAAACAAAACCAAAAAAAATTTCAAATTCTAATGAAAATTAGAATCGTTACAAAACTTTTCCTTTGAATGTTTTATTTTATTGGCATCCAAAGGGGGGGGGGGGGGGGAGGGGGAGGGAGTGGGAATGCTAACCTTGTGGAAAGGACCAACACATTCGCTAGCATAGGACTTATAGTTTCGCATCACCATCTCTTTGATGAACAGTCTCAGGGCTCTGGAACTTGGCTCTGTCAAGCCCGACCCATCCGCCATCAACTCATCCCCCGATTCCAAGAGAAATGGAAGTTTAAGTGTGAAAGAGAGATAGAGAGGGGTTTGGACTTCGGATCAGAGAAATTGAGAGAGAGAGAGAGAGAGAGAGAGAGAAAAGTGGGTTTGCTGAGTGGGAAGTTGTTTTATTGGGTTTGAAATCAGATAAGAGGGTACATTTGGCATTTCACTTTTTTAAAAGTTTATAATCTGCTCGACTTTTTTATCGGAATTCGATCGGTCAAATCCATACCATTTAATTTATCAGGTCTCGTCTGGGCCTATAAATTTTCCCTTATAAAATTTACAACCCCAATTCAATTTGTTGAAATTTCCTTTTAGTATTCCAAATCAAGAAATTGGTCCAATCGCAAGCCCACTTACGCATATACATTGTGTATCAAAATGTGGCTCAATCTCATTAATCAAAATTTCTAAGAACTTCATTAATCAAAATTTCAATGAATAGACTCTTACATTAATTGAAAATAGATCCCTATCTATTTTTTTTTTTTTAAAAATACTAATAAACAATAGGTCATGAGTCATAACATATTGACATGCTCTCTAATAAAATCTAAACAAAATATCTAATTACAAGAAAATTTGTCAATTGAAAAGGCCAAAATTAGTGTCAATCCAAATCTCTTCCTTGTCTGCTACTACTTGCTCCTTCATTGTTCTCCCCTGTTTTGACCACAACAAGAGCTAGGCAGAGTTAATCTTCATTACCAACTCTAAAAGACCAAATTTGGATCACTTGGTTAAGCTTTTTGCCAAGATCATTTTTTTCCACCACCTCATTCCAAGATTTTATCATCACATAGCTTGAGTTTTTCTTCCCTAACTCCTTAGGCATGTCCCATTGCCTCAAAACAATTTGATTTGCCTTATCGGAGGAATCTGTGAATGAGACTTCCATTGTTTGTTGTTGATCCAAATATTCTCTTTCTACCTCTCTCAAAAAACTACCATTGATTTGGCTTAAAGGAATGTACAACCGAGCATTATGTCGGTTTAGGTCAGTCTTAGTGAGAGGTTTATGTATGACCAAAACTAGTTGGGTTCCACCCATTGTGTCAGTGATATTCTGGAAATTTTGAGGCAGTTTTGGTGATGGGTTTGAGAGTGGAAGGGTTGGGTTCAATTTGTGCTTCTTTGGTGGCTTTTCTTCGCTTATGGGTTATAAGCTTCAAATCTTGACAGCTAAGGCCATCAATTAGTCTGGGTGGGGTGGGTTTGGGAGACTTTTCTGTAGATAAGAGCATAGATTGAAAGTGGTTGGAAATAGCAATGGAAGAAGTAGCAGAGATTCCCAAATTGGGTTTCATGGGTGGGATTATTTTGAGGCGTGCTATGATCTTGGGGGCAGCACAAGCAAAACCCACTAGTAGTAGCAAAACTTTCAATTCCAAATCTACAATGCCAGTGGGTTGAGAAAACCTCTTCCTTTTGATGTTCAAATTTGGCAATTGGTAATGGGTATGGGGCTTAGAAGAACCAAGATTAGATCTTTTTCTTTGGAAGGAAATCCAAGTGGGTTTGAAACGATATTGGAGTTTCTTCTCTTCTGAAGTCAGTGGCAGAGAGGGTTTGTTAGGGAGGAATAGAATCAAGTCCTTCAAAACCCTAAGAGTGAGCAAGTCCAAGTCCACTTGTTCTCCATTCTCTACTGAATCTCTAGTGCACTCTCTTTTGAGTTCATTGAATGACTCACACTCACAAAGGGAAGGAGGACATTCAATCTATATCTCAGAGTCCTTTTGCTGAGAATAGAGACTCCAAATATCTATCAAGCTTGCAAAGTCAAACAAGACTCTTCAAATATCTATCCAAATTATCCCAAAGTTCAAGAGATAAAGCAATTCAATCCTAATCCTAATGAACCTTTTATTCAACCAAAAACAGGTTCACGTATTAGAACAACAGCCAGGAAGAATATAAGGCCTCCAACTCCTCTACCAAGCCCACTTTGCAAAGCTATTTAGACTTGGAATGATTCAAGTCTTGAACCAAGCCCACAATCAAGGCCCACTTGGAGTCCAATTCGTGGTTATCCTGAGTCTCTAAACTTGAATAAAAAAAATTAGATTCTCTTGAATTTGAAAATAGTTACTACAACAATAATTATTACAAAGAAGATCATTCATAATTTCAAAAACAAATTGACAAAACTTTAAAGGGTAAACAAGTCAAAGGTATTCCCAATCCTCATTACAAAAGGAAAAGAAATTTTAGCAAATTTGAAATAAGAGAGTGATCTAAGTCTACAAGACAAAGACACAATTTGAGATCCCCACAATACAAGAGAAGGCACGTAGAGTCATTTAGAGAATATTTGTGCAAAACTCAAGAGAAGCATATTGGAAAGGACACATGAATAACTATAAGCACCGTTATATGTAATACTTTTATTATTTCCTTTTAAATAGTGTGCTTATATGTAAGTGTGATTTATTTTACTTTTTAGTTTTATTTTCCAGTTTGGTGTGTTTATATTTGACAAAGACAATATAAGTATTTTTATTGTACTTAATTTGCTTATATAATAAAGAGTTTGGTGTGTTTATTAGTTTTATTTTGTTATTACGTTAAACACGTTTTCAATATATTTCTTGGGTGGTATATTTACTTTACAATGACAATAAAAACCTCATTTGATTCTAATCGTATTGAAATTTTTAATGGCATTAATTTCCGATCATGGCAACGTCATATAAAATATTTATTGACGCATGAGAGAACTTTATATCATTGTCAACAACAAAACCCATACCAATAGATAAAAATGACAATGAGGGAATTAAAGCCAAGGTTAATTAGGAAGTGGATGACTCACTTGCTAAAGCTTCCATGTTACACCATATGAAAGACAGTATAATAACTTTATTTGAAGATAAAGAAAATGCAAAGGAATTGATGGAAGCTTTAGAAGCTAAATATGGACTAAGATCTGACACACATGTACAATTATTGTTGGATAAATTTAATAGTACACGAATGAATGAAAGTGATTATATAGGTGGTCATATTAATACCATGGAACTTTTAGCCAAAGAATTGGCCGATGCAGATAATCATGGGTCGAACAAAATGCAAGAAAAAACCATTTTAATTAGCCTTCCACCATCTTGGGATCATATAGTTACCACACTCACACATAGTGGTAAAGAAGTGACAATGATATCATTACCTGTTTTGTTAGTACTTGAAGAAGAAAGAATGAAAAGAAGAAAGTGAAAATTAAAATCACAATTTGTTGATGACTCAAACAGTTCCTAAATCTAAACCCCTTAAGCGGCAATGGAAAAATACATCATTTCCATATAAGAAAAGAAACTTCCAAAAACAATGGCCAAATAAGCAAATAAACAATGGAAGACTAAAAAAATGCTTGTTATCATTGTGGAAGATTTGGTCATATTAGGAAAAATTGTCCTAATCTCTCTATATATATATATATATATATAACCGAAGCTTTTGCTAGCTCCACAATTTTCCATGTCACCCTTTTTTTTTTTTTTTTTTTTTTTTTTTTTTTCTTTTTTATGTATAATTCTTTTTAACGTTTTATTGTATTATAATTTATCAATTTAACTCTTCCAATAGTATACAAATACAACTCCCCCATCAGCCTTCACGTCACTTTTTCTTTTTCTTTTTAATGTTTTATTATTATATTATATTAGAATCATCAATTTAGAACCCTAATACACGTCTAAACCCCACAACCTCTCTGTTTTCTCATATACGTTGGCACCCTAAAACTCAGATCCTCCCGCCGTTGCCGCCACCATGGATCACCACCACTACATCGATTTCTCTTTACCTCTCCATTGTTGCTCAATTTAGCCCATTATATTCTATGTAAGCAAATTATTTTGAGGTAATTAAACATGTTTTTAACTCTTCTTAATTTCTATATATTGCTTTCTCTCTATCCACTTCAATTTTTCATGTAATTTTGTTAGTTTGTGGCTGTGGGTTGCTCTGGATTTAAGTTTTTTTTTTTTTTTTTTTTCATGGAATTTTGTTGGTTTGTGGTTGTGGGTTGCTCTGGATTTAAGGTTTGTGTTTTTTTTTTTTTTTTCTATTTTTTTTTTTTTTTTTTTTTTGCAGATTTCCATCTCCTTCTTCCTTTGTTGTCAAATCTATGGCAAAGAAGAATCATGAAATTTTTGTAATTAGATTTTCTTTTTCCCTTTTTTTTTGTATGCAAATTTTATTGGATTTTTGGTTTCTTGGGATTCTTCTATTTGGTTTTAATTTTGGGTTTGTTTTAGTTGATATATAGTGTTTTTCTCATCTTCATTTTACATTGGTTTGGATTTTCTTTTTCCCTTTTTTTGGTTATGCAATTTTTATTGGATTTTTGGTTTTCTGGGATTCTTCTATTTGATTTCAATTTTGGGTTTGTTTTGGTTTGATATATAGTGTTATTGTTGTCTTCATTTACATTGGTTTTCCCTTTTTATAAATTATTATAATCTCTGGGTCTTCTTATATGATAGCCTATGGAATGCTATGTTGGGGCTGCCACTGTTTTGGATTCCATGGGAATTTTTTTTGAAGGTTGGGGTTGGTTAGTATAGTTGTTTGAGATTGCTGAACATGTTTTTGATAGATGCTCAGGTGTTTGTTCTCTGATTCTTCTTTGCCAATTCATTTGTGGTATTTCTTGAACATGTTTGGAATGCTCAGGTGTTTGTTCTTAGATTCATTTGTAATATGCCTTTTGTTCTCTGTTTAAAAGAATTCAGCTACAAGAAATTACAAAAGGCAATGGTTTGATCTATAGTGTTATTGTCGTCTTCTTATATGATGGCCCACGAAATGTTATGTTGGGGCTGCTGCTATTTTGGATTTTGTGGGAATTTTTTTTGAATGTTGGGGTTGGTTAGTATGGTTGTTTGAGAGTTATATATGATTATGCAAGATGGGCATGGTATTAGATATTATAAATTTGAGGCAGAGATTCAAAGAGATGGTTGAGAGAGACTTAACAAATAGCAAACTTTAATGAATACCTCTATCATTATGCAAAATCAAAAGGCATATTACAGATTTTTAATCTTTTGACTTCATAACCGAACTTGCCTATGTATGTGGTGTCATAGTACCTTTTAATTGGAGTATGTACATGAAATCTTTTAACTTCATAACCAAACTTGCCTGTTTATGTGGTATCAAAAAAACATAGGTACCTACAAAAACCTCATTTTATGTTTTCAATTTTTTGGCACAAAGGAGCTTGCACAGGCCTTGAGAGAAAAAACAACCCTTGGTTATATTGATGCTGGTGTTGCTGCAACATGGTACTCTCTTTTCATTAAGTGTAGTTTTTCTTACACGTACACAAGCTATTTGATAAAATTTGTAAGTGATTTTTTGTTGTTGTTCTAGAAGTCATAATACATGGAGAGTGGTAAGGAGGAAGATAAGTAGGGAATGTGATGATGTGTTGTTGATTTAATTAGGGTGAGATGTATTTGTTGGCCTTATTTTCTCAATGTCATTTTTTGTGTGATGTAAAGGGTCGGCTTTTTCAAAGGACAATTTGATGTAAGCCATGGCTTTTGTGATAGGTGGAATTCAGGAAGCCTGCAATGATATTTAAATCTTTCAATGGTATCATATACATAATACCAAGTTTTGTATTTTTATATTCCCAGTATTTGATATATTGTTTTAACCAATCCAGTTGATTGTATTAGTTGTGGTGGAGGTTGGCTATTATGGTCAAATCGGAACCAAAGGCATGTGGATGAAACTCTGAAGTTAGTAGTGGATTTGGTGCAAACAACCTGTACACTTGCTATGGAATATATGGAAGCTTAGAGAAATAATCAGTCTAGACAGCCTATTGAAGGGTGTACATGGCCTCTGTGGATTTGGGGCTTCAAGTAGTTGAGATATAGTGTGAATTTAAAAGTCCAGTAGATGAAGTAAAGTCAGCTGGACCTACCAATTTGAGCATTGGCCACATCCTTCCTTAATGATGTTAGACTACTTTGTAGTTGGTTCTTCTACTAAACAGTGATGTACCTGCTCAAAAAAAAAAAAAAAAAAAAAAACACCCAAATGTTTTTTTGGCATTTTTCAGTGGAATTCCTGGCTTCCTTTTGGCATTTTTACAACAGTGTTACTCCAAAAAATTTTAAATCAGATTTTTTTTTTTCTATTAGAAGTTGTACTATTACCCCAGTCCATTAAAAATAACTACTCATGTTTTATTTTTAAAGTTGTAATATCTATTGGACAATATAGTATTTTGCGTTTCAATGCATTAATATTGTTCTTTTTCTAAAAAAAAAATTGTCATATTTGAATGATATCTTGAATTATAACTAACTATATATAGTATATTATTAATGCCATCTCTTATTTGTAAGCATTTCATTTAATTATATAAGTTATTCCAACCAAAATAAAATGAAATGATGATTTGAAATAATATTTTAAACTACCATAAATAAATATTCAATATAAACTAAAAATTTTCCCATGCATTACACGAGTTAGCGACTAGTATAATAATAATAATAATAATAACAAAAACAATGGAACAAAGCAAATAATAATGACCATTTCTTTTTTCTTTTCTTTTTTGATATAAGATATAATTTCTACTTTAACCTAATCTAAGTGTATATGTGTGTGAAGCTCCATCTTGGAGAGTTGAACCCTGATCCTTGCCCCCCACACCCCACAAGCATTTATACTTGTAGAGTAACCACCGCACCAAGGGTACACGGTGGTAATAATGACCATTTCTGAAGCAATGATAATTGAGCCATTATCAGATAATTGGTGGATCGAAAAAGTTGCAACTCGACACATAGCAAGATGTAAAGAATTGTTCATTGATTTGAAGGAAAAGAAGTTAGGAGAACAAAAAGTCTATATGAGAAATAATACTTATAGTGATGTATTAGGTGAAGGAAACTATAGATTATCTATTAATGGTATTGTTGTAATTTTAAGTAATGTATTATATGTACCAGATATTCGTAGGAAACTCATTTCTGTTTCTGTACTAGATAAAAAAGGTCATGAAATTAGGTTGAAGTTTGGTCGTGTGACTGTTTGTAAGGGTAATATAAAACTCAAAGAAGTGAGAATTTATGATATCTATGCACTTGACAATAATATTTTTAATAAAGATTGAGTTTGCTATTATTTTATTGTGTCAAATTCTTCTTATTTATGGCATCTTCTATTAAGGCAAATAAGTAAAAATAAAATAGAAAGAATGAGTAAAACTGGTATATTACCTAATTTAAACATTGAAAATTTTGGTGTATTTGAATCATGTATCAAAGGAAAGATGATAGCAAAACCTTTCACTAAACATTGGCAATCTTCAAAGTTATTAGAACTAATCCACTCAGATATTTATGGACCTTTGAGAACCAGAACACACAAATGAATGGAATACTTCATCACCTTTATTGATGATTATTCTCGATATGGATATGTATATCTACTCAAACACAAATCTGAAGCACTCAAAAAATTTAAAAATTATAAAACTGAAGTAGAAAAACAATTAAGACGACCAATTAAAAGTATAAATAATGATAGAGGTGGTGAATATGAAGTCTTTGATGAGTTTTGTAAAAGGGAAGGAATTAGACATATTTACACTATGCCTTATAAACCTCAACAAAATGGTATTGCTGAAAGACGTAATAGAACTCTAATGGAAATGTCAAGATCAATGATGGCACATTCACAACTTCCACTTAGTTTTTGGGGGGAAGCTTTGACAACTGCCAATTATTTATTAAACAAAGTTAACACAAAATCTAAAGATCTTACACTTTATGAATATTGGACTGGACACAAACTAGATTTTTCAAACTTAAGAGTATGGGGATGCAAAGCCCATGTACTAATACCAAAACCATTAAGAGATAAATTTAAAAGGAAGACATGGGAGTACATATTTATTGGATATATTCAAAACAATAGTGGTTATAGATTTTATAATCAAGAAAAGGGATTAATAGAAAGTAGAGATGCTATTTTCCTTGAAAGCACAAATCAAATTACACCACTTGAAGAAATAAAGTTACAAGAAGACCTTAATAATAAAACACAAGATCATTATAAGGATGCTTCTGAAAATGGGAGCAAAAGAATATCAGATAAATTGGTACCGAATCAACAAACCTTTGATTCTAAGAATAATGGGAGTAAAAGGATTAGACAGCCGCCAACTATGCTTAATGACTATCATTTATATAATATAGAGGATAAGTGAGGACCCAACTAATTATGGACAAGCAATGGCATGCAATGATTCAAAACAATGGCAAGATGCTATGATAGATGAATTAGAATCCATCAAGAAAAATAATGTTTGGGAATTAACATCTTTACTAGATGGAAGAAAGACCATTGGCTATAAATGGGTTCTAAGAAAGAAATTTAAGGCTGACGGTAGTTTAGATAAATATAAAGCAAGATTGGTGGCTAAAGGATTTAATCAACAATTTGGTGTAGACTTTGTTGATACTTATTCACTAGTAGCTAAATTTACTTCAAATAGAATAATTATGTCTGTTGTAGCAAGAAAGGATTTAGAGTTGCATCAATTGGATATCAAGACAACTTTTCTTAATGGTGAATTAATAGAAGATATATTCTTGTTACAACCAGAGGGTTTTGAAATAAAAGGACATGGAGATAAAGTTTATAAATAAAAAAAAGATCCTTGTATGGACTCAAACAATATTCTGGACAATGGTATTTAAAGTTCCACCAAGCAATATTAGAGATTGGTTTTGAGATGAGTCCATTAGATCACTGTGTTTACATATGGAGACACTACGATGAGTTAACAATATTATCATTATATGTTGATGATACATTATTAGCTGGAAATAACCCAAACATGATGTCAAAGACAAAATATTTCCTATCATCAAGTTTTGAAATGAAAGATATGGGTCCTGCTACATATGTATTAGGAATTAAAATATCTGGATCAAGAGAACTATTTGGAAAGAGTACTTAAGAAATTTAATATGGCAATATCAAAAACTTTGAGTACACTTGTAAGTAAAGGAACTATATTAAGTAAGAATATGCACCCAAAGAATAAAGAAGAGCAAGAATTTATGGAAAAAGTCCTATATGCCCAAGATGTGGGCAATTTAATGTATGCAACAACAAGCATAAGGCCAGACATTTGTCATGTAGTAGGATTGGTAAGTAGATACCAATCTAATCCTGGAAGGACACACTGGCAGGCAGTCAAAATAATTTTTAGATATCTCCAAGGCACCAAAGGTATGAAATTATGTTTTGGAATTAGTAATCTAGAAATAATAGGATATGCAGATGTTGATTTTGCAGGAGACGTAGATGATAGAAAATCTACTAGTGGTCATGTATTCCTATTTGGTGGAATAGCTATCTCTTGGCTAAGTAAGAAACAAGGTTGTGTTGCAAAACATACCATGGAGGAAAAATACATATCATGCAACACAACAGTAAGTGAAGCAGTTTGGATTAAGCGATTTGTCGATAGTTTAAAATTAGGTATACCAAATAGACCAGTTGATGTGTTTTGTGACAATAAATCCGATATCTCGTTGATAAAAAGTGGAACAAATAGCTCTAAAGGCAAACATATCGAAACAAATTATCACTATATTCAAGATATAGTGGAAAAGGGTGAAATACGAGTCTGATTTATCCCCTCAAGCAAGATGGTGGCCAATCCTATGACCAAAGGATTGACTCAAGATAAATTTAAAGTACATGTAGGAAATATGAGACTTGTGAATCCAAAAACCTAGATGGTATACTATATGTATTTGCATAGATGGAAGGATTGGGGATACTCGAAGAACATGGCTATGCAACTTCTACTTTAGGGACATAATTGGTCAATATCAAGCAGAATATTATTGTATAAGAAATTATTGTATGAATGTAAAGTCTACTAATGTGCATCATAAATAATACAACTTGTACAATAAAAAAGGTCGCTAAAGTTGTATGAGAAAACCTTCACGATACTGGCTTAGAGAAAGTATCAAACAATTCAGTGCAAGTCAACATATGTCTGATATGTGTGGCTGAAGGACGTCGACTGGTGGTGCGGGTGTGGACTAATATTCCCGGCAATGTGTGGTAACAAGCGTTCCACATGTTCGATGCCATTCATTTGAAATAATAGTGAATGATAAGACATTCGAAGTATACTATAGGACTTGTATATAATGAAGGGTGCAGTTAGTGGTACATGACAAGATGTGTACACAATTTTTGCTAGAGTCAGACACTAACGCGGATCTATGAAAGACATAGATGAGAATCAACATAGGGCAATGCCGTGGTGACATTATAGTATATATTGATTGTAGCTAACACCATTTATTATGGTGCAATCAAGTGGGAGATGTTAGCATAAAATAGTGATAGGTGATCACACCATAATATGGTGCACCCTCACCTATATAATAACACCCACTTGGTGAATGGTGTTGCTTCACCAACCAATAGTAGAGAATTAATTAAGCGTTAAAGTTAGTTATTTACAGAAGTGGTGTGTCTTTTAGATAAGATGCATCTCTTGGTAAATAGACATATCTTTTCCCAAGAGACATGAGGAGTTTATAAATACCGGGACTTCTCATTCATTGTTACATTACATAATTTTATTGTCTCTGTCTATGTTGGTGATTCCCAGTCTAACAACATCACCATACACAATAACGACCTAACACAAAGTGGGCTTTCTCTATGAGTTTCAGAGATAAAACTAGAAACAGAGAGAGAGGGTTTGTTCTTGGGTATGGAAATACGAGTGTATTTATTTTAATTAGAAACATTGTAATCTCCTTCTCTGAGTTGGAGAGACCAAAACAAATAACAAAACAGAGGGATTTTTATTTGTATCATTCAAAAATAACGGCTAGTTGGGAACTATAACATATTTTATTTGTTCCCTATTTTACCCCTATCTTTTACATTTATTTCTCATACCTGCCCTCTCTCCTCTTTCCATTGAACCTTACCTCGTGGCATGGCATGTGACCTTTTTTTTTTTTTTTTTTTTTTTGCAATTTGGTTGGTATTCAATAACAATTTATGGTTTTACTCAAAAAAAAAAAAAATGCTATCTTCCTTAAAGTAATAGTCTTTGTCTTTCAATGCCAAATATCAAGTCCCAACTGACCAAAAAAGAAAAAAGAAACTTTGAATTTGGAAATGTCATTGATTGTTTAGAAGAAGCATTTCTTGTGTACAACTAGAAATGACAAAACCAATGCCTTCAAATAAACCACTCTGTTAAGATTTGGATTGCTTATTTAGAAGAAGCTTTTGTACATTGTGTACAACTAGAATAGGGTCATGCTGTTATATTGTAATTCTGAATAATATAATCTAAAGGTACAACTTTATCTAATTATAATTTTGATCTCAAAATCTAACATCTAATTGTCCATAGGGGTTGAATACTCTTGTAAATTAGATGGTACTATTCCAGTTCTTGAGCATTATTTTTGAAAATCGAACGTGGAAAGTTAAGGTAATGACTCATTTAAAATTCAGAGTTTTGCATGATATTGATGAAAAATTATGCTTCTGCAACATATCAAGATTGAAATCACATAGAGAATTTTATTTGGTAATATTCATGGAGGTTTAACCTACCTTTTTGACAAGGTTTGGACTTGAAATTTAGTTTCTTGCTTTAGGAATTTGCTTTTGGTTGACTGATATTGTGATTGTGGTTTAAATAAACAAAAACAATGAGCACAAGATTTAATATTGCACCGCCTCCCCATGTAAAAGTAAGGTGGGTTCAAGGTAAGGTCATGGGTTCAAGACCCATTCAATGGTTAACTTTTAGGATACACAGAAACTTCATATGGGGTGTCGTATCCGTATTGTACCCGTGTCATAATAGTGTCCTATTTGCCATATCATGTTATAATTTTTCAAAAATTGCTTGTATCGCTGTATCATACTCGTGTCCGTGTCACTGTCCTTGCATCCTAGGCTAACTTACCCAAATTTTTTTTTAAAACTATCATTTTGGCTTTTTTGGTCATGTCCTAACCTAAAATGCTCAGAATTCTACAAAATGGATACTAACAATATTGGTTGGCAAATTCTAAATGTGGTCATAGTGTAGTGTAAGTAGGTAAGAATTCAACTATTGCCTTGATCATTGTCACTTTACCATCCCTGAAAAAGTACTTGGACTTTCCATTCATTGAGCTTAGATTCTAGCTTCTCCTTAAAAAAAACATTAAAATCTACAATTTTCCTTTAAGTAAGCAAAAGAGGGGTACCCAAATGTTCAAACTAATACTTTTGCACCCAATGAAGTTAGCTATACTATTTGCCACAAAACATACATTTTTTGGGATAAACATGACTAACTTAACAAAATTTATGGCTTGGCCTTACCATTTAGTATTTCCTCATGCAGTTTGCAAACCTAAGATTAGTCCAAGTAGAAGTTGTTCTAGTTAGCCATCTTATCCCACTGACATTCTTCTTATGATCTTCCTTTAGAAGGATTCATAATAACACTTTGGCACCCAATCCCAATGATGTAAGGTGAAATCTAATATCTCCTATCTCAATTCCTGTGAAGGGGTTATTTTATCATAAACAATACCATTGAGTAGTCTACGTTTTTAGACTCCTTAAAACACAAGTTGTTTAACCTAGTTATTTAGACAAGTGATTATTTAGGTAAATTATTCAAATCTAGGTTAACACAAATAAATCATATCATATAAACAATGCAGAAAATAAAGAACACAATGATAAGATAACCTAGGAAAATCAAATCGGTAAAAAAACTCAGGGAGGATTTAACCTAGTTATCCTTAAGGTAAAACAGATCTACTATGAAAGAATTGAAGTTTTACAATAGCGACTTAGACCACTAACATTTTATTGCTACCTCAAGTAGAAAACTTACTACCACGACCACGTGATAGCTCCGAGTCCACGGACTACTTCTTTCCTTGATCCACAGCAACCACAAGTACTCCCACTTGTGTTTTCTTTAAGCTCTTGAAACAGCAACCAAAGTAATCATCAAGTTCAATCTTGATCTTGATAACCCTAAGTATGTATGAAGGTAAACACGTCTAGTTTTCATAAGAGATTCACACACACAGTATATCAACAACCTTTAAAACATGGCTAGGGTTTTTCCTTTTATACTTGAAGCAAAATATAAAACCCTACACGTCATATGTGCTTGGGCTGAGTTAGAAAATTCTGCAGAAAAACAATCTACACGAGTTTTAATCGATTGAGTCTAATTTTCGCTCAATCGAACCTTGCAGAAATTGAATAGTAATTTCTTGCAATTACTCGATTCCAACTTTACACATAACCACACTTTGAGCAACATAAAACTAGACTAAATATTTTGATATGGTTTGCCAACATTATATATTGAAGTTCTAATACATTAAGATCTTAAAGTCTTAGAACCTAACAAGTAGCAAAGGAGTAATCGTTGATGTGCACTACTCAATGAGCCAACAACCTTTTCTCCAATGCTAAACTTTTGAAGAACAACCAATACAGAATTCTATTCCATGTAGCCAAAAGCCTTCTACTTATCAAATTTGACGTGAAGTTAGCCGTTACCTTATGGCTTGAATCCTGGAGGCCAGAAAGTTAGAAACAGTTTGTTAGTGATGTTGTAGAGACTTATGGCTTGAAATGGCTAAAAGATTTAGGTCCTGCATCTTTTGGAATAAGCGTAACAAAAGTATGATTTAACTTAATAAGCACTCTCTACCACTACGGAATGTTTATTTATTTTATTTTGTTTCACATAATTAATTCCCTCCTTGTTGATAATCTTAATCTCCCATTTAGACCTGGAGCCTTGAGGGTGTGCATGGACTTGATGTTATCGACCACCTTTTCTGCAATAGAAAGTAGACTGCTCAACATTCTCAATCTCATCATTGCACTGCTGAAAGAAACCTTCAAATCCTCTAGCCAAGAAGGATTGGATGAGGTAAATAGCTCCCTAAAATTGGCTAAGAAGTATTCCTCAATCTCTTTTGGATCATTTATCCACTAGTTATCCAAGTTTATCGTATCAAAGTTGTTGGACTTTCTTTGAATAATTGTGAATAAATGAAAATTTTTTGTATTTCTGTCACCTTCTTAAAGCCAAAGTTCTCTAGATTTTTGTGTTGGTTCTCAATCATAGCTGCATTCTCTGGAGTAGAATCATTAGCTTGGTAGAGTTCTAGAAGTCGGAGCAATTCTTGTTTTTTAGATTGACACCACCCAAAGCACCTTTGTTCCACTTCCTATGAATTTACCCTTAACTTGTCCAACTTTCTCATAAATTGAAAATATATTGATCCATTGACACTCACATCCCACAAACTTCTAATTACATCATCACTCCTTTCATCTCTCAGCCAAGTAGCCTGGTCTTGATCTTCTCCCTAATTTTATATTAGAATTTACTATAATTGGGTTGTGGTCAAATTTTGTGGTTGACAAGTGCATCATCCCCCCTGGTAACACACTGTCTTATATAGCCTGTATCTTATGCTGGAATTTCTCCCTTTTATTACATCAAGTATGCCTGATTCCTAAAACCCAAATTTTATTCTCACATGAACTCTTTGAGACCTCTTCTTGAGGAAGAGCCAGCCTTGCATCCAAACTTTTTCTTCTCTTACAAGACAGATGAAATCCCCACAGCAAACTCAAGGGCCTTGAAATGCATTCACTGAGCTTGAAATGATCTTCCAGAATTTCTTTTTCTTGACAAAATAGGAAAACCAACAGCTGCGTAGAAATAACTAATCCCTACAACCTGATTAAGAGATTACATCACTTGCTAGGCATATGCATCCACCCCTTTTAAAACGACTTCCTTTTTTCCATAAAAGAGCTGGGCCACCATCTCCACATCATCTCTACCACTACTTGGTATACAATGACAATCCACATGACGTAAGGTCATCGATATTATTAATCTTATCCTTTCCCACCATAGTCTCAAATAAGAAAATTATGTACGGGTCACGGTCCCTCATAAGGACTCTAACCCTCACCATCTAGGCATTACCAATTCCGTAACAATTCTACATGAATGCTTGCATTGCACAAACTCTAAAACACTAAGAAAAAAAGGAGGAAAATAAAGGGTCACCAGCTGACTCTGATCAATCAAATCCCTACTAAGAATGAAATCTTGTAGCTATTGTACCTTAGTTTAGATCGAAACAAGAGCATGGCCTGGTAAGGTAGTTGGGTAGTGATCAAGCAATGCCGGGTGGAGAAATGATAGTAGAAACATACTAATGACCAGTTCTAGGAGAACAAGCTCGAGTCGAATCTAGACACACGAGGCAGGAGGAGGAAATTCAATAACTGGGTGGGGATCAAAGCATTTTGCAGAGTGGAGCTCGTGATCAGCTTGGGAAAGGCTCAGTGCACTTCAGCAAGAGGAAGTTGTCATGCGTCTAAGGGAAAGATGTTGGGAGATAAACACCTTGGGGGAGCTTCCTTGAGTAATTAATATAATATATAGAAACACACTTTAATTCAAAAGGCCTAAGCCCAATGGGTATGTGCTCAATTATGTTATATTAACTACTTATTCTTCTTATCTTTATTCAATGTAGGACTTCACTCACACGTGTAACCCAACAATCTCCCCCTCACGTGTGAGTCTTTGCCACTCCGTGGGCTTCAAGACTTCTCTGTGGGCCATGAATAAGTTCTACTCGCTCCCCCTTGCTTAATGGACTTTTCACTTCATCAGCACGTCATCCATGGGTCTCTCATACGTCATCCATGGGAACCAAGTGTCAACCCTGCACGCACATCCATGGGAACTCCGCACGTTCATGTCCATGGGAACCTCGCACCATACCATTATTTAGCACCACGTGAGTCTCTGCCTCTCTGTGAGTTTTGAACAAGTCTTACTCACTCCCCCTTGACTAATGGGCTTTTCACTTCATCAATGCGTCATCTATGAGTCTCTCGTACGCCATCCATGGGAACCACGTGTCAACCCTGCACGCACATCCATGGGAACTCCGCACGTCCATGTCCATGAGAATCTCACATCACACCATTATTTAGCACCATTAGCAATATTCCTTTGTTGGGCTTTTCTTTTCTCCAGGATTTTTGTGTGTGGGCCATTAAGGCTTTCTCTGTCCCCATTGGGTAGAGACCATGAACACCTTACCACTTTCGTCACACACCACCATGGGCTCTGATACCATTTGTTATGAAGATAAACACCTTGGGGAGCTTCCTTGAGTAATTAATATAATATATAGAAACACACTTTAACTCAAAAGGCTTAAGCCCAATGGGTATGTGCTCAATTATGTTATATTAACCACTTATTCTTCTTATCTTTATTCAATGTGGGACTTCACTCACACGTGTAACCCAACAAAAGACACATAGGGGGAAAGCTGCATCCTTTAGTTAGGTGCTTTGGTTTACAACTTCAACTAATATTTGTGTTGTTGAAGGCTAGAAGCAGTTTCTTGTACATTCAGTTGTTTGAAAGAAATTTATACATAATAATTTTTAATTTTTATATATTCATTTCAAACTGTATGAAGGTTTGCAAATTTTAGTAGAATCTGTAGACAACCTCATATACAGGTATTTGATGCATGTCAATGGAATCTATGCCGGCTATTCCCTTCTTTCAGCCATCATTGTAGCCATGCCTCGCCCCTCCACCCTTGTTTTCAAAACCTTAACTAATTGTGCTTAGAAATCATCATAAAAGCAAGATTTAAAAGCAAAAAGTTTTCATTTTCAGGTTCCAGATTTTTTTAGTTTTGATAACTATTATTGCTATAGAATTCACTGTTTCGGAGAGAGCAATGAGATATGGTCAAAAATTTTGCTTTAGGACCAATGCAAGTTCATTAAGTCCTGAGTGATTTTTAGTCCAGGTTAATCAGAAGCCACTATTACATTTTACCATTATTGGTTCCCTGAAAGCATGAGACAAGCCCAATCACATGAGTATTTCTGTCAATTCAATCTTATGACTTCACTTTCATTCAATTTCATCCCCAAACTTTTAACTTTGTTCAATTTAGTCTTCCCATCCACTTTCTTTAGAAGATTGCAATCAAGTTAAATGCCATCAAGTTAGTCGTTCTAGGGTACTAATTGCAGAATTCTAACGGTGATAAATGGGAGAACTAAAATTGAATAAAGTAAATTTTGGAGAATTAAATTGAACAAAAGTTAAGTTACGAGTAGATTAAATTTTAGGAAAAGTTAAATAATGCAATTTGTAATTTAGCTTACAAATACTAAATTAATAAAATAAACTTCTTCTAAAAACC
Source organism: Quercus variabilis (assembly GCA_030445155.1). NCBI lineage: Eukaryota > Viridiplantae > Streptophyta > Magnoliopsida > Fagales > Fagaceae > Quercus > Quercus variabilis. The sequence goes on along the minus strand of CP129450.1, from coordinate 26,886,020 downwards.
AAAAGTCACTTATTTCCTCTCCTTCCTTTGAACCAAACAAGGGAAATCAGGTTTTTCCCTTTATTTCCTTCCTACCCTATCCCTTCTCTCCTGTTTCCCTCCAACCAAACGAAGTGTGTCGAGGGAAGGAACTAGCAAGAAAGGAGAAAAAGATAGGGATTTTCAGGTTGAAGAGGATTTCAAAAAAGAGAAGATGAAGATATGGGGACAAATAGAAAAACGATTTTAAATTTTTTTTATAAAGGGTTTGAATAGAACCCAAACACAACACAAAATAATAATAATAATAATAATCAAATTAGTACTGAATAAACTAACAATACAAGTAAATATTCATGCTCCTTCGAGAATAGCCAATGTTGTATGATACCAATGTTGTATCCAAGTAAGAATCCACGGAGAACAGCCAAAATCCAACATACAACTACAGCTGATGCAGTTTTTCCTTTAAACTCATTTGGCCGATTCAAAATGCCCTGGTCAAAAAGAGACAAAAATGGTATAGATTAAAGCCAAAAGACCCAAAGAAAATCTATTTTCTTTATACCAGTCTTCTTTCTTCTCGACTATATAATTTTTTGTATACATGAAGGACCCGTGCATGGTATGTATATGCAACACGTTAACATGGGGGTGTATGAACTTTAAAATATTTTATTTTATTTTAGAAACCATATTGACTACAAGTTAAAAGTAATATGAGCCAAATTGACTGAACCAAAATGTATAGACCAAATTGACTGTAATCCTAAAATATAAGGACCAAAATAATATTTTTTACAAACTTTATTATCAGTGTTAGAAATAAAAAGAAGTTAATTAGAGACACCATATTAACATTATCTATTTTAGAATTTCTTTGTATTTCTCAGATTATGGCTTTGATCCTGGTTCTACATATAATATTATTTTGTTTCTCTACACTTTGCATGTCATATAGGGAAAGAACCAGAATTGTTGGATTTTCAATTGATGATAGCTACTCCAGTTGGGGATTCACTAGTTACCGATTTAATTTTTATAGACCTTGTGTTGTGCAAGTGGCTGATCTAGAATTATCTATCGACAAACTTTATTCTCTTAGATATTCAAGATTTTTTTATGTCATTTTAGGGATGGCCTGGCTTTAGCTTCTCATGCTTGTGTTAATTGTTATCCAAAACATATTAACTTTCATATCCCAGATCAATCAGTATTCCAATTTGAGGGTATTAAGGAGGCCTCTTTACATCTGATATCTATTATTCTTGCATTTTTTTTTTTTTACTGGTGAAGGGGTGTATAGTGTATTGCCTATCTTGCTTATGTATCTTGGAGCAAAAAGGAGAGCATAGATCTTGATTCAGTAGTTTGAGAGTTTCCTGATTACCTGGACTGCCACCAAATCGAGAAATTGAATTTTACATTGATTTACTCCCTGGAACATCCCCTATCACTAGAACACCCTATCCAATGGAACCTAAGGAACTTGAAGAACTTAAAAAGCAACTACAGGACCTCTTAGATAACGTTTTCATCAGGTCTAGTCAGTGTATCACCTTTGGGTGCTCCAATATTATTTTTCAAAAAGAAAGATGGAACAATGAGGCTGTGTATAGATTAAAGGCAGTTAAATCGTGCGACAGTGAAAGATAGATACTTGTTGCCTAGAATTGATAACCTGTTTGACCAACTTCAGGGGGCAAAGATGTTTTACAGAATTGATCTAAGGTCAGGATATCATTAAATCAAGATCAATGGTAATGAAATTCCCAAGATTGCTTTTTGATCACGTTATGGCCATTATGAGCTTTTAGTCATGCCATTTGGATCCACTAAATGCACCAGCAACATTTATGGATTTGATGGATACAGTATTCAGGCCATTTCTTGATAATTTTGTTATTTTTTTTATTGATGATATTTAGATGCCTTCAGTTGGAATGATCATGAGCAGCATTTAAAAATTGTCTTGTGTACACTAAAAGAGGATCAACTGTACGGGATGCTAAGTCAATGTGCATTGTGGCTAGATAAGGTAACTTCCCCAGAAAAGTTGGAGCGGTAGTGAAGTGGGCAAGGCCAAGAAATGTCACTAAAGTAAGGATTTTATTGGGTCTTGCTGTTGATATGGACGATTTGTGGAAGGATTCTTAAGGATTGTAGCTCCACAATCTCGCTTAACACAAAAGATAAGAAGTTAGAATGGACCGAGGAATGTAAAAGGAGTTTCCTAGAGTTATCTAGGTTGACCGCTGTACCTATTTTGATATTTCCTACTAGCACTTGTGGGTTTGTTGTATTTAGTGATGCCGCTCGTAAGCATTTAGGATGTGTATTGATGCAAAAGGTAAAGTTGTGACCTATGACCACAGCAAACATCAAGCTAATTCGTTAACAGTACTAATCAAATTCAGTAAAGGAGTTATGCAGACTATTGAAGAAGAGAACTTGAATTTCAAATTGGGGACTTTGTATTCTTTAAAGTCTCCTCTTTTTCAGTTGTTACGAGTTGGCAAAAGGTAAAGTTAAGTGTCTGTTTGGAATATTATTTAGTTGAAACTAAAAACTTTTTTGCTGAAAGTATTGTAGATAAAAATAAAAGTTAGTTGAAATAGTATAATGGGACTCATGAATAGTACCAAAAAGTATAATGGGACTCATAAATAGTAACAAAAATAAGTTAAAGAGTAAAATAAGCAAACTTTTTAAGCCATGCCAAACGCAACCTAAGTCCTAGATTTGTCAAACCTTTTGAAATGCTTGAAAAGATTGGAAAGGTAGCCCATTCATATGTCTATGCTAAGGAAATAAAACCAAAGCCCTCTCATATTATTTGAGTACGAATCTCTTTAGATTGGAAATATTTTTCTTATAATGAACATCTAGCTCAATTCATTGACCGCGAGGTACAAGTCGTTCACTCTAAAAAAATTCCCTTGGTTAGGTCCTATGGAGAAATCATTCATATGAAGAAGCCATGTGGGAAACTTAAGGTTATGTTTGGTAACAATTTTTATTTTTTATTTTCAAAAACTTGTTTTTGGGAATTAAAAAAAAAAACAATTTTTTTGTATTTTTGAAATCAAAAACATGTTTGGTTAGTTGAAATTAAAAAAAAAAAAAGTTTTTTGAAGAAAAAAAAAAGAAAATACAAAAATATGTTGTTACTAGAATTTGAACTTTAATATTAACTTATTAAATGAAACAAATTCATTAAATCAAATGTGTGTTGTCATTAACTCTTGAAAATTACAAACCAAAAACAGATTTTTTACATGTTTTCAGTTTCCTTTATAAATTGAGTCTTGAGAACAGTTTTTATTTTCTATTCATTTTGAGTTACCAAACAAGTTTTTTAGTCTCAAAAATAGAAAATTATTTTTGAAAACAAAAAATAAGGGGAAAAAACAGTTACTAAACACTACCGTTAGAGGAAATAAATATAAATGTCCAACCACCCAAGTAAAAACTAAAAAAAAAAAGAAAGATAAATAGATGTATTTAAGCATATATATACTAAATAGTAGTAACACATGTATTCAATTTAAGTCATAAGATGCAAATATGGAGTACCTCTTTTTCTAGATATTGTTTTAGTTCTTGCTCTTACTCTTGTTCTCGTTCTTGTTCCTGCTATTGCTGTTGCTGTTGTTATTGTTAAAAGTTAAACTTGTTTTTAATTAACCTTTCATAAATAAGTGTGAGTTTATACGTTAATGTAGTGGGAGGTTTATTGAAGTTATGTGTGGCATTTATGAATGTAAGAGTTAGAAAAATAAATGTAGTAGGAGTTAGAGGTTGGATCTGGAGGAAGGAATGATAAAAAATCTCCCAATTATGAAGAGAGAGGTCAAAGTTCACAATTCACAAGAGTTCATGGAAGAGGAAGTTTCTCAAGACCACACAGAAGAAGGTATGGTAAGTCTAATAATAAATGTTATAATTGTAAAAAATATGGGCATTATGCTTCTGAATGTAAAAATGCCGTTGACATTGTTGAGGAGAAAGCTAACTATGTTGAAGATAAGAATGAAGAACTGGGGTCGACTTTGTTGTTGGCATACAAAGGAGAAGACAGAGAAGAAAATGGTGCATGGTATCTTGACACTGGTGCAAGCAACCATGTGTGTGGGAATAAAAGGATATTTATGGAGATTGATGAATCGGTGGTCGGGAATGTTAACTTTGGTGACTCATCCAAAGTTTCATTTGAGGGGATAGGTAAAATTCTTATCTGTTTAAAGAATGGAGATCATCAATTTATTTCTGATGTCTATTATGTGCCAAGCATGATGTTATTAGATGTAGGAAGGCTTGTTTTAAATATTCTTCTTGGCTTTGACATCTAACATTTGGGCACTTAAACTTTGGAGGACTACAATTGTTGGCAAAGACAACGATAGTGAGAGGATTGCCCTTCATTGAGCATCCTAACCAGCTTTGTGAAGGATGTCTCCTTGGCAAGCAATCAAGGAAGAGCTTTCCAAAAAAAACTAGTACAAGAGCAACCAAGCCATTTCAACTTGTTCATACTGATGTGTGTGGACCTATCAAGCCATCATCACTTGGTAAAAGTAACTACTTACTTCTCTTTATTGATGATTTTAGTAGAAAATTGTGAGCTTATTTTTTGAAGCAGAAATCTGAAGCATTTGGTGCATTTAAGAAATTTAAGACGTTTGTAGAAAAGCAAAGTGGCCATGAAATTAAGGCCTTAAGATTTGATAGAGGAGGCAAATTCACATCAAACAATTTCAAATAATTTTATGAAGCAAATGGGATTCAGCGCCTTCTAATAGTTCCAAGGTCACCACAACAAAATGGTGTAGCAAAAAAAATGAATTGTTTAATTCTTAATATGGCCAGAAGCATGTTGAAGAGCAAGAAAATGCCTAAAGAATTTTGGATTATGCAATTGAATTGTTCAATCATAGCCCCACAAGAAGTGTACAAGGAAAAACCCCACAACAAGCTTGGAGTAGGAAGAAACCTACAGTTTCTCATCTCCGTGTATTTGGGAGCATTGCATATCCACATGTACTAGATCAAGAGTGGTCCAAGGTAGATTACAAAAGCAAGAAGTATTTGTTCATTGGCTATGATCCAAGCTCTTAGGGCTATAAGCTCTATAATCCAAGCACTAAAAAAGTCATTGTTAGTCGAGATGTGGAATTCGATAAAGAGAGCTTATGGGATTGGAGCACCCAAGAACAGGAGAAGTATGATTTCTTTCCTCTATCTGAAGAGGAAAAGCAAATGAATGAAGTTCACGAAGAGCCGTCACTCCACCTCCATCACCAACAACATCATCTCCCATTCATGAAAGTGCATCATCATCATCATTACTAGAAGGAAGTTCTAGTAAAAGAACAAGAAAAATGAGAAGCCTCTAGGATCTTTATGATTCAATAGAGATTACAAATGATGTAACACCTTTTCGTATGCTTGCTAATTGTGAACCTACAAGATTTGAAGAAGCGGTGCAAGAAAAAAATTGGAGAAATGCTATGGATGAAGAGATTAAGGCAATAAAGAAGAATGACACATGGGAGCTTGCAACTCTTCCAACCGAAAAGAACACAATTGGTGTAAAATGGGTGTACAAGTTGAAGAAGAATGCAAAATGAGAGGTAGAGAGATACAAAGCAAGATTGGTTGTGAAAGGCTATACTCAACAACAAGGTATTGATTATGATGAGGTATTTTCCCCCGTTGCCCCTTTGGAAACTATACAATTGCTAATTTCTTTATCAACTCAGAATCAATTGAAAATTTTACAAATAGATGTAAAATCTGCATTTTTGAATGGCTACCTTAAGGAAGAACTTTATGTTGAGTAGCCTATAGGCTATGTTGTCAAAGGGCAAAAAGATAAAGTTTTGAAGTTGAAGAAAGCTCTATATGACCTTAAATAGGCACCAAGAGTTTGGAATAGTAGAATTGACAAAACGTCTAGGTTAATGGGTTTTCTAAATGTCCACATGAACATGCACTTTATTGTAAGGTGCATAAAAATGGAGATATCTTGATTTTTTGTCTGTATATAGATGATTTGATTTTTACAAGCAACAATCCAAGTATGTTTGAAGACTTCAAGAAAGCAATGACTAAGGAGTTTGAAATGACATATATTGGACTTATGGCCTATTATCTGGGCATTGAAGTGAAGCAAATGGATGATGAGATTTTTATTTTCTAAGAAGTTTATGCGAAGGATATCCTTTAGAAGTTTGAGATGCTAAATTCCAATCCAGTTAGCACCCCCGTAGAATGTAGAGTGAAGTTGTCAAAGCATAAAGATAAAGAGAATGTTAATCCAACATTTTTCAAGAGTTTGGTTGGAAACCTGAGGTATCCGACATGCACAAGACCAAATATTCTTTTTGGCATTGGACTAGTTAGTCGTTACATGGAAGTACCAACCATAACTCATTTGAAGACTACTAAGAGAATTCTTCGCTAGGTAAAAGGTACACTGGATTATGGATTGTTGTATTCACCTTCTAAAGATTTTAAACTTGTTCACTACAGTGATAGTGATTGGGTCGGAGACATAGATGATAGAAAGAGTGCTACTAGTTTTGTATTCTATATGGGTGATACTGCATTTACATGGACGTCCAAAAAGCAACCAATTGTGACACTTTCCACTTGTGAAGCTGAGTACGTTGCTACTACCTCCAATGTTTGTCATGCAATTTGGCTTAGAAGTTTGTTGAAGGAGTTGCAGATATTGTAAGAAGAAGCTACGAAGATATTTGTGGACAATAAGTCAACACTAACTCTTGCAAAAAAATCTAGTCTTTCATGACCGAAGCAAACACATCGACATGACATTTCATTTTATTCGAGAATATATTGCAAGAAAGGAAGTTCATCTTGAGTTTGTGAAGTCATATGATCAGGTTGCAAATATATTTACTAAACCACTCAAGTATGACATATTCAACAATCTGCGAGCCTTACTTTGAGTGATCAAGAAAACAAGTTTAGGGGGGATGTTAGAAGTTAAACTTGTTTTTAATTAACCTTTCATAAATACATGTGAGTTTCATAAGTTAATGTAGTGGGAGGTTTATTGAAGTTATCTATGGCATTTATGAATGTAAGAGTTAGAAAAATAAATGTAGTAGGAGTTAGAGGTTGGATGGTGTACTATATAAACTCATTCATCCGTCAAGTTCTATGCAAGAGTTGAAGAGAAATACAAACTTTTAAAGAATTCTAACTCTTCCCTCTCCACTCTTTCTCCCTTTGTTTAATTTGTGAGTGTGAGCCTCTTCTATACTCTAAGTAGTGTGTGAGTGTTTGTGAGAGTAAGTGAAGAAAGGCCTATCGGTATTTCGTTTTATTTCCAACAGCTGTTTGGTTTGTTGTTATTTATCAATTTCTCATACCTATTGGATTCAGTTTAGTAGAGACATCATATTACAATTATCTCCTTTTGAATTTATCAATTTATTTTTTTATTTTCACTCTAATTTATATTTAAAAGTTGAAATTTTAAATGTTATTATTCAATTAACTAATGAACATACCGTCAAAAACTTTATAATCAACCCAGTTCCATAGTCAAATAATATGTCGACTTCTCTCCAACGGTATTTTCAAATGACAAAACTTAGGTACAGTACCTTAGATGTTGTTCCTTAGGTTCCCCTCTTAAGATTTAGCCATGTAACTACTTAATTAAAAAACACACTTTCATCTCATGAAAAAAAATCCACATGACATTAAAAGGGGAACCTAAGGAATAACATCTAAGTACTGTACCTAAGTCTTGTTCATTTTCAAATATGTGTGTTGTGTTTATACTCTTATATATACTCATGCTCATTTACTTAAAGTACTAATACTCTAAATTGACATTCCTAACTAACTCAAAAGTCATTTTGGCCACCCAAAAAAATAGAGAGGCAGTGAGATTAGTCAAGACATACAAAGAGATTGAGAGGTGAGAGATGCAGAGAGATCCACGCCCACGCCCATGCCCATGCCCATATCACCACACCATACAAGACCCATCTTGCTACTCTGTCATAGACCTAGATGGCCACACCGACGCCACCTCGCGACACCCATTTGGCCACTGACCAAACACGGTGAAGCCATTTGCCGCCGATTGCTCAAGATTTGAATATTTGTATTTGTGACTCTCTCTCTCTCTCTCCTCTCTCTCTCTCTCTCTCTCTCTCTCTCTCTCTCTCTCTCTCTCTCTCTCTGAGTTTGCTGGTGTTTGCGTTTGTAAGGAAGTGAGAGTTAAGTCTTTGTAGAAAAGTAAATAGAAAGAGAGTTGTGTTGGCGTGCATACAGAGACAAAGACAAATAACGCAAAGAGAGAGAGAGGGAGCTGGTGGAATTGGGTGGGAGTTTCTATCTCCTCAACTTAAAGTTTATAACTTTATATAGTAAATTTACAGTAGTTCACTACAAGAAAAAAGACATAATACAACAAATATTATTGCAACAAAAAAAAAATAATAATAATAGAGGTAATATATATACTATTACATCTTTGGGGTCTTTTGTTTTTTTTTTGGTAACAGTAACTTAAATTTATTACATCAATATGAGATTGTAGCAATAATTATTATATTACATCGAAATGTGTTGTTGTAATAGGTAACTCTTATTTTACATTGAGATATGTTGTTGCAATAGGTAATCTTTTATTTCACATCGAACTATATTGTTGTAATAGGTTAAATCTTTATTTCATAACAAATTTTGTTAATGTAATAGACATGAGTAATTGAGTAGTGGGATAATTTGGAAAATTTGATACTATTGTTTTTCATTAGTTTCCACTCTCTCACCCATGTCTATCCATTTTTTTTGTCGTCTCAATATTTCTTTCATGTTGTATTGATTTTTGCATACTTTTTGAAACTATGTGTTTGAATGTAAACTCAACAAGTTGTGTATATATTTGTATTTTTTGACATATGTATTGAAATGAAGTATTTTGAATTTTTTTTATCTTTTATGTGTATTTTTGATTTGTTAGTGTAGTTCCTAGATATGGTTTTTGAATTGCAAAATAGGTTAATAAAAAAATTATTTATTTTTTTTTAATTTTTTTTAAAAAAAAATTTAATAAAAAATCAACTTATTGCAACAAGATTTTCAAAGTAAATCGTTGCAATATGTGAAATTTATTACAACAAAAATCTAGTGTTGCATAAACCTATTGATGGCTTGCATCGACTTTAGTGTCATTGCAATAACACCTTTTTACAATGACATTAGTTGTTATTGCAATTAACCTATTGCAACAAGATTTTCAAAGTAAATCATTGCAATATGTGGAATTTATTGCAACGAAAATCTAGTATTGCAAAAACCTATTGCCTCGGAGTTTATTACAATGGCTTGCATCGACTTTTTTGTCGTTGCAAGAACACCTTTTCACAATGACATTAGTTGTTATTGCAATGACTTTTTTCATTGTATTAAGTTTTTTTTCTTGTAGTGGTTGTAGCTAACACTTCACCTTATTTATTAATTGTAAGGATACAATTTGGTTCCTAAGCCCAAAAGGTAAAAGGATCCAGGCCTAAAGAGTCTAATACAATGAATTTGTAAAGAGTGGATTAGAAAACTAAGCTCTAATGAGTTGGGTAACAATTATAATGGATCCAGATGACAATAACGTAAAGATATTCTAGTTTTATCTAAAGAAAATCATCCTCGGCACAATTCTAGGAGATCAGTTCTTGTATATATCTCTTGAATTTGGTTACAAGCACAGTTCTTATTGCTACAGTATTTTTCTCTTAATTCTCTGATCCCTATTCTCAATGCATTCTTTCTCTTTTATACTGCCTCACTTCTTTCATCTTCACCTTCCACGTGTAGATCAAATTGCTGATGTTAATCCTTATCCTATCAGCACCTTCCTTAATTCTTTGGGAGTAGCTGTAAGGCCGAAAATTGCTATTCAGGTATCACTTCCTCATTAATGTGGCCAGAGAGTTAGCTACAGAGCATTCAATGCGGTGGTAGCAGTTCTCTCTTACATATTTCATAGCTCCCTTTTGTCCCATGCTTCCATGATGTGCATCCTTATTAATAGAAACTTCCAGAACTTTACTCTAGATGGCAGATCACACCTTCTGACCCCTGCTTTGCTCGGCCTCCATAACAACGTTTACTGTCCTCGGACTACTAGGCATCCTCAGAACGAGCCCTCAACCCAATATAGGGGTGTAATCGGTTCGGTTCGGTCGATGTTGAAGACAGTTTTTGCATCAAACCAAGAATTTCGGTTTTAACATATTGAGCACTGAAACCAATTTGTAAGGAAGGAACGCCGAACCGACCGATTGCATTTAGTTTTGGTTCCATTTGGTTGGGTTTCGGTGTTTGGTATGTGAGAAACAAAAGCAAGAAAAAAAAATAGAAAAGAAGAATTTTTTTCATCAAATAGAGACATTATTGGAAGACAAAATCAGTACAAAAACTAACAATAAAAGCAACCAACATAAACTCTATTTTCAACACAGAATACAAAGCAACACAAGAAAAAAAAAAAAAAAAAAAAAAAAAAAAAAAAAAAAAAAAAAAACTAAGATTAAGGAAACATCACACCATGTTTTCTTAGAAACCAAACAGATCAAAGAAAAAAAAACTATTTCCCTTTGCTTTCCCACATTTTCTCAGCACCCAAACACCAAGCAAACACAAAAAATATACTCAAAATCATGTATATATTTAGAGAACATACCAAGGTAAGGAAAAACCTATTTCCCTTTGCTTTCCTACATTTTCTTAGCACCCAAACACCAAGCACCAAGCAAACACAAGAAAAATTTACTCAGAATCAAAAAGATTGTATTTTCTTTTTTCCTTTTTTTTGGTTAAACGTTTTTGGGATTCTTGAACTTTGTTTTTGAGAGACTAAAAGAAATGGAGAAGAAAGAAGGTTGTGGGGGAGAACAGCTATAGCTTGAAGTGAGAGAGAAGAGAAAGAAGGTTGTGGGGAAGAACGACTACAACTTGAAGTGAGAGAGAAAAGATAAAACTTAGGGTTAGTAGGGTTATATACAAACCCAAAACGACATAGTTTCGTTAAAATAAGGAGAGAATAAATAAAACTGCATTTGCTATAGGTCAAACCTGAGTTAAAAGTGTGAAAACACGTGTCTTTGCCACTAGGATACCAGGATCTTTCTTGATATTATTTGTACAAATTAATATTTAATATATTTCAGTTCGGTTTCAGTCGAGTCGGTGTATTTGTGTGGGACACCGAAACCAAAACTGAAATTTTCGGTTTTTATAAAATGAAAACTGAAACCAAACTGAACTGAAACCAAGCCGAAATTTTTGCAATGGTTCGGTCTGTTTGAAGTGGTTTTTTCAATTCCTCGGTTTTTTGCACACCCCTAGCCCAATACATACTACTGGGCCTATCATCCCTACATTAATTATTTGGTTTATTCAGCAAAAAATATTTATTATTTGGTTTGTTATTCAAATGACTTGTGTTGTTAAGTGTTTGACTTTAGTTATTTGCTCTTTGCAACTTTTTTAAGAGACTCCATGTACTCCCAGACTCACTATGGACAACTAAATTTCTTAGTTCGAAATGAATCAAACGAGTAAAATATTTTCACAAATGCGAATTTGTATTGATGAATATATGGTATATTTCTCTGTAATTACAAAAGAGTGATCATCTGATTCAATCTCCTTGAAAGATTTGTTGATTGGAATTGTAGTAATGTGATTTTTATTTGAACACCAAATATACTTCAATTTTGCTGAAGAATGGATCGAAGCTCTTTGAAACAGAATTACTATGAATCTCTAGTTATGAGCTTGTTAGAAATCCTTTGTTCTTCGTGTTCTTCATGTGTTCTTCGTCTTCGAAGGTTTGTAGTGGAAGGCTTGAATCCATAGAGCTTTACTGATTTGTGGTTTGTTGAGGTTTCTGGAGTTTTTGAGCTTGATTCCAATAAATTTTGAGATCTAGGAATATGATTTGGATGATTCATCTTCGAAAGTTCTTCATATTTGAAGGTTTGTGGCGGAAGTTCTTCGGGCTTTAGAGGCTTGAATCTGTAGAGCTTCACCAATTTATAGTTTCTTGAAGTTTCTGGAGGCTTTTGAGCTTGATTCCAGTGACCTTTGAGATCTAAGAAGATGATTTGGATGATTCTGCTTTGATTGTTCTTTGTATTCGAGGTTGAAGTTCTTGAAGTTCTTGGGGCTTGATTTTTGCAGAGCTTCTAGACTTCTGAACTCAAGATGTCTTCTCGGTCTTCTCCCTAGACGTCTTGGTGTGTTGAAATACCTTAGGAAGGCTTCTATTTATAGGAGTTTGGGGGTGGGTGAGCGATACATGGCAAAGTCTGATTGGTGACACATGTCATAACCTGATTGGTCCGTATATGTCATCGCTTACACGTGCTAGACTGCTTATATCATCACTTACACGCGTTGATGTGTGATTAGTTTTTGCATGCATTTTATGCCTCTATTTCAATGACACTTGGCAAATTTCTATTGGTTTCTAAGTAGCAGTATGGGGCGCTTTGTAATTGGCTGTAATTTGTGGACTTGGTAGTAGGATGTGTCAGCTCGTGATAGGTCGGGAATTTTCCCTCTCTACACTCACGTCGGCTTTAAGTCTAAAATCGTTTTTCAAAAGATTGAGTACCGCACACCTTGCCTTTGCGATAAGGAATCAACATGCCAATGTGTCATAAAAGGGGGTACAAATCACGGAACTTACACTAGAGATGTTGGTTTTTGAAGGTTTATTATTGAGTGGGATTCTCTTGTGGTAATGAATGTTATTGCTTGAAAGTCTCCTGCCCCATCCTTTATAGCTTCTGTTATTTATGGTATTTCTTCCTTAGTTTTAGAGACTTATAGCTTTGAGGTGTCTCATACTAGGAGAAATGGTAACCAAGAAGTACATTTGTTAGCAAAACATACTCAATATGTTGAGCACTATATTAATTGGATTGAGGAGAGTTCTCATTTCTTAGAACATGCTCTCTCAAATTATGTAATGTCTTTTTGTTTTAGTTGAATGAAATTTCAAAATTCCTATAAAAAAAATTGTCTATAATGTATAAAAAGAAGTTTTTTTTTTTTAGTTGATAAAATTTATCTTTTAAACTTTTTAACATTATAAATTTTAATTAAATATCCTCCTTTTTATGTAAGATTATATAAAACTTAATAAAATCCAATATACACTATATTGAATATTTAAAACATTTCACTTTTGTTAGAAAATGGACATTTGTAATTTTTTTTCATGATAAATTTGTACATGTATTCTCATTTTATGTGATAAAATTTGTTTATTTGAAAATTGTGACATCAATATTATTTGTGGAAAATTATAATTTACCTCCTATGGTTTGACACTAATACACTTTAGTCCATAAATTTTCAATTGCTACATTTTGACCTTCTAAGATTCGGACTGAAATGAAATCATAAACAAAATCTCAACAACTTCACTTTAATACAAATATTATGGATGAAAATATAGAATTTGAAAAGTTTGTGCACTTAAGTGACATGAGCAAATCACAAGAAGGTAAATAATATGTCCAAAAAGGCACAAAAATCTATTAATTTTGACAAAACACTAACGATTTCATTTTATTTACAAACCTTAAGGAATAAATGAAACAATTGAACACTGTGGATTTATTTTGTAATAAGACCAAATAACATGAGATAAATTGTTATGTTTCATTCAAATTAAGACATCTAAAGTTTTCTTTTTAGTGGAATAAGTCATTTATATTTATACAAATGAGTAAAATATTTATAAAAATTTCATGGCCACCAAGCCTACAAGTAGGCAGTAGCTCCGTCCATGTTTGGCAGGTAAGCAAAATTGGAAAAGATATTGAGTAGGTAAGCAAAATATACAATCACATGCTTTCACTGATCCTTCCTGGCTATAGTATCCTAACGATAACTTAACTAATGGACGATTTTCGTATCTCGAGGACAATCTCTTATGATGAATTAATTAGATGTTAATCTCGTAAATGGACCAGTGAGATCTCCACCGAGACACTTAATGCCAGTGGAGCAATTCAGAGAAGTAATATCAAAATAAATTAAACATGAAATTTTTTTTTAAGCTTGTCAATGAGCCACTTCATCCGAATGAGATAAACACTTTGAGCTTTGGGCAAGTTTTAATGAGTGAGGACATGGGAAAGGTGCTTGCAAGTCAAATTCTATGAAAGTCAAGTGAATGATTAATCCATACGATACTAAAAAGTAAAAGATGTGATAAACGAGTAGTGTTTTTAGGACATTTTTTAATAAATCATTTTTTAAAAAGAAAAATGCTAATAGATATCCTAAGGGTAATAGTTAGCATAACCATTTTTAAAAAGTTTTAATACAAATTTTAAGGAAGATATAAAAAAACTATAAAACAAATATCAGTTTTTTCTTATTTCCCTTTAAAAAAAATTCTAATTAAAAGCATTTCCTAAACGAATTACGCTTCCAACATTTGTTAACAAAATCCTTAATCAAATTAATCGGATTGAAATAAAGTGATTACATATAAACCATGCAAGGCCCTAGATATGTTAGACAGGCATGCATGCTTCATGGTTTAAAACTTTAAAATACAAATATAGTATTTTGTTAATGATAAAACATAGTTACAGTTTTTTAAGCTTACTAAAATAGTTTAAAAGATATAATTGCATTGAGTCTAATTGTTCTTAAAAAAATATAATATAATTTATATATGTTTTAAGGGTCTATGTAACTTTTTTTCTTTTAATTTAATTGTTTAAATTAAATTTATATCACCTAAAAAATTGTATATAAATTTTAGTTTATAAACTTTTAGTAATGTTAGTTGCAGCTTTAACATTTTCCTTATTGATATTTTGTTAATATTAAATAAATACTAGTTTGTATAAAAAGAAAATAATTTTATTTATATTTGGATCGGACCTTCAGTAGGTTAAAATTTTGATTTCGCATATGGTTGAAGAAAATATTATGCCCATTAATAATAGACTTCATACTTCCTTTTAAAGTCGATGATTGTTTTTAAGTAAAAGATTTGAAAGTCGATGAACTTGACCAACTCCCCTGAGCGTGATCTTTGGACATCTAGTTTAATAAGACTAATATAATCCTATCTTTTATATAGAGCTTACAAGGCAGTATATATGTATAACTCTCTGATCTTTAATTTCTGGTGCGAGGAAAATAGAATTTGGACGAGTAGACCATGCATGGTCTGGTACGACTATGAGGAGGGCGTTGAAACACCAATTTTTATGTGTATTGACTAGAAGGAATGGTTACGAAAAATTTCTGGGTCTCTTTTGATATCTCACTATTAATTGATAACATTTAGCTATCAATATCGTTGCTAGATAACTCCTGGACTCATAATTAGTTCAAATGGTATCTTCCCATGTATATGAGAGATCAGGAGGGCTTAGTTTCGAGCTATATGTATGGAACATGACATACTAGTATATATATTTTTAACCATTTCCCAAAAAACAAAAAAAAAAAAAAACAAAAATAGTTGTTGCATACTTGCCTCTTTAACACTATATTTGGTTGGAGGGATTATAGGAAGGATGAAAAACAATGGGTGAAAAATGGTGTGGAAAACAGTATTTTCCACCGTTTGGGAAGCAAAGGAAAACAGAGAGGATGGAAAACCTGGGAGAAAATTTCCCTCCCGGGCCCACCAATTTTTTTCCTCCCAAATCGGGAGGAAAACTGTGGAGAGAAATATGCTCTTACCATGGAATTACCCAAATACCCTCTCTCAATGTCTCCAACAACCTAACGCGGCAAAATAACCACCAAGGAAGCCGGAAATAACCACCAAACCCAGCACCACCACCAAACACTAGAACTTAGCACAAACATACCACAATCAAAACAAAAACACAAAACCTAATCAAAAGATTTGAAACACAAAAACAATCTTTCTCATGAGTCTAATGAAATCTGAACAATAAAATAAAACTAATCAAACCAGAACCAAAAAAAAAAAAAAAAAACGTGTAGGCTGATTTGTGTAGAAAAGTAAAGAGAGCACCAGTGGAGTAGACGAAAGAGAAGAAGAGAAGAAAAGAAAAGAAAAAAAGTGGAGAGCACCAGTGGAGTAGATGAAGAAAAGAAGAAAAAAAAAAAGTGGAGAGCACCAGTGGAGTAGAAGAGAAGAAAAGAAAGAGTAAAGTGAAGAGAGCTTACACAAGTGCCAGAGAACAAAAGAAAAAAAAAAAGTGAAGATAGAGATAGGGAAAGGTGTGGAGGAGAAAAAAAGAGAAAAATAAATAAAAGAAAAGAAAAGAAACGTGTGGATAAAAAATAAAAATAAAAGATAAGGGAAAAATAAAATAAAGAAGAAGAAATTAAAATTGAGAAATGTCACTATAATATTTTCACAATATTTTTACAATAAATTTTAAGTGTTAGGTTGTTACTAACTGTAAGGGCTCCTTTTTCGGAGTTGGGCCCCCGATAATAAATTTGTAGAGAGTGGGCTCAAGAGCTAGGCCCTAGTGAAGGACACAACGGCCATACATGGTTACTCGTGGGTTGTGGTAGTCCTAATACGGGCCGAGGGAACACAACAGGGCTTCTCGGACGTGTTATAATGGTAGCAGTAGTTCCTATCTTATTCAAATAAGTTTTACAGTCTCTCAAAGGAAATGCACTGTTACAGTATATATCTCTCCCTGGTTCTCCCCTCCCGTCCCCCTCTTAGGGGGGACTTCTTACATTATATATCCCTTTCTCAGATGATCTTAGCCCTACATTTGTCGATCAATCCGGTCTCCACTTGAGTGCCTGTCCTATCAGCCGCATTCTCATCTCTCTGTGGGTTGCGGCGCCCAAGGTGGCGCTGTTCAGAGGTCCTATCCTCATTAATGCGGCCAGGACATTAGTTGAGGACATTTAATGTGGAGTTGACAGTTCGTCTGGGACTTGCGCCTCCACCATGCTTCCACGTCTGGTGCTCGGCACCTGCCATACCCCCCTTGGATTCCCTGGGAGATTCCCCTTGATGGACTGCAGCTTGCGTATTTCCTCACTTCGGGTTTTCGAGGATGCGTCCATCCTCGGCGTGTCTTTTTGGACTACAAGACCTTCGCGCCTTGTCCTCGGACCTAAGGCACGTCCTTGGATTCCAGGCGATCCTCGGCATGGGCCTTTGGGCCTGATTCAAAGTGGGCCGGTGTTGCCAACTCTTCGTGGCCCCACAATAGCCCCTCAAAATCTTGCTGTCCGCATCCTCGGGCAGAGAGGAGGATTTTGACACCCTCGGATCTGTCCCACGTCCCATCGAGTCCTGCTCTTTGTCAGCGTTGAGGACTTTTCGCCTGCTCAAGGCGCGTTACTGGCGCTTCGACGTGGGTGTCGTGCCTTGCATTAAATTCAGGCGGCTTTATGCTCCCCACGTTCAACGGGCTGATGGCGATCAAACGGTGGGGATGGACCTGGCATTTATGGGCGGGAAAACTCGCGCGGCTCTTCCGCCTAGGGTATAAATACCTATTCGAACCGCTTTTTCCCTTCTCATTTGCAATCACGAGCTCTTGCGCCTTCTATCAGAGTCCAGCCAAATCTCCACTTATACTTCCAGCATAAAAAGTCAATCCGAGGAGCTCTTCCTCATTCCTGTAAGTCGCTCTATCCCTCTCTGAGCTTTTTCTTTTCCTTTCCTCCCTCTTTGATTCGTTTTCCCCCTTTAGTCCCTTAAGGCGTTGTTTGGGATGGGCAGACTTAAGAAATACGTTTTTACTAAGGAGGCGATGGAGGAATTCGTCGCCAGATGCAAGATACCGGCCAACGTGGGCTTGAGGTATTGTGAGTATGGGGAGTGGTTGCTCCGGAGGCGGACGGGCGAGGTGGCGATACCCATTATCGCCTTCCTTGAAGGGGGGATGAGGATCCCCATGGGGCCTGTGATGAGGAATTACCTTATATACTTCCGGTTAACCCCCACCCAATGTGCCTCCAACATGTTCAGAATTCTGGGCTGTGTGGACGCCCTAAACGAGAAGATGGGTCTGAGGCTGACCCATCATGATGTAAATTATTGCTACAATCTTCAACATCTGAAGGGCAAGTCTTACTATATGAGGACGAGGGACGACAGGGTCTAGCTCATCCAGTGTCTCCCCGAGTCCAACAAGGGGATGAACGAAGACTTTCTCATTGTGTCTAGAGAGTGGCACGATGGTCTTCACTGTCCGACGACAGAGGGGACACCAGGTGGGGCAGTGGGAATAGGAGGGGACTCAAAGGTTCTACCTTGTTTACCGTATCATTCCCCTTTGTTCTGCTTGATAACTAACGTGGATGTGTTTTCTTTTTGCAGATCCGCACACCCTCGAGCCCAACTTCAACCTGGTTAATAGGGAAGATCTACAAACGGTGCTCAGGTCGGCGGATTTTGAGAACGAGGCAGACCACCAGGTCAGGGCGGCTCACAAGATCTTGAGGTACACCCCGATCCAAAAGTCGTTTGCGGCCCCCAAGTACGTGATCAGAGCAAACGATCCTCGGCTGTCAAAGATAGAAGTGACCGAGGACGGATTTAAGTTTCCCGAGGATCCCTCCACTTCCAAAGGCGTCACAGTAGCAATCCCCCCCCTTCTCACACATTCTTAGAGGCCGTGGGAGAGGATAGAGAGAGAGAGAGGGAAACAGCCGATCCTGGTTTTGCCGAGGAGGACTTCAGTGTTTTCGAGCAACTCCACCAGCCCGAGGACCCCTCCGGAGACTTGGGTGATCCTCGCTTGTCCGAAACAGAACTACAAGAATCAGGGCCATCTACTCGGTCCAAGATGGGTTACAAAAAGAAGCCCCGACCTAGTTTGTCCGAGTTGCTCGAGGGACAGCCGGGGAAGTCTAAGCCGAAGCTGCCTCCTCCCTCCCCCAAGACCCGCACTGCCCATACTAGGTCGAGCTCATCCCAGTCTCGGCTACCCCCTTCTCCGCCTCAGACGACCTCTCCGTCAAGGCGCGAACTTGCCGACCCTAAGCAGAAAAAGGATAAGGGCAAGAGGGTCGTGGAGGAGAAGTCTGGGCCCACGCGGGAGGGCGATGATACTCGGCGGCCATCAAAGCAGCTGAAGATCGGCCACAAGGACCAGGACAAGCAGGTCGAGGACCAGCTTGAGGCTCAGGCATGGCTCCCCGCCCCAATGCTCCGTGGGAGTCCTTTGAGGGACGACGCCTCCCTCAGGGATTTCAAAGAGGGCGAGGGCGCGTATGTAGCCGACGCGGTGGAGAGGTGCCTACTGCTTCCTGCGGACATGGCGCAGCTTGGAGCCATGCGGAGCAGGGAGGTCTTCCTCTGCCTCAAGCGATACTTGGGGATGGTAAGATTTTGAACACTTGTGCTTTATCTGTTTTTAGTTTTGCCTTCCTTTCTCTATGAGCTAACTTTGCTTTGTACCTGTTTTGTTTGGCAGGCTGTCCAGGCAACTTACAGCTTGGAGGAGGCGGCCAATGACCATGGGAAGGCCATGGACACCGAGCGTGAGAGACGCTTGCAGGCCACCCGGGTCCTCAAGACCTCCGAGGAAGACCTTGCCAAGGCCAGGGAGCAGCTGAAGGAGATGGCCAAGGAAAGGGACAACGCGATATCCGGCCTTGAGGGCGCCCAGAGGCAGGCCGTGGAGCAGACGAGGCGCCTGGGTGAGGTCGACGAGCAGCTCAGGATCGCCCGAGAGCTGATAGACGACCTCCAGAAGGAGAAGGCTGCTGCTGAGGAGGCCAGGCTTGAAGCGGAGAGGGGAAGGGAGCAGGCCTTAGCAAGCAAGGAGGGTGCTGAGGAGGCTGCCTTTGAGGCGGGGGTAGCTGAGACAGCGGCTGAATACAAATCCCAAGTCCCCGGGTTGTGTCAGCGCTACTGCTCAGAAACCTGGCGCGAGGCCCTGAGACAAGCTGGGGTGGAGGCCTCTTCCGCCCTGTGGAAGGAGGAGGGTGTATACTACCCCCCCCCCCCGCCATCCGCGAGGTTGCCGCAAGTGGCCCAGAGGTCGAGGAGGCCACTGTGGAAACTCCTGCAACTCCAGGGGAGGGGGCCTTAGATGCTGGGGCCACTGGCGAGCCAGTTCAAGGGAGTGATCCCTACCCGGTAATTGAATTGGGCAGCGGCTCCGACGAGGACAATCCCCAGCAGGTCGTGGAGTCCGCCCCTGACACCCAGGCCCCACCTGTTGAGGGGGTGGCCGTTCCTGTCGTGCCTCTCAGCGAAGCGGGCGACTAGACTGAAGCACCCCTTCTCTTTCTTTTTTTTTTTTTATCATGGAACTCCTTTTGTGTAATCCTTTAGACTTAATGAAATGAAAGCTTTGTTTCTTTTTCTGTGTCGCGGCTGTTTCCTTGCTTGCATATTATTCATTTTTGTTTGCCAATCGTGGTTCATAACTTAAAATTTTAGACCGAGAAAAGTTTTATTAATGAAATGGTTTATAACTTACATTATATCCCTGCCAATCATGGGTTGTATCGGTTCTATAGCACGTCCTAAGGAACAGGCAGAATTTACGAAGTAGACACTAAGGTTCTTTTGAAGTAGAAAGCTTCCCCACAGGACTGAGTCCGAGGACCACACAGTTCTTTGGTTCTGTCTAACACTTAAGTTTTCTGAAGCAACTAGTTTCCCCATAGGACTGAGTCCGTGGACCATGCAGTTCCTTGGTTCTGTCTAGCGCTTAGCGTTCTTAAGTAGCTAGTTTCCCCATAAGACTGAGTTCGAGGACCATGCAGTCCCTTGGTTCTGTCTAACACTTAGTTTTCTTTTTAAATTGGTTAGTTTCCCCATAGGACTGAGTCCGAGGACCATACAGTTCCTTGGTTCTGTCTAACACTTAGTTTTCTTTTTAAATTGGTTAGTTTCCCCATAGGACTGAGTCCGAGGACCATGCAGTTCCTTGGTTCTGTCTAACACTTAGTTTTCTTTTTAAATTGGTTGGGAGGTGAAGAACGTAAGCAAAAGAAGCCAACAACATGAATTGAAATAGTTCCTTTATTAATAGTAGTACCTTTTCAGGTTATTTACATTCCATGGGCGAGGTACAGGCTTGTCATCTAGGTCCTCCAAGTAATATGCCCCTATCCCTGCTATTGAGGTAATCCGGTAGGGCCCTTCCCAGTTGGGTCCCAGCTTCCCCCAAGAAGGATTCTTGGCCGCCCTAACAACTTTCCTCAGCACCAGGTCCCCCGGTGCTAGCGGTCTGAGTTTCACGTTAGCGTCGTATCCTTGCTTGAGCTTCTGCTGGTAGTGGGCCAATTGTATCATTGCTCGTTCCCTTCGCTCGTCCACCAGGTCCAGGCTCCGCTCCAGCAGTCCATCATTGCTGGCTGGAGTGAAGGAGCTCGTCCTTAGTGTCGGGAGATTCGTTTCTAGGGGGATCACTGCTTCGGCGCCGTAGGTCATGGCGAAAGGCGTTTCCCCCGTTGATCGCCGAGGCGTAGTTCGGTACGTCCATAGCACATGGGGTAGTTCTTCTACCCATCTCCCCTTGGCGTCGTCCAGTCTTTTCTTAAGCCCATTCACGATGACCTTATTGACGGCCTCGGCCTGTCCGTTCCCTTGGGGGTAAGCCGGCGTCGAGTATCTGTTTGTGATTCCAAGTTCGCTACAGTACTCCCTGAAGGCTTTGCTGTCGAATTGGAGCCCGTTGTCCGAGATGAGGGTGTGAGGGGCCCCGAATCGCGTAACAATGTTCCTCCAAAGGAATTTCTTGACGTTTACGTCCCTAATATTGGCCAGCGGCTCGGCCTCGACCCACTTGGTGAAGTAGTCCGTGGCCACCAACAGATACTTCTTATTCCCTGGTACCTTGGGGAAAGGCCCCACAATGTCCAAGCCCCACTGGGCGAATGGCCATGGGCTGGACAAGGGATTTAGGACCCCTCATGGCTGATGGATACTCGGGGCAAATCTCTGACACTAGTCGCACTTCTTGACATATTCCTGGGCCTTTTGCTGCATCCCCGGCCACCAGTAGCCTTGCGTGATGGCTCGGTGGGACAAGGACCTCCCCCCTGTGTGGCTTCCACATATTACCTCATGCAGCTCTTCGAGTAGCGATTCCGCCGCTTCAGGGTGGACGCATAGCAGGTATGGCCCGGAGTAGGAGCGTTTATACAGTTTGTGGTCCTCGGACAACCAGAACCGAGTGGCTTTCCTCCTAATTTTTTCAGCTTCTGACTTGTCCTCAGGCAGGATGTCATCCTTGAGGAATCCCACTATGGGGTCCATCCAGCTGGAGCCCACCTCGATCTGATGGATGGGGATTCCTCCCCTTGGCGCTCCGCTTGCCCTTCCCAAGTGCTCCACGAGTATTGTCCGAGGCAGAGATCCTGCCGAGGAGGTTGCGAGCGTGGCCAATGAGTCGGCGTGGCTGTTCCCGCTTCTGGGGATGTGAGACAAGCTGTAAGGGCCAAACCCCACCTGCAAGCGCTTAACTTGGCTCAGGTACTCTTGCATTCGTGGGTCCCTGGCCTCCATCGCCCCATTCACCTGTCCTACCACTAACCCTGAATCCGAGAACATCTCTATTGACTTTCCTCCCATCCTTTGCACCATGGTCATTCCTTGTATTAATGCCTCGTATTCGGCTTCGTTGTTTGTGGCCGCGAATCCGAGTCTCAGGGACTTCTCCATGACGTGACCTTCAGGGGACACTAGGACTAGTCCCACTCCCGAACCTCGTTGGTTAGCCGCGCCATCGACATATACCTTCCAGCATGGTGCCTCAGGGGTGGAGATTGCCCCAACTAGCTCCTCACCATGATTTCCCTCCTCGGCTATAACCTCCACAGCTGGTTCGGCGAACTCCGCTGTCAAATCTGCCAGAACCTGGCCTTTTATGGAGGTCCGAGGCATGTACCTGATGTCGAAAGCCCCTAGAATCGTATTCCATTTCGCGATCCTTCCCGTGTAATCGGCGGTTCGCAGCACAGATTTCAAAAGCAATCGGGTCAGGACGACCACGGTGTGAGCTTGAAAATAATGAGGGAGCTTCCTCGTGGCGTGGACCACAGCCAGGATAGCTTTCTCCAAGGGTAGGTATCTCACCTCCGCTTCGTGCAGCGACTTACTAACGTAGTAAACTGGCTTTTGAACGCTGCCGTCTTCTCGTATCAATACCAGGCTTACCGCATGGGGTGCCACAGCAAGGTATGCGTATAGGACCTCATCGGCCTCTGGATGGGACATGATAGGCGGCCGAGATAGATAGTCCTTGAGTTGCTGGAAAGCCTCGGCACATTCCTCGAACCATTCAAATCCTTTCCATTTGTTGATCAGGCGGTAGAAGGGCCTGCACCTGTCAGCTGACCTGGAAATGAACCAGTTCAACGCTGCAATCATCCCGGCAAGCTTTTGGATCTCTTTGGGATTTCGGGGAGGCTTCAAGTTGTGGATGGCCTTGATCTGGTCAGGGTCAACTTCAATCCCACGGTGGGTGATCATGTACCCCAAGAATTTGCCAGAGCCGACGCCAAAAGAGCATTTTAAGGCGTTAAGGCGCAGCTTGTGCCCCCTCAGGACGTCAAACGTGAAGCCGAGGTCCTCTAAGTGCTTGGACTCCTGCTTGCTTTTTACCACCATATCGTCGACGTAGACCTCTATGCTTTTGTCCAACATTGGCTCGAACATTCTTGTCATCATCCTTTGGTAGGTGGATCCTACGTTTTTCAGGCCAAACGGCATGACCTTGTAGTGGTAGTTCCCGATGGGCGTGACGAAGGCTGTCTTCTCCTGGTCTTCCAGGGCTAGGGGGATCTGATGGTAGCCCTGAAAGGCATCAAGGAAGCTCATCCGAGGATGGCCTACCGTGGCGTCTACTAGCTGGTCTATCCGTGGCATTGGGAAGGGGTCCTTCGGGCATGCTTTGTTCAGGTCGGTGAAGTCCACACAGACCCTCCACTTTTCGGTCTTCTTCTTAACCACCACCGTGTTGGCTAACCATTTAGGGTAAAAGACTTCTTTGATGGCTCCTGCACGCTTAAGCTTATTGACCTCTTCCTTGATCGCGTCAGCGTGTTCTTTCGATGGGCGCCGAGGCGGCTGCTGCCTCGGGATCACAGATGGGTTGACATTGAGGTGATGGCAGATGAAAGAGGGATCAATCCCAGGAGCATCGCAGGGGTCCCATGCGAACACATCAAGGTTCCTTTTGAGGAGCTCGAGCAGTTCCTTCTTTTCTTGTGGAGGCAGTTGGGCTCCGACCTGAAAGAACTTTTCCGGGCTATCGCCGATCAACACCCTTTCCAGGTTCTCGCACATAGCACCCTCGGCAGGTGCATTAGGAGGCGCCGCCGGGGTCTTTGACTGCTATAAATCCTCATCGGCGTGAGCCAAGGGCTGTGCATCAAGCCGGTAGGATATGGCGGCGATCGTGCACTGCCTGGCCGTGGGCTGGCAACCTCGAATCTCCAGGACCTGATCCCCGGACGGGAATTTCACCTTTTGATGCAAGGTGGAGGCAACTCCCCCTAGGGTGTGGAGCCAGGGCCTCCCCACGATGGCTGTGTAGGGGGAGTATGTGTCCACCACCACGAAGTTCGCCTCCACCACTTCTGGGCCCGTCTGTATGGGTAACCTTATCATGCCCTTTGGGGTGACGAGCTTCCCGTCGAAAGTCATTAGGGGGGAGCTATAGGGCGTCAGATCCTCCGGTTTTAGCCCCAGCCCCTTGTAGAGGTCTGGGTACATGACCTCGGCCGCACTGCCCCCATCCACCATCACTCTTCTCACGTCGTATCCTCCAATTCTGAGGGTAACGACTAGAGCGTCATCGTGGGGCTGGGCGGTCCCCGTCTTGTCTTCCTCCGAGAAACTCAAGATTGGTGGACAATTCCTCCTGGCCCTCTTCGGCCCTGTCCAGGAATCCTCGGTTGGCTGTCGGACTATAGACAGCACCCTCGTGGGTTGCGTGCCTGTCCTTCCTGGTGCCGCCAGGATGACATTGATCGTTCCTGTGGGTCGCCCCATGACGAGGTCCCTCCGGGGTTCCTGGAAGTTCTGGTTTTGCTGGCCGCTGGAATGGTGGAGGAGGTGCTTCAACCTTCCCTCCCGGACTAACTGGTCCAGGTGGTTCCAGAAGTTCCTGCAGTCCTCTGTATTATGCCCGTAGTCCTGGTGGTACTGGCAGTAGCGGCTCTGATTGCGCTTGTCAGGCTCCCTAGCCATCTGAAGTACGGTTCGTTCTTTATCTGCTCCAGCACCCTGTGTATGGGTTCTCGGAACACAGCGCCGACCGTTTGAGTGTTAGTTGTTCCGGATTGCCCACCGAAATCCCTCCTCGGACGGGCGTTATCATAACGGTCCGACCTAAAATCCCTCCTCTCCTGGGGGATAACCTTCTCCTTGCCCTTGCCCTGTAGCAGGTCCTCTTCTACCCGCTTGTACTTGTCGATCCGATCCATCAGTTGCCGCACGCTGGTGGCGGGTTTACCAGTTAGGGACTTCCTCAGGCCATGCCCCATTGGTAGTCCGTTCTGGAACGTATTGATTGCGACAGCATCGTATTTGCCGTCCAGGTCATTGTAAATCTCCCAGTACTTGTCCGAATAAGCTTTGAGGGTCTCCCCTTCGCGCATGGACAGGGATAGCAACGCGCTCATGGGCCGAGGAGGCCTGCTATTTGTGACAAAGCGGGAACCGAAAGCCTGGGTCAGCTGCCTATACGAGTCTATGGAGCCCGACCTTAGACCGTTGAACCACCTCATTGCCACAGGTCCCAGGCTGGATGGGAAGACTTTGCACATCAGCGCTTCATTCTTGGAGTGGACAGCCATTCTTTGGTTGAATTGGCTCACGTGCTCCACGGGGTCCGTCTTGCCGTTATAGGCGATGAAGGTTGGCTGCTGGAACCGCCGAGGAAGTTCCGCCTCCTCTATGCGACGCGTGAAGGGCGACCTGGAGAGCTGGTCCAGCGCCCTACTCATGGCGTCGCCTCCTAAGCCCCTAGGGGTTGGGTTGGTACGCCCACGCCTCTGGTAGCGCTCCTCCTCGTGAGAGAAAGTCTCGCTGGGGGGCGTCCTTGACCTTTGCCTGTATTCATCGTCACTTTCGTCTTCGAAGAATGGATCAGGGCTGGGCTCGGACCGTCTTCGCTGCACACGGCGCAGCTTCCTCTTGAGATCATCTATCTCACGCTGCATGGCCACCTTGTCGTCCCTTCTTTGGGAGGCGTGGCTGTGGGCCTTTTGTGATCGCGCGGCCTGGCCATCGCCGCGTTCCTGGGGAACGCGCCCCTCCCGGCGGGTTTGGCTTCCGCCCGTCGTTGAAGTATGCATGCTTCCTTCCCGAAATCGCCCATTGTCGTTCTGACCGCCCCCCGGGTCGCCATAGTTGCCCTGATGCCGCGACTTCGCCGGTTCGGGTCAATTTGGAGTACTTTGGTGAGGGCCTGATCCTACCATGTTTGACTATCGTCCCTGCTAGCGCACAAGTTCTTCCCACAGACGGCGCCAATTGTAGGGGCTCCTTTTTCGGAGGTAGGCCCCCGACAATGAATTTGTAGAGAGTGGGCTCAAGAGCTAGGCCCTAGTGAAGGACACAATGGCCATGCATGGTTACTCGTGGGTTGTGGTAGTCCTAATACGGGCCGAGGGGATACAACAGGGCTTCTCGGACGTGTTATAATGGTAGCAGTAGTTCCTATCTTATTCAAATAAGTTTTACAATCTCTCAAAGGAAATGCACTGTTACAGTATATATCTCTCCCTGGTTCTCCCCTCCCGTCCCCCTCTTAGGGGGGACTTCTTACATTATATATCCCTTTCTCAGATGATCTTAGCCCTACATTTGTCGATCAATCCGGTCTCCACTTGAGTGCCTGTCCTATCAGCCGCATTCTCATCTCTCTGTGGGTTGCGGCGCCCAAGGTGGCGCTGTTCAGAGGTCCTATCCTCATTAATGCGGCCAGGACATTAGTTGAGGACATTTAATGTGGAGGTGACAGTTCGTCTGGGACTTGCGCCTCCACCATGCTTCCACGTCCGGTGCTCGGCACCTGTCATACCCCCCTTGGATTCCCTGGGAGATTCCCCTTGATAGACTGCAGCTTGCGTATTTCCTCACTTCGGGTTTCCGAGGATGCGTCCATCCTCGGCGTGTCTTTTTGGACTACAAGACCTTCGCGCCTTGTCCTCGGACCTAAGGCACGTCCTCGGATTCCAGGCGATCCTCGGCATGGGCCTTTAGGCATGATTCAAAGTGGGCCGGTGTTGCCAACTCTTCGTGGCCCCACACTAACTAATACTGATAAAAAAAATTAAGTGATGTGTTCAAATTAAAATCAGTAATAACTTATCACATATGATTTATTGTGAAAATATTGTAAAATGTTAAGGACGTAGCATTTTTTTTTTTTTTAATGTGATCTAATAAAGTTGTACATTATTGCAATTTTTACATTATAATAATAAAAATAATAATATAAATTTATATATATGATGTGATAAATTTTATATTATGTAATGAGTGCAAATAAATCTATTTCTTACATATTATGTAACAAGGGTATAATAGTCAATTTATATAAATTACATTTTTCTTCCTTCCCTTTTTCTTTCCAACCAAACAAAAGAATTTTCTACCCTCCCACTTTTCTACCCCTCCAACCAAACACACAAGAAGGAAAACTAAATATTTTCCATCCTCCCACTTTTTCATCCTCCCATAATTTTTCATCCTCCCACTTTTCCACTCATCCATCCAAACGGACCCTAAATGTCAGGTGCTTGTAGTTAAGTAGCATAATATAACCTTTTTTCTTATTTATTAAGAGAACCAATATCCAAATAACCTTTTTTTTTTTTTGAGAGAGTAATATTCAAATGACCTCTTTTCCCTTTATAGGAGTAAGTATCAAATTATACCCCAAAAAAAAAAAAAAAAAATGAAACTAACAAGTCAAGTAGCTAGTCTCACAAAAACATTTCGAAATCTCATATAGGTTTCAGGCGTTCAAAATATAGGTCGAGACTGAGTGAAAAAAAAAAAAAATATTTATATATATATATATAAAATGGTGGCAAAAAACTAGAACCAAAAGAAAAGAGTATGATGAAACCTCCATAAAGAAGAAAAAAAAGAGTATGATGAAATCTGAATAGTGAATATGCTTCTAAATCTAAGAAGTTATCAAAGATTTAAAAGAGCACCTTTTTAGTCAGAACTTACAAAAACATATAAATAAATAAATGAGAGATGCTACGTCTACAACAATTTTACAACATTTTATTGGTTCAAATTTGAAACTAACACTAAGATTACTTTTTTGTCCCAATAATAACAACCAGTAACAACCTGCCACTTAGGATTTGTTGTAAAAATATTGTAAAATTGTTGTAGACATATCATTTCTCTAAATAAGTTACACCTTTTTTGTTTTGAAACGGAGGAAAGCAACCGCAGATTTTCTGAAGATATGCACCCCATCCCTTCGAAAAAAAAAAAAAAAAAAAAAAAAAAAACCGACCAACGGCTCTATATTGCTCGTATTATGGCAAAGATTTTCTCAAGCTTCCCTTTGTGAATCAGGCAAAAATAACTAGAAACGAAAACAAGCATTACATCACATGAATATATACACACACACACACACACACACACACACACACGAAATCCTTCACATCAAAAGTCAAAAACCTTTTGCAATTTATGTTTTTGGAATATGTATCTTCAACTTCAAGAAGCGACGACTAAGGAACACAATCAAGGAGAAATACTCAAATTGTTTAATTACAAATAAAAATTGACCAATTAATATCTTAAATTATGCATATATACATTTATTACCTTTAATGTTATATGGTAATTTTAAAGTTTTGTCTGGATTTCAGAATCAGAAAGTTATGTGGAATAAATCTGTATAGTGAAGCCCAGATTTTATCCAGTGTAAATGCAAAAATATTCCAAAACAATTTTTTTTTTTTTTTTTTTTTTTGAGAAGGAAAAAAAAATTCCAAAACATAAATTTGAAGTACGAAGTATGAACAATTAACAAAAAAAAAAAAAAAAATTGGGCTAGTACAGAGGGTAATAACTAATAAATTACATTACATTTACATGCAAGCATAAGTGAGGGTATTAGTAAAATCCTATATATATATATATATATATATATTAAAATGAGCGTGCACCTTTTGGCTTTAAATGAGAGGAAATCGATGTAAGATTGAGCCGAGATATGCTGCTCGTGACTAATGTTGTTTGTATTAATATTCTATGCTGCTATCACCTATGCAGCTTAGGTGTCTAATTCACTATCCCCATATAATTAAGTTGGCTCAAAAAGTTTCAATATTTAATTTAATTCATTTTATTTTTACCCCACACACACACACACACACACATATATATATATATATCTACCAACTTGATTGTAGAACACAAAATTAATAAGCAGGCCTGCCCCTCTCTCTCTCTCTCTCTCTCTCTCTCTCTCAAATCAAATATATATCAAACACAATCATATTGATGAATTGCTCTTGACTGTAAACGTTGTCTCAATTCACAGTGTTCAGCTATTAACCGACCAAAAAAGCTGCTGTTGTTTGAGGTTAGTCTCCAAATCCTAGCATAGCATTTTTTTTGAAGTTGATATTCTTGGATGTCTCTAATTCTTAGTTTCCCAACATCTATGCTTATCTTTCACTTTCGTACATTTCATGTAGCAAAGTTTTTGGTTTAGTTTGGTTTGGTCACATTGATCATTTCATGAAAACAACAATTATATATGCCATATGGAATTAGAAATGTGATCTTTGTTACACACGGACGGCAAGTTGTGCATATCTCTCTCTCTCTCTCTCTCTTGCTTGTGGGTGTCTTATGTTTGTTTGCACGGAAAACAAAAGCATGCAAACCTTGAGTTTTGGGTGGTGATTAATAAAATTTGGATCACACTCTTCTGGGTTTCATTTTCCTTGTTTTTGTTACATGTAATTTTACTATAGACAGCTATAAAAGTTATGAAGTTCGAAAGATTCATAATGTCAAGAACCAATTATAGAGTTATAACTTTCTCAAAAGAAAAAAAAAATTATAGAGTTATAATAATGAGTAGATAATTCAAAGTATATATGCACGATCATTGTTCTCCAACTTGAAACATATGCACAACTTGAAACATATGCACAATGCACTTGCGTAACGTACAAAATATTGGCCATTTGTTTTGAAGCAAAACTATATATATATATATATATATATATATATTTGCATGAGACCTCAAATTATGATTTTTTTTTTTAAAAAAAAAAATTTAGAATCGAAGTAATTACTAGTATTTCTTTTTCTTTTTTTCTTTTTTTCTTTTTGCTAAAATTACTAGTATTTCTTAGCTTAACAACAATGAACATATATATATATACACACACACATGTACTAGTAACAAAATAAATTATTATTTTTATTGCTATATTATATTGCTAAAAACGGAGATGCTTTGTTTGGCCCCAAAGCTATGGAGTTTAAAAGTAATCTTTTGTTGAAAATGCGCGCAGTTAGTTGTGCTTAACTAAGGATTTGTTTGTTTCTAAACAAAAAAAAAAATTAAGGGTTTGTTTGGATATTACATATTTTTCTAAAATTGAAAATTTTTATTGAAAGTATGGTAGATAAAAGTAAAAGTTAGTTAAAATAGTACAATAAAATTTATAAAAGTGCAAAAAGTATAATGAAACTCATAAATAATAACATAAATAAACTAAATAATAAAATAATTATAATTTTTCATCCGCGTCCAAATGCACACTAAATCAAATCCTGCACAAAAAATTTTGATGATTGAGGGCAGCCATTTGATCAACTGTAAATTTGACAATTCATAATAATAGACAACTTTAATCATGGAATTGCTTTCTCCTTTATTCCACTTTCTGTCTGTATTTTTCTTAATTTCTGAACATTTTTGTTTTTGTTTTACTATATTATATATTAATCAGCCCAATTGTCATAATATATAATTATAACAAAATTGTTAGATCCCACACACCCCGATAGTACCGCTCGTGCAGTGCAATAATTATCTTGGTAATTGAATACAAACAAATATATGCCTTTGCCAGATAGAGTGCTTCAGATTTGACACTATCATCTTTAGAGTCGTATAACCTTACAATTAAACAAAAACAAAAAACAAAAACAAAAACAAAAACAAAAAACAAAACAAAAAAACAAAAAACAAAACAAAACAAAAAAACAAAAAACAAAATTACTGTTATATTTGAAAGGATCAATAAAAAAAAAAAAATAAGAATCACAGAAAAGTTGATGGATAGGATGTAGAAAATACTTTAACGCTTTATCATGATAGGCTGGATTAAAAAAATGGAGGGATGATAAATAAATAAAAATTAATTGCTATTGGTTGCCAATGAAACTTTGAGGAAAGAAACTATATCTGTATTAATAATAATTATACTCTTATTATTTAAAAATCATTTCATTATTATTTTTCATAGTAACCATAAAATATTGTATTGAAAATTAATATTATGATAGATACACCTAATTTATTATTTGCTAATAATAATAAAAGTAGCTCAATTACCATGATAATCTCATAATCAATTTAATAATTTGGTAAAATATAAATAAATATAATAAAAATTTAAAAATTAGCTATATATGGAATAAATTCAATAAAATGATCAAAGAAATTTGAAATACTTATATATATATATATATATATATATATATATATATAGATAGATAGATAGATAGATAGATAGATAATAACTTGAATTATATATCAATAAATAGCATGTTATTTAGTTGTTATACTGTGAGTTCCGGTTAGCTCAACTGGTAAAGTCTCTGATGGTTAGATAAGGGATCTGGGGTTCAATCTCCTCTTACACCAAAAACTAATTGATGTCTTGATTTGATAACAAAGAACTATCATCAGAAGCGGACGCCATAAGTTGAAACTGTCTCAAAAAAAAAAAAAATTGTTGTACTCACAATTGAATTTTAAAAAAGTACATTTAAATTTATTATACATTTCTTCTCCAAAAAAAATTATTATGGATTTTTTGCAATATATGAGCAATAATGTATTCATATTAAAAAATTATAACTCTATACATGACTTATGAAATTATTAAGGCACTTTTTTTTTTTAATAAAGGTAATTATTAAGGTACTTTAATGCATTACACTTCATCCTACAATTCTAAA
The DNA here is from genome assembly GCA_030445155.1 of Quercus variabilis. NCBI lineage: Eukaryota > Viridiplantae > Streptophyta > Magnoliopsida > Fagales > Fagaceae > Quercus > Quercus variabilis. Next base: position 26,853,835 of record CP129450.1, on the reverse strand, counting down.
AATGATAATGAAGTATACATAGGGCTGTACACGGTGTGGTGCGGCCGGTTTTTTGGGGCATTTTTGCACTGCACCTATAGGAGCGGTTTTCCCTCATTCCTAGCCACACCTCACTTGTGTAGGGGTGGGAACCGGTCTACACAAGGTGCGGTGCAAAATACCGTTTCGGTGTGGTTAGTTCGGTTAATTCCTCACTTTCTCAGGAACCAAACACAATGCAATTAACAACCCACACCACATCATACTCATGAAAAGAAAAGAAAAAAACCCAAATATTCCAAAAACAAAAAATCAATAGAAAACAAATTCACAATCTCTCTCTCAAACATACCCATTTCAAATCACAAAAACCCAAATAAAAAAACTAAACCAAACCTATAAAAGATCAAACAAAACCATGAAAATAAATTACATAAATAAACCTGGTAGAAAGCAATACATTTACAAGAAAGAGCATCTGAAGTCAGAATCATCACTAGAAACTCTTGAGAATATTGTGACAAAGAGGAGAGAGGAGAGGGTGAAACTCCAAAAAACACAGCATCAAGCACTAGATTGCGGTGGCAGCAAGCGGCGGCAACAAGTGGCGGAAGTTGAGGGGAGAGAGAGGAAAGATGAATACTTTTGTTGCTGACTTGTTGGGACTGGAAGAGGTAGGTGGATGAGAGTGAAAGATATAGAGAGGGTGTGTAAATAAATTTAGGGTTTTAAATTAAAAGGCCAAAAAATGTTTTTTTTTTTTTTTTTTTTTTTTTTTTTTTTTTTTTTTTTTTTTTTTTTTTTTTTTTAAATCTGATGATAAAACTACGTCGTTTTGGAGTTGATATTAAAATTTAATATTAGGCCCTAAAACAACGTAGTTTTAGTGCCAGATTTTATATTAAAAAAATGAAAAAAAAAAGAAAAGAAAAGAAAAAGAAAACCTATCCTTAAGTCCTGCGACATTTTCTTCTTCTTCCTATTCATTGCATTTGCTTTCATTATCTTCACTGGGTTTTCTTCAATCTACTGAAACATTAAAATAAAAAATTGTAAACATTGATGCATATATGTAAAATTATAGTGTGTATTTGTATAGATACCGGTGCGGTGCGGTTTCTCGTCGGAGTGCAAAATAGCCACTGCTTGTCGCACCGAACGTCTTCGGTTTGTCCAGATCATCGCCAACCACCGCACTGGACACCTACGGTGGGCTTGAGAAGCGGTCGGATCAGTTCGGCGCCAGCCGGTTTCGTCAGTGCCGGTCGGTACCTGAACAGGCCTAAGTATACATGTACGTAGGGCACTAGGTAGGTATTGGAAATTTGGAATGCTTAAATTAAACCTAAACCGTCCTCCTGGACAATTCCTTTCAATATATATAGATTTGAATGACCTTTTTTTTTTCTTTTTTTTTTTTTTTTGGAGGAAATAGATTTGAATGACTTTCTATAATTATTTTGTTTTTTTATTCTTAAAAAAAAAAAAAAAAACCATATTCTATTAAAAAAAAGGGGTATTTTTGTCGCTTAACTCGGTTTTCCTTTTTCTTCTTCAGCATTGTCTCCTTCTTACACTGTTGTTATACTTATACATTTGTCAATATTGTTCCCCATAAAAATCACGGAATTTGCTATTGAACAATCTGAACGGCTAGCTAGAGACATATATTCCTTCTTTTTTTCTTCTTCTTTTTCACTTGTGTGCTTGACATATATCACCAATCATTTAGCACAAATATAGCGTAGATTTTCGTTAGTCATAGAGAAGTTTAACATATACCAATCGTATCAGTTAACTCATCAAAAAAAGTTAAATCATTTTATAATTTTCTAAAAGAAATGCATTATGTGGGGGCAACGAGCATTAGTCTAAAAGATTCCAATAATAATAAATTCTTTTTATTTCTTTTTTACACTAGAATTCTAATTCGTTGGTTACTAAACGGAATTTATCACCATGTATAGTGATCATGTCAAATATTTAGAAGGCCATATTGTGATACCATGTGAATTGATATGATTAAGCATTTCTTTACAATGCATATGTTTTTTTTTTTTTTTTTTTGGTATTAATAACTAAGAGTCACATTTGTTAGTTTGCATTATCTACTAATGCAAAGATATTATTTCTCAAAAAAAGAAGTCTAAAAATATGTAAAGTTTCAATGTCAATATAGCAATTAGCAAGTTAGCAACTTATTAGAACATTAATGATAGCTTAAAAAAATATTGTTCTTTCATTAAAAAAAAAAAAATACATATATATATATATATAATAAAATAAAAAAGATGATTATTTCATTTTCTTTGTATAATTATTTAGAATTTAACAAGTTGAGCACAATCAAAATAATCAGATTTAAGATTATATGAAGGAATGAAAAGAATACATTGGTTAATACTTATGCAAGTCTTAGATTTTCTGTATTAATATTTTTCTTTAACTATATGAATTTAGTCTTTTGTTGCTGTATAAATGTTGATAATTGAGTGATAAATAATAGTAAAACTCATGCTAAAATTGACAAAGAATTCAAAATATATACGAGTAATTTATAAATAAATCAAATGTTTTTCTTTAAAAATATATGTAAATTAAGTGTTTTCTATTACAAATTACAGTAGAGGGATCGTTTTGCATTTGAACAGAATGATAGGAGGTCACATATTAATAAATTTCTTAAAAGATATTAAAAACCCTAGAAGACTTTATTCCTTTGTCTTAATGTGGCTCTGGCTCTATCCATGTGATTCTTTTTTCTTCTTTTTGTTGTCTCTTTTTTGTTTCTTCTTATTACTTTAATTATAATTTTTTCCTCACAAAGTCATTCTTGTGCATAGCTTACCCCCACCAAAATGGTATGAAATCAATGGTTGAGAATTGAGAAACAATGCTCACAATCGTGGCCATAGTCCATAGACACCGAGAATTTTGGAAGCTTCAAAACGACAGAAGCAAGGAAATAATATAATATATCTCTATGTGCCAGCCATTGATAATGATGTGGACGACTATGATCCATCTTATCCAGTCTCTCGACTCTCAACCACACACATTAACACTGAACCGTCCGTACATCTATCTCTTAAATTCCATGCTTCTTCCGAATGGTTCCAAGGAAAACATAACCCAAAAGAAAAAAAAAGAGGTAGTGATAATAAAATTTAATTTTGCAATGGCAAAGATACACAACTCACTTTGCCAAAGGTTTCTCTGTTATACCTTTGCATAACGTGGGTTACTTCATCTCATGGGTATATTGAATCATGTAGTCAATATGCAGTATGATATTTACTTATATTTATTGGTTCCCAAAAAAATTCACCAATAAAAGACAAACTCGTTTTCAAAATACAGTATTTTCCTTTTTAAGTGAAACCCTTTACAGAAAGGAGCAAAATGGGGATTGCATCGGATTTGAGGGAATCATAAAGCAAACAAAAAGATGTGGGATGGTACTTATGGAAACTAGAAGATAGAAACATAGGAAGCTTAGCTGAATGAGGTCTATCCGATCCAATTTATGCCTCTTTTCTTTTTTATCTCTTTCTATGTGTTGAAAAATAAAAAAGTAAACTTCATTCATTATTTTAGTTTAATTAATTATAAATTATGTTAACGAATGTTCTTAAAAGCACTAATTAGCATTTCTCATTAATTATTTACAAAAACATGAGCCCCCAAAATCCGGAAATCTGCTCACTAAAGACACAAAAGAGAAGAACAAAACCAAGCCCAAAAAACCATAACAAAGAGATTTTAGCTTAGCAGAACAGCCTAGCTAGCTAGCTTCATTAAACAACCTGTATCTTTAATGGCGCGGCACAAAACACAGTCTGCAACACAAAGCCCAATATATTTTTTTGATAAATCAGAGCCGATTCCATGCGGCCCACACACGAGAGAGAGAGAGAGAGAGATGGCAGAGACCCTAAAACCCTCACCTAGAAAAAACGATTTCTGGCACCATTAGTAATTTAGTACGACCCTTGAGCCACAAGTGTCACCCCACTACACCAAACTCTCTCTCTCTCTCTCTCTCTCTCTCAGTTACTAGCACTTGCTTTCATAATGGTGGTGGTAATTATAGTTGTGGGTGCTAGTCTAGTAGTGTAGGAATGGTATCATGAGAGAGGGGCTTGCGTTGTTTTTCTCAGTGGCTGTCTGTCTGGTTCGTTTTTCCTTTTTGATGCTTTTCGTTGCAATTCCATCGCCATTAATGCTTATAGAAATTTTCAAAAAGCTTCATTAAATGTCAGCACAACCGACTTGGTTTTATAACTTCACCACCAGGCCTCCAAAAATTCTTACTCTTCTACTACACCATAAAGATTAAAAAAGACATATCTTAAGTTTATTTTAATAAAAAAAAATCCTAAACTTGAATTATGTCGAATGGGTTCAATTAGACTTGGGGTTCTAAACTTATTTTCTTTCTATTTGCTAATTGGGCCGGTCTGTGAATTTCATTATAATTTTTCTATTAGATATCTGAAAAGTTACATTAAGCTCAACATTTCCTCAAGTGGGACTCAAAAATATTGATTTGTTTTTCAATTTCTTGCTATGGGTTATTTTAACTTTAGGAAAATGTGTAATTAAAATAAAACTTTAGGGACATGTTAAAATTTTCCTTATTTGGATATGTAAGATTCATATGTTTATATTATTAAATTATTGATGTTGCTATTTTGGTTTTCTATGAGATTGTTTACAAATAGTGTTTCTCGATTTAATTTAATACTATTACCATAAAACTTAAAACAAAATTAAATAAATAAAGAAAGAAACTAACTGGGTATCTGAAATGAATATTAATGAAATTTTCATTTCCATTTTTATGTCACAGAGATTGGTGGTGGGCTTTAACTTTTTAAGGACCAAAAGACAGCAGTAGTAGAAGTAGAGTAGAGTGGTTGCAGCAACACAACAGTACTCTAGCTTCTTTTGTTTCCCGGGTCTCAGTTTGTTAATTGTTACTGGTTACTACATTCCAAAACCCAGATCTCGAGGTTTGTTTCCTAAGAAGTGCCATTTGTCACAGCCAAAGTTTTAATCTTTTTATTGCACACCGTTTTATCTGTTCCCACCTTTCCTTCTTCCGCCAATCTCTCTTCTATAAATTCTTATATACTTTTTGAACCTCTCTCTATGTGCCGACCTCACAATGAGTCTGTAAGGGGTTCAGTACAAAGCACTTGGAAGAGTTGAAAGTTGAAAAGAGTATTGGGTTTGTTTTGTTATGTGCTTAAAGGTGTGGAATTTGACCTTGGAGGTGTTGCATTGGCCACAATTATAGGAGGGTCGGTGATAGTGTTGAATTTTCACTGTTGCTTTGCACTGAAGCCGAGGTACAACCTTCGAACCTTGCAGCTTTGATCTTTGTTTCCTGTATTTCATTATTCTAGCACTTCCGGGTTTTTGGGTTATGGCTATTGTTTTTTAATGCAAATCTTAGTGTTGGGATTCATATATTGGAGCTTTAGAACATGTGAAAAACGGTTCTCATTGGTAGGCTCTTGGGTTTGGTAGTTGGTTCCTACTATTTGTCCATGCCTGTAAAATATTTATAATTATATATACAGTTCAATTACAACCTGTGGATGCCTATTGTTTGTGTAATTAGCCAATAAAACTCGGTCCGTTAATTCGGGCTTTGTTGGGTATTTAAGGGATTCCAACTTCTGCTTCAAGAGCATACTAGAGGGAGTGTTTAGGAGAGTGGTTTTGATGTGGAATATTGGTCTTAAGTACAAGACATGCTGAGCTCTGATGAGGTAGAATTTGATGTGTTCTTTGACTCGGTGGATCATTTGTCGTCTGAAGGATCAATTGTAGGTAAAGAAGAGTTAGATTCTGTAAATTTAGAGTATGGTATTTGGATGAAAGAACCGCTAAGTGTTAAGGACAGACGAGAGAGTTTTCTACATGGGATGGGTTTAGCTGAATTTGGTGCTGCTAGGATTTGTGGTGAGGAGAATGAAATGGACATTGGTGGCTTATCAGAGATGATGGGATTGGACAGGCTTACGGAATGCAGTGGAGCAGTCTCAAGCTCTAGCATTTCATCTATTGATTGTGCGGAGGAAAAATTGGTTTGTTGTAGAAATGAGAGGGGCAATGAAGCAAATGCCATGCTTGATGTATTGGAAGGAAAAGAAGAAGATGAACAGAAAGTAGTTCTCAATGGGGAGGACACTTTGCTTTCAACTTCTGCTAGAAAATGTGTAGAGAATGATACTCTTGCTAATGTACAAGCATATAATATGTTAGATGTGGGTAAAAGGAAATTCAAAAGTTGGTTAAAACACTTTGTCAACAAAAGGAAGGGAAGAGGAGATACATTTGTAACTGAGGTATCAAAAACCACTTATGAAACACCTAAGATAAAACGAGCGAAGGTGTGGCAGAACAAGAAGAGGTACATGGAGCTTACTGCTCTTTATAATGGGCAAGAGATTTGTGCACACAGGGGCTTAATTTGGACAATGAAGTTTAGTCCAGATGGCCAGTATCTAGCAAGTGGTGGTGAAGATGGAATTGTACGTATTTGGCGTGTTACATCAGCAGAAGCCTCATACAATGATTTAATTATTGAAGGCAATTCTAGTATAAAAGTGAAAGGAGGCAAGTTCACTTTTGGTGGAAAAAAGACAAGCCATGCCTCCATTGTCATTCCTGATAAGGTTTTTCACATCAAAGAGTCACCCCTGCAAGAATTTCATGGCCATTCTAGTGATGTCTTGGATCTGTCTTGGTCCAATTCAAATGTAAGTCTCTTGACAGTACTTGATTATCTTTGTATGTAAGTCTATAATGTGTTTAAAGCTAATCTAACTGTTTTGCAGCAGTGTCTTCTTTCATCATCCAAGGATAAAACCGTTCGTCTCTGGCAAGTGGGTTGCAACAAATGTTTAAATGTTTTCCATCACAATGATTACGGTAAATATGAGAAACAGAAGTTTTTATCTCCCTGTCTTGTATTCATTATAATAGATTGAACATATTGTTTCTCCTCCATTGAGAATATGATGCTTTATTGTGTCAATCAACATTAATATAGTTGTCTTGTTTTTTTAATGGAACCAGTGACATGCGTTCAATTCAATCCGGTTGATGACAATTACTTCGTCAGTGGCTCCATAGATGGAAAATTTCGAATTTGGGGAGTGTCTGAGAAGCGAGTTGTTGATTGGGATGATGTTCGAGATGTAATAACTGCTCTATGTTACCAGCCAGATGGAAAGGTATGACCTGGATATCTTGATCTCAGTATAATTTATATAGACTGCTCTGAAGATTACGATTTTAGGAGTTCATGCAATTAATCATATTTTACATTGTTATGCAAGCAGGGGATCATTGTTGGTTCAATTACAGGCACTTGCCACTTCTATGATGCATCAGGTACATCTTTATGTTGGATAGAGCCATTGATTTGTGTTGAGTCTTTCATTTTGTTTTTAACCTTGGAGTGCCTAAATTGGTCTTATGATGGTGTAGGCAAACACCTTGAGCTGGATGCTAAGATACATATTCAAGGTAGAAGAAAATCTTCTGCTAACAAGATAACTGGCATTCAGGTCCAATCTGCTCTTGCTATCTTAAATTCTTATTCTTGCTATGACATGATTTGCTAACATTGGGTATCCTTTCCTCCTTGCAGTTCTCACAGGAAATATCTCAGAGAGTAATGATAACATCAGAAGACTCCAAAATTCGTATATTTGACGGGATTGACATCATCCACAAATACAGAGGTAGAGGATTTTATAACATTAAGTTGATACTGTTAGTGTGAATTTCTGTTTTTATTCACACAAGGCATCATTCCATTTTATTCTTGACGTTACTTACAGCATTAACTTTGTTAACAGAATAAAACTGAGATCTCAAAACAGAATTTAAATTTACTACAATATATCATTAAGTTAATACTGTGCTATAGTAGGATTAAAAATGCTGCATTTAACAAACTGTCATTCATTCCTGCATTCTTAACTTCCCTATTATATTTAATTCTCTGTAATTTAATCTTTTTATTTTACACAGAATTCCTTGACTAGTATTTGCTTATGCGTTTACCTTCTAAAAGATCATATGTCCTATGATGTATCTTTCTCATGTTTTCTCAATAGAGTTCGTAGTTTAATTAAGTACTGTTCCAAGTGATTGTGTGATTTGGACAGTCAGTTGTTGCAGCATATAAGAGATCAGTTGGTATTTGGAGATGTACTTGTAAATTGAACCCTATCATCATATGGGCTACATATTAGGATCAATTATTATGAATTGGTTGCATTCTCCACAATATATATGTATATTGTAATGTGTTTCCGTGTTATATGGGAGTCTTTTGATATCTAGTATGTTGTGTTTGGCAATCCTCAGCATATTTGGCCTGATATGGTACTGACAAAGGGATCGTGTTAATAAGATGTTTAGGAAATGTTGCACTTCAGCTCTTACTTAACTGCATTTTCTGTCATTATATTTCAGATCTGTCCTTTAAGAATGTTTGAGGATTGTTTCTTTATCTGAGTTTGGAAATCTGTATAAGTTAAGTTGATCCCTGTTAGAACTCAATGAGGTTACATTTAGTTATAGAAGTTTATCTTAAAGGACCTCCAATTTTATATGCAATACTGATCCTTTGAGTTTCATAAGCCTATCTAGTATCTACCTGTTAAGCGCCACCCCTCATTTATGATCATTTTATTCATTGTATTAGTGTGGAGAAAGTTGCCATGCACACATCCACATACATGTTCACACATATAAACATTAACCATGATTCTATAAAATTCATTGCACACATACATTGCATTTGAATACCTTTCTTAAGCAGCCTCTACAGCTGTACTCTTGTCCGTTCCTGTTAGCATATGCCTGTTTGCACAGTTTTCTATTCCTTGGATAAATTAATGACTTTTTGTCTTAATTTTATGCATATTGACCCATAAGATTTACCATTTACCATTCATGCATGCATCTCCAATCTGAGATACTTATCTGTTATTTTGTCAATCTGAAGTCCTGAATTACTGCTGATTTCAACAGGTCTTCCAAAGTCAGGAAGTCAGATGTCAGCTTCAGTTGCTTCAGGTGGGAAGCATATAATCTCAATTGGAGAGGACTCTCGAGTTTATGTCTGGAACCATCATGGGTTGTGCATCCCTTCGAAAAAAGAAACAAAATCTGTCCGTTCCTGTGAGCATTTCATCTCTGAAGGTGTGACTGTTGCAGTCCCTTGGTCAGGTTTGGGAATGGAACCAAGGAGCTCAGGGAGTGGTAGTCCCAAGTATTGCTCACGAACACTGGACCAAATAGAGGCTGCTTCTCGAGTCAGAGATTCAGAACGTTTTTCTCTTGGTAATTGGTTCTCTATGGATGGCCCATGCAGGGGCTCTGCAACATGGCCTGAAGAGAAACTTCCGGTGTGGGAAGTTCTAGGTTCAGAAGATGAATCTCATCATCAGCACCATCTAGGCCATGAGCTGCAGCACAACAATAATGCCCACAAACACATGGCTGTATCAGACACATGGGGGCTAGTGATTGTGACTGCTGGATGGGACGGAACAATCAGGACATTCTACAACTATGGATTGCCCATCAGACTCTAGGAGTATTCTTGGATCAGCCTTGATGAAGAACTTTTATTTGTGACTTGTGAGCCACCTCACTGTCTGTCCATATAGAGTTTCACTAGGATATAAATGTGCGCAGGTTCTTGATATTCAGCCAATATATTTTCCTAACCTTATCAGCATACTCAAAATTAGTAGAATGACTACCCTTTATAACATGTTTCATAAGCTTGTAGATTCTCACTTTGTCAATTTGCTTACCTGGTCTCTCTCAAGGAGACAGGCCATGCAATTTTTCATTTCTTTACCTTTTGTAAATGATACCTGATGTACACAACACAGAAAATATATACAATTGAATTTTTGTCTACTTTACATTCTTCACTAAGAAAGTGGGTGTCTAATCTAATGCAAATAATAAGCTTTTGTTTTAGTTTTCATTTTTTAATTATATTAGTTTGGTGTAAGCTTGTTGTATTAGGTTTAAGGCTTGAGGGTTGAAGTAAATTATCTATACTTTTGTTTATGTTTTTTGGTAAAGCGTCTATACTAATATAAGCTATAAAGATCAAGTTTTGATTTATTAAAACATGGACGGATCCAAGATTTTATCTTCGGGGATCAAAACATAAATTAAAATTTGACTAATCAAAGTAAAATTAGTATATGAAAATAAAGTAGCATCTATTTGTTCCGTTTCAGGAAAAAAGAAGTAGCATCTATTTGGTATTTAACCAAATATAACAAAAAGAAAGAGCAAAATAACTATTTATTTCAATTTAATTGCCTATGATATATTAAAATTAAACCCAACATTATTTTAAATTCTGAAAATCATATATAATTGAATTTGTATCAAATTTCATAGCAGATTCCCTCTTAACATATAAAATCAAAAATTTCATTGAAAAATATAATTATTTTGTTACAAAGTCTAATTTTGACAATATTCATAGTTAAAACTATTCATACACAATAGAAACTAGAAGAATAAATACAAATACTACTATTTTACAAGTTTGTAGACTATTGACTTTTAAATTCATACTAATGTATTAATTTAAGAACTCTAGAGATTCCTAATCTTACCCAAATGCGTTATTGTCTTAATCAAATACACAATTATTTGAATAATAATAAAAACAAACAATAACACTAAAACAATGAAAAATAGTCAAGTATGAGATTTGTTTTTGTTTTGTTCCTAAGATGATTTTTTTTTTTTTTTTAATTTTCTTTGTTTTAGGAGTAGGCCACTAATTTACCAATCACAAATATGGCCTGGTGGCCAATTTATTTTGTTGATTTTTTGAGCATTGGGTGAGGGAGTTTTCAATTTTAGGAAGCAAGATATAAATGTTTTGAGCCTAAACATTCAAGTCTAATTTATATTTGATATTAAAATTTTAAAATTTCTCCACTTCATCTTAAAGTAGTCCTGTCCCTAACCAAAAAAAAGGACCTTATTAAATACTTAGTTAACAATCGCGATTCCTTTTCCTAATGTTTTCCAAGAACCAAACCGAGGCAATGTCTAGGTAAGGATCAATCTTTTCTCTAAACCATTTCATGATTTGAAACTAATATTATTTTCATCATAGACAATATCGTTGTGATGAATCTATTACCATTCCCTATCCCATTGATGCCCATGAGACTAGTTTATAGCAGCTTATTATCAGCAAGTATTCTATTTACTATATAAATCTATTTATATAATTCAGTCAATTTTTTTTATTTAAAAATTTAAAAAAAAAAAAAAATCTCTTTCCTGATTGAGTCAGTGATGGAAATAAGTATGTGCACAGTAGAAAATTAACAGATCTACTTCATTCTCAATCTATAACATGCACTATATAAATTTCAAAATTAGAGTATAAGAGAGCATACCTTGAAACGGTGAATTTCAAAATAAAGATCGAAACACTTAAGAATACTTTTAATCTTCACTCCAATTCCACTAACGCCCAAAAAGTGTGGACTCTCAATTGGTTACAAAAGGAGAATTAAATTGAGTGACTTTCACTCACATACACTCACTTACAATGATGTTTTTCCCACCATATAAATTCTATATGTTTTTCCTTTTGTATCTAACCAACTATCTAATTGGGCTGGCCTTTTGAGCCTTTCCAATTGGGCTTAAGTGTGTGGCTTAGAGTGGGACCAAAAAGGACCAATAAGACACTAGCTTCAATGGGCCTTGGGCTTTTCTGTCAACTCTTGATAAGTCCAAAGTTACCATTAACTATATTTAATACCACTATATAAATATAGTTGCTTTCTAGGCCTTATCTATAAATTATATCCCAAAACTTTACTGTACATGCAAACTCCTTCATAAAATATTCGTAGTAATACAAAGTCATAAATGTGGATGCCACTTTGTAGATTACTACATCTTAGTCCTTGAGTACCCGGTTTAATCCTTTTAATTTATTCATCATATATTTATGAAATCTAATTTCATAAATATATACTTTAGTAATTTTTTACCAAAGTGATTAGGCCTAACTCTCTGAATAACAAACCCATTAAACTTATCATAAGGGAATATTTTATATTTTCGTTAAGAGATTATGAATTCCATCTTGAGAATATATGTTCCATCAACACTAAATGTGGCTGTCCAACATACCGAAGTTTTGACCGTTACTTTATCTCGCTCCTAATATATCAAGACAACCTACACTTCATGATCAAGTCCATTATTCTCTCAGGATTAAGAGTTCTTGCAAATATAAGTCGTGAGATTTATTATTCATTTGATAGTCTTTAGAAGAATAATAAATTTCACAGCGGTCCAGTTCAACATGTCTTAACTCTTAAAACATATCAACACACCAACTAGAAGTCTCCACTTCCATGATCAAGACAAATCATCGTAGTTGATATGTTATAGTCTTCGCAGATGAAATGTCTAATTTCATCACCGACTACAAATTTTAGTTCTGAGTTTACAAAAAACTTGTGATTTATATCTTATGTGACTAAATCACATACTATGCATCTCATAAACTATATGATAATGTCCGAATATTCATGTTACAATTATTTCAGATAATAATAACAAAACAACTTTATTTAACACAATATTAAGTCATACATAATGTCATACACAATGTCATATTTAATATCATACATAGCATCATACAATAGGATTTAAGGGCACTAATCTTAACAATCTCTCACTTGCCCTAAAGACTATTCTGCACTAATCTAACTCTCATTTCCTCCAAATGTGACTCGAAAGTCCTTTGAGGCAAGGCTTTAGTAAATGGATCTGCTAGATTATTTGCACTTTCAATATTTGCTATCACCACATCTACACGAGCAACAATATCTCGAATGATATGGTACTTCCTCTCAATGTGCTTTTCTTTCTTATAATTCCTTGGATCTTTAGATTGTGCAACTGCTCCACTGTTATCACAAAACAATGTGATTGGAACTTACTCCACTCTCATTACACAAAGGTCAGAAAGGAATTTCTTGAGCCATACAGCTTCCTTTGCTGCCTCACAAGCAGCAACATATTCTGCCTCCATGGTAGAGTCTGCAATACAAGACTGCTTAATACTTCGCCAACTCATGGCTCTACCTCCCAAGGTGAAAACACATCCTGATGTGGATTTTCTGAAATCTAAATTCGATTGAAAGTCTGAATCTGTATAGTCAATAGGTATCAAATCCTCACTTCGGTAAACAAGCATATAATCTCTCGTTCTCTATAGATACTTGAGAATATGCTTTATAGCTTGCCAATGTTTTGGTCCTAGATTTGATTGATATCGGTTGACCATGCCTACTGAATAGCAGAAATCTGGTCTAGTACAAAGCATGGCATACATAAGACTTCCCACTGCAGAAGCATAAGGAACTTGTCTTATCAAATCTTCTTCCTCTTGAGTCTTAGGCCTTTGGTCATTAGACAGAGAAACTCCATGTCTGAAAGGAAGTAATCCTTTCTTAGAGTTTTGCATGTTAAACCGTTCTAGAACCTTATCTATATATTCAGCTTGTGATAAGTCTAACATCTTATTCCTGCGATCTCGCCAAAGCTTGATTCCTAGAATAAAGTTAGCCTCACCCAAGTCCTTCATATCAAATTAGCTTGATAACCAAACCTTTACCAATAACATTACCCCTACATCATTTCCAATGAGTAGAATATCATCAACATAAAGCACTAGGAACAATACTACTTTATCTCAATGTCTTTTGTACACACATGGTTCATCAAGATTTTGCTCAAAACCAAATGACTTGATTACTTGATCAAATCTGATGTTTCATGACCTAGATGCTTGCTTGCTTAAGTCCATAAATGGACCTTTTTAACTTGCATACCATATGCTCTTGGTTCTTAGCTATGAAACCTTTCGGTTGCATCATATAGATTTCCTCTTCAAGATTGCCATTAAGAAATGCAATTTTGACATCCATTTGCCAAATCTCATAATCAAAATGAGCAGCAATGGATAAGAGAATTCTGATAGATTTAAGCATTACTACTGGAGAAAAGGATTCATCATAATCAATACCTTCCTTTTGTGTATACCATTTCGCCACTAGTCTTACTTTAAAGGTTTCAACCTTTCTATCTATCCCTCTCTTCCTTTTGTAAACCCATTTGCAACCAACAGGTTTAATGCCGTTAGGCGCCTCTACAAGATCCCAAACTTGATTGGAATACATGGAATCTAATTCAGATTCTATAGCTTGGACCCAATGATGTGCATCTATATCATTCATTGCCTCTTCATAAGTGTAGGGATTCGATTCAGCCTCTTCTGAGATAGTTTCATAAGTTTCTCCTAAACCTATGAATCTTATAGGAGGCCGAACAATTCTCCCACTACGACGAGGCACCTGTGTACTAGACATGTCATGAGTAGTATCTTGTGGTGTATCTAATACAGCTACATCATCCCTAGTTTCAACCATTGGTTGTTCATTTATAGGTTCATTCATTTCAGCCAACACAACTTTACTTCTAGGAGTAAAATTATTCATATAGTCATTTTCCAAAAATTTAGCATTTGTACTAACAAAAATTTTGTTATCTTTATGACTATAGAATAAATAACCCCTAGTTTCTTTTGGATAACCTACTAGTAAACACACTTCTGATTTTGGTTCCAATTTATCAGACTTCCCTTTTAACACATGTGCAGGACAACCCCAAATGTGAAGATATTTCATACTTGGCTTACGCCCATTCCACAATTCCACGGGTGTTTTGGGAACATATTTTGAAGGAACTAAATTCAAAAGATGTATTGTTGTATTTAAGGCATAACCCCAAAAAGAAATCGGTAAAGTTGAGTAACTCATCATGGACCTAACCATTTCTAAAAGAGTCCTTTATTCCTTCTTTCTGCTACACCATTCTGTTAAGGAGTTCCAGGTGCAGCCAATTTGGATACAATCCCATTTTGAATTAAATAATTCTTGAAATCTCCAAGAAGGTATTCACCACCACGATCAGATCAAATGGCTTTTATGCGTTTACCTAATTGATTCTCAACTTCAGCCCTAAACTCTTTGAACTTTTCAAAGGTTTCGGACTGCTATTTCATTAGGTACACATAACCATATCTTGAGTAATCATCAGCAAATGTGATGAAATACTCATAACCTCCTTTTGCTTGGGTTGACATAGGACCACATACATCAGAATGTACTAGTTCTAGCAAATCTTGGGCTCTTCTACCTTTTGCTTTAAAAGATCGTTTGGTCATTTTACCTTCCAAACAAGATTCACAAACTAGAAATTCATCAAAGTCCATGGACTCTAAGAGTTCATCTTTGATCAGTCTTTGAATCCTATTTGAATTAATATGACCCAAATGCAAGTGCCAAAGATAAGCATCACTAGTAGAAGGAAACTTTCTCTTTAATGATTTCACATGAGAGTTATTATCTAATTTAGAATTATATAATTCATGCTTATCAGGAGTTAAAATATAAAGACCATCTACAATATTGTCAGAACAAATAAACACTTTATCTTTCTTTATTACAACATTGTCTTTTAGGATAACACAATATCTGTGTTTACCTAAGTAAGTAGTAGAAATTAAATTCCTATGAACATTAGGTACATATAAACAGTCTTCTAATATTAGAACTTTAGATTTAAAACATAAATTATAAACACCAACAGGTACAATCGGAATCCTACTCCCATCAGCCAAAGTAAGAAACAACTCCCCTTCTTTAAGCTTTCTGGTCTCCTAGAACCCCTGTAAGGAATTGCAGATATGATTAGTACAACCTAAATCCACACACCAGGAATCCGTGGGATTCTATACCAAACATATTTCTAGAAGGGATGTATTATTCATACTTTTGTTCTTGGCAGCCTTAAATATTGGACAATTCCTCTTCTAATGTCCTTTCTCACCACAATGGAAACACTTTCCTTTGATCTTCTTTCCTTTATCAGCAACCCCTAAGGCAATTTGTTTACCCTCTTGTTTGGTGAAGTCTTTCTTCTTCTTTTTCTTATCCTTGCCTTTCGACTTAGATTGAGAAATAGAAACTTCACTAACATTGGCTTCAACATTGGAAGTACCAAGAATGCCTTTTGCCGCTACCAATTCATTCATTAATTCAAACAAGGTATAAATCTTTTTGTTCATATTATAGTTAAATTTGAATTCCTTGAATGATTCTGGTTGTGACTGGAGTATCATATCCATTTGGGATTCTCCATCAATATCGATACCTAAAACTTCTAATGTATTCAAATTAGAAATCATTGTTAGCCAATGCTCCCTTACTCAACTACCTTCAGCCATTTTGGTATTGTAAATTTGCCTCATGGTCTCTTGCCTTATAGAACGACCTTGCTCACCAAACATCTCCTTCAGATTTAGCATAATGTCTGAAGCTAATTCTACATCCTGCATTTGATGCTGTAGAACATTTGAGATAGATGCTAGGATGTAGCACTTGGCCATCTCATTAGATTTCTGCCAACAATCATATCGATGTTTTTCCTCAAGAGAAGCATCTAATAAAGGAAAGCTGGGACATGGTTTAATAAGCACATATTTGTGCTCTTCAACAGTAAGAACTATATCCAAATTTCTTTTCCAGTCAACATAGTTGGATCCAGTCAATTTGTTTTTATTAAGAATAGTTACAAGCGGGCTAAATGATGTCATGTTCAAATCTGAAAACAATAAACATGAATATAATAAATAAACTGGACATTATCAATTTAGCATATAATCATATAGTATAGAACTTTTTATAAAACCATAGTATAATATATGTAACGACAATCCAATCTCGCAATTAATATTCCTCGGAAGCGAGGTCATACCAATCACTATAATCAGGCGAGAATTATTCTCATTATTAATACTATCATGGTAACTCTTACCAAACAAAATAATTTGTCGCTTTCCCTTCAGCCTCTAAGCAATAATGACATAGCTCCGAAGGGAGGTTAACATTACACCTAGTCTAGTGTATACCATTGCCTAGAATCAATGTGAATCACCAAGTAACTCCACGGAAGCATGGTCGTTCTTAATGTAAAAAACACATTTCATCTATCATTAAGAATTTTAACCTGTAGTACCATGAATCAAACACCCTCCGAAGGGAGCAAGGCATACACGCCAAGGCGAGGTGCTTGATCACACTACTATAAACCAATAATGGAGGCCATGAGATGCAACCCTTGTATCTCTCTCCCACTAGATGTTTTAAAATAAAGGTTTTTAATTTTGAAACATGCATAATCTAATTACACATAGCCTTACTCTTTCTACATATGAAAACACTTAGAAAAAATTTTAACATTCTTTCTTTCGATTGATCGAATATGCCCTTCGATCAATCGAAAAAATTAAAGAATTCGATCTTGACCTCCTGACTTGTTCGATCGATACTCGATTGCCTTTCAATCGATCAAAAAACAGATTAGATCAATCGACTAGCAATCGAAAATCAATCTATTTAAAAAGTCTGATCACTGTTTCACTCGATCGATCGAAAGTGATTTTCGATCGATCGATCGAAAATCGCAAAACTCGAATTTCTAAAAATTTTCTAATGTTGTTTTCTTTGTTTTTCATGAACAAACATTCAACATATGAACATTACAGACAGAGATTGATGTCAAAACTAAATTCTATTGATGCTATACCTTAAGACTCAATTTAATGTACTTTAAATTTAAATTTAAACAACATCATAACATCAATTTCAGTTTTCATCAAATCATAGTTTCAACAACATGCAAAAAATTAAAACATAATCTTCTAACAATATGAAACTATCATCTCTAATTCTAAAACTCACAAAACATGTTAAACATATTGGAAATTGAAGACCGCTCTGATACCATTTTGATGGCAATAAGTATGTGCGCAGTGAAAAATTAACAGATCTACTTCATTCTCAATCTATAACATGCACTATATAAATTTCAGAATTAGAGTATAAGAGAGCGTACCTTGAAGCGGTGAATTTCAAAATAAAGATCGAAACACTTAGGAATACATTTAATCTTCACTCCAATTCCACTAACGCCCAAGAAGTGTGAACTCTCAATTGGTTACAAAAGGATAATTAAATTGAGTGACTTTCACTCACTTACAATGTGTTTTTCCCACCATATAAATTCTGTACATTTTTCCTTTTGTATCTAACCAACTATCTAATTGAGCTGGCCTTTTAGGCCTTTTTAATTGGGCTTAAATGTGTGGCTTGGAGTAAGACCAAAAGGAACCAATAAGACACTAGCTCCAATGGGCCTTGGGTTTTTTTGTCAACTCTTGACAAATCCAAAGTTACTATTAACTATATTTAATACCACTATATAACTATAGTTGCACTCTAGGCATTATTTATAAATTATATCCAAGACTTTATTGTACACACAAACCCCTTCATAAAATATTCGTAGTAATACAAAGTCATAAATGTGGAGTGCCACTTTGTAGATTACTACATCTTAATTCTTAAGTACCCGGTTTAATCCTTTTAATTTATTCATCATATATTTATGAAATTCAATTTCATAAATATATACTTTAGTAATTTCTTACCAAAGTGGTTAGGCCTAACTCTCTGAATAATAAACTCATTAAACTTATCACAATGGAATATTTTATATCTCTGTTAAGAGACTATGAATTCCATCTTGAGAATATATGTTCCATCAACACTAAATGTGGTTTGCCCAACATACTGAGATTTTGACCGTTACTTTAGATCTCACTCTTGATATATCAAGGCAACCTACACTTCATGATCAAGTCCACTATTCTCTTAGGATTAAGAGTTCATGCAAATATAAGTCGTGATATTTATTATTCATTTGACAGTCTTTAGCAGAATAATAAATCTCACAGCAATCCAATTCAACATGTCTTAACTCTTAAAACATATCAACACATCAACTAAAAGTCTCCACTTCCATTATCAAGACAAATCATCGTAATTGATATGTTATAGTCTTCGCAAATGAAATGTCCAATTTCATCACCGACTATGAACTTTAGTTCTGAGTTTACAAAAAACTTGTGATTTATATTTTCTGTGACTAAATCACATACTATGCATCTCATGGATTATATGATAATGTCCGAATATTCATGTTACAATTATTTCAGATAATAATAACAAAACAACTTTATTTAACACAATATTAAGTCATACATAATGTCATACATAATATCACACTTAATATCATACATAGCATCATACAATAGGATTTAAGGGCACTAATCCTAACAGTCAGGACCTTGCGGGACAGAGAGTCAAGGCATGAAATGGAGTGGAACTGGATTTTGGGCATTGAGTATTAGGGTTTGGGTCGGGTCTATATCAACCTGCCTCATTCCCGACCCGTGGTTATCTGTACTTAAGTTAAGAAAAGTAGTAGTAAAAGAAAACCATAACCTTTGGACTTCTTCTAATCAAACAGTAATGCATATGAATACTAGTATTTCCTTATGGTGATTGGTGGTGATAAAGAGAAGCTTATATATTATTCATCAAAAAAGAAAAAAAGAAAAAAAGAGGGAACCTTATGTATTAACTAAACCAGTGTGAATTTGAAGTTGGCCCTGTAAACTTGATTGTGGGGTCCTTCGAATTTTGATGAGGGTCATACGGGTCAAGGTTAAATGCGTACCTTATTCTCTTTTGTATGAATCATTGGTTTGTCATTAGCTCAGAGCAAATCAGCTTTCAGCTAGTCCATGAACTTTCTAAATTAAATCATATCCTCTAGAATAATGTTAGAACTTAGACGTAACAGTAAAATAAATTAAATTTGACTTCTACTCTCTTGCTTCATATCAGAATATAAAATTTATTTCCTCGAAAGAAACTTAAATATGAAGTGATTCTCTCTTCTGGAAATCATTAGGTTCAATTTGGCACTTGTTCAGTTTTTTTTTTTTTTTTTTTTTTTTAATATGAAGTGATTCTCTCCTTCTTTTTTTTTTTGTGTGTGTGTGTGTGTTGCTAAGAGTTTATTTGTATGAATTGACGATGTTACTACAATAGGAATTCTTTTGCTTCTTATTTGTCAAATTGAAATTATTTAATTCACTTTTCTGTCCATGTACACATGTTTACTATATTGTCTTTCTTTTGTATTGTGTTTGTGTTGTGTTGTTGTGTGTGTGTGTGTGGCACTTCACATTTTGCTTCAAAAGAAGCTTTTTATGGTTGTGTTCTTTAAGCCAATGGAAGTATAAGCGAGCCTCCAGTCCTCTGAAACATGCCAAAGCCATTGTGGTCAATAACGATAGCTGAATGGAATCAGAAAAGGAATTTCAATGGCTCCATTGATGGTAAAGACCAAGAAAACAAGAAGAGTATTTGTAACATTTGAAGAAATAACACAATCAAGCAAATGAAATTCACTTTTCTATTCAATGATTCATAAGGCTCAGACACTGCTCTGCGTTTGAAAAGTCCATGATTTGCAAAGTTAAATAATAAAAAATATTAAATATTTAACTCAAAATAAATATATATATATATATATATATATGTATGTATATTAAATATTAGAAAATGATTTGCTGCATCCTAAGATGCAGTAACTCCTGCAAAAATGCACACATGTCAATTCCTTAAATAGACATCTGTCCAGGTTTATATTTAAATGAAAACTTCCTTGTCAAAATTGAATTTTTCACTAAATGGCCAGTTGACATATATGCATTTTGTAGAAGTTGCTACAACTTAGTTTACAACAAATCTTTGCTCTTAAATATTTAACACACATATATATACTATGCTCCTTTTTGGGGTTTAGTATCATAATTTTATGTTTATAACCCTTTTTTTAACACCTTTTGTATAGAGTTACCAATTCACTATATATATATATGGGTTGGATTCAAGTTATATTTGTTATAACTCTAAGCAATATTACATCAATCAATTTTTTTTAATTTGATGTAAATTTTGACAAATCGACCATTGGATTACAATATCTTTATATATTCTCCATGCTTGCAAAATTTCAAGATGATCAAAGATCAATAGTCATGTCATCTATCAATTGTATAAATTCGAATTTTTGTGATTTAAAATAATGTATAAAAAATGAGTTTATGGATCAAATGATAAATAACATCCGATTAGTATAAAATTTGACATACATGTTTAGAACATATAAAACATGTAATCCAATGGTGAAATTTTCAAAATATAAATTCATTAACAAGTTATTGGGTGGTGTAACATTACTTAAAATTACACAAAGTGTAACTTGAACCCAACCTTATATATATATATATATATATATGTTGTGAATTGGTAAAAGTACTAATACATAATATAATTCAGTTGAAAAAGTAGTATATAAATTTTGTTCATAGGCTTAACAATTTTGACCGAAAGACTTTTGGCTATTGAGAAGAATTCAATATATGAAACAAAGAGTGCAGAATAAGATAGTGTCAGTTAGAAATATGATAAAAGAATGAATATTGTGAGTTTGCAATTTGAGGGATTATTGATATACCATCTTTTGTAGCAGTAGTAGGAAAACATGGATGAGAAATCAATTGGAAGTGAAAGGGAGAAACTTATCTGAAGTACGACGTGGATTACAAAAATTGCATTTTTTTTTTAAAAAAAAAAATTAACTAAAATTTAGTGGTTTTTAAATTAATAATTTTATATATCTAACTTTATTATTTAAATTGTTTAAACATATGAATTTGAGGGTAATTTGTCATCTAAAATAAGGATCCCAAATAGGGGAAAATCGCTTAAATAGTAGTGTGTGTGTGTGTATTCACACTAGCCTCTAACTCTCTAAGCACGTGCACGAGCTTATAATCTATTCTTCTTCTTCTTCTTTTTCTAAAAATTAATAATTTGCATTTGTTATAATTTGGAGTTACTGCATTTTTCAATCACAAAAATAATTAGAGGTGTGTTGAGATTTATGCGTTTATGGGTAAAATAATTTTTAAGTATACAAATCTCATCACAACCCTAACTTTTATTTCTTTTTGTTTAAAAATGTCAAGATAAAGGTTGTTGATCAGAATTACTTCTTCTTCTTTTTTTCTTCTTTTTTTGAGGAAATGTTGATGTTGGGTTCAAATTTTTTTCTCAAGGCAGTGAAAACCAAATATATATATATATATATGTACATTTTTTGTTTCCCAAGTCACGGGGTTCAAATATGTGGTGTTGCGACAGAAAACTTCCACCTCCAACCTAGCAAAGACATTGCCAAAACCTTGGAAAGACATCAGAGAGAGAGAGATTCATCACCAGCCCCTTTCTTTCGTTTTCTTGGCTTCCACTCTTGGCGTCTCGTTTTCCATTGCTTCATTCCCTTCAACAAATCATCATCTAATTCTCTCTCAGAAAAAGAAAAAATGGAATTCGTGAATACACATTTTGATGTAGAACAGACCACCATGGCCTTTCTAAACTCTCACTCACACTTGAAATCATCGCGCAAGGCAAAAAAGTACTAGTAGAAATCATAGGCCTTTGAGTCGGAATCGCATGAAATTTGGCAAGCTGAAGCAAAACAGTCTTCTAAGCAATAATCGTCACTTTGCCACGAGGTATCCCTTAAAAATGGCGAATTCCTCTATTTAGGCCCCGAAAATTGTGATTTTGCCGTTTATAGTAATTTTTGTTTCCTTAATAACTTTTTGCTCAAAAGTTAAAATAAGGTCCCCGCTTGTTTTGTGATGATCCTTAAGGTCAATAGTTTATAATTCTGCATTTAACTTAATTTTGCCATTTTTGGTAAAATTTTAGTATTTTGTCACCTAATCATGTAATTAGTGCGAATTAGGGTTTTAGACGTTTCTTAATCGTCTTAGGGTTTTACTTTCTCAATATTTATATGTTTTGTAGCCATTAAAGGCAAAATAGATTATTATTAATAAAATATAGACTTTTGTCGAATTCTTTCTCTAACAAATTCCAGTTTATCACTTTGTGGATTTAAAAAACTCCTCGTAAATTCGAGGTTTACTAACCAAAAACTAACAGTTTAGTTTCTGTCCATCAAAGAAGACATCAAGTTTGAATGTGCTTTGTTTAGGCTTCCGCGATGTCACATTTGGCCAAAATCAAATCTTTCCCTCTTAGCAAATGCTTACGACCATGAAAACAATGGCTTTAGCTGTTGTTCACTAGAACCCTACACAAAAAGGTAAAAAGCAAATTAACAAGGTCTTGATTTTTAATTTGTAGTGGAGTTTTGATTTTAAATAGTTTAAAGGTTTTATTTTTTAGGGTGAGAAAGATGGGAAGCATTGCCATTGCTAAAGGCATCTCTGGTGTCTTTTCCCCCATGCAAAGGCGGCTCCCACGTCCTTTCTAAGCTCCTTAGAACCACCAACGGGTTGGAGACGGTGGTTCTAAGGAGGGGATTTTTAATGGGATTGATCCTCTAAAGTATTGAATGTGGTAGGGTCTATTTAGTAAGTTGCGAATGAAATACATATGTTTTTCAGTTATTAGACGGATTTACACCAACTCCTTGTTGAATTTAAACTTTTTATGTATTTCTTGACAAAAATATCATTTCAGTCTTTATATTTTAAGGTCGCTATTAATTTAGTTTCTAGTTTCTACATTTTGGACCAACTTCCTGCTACCGAAATGAAATAACCAAATTGACAATGACCTATTTTCACCAATTTCTTTATTTCTCATAAGGCCAAACTGCAAACCCACATTTATAAACACCATTATTTATTCCGTCACATATTCATCTATTAACCTCAGGGATTTGAACTTACATGTGGGAAGGTCCAGTCCAGAGCTTCATTTTCCGGGCAATATCATCCTTTTTTTTTGCTTGTCAGTATCATGCAGACATTTAGCAGAAATTTCAATTGAATTTAGACATTTCACAACAAATGATGAAATGAATGATTTTCAGCCAATAATTAGCAAATTCAAAGAGTTTATTTGCTAGTCATGCTTGAATTTTAAAACACAAAGGATTCTTATAAATAAAATAATAATAAAACACAAAGGAAATACTGCATTAACCTCAGAAAAAAAAAAAAAACAAAAACAAAAACAAAAACAAAAACAAAAAAACAAAACAAAACCAAACCAAACCAAACAGAATACAGAGATCGTACAGTGACAGTCACATCACCCTATTTTTAGAATCTATTTTTCCCCAAGGAAAAATCTTATTGACTTCAAGATACATACAATTTATCTTATGATTTGCAATTATATACAATCTATGAAGAAAACCTCTCTCTGTCGTGAGGAGAAGAGTAGTCAATATCTGGACCAACAGGAATGATCCCAAATGGATTTATAGAAGGATGGCTCCCATAGTAATGCTGCTTGATGTGTTGCATGTTGACTGTACTACTCATTCCAGGTATTTGAAAAATGTCTTTCGTGTAATTAAACAGATTTGGGTACTCATGTAGCAGTTTCTTGTTGCACTTGAAGTGGACAACATAAACCTGTCAATACAAACTCAAGTTTCTAAGATACTAGAGGAATCTGATAGAGATAAATGCCAAAGTTTCATACAAGACCAAGATGAACAAACAAAGCCAATACCTTGACTAATCTGAGCATGGCCAAACAGATCTAACCTATGTCCATAGTTTTCTCTAGACCCAGCATAATAACAAAGGAACAGCACAAATGCTTCCTTATTTTCAGAGTTAACTATGTTTGACTCTGTCTCAAAATTGCCCCATGAATTTTCCATAAAAGCACAAACAAAATTGCTGAAACATTTTAAATAAATGACAGTTTCCAAGGCATTTTCGACAAACCATTGAAATAAAATGCAAAAGGCTATGTGGAAATAAAGATAAGATTTTCTTTTGGGTAAGTAATTATATATAATAATTTGCAATGACATACAGCTATATATGGAGTAGCCATGCTAAATTTACATGTGCAGCTTTTAATAGTTCACAGTTATAGGAAAAGGAAAAAAAAGAAAACCAAATTAGTCAAATGATAAGTCAAGTGTGATCTTTTAAATTCAAAAGGTGGTGAAAGAGGGCCATAAAATATAACAATCAAATAAAATCTCACAACATGACAAAGAGGCAAAATTTGCAAATATATAACAACCACCTATAGTCATGCAGGAAACAGAAAAGATGCGTGTTGGCAACAATTTGAAGGTGTTTGTACTGACCTTACATCAGAATAAGTTCTAATGATCCGTACTAGTGACTTTTATAATTCCCAAAAAAAACAGACATGAAACAGCAAACATACAATTCTTTGAGGCAGTTATTCCTACAAAATACTTCTCTTTCAAACTTCAAAAGGGAACATTTTCACTTATAAACTAAAAAGTAATTCTTTCATGAATCATTTAAAGTGATCACCAAGAAGAAAGTCTAAAAACTAACATGCCATGTTGTTTCTCAAAAGACAGAAAATTAGGAAAGATGCTAGTCCTATCTGAAAGTCTAACATTATTTGAATTTTCATGGAAACAAAATTCTTGACCAATATTATGGATTTATCTTCTTGAAGCTTTACAATTTAAATTATCCACACAACTGTGACATTGCTTGATATTCCAAAAAGGCAAAAGTCCTTGCTTAAAAAGCAAATATCAATACCTCATCAAATCTTATGAGAGTGACGAACAACCGAATATCTGCTTCAGACAGTGTATTTCCACATATGTATCGTTGCCTGCCAAGTATTTCTTCACATTTGTCCAATGCTTCATACAACTGTTTCAGAGCCTGCAGAAGGAAGGATCATTAGGATGCTTAAAGCAGCATAGCCATTGAAAGAATACTTTAACAAGCCAGCTCCCATTTAGCCTTAAGCAACTATGGCCTGAAATATTGCATACCTCTTCATAAGGTCCTTGCTTCTTTGCAAACCCACATTTATAGACACCGTTATTTATCCCATTGTATATCCATTCATTAGTCTCATCAATTTGGGCTTGCAATTGAGGAGGATAGAGGTCTAAAGCTGCATTCTCTGCTATATCATTGAATTCGGTGTTGAACATGCGGATAATCTCTGAACTCTCATTATTAACAATTGTTTTGAGTTTCTTATCCCATAGAACCTATTATAGAGCAAAAATCTATTAAATAGCATTGAAGATTCAAACATAGATAATTACTGTAAAAAGGGGGGAAAAATGGAATGGAGAATGAGAAAAGAGTTGGGATGGAGTTGTGGGAAGGGAGACATGTGATAACATACAGGAACTGTGTACTTTCCAGCATAGTTTGTACTGGCAAGCTCATATAGTTCTCTGATACTTTTTGCTCCATTCAAAGGGTCAGGTTCAGCTCCTAGTTCCTCGGTACCCAAAGCAGAAAAGACCCATCCCATATGCTCATCAGTTTCCTTTGTTCTTTCCCACTTGGGTTTAACAGACTGAGTAACAAACAGACAATATTGATTTGGTCATAAGATTTTGATTTTACCTCTAAGAAATACTAAAAGACCTACTCACCGTAAAACTGATGGCTTTGTCAAGCCCTTTAATCTTCAAGTATGCAAGGCACCTGGAAGCCCAAGGGCAAGCATATGATATATACAGATGATACCTTCCAACTTCTGCTGGAAATTGGGAGCTTCGATCTCGTGAAATAAAGTTACGGAATGTTGAAGCAGTTCTGATGAAAGCACCAGAATCTGACATCTCATCCAATGCAGATCGGGCCATTTGAGCAAAGTGCTGAAAAATTTTATAAATTAAAATTTTATCACTGTTTCCAGCAGTAAATACAGTCAAAATTATGGAAACATGTAACTATGGTTAGAGTAGCATGACTAATTAATATGTAGTTGAGACTTGAGATGACTGAAAAGATATATTATGGGAAAAAATAAAACTAGAAATACAAAATTACAAGCACGCACACAACAATTAATTCCAGAGGAAGCTGATTGATAGATTTCACTATCTCATTCCAATTATTCCGCTATGTTTTCAGCACTAGTAGACTTCACAGTTATTGAGTAGTATAATATTGCAATAGCCAATAAGTTACATGCAATTTGAACCCAACCCTGTACATATTCAAGTATAGCTTAACAGGGTATGTTTTTTACATGCTTGTTTAAACAATGGCTTCATGATTAGCCAACAAAGGTATAAATATTCTCAATGTGTCAGTGAACCCGAGAATCCAAGAAACCACAAAAACATAAAGTTCCAAGGAAGAACCCACAAGGGTATATGTTGTTTTCTTTGCAACAAGCATTACCAGTTAAATTTTGCACACCATGTTACCACACGAGTACACGATTCTCAGCATCCATCTCTATTTGCAATATCAGACCATGTTCTTATGTGGGCATTAAAGTCAACAACCACACTTCCCTTTGTTTTGCAAAGATCTTTTTTTTTTTTTTTCAGTAAAAAGGATAAAATTTGAGGTTGTGAGCCCATCATCAACACCACCAAAAAAAAAACAGAGAGAGAGAGAGAGAGAGAGAGAGAGAGAGAGATACATCATGTTCATGTCAAAGTTATCAGGCAAATAATTTCCCACCGAAACAAAAGTATCATACCAAAATTGATACTTTTATAAACTTCGTTCACAACTACAAGATTTTGAATCCAGAAATACCCATGAGTCAAGAATCATTTTGTGAATGAGATCCAGTAATCACAGTTGTAGGATTAATTAGGAAAGAGAATTCCAATAAAAGAATTCCATTTTCTTTAAGGAGATGCATTAAATCCCAGAAGATAGACAACATGACAGAGAGAACGAAAGAAAAAAAGGGAATTTGCAGACTTTGTACCTTGGAAATGGAAGAAGAGAATTGCTGGATGTTCTTTGTGCCAAATCCTAAGATGGGTTGGTGGGGAAGAGAGATCATAGAATACTCAGAATAGAATAGAAAGTAGCCAAGTGTAGTTTATTTACTTAAATAGAATCGTTTATTTAGGAGTATTTATTTATGGGAAATGCTAACCAAAGTACCAAGGGCATTTATTAAATGACAGTTAAAAAAAGTTTTTAAGAATAATGAAAAAAAAGTAATTAATGTTTTGACAATTTTTTTATATTTTTCATAAAAAAATATTAAATTTTTTTTAAAATAGATCTTTAACGAGTGCCTTTAGGGCTCTTGTTAGCCAAACACATAATTAATAACTATGCAGAAAGCACTAAGTTTGTTGTTTTTAAATTTTAATTAATTTTGAGTTATTTGTGGACAAGGAGATAGAAATAAGTTAATAAATAAAAACTACACACAAAGTAATCCAATGTTGTTGTGTAATTTTCTTTTTGATATTGTTGTAACTTGTTTTTTTTTTTTTTTTTTTACTTGCCTTTAAAACTTTTTTAACTGAAATCTCCTTTTATTTTAATAAAAAATTATCACATCACCTACTAACTAAATAAAAAGTGGAGATTAAAACTCATTACTATTTGCTATTGTGTATTTAAAACAAAATGACACCTCCAGTTAAAAAAGTACTAGAAATAAGTCAAACATTTTTCTTTTATATAAGATAAAAATTCTACTCAACCTTAATTTAAGTGTATATCTGTGTATGAAACTCTCTCTTGAAAATTTAAATCCTGTCATTTGCCTCTCACATCCCGCAAGTACTTATACTTGTGAAGTGATCATGACGTCAAAGGTGCACAACGATGATATTGTTGTAACTTGTAAGATCATTGAGGAGATTAAAACTGCAAGCTCCTAATTCTCTATACTTTTGCCATTATATAATATAAACAACTTATTATATTGATGGAATCAAAAATAAATTTTAAATGGCCTGGCACTATGTATATTAAAAATAAATTTTCAAAAATAAGTATATGTACACAAAATCTTTCATAACGTTTTAGACAATAAAGTATAGAGATTGTAAAAAAATTCCCACTTAAATTTATTGTATCTTAATAAAACCTTTCTTTTCCCTCAAAAAATAAAATAAAATAAAACCTTCCTTCAAACAGCATATTTATTTTTACAATCACTAGACCATATTCATATAGATGACATATCCAGTTTCTATGAAAATCTTTTACCCACGATGATCATATTTGGAAAAAAAAATATAATGTGTATTAGATACATGAGTCATCTCTCTCACATAGGATCCATCTCCTATGAGAAGGAGAACTTATGTACCCAGTACATGATGTACCTTCTCAATATTCGGAGTTCTTTATCTTTGGTTGAGTCCAGTTTTAAGTTTTGGCAAGAATGTAGGCAATGTGGCTCCTCCTTCAGTGTTGTTTCAAACCATCACTCTTTGTCAATTGAGAGCAAACATCGGGGCCATCCATCTCAAGGAAAATACAAGGTAAATTGGGCTATGTCCTGTGTGGCTTCTTTTAACCTTTTTTTTTTTTTTTTTTGGTTTGATGTTGTTATAAGGCTGGTTCTATACAAATATTTAAGGCTTAATTTAATATTTAATTTCTATATTATAATGTTTTAATTGATCTATAGTCCCATTTTTAAGATGCAAAATAATGATGAAATTTTGTATTAAAATTTCATTAACATCTTATTTCAATTGATAATATTTTTTATGGCATAGTCTATCTTAAATATGATTTTATTGATTTTAATTTGAAAATTCTTCATTAAGTTAAGTAAGTGTAGCAAATACTACAAGCGATAAATGCATTTTAAAAAAAATGGTCTCTTTATATGGTACAATTTGCCAATTGAAAATATAGGGGTGATAGGCCAAGAAGTACATATTTGTAAAGTATATTGGGCTAGGAGCCCAATTCGAGGACATTAAGTAGTCCGAGGACAGGTAAACACCTTTATGAGAGTCTATATTGGTAAGTGAATAGTTGAAATATGATCACGACCAACTAATTAGATAGTCTGAGGATGAATATTTCCTTGACTGATCAAGGCTAAGATCAGAAGGTATGGTCTGACGCCAAGAATGACGACCCGAACAATTCCACTAATGCGAATAAGTATCCAGAAGGAATAGGACAAAAGGAAGCCACGAAATATTTCAAGAGAAAGCTACTACCACCACATTAAATACTTTGTAGCTAATTCTCTGACTGCATTAATGTAGAAGTGATACCTAAACAGTGATTTTCAGCCTTACAGTTACTACACAAAGATTTTAAGAAGGTGTTGATGGGACAAGTATCAGTACCAACCATCTGGTCTGCACGTGGAGGGTAGAGATAGAAGAGGAAGATAGTATAAAGGAAGAATAGGGCAATGAGAGAAGGGGATCGAGAAATTAAGAGAAAAAGACTGTAGCAATGAAGAATTGTATTTGTAATCAAACCTAAAAGAAATATATAAGAACCGATCTCCTCGGACTGTGCCGAGGACGATTTTCTTTAGTATAAACTTGTCTGTCTTCATTCTCTTGTCATCTTAATCCACTTTATAGGTTGTTTGATTCATTAAAACCCAGTTTTTCAACCCACTTTCTACAAATTCATTGTTTTGGGCTTTTTGGGCCTAAGTTCATCCACCTTTTGGGCTAGGGACTTAAATCTAGTTCTTACAATTGGCCATTTAAGCCACTTTTAGGGCTAAGGAGATAGTAAATAGTTCCCATCGCATGATGAAGGAAGAGGAGGAGAGGCAAATTACCGTTGTGGACGCCTTTCATATGGCTGAAAAGAGCAACTAGGAGCTGAAGGCTAAGATAATCGAGGTAGAGAAGGAAAGAAAAAGTGCTGTAGCTGCCTTGGATAACATTGAGAGGCAAGCCAAAGGCCAACGGGCGCTTCTTTGCAATGCCGAAAATCAACTGGCCGCCTCCAAAAAGCAGATCATTACCCTAAAGAAAAGATTGGAGGAGGTCAAAAAGGCTAAAGATTAAGCCGAGAAGGCCAAGAAGGAGACAAAGAAAGCTTGGGAGGAGGCAGAGCACCAAGGGTATGACATTGGAGTGGCTGAGACCAAAAAAGCCCTTAAGGCTGAGGTTTTAGGGGTATGTAGGACTTACTGTTTCCAAGTATGGAATGAAGCTCTCAACCAAGCTGAGGTTGAGGCTTCTTTTGTACTTAGGAAGGCAGAAAGTGTCTACTACCCTCAAGCCATTCGTGCCTCCTCCTCTAGTAGCTCTAAGGCAAACACCCTTCCCGAGGTAGTAGATCCTGAGAAGAGCAGCAAAGGTTGCTCCATGATATTGGCTACATACCCAACCGTGGCCTCCTAGAAGTCTTGGATGGAGGCATTGCTGGGAAGAGGAGCTTCATCCAACTCCAAAGGTGGGGCCTAGGCTGAGGCTGTAACTCAGTGCTCATCCCTCTTCTTTCCCTCATGGGTAGCCTTGTCTGCGTGCCCCTAGGTTGCTTTGCCCCCCTCTGGGGCTCATCCTCCTGGGAAGGATAGGGTCTTCCCGTCTCCATCACCTCTTTACCCTTTTGATCCCTCTTCCTTTTATGGTTGGCGGGATCAACTCGGGTGGGTTGAGAGGATGATGGGGTGGGAAGTTTTATCTGTGCTGCCTTCCTACCAAGTTGGGACTCCAGAAGCTCCTGGATGGTTGATCTTTGCTTGCATTGAATTCCCATCTCTTCGGGGATAAAGATGTCTTCTTGGGAGTTGTCTGCTTAAACCAAAAGGAGGTGGCTAGTGTCGCCGACCTGGGGCTCTGGAGATAACAGCTGGTCAAAGATAGCAAATTTGTCTTTAGAGTCAGTCACCTCAACCACTTCTTTTTCTTCTTCCTCCTCCTCCTCCTTGGTGGTTGGTTGTGATGAGGTTGCCTTCTTAGCAACCTGTTGGAAGGGTAGTGCTACCCTTGGTGTGCCCTCTGGAATAAGGGTGGTGGCAAAAGTGCCTTCTAGTGTTGGGCTAATAATTAGGAAGTCAGGGGCAGCAACACTGATTCGTTACAGCCAAGGATCCCTAGCTTTATGGACATACTTAGGTGCCTGGAAACTCTTAGATATTGGAATGTAGTCCAATATTAGGTGGGTTGCCCTGAGTTGACTGTTTGTGTGGACGAACACCTCGACCTTCAGGATCTTATCCAAACTGGCCTAGTTCACAAGGCTGAAATTGGGAATGGCAGCATTTTTGTCTACAAAACCATTGGGAAAAACAAAAAATATCATCAGTAAAGAACAATGCAAATTAAAGAAAGTTTCATGTACAAGTACAAGCAAAAGAAAGAGCACAAATGGGGTAACTTTTAAATAACCATCCTAAGTCTGAAACCCCACATAGTTGCCCCTCTCTCGTCGGGCAAGGGAAGCCATCATGCAATTCCCCTGACACGATCAAGAAATCCTTTTTGAGACCCTTGTTGGATTCGAGGAGGCATTGAATGAGCCTGACCTCGGGGCACCTAGATTTGAAGTAATACCCCTACCCTATTAAATGATGGAGGTTGTAAACCCAATTGACATCGTAGTGTGTAAGGTTTAAGCCCATCCTCTCATTAAAGGCATCTACAAAACCTAAGATTCTGAACATGTTGGGTGCACACTGGGTGGGAGCTAACCTATGGGCTCTAAGGTAGTCTCTGGTAACAGTACCTATAGGGATTCTCATCTCTCCTTCTATGAAGGCAATTATTGGGATCACCATTTCTCCCTCTTTCCTTTTCTCATGCCACTCCCATTCCTTGCAATACCTAATGCCTACTCTTGGAGGAATCTTATACAAAATTCTAAAACTCTTTATTCCCTCCTCGGAGTCTACCAGATGAGCAAATCTACACATTCCTAAGAGAGACTTGGATGTGCCAAGAACATAAAGAGAGAAAAGAAGAGCCAAGGAGAAAAGGATGCAAAGAAAAGAAAAGTATATGGAAAAATAAAATAAGAGGTATGAAGACTTATAGGAAAAAGAAAAACTCTCCTTGGACAAGCTCTTGGTATTTGTAAGGGCATAAGTGAGTTGGATAAGTTACAGGTTCAATGTATGAGCTCTAAAGTGAAGTGAATGCTAAAGTGAGAAGAATGATTGATTTGGGCAGTATTTATATCAAAAGGATAGCTATAAGTGGGAAAACTCCCGCCTTGTTTTTGGTGAAATCCTCAGTCGTTGGACTCACATCACACCGTAGAACGTGGGGGACAAGGAGCTGTAAAAATTTATTGAAGGCGTGTCTCGTATGCCAAATCGTCAGGAGCATGTCTTGGGCACTTAAAAAGGTATCTACACAAGCAGAGGTGATGTACGATGAGCACGGACTAACTAAGGTGACATTGAAATCCTCCTTTCTTCTTAAGGAGCCAGAAAGAAGAATCTCGAGAAGCTATTGCAGGGGTGATAGGCCCAAAAGTACATATTTGTAAAGTATATTAGGCTAAGTGTCAAATCTGAGAACATTAAGTAGTCCGAGGACGGGTAAACACCTTTATTAGAGTCCATATTGGTAAGTGAATAGTTGAAATTTGATCACAACCAACTAATTAGATAGTCCGCGGATGAATATTTCCTCAGCTGATCAAGGCCAAGGTCAGAATGTATGGTCTGACGCCAAGAGCGATGACCCGAATGATTCCACTAATGCGGATAAGTATCTAGAAGAAACAGGACAAAAGGAAGTAATGAAATATCTCAAGGAAAAGATGCTACCACCGTATTAAATGCTCTGTAGCTAACTTTTTGGCCGCATTAATGTAGAAGTAATATCTGAATAGTGGTTTTCAGCATTACAGCTACTATATAAAGACTTTAGGAAGGTGTTGATAGGACAAATATCAACACCAACCATCTAGTCTACACGTGGAGGGTAGAGATAGAAAGGGAAGATAGTATAAAGGAAGAAGAGGGCAATGAGAGAAAGGGATCAAGAAATTAAGAGAAAAAGACTGTAGCAATTAAGAATTGTATTTGTAACCAAACCTGAGAGATATATATATATATATATATATATAAAAACTAATCTCATCGGATTGTGCCGATGACGATTTTCTTTAGTGTAAACTTGTCTATCTTCATTCTCTTGTTATCTGAATCCACTTTAGATGTTATCTGTTTTATTAAAACCCAGTTTCCCAACCCACTCTCTACAAATTCATTGTTTTTGACTTTTTAAGCCTAAGTCCATCCACCTTTTGGGCTAGGGACTCAAATCTGGTCCTTACAGAAAACATTTTCTTTTATTTGTAAAACTTATTTTAAAACTTCTAATTTCAAAAGTAAATATAAATTGTAAATAGTTTCATTAATTTTTTTTATTTTTATTATTATTATTTTTTTGCTTCTTATTAGTAACAAATTTATCAATAGAACCATTTTAAGTTTCAATTAATTTTTCTATTATTGTTTTTAAAGTTAATCATATCTAGATTTATATTTTTCTAGTATATATTTATAATTTGAAAATATATAAAAATAAAAGAAACATCAATTACAATAAAAAAATTATAATATGTTTAAAATAAAATAATTTTAAAGCATAGAACAAAGTATCAAAGGCAACATTGTAGTTTACTTAAAAATAAAACCATTCATTAACCTTATTGTTCACAAATAACGATAAATTCACTTAAAATCAAATTATGGGTAAAATAAAATAAAACTATTAATACTAACACTAGTTTATTTTGGTCTTAATATTATCAACTTGAAGCTGCTTTTTTTTTTTTTGGGTGGGGGGTACTATACACCATTTTGAGAAAGACTAGCCTCCTAAGTATCATTCTATTTTAATGGTAAACTCGGCCAAAAATGGCAGTATAGGAGTCGATTTTAGTCCTCTTATATATATAATTTTATTTTTTAATGGTCATTTTCATTGTTGTTAGCAAAAATGGTCCTTTTTTTTAATGGTTCTTTTTTTTTAATGGTCCTTTTCATCGGTGGCAAGGCAGCTATGAAAAGGTCCAAAATAAAGAAATAATGATTTGATATTTGTCTTTGTACTCAACCATATTTCTCAAATTATAAAAGGAACACGTAGCTGTATTTTTAGGGCAAGAACCCAAGAACCTAAGGAGATATTTTGGAGAAAAGAGTAAAGAGTTGATAGGAGAGAGAAACAACCTTGATATAAGAAATCAATATGTTCTTCTTGTTTAAATGTGCGTCTTCTTCATGTCCTACCGTCATTTTCTTTTTCTTGTCCAAGTGTCATGACTTTTTCTTGTCCAAGTGTCATGTCATGTCATAACCTCACAACTTGAATTCTTTCTCTTCTAGACCTCTAAGTACTTTGTGTATAGGAAAGTGTTAATTCAGATACAAGACCTTTGACTTTCTCATGTATATATTTTGTTAGATAACTTATTTTACTTCTCTATATAAGTTCAAATCTAACTTGCACATACACTCAACAAACTTAAATTCACCATAGATTTTTGATGCACAAAAAGAAATTAATGAACCAAAAATTATGATACTAACAAAAAAAAAAAAGAAATAGAAATGATTTGTACACTTTTATATTGAAAAAAATTACAGTTTTCATTAAAATTCAACCCAACCAACAGAAAATGCCATATGAGATGGTCAAAACTCCAAACCCCAAAGGTGATGTTCCAAAAAGAAGATACAAAATTTGGATTCTTTTTTGATTTGGCACGAGATATTTTACAGGGAAAAATGTCATTTTCTTGAGAAAATGATGTGTTATCTTATAAAACCCCCCCAAAACCCAAAACAATAAGAATTAAAAAATAAAATAAAATAAAATTTTAAAATAAAAATTATCCTTCGTGAGAAACAAGCAGAGAGTGCTTGGCGGCAGAGCTAAAAACACCTTCTTGTTTCAGACTCAGTTTCAGTTTCAGTTTCAGATTCTGATGGCTATCTCCACTTCCTTTGTTCCTCCTCTCTCTTTCAATACCATTTCTTCTTCTTCTTCTTCTTCATGGTCATTTTCTTTGTCATCTCTGACCCCATCCAGGCCCCATTACCATACTTTGGTGGTGGGTAATCCCAGCTCAAACGGACGGTTAATGGTTCAATGTTCTTCTTCTGAATTGGGTTCCTCTTCTGACCCCATCAATATGAGGTATGGACAGTGACTGATGGATTCTCTTTGTTTCTTTGTATAATAGGTGTTGAGGAATTGTGGGTTGTCCTTGAATTTTGGAAAGAATTTTGAGTTTTGTGTGTTTCAGATTATGTCTTTGTGGTATGGTGGGAATTGGGCTGTTCTTTTATCTTGATTTTAGTTTGTTCCACGTTTAGTATATTTCATGTTTTTGCATTGTGTTTCTTAATAATTTTATATACTCCGAGTGTGAATAAGTTCATGTTTTATTTGGTATTCTTGATTACCAGATGGTAAAACACTGCCAAGTGTTTTACATATAATGATGATTTGGTTGTGGGTGTGATGGTATTTATGTTTGTTGTTAAAGAATTGAATTGTTTTGTTTTGTATTCTGTGATATGCATGCGGACAAAATGATGTTGATGATGATGAAAAACTGATTAAAGGCCAACCTCCTTAGACCATACATCATGCAAAGTTCTAACCTTTCTACCATTCCCTACTGCAAAATTAATAAAGACAGGAAATCTCACCCATCCATTCCTAATGCCTTTCCATGTGCTGTAGACTATAGTTGGGGGGGGGGGGGGGGGGGGGTTTGTGGAACCATTCTATACAGATCTAAAATAAATATGAAGATGATGTATCAATGCTTTTAAATGAGTTGCCTTTCCACTGTGAATGGTATGCCATTCCTGTTTTCTAGAAAGATGAATTTCAAGAATAAAAGGGTAGCCACTTTATTATGTTCTTTTGATGAGTTACATTTTATTTTTTTTTATATAAACTATTCTCCACCATATAGGTTCTATGACAAAGGAAAGCTCTTTATCTATTTCTCTGGAAATAAAATTATAAATGCCTTCCAAAATAGCAACTGCCTTTGTTGGATTAAGATTGAGTTACTATGTCTAGAGCATAAGAACTGTTTAAAAGTATTTGACTAGAGGAATAAAATGGAACTATTTTGCTGTTTAAGTCCGGCTTGCATGAACCGGTGGTACACTTATTTCTTTATGAACAATGTTTATGTCTCCTGATATATGGGAAATCTCTTTTACTCAATATGGTA
This sequence comes from Quercus variabilis, assembly GCA_030445155.1. Lineage (NCBI taxonomy): Eukaryota > Viridiplantae > Streptophyta > Magnoliopsida > Fagales > Fagaceae > Quercus > Quercus variabilis. The sequence goes on along the minus strand of CP129450.1, from coordinate 26,816,814 downwards.
GAGTGTTAAAGTGTACCAGATTCATAAATGTAACCAGACGAACATTTATATGCAAAGAAGAGGAGGTTGGTCACAGATTTTTTAAGTTATTTCTTACATAGTTGGATTTAGATTTTATAATCTGGAAAAACTTCAGTACATAGTACGGCAATTATCAAGAATTACCAATAATGTTTAGGTTTATGATTGGTTTCTAATCTGGACTTTATAAGCCTACATTATTGAACTTTGGTCATCTTCCCCCTCCCTCCTTTCCCTTCTTTTTGCTGGCCATATTTTCCCTGTTTCTTAGCTGTATACTGATAACATGTTATCTGAGTTTGAAAGAAGTATAAGGAGGATTACTTTCCCAAAAAGTTGCTGCTGGACTCAAGCAAAAAGAAATAATGAAGGACCAAAACGGGCTTGATCCAGTGTAGCCCTCCTTATATTACAATTAGATGATGTAAAAAATATTTGATATTTTTCAATGATGAATTTTCCTCAATATCAAAGGAAAACTTCTAATATTGTTTTATGTTTTTAGGAAGAAAAAAAAAACAGTGTTTTGCTCCTAAATAGTTTCTTGAATACTTTTTCTCAAGCTTGGTTTCCAAAAACACAGAGATAAGAATGCCAACCACTAGAACACATTTTGTACAATATCTATTACAAACCATCAAATTTTTTTTTTTTTTTTAATTTTTTTATGATGTGGAACCTCACCAAGGCAGAGCCCTTTGGACAGGAATAAACCACGGATACATGAACCCATCCACCAGAACTATGTATGTGAAACTCCTAGTGGGGATCGAACCTAGGATGTTTTGGGTCTACAGCTCTTCCCTATTACAAACCATCATTGCTAAGGGGAAACCAAAGAATTATATGCATCATCACCACAGATTTCTAGAGATACCCCAGTGATTCCAGCACCTGTTGTGGTGTGTGGGCAGTGGGGTTTGAACCACAGCACCCCAACCCCCCCCCCCCCCCCCCCCCCTCTCCCTCTATTTACCTAATCATATGTGTTGTGTGTGTGTGCACGCACGCATGCATCATCACTATCATAAAAATTATATGCTGGATGTGGCTCAATGCATCCCTTCACCCATTAATACCTGGTTCTAAGGGGAAACCAAAGATGATGCTGCAGTTCATGTGGAAAAATGAATGTAGCTATAATGCATCATCACCATCATAGCAATTATATGCTGGATGTGGCTCAATGCATCCCTTCACCCATTAATCCCTGGTTCTAAGGGGAAACCAAAGATGCTGCTGCAGTTCATGTAGAAAAATGAATGTAGCTATAATTATTATGATGATGACCTTTATTTATCAAATATATATATATATATATGATGATGATAATGATGATGACCTTTTAAAGGTTTGCTACTGGAGTCTGACTATTAGTACTTCATAGTCTTTATCAATATCACTTTTAATTCCTTTTCAACCATCAAAAACATGGGGATTCCTTTGATGGATCTTTAAAAAAGAAGAAGGAATTTCCCACTTGTGAAAACATATATCCTGGAGATATTTGCTTGATCATTAGTATGTGAATTATGAATATCGGCAGTAAAGATCTCCAACACAAATATTATAGGATTTTTTTTTTTGGATAAGTAATGAAAATTTTTTACATATAAAAAAATAGAGTTACCCAGTAGTAACCACCTTTGATTTCCATGTGCTTTTCCAAGGAAAAGATTGGTCTTGGTTGCAAAGTAGAACCCAGTAGTAACCACTTATCGTAAATCCCTTTTTCTCATCTGGTATCCAGCACACTATATCCTCCCCCTGTTACTGATGTACCATAAATCACATCCATGAAATTCGACAAGAACTCCAACTCCCAATCCTGCACAGTTCTCATGATATTCACATCCCGATTGAGGACCCTATTAGTGAATTGCATTAGATCTGCTACATTGCCTCATTCTCACAACAAATCCTGAATAACTTTGGAAAGCACATGGCAAGCGAATTATCCCCTCACTATTGATCCTGCCAAAACATCACTCTAGAACCATTTCCTACCTCAAACTAGAGATAACTTAACAAAGTATGCCAACCCCGTCTAATATACTTAAACAAAATCACCCCATAAGAACCAGACACTGAGTTAGAACACCAGCCCCTCCACTCACACCCATACTTCACCTCTATCACTCTCCTCCATAATGCATCCCTCTCAAGCCCAAACCTCCACAGCCATTTCCCTAGTAATGCTTCATTAAACTCCTAATAGCCAAACCACCATAGGGAAGAGGAGCACAAACCTTAGCCCAATTCACCAAAAGAAATTTAGCCTCATCCCCTAACCCATCCTATAAGAAATTTCTGAAGCTATTCAATCTGATTAGCCGTGTCAACTGCAATAGGGAATACAGAGAGGAAATACGTAGGCTAATTGGATATTATAGGAAATTTTATCTACAATACTTCAACTTGCAAGTCTCTACTAACTAAATAACCAACTGACCTCACTTTCTTCGAAATGAAGTGGGCATGAATTTTCAAAATGAATAATGTAAAATTTCTCAAATACTTAGAAAGGACACACTTTTATATTAGGATTGAATTGCACTCACTAAACCAGTTTTTATATTTTTTTTTCTTGTGAAATTAGCACATATGTGGCAGTTTTCCCTTTTAATCGTATAAATTAGCCCAGGGCATATTTGGATATATCATCAGGAGTGCTTATAAAAATCAGTGGTTTAAAAGTAATATGGATTTATGACATGAAAACTTTAAGATTAATCATAGACCATTGCTTTTATGATGACTCTCATTTCCATGAATGTTGTTTCCCCCCCTCCTTGGCATGCAGGGGGGCTGGTCAGGTTCAAAATAGCTTCCAACAGGAGGGATCCAAACTTTTTTTTTTATTAGGGTTCTCAGTCATGACTCATGAGCTAAAGATTTTGTCCTTTAATGTACATGATCTGTTTGGATCTGACATCAGTGAAAACTTGTAAGGTTGATTTTCCTTGGAGGGTTCTCTTCCTTTCTAGGAAAAAGCATTGGTTTTTACTTGCATTTTTGCACAAGGTTAATGAACCTAAGATTCAGCCCCCCAAAAAAAAAAGAACCTAAATATGGATTCTTTCTTCTTGCTATTGTTGGATTGTGAAATCATTTTGAAGGTTCTTCTTTCTCTAAAGGTAATTGTAGTTTCAGCATTGTGCATTTTAAGTACTAATATGAAGTATCTGCTTGGTTTACTCGGTTGTTTTAATAGGCAATCTCAGATGTCATCTATGGCTCCTTTTGGAGTGACGATGAATGAAGGTGTCATGTCTAAATCATCGTATAAATGGCGAAGGGTGTTGCTTAAAGTAAGTGGAGAAGCACTTGCGGGAGATCACTTGCAAAATATAGACCCAAAGGTTGGGATCTAAAAAGTACATTATTTTTTTCCAGGCCAAAAAGAAACACACGCCATTTTGAATTTATAATTGTATTATTCTCTTTGAAGTTTTGAAGTATGACTTTTTTGTTACAATATAGGTTACAATGTCTATTGCAAGGGAAGTTGCAGCTGTGACTCGCCTTGGCATTGAGGTAAACCTGCAACACTTGCCTTTAGAACTATGAGTTTAACATAATCTTTCATTTCTTTGAATAAGTTCAATGATGTGATCCTTGTGGTTACATTGTCATGTAATAATCATTTTTTTATATGTGTTTATAGTCATGGCAAATGCTATGGGGATACAGATTTTCTTACGTGCTGCAAAACTTGTGCAATTCAGAAACTGTTAGGAAAGTATCAATATAATTTGGAATGAATTTGAGTTGGAGAGAACACCTATATGTTTAAAGTAAAGCATAGATTTTGTTTTTTTGCTCTGTAATAAAATCCATTAACGGAATAAAGTGCTAAAGGGGCGAAGCCTTAGTACACAGGAAATATACAAATGAAAAGCCCAAATGAATAGAAGCATAGCTTTCCATTCTTGAATTATTTAGAATAATCTGAGAATTTCTTGAATAACTTGGGAGTAGTTGAAATGTTTGTAATTCAACTGTTTTCTGAATTACTGTTTTCTCGAGTCTTTGATATAGGTTTTCAATGCATGATGTCTAAATCATTGTAGGCAAATGTTTCAGGTTGCAATTGTTGTTGGTGGGGGAAATATCTTCCGTGGTTCTTCCTGGGCCGGATGTAGTGGCCTTGACCGTTCATCTGCTGATTACATTGGGTAAATCCTTTATCTAGATTGATCGAATATGCACATATTAATTCTTTCAGTTGTAAACAGAAGATCTATTTTCATGGTTAAACGGTTAATGTAACTTTATGAATCTATGAATCTGTTACTGCTACTGGGCTCTTTTATTATTTGCAAAGCAAATATTCTCTTTTATTTTTTTGCTACACAAAATGAGCTTTAGGATATGGTTTATCAGCAGTTCATTTTTGGAGTTATTTGGTAATAGGCACATTGTCTTTTTTTCTTTTCTTTTTTTGTTGATAAGTAGACACATTGTCTATGTAGGCACATTGTTAGTGTAATTTTTTTTTTCTTTAAATTTAAGTCTTGACAATAATATCTATTAAACCCTTCATTACACAATTTTTATTTTTTAAATGTAAAACATAATTTCAGCCCCAAACTCTATTGGCCAATGGGAATAGAAAATGAAAAAGGAACAAGCAAATTCTTCGAATTTCAGTAAATCATCAGAAAAATTGCATATGCCACTTGTAAACAATCATGATCCCTATAGTTACTATATTAACGTCAATCAATCAATTGCCAATGAGCTATAGCTCAACTGGCACTTCCTCATCCCATAATAATGGGGTGGAGTGTGAGATTGTGGATTTATGACCCACTAGGTGTGTGTATAACTTACCAATAAAAGAAAACTAATCAATCATCTAGGGGGGCATGATTTTATAATTTAGTGGGGGATTGAACTTGACCCAATAATTAAGGAGGACAAAGTGCAATTAACCCATAATTTTTTATTACATACCCGAAAGAAACTTACTGAATATATCTTTCTACAAATTGACTTGTATATATATATATATATATGTTTATATGCATCTTCCTAGAATTTGGGGTATCTTGTCACTAGGCAGCCAAATAGTTTTTGTTTTTATTTTTATTGAGTCATGTAGGTATCTCCTTTTCCCCTTCCTTTTTCATTGTCTATTATCATTTTTTTTTTTGCTAATCCATTGTCTGTTATCTTTTATAGGATGTTGGCCACTGTCATGAATGCTATATTTCTTCAAGCAACGATGGAGAGTATTGGTATCCCTACTCGGGTGCAGACTGCATTTCGCATGTCTGAGGTTGCAGAGCCATATATACGTCGAAGAGCTGTGAGGCATTTGGAAAAAGGAAGAGTTGTAATTTTTGCAGCTGGAACTGGAAATCCATTCTTCACTACAGATACTGCTGCAGCCCTTCGTTGTGCAGAAAGTAAGTTATATGTTCTAATATTAAAATGCTATCTTGGCATAACATTACTAAAGGTCATCTAATTTGGAAAGTTTTAATTTGATAATACTCTATTACACTTAAATCTTGTAATTATATTTCAAAAGATGCTCCAAGTTATACTCAATTTGTTATTAAAACTTCAAGATAGATATTGAATCTAACAACTGATTTATTACTAAAAATGAAAATCAAGTCTAGTAATAAATGATGTCTTTAAAGTTAAAAGTAGGGCAAATTACAACTTACTCACTTGTGGTTTGGCTGAAATTTAAGTTGTCTACCTTTGGTTTAAAATTGAAACTTTACTTACCTGAGGTTAGCTTAGTTAAAGTTATGTAACCCACAACAGGGCTAAATATGTAATTTTGCTCCACTTTATGTCTCTCTTTTCCAAAAACACAAAAAACATAAAAATACAAGACCAAATAAGATCAAAAAGAATCCAGTGGAACATTTGCATCATGGAATTCAAACCATAAGTAAGCAAATTAAATTTTGGTCAAATCTCAGGTAGGTAAAGTGTCAAATTTCAAACCACAGGTAAGCAACTTAAATTTTGATCAAATCACAGGTGGGTAAGTTGTAATTTTTCCTTAAAAGTAATATCCTCTGTTCTGAGCTAATTGTTTTCATTCAATGGCTCCAGTTAATGCAGAGGTTGTGCTGAAAGCTACAAACGTTGATGGGGTCTATGATGATAATCCAAAGAGCAACCCTAATGCTCGTCTTCTTGATACTCTAACTTACCATGAGGTGACTTCAAAAGATCTTTCAGTGATGGACATGACAGCCATTACTTTGTGCCAGGAAAATAATATTCCAGGTATGTTTAGACAATCACTCCAACATAAGTAAATTTTACATTTTTTTTTTTATGCAAGCAATGATATATCATTAAAAAGCACAAAAAAAGTGGATGCAAAGTACACAAGGATTATACAAAAGAAGAGCCAATAAGAAAAATAAAGAGAAAGAGGAAAGATACAGTAAAGAAATTAAAAAAAGTCCAAAACATCCAAGAACTCTAGTAAGTTCGATGTAGAAAACACAATAGAGGCTGAAGTCCACTTATGTATGGTCTTCAAAAAAAGGAACTTCAGCTTCATTATATGTAACTTGTTCCCCTCCAAACAGCGAGCATTCCTTTATCCCCAAATGCACCACATTAAGCACACTGGACCCATCCCCTTATTTTTAGGGGTATGGGGACCAGCTCCATATTTTCCTTTCCAACAAGATATGAAACCCATCATGGGACTAGGCATTTCCCACGAAATACCAAACAAAGAAAATACTGGAGACCTCAATTCCTGAGCCACCACACAATGAAGGAAGAAACGACTCTGATTTTTACACATGACACCAATCTATAATAATCACCACTCTCTTCCTCAGATTGTATGTTGTCAGAATTTTCCCTAATTCAGTTCCCCATATGAAAAAAGGGGCATGGGGCAGCCTTGGCGTGAACTTTGCATATGCTCTGTCAAGGAGATAAAAAATTCCCCTCTTGCTCTCAATAATTTGTAGTAACTCTTCTACTGAAAGCCTTGGTTTTGATGGAATTCATACCAAATTATCTACCTCCTCTCCAAAGATCTTTGTAGCATATTGAATCATTGATCATCCAAAAACTGGTCCATAGATTCTAACTCCCAATTGTGAAGCTTTCAAGAAAATAATGGATTCCAACAAGAGCACCATTTTTGTATTGTAGCTAATCTGTCACTCTGGCATCTTTGTCCCTTGCTATTAGAAAACGTTCAAGATAACTATCCTTAAGTTTAGTATCACCATTCAACAAGTCATGCCAGAAGTGAAATATATGACCCCTCCCCCACAAAATCTTATAAATCGTGAGACTTTCCTAGCCTCTTCTAATGTTTTTACACAGCCTCACTCCATAAGGCCCACTTACCTCATCAGAACACTATCCCCAAAGAAGTACTGTACTTTGTATCAATCACCCTACTCCAGAATGCATTCTCTTCAATCACATATTACCACACTCATCTCCCAAGTAGTGCTTTTTTAAAAATCAGTAGCATCTTGATCCCCAAACCTCTATCACAGTTTGGTGTGAAAATAACATTCTAGTCGACCAAATGATATTTAAATTCCTCACCCATTTCATTTTCACCCCAAAGTAAGTCTCTTTGAATTTTCTCCATTTGTTTGCCACTATAACATCTAATGGGAAAAAAAATGTTTGGAAGACTAGATAACATACTTCTGATCAAGGAGAGTCTACTCCCTTTTGACAAGTACATCCTCTTTCGGCCTTTCAAATTTCAATCTCTTTTTCATTCTTTCTGGAATGGAACCCCAAATGTGCCTTACCTTAAACTAAGCTCCCAGAGTTAAATTCAATTACATCATTGGTAAAGAAGATACACAACATCCTAGATTACTTGCAATTCTGTTACGTCTCTCACCTCTCCCACTAGAACAATTTTGGATAGGTCAAGCCTTAGGCTTGAAACTGCCTTAACGCATATGAGAATGCATGTTAAGTAACAAAGTTGGATATAGGTGTTCCATTCACCAAGACAGAATCTAACTATGGCTATACAGAATTCTATCCATTTCAGCCACTTTTCCCCAAAACCGAACCTTCGTAACAAATAAATCAGAAATTCCAAGTTGACATGATCATATTCCTTCTCCACATCTAACTTACATAGAACCCCTGGTAGCCAGGTTTCAATCTACTATCCAAGCATTTATCCTTCATGAGGACAGAGTTCGGTATTCATCTATCTTGAATAAATGCATTCTGTGTATCAAACACTTTCTCTTCCAAAACACCCTTCAATCTATTTGCTAATACTTTGTTCAAAATTTTGTAAATGCTGCCCACAAGGCTAATGGGCCTAAAGTTCTTCACTTCAAGTTCTCTACTTCAACAGGTAACAAAGCCACAAAGGTAGTATTTAGATTCCCAAGTGAAGATTAGAAAATAAAAATAGTACTTAATAGAAGTGCCGGGTGAAACGATTCTGTGTTTTTATAAGTTGGCACTTTCATCTTAAATAAATAGAATTTCCCTGTATTAAGATGATTTTGTTTCCCTCGATGCAGTTGTTGTCTTCAATCTAGGTGACCCTGGGAACATCTCAAAAGCCATAAAGGGAGAGAGGGTTGGCACATTGATTGGAGGGACGCGCAATTCACCGGTGACAAGGACATGATATCTTATCCTTGGTTCTAATATAAGTATGCATTGTGGAGTAGAGGATAATTTATCATTGAACCTGAAAGTTTTAAGTTGGCTCCAAAAGCAAAGTGGAGTTTGCATATGAAGGTTGTGGATGAATTTGGTTTTTTGTTATTTGGGAGCAATAGAGATAGGAGTAGTTGTAAAACATTATATTTGTAAATAACTTTTTAAACTATTGGACTTATTTTGAACGTTCACTTCTCAAGATATTGTAGCAACTACTAGAGTTGGACAATTCAATGCACTTGGATATGTAACAATCAAGTTATGCGGTTACAGTCAACAGCACCAGCAAGCATGTTGGCACACATCTTGCTTGTTAGGTCATACTATCTATTCTCGTTTAAATGTCATTTAGGTAGTCAACACCTTCAAAGCTATAAACATCCATCTTAATGTCGTGTTTGTAGGAATTATAGTTTTTTGTTTATTTATTTATGAGACTGTAGGAATTATAGTTAGGCAATTCAAAATGATGCAACTTGATGTGTTAGAATCAAACTTATTGGCTTGCAGTCAACATGTGCACGCTTATTAGACACGCAACTTGATGCAAATTGTATTTATTGTCATCTAAAGTGTCATTTTTGGAGATCCCAGGTTTAGGTTTAACGAAGAGTAGAAGACCAGTTAGATTCCTAATTCTTTGCTGGAGAATTTTTGGAATGATGTTATTGGCAAAGATCTAAATTCGTCTTAGCCGCTGCAGATCTATGACTGAATTTTGGCAAAATAAAATTGTCAAGGTTTCTGTTCTTGAATTTCAGCCCAAATCAATGTAACATAAACATAATTTTGTTAACCTACAAGTCATCAGTAGATATTCCCCAGAATTTGGAAGATTTAACAATGCTTGAATTTAATTTGACTTTTAGAAGTCAAAAACAGCTTTTCTCCCGAGAATTCATGCCTTCTTGCTCTTGGTCAATTCAAAACTTTTTGCTTGAAATGTAAGCAAGCTTTGTCCAATAATTAGACGTGATAGTCTTCTTTATGAATAACCTTTAAAAAAAAAAAGGGAGAGCTTGCGTTACATTGAAAGTCGGGATTAGTCACTGAACCAATAATGGAAAAACTTATTATTTTTATTTTACGTTTTTGTAATTGTATTTTGTTAATGTGACGTCTTAAAAGCATTTTTTTAAGAAATAATTTAAGAATTTTTTATAGAAAGAAAAATAATTAATTTTTTGACCCTTTTTTATATTTTCCAACAAAATGGCATGACAATTTTTTTTTTTTTTTTTTAAATAGTTCATTAACTAATTTTTTTTTATAAATCCAATTCTACCCAAATCCTCTGCCACCTCAGGTGAGGTGCTAACTATGACAATTAATGAGATAATGAGAGCTGACTTTTCCTCCTCGTTCTTCTTCCTAAGTTGCACATGCTTTGACAATTATGCAAGATCATCATAGGACGTCAAAAAAACAAGGGCTAGTGGGCACAATGTGATTTGATCCCATGAAGGAAAATCTGCGACCAATTTTGGATAAAAAAAATTGTAAGGGAATGTTAACCAATGCCTTTAGAACATTGGTTTAGGAGCTATTTTTAAAAACATTTTATTGGGAAAATAATAAAATAGTAAATTTTGTTGATAACTTTTTATATTTTCAATGAAATTTATGTCAAAATTTTTATATTATAGTTCAATAACAATTGCTCTAAAGATATCTGTTAACATGACCCAAAAATTATAAATTAATCCCCGCACTAAGATTTGGTTTACCGGATCTTTGCTTTGGCAACACTCACCTCAAACTCTATATTCTTTTATGCTGTTATATAATTAAATGTCTCATAAATGTTTTTAATAACGTTATAATTGAATTATATATATATATATATATATATATATATATATATAATTGTTACAACAAAGGAATGGATGATTGTAATTTTCCTTACATAAAAGACTATGTAATTCCACCAAACCACATGACTAAGAAAATTTCATCTAATTCAACAAAAAATTGATTAAAATACATAAAAACATTTGTAATTGTAGGGTCTGATTTGGCAGCCCAGGCTCAAGAGGGATGGGTTAAGAGCCCAATGAACCCAAGACAATGAATTTGTAGAGAGTGGGCGAAAGAGCTAGGCTAGGTGTGAATCAAACAGAGATTAATTATATCGTTTGAGGATTCATTGACATAAGATTACATTCATCTTCCTTTACAAATGTCTGTCCGAAGAGGTTTATTATTAAAATGTGAGGTGGTTACAATTCTTGGAACTACAATGAATTTGTCTAATTCCTTTCTCTCCCTCCTTTCTCGATCCCTATTATCAGAGACCTCTCTTGCTTATATAGCACCCATTTCTATCATCTCCATCATCCATTTGTTCTTCATATAAGCATCCACTTTAATGCATGTCCTATCAGGTACTCTCTTTGCCCCTCCGTGAGTGGTAGTAGCTGAGATTACACCCTTCAGGAGTCTTCTCCACATTAATGCGGCCAGAAAAGCAGCTGTAGTGCATTTAATGCGGTGATGATAGTTTTTCCTTAAAATATTTTCTCATCCTAATCATATCCAGATACGCTCAGAGCTTATCGTTGTCGTTGGGATTGCCTGAAAGTCCATTCGAACCTTCTATTCGCTGGCTGGGCCGAGACTATTTACGTCCAAGGAGTGTAATCTCTTCGGACAAAATGTGATCTCTTCGGACGTTACTGTTCTTTTACCTCTGGGTTGGCTGCATTCAGATGAATCCTACCCCGACCCGTTATTACTCTTCGGACGTACAGTATCCCTCGGGACAGGGCCCACAGCCCAATAAGTATGTCTAGGCTTTCATCCCCCACAGTAATATTTTACCATTTTTTTTTTTTTTTTTTGCTATAAAACATTTTACTATTTTACAGCACCAAAAAGTCACTTTTATCTAGGAGTATATATAACTAATTTAATAATACACACTACATTTCCTTCTTCATTTTACAATATAGGATAGTAAAATAAACTTAAATACCTATTTTTATATTTTTTTTTCACCAACAAAACAACAACTCAAATCTAACGCCCATCTAGCCCCATCTCAATTCCTCCATCCAAGCCCAAACCTAACAACCCTCAATGGTAAGGGCACCCAAACCAAGCCAATTCAAAAACCACCCATAACTTTGCAAATTTGAGACAACACCCACCACCAAAATCCAAACCCACACTAAATCAAAATCCCCACACCACCATTGAAACCAAGTCATCACTACCATTGAAAGCTAATTGAACCCTATCACCATTGAAACAAGATCCCCTACCTTTAAGTTCTTTTGCTGATTCGATGCCCATGTCATTGACTTGAATTGATGACTATCCATAGCAATTTGGGGTGGCAATTTGTGTTCGCATATAAGGTTCATGTCATGTCAACTCATGAGTATTCGACTATATGAGTCAACACTAACCTGGCATGTTTATTAAACGGGTCAAGATTCTTTAACCCTAACACAACCTGTTTATTAAACAAGTTAGTCATGTCGACCCATTTATTAGATTTTATCAAAGCGAAAAAAATATATACAAATTTTGGCATTAACTAAATTTATCTAAATTATGAAAAACCAAACAAAAATTTTTTTTTTAATATAAAATTTAGAACTAATGAGTAACTGCATCACAAATAATTATTCAAAATTAAAACATATCTCAATATCACAAGTAATCAATCAGAATATGTTACAAAAAATAAACCATAACAACTAATAAGTTTATATACCTAGGGTTTGAAGGGTATATTAGTAATATGTCATTTAGTTAAATAGGTTAGATGGGTCAAATAGGTTTCATATATAGGTTGGATACTAACTTACCTCGTTTATTAAACGGGTCATTCGTGTCAACCTGAATATGACACTAACCTGTTAGGGATAGCAATGGGGCGGGGCGGGGCTGAAGGATGGGGTCTTCGTCCTCGCCCCACATGGTTTTATCTTGCCCCATCCCCGTCTCGCCCCGCATGACGGGAAAAACTTTCTCACTCCATCCTCACCCCTTGGGGCTCTACGAAGTCCCGCCCTATCCCGTAAAACTATACTTTTTGTTAATTTGTCCTACAACTAGTACACTTTTTTTAATGAAATCTATTTCATTAATAAATATATACTTGAAATTAAAACTAAATTTATCCCATCAAATAAAATCAATTTTTAGAAAAAAAAATTGAATAATATATCCAAGTCTTTAACAAGACAATCACAACAAAAAAAAAAAAAAAAAAAAATCATATTATAACACATAACAAAATAAAGGCAGAGAACCACATTTGATAGAATAAAATAAACTAATATTGATATGTTTGTTTAACTAGTGAGGTTTTAGAGTATGAAAAATTTACAATTATAATCTTTAGCAACACTGGGCAGGGCAGGGATTGCGAAGGGTGGGGAGGGGTGGGTTTAAAAAGTCTAAACTCATTCCCACCTCGCCTCGTGGTGTGGGGCCAAAATCTTGCCCCATCCCCTCCCCACCACCTTTGCGGGGTAGGAAAAACTAGCATAGGGCAAAGCATGGAGAGGTAGGTTAAGCGGGGCGAGGCAAAATTTCCATCCCTATAACTTGTTAAGCCTCAACTTATAACTTGCTGATTTCATGTCTTGTTGTGTTGGGTTCGCAAGTCATGTCAACATTTTGCCAGCCCTTATAGCAACCCCCCCCCCCCCCCCCCCCCTTAACCACCCACCCACACACATTGATGATAGAGAAAATAAGATTTGTGGAGTTTTTAGTATGAGTACATAAAAGGGATGAAATAAAAACTAATAGGATAGAGGAGTTATTGTGAAGTTGTATATTCACCAATCAATTATAGCATTTGTATAATTTTTTGCTAAATTCATAACCAGATGTAGCAAGTTTTCCCCTTCCTTTTAGCTATAGTGCCATATATAATAGCAAAAACTGTAGTTTACACCACTAGATGAGAATGCTCTAAGGTCTCAAATGTACAACAATTCGTCTTGCTCAAATTTACCCTCCATCACTTCCTAAGTTTAAGCCTTTTCCTTTAAACAATAAAATGCAATGGTGGGCCTATATAGTTGTGTTATGATGGGATTATTTTATTGGGAAGGAAGGGAGCAAGTCGGGATTTTAGGTTCGAATTCATAGTCAAATTGCTATAATCAATCAAAATGTTCAACATCATTGTTAAACCAAGAGCCCTAATGATCTGACATACAAGTGAGTCTACCAAAACTGACAAGGCTAAGATTCTGAACAATCGTAATGATGTTGTAAGAGATGGGGTTGATTAGAGTGAATAGATTTCTAGGGTTATTAGTGGCACGGATGTAAAAACATAGGTCGACATGACCTTAGTGAGATGATCGAAGATATCGGAGTATGTTGTTAGGAGAAAGCAACTCAATCTAAAGGGAGATCTATATATAGACCAAAGTGCCCTATATTAAGGTGTCAAAGGAAGGGGAATAAGGTTATCAACTCTTACTAGGGCACCCCTGATTTGATCCCACCTTGTCGCATTACCATCTCTAACTCCGATAATGTTGATGTCAAATTGAAGTTGTTTATGATAATTTGTCTTCAAGAGTAATGCTTTAAAGAGGTATCCATGTGTCGAGTTAGATCGGGTTCGAGATGCACCCGCTTCTCAACCCGATAAGTTCGGGTGTTGAATTGCACCATGGTCTTCAATTGCCATAGATTCAATATTGCAACAGCTTGATCGGTTGAAGCTATCATATCTAGTTGAAATCTCATCAATTTTTGGTTCTCGTTGAGATCTCGTTAGAATCTCAATCAATCAACAATGATTGACAGCACATGATGACGAACAATAGAGATTGACGAAGGTAGAAAGGATTTGTTGGTCGAATTGGGCTTGTCCGATTTTGAAGGAGGAAAACCACCATCAACCATTGCATCGATCGAATTGGTCGATTTCAAGTTTTGGTTAAGTCAAATCCATCAATTTTGTCAAGTACAACCCTTTGCATGAAGGAGTAGTTGGGGAGTTGTCTGCTCAAAGTTATGCTTTGAAGAAAGCAAAAGAGAATAGACGAGGGAATTTTAGCAATAAGGCCTCAAGAGAAGGAATTTGTAATCGGAATTTAAAGTCCTTAAATTCTGTCTAAAAATTTCTCTTGAAATTTTTTCTTGTGACATATCTAAACACTTATATTTTACCGCATTTTTAATTTTTCTCAATTGCCCAAATTCTCCCCAAAAGCATAAAATTTCTTCTCTCTTTTTCCTTTTCTTCACAGTCAAATACTACGGTGACTACCTCAATTAGATATATATATATATATATTTTCGTCGTCTTTTTCAATTCATCCTATAAAATCATCGATTTTAATCGTTTTACAAAGAAGAATACAAGGAGAAAAGAACGAAGTAGCATATACAACCCAAGACTTGTGTCGTGTAGAGTGGGACTATAACACCAATTACATTGAGCAAGGTATAACAAGACAAAATAAGACATCCTTTGGGTCATCTTCTTACAATTCACACCCCAAAAATTGAGCAATATTTGGATAGATGACAAACAATTCCGACCACATGGCCTACTCAAAAAAAAAAAAAAAAGGATTTTATTAAATACAATCTCATTTTCGGCTGCCTCAATTAAAGATCAATACAACAACAACAAAAAACACTACAAGAAATAAAATTCCCCAAATTACATCTGTTTTACAATTTTACTAAATTGGAATTAACCTTTTTGCCAATTTCCATCCAAGACCCCAGTAAAGTAAGTTCTACGTTCTAACTACTACAATAAATTACAAAAAAAAAAAAAGAAAAAAAAAAAGGTTGCCGTGGAAAATTCTTCCACCAAAACCAAAAGTCAGTCAATGCAAAAACTTTACCAATTTCAAAAGCAAATTATAGACTAAAAGTCCATAAAATGGTTGAAAAGGTCCATGGAGGATGGAGATGGAGAGACCAAAGGAGCTGAGAACAAGCCAGAAGGACTGGCCATGAACGCGTTATGCCAGAGTGGACTCAACTCATGCATCAGCGAATAACTCTGCGGCTCAATCAACGGCGAGAAAAACCCATCTGGGATCGGAGCTAAAGTCGCCGGCGCCGGCGATAATATCCCCGGATGAGTAGCAGCTTGACCCAAGATTTCTACTACTTCCACTTCCTCTTCTTCCAACATAGCAGTAGTTGTATTAGTACTGTTGGCTCTTTCTCTGTCTCTTTCTGAAGGGCTTGTCTTTTCGATGGAGGCCAACCTCGCCGCCGGAGAGAGGTCTCCGGCGCCGGAATAAGATGCAGATGCAGATGCAGATGCATATGAAGATGAAGTAGAAGAGCCCGTGAGGCGTTGAACGATGGACATGAAGTCACTGGCTGATGAGGCATGGATGACTTTGGGAGAGACTGAGTAGATAATCACTGGCTGCTGTGGTGGTTGCTGTTGCTGTTGTTGTGGGTTTTGGAAGGGTTTTAGAGGTAGTTTAGGCGGTGGATGTGGTGGAGGCTTTTTGATCTTGTGGGAGTCTTTGCTGACTCTGAGGGGAGGCGGCCTAGGACCTAGGATTTGGACCTCTTTTTTGGGTGTCTGTGGTGATGATTCCTGTGGATCTGGATTCATTTTTTTTGTGTATTTTTGGTGGGGGAGAGTAATTGTATAGTTATCGAGATGGGGAAGGAAGGAACAAAGAGAGGGTGAGGTGCTTTTGGTTTTTGGAGATGGGAAGGTTGGGAGAGAGAGAGAGAGAGAGAGAGACCAAGAAAGGAGGGGCTTGGTTTCTGGTTGGGTAATGGGCAATGATTATTCTTGTAAGAGGTATAGGAACTGATTATTTGTTTATTGACTTTGATCAAGCTTGTTGACTTCAAACAACAACCAATAAATAAAAATAAAAATTTGGAATGGCAAGTTGGCAACTGGCAACATTTGCTTTGCTAGAATTATTTATTTGGTGTTTCTAAAAAAAAAAAAAAATTTGATAGGTAGAAGGGAGTAGAGGAGGTTTTGAAAATTAGATTAAAAAAGTTTTACTTGCTGTATTAAGTTTATCCTCTTTATTTCTTCTTTATATTATATATATTGTTTATTATTCTTGTTATATATCCTAATACTTGGTTCTAGTTCGTGCTTACGAATGAAGTCATTCAATATTAAGTGATCTTACATATGTGAGTTTGGTGGTTATTTTGATTTTTACAATAAGTGTTATGAATGGCTCACTAGATATTAAAATTAATAAAAATAAATTGGACACATAATCTAAAATTAGACAAAAATTAGAAATTAATTAGAATCTTTATTATGCTTCAATTTTAATATAATATATATAATTAAAGAAAATAATTTTGTTAGTAATTTAAAATTTTATAATTTATATCTATAATACATGTAACATCAAAAGTCTTTGCCTTTTTGTTAATTTCTTCTAACATTGACATTTAAGCTTTTGAAAACTCTAAATATTTTACTTTATTGTTCTAATATATAATTTTTATTGAAGTTTGAATTTTATAAATATTTCTTATAAAACATTTCTATTAGAATTTGGCCACATTGTATATTTTTTTTTAAATGGTACAATAGATAATTTCATATACAAACACAATTATAATAAATGCCTCTTAATAACTACACTATCAAATTCAATAATTTAGAAAGATGAGAGAGAGAGAGAGAGAGAGAGAGAGAGAGAGAAGATCATATTTTTCTTAAAAGTTTTTGTACATTGTATGGATTATTGAATTGTAAATCTGATAAATGAGGAAAAATACATTTGTAGAATGCAATGATGGAACTAGGAACATAATTTCTTTTATTAATATATAATAATGTATACTATTTTCAAGTTTTCATTCAAAAAATTTCATACTTGGTCCCCTCTCTAGTTGAAAATCAATCTCCAAAAACCCATAAAATTAGGGGGCACTTAACTTATATATGTGGCTGGTGACCTTCATGCAAAACAAAAATTATTTTTTACTAACAAGAAAATCCTTTTTTGTTAAAAAGGAAAAAAAAAAGTTTCTTCATCCAGAAAAAAAAAAAATGCAAATGACATATGTATTGCAACTATGTGTTTATGACATTTTGGTTGTTAACTTATCTAAGACCCAAAATTGAAAGTTGAGATTTCAGGATTTGGGTGCTACCCTCGCTGTCTAGCTCTACTTAAACAATTATTTGGATTTTTTTTTTCCAACATGAGCAAGAAGACTATACAATTCAGCACCATTATATTTTTATATATGCTCTAATAAATTCTCAATTACAAGAATTAAATAATCAGTTTAGTAAAAATATAGTGCAGTTGTTTATTCTTAACTCGTCTCTAATCTTCGAGAGGTATACGACTCTTTTTAGACTTGATGATATTTATTTGTTAATAAATAAGTTTTATTTGCAAGAATTTATAACTCATGAAAAACTATTTGTTGAAATGTAACCTCACTAGCATAATATAGTTTGCTATATGAACTTCAAAAAATTATTAAATAGTTTTGAATTGTGCAAATGGTTAAGTAAGAACTAAAAATTCAACAGCCTACTAATTTGTTAATAGTGGTTGTATTTGTATTTATATTCTTCTAATTTTTATTGTAAATATGGAACAAACATTTCAATCATAAATACATTCATAGTTAGGTTTTTGCAACAAAATGTAAGATGCTATTCTAAGGACTCTTTGATTTTGTACATCAAAAGAACATTTGTTGTGAAATTGAGTACATAATTAATTATAGATGATTTTCAAGATTTTTTTTTTTTTTTTAAAGTTGAGTTCTATTTTTTATATATAAAAAATAATTGGGTTGAAATGTGTTAAAAAATATTTATTTGTGCACCATTAATATTTTGTTAATATTAAATGGATAATGCTAAGAGTATTATATGATATCTTAACTATATTATACTAGCTTGTAACCCCATGTATATGCATGGATATACTTAAAGATATACAATAAAATGCATAATATAATTCTCATATATATAATTGAAATACTATTTATAGTCATTTTTATATTTTGTTAACTCTTTAAAAAAAATTTGTAAGGATATTATTAGGTATAAAATGTAAATTGTCCATATTTTTCTTTATTATTATTGTGAAACACTTTTTTTTTTTACGATTAATTTATTCTAAATTCTCTGGTTTTTGTACTTAATAACTCACTTATATGAATATTTATGATGTGATCCCACATTTAATTCTAAAATTAAAAAATAAAACTCTTTGAGAATAAATAATTTAAGACACATTGCACAAACTTGGAACTTTAATTTGGAATTCTAATTTGAGTTTCTCTCAACTTTACCTATTATTTTTTTTTTTTTAAAAGGGGGTATTCACTCAATTAAAGTAGTGAAAGATTACGATACAAGGCATCAACTGCTGGTGGGGGAGAGTCCTCCATCCAGTAAACGTCCTCATCTAAATTATTAGATATATAGATTGATATAATTTTTTATGGAGACATCCGATGATTAAATTCCTCCACTCCCAACCATGAATTATCAAAAATAAATTAATAAAATGGATAATTGTTTTACTTTTCATATATTAATTTAGTTTCAAATCTTAGTATATTTTTTATTCTTGAATGAAAAATAAGATTTTTTGTTCATCATTTTGCTTCGCCAAGGACAAATTCTTGGTTTTATCCCCAAACGGCATGTGTAGCGGATTATGGTGAAATGAACAAAAAGAACCGAGCAATTTTATTTTATTTTCCCTAATAGTAGTCGCTAGTCAACAACGATTGTATTAATATGTCACATAACTTTAACTTGCAGCACTAAAGTAAAAATCACAAAAATAAAAATGTCATTGTCAGGTTTTTCTGTTAAAAAAAAAAAAAGGAAAAAAAGAAAAAGGACGTGAAGTAAAGAATTTGGGACAACAGAAGAGGGAGTTCCAAATCCGTGACAATGAGTGAAAATATTTCAATTTGTGGTTTAGATCGAACCACATGGTAAGTAGTAGTTCAAAAAAAGGCCTCGGTCAACATAAAGGATGGGGCCAATGACAAAGTCCGTGACGGTTAAAATGGCAGAGAGAGAGAATGATGCAACAAATTATTGTTACAAAATTCCATATCCACTTTAATTATTAGCTTTTGCCATACTAGTCCGTACTTTTTTTGTTTATAGGAGCTAGCATTGAGAAAAGATTTCTTCATGAGATACGTGTACATTAAAAATTGAAAAGAATTAGTCTGACTCTAATCTAATGATTCGTCTAAATTTGTTCAAAGGTAACTAAAAGTGCTGTATTTTAAAAGATCAAATGCCAAAATAATTAGTACAAATGAATTGATACTCAATCAAACACTTTTTTGTTGTTGTTGTTAAGTTTTAGTATTGAGGAAGAAGGAGAGGAGTTGAGGGCATATTAGCAATTAGCAAATTTAAGGGAAAAAGGTAGGCTGATGCATTTATGAGACCCGAAAGTGCATTTATACCAAGTTTATAAACAGCCATCATCATTGAACCTGATCCGTATCATCGCTTTAAAACCACCAGAACAACAAGAAACGAGTACACATGTACAATGGCAAAGCAAACAGAGCCACACAAGGAGACTAGCCCATCTCATTCTTAGTCCGCTGTGGAGGAGATAGGACTGGACCCAATCCACATAAAGTGGAATACAAAGAAATGAGACTGAAACTTTATATTTTAACTAGGAGTGTGCAGAAACTCTACTAACTCGTCAAATTCGATCTGGCTTGATTCAACTCGACCTGTCAGGTTAGGTCAGTTTTTAGGGTTTAGTAGGTTGGGTTGAGTTGGGTTGTATTACAAAAATTATATTATACAATTAATAAGTTTTTTTAAAATAATCAATTCTTCCTATCCCATATAAAATCTAATTACTTCACACAAACCCTAGTAAATTACTATTATTGTTTAGTCATTAGTGTTGCTTGCCTTTAAGAAGTTACATTGATATTAATCTTTGGGTTTTTTTTTTTTAATATGTTAATATCTATATTTTTTTTCTACTCAACTTAATAATAATAATATTTTTTTTGTCAAGCCCATGGGTTCAACTTGGCCCATGTAGGTTAGGTTGGGTTGGGTTAGACTTATGTGATGGATTGAGTTGGGTTAAATTTTTTTGACTCACCATGGTGGGTTGGGTAAAAAAATCCTCTTAACCCGACCCATGCACACTCCTAATTTTAACAAAATTAAATTATTATCTTTAAAGTTACTACTGTGACTTAAATAATCCTCCCAAATATATGATTGTTGTGAAGTAATAACTTGATGAGTTCAATGTCAAATCCACAGAAAAAAGGAATTGATTAGCAAACTACAAGAGAATAAAAATAAAATAATAAAGTTTAATCCAAGTGATTTTGATGGTTTGGTAAAGATAATTTAGATTGAGAGAAAATAATAATATATAAAGACACTAAAATTTAGGGATGCACACATAACACATCTATTGGTAGTTTTAACAAGATTTATTTTATAAATCAACTAAAATTCATATCAAGTATGATCTTAGTCGGATAATTTAATAATAAGAACTCAAGAATTAATTGTCTAAAGAAATTTCATGAAATTGATTGATTTTAGGCAAAACAAAACTTGTGAATAGTTTGCAAAGAATACTAAACATTTAACATGCCTGGAATTTCCGATAAATCAAAAAATTATACAGAATTAAACACTTTCTAGATGATAAGTCAATCAAAAACACAATAACATAAGCATTAAAACTATAAAATAATTGTTAAGAACATACCAATAAATGATTGGGTTTCACCCCTTATCTCCGCAAGGCTTCTAGCAAGCCATAACACTAAATGAAAGTCTAAAAATTGTAAAGAAATTTTAAGAAACCCTAATGGTTTGTTTGGATTGAGGGAGAGGATGGAGAGTAGAGTAAAGTAGAATAGATTTAGCACAAAATTAGCTTATTTTTAGCTAACTCTACTCTACTCCCCTTTACTCCCCCTCCTTCCCCCCTCTATCCAAATAGGCCATATATTTTGTTCTACAATAGTTATCTCTTAAATTTTGTCCTAAAGAGCATTTAAATATGTTAAGTAATCTTATTACAAGTTAAATTCTCGTTTGGAGAAAATCTTAGGTTTTCAAGCTTCACTTAACTGATGTTTTGGCCTATCCAAAGTCATAATTTGGACTTTTGGTAAACCATAAAGTTATAACCTATAAGATTAACTTGAATTATCTCAATTGGACATTTGGGTTGAAATTTATACCCAAAATACTCATTAGTGCACAAGTTGGAATTTGACTTGGATTTGGTGCAAATTTCTTTTATTTCCTTACTTCAATTGGATTAAATTTAATTAGGTTGGTTTTCTTTAACTTTATTATGGCTTTTGTAAAAGTAAAGTCTATTAGTCTTCTTATTTATACAAATCTGCTCATTTAATTCTATTCTCCTAAGAAAAACATATTCACGTATTAAAATTCATTTAAGCACAAAATTAATTATTCAGCATTATTTCAAAACTAAATATAAAATACATGAATTAACTCAAAATGAATATGATAATGCTTTCTAATATTGGTATAAATATGTAAAATCAAGCTATTATTAGTTACATCACTTAAGAGTACGATGATCCAATGTACAAGAAAACATATCAAATTAGATTGTGTAATAAATGGTTTGATTATGAATTCTTCAATTTAAAAAATTTTCATTATGGCAATCCAAAATTGCTATAGATGGTTTTTTTTGGCTAAGTTTTGGGAATTTTCTTATATTATTAGGTAAATTTATGTCTTCTACATTAAATCAATGCAATATGACAGCTCATGTGGATTTATTTAACATGCGCACAAGTCGTCTTCTAGATCCCAGCAATTTTTCGTGGGAAACTATAGTCAGTCAGTCAGTCAGTCGTTGTCTCTTTTGAAAAGAATCCATCTGGACTGGACAGGATCAATGCATAACTTGAGCAACTGAATAATTCGCAAGCTCGCCGAAATTTGGAAAAATAAAAGTAGAAAAGAACGAGACAAAAATAAAGTGCTTCTTTTTTGTCAAACCTATAAAATTAAAACTACTCCTTTTTTTTTCCTCCAACCATATGGATATGGGTATGCTGAACTTTCAAGCTCTTATTAGTTACTATTACATTTTACATCTTAGCTTAAATTGTCCCCTCCAAAACTAGTGGAAAATTGGATACATAATTAGTTAATTATTACTAAACATGGCCCTCCACACTTCCATTTCGCCAGGGGTGTAGCTATGAATTTTTACATGGGAGGGCCGATTCGAACCATGAAGGTTGAAATCGATGACGATAAGTATCATCGTTGTATGGATAGTCTATATTTTTAGGTTGATATGGACTTTTCTTTTAAGATAAGCTCGTCGAATTTCATTTTGTTTGTTGATAGGGAATTCACATATTTGTTTATGTGATCATGAATCACGATCTATCTCTTCAGATTGAATTCTTGAACATTTTGAGGGGTCAGGGTGTTCATCAGGCATTGAAATATCAACATTTGTTTCTACAGTCACAGGTGTCCTAATTTCTAAATTGCTAACATCTTTTTTCTTAAAGAATGAATTAATTTTTTTTTTGTTTGCTCATAATTCTTTTAGCTTTAAGAATATGACTCAAAAATTAACCTGACAAGAAGTTTAAAAAATAAAATTTTAATTAGAAATTTTTACTTAGTTATATGGATGTTGTTCATACTCAAGAAAAAAAAAAATTCCACTATAATTTAAACATACAACCCATTTTTAATATGACTTTAATTAATAATAACCCCTCAAATAAAAACAAAAATTAAACACACAAGTATTGACACACAACATAAACCAAACAATTTAACAACACCCACAACCACATGATATCTAACAAATCAAAAGAACGTAATAAATCAAAATAATTTTACCTTAGAAATTTTGTCTTCACAAATTGCAAAAATGGGTTACCCATATAGCAATGTCTACTAATTCTGCCTGATTGCCTCCAACTTTAGATCTTCCCTTCAAGACTCATCACAAACAATCTCCCCATGCCTTCAATTATGTATTTCTCTAAAAATCTATGAAAATATAAAGAGCATGTGAATATTTAGGTGTAGATAGTTGAGGAAAAAAAAAAAAAAGACACTAAAAAGAGATGAATGTCTAATGCTTAAGAAAGAGAAGAAAACTCACCAGTCACCAAGTTTCAAAACTAAAATTGATGAAGAAAGAAAAAATTGATCAAGATTTTTTTTTTTTTTTTTTCCAGACTATGAGTACATAGGACTGGAGTTTTGGGAGCTAGTATGTAGGCAACGGTACCAGTGCAAATGAAAGTGTATCAAAGAAGACAAAACAAAAGAATAAGAAGTAAAGAAAGGGATTCCGCGGGTCACTGGGTAGATTTTTTGAGATGAAGAGAAAGTGAAGTTTTGTTTTTAGTGTTTGGACTTGAGTGAGCCAGCTTATTTTATTTGGAGTACATAAGGTGATAAGGCCTAAAACTAAAGCTGATAAGGCCGTGGGTCAGTGGGTGGATTTTTTGATATGAAGAGAAAGTGAAGTTTTTTTTTTAGTGTTTGGACTTGAGCAGACCAGCTTATTTTATTTGGAGTATATAAGGTGATAAGGCCTAAAACTAAAGCTGAGTTTGGGAAAATATTTGAGCTAGGCTTGGGAGAATAGTTGCGAATTGGGCATGGGGGGCCAGCTATCCAATATTGGGGGGGCCCAATTTTTTTTTCTTCTACCAACTCTAATGGATTTTTTTTTTTTGTAAGGGCTGGGGCCCCCCCAATTCACTACGTGGCTCCGCACCTGCATTTCGCTAACAATTAACTGCTGTTTGGTCACTCTTCCGATTTAATTGTATCAAGTCCGCGTGAATTTCAACTAACTCAAAATCACTATTTTTTTTATATTACTTTTAATTTATTTTTCGTTAATTAGGAATATTTTAAAATTATTAAGTGATATCAAAATTATTTATTTATTAAAAAACCTCATTTGAGTTATAGCATGGCAGAGACAAGTTTCTCTAAAACCCATGACCCTCCTCTCTAGCAGTGGCGGCTCCAAGAATTTTTCTCAGGATGTTCCTTAAAAAGAATAAATTATATAATTTAATAAAAAGAGAAATTCATATTGACAACAACAACAATAAAAAAAACACCAAAATATATAAAGTTTACAATTGCCTTTTAAAAGTTTTCATATTTTGAAATCGGTGCATAATAGTCTCATTATCAATGCTACAAGCTATATCTTTTTAAATGTACACAACTAAGCAATCATTCATTCACTGAATGTAGAACAAATTATGGAGCAAAATTTAATTTTATTGGCATAAAAAAAATTGAGAGTGTTCCCAAATTTTTTTTGAAGGGGTAAACAAATAATTTTTTTTTTAAAATTATTATATATATAAAAAAAATTTCAGGTCAGGGTGGTCCTAGGACCACCTTGGCCTTAAGGTGCCGCCGTTCCTGCTCTCCAGCGAACAAGATTTAAAAAAGGCTATTTCCCAAAATAACTTTTAAATATTGTTAGTTTGTTAAATGTTTCTTTTTTAAAGTATTATTTAGCAAAAATGATTGGTAAATCTCTAATCATCAAGTAATGAATTTGAAATTTAATCTCACCTACATAAACAATACATTCATTGGTGTATTTGCAAGTATATAAACACCAAAATTTAAAATTTTCATTTTGGAAGGGAATGCATTTACAAAACCGAAAGCAAAATTAATTTTAACGAGAAAGTGGAGGCGTCGAGACATCTATGTGATCAAAGCCTTGTCACGAATTGAACTCAAACCAACACTTTTGGAATTCAATAAGAAAAAACCAGTTCAAATAACTGAATTTTTTTGGGGAAC
The DNA here is from genome assembly GCA_030445155.1 of Quercus variabilis. Lineage (NCBI taxonomy): Eukaryota > Viridiplantae > Streptophyta > Magnoliopsida > Fagales > Fagaceae > Quercus > Quercus variabilis. The sequence goes on along the minus strand of CP129450.1, from coordinate 26,791,325 downwards.
TATTCGATAAAATAAGGGAAACTTAATTGAATTCATAACCATTTCAATATATATATATATATATTTTAAACTTTTTTATTTATTTATTTTTATTGTCTGAATATTCAATAAGAGAATCAATCTAGTCCCATTTTGAATGAGTTTTTGGAACCAAAAAGTTACTAAAATAAAAAAAAAAATAAAATGAAATATGTTTTTTTTTTTTTTTAATAGGAAAAAAAATACTTATATTGTTCTTGGATCGCCTGGTTTATATTCAAACAAACCAACAATAATATCAATAGACAACACTAAGCCCAATAATATCAATAGATGACAATGCATGGCATTGGACCATAAGCCCAATAAGGTCCAAGATTCTTACTATACAATATTGGGCTTTCCAGCCCAAAACATTAATAACTAAAAGATTAAAAGGCCTGGTCTTTCTTGAACACATTATTTGTAAAGCGTATTGCGCCTTTAGCAATTTGACACTGCCCATCCAACTACAGGAAAAGTGAGGGGGTTGCTTTCTAAGTTGGGTAATGGGCAATGATTATTAATGAGTTAATAGAACTGTTTATTGTTTATTGACTTTGATCAAGGTTGTTGACTTCAACAAGAAACCAAAAAATAAAAACGAAATAAGATTTTCCGATTTTGTTACAGTGGCCTAAGTTGTATTTTATACTTTGTTATATAATATTTTTTATTTATATTTTTTAAAAATAAAGCTAAACTAGAATTACAAACTTTTTTTTTTACAAACTCATGATGTAGTGAGTGGTTATTAATAAATGAAAAAGTAATGATAATAGTGAACTCAAATAAGAATCAGTAAAAATTTGCCACAACAACAATTTATAAATATATTGTAAAATAGTTTTCGGTTATACTTTTTTTAATCTTTACCTATACCCATACCCATTGGTTACGCTAGGACACATTTCTCTTTTATATTACATGTATGGTTTTTTCTTCTTTTCTTTTTTCTTTAATCAATTAATGAGACTTTATTAAAGAAGAAAAACTACTAAAAAGGTCAACATCCTTTACATGTATTTTTTATTTTTATTTTGTTTCCTCTCTTATATATACTAATATTAGCAACTTAGTTTGTTAAAATCCATCATTTATAATGTATAATATATTTAAAATATTAACGCCTTTAAACTTGTGTTAATTTCTTCTACTGTTGACATATGCTTTTGAAAGTCTTACATTTTCAGGTCATTGTTATATTATATATTTAATTAAAATTTAACTTTATAAGTTTTTCTTATAAAACATCTTCTGTTTTTACCTTCTATTAAAATTTTACCACATGGCATATGTTTTAATGGTAGGATAGATAGTTTTATATACAAACACAATTATTATAAATGTCTATTAATAACTAGCATAATTATCAAGTTCTATAATTTAGAAAGATTGAAAAAACAAAAAAGAGAAGATCATATTTTGTTAATCTTTATTTATTTATTTTTTACATCGTACAGGTTAGTGACTTGTAAAACTTATAAATGATGCAAAAATATATTTGTAGGACGCATGAGAAAACTAGGAATATAAATTTTTATTATTATTTTATAATAATGTATATTATTTGCAAGTTTTTATTCAAAAATTTCACACTTGGCCCCTCTTCAGTTGAAAATCAGCCCCCAAAAAACCCAAAAATTAAGGCCATTTAACTCATATCTGTGGCTGACGAACCCTCTTCCAAAACGAAAATAAAAATCATCTTTTGAAAAAAAAAATATTTAAAAAAAAAACACACAAATGACTTAGAGCACTCACAGCAGTGGTGCTAAATAGCTATATTGCTATTTTTTAGCACCACTGCACATAAAAAAAGCTCACAGCAGTGGAGCTATAAGCAAAATTTTTTGCTGCTCCGCTACAGTGCACATCTATATTTAGATGTGCACTGTAGCACACAGCTAAAAAAAAAAAATATTTTTTTAATCCATTTCTCTCACTTCTCCCATTAAATAAACTTTTCTCATTCTTTCTCTCTCTCTCTCTCTCTCTCTCTCTCTCTCTCTCTCTCTCTCTCTCCGGCTTCTCTTCTTTCTTTCTTTCTTCCTCAATTTTTTTTCTCTCTAGCTCACCGGACAGTCCCTCATCTCCCTCATCCCTCATCCCTCATCGCCGGCCGGCCAGCTCCCTCATCGCCGACCTGTTCTGCCGATCTGTTCCGTCGGCCTGTTCCGCCTTCCATTCAACACCTCACTCACTCAACATCGCTTCCACCTCACTTACTCAACAACTCGCCGGCCAACTCCCTCTCTCTAGCTCGCCGATCTGTTCCGCCGGCCATCTCCCTCATCCCTCATCGCCGGCCAGCTCTCTTTGCTGTGATTGAGTTTTTTTTTATTTTTATTTTTATTTTTATGTATTTTCATATGGGTTTGGTGGCTATGGTGGTGGTGGTGGATGATTTTGATAGTGGGTTTGTAGATTTTGGTTGTGGTGGTGGTGGATGATTTTGGCTTTGATAGTGAGTTTTGTGTATTTTGGCTTTGGCAGTAGCTTGTTCTTGGTTTTGTTTTTGTTTTTGTTTTTTTTTTTTTTTTCTATTTTGTGTTGTGGTTGCTAAAGTAGAGTGGTGGTTGTGGCCGGTGGCCGGTGGTGGTGGTGGTGGTGGTGATTGTGGTTGTGGTTGATGGTAGAGTCGGTTGCGGTGGGTGCTGCAGATGTATTTTCAGTTGGTAGGATATATTTTTTTTTTGTAAGGAATATATTATTTTATTGTGATGTTTATATTATTTTATTGTGTTGAAAGTTAAAATAGATTCACTGCTGTAGCATGTGTGTAGGTATAATAGATAAAGTAGCTTTTGGTGGAGCTAAAAAGCTAAATTTTTAGCTCCACTGCTGTGGATGCTCTTATGTATTACAATTATATGTGTTTATGACAATTTGGTGATTGGCTTGGGATTTAAAATTTTGGTTATACTACAATGTTGTCTACCTCCACCTAAAAGATTATCTAGATTTTTTTTTTCCCACAATGTGCAAAAGACTTTACAATTGAGTATCATTATTGATTTTAGATTTTTTTTTTTTTTTTTATACTCCAATAACATGTAATTTATACATTTTAAATATAAAACCTTGATTAAAAATTGTCAAAGAATGCAAGTTTTAATTAATTCAACAGATAAAATCTCTCATTGTTAAATAAGAGACAATATTAAAGGACTTAGATTCAAATCTCATTTACACATAAAAAGAAATGGAAAAAAAAGAGAGAGTCTACCAGGAAAACAAAAATTTCACAATTTTTTTTATAACACCTTTGTTTTGAATTATGGTACCTCTGAGTATAATATTTTATTTATTTATTTATTTTGACCTATGACAAATTGATATCTTATTTTGTGAAAATGTTGTGAAATTTCGGTACATAAGAACTTAAACAAAGAAACCCGTTGGTATCATGGGCTTATGGAAGAGAACAACTATCATTGAAAAAATCATAGCTTTCAAATCCTATTTTATCTATAAAAGAATATTTAAAGAATATTAATAATCGCCACTAATATAATTTAAAGGATACTTACACATGACATTAAAAAAAAATACTTGTCTTGAATTATATAAAATTGACTTGATGATAAAATTTCTTATTTACAAGAAAATAGTGTGTTGGGGGGGGGGGGGGGGGGGGTGTTCCGCTACTGTTTGTGATCAGTGTCATGACTCATCACCTAAAGGCTAAAGCACATATCATCCCCGGATTAGCAGCAATGTTTTGTTAATTATTCTGCATATGTGTGACAAAGTTTTACTTTTGATAGTACCATATTGTCTCCACGGGGTGATGGAAGAGTCATGAATCTCTCAAGCGTGTTTGAACTAGGGCTACTGTGTCCACAACCCTCTTAAATTTAATTATTTAGCTTTAATGGGAAAAATGAAAAGGATGGTCCATGTAGACTAGAAGAGGGAGAAGCATTCTTACGAAAGTCCTTACCATTAAAATTAAGATGAAACAAAAAAAGAATATTGTGAGAAACAAAAGCATGAAGGAGAAAGAGAGAACATGATAAAATATGTGATTCTACCTTGATGACCTACATCCATAATGTAAAGCCTTAAACAACTAAATATTTGAGATATGAGTAAACTGTGAAGTACATGATACAAAGAACCCAAGTAGGGCTTCTATAACAAAACTATCACCACTCCCTACATCTGTGCAGCCAAGGACAATAAATCTAGCTAGTAGTAACATAGAGTTTGTAATTCGAAAATGTATATTTTTTGTAGGTTCTCATATTGGGCATTGGCTTCATTTGCACCAATATGAAGGGCATGCAAATAGTAGAAGCTTAAGTAGATGAAATTTTTTTATGAGACTTTCAATTGAAAGCAGTCCACCTCTAACACTTAATCAAGCTAACCTCATTTGGGTAAAATCCAATTAACCATGAAAGGGTATAGAGAGAATGTCTACAACCACAATCAGTCGTCGGGCCCTACAAAATGTTGTGGACATATATATAGGTGATTGCAAGGTTGCTAATGTTTTCCTTGGTCACCACCTTGATGCTTTAACTGCTAGCATTTACACAAAATGACAGTCTCTTCACATTGTGTTTAGGATTGGAAATGTAAAGGTTGTTATGCCCTGTTATTTTGATATTTCGAGCTCGCACTATGATTACATCATTTGTTGTAATATACTTTGGTTTGGCATATTGTATAGATATCTCATTGGATCTTCTAAAGCATTTCCTTTCCTTTGATTGGCTACTGCTTAGGGCCTCAGGCTGATGCTGAGAAAGCTACTACATATATATGTTGGCACAAATGGCTTCTGCGTTAATATTCCCCAATATATATATATATGGGTGGATATCAGTATATAATAAGAACTTTTATCATTTTCTACATTCATCTTAATTTCTCTTTTGGCACCGACATTGTTAGTTGAAATTCCAGCTGTTACCAATAGATCAACAGATATTATTAGATTACCAAAATCCAAAGGTAAGTGCCACATTGTAAATATATATTGGTAGAGTTCGTAATGAGATGTGGACTGTTACAAAATAACACTGCCAAGTGTACGTTGTATCCATCAGTTGTGCCAAGTATACGTGAAATGATCGATGCCAAGCGTACGTTGTATCCATCAGTTGTGCATTCTACCTGTCAAATTCAGGATCACATGATACATGTGGCACGCATAACGTACAACAACTCATGACTCATGACTCATGGGAATAATGATACAATTTAATTATAGTATCCCGATCGATCGAGTATTTATTTTCTCCTAATTGATGAGAAATTGGAGTGTACGCTACTGTGCTAGCTAGTGCTAGTTTCTTCATTCTTCAGTGTAATTTATATATATATATATATATAGCTGAAACTTTTCAATATGCAGGCATCTTGAACTTCCATTGTCGTCAAATGACTAATATCCTATGCAATGTATGAGTCAATTTGGCTTGTTATATATTAACATCCTAAGATCTAACAAAAGAAGGTGATTAATTTCCTGCTTTATAATTGGACATCTCCATGCAGCTTATGTTAAATGGAAGTGTAACTTTGCCCCAAACATAATTTAGTTTTCAGTCCAGGCTTAATTCTTTCCCTGACATATATAGTTCTCCTTTTAAGGTATTCCTGTACAACCACTTCCTGCATTCGTCAACATCCATGGAGATGGAGACTTAAAAAAGTGGCGGGCATCATTAATATGTTTGAAAACTTTATGTTTGGTCAATATTTGCAATATGTATGTATTTGTGCCTAGGCTATAAGTTAGTTAGTGGATGTTATTTTTTGCAGCACTATATATACCATTTGCATTGACTGATTTGGAATCTAACAATTCATTGCCACATGTGACATTGCAATCATTCTTCATACTTCTAGTTTTTCCTAAGCTTGGCTTGATCGATCACACTCCCCATGTATCAATTAGATATATAACCAGAATTTGAAGCATGTTCAAACCAAAGAATGCTAAGTTGCATCTGCACAAAAATATCTACATTGGGTGAGACATATATAGGGGCATATCAGGTAGTATTGACTGATGCTAGGATCGGATTTGTGGATTACTGAATTACTGAATTACGTCACTAAGACTATGAAATATATTTGGATATTGGGAGCCTGGTGCAATGATGGTGATAGACGGAGCCTTTTCTCGCATGTAATTATTCAATGGCGGGAATTTTTTTTTTTTTTTTTCATATTGGGTGCAAAGAGATTCATTTAGACAAGCACTTACTGTAAAAGAGAAAAAATAAATATATTTATTTACACAGTTACAATACTGTGTACTAAATGTGTAAATATACACATTTATATACCCACTGATATGAATAGTTTTTGTGCAAAAATGTGTAAATTTGAGAACTTTTTCTATTATAACCATATATTGATATAAATGCTCCAAAAGAAAAAATTGAAAATAAATTTGGCTAGTAAAATTTTAATTAAATAAGTAATAAGATAAAAATCAATTAGACAAAAATTTAATTTTCACAAAATATAATGTAAATACAAATTGTTATTTATTTTTTTTTATGTGCAGTGTCAATTAAAAGATATTTATAAAAAAAAAATTCAATATATATATATATATATATTCATCAATTGATCAACATAATAACTTAAAAGAAAAATCCAGTACAAGAAATTTAAATAGATAATTTGATTACATAAAAGTCAATTGAGAAAAAAAAATCGTACAAGCTTTAAAATTTTGATATTTGTATCAATTTTTTTTTTTTTTGATAATATACTTGAAAATTTTCCAAGATAATCTATAAGCGCCATTAATTTCTTTTTTTTTTTTTGCTCAAATTAATTTCTTTTTGAAGTTATACAATGCCTATCTTTCTTATTTGCACCTTAAGATCCTAACTTTTATTTACAATTATTAAAAACTTGGGTAAAATAGAATGCCTTAAAGAGGGTATTGCGGTATTGTAAAAGGCTGAGATTTTAAAAAATAAATCAACAAAAAATAAAAAGGAGTCATCAATTCAGGTGTACCACTTTTTTTTTTTGTTGAAAAATTTAAATGGGTGCCATTAAAAAAGGGAGTAGTAACTTTTAAAAATAAATTATGATAAGGAAGTAGAAATGCAAAATCTTTTATTATGTTTTTTTTTTTTTTTTTTCATTTATTTTTTGGAGAAAGTTTTAACCCATGCGTCCACTTTTGATAATAGTTCTCTATCATTAGACCAAGATATCAATCAGTTTTTAGTGTAGGCGGGGGGATCAAACTTCAGATCTTTTATTCAACTTACAGACACTTTACCAGTTGAACTGAAACTCACATTTTTTTTCTTCCTAATTTCAAATGTGATTTGTACCTAAAATATATATAAATAATAAATAGTTTGATAGACTAGAGAGGGGAGTGACATTTAAACCCCACTACACATAAAAGTAAGAATATTAATTGGAAGGTAAACTTATCGGAGGAAAAGCCTTGGTGATAATTGTGATGAAGGGGAATGGGGAATGTCTCTTTTTCACCATTGCAGAGTTGCTTCACTCAATCAATGCTACAACATTTAGTTGAGTTAAGGAATGTGGTGTTTGCTAATGGATTGGAGTGGCTTCGCTATCCCATCCAAGTAAAGGGCTGGTCCTCCTATCGCGAACCTTCCCACTTATCTATCGCATCGAGGATTCGAGGTGAACATTTCGGCTTTGCTAGAAAGCTTTTATATAGCAAAAAATTAGAAGGCTTGAGTTTTTCCTAAGGCCAGAAGGATGGGATTTGTTTTGTCCATTCGATTGGCTAGTCTAGCTTTCCCCCTTTTCTCTTAGTTTGTGTGTTGATCATCCTTTGATTCCCCCAATTCGTAATAGGGGTGACCCACTAGATAAAACAAGTGTGTGTATTGGCTTGTCTTCCTCTAAATCGATTTTGTGCGGCAATGCTATGAATGAAGATATTTCTCCTAGACCTAGGTGCAAGGCCAGGTGAGTATGTGGTGTTCTGTGATAGTCAAAGTGCTATGGATCCAATTCAATCCACACTTAAAGGAAGATTGTAAGCCTATGGCTCGACAAAATAGAAAGTATCAGCAAATAGCAATAAGAAACTTTTTGGGCTTAGCAATGAAAAAAAGAGCCCGATATTTATTTCTTCGTTCATATATATATATCTTAGTCTACTAAAAGAGGGATCGGCCTTATCGTGGTAATTAGAGGACATTTCTGATCGTTCACCTTAGTGGTCTAGCTCCATGGCATCGAAAATGTATAAGGGTTCAAATGATTCATTGAAATGACAGAACTTTGAAAGTTCTTTGGTCAAGTGTTAGTAGCAAAACATTTGTCAATCGAGAAAGGTTTTTTGTGACAACAGCTGGAGAATATTTCTATAAATTGTCTTATTAACCTATGCTAGGAAGCATTACTCCTCTTTTCATTCCAATTCAAGAATACGACCAATAAGATTGATTGGTCTATGTGCCGCTCTTATTAATTTTTGCATCCCTCTATTCCTCATATATAATTGGTATCCTTCTACGACCAAATCTCAATTTGTGGAAAGCCTTTGATCAGTTTGATGGCTTCCTTATGAAAACATCAACTTTTATTATAGACAATATTACTTTATTCTTGGTGATATTGACTACATTTTTTTATCCCTATTTGCATTTTTGTGGGTTGGTCTGGTATGAGAAGTTATGGGAAATAGTATATTACAGCATCTCCAATTTGTGAATTTCTAATGATCATCGTCATCTGCATGCTAGATCCTCTACTAATCTATGTTCTCATTGAAAGCATGACTCTAACTGATATCAACCGTCTAATTATTTTCTTTAAAAAAAAAACTCCAATTAATATATGAGGCGAGACTTTTTTTTTTTAAATAAGAATCAACACACAAGATGTTATAATGGAGGCAAGAAGTTCTCTCCTAAAGTAAGAAACTTAAATGATGGTTTGTATTGTTGTATTAAAGTATGCATTCTCATACGTTAGGAGGGTAAGTGTAAAAGAGTGTATAGTTTAGGGGGTAAGTGTAACTTAAAAAAAAAAAAAATTATAATTAGTAGAAATAATAGAGGAGTAGGGATTTGAATCGTGGATGTCTTCGTTAAGTACAGTAGGAAGTACTAGTTGAGGTACAAAAACTCTTGGTAGCTATTTGGTCAATTGATTGCATTGTTATTATAGGTAATTTGTCCTAATATCTTTAGAAATTATTATATTTCCAAAAATAGAAATGATTAGGTTTTGTTTTTTAGGGTGAAAGTATAATAGTAACCATCAACAACCTCATTTGGTGTGAGTTTTGAGCAGGACTTCCCCCTAAAATAATAAATCCTAATCCAAAAAAGTTTTTGATTTAGCATCATACACACAACTTGCATAAAAAAATATTTTTCTGAAGTCTAACAAAAGTCATATTCTAACCTAAGATGATGTTGTAGACAAGAAAACTTTTAGGATTTGTTTAATATAACTGAAAATGTCAACTTATGTAAAATGTTTAAAACTTTACATTAAAAAAAATGTATATATTTAAGTAAAATAAGCCCATCAAAGCATACAATAAATCGTAGACCCTTGACAATAAATTATGAGAAAAGTTAACGGATCTCTAAGGACATTAGTTTAGAAAATATTCTTAGAAATTTTTTATGGGAAAAAAAAAACTAAATTTTTGGACAACTTTTTTATATTCCCATGAAAGTATTATCAAAATTTTTCTAAAATAACCTATTAATAAATGCTCTAAAAATATCCGTTAATATAACTCATAAATTATATAAGCAAGAGACTCCACTTTTAGTAGTATCAAGTATGTGCAATTTTTTTAAATGATAAAATTTAAATATTTTTTTTCTTAAATGTAGTAAATTAGCTATTCCCAATTAAATTTAAAAATATATCCGCAATGGATATAATAGTCCTTAGCTAAAAATAGTAATTTTTATGCTATATTTGTCAACACAATAGTTTTTTCGAAATAAATGAAGAAAGTTACCTAAATAAAAGTTCGACTGTGCCCACTGGACACTGCTACTCACTATCACTACTCACCGGTGGTTTTCTTTCGGAAAATTACTAAAACACCGCCTAAAGGTCATACGGAGAGATTACCTACCATATAAGGACATTTTCGTCTTTTCGGGATTCACAAACGGCTACAAATGTAAGAAATGAGAAACAGGGGTGGACTTACGAGGTGCGCAGGTTACCAAAAGTGCGCACCTTAGTAGAATCAATCACATAGCTCCACGTCAGCACACACCCTCTCTCTAGACTCTCTCTGGTTCCCCGCGAGCAAAAAAGAGAGAGGAGAGAAGAGAGAGAGAAAATAAAAACTCTGACACCAATTCGCCGGTCTTCTTCATCTACAGAGATTCAATATATATTTATATATATATATATTTTTTCCTAATTCCGATTATACCCTTGCCCATAATCCCCAGCCTGCCCCTATGGCTCCAGCTCAACGACTCATCCGATTCAGCGGCACGCTTCGGCGGACTGAAGCACCGCGCCGTCCGACGACTCCGCCGCCGTCTCCTCCGCCTAAGAAGCTGAAGCCGCTATCGGAAGTAATGGCGAAGGCTGGTTTCGCAGTTGTTGAGAAAAACGACTACAGCGACGTGAGCTGCGAGCAATGCGGGTCGGGCGAGCGTGGCGACGAGCTTCTGCTCTGCGACAAATGCGACAGAGGCTTCCACATGAAATGCGTCAGACCGATCGTCGCGCGAGTCCCCATCGGATCCTGGCTTTGCCCCAATTGCTCCGGCCACCACCGACGTTTAAGAAGTACGCGTTTTCTTTTTGTTTCTGTTTTTGTTAGAATCACAAATGTGACAATGTGGTAAATTAATTTTTTTATTTTTAATTTTTGAAGGTTTTTCTCAGAAGAAGATAATCGATTTCTTTCGGATTCAGAAGTGTAGTAGTGATAAGAAGAAGAAGGACAAATGCTCCATGATTTCTCCTATGCCATCTCCTCAAGGTCTTAATCCTTTATCCCGATCATCAATCATTGTTAACGTCATTTTCATCGAAATTCGTGTGACTACTATTTACGTTTTTTCGGAATTTTTTAATATTTTTTTAAATTTTTTATTTATTTATTTTTTTTAGTGTCATTTGTATTGGACTTGATCATTGTTGATTTAATTTTTATTATTGATTGTTTCTCTTTCAAATTGTTTTCAGGGATTCTTACTGGAATAATTAAATGCAATAAAAATTGTAAGAAATTTGACAATTTCACTAAAGATACTGCTTATCAAAAAAAAAAAAAAAAAAAAAAAAATTGAAACTGAGGTTGTTCTTACGATTTTTTTTCTTTTTTTTTGGGGGGGGGGGGGGGGGGGTGGCTGGGGGGAGGGGAGGGGAGAGGAGAGGGTTAGTGCTTAATCCAAAGTGAGGATTTTGAAGATAGAGACTATATATAGAGAGTATTTGTAAACATGATCGAGTTAAGGGGATAGGACAGTTAAAAGCGCCCTCAAAGCTCAAAGCTCAAAGCCTCAAGGTCTGAGCGCTTAGCTCATTTAATGAAGCACGCCTTAGGCACCTTTTTCTAATGCTTTTTGAAGAAGGAAAAAGCATGCTTCAAGCTCAAACTTCAAAGCTCATTTAATGAAACACGCCTTAGACATAGTTTTCTAGCGCTTTTTGAAGATGTAAAACACACGCCTAGGTTCGCTTTTTATTCTTCACTAAAAAAATATATGAATCGCTAAAATCAACTCCTTGATCTTGAAGGAAATGACATGGAAATTGGATATATTAAACAAACATTGTTCTCAAGGTGCTCCATTACACAAAATTTTTTTTCTTTACATATTGATAGACATTAACAAGGATAATTTACTATTCTTGTGGTTTTTGGTTTTTGCCTTTTGGATTATTTTCATTGAACCATATTTTTCCTTATGTATTTTTATAAAGTACAAGAGAATTATCCAATATGTTAAGTCTAAACTTTCTATTATTGGATTATTATCGTATTGTTTTTGATTAATAATTGTTTTCAATTTTACCATATGAAAATTTAAAAAAATTGAAATAACTTGTGTAAAATTTAAACTTACAATGCACCATCCAATTTAGCTAATTAGCAAAATATATTACCATTTTGAGGTTATTAGTTTTTTTTTTCTTATTATATGCTATGTATCTTTTTATTAGAGATTATTATATATTATATTTGAAAAATCTGTGCTTTACTTCAATCATGCGCGTAGTTGCGCTTTGCACCCTGGCTCCAAGAGGCTTGTGCACTTAAGTATGCTTGACGCTTTTACACATTCAAAGTGTTTATTTACTCTTGTTGGTAAGTAGAAAGCTTTATTACATCCCCCTCTCTCACCCCCCACAAAAACAAACCCCCCCCCCCCACCCCACCCCCCCCCCCCCCCCCCCCACCCCCACCCCCCCCAAAAAAAAAAAAAGGATACACAATAGCATAGAATATGCCTCATGGATTCCCAGTAATCCTTAAGCACACTGAGGTATGCCCTAGGCAAAGTGTCTGTTTACATTATTGCTTGCCAAATTTAAAAGTATTTGGAAGTAAGGATGTATGTAACTCTTTGAGGTTATATATTGACACTATATCTATGATAATGTATACCTACTAAATGTATAGGATTGAACTTCAATTGCATTCAGCATTTGCCATCTCTGCCTTGGACTTGTGTGGTATATATAATTTGACCAAAAGATGCTAATCTCTGTGTCTCTATGCATAGGTATGCATGCATGCATGTGTGAGTATTTACATATTGGACATTTGGAAAAGTTATGATACATATGTTACTTTTATGAGTCATAATCATGTTGACAGAATCAAAAGGAAGCATAAATTTATAACGCTTTTCCTTATTTTCCCCCTTCCTTTTCGAAGCAAATTCTGATTATACAATCTATCTAACTAAATCCTTTCTGGATTTGTATCATTAATGGTTTGCAAGCCATGAGGGCAGTCTCTTCATGCAAAAATAGTGAAGGGTAAGACAGTATCCAAGTCAGCCTCTTAGGGTTCTAATTAAATGTCACCAACACAGGGTATTGATCCTATCTCTAATGCAAACAGTGCATTTTATTCATGACACAATACTAAAAAAATTAATAAAGTGTCTCACTCCACCTACTTCAGCTGTCAGTTTTAAGATGGGAGTAGCATGCCCTACCCCTTAAGAAGGTAAAGGGGTCTAGTATAAGTTGGTGAAATGTTCTCATCTAGAATTTTTCCTCGTATGGTGCTTGTTGGCCTTGTTAAGTTATAGTCTTTTCCAAGATAAAATGAAATAAATTGTTAGAATGATGCCTAATCATTCATTCAATGTTTTTATAACGATTTCCCTCTTTAACATGATCTTTTCAAAGACCATCTCTCTCTCTCTCTCTCTCTCTTTGCGTGTTGCATGTGCATTTGTGTACAACCTCTATACTAAAGCTTAGTGTTGCATGTGCATATGTGTACACCCTCTATACTAAAGCTTAGTATCTTGTGTGATAGTACAATTGGTTGGGGACCATGCCTCACTAAGCAGAGGTCATTTGTTCGAATGTCCCCTTCTCCCTCCTCTTGGGGGTGAAAGCTTATTTGAAAAAAAACAGGTGTTGTAATTCACTTACATGACTCTCTCAGGAGGGCTTGATGTATTATCATTAGAGGCTACAAATAGAGCATTATTTTTTTTTTTTGAGCTCTCTTTTGGATTCCTTTATTTGTAGATTTCTCTCTTTTTTCTTCATGCCTACTTGCCCTGAATTTCAGTGTCTAATGTCACAATTTAGTTTCTAAAAGACATGGGAGAACCATGAATCTTCGTTTGATTTTTTTAATTTTTGATTATATGAGCACTTTTTACAGAGAATGAGATAAATCTTAAACCAGGGAGTTCCTATGTTTGATATATATCTTCATGCATTGATTGTAAGTTGATGCTTATGTATATTTTGAATTGACTTCAGATGCTAAAAAGCGTAGGAGACGCTCAGGATCACTGGTGTTGCAAAAGAAAAGAAGGAGACTATTGCCATTTGTTCCAACAGAAGATACTTCCCAAAGGCTGAAACAAATGAGTTCCCTTGCTTCTGCCTTAACAGCACTGCACATGGAATTCAGTGATGATCTCACTTACATGCCTGACATGGCTCCCAGATCAGCCAACAAGGCCAAGTTTGAAAATGGTGGAATGCAGGTTTGAACTTGAAATTGCTCCTTCAATTTTGTTTCCCATTTGAATTTTTGGTCTTCTTTATTGGGACATATCGGTAGTATTTTTTTACCATCTAGCATGTTAGTTATAGTATGTGGTTTTTCTATTAGGTTCTTTCCAAAGAAGATTCCGAGACCTTGGAACAATGCAGAGCTATGTGTAAAAGAGGAGAATGCCCTCCCCTTATTGTAGTTTTTGATTCATGTGAAGGGTATCTTTATCTTGAACTCATTTGTAAAGCTAGTAACTATATATGATACCTGCATATTGAGTAGGTTCATTGTCATCTCGTGATGTAGTTATACGGTAGAGGCTGATGGCCAGATTAAGGATATGACATTTATCGCTGAATACACGGGCAATGTGGATTATCTTAAGAATCGGGAACATGATGATTGTGATAGTATGATGACCCTTCTCTTGGCAACCAACCCATCTAAAAGTCTGGTCATCTGCCCTGATAAACGTGGGAACATTGCGCGCTTTATCAATGGCATAAACAATCATACTCCGTAAGAACCTATCTCTTTTTGTCCACATTCTGGCTAAATTTTTAAAGAATAAATAACTAGTGTTGGTAAAAGTGCGCTTAAAGCATAAACCAGTGTTAGTTTAGCTATTTTTGCCTCTAAAGCGAAGCACTTTGCTTAGGCGTGCTTTTTGGAGCTTCTTCATAAGTTTCATGATATGATAAATGGTACACATAAGCCCATCCCTCAACCCCTGGTTACAAATTCTAGAAGACAATAAAAATATCTATTAGGAACATGCAATCTCATCACCACACAGCATGAGATGGAAGACTCTAGAGCCAAAGACAAAGTTTTCCTTTTCCCTTTTACAACTTATGTCTCCTTCAACTTTCTGCTTTACTCTCTCTCTCCCTCTCCTCTACTTGATCTAAAGGCTAGTTCACCTTTTTTTCCCACTTGGTATAACCAACACCCACCCCCCCCCCCCCCTCTTTTTCTTTTATTTATTTAAAAAAAAAAGTCCATTCATACCCCAAAAAAAAAAGTATGATTTATTTCATGGCTATCATAATCATACTTTAGTAAATTTTGTAAAGCACAAGAGAATTATATAAAATGCTTTATTTCAATTTTATATGATTAGTTGATTACTTGATTGTCATATTATCCGTTAATAATTGTTTTCAAATTTAATATAATTTTTTTTTTTTAAATTGTGCTTTAATTTAATTAGATGCATGATTGCATTTTTTGCCTAGGCATCAAGAGTCATTTGAGCTTTAGTGCGCCTCACACTTTTACCAACACTAACACTATAAATAAAAATATTCTCAATTCTTAGTTGTACAACTTCTTAAATTGCCTTTGGCTATATTTTTGTCTATCCACAACACTTCTTTTCCACTATAATCTCCAATGAACTTAACATAATTAAAGTATCTGTTTTCCTTGTATTAAGATTTACCTTTCAATTAAGAATATTTGAGTCCCTTATGCTTAAAATGGATCCAATTCTTTGCAGGGAAGGTAGGAAGAAGCAGAATTGTAAATGTGTGAGATACAGTGTTAATGGTGAATGCCGAGTCTTTTTGGTTGCTACTCGTGATATTGCTAAGGGCGAAAGGCTATATTATGATTATAATGGATATGAGCATGAATACCCTACTCACCATTTTGTTTGAGATACCATAGAGTTAGTATTGTCTAACATTCCTACACAAATGGGACGTAATTTTGGATCCCAATAGATCCTTTTCTTTATCCATTTTTTAAAAGCTTACTCAATATTTCTGCAGAGCAACAGTTTTCTTCTACAATTAGCCATGGGCTCTTCATTGTAATTTTTTATGTAGAGCTGGCCCAATATGTGGCCATGAGAGAATAGTTTAGGCAAGGATGATTTTCCTTGAATTTGGCATATGAAGAAAGTTAGATGTCTTGGAATTTAAGAGACAAATCTTTTATGATACAATTTTAAATGGAAATCTTATTGTTTTTTCCTTAAATATTATAATGACCGTCATTTCATTGCCTCCAAGATAATTTATGGATAATTTGTTAGACTACCTTCTTTTGTCATTCATTTATCTATTTATCTTTTCCTTTCCTTCACAACACTCTGTAGAAGATTAAATTTGACAATTCACTTTTCTGCTTGATTTGCTAAGTGGTAACCCATTCCCACAAGATATATGTACAATAATGACTATGAGGAGAAAATGTTGTGAATAATTACTCTCCATTTGAAATCACACAGTGATAGTGATGCAGTTTGCCCCTTCATATGGAAATGACATATGGATGCCTCAATCATTAGAATTGTATTTAGTACTCAATTGCAGAGACCTTTTAAGATGAAACGTTCATCATCAGGTCATGCTGGACGTTAACAAATGTGGGATTCTAGTAACATAAAATAAGGTAAAACCCTTCTCCTAATTAAACGATGCCAAGACTCTATCTAAACTGGTCTTTCTTGTAGTTCTGAATGTTCTGTTTAGTGCTTATGGCTTTCATTGAGTTTGAAATACGTTCCCAGTTACATGCTTTAGTCTTTTAAATGATTACTCTCCACTTGTGATCATACTTGAAATATACTTGAATTTTTATGATTGTTGCTGGTTCTGGGACAGGTGTGAACTGGTTCACAAGTTAGTGATAAAGAAATGTACTTGCCTCCCCCTTCTTTCTTTTCTCTATTATGTCATACTGCATTTGGGAGGACTATAGATTCTCCTTTATTGGAATCAGTTTAAAACCCATGGGAGATAACTCTACTGTTGGTCGTTTCTTTAGGGATCCTCTGGCATTTGATTTGTTTTCTTTGGCTGTTGCATATACTATCTGTTTGCTCTTCGCTAGTTCTTTGTTTTGGGTTGCTTAAAAAATGTTTTAGGTGTTTCATGTCAAATCTAGGAGTTAGTTTGATACCATGCTCGCGTGCGCGCACACACAAATTGTTATGGATGCTTAGGCTTATCAGCCCAAGTGTGTTGTATTGATAGGCTATACGATAGGTAATATGCAAGAATTTCTCTTGGATGTTTCCCTCAGTCCATTCGAAAGTCACATATTACATTTCAATTATTCTCTGCCACTTTCATAGAGGTTGGACCTTTGTGTGATGGCAAGTGCCCTCTGCCCAAATGAGTTCAAGTCCAGGAATCATTCTCTTTAATTTTTGGGGGGTAAGGCTGCCTGCCAGCCTCCTTTCCCAGACCCTGCAGAAGCTTCCTTGCCCTGTGCACTGGGTAAAATATTTTTCTGCCACTTTCTTCTAATGTCAGAAATAGGTGATAATTTACAGATTTGAAATACATTATACATTCTTTCGTGATTCATCAGATTACAATGGTTTAAATTATCATAGTTTAAGTTGTCAGAGAACACCCATCTGACAGCTCCTTTTTTTAGTGAAGGGATTTCAACCAAGGGTCTCAGAAATCCCAGGGACAATTATTTATTCTCGCATTCTATTGTACAGCAGAAATGTGGATAAATTCCCATACCTTCTGCATGGTTGGCTGAAAATATATGGAGACTGTCATGAGGATAATGTTGGAGATCCAGCAAATTGCAATTGGGGCTTATATGAAAGAATTAGTTACTCAAATTAATTCCAGTATTGCTGTCAGTTAGGAATTAAGTGAGAGTATTTTACCTCCTTTGAGGTGCTTAAGATAACACCATTAGATCTTCAACCCAAAAAAAAAAAAAAGGAGGATTTTTCCATTGGATTTAATCAATCGTTTTGTTTTGTTTTTTGTTGTTGGTTAGAGCTAATGTATTCTTGGGTTGCTGGAAAAAATAAAGAAGCAGTGTTATTGGCAGAGAGGATAAGGGGATTGTTATTATTATTTTTTTAACTAAGAATGTCAGAAAACAAGCATTCAATCATGAATCAGTTAAAGTTTTAAGCAAGGTCTCTCGGGGATCTTAGGCAAAGTTGATTTTTATAGATTATATTAATATTACATGCTGTAGTATTTGATGATTGGGTTGGTTATAACACTCAGCAGGATTTTGTATGTTTGAGAATTGGAGGAGAGAACTGAGTCAAAGCTAATTGATGCAAGTTGATCAATAATTAATCTCCTTTGGATTGAAGATTTGATGTACCATCTGGATATTATGCTTTTCATTGTTACACATTTTCTCCAAGACCAAAGAAAAGTCAATATCTTATGGGCTTCTACATTTTCTACTGTGCTTGCAATGGTTTTCTATAATAAGAATGAGGAAGGATATTGGTGAAAGGTTGAATGCCATCTATCTGGCTCGTCCAAGGGTAGGCAGTATTGTTTAATAGATAGGTAGTCCAAATTTTATTTTAGGAAGAATGTAGGAGACTACTACTAGAGTGTTCTTTGTTACAGAGATGTTTCAGCCCACAAGGTACTGAGAGAGGCCATAGATGGTGGATAACCAAACCATATTCCATTTGCGATGGGTTTTATTAATTTGCACTAGTCTTATATTTCTTTACTTCAATAAGATTCTAACTTCTCATTTTACCATGTACAAGGACATGGTACTATCGAGAGCAATTTTTCTAGGTTCCTTTGCAGTATGGACATTCTTTAATCTTTCATCTTGAAGCTTTGTACCTTGTAAACTTACCCCAGTCAACAGTTCCTCCATGCTTTTACTAGAAGGGAACTAGTATAGAATGCATCTGCTTGAGCATGTTAGGACCATTGTTAATGCAATGCTATTACTATGCATTGATGTACTGTTCACTGTGCTATAGCTGTGTTGTGTTAGCTAAATGTGTGGCTGTGTGAGTGGTGGGTTAGTTAGTTAATAGTGGAGGCAGGTAGTTAGAGTTGGTTGGTTATGGAGTGAGTTGGTAGTGGAGGCAGTGGGATTGCAGTGAGTTGCAGAGGGGAATTGTATAAAGGCAAGAACATTGCAAATGATTGTTAACTATTGATCAACAGAATTATTCATTTCCCTATCTCTGTTTTTTCTCTCCTCTCTCTCTGTCTCTGTTCTTTGGAGGTCCCAGCTGTCCTCGAATTCAGCTACGAAAACAAGTTCCACTTTTCAGAGCACTTGGCTACTGATAATTTTATTGATTCCATAATCTTCTACTTCTGAAGTGTATCCCGCTATTGAAGGCTGTAGTGAGGATGCCATTATCGTAAATGAGTTTTTTGCCATAGGAAAAGTGAGAATCAAAATGAGTATCTGCCTCCAGGACTAATCTGTCACCACAAGAGGGAAGTTGGGATCAATACATGCAACTAATGCTAGCTAGGCCAATAGCTGATTCGCTAAATTTGCTAGAATATAAATTAGGATGTGTGACAACATTGTTGTTTATAGGTATAAGGTATATACTGGTGTAAGTTGTAATATGTGAGTAATCTACACTGATAGTAAAAGAATGTGGGGAAAATTTAAATTAATAAGTTTTGTTTTAGTGGCTCATTTGAGAGATAGTGTCGATCTGGAAACAAAGTTTCCGAATTGGCACTTCAATTGATTCATTATTGAAGAGCTCACCTGATTCTCGTTAGAGAGCCACTCAATTGCAGAAATCTATTGAAAAACGAGGGGAAAAGAGGGGTTTTCACTTCCTAACATAACAACCAAGGCAACTTTTTAGAGTACTTGTATCAATCAAAGTGACATTTCAAGTGTGTCTTTGCGAAGTTATTCTTCATTTGCACATCTTTAGAAAAATTCACAGGTATCTCCAAGTTTTATTCTTGAAAAATCATGGCTTAGTTGTATTCTAGAGACAACTTTACTAGTAATCCTTTAGCAAACTCATTTGAGCTAGGGGCAAATATTGTGTTAAGGATAACTTGAGCCTTTTAGCCTATTGTTCTTGGGTTTAATCTTATTAACAACTAGCCTCTTTGCACGAGTGTTGTACGTACACAAGAGCTCTTTTATTTATTTATTTTTCCTAAAATACAAAACTTTTCATTCATCATAATTCAAGGTTGATGCATTTTTCAATCACCAAAATTCCTTCGTGGGTGATGAAATATAACAGAGAATATAAATACATCCGGACATGAATAAATCTCATCATACCCCTAGGTATATTTGTAATTGAAAAATGTATCAAACTTGAATTATCATTAACGAAAAGTTTTGTATTAAAAAAAAAAAAGGAAAAAAGAAAAAGCTTCTGCGTACACGCTTGTGAAGAGGCCAGTTTTTCCAATAATAAAGAATGCATGATTTAATGATTCCATGGCTTAGCAAGAGAATGGGTTTTGAAATCACAAGTATTAAAATTTACTAACAATTGGGTTTATGGCCCCAAACTAATATGGGCTACTGGAAGCTAATACTTAAGAAGGATGCATGGTCAATTGGATTCATAACTGCATAAATTGCATAGAAGGGCTTTAACGGTGGCAACTGGCATGGATTAAGTTGCTGCTTTTGCAGGATCTAAAAGAGGTGATTGGTAAATGTGGTCATAATTGTGGAATGATATGATTTTTTTTAATATATGTTTTAAAAAATGAATGTTGAGTGACAGTAAGAATAACAGAGCCATCCAAACCAATATTTAACGGAAGCAGATTTACAAAGCATGGTGAGAGTTGAGTGAGTAGTGGCAAGTCTTTGTCAATTGAGAAATTATATGACGAATAGAATAGTACAGGAAAAAATAAATATTGACTTTTGTGTATATATCATTTTCAAGAACTGATGAATGTGGATCTATTCTGTCTTTTCATTTCTCCACCTAGAGCTCCTTGGTTCTTATTGTACATCTGTGAATTGTGACATACATTTTTTTTTTCCTTATAATGCATGATTATGTATGTTTACAGTTGGCTACCACAGTTCAAAAGCCCCACACAAGATATGTGTAGTACATCAATCTTAGGTATCATATCTCATTTGATTTAAAGTGTCTCATAATCTCATCAGTATCACTTGTTGGAATGTTTGCCATTACCCCTCGTTCTTATTTTTAAAAATCTAGGATGAGGGATTTGCTCCCCCCACCACTCCACCCAACTCAAATCCTAAATGGACCTAACCTCAGCTATTACTCCACACAAATTTATTCTAGTCTTTAGTTTAGGCTTCAACTTAAAAATTTGAAGTTCAATGCAAATGCATCTCTACGGAGAAATTATTCAATACATTGAATGTACCAGATCTCTTTCTCTTATATAGTATCTCGTGAGTATTGAACAATTCCAAGTTTCAACTCTCTCTCTCTCTCTCTCTCTCTCAACACAAGCACAAAAGGATACGAGATGCGGGGTGTAAAAGCGTCAAGAAACAAAACACGTCTACTTCTAAAAACAATAAATAAAACATTTTTGCTTTTGAAAATAATCTTGAATGCATGAGGGTCCTTGAATTCAAGAAGAAAGAGTTCTGTAGTTCACTAGAGAAATAATAGACAAAAGTCAGAATTTTTATTAATATCAATAATTGTTAAAACACGTTTACTTTTAAAAATAACTTTGAATCCATGAAGGTCCTTGAATTCTCAAGGAAAAAGGGTTTTGGAATCTACTAGACAAACAATAAACAAAAGTCTGAGGTCCTTGAATCCTCAAGGAGAAAGGGTTTTGGAATCTACCAGACAAACAATAAACAAAAGTCTGAATTTTTATTAATTTTAATAATGGTTAAAAAAAAAAAACGTTTACAAACTTGGTGACCTATTTAAGAGATTCTTAAAACTTGATAGATAAGAAATAAATTCTAAAATAAGTATTAATTTATACATAACCATAATAGGAACCAAATTTGACCTAAAAAGCATTAAAAAAAACCAAATAAATAACATAAACCTAAAATAATGAAAATTACATAAAAATATCGAAATTAATGAATTATTAAAATTGAATTGTAGATTTCGTCCTATATTAATACACTATTGTGATGATTAATCTAACATGCTAGTAAGTTTCAAACTCAAAATCAATACACTATTGTGATGATTAATCTAACATGCTAGTAAGTTTCAAAATCAAAATCAATAAGTTTTGGGACACAACAGTCTTCACAATTGTTGACATGACATGTCATGATCTACGCGTAATAAAAGTTGAGTTATTGGTGGGCCAAGTGATATTGTTCAAAACAAAACATGTCATGTCAACAATTGTGAAAAATGTTGTGTTACGAACAATGACAATGATAGAGTCAGAGGGTCCGTTTGGATACAACTTATTTTTACTGAAACTGAAAACTGAAAACACTGTAACAAAATAATTTTTTAATATGTGAATAGTGTCATAAAACCCGTAAACAGTGCGTGAACAGTGCACTTTGTTTTCTGCACTTTGTCTTTTGCACAGTGAATCCTTGTGCATGAACAATGCGGTTACTGTTCATACGTGTTGGAAAAAAAAATGCAAACGTGAATATAAAACATGAATCCAAACGCTACCAGAATTAATTTAGGGGCAAGATTAAAAGATAGAGTTGAAAATAAAATTGATTTAAAACATGTTATTTAATACTAGTCTCTAAACACACGCTTATCAATTTTTTTGAGAAAAAGTTAATAGTTTGCATCCATTAGAATTTGGGATTACTACATTTTCCAATTAGAAAAATAACTAGAGGTGTGATGAATGTAATGCATTTTGGATGAAATTATTTTTTCATTGCACCCTTAACTATTTTTGTGATTGGTAAATGTAGTAATCCTAAATTTTTATGGATGCAAACTAGTTTTTTTTTTTTTTTTTTGGGTGCATCTATTATTTTTTTGAACCCAAGGCCAAAAGTTAAATGAATGAAAATTATTCATTTTAGATTGTGAACTTTGTAATGACAGAAGAAGATATACTGGTCATAGAGTGTCACAATTATCATTTAAAAAAAAATGAGAGTTATCAATTTATTAAAAAAAAAAAATCCTAAAAGGCAGTCACTTAGTCCTAAAAGGTAGCTAGTATTATACATCCATAACCATAACAAAAATTTCAAATGCTAAAGACTCTCATGTTGTAAATGCATAGTTTTTTTAATTTTAAATGGTGGCACTGGCAGCTCTACTTGCATATGAGGGTGGTCCTAGGACCACCCTCACTTGTCAAAAAACAAATTTTATATAAATAATTATTTTAAATTAATATGTTTTGGGACCACCCTGACTTGAAAATATTGTATATATATACTTTAAAAAATATATTATTTACTAAATTAACCTATTTTGACCACCCTAATAAAAATGTTGAACATTTTTACTTGAGATTCATAAGAATTTGAGTTTAATAAATATTAGAGTAATGCTACATCCACAATATTTTCATAATAAATCTTATGTGGTAAGCTATTACTAATTTTAATTCGGGTTCAATATTGACATGTTTTACCCACCAATAACAGGCTAACAACTTGTTACATAAGATTTGTTATGAAATTGTTGTAGTCACTTTATTATTCTCATATCTGCATTTTTAATTTGCACTTTATCTTCTATTAGTCTATTTTTTTTCTTATTCTCTTTGTTAATACAAACAATTGTAATATTTTATGTATTTGCGTGTTTTTTTTGTAACGTTGATATATTCAAATTGTCTTTTTATTAAATTTTGTATAATTTAATTTTCTTAGTGACCATCCTAAAAATAATTACTAGAGCCGCCATTGAATGGTAGTTATGTAATTATATTTAATCCTAAAAGATAGGCACTTAGTACACATCCATAACCAAATTTTAGCATGCTTAAAAAAGCTATATATATATATATAATAAAAAAACTAAGAAGGGCTATCAACATTGCCATTCCTTTAATTTTAAAAAATAAATGTATTCTCTTTTTTTTTTTAAATAAATGTGTAATGAAAGGCACAACAAAGGACAATATTAAATTTCATATGAAAGAGATGCGATTGAGTAAAATGAAACTAAAGTGTAATAGTTTCAATTAATTGAAAACTTAGTGTTACACAAATTAATAAACATATGCATATGTAAGTAGGATATTTACAAAAAAATAGTCTTTAACAACTACTTGATAGATTGACTGCTACTTCGCTCACCCAAATTCATCCAATATGCCCGCAATGCAATCTAACAAAATTGTTAATATGTCACACTAAAAAAAAATGCAAAAAAAAAAAAATTAGAGTAAGGCTTAAATGTAAGAAAAACATTAGAAAAAAAATTAATAATAGGAGAAAGAGAGAGACTACTTAGAACACATACACTAAAATAATGAGTCAAACCCTATAACCAAAAAAAAAAAAAAAAAGAAAAAAAAGACGACAAATCAATATATATCATTCCCACTCTTTAAAAAATACTCATCAAGTAGGGAAAATATTAAACACCCATCAAATTGATGAAAAAAAAAAAAAAAAAAAGAAAAGAAAAAAAGATAATGATATAAAGAGGATAATGATAACAAAGTGTGGTCCTATTTTGTAGGCAGTATTTTACGTGAGAGTTAAAAGAGTTTATTTTTTTTAAATTTATTTATTTTTACCTTTCAAACTCTAAATCACAATAAAATAATAAGGTTTTTTATTTTTATTTTTTCTAAACTCTAAGTCAGCATTCAATTGATTTTTTTTTTTTTATATCAATTTGAATTTTAAAAAACTAACAAAGTAAGGAAACTAAATATAAACAAAATATAGAAAAGCAAATACTGAATGGCAAACTCAAACTACTAAAACCATATTCCATTTACTTTGTTGCACTTCAGGCTCTTCTTTTAAGCAAATACTTCGGGCTCTTGTTACCTTATCTAGATTGATACCACTAATAGCATGAGTATCTTGAATAAAGAATACATTTAAAGGATTGGTGCACTGAAAATCAAACACATTACCCTTATCTTTCAAACCCAACTTATTACTTCATTCCAAATTATCAAATGGCACGTGTGTCTTTGAAGCAAGCAAATTCCCGCTATCAAGTTTAGCACTTTCTAGTTCACTTGAATTCGAATTGGGATACATGTAGTCCACAGATAAAGCTTTATAAATATCATGCAGTTAAAGAAACCAAATATAGGAAAACAAATATTGAATGGCAATTCATAAAAGCAAACATAATACAGAGAACTTAGCACGCTTGAGGCATTATAAATAGAGGTCATAAAAGATACTTAAATTTTTTTCGTTGACTATACTTCAAGTCCAAAGTCCAAACAGTCCGTTGGAGTTAGAGGATAGAACACATGAAAATCTTGAAGATTAATACCCCAGTGCACATTCCTTGAAGTTTAGATACTGAAATCTTGAAGATAGACACCCCAGTGCATGTTCCTTGATGAAATATGTGAAAGAAATTAAAGGTAAGGTTAAAATATAAGGGCTATTTTACACAAATATTTGATTTTTTTTATAGAATATAAGAAGTTGTTCATGAATTAGAAAACCAAAATAGAAAAGACCAATGTACATTGACATACACATACCGTTGAGCAGAAACAAATTTGAGCAGAGCAAGTAGAAAAAATGATGAGAATGGTGAAAAGAAGATTAACACAGAATTGAAAGAATTGAAGAACTGAACAAGAAGTAATTTGAGTTTGAAAACCAACATAAGTGTACTGGGAGTGCAGTCCTATTTTGTAGATAGTGTTTTACGTGGGAGTTATTGAAAGTATTTTTACCAAGTTTTGCCCATACTTAAACGTAGGCTATAAGGGTATTTTAGAACCAAAAAAAAAAAAAATCAGGTCTAAATAGGAGAAGCTCCTTAAATTATAGTATAGATAAATAAAAATCTAAACAATAATTTGATTTTCACGTAAAATGAAACATAAGCATAAATTTTAATTTATTCTTGAATATTAACAAAAATAATTATCAGCAAAATAACTTTAAAAAGAAGTCTAATTTAAGAGTACATTTAAGAAATTAAACTAATGTTTTATTTATTAAAATTTTGATAATACACCTATAAATTTTCAAGAAAATTTATATGTACTTTGATTTTTTTTTTTTTCGCCCCCCCCCCCCCCCCCCCCCCAAAGCTTTCATTTCCAATTACTATTACATATATGGGTATATATTCTCTAAAAAGGTTGTTAAATATTGCAAAAATAATTACAAAAAAGAAGAAGAAAAGTTAGATGCATTAATTTTTTGACAATTGACAGTCTATCCATGTTGTGTACCACACTACCGCCTCAAAAAATAAAAAATAAAAAGGATGTCCTATTATTAATGGGAAAAGTGTAACCTTCAAAAAAAAATGTGAGAGAGAAACAGAAGTGCTTTTTTTAAATTTTAAAAAAAAAAAAAATTCATATTTCAAGTCAGTTGAAATTGTATGATATATAAAAATGTAATAAAGGATTTGGGGGTGGGGGGGGGGGGGGGGGGGGGGATTTATCTTAAATCTCACTATTTTTAAAAGCGAGAAATTGGAAGAGGGTTTTTGTTGGAAATTGGAAGAGGGTTTTTGTTTTTGTTTTTGTTGTATAAATTTTCTTTGCGATGGAAATTGTAAAAGGGAGAGGATTTTTTTTTTTTGTAATTTATTGTAGTAGTTAGGATTTAGGTCGTAGAACTTACTTTACTTTGGTCTTGGATGGAAATTGGCAAATGGGTTAACCCCAATTTAGTAAAATTGTAAAACAACTGTAATTTGGGGGATTTTATTTTTCTTTGCTTGTAGTGTTTTTTGTCGTTGTATGGATCTTTAATTGTGGCAGCCGAAAATGAGACTGTATTTAATAAAATCTTTCCCCCTTTTTTTTTTTTTTTTTTTTGAGTAGGCCATGTTATCGGACTTGTTTGTCATCTATCCAAATATTGCTCAATTTTTGGGGTGTGAATTGTAAGAAGATGACCCAAAGGACGTCTTATTTTATTTTGTTACTTTGCTCAATGTAATTGGTGTTATATTCCCATTCTACACGACACAAGTCTTGGGTTGTATATGCTACTTCGTTCTTTTCTCCTTGGATTCTTCTATGGAAAACGATTAAAATCGATGATTTTATAGGATGAATTGACAAAGACGAAAAAAAAAATATATATATATATATATATATATGCTCTATTTGTTTCATTGAAAAACTTTATGTAAAGATATTTTTTTCACATCTTTTAGTGTTTGGTAGCACCAAAAAAAAAAAAAAAAAAAAAACTGGTCAATGGAAAATAATCTTTAGTCAATGGAAAATCCTAATAAAAATAAGGCTTATTTTCTATAGGTTGTTTTCCAAAAAAAAGAAAAGAAAAGAAAAGAAAACAATCTCTCTCTCACTCGTTGCATCTCTTATAAATATTATATTCTTTTGTAGTCATGGGAAACATAATTTTTTGGCACATTCTCTCTCTCTCACGAGAAGCTCTCTCACTTTCTCTTTGCTTTTTCTCTAATCATATATTCTTTACTTTGAATTTTAAGCTTTATTTATTTTTTTCTCTAAGAAATTTTCAATTTGATAGATTCTAGGAAGAAGTTACTTCTTTTCGTGCATAAAAGTGCAAAAAGAAAAAATTATATATATATATATATATATATATATATATATATATATAAAATAAGGATGAGACCTATTGCTTTTTAAAGGCTTGTCCATGGGCCGGTTCGGGTCAGGTTTGTGCCCAACCCGAAACCAACCCGACTAGATTAGATGGTAAGAATTTCAACCCGCTGTTGATTGGAATGGTTGATCGGATTGGGCGGATCCGAGTTTCAATGGATGGTAGTCGATTCAATCAGAGTTGGAGATCTGAAAATCGGCCAAAATTTGGTGAGTTAATAGCAAAATTGGTGAAATTTCGGTGATATTTTCGTCGAATTTGTTGAAATCTAACTAGATTCGGCCAGATCTTGCCAAATCCGGTGAAGATTCCATGGATCTAGCTAAGATCGGCTACCGACTGTCACCGGTGTCAGGTCGGCTGGTTGTCGGGCCGGATCTGATGGGTTGGGCGGGTGAATCGGGTCACAATTTTTGTGGGACACCCCTAGCTTTTTATGCACTATGCATGCAGGGTTGGCTTAATGCATTTGGAGGCTTAATGTGAAAATTGAAATTGAGGCATTTTATATATTTGAATATGATTTAAAAAAAAAAAATGAAATATTACTTAAACTTTATTGTCTAGTTTTAGATGCAAAAATACTACAAATAACATTAACTACGTAGATTTTATTTTTTTACAAAATCTATACACAAAAAAATCTGACAAAACTTTTCACATTTGTTGATGTAGCAGATTGACAGTGGTAAGTAAAGAAATGATGTTAGTGACATGGTTTTAAAAACTGGATTAGACCAGCCGGTCCGACCAATTCAACCAGAAACCGACCTCTAATCCGATCCGGTTATGGCTAAAAACTGAAAATAGCTTAAAAACCAGGGAAATGTGAAAACTGGTCGATTCAACTAGATAACTAGGAATCGGCATGGTCGAACCGAATATTGACCAGTTGGGATTTTTTGACCTTTTCCCAGCCTAAAACTATGTTTTTTTGGCTAAAAACTAACCTTAATGACTCACGCCTCCCCTAAACACTCTCATCTCTCATGCCTGACACCTCATTTCACACCTTTCTCACTGTCTCAAGCTCTCTCAAGCTCTCTGCCTCTCTGCCTCACTCAACTCAAGCTCACTCTCTCTGAAATCATGAATATCCCTCACTCTCTCTGCCTCACTCTCACGATCTCACTTCATGCACGCCTCTGAAATTTTTTTCCCTCTTCTTATCCTTTCGGCATCTGATGCTGTGAAGTGTTCTGGTTTTTTTTATTTTTTATTTTTTTTTCCCTTTTTCCTTCACTCTCACGATCTCGCCCTTGCCCTCTTTGCTCTCTACTTCTCGGTGTCGGGTAATATTCTTTTCTTTTGTTATGATTACTTGATTTTGATTTTGATTTTCTCGGTTCTTGTTTTTTTTTTTTTTTTTTTTTGATTTCTCTCGACTTTACCAAGTAATAATTAATATTATTTTCTGTTGATTTTGATTACTTCATTACTTGATTTTGATTTTGATCATTCTCTCTCTCTCTCTCTCATTTCTCTTGGCTTCACCTCAGATTCTCAGTTCATGTTCTCGACTTCATCTCAGGTTCTCCTTCCGTGACTTCACTAGTAAGTGGTAACTTCAATTAATAGTTTACAATAGCATTTTAGTTTATTTGTGATTTTGTATATGTTGTGGATTTGATTTACAGAGCATTATTGTTTGTGAAATATAGTTTATAGAGTGTTAAAATGGTTGTTGCGAGTTTGAAATTGTTGAGTGAAATAGAGTCTGCCTCTGTACCATCTAATGAACATGCTTCTACAACCGGGTCTAATGCTAATTCTTCATCTGTGAAAGCGAAATGTGATCTCGCATGGGATCAAGTAACTGGAGAGTTAAAAGACGGAAAAAGTAGTTATAAATGTATACACTATGGGAAAATTTATAAAGGTGGGGGTATCAATAGGATGAAAAGACATCTAGCTGGAATCATTTGGTGATGATCTTGATGCTCCTCTCGGATTTAGAGATAAAAAATCATCCTATTCAAGTTGAAGATGAAGAAGATGAGAATGAGGATGATGATAATGATGCTAGTGGTGGAGCATTTGGTTCACATGATGATATTGATTTCAATTTTTTTCGTAACAAATGAGGCTTGGGTCTTAAAACTTAGTAGTTGTTTGTTTGAAACATTCAAACTTATTTGCTATTTGGATGTATAAAACTTATTTGCTATTTGCCATTTGGATGTAAATGTAATAACTAATGAACTTATTTATTTGGTTTTGTTGAAAGTTTATTATGTTAAGGGTGATTGTTTTGTAATGTTATTATGTTAAATTCTTTAAAAAGATGTTATATACTTATGTACTTGTATTTTTTTTAAAAGGAAACATATTTATTACTATTGGTTTGTTAGTTTTAGTATATTAAATTTTTTTTAATTATTTATAAAATTTTAAATAAATAATAATTAAATTATTTATGATGTCACTAGTTTGACCATAAAACCAGTAATTAGCTCTCTTTCCGGTTCTTTCACCGTACCGGTTTTTAAAACCACGGACTTGGTGATGAACTTAGATAAGAATTATTAAAAGTTTGCTAACTCAACTTGTGAAAAAACGTTGTGTATGTTTTTGAGTATTTCTTTTTTTTTTTTTTTTTTTTTTTATTATTTGAGAAGTGCTATATTCACAATATTTGCACAACAAATCGTAAGTGTTAAATTATTACTGGTTCTAATTTTAATTCATTATTAAAATTAATTTTTTGTCATTAATAATAGTTTGTAACAACCTATCACTTAGGATTTATTATGAAAGTGTTGTGAAAAATATTGTGGATGTGGCATTTCTCTCTCTCTCTCTCTCTCTCTCTCTCTCTCTCTCTCTCTATTAATCATTTGATAAAAAATATTAATTTATTTATTGATTAATATTTGGGCTTAATTAATACTATGATAAGGAAGAAAAAAAAAACTCTATTGGTTAAAATTTGGGGGCCTTTTTCTACTTAGGGCCTTAGGCGACCGCAACATTTGCTTCTAGTATAGAGCCGGCTCTACATGTATATATGGTTCATGTGTGTGTGTACACGTTATTGTTCATATATATGAGCAAGATGAGTGATAGAGATCATAAAAATTTGACAACTAATTTTGATTGTATCTATTGTCAAAATTTTAGTATGAAAACCAAATTAGTTCTTGGTTTTTTATTTATATTGATGACATTGGTTGCTTTACATAATACACATGTTTTCAATTATACAAGAAATTTTTATTTTTTTATTTTTAAATGCTTATCAAATACCAAAAAACATTCTCAAGCTCCTTTTCATGGTCGTTACCAACACACCAGAAAATAAAATAGTTTTCCAGAAAATCCTCTTTGGAAAATGAATCATTTTCCAAAAAAACATTAATGTTAAAACAAATAGAGCGTTATTTGAGGTAGTAACCATAGTATTTGACTCATTGACTGTGAAGAAAAGGAAAAAGAGAGAGAAGAAATGTTATACTTTTTAGGAGACAAGTGTTTGGATATGTCATAAGAAAAAATTTCAAGAGAAATTTTGGACATAATTTAAGGACTTTAAATTCTGATTACAAATTCTATCTCTTTAGGTCCCTTACACCCTGGTTTTGTCATTAGTTTTTAGCATTACTCAAGCTTTGTAGCTCAACTGACATTCTAGCATTTTCAACAAAGATGTTCAGGGTTCAAAATTCAAATCTCCATACTTCCAACTATCAAAATATAAAATAAAATAAAATAAAATAGACATGTCAAGATCCATGTATCTCAACGGGTCCTTTTTGAAATTTTCAATAAAGAAGGAATTTAAATCATTACCCTCCCAATATTGTAACTATTAAATTATTATAATAATAATAATAATAATAATAATAATAATAAGACATTCTCTAGATAAAATGAAATAAATATTGTAGGGTTAATGGGCCCAATAGCGTATGTTAGGCTACAGGCTCAGTCTGAGGACATTAGATAATCCGAGGACGGGGAAACACTGTCAAAGGAGTACGCGTTAGTGCATGAAGAGGTAAGGTATGGTCATGAGAGTCTAGGAAAGTGATTTGAGGAGGGATGCCATCTTGGCTAATCAATGTCGAGGTCCGAAGCTGTGGTCTACCATTTAGGGAAATATTCCAGGAAATTCTACTGGTAAAGATACACATCTAGAAGGTACGGGTCAGATGAGGACTATGAAATATCTAGGAGAAAACTACTATCACTGTATTAAATGCTTTGTAGATAACTCTCTGGCCACATTAATGAGGAAGTGATACCTGAACAGTAATTTTTAGCTTTACAACTACTACCAAAAATTTCAGGAAGGTGTTAATGGGACAAGTATCAACACCCACAATCTAAATCCACACGTGGAAGGTGGAAATGAAAGAGGAAGGGAGTATAAATTAGGAAGAAGTCCTTGAGAGAAAATGATCGAGAAATTAAGAGAAGAACATTGTAGCAATCAAGAGTTGAACTTGTAATCAAATTTGAAAGAAATATACGAGAATTGATCTGCTCGGATTGCATTGAGGATGATTTTCTTTAGAGTAAATCAGTCTATCTTTGTTTTCTTGTCATCTGAATCTACTTTACTTGTTGTCTAACTCATTAAAGCCCAGTTTTCCAACCTACTCTCTACAAATTCATTGTATTGAGATTTTTGGGCCTAAGTTCATCCATCATTTGGGCTTGGGAACCAAATTGTGACCTTACAATTAGTGCCATTTGTGGGAAATTCTAGTGTGGTAGTGAGTCTAGCATTCAACTATGGTAGGTTTAGGTCTAAACCAAGCTGAATCTATGGGGTCTCAACGTCAAGATCATTTTTGTAATCTAGAACAAAAAAGGGACTGGGAGGGAAATGTTCACACTAACCGTACTGGTAGGAGCCAGTCTCGAGGTGGGAGCCATATCTCTCATGAAAAGAATACTAGAAACATGCAACAGGAGATTGATCACTTGCAGAGGAAGTTACGCCGCGAACGACGAAGAAGAACTCCTTCAAGTTCTATTTCTTCTTCTAGTGAAGAAGGAGATGGCAGCTACAGGCTTAGATTGAGGACTCCCCATAGTGAGTTTTTCTCGTGCAATGAGGATCGCCGCTGTAGGCATAAGGGTAAAAGCCCATCCCATAAAGGTTTAGGAAATGACGCTATGAGTAGGGCGTTGAACCAAATTTCCAGATCACCTTTCACACGCAGGATTAAAGTAGGAAAATTTCCTCAGCGCTTCACTCAGCCAAAATTTACCATGTACAATGGTCTTATAGACCCAGTGGAGCCCGTAAGTCACTTTAACTAGAGAATGATTGTACACTCTAAAAACAAGGTGTTGATGTACAAGGTATTCCCATCTAGCTTGGGGCCTGTGTCGATGAGGTGGTTTGATGGCCTAGATGCACGTTCTATTGGTTCCTTTAAGGAGCTCACCCGGGCATTTAGATATCATTTTATTACATGCAGTAGGGTTCCTTAACCTTTGGATTCCCTGTTGTCCATGTCCATGTGAGAAGGGGAGACCTTGAAAATGTACTCGGATAGATAATGGGAGATGTTTAATGAGATCGATGGGAATTTTGATGATGTGGCTATAAGGACTCTCAAGGTCGGCCTGCTTGTCGAGCATGAGTTGAGAAAATCTTTGACCAAGAAGCTAGTAAGAAGTATGTGTCAGCTTATGGACCGTATTGACAAATACAAGCGAGTTGAAAAGGACCAGTGGCAAAGGAAAGGAAAGGCTAATGTTATCCCCTAGGACAAGAGGGATTTTAGGTCAGACAGGTACAATAATAACAGACCCTGAAGGGATTTTCTGGGCAATCTGGGTCTATGACTTCTCAGGTGGTCAACATGGTGTTTCGAGAACCAATACATCAAGTTTTGGAGAAGATTAAGAATTAGCCATATTTCAAATGACCAAACAAGATGGGAGGAGACCTCATGAGGCACAACCAAAGCTTTCATTGTCAGTACCACTAGGAATAAGGACATACCACCAAGGACTGTAGAACTCTGTGAAATCATCTAGAGCAACTGGTTAGAGATGGAAGATTAAAATAGTTTTTGTATCGACCCAATGGGTAGGGAGACCAAGCAGGGTCGAGGGCTTAGGGGAAAGCTTCTTTAAGGCCTCTTTTGGGCATAATTAATGTCATCTTTGCTGCTCTTGGGAGAACTAGTTCTTATCCCTCCAAGGTGATGTTTGTGGCTCGGCCATCCGCTGAGGTCTCTAATTCTAAGTAGAAGAAGGCTAGAATGGAGATCCGACTGGCGTTGAGTTTTTCGGATGAGGATAAAATTGGAACCATACAGTCACACGATGATGCTTTAGTGGTCACGCTCAGGATAGGAGGGTATGATGTGAAGAGGGTATTGGTAGACCAGGGCAGTAGTGCAGAGATTATGTACCTTGACTTTTACAAAGGGCTAAACTTGAAGCCTAAGGATTTGATAGCCTATGATTCACCTTTGGTAAGTTTTGATGGAAAGTTGTCATTCTAAGGGGTCAGATTAGACTACCCATGCAAGCAGGTTCAGAGGTAGTGGAAGTGGACTTCATTGTGGTGGATGCTTATTTTCCTACACGGCCATAGTGGTAAGACCTTGGCTTCATGCCCTAGGGTCGTTTCTTTAACTCTGCATTTGAAGGTGAAATATCCGATGGAAGACCAGATTGAAGAGCTTGTTGGGAGTCAATTCATGGCTAGGCAGTGCTTGATAGCTACAATTATGCATTAGCTTAAAGCTGAGTCCTCGACCTCTATTGAGGGGGGCTCATAGCAATTAAAGATTCTGGTCCTATTTATAGATGTTGTGTTAGAAGAGGCAAAGTGTGAGAAGTTGGAGCAAATTGTTATAGATGGTGATTCAGAGAATTTTTTTTCAGGTAGGAGCTCGGCTACCTCCTTGGAAGAAGGAAGAACTGTTAACATTTTTAAGGAGGAATATTGATGTGTTCGGATGGAATGTTTATGAAACTCCTAAGATAGACCCAAATGTCATTTGCCATCATCTAAATGTCAACCCAACTGTCCTCCCTAGGAAGCAACCACCTCGATGCTTATCTAAAGAGCATTTGGTTGCTGTTAAGGAAGAGGTGAACAAGCTTAAGTAGGCTAGGGCTATTAAGGAAGTGTTCTACCTTGAATGGTTGGCCAATACAGTGGTAGTGAAAAAGAAGAATGGGAAGTGGCGGATATGTGTAGACTTCACAGACTTGAACATGGCTTGTCCAAAAGACCCCTTCTCAATGCCTCGAATTGATTAGTTAGTTGATGCAATGGTAGGCCACCCTTAAATGAGCTTTTTGGATGCCTTTCAAGGGTACCATCAGATACCTTTAGCTTTGGAAGATTAGGAGAAGACAACTTTTGTCACACCTACTAGGAATTACTACTACAAGGTGATGCTCTTTGGTCTAAAGAATGCAGGGTCTACTTATCAGAGGATGATGATCAGGATGTTTGAGCCATAGCTAGGAAAAAATATTGAGATTTATATAGACAACATGGTGGTTTTTGACATAGGTGGGACTCAAATCAAATCTTGTATTCAATAGCATGAAATTTTGTTAGTTTATTTTATTGGAATCCACTAAAATTTGAATGTTTTTTTTTTCTTCTTTGAATGGATGCAAAGGAATTGTCTAACCTTCAAATTCAAAATAATAAAACTTTTTTTTTTTTTTTTGGTTGAGAATGCAAAAGAATAAAACTTAATAATACATCATATCCATACAAACTAAAATATAGTAAGTTTATAATAAATGTAGTATGATGTGCCAAAAATATCACAGTTGTGACCAAGTAGAATAAAATCACAAATAATCTATATAAAAAAAAGAGAGAATAAAATCACAAATATTGCTCGACTAATTAGAAATCAAATAAAATATATAATATTGATTTCAATCACCGTTTACATAAAAAACCGATTGATATTTTGATATGATGATAAAAAGCATAATCATTAAAAGCAAACGTCATATGTTAGAACTCTATCAAAAAATAAAATATTTATTCCATTTAAGATGAGTTTGAACTTAAACAAATTATCTCTTATAGGTTTTAAATTGACAAATTCCATAGGAATATAATAATCAATAAGTCTATAATAGTATAATGTATTATACGATTAGATGTGGCAAAAGAGATCAAGACTTGACAACCTAACCCAAACTCGAAAGAAAATATCAGACCCAAACTCAAATTTTAGACCTAAAGGAGTTGACCCTTGACTTGTCCTCTTTTTTTTTTTTTTTTTTTTTTTGCGGGTCAACCTAATTCGACCTGTTTTTAAAACTTTCTTCTTTCTTTTTTTTGGTAAAAAAAAAAAATAATAAAATTAAAACATTATTAGTTTACTTGTTTATTTTGAGTTTTACAATGCGCAACTCAAACTCAATTGAATTATATAATGCTAAGTATCATGTGATTATTATTATTTTAAAATCAAGTTTTTAACCTTTTTTGGATAAAACCATTCACACACACACACACACAATGGCCTCAAGAAAACAATTGAAACCTTTATCTAGCTAGTTGGATGCAGGCAAATTAAAAGATGAATGATTAAGGCACATTCATTTTTTTGGAATAACGCAACAAGTAAAAAATTTTAGACATCAAATGACAAAGTACATATCAAGATAATTTAGTTGCAGTAGAGTACAAAACACATATTTGAAATTATAGACATACATGAGAAGCATCCATAAATGTGAAAAAAGTGAAACCGAAGTAATGAAATCTATATCTATATATATAATAATAGGTGAAGCAGAGAGGAACTCAAATTAGAATTCCTAATTAGAGTTCTAATTTTGTGCCATGTGTCTAGAATCTAAAATTGAAGTTGAATTTTGCATCATGTGGCTAAATGTATGTGGGCGCATTCTCATTAAAACCACTTCTATATATCAGGTCAAGTGAGTTATTGTGCTAATTAAGTTTTTTCTTGATTTTGCAGTCAAACGTGAAAACCAAAGAGATTAATATTGGTGATAAGAACTTAGTTTGGGTACATTGCATAATTTTCAAAAAAATAGCAAAGTCAGAATTTGCATCTTTGTTATAAATTGTTGACAAAGTTTGCATCTTTACATTTGCACTGAGTTTCGAATTAAAGTGATTTCTTCTTGGTTCTGACACTGAGTTTTGTTTACTATTTGCTTACAAAGTTTGCATATTTACATTTGTTATAAATTGTTAATATGTGATTAGATGCACATTATGCCTAAAATTCACTATCCTTATATTTGTCTTTTTGTTCAGGTTTGACACCTATAATAATGAAGAAAGCACTGTTGTGGACTGATGGATGATACTTTTTGCTCATTGCAAAGGAACTTAGTGATTAATGGAATCTCACGCGAATTAGAGAGGACCCGGCTGTAAATCTTTGGATGGTAGATGTGAGTCACTATATTTTTAAAATTTTCAGTAAAGGTAAAGGTTATGAACAATGTAAATTTTCCGTGGAGAGATCTATTATTCTATATTTATGCAAGTTTGGTTGCCTTCTTGGAGTGGATCACTCGACCTTGTCTTTCTACTGGAATTTTTTATTCAGATTGTTACAATTTAATCCGAAATTTTATTTGAATTTTCCTATTGTTGTTACTATCATATATTATCGTTCCAATTGTTCAATTAGAATATGAAATTAGAGTCTAATTTTACTATACATGTATACAATCTAATTATTTTTAATTTTGCTGTCATGTGTAGAAGCCAATGAGATGAAATTAATAACACATTAAACACTCATGCTTTGTGAATCGGTAGTACCAATCTAAATCTATTGGACCTGCTTCATGATAATATAACTATGAAGGATGTATAAAAAACACACATAAACCCATCTCTCTATAAAAAGAGATTGAAGAGAATTTCATTTATCAGCCATGGAACTTCAGAAGTTTTTTTTTTTTTCACACAAATGCCCATCATGTTACAAAATGACCCATCGTAAAACTACAAAATGAGTACAACTCTGAGGGTTTTTTTTTTTTTTTTTTTTTTTTATAATTTTAAATTTTTTAAGCTATGAAAATTTCAATCACCAATAGAAATTGAAGATTCAAAAGCGTGAATGGATCTTTTGGATAAACATTGTCAACAAGGTTTATCTTTCTGTGTAAAATATATATACTGCTAAGTTTTGTTAATGAAATTTTCTGGTTAATAATATGAATTTAGACTTAACTTAGACTTTTAAACATGAATAAACTCATGATTAATAATATATCCATTCCCGTGCAGTAGTACTGCATGGGGCTAAATACTAGTTAGCATAAATTATGGATATTTAGGCCTATTTATTCCATATAGGGTGATCAAAGTTTGAGACCACATAACCAATTAATCCAGTGTGGCACTATAGTATCCAAATTTCTAATAAGAAGGGTCCTTGGAGTCGGTTAGAGGATCTAATCATGATCGAGGATGCAAATTGTGAATAAAAGTGTTCATGTACGAAGAATTCATAAGGTTTGAAGCTAGTGTGGGGTCGCATCGATAAGTTGACAAGTGAGTAGTTTCTAAGATCAAGGGTTTGGACTAAATTGTAAAACTCTTCTTTATAATGAATAGCTTATTTAGGGTAAAGGTACCATCACAATGGTTTTTCTTCTGGAGTGTTCTCCATATATTTTGCACTTCTTCACCGTATCGCGTCTCATAATTACCTTGCTTTATGGTTTGGTGACTTGTTATTTTGTGGCTGTTCATATTGATAATTCAAATTACATAATTTAGTTAACTGAAACTTAATTGACAAATTCATTGCAAATTAACTTTGGCTTTTGGGTCTAAAAAATTCTTTTTCAATCTCATTGTTGGCAAGCTCAAATGGTATATGTATTTTATATATTAAAACTAGAAAATGCATGTTAATTTTTTTTTTTTGAGATATATAACTATGATAATTACTCTTTATTATGAAACAAAAATCCAATTAATATTTTGAGCAAACAAAACTTAATCATTCATATTAGGATTAGAGATTTTACCATTCAAACTAACTAGAACCGTTCTATAAATATAATAATAAAAAAAATGAATATCTTTTCCAATTTATTTTTAGAGAGAAAAAAAAAGGAGAGAAAATTTTGAGAGAGAGAGAGAGAGAGAGAGAGGCTAGGGCCATGAATTGAATTCCATAAAGAACAAGTTTAACTACAAAATTAGTTGTAATTTAAGATTACAAACTTACTCAATAAAATAAATATTACAACATATTTTGAAAATCTAATCGTTGAATTACATGTTCTTTATGTTCTTAATACACATGTTAAATTTTGTGTCAATCGGATATTA
The DNA here is from genome assembly GCA_030445155.1 of Quercus variabilis. Classification (NCBI taxonomy): domain Eukaryota; kingdom Viridiplantae; phylum Streptophyta; class Magnoliopsida; order Fagales; family Fagaceae; genus Quercus; species Quercus variabilis. Next base: position 26,752,407 of record CP129450.1, on the reverse strand, counting down.
TTTATAGGCCAAAATGGGCAAAATCCTTTTCGTGTAAACAAAGTGGTATTTTGCTCTCTTTCCTAAACTAATTAGGAAAATGCCCTTCTTTTATAACTTGAATTTCTAAAAATCGAGTTAAAAAAAAAATTATAGCCTTATAGTGGCATTTTTAAGGAGTCAATAGTGACGTTTTAAAGACCTATCGTGACGTTTTGTAACTTGAACTCTATGAACTCGAGTTGTAGGCAATTATTATTATTTATTATTATTATTATTATTTTACTTTTACCTATAACTTGAGTTAATGGAGCTCGAATTACAAAATACCACCATAGATCTTTAAAATGTCACTATAGACTCCTTAAAAATACCACTATAGGGGGTTAACTCGATTATGAGAAAATCAATTTTCAAAAGAGGGATATTTCTCTAATTAGTTTGGGAAAGGAGGCAAAATGTTGCTTTATTTGCGCGAAAAGGGCATTTGCCCATTTTCTCCATGATTTGTAGGATTATATTTTGTGCATAATTTTAAATTACAAAAACTTAAAATTTAAAAAATTTATTGATGACATAACTATTGATCTTTAATTTTCTTGAAATTTTGCAAGCATGGAGGATATAAGAAGATATAACCCAATGGTGAATTTGTCAAAATTCACCTCTAATAAAAAAGATATTAAGTAAATTTGCAACTTAAGGTTATAACTAAATTTTGTCCTCTCATAAATCCATATGACCTCTTCAAGAGGTATCGATCTATTATCCACGTTCATTCAATTAATTCCTTAATCATTCATAACAAAGTCCACTGATTACACACAGAATTATATAAATATGTAAACAGGTTACTTATTCAAGCATCAAAACAAATACCGACAGCGATCAAGTCGTTGGAAAAAAAATCTGCAGCGTGGTGAGTGCTGAGAGTGAGATCATCCGACATCAAAAAGGAGTCGTGCTGACTATACAACAAATCATTGGCGCAGACAGATAGTCATAGTGCTTCATCCTTTTTAATACGATCGATCAGGGCGTTAAGCGCAAGAACGTAGGGTACGCAAAGGAATTGATTAAAGCCCTTATTAAGGGTCTATGACAAGGACCATCTACCCTTATATATTAAGTAGTTAAAAGTAAAAGTCTCAAGAGGAAAGTATCATTTGCGGTCAAAAAAAAAAAAAAAAGAGGAAAGTATCATTTGATTATCATTTAAAATCCATGTGTCAATTTTTTCTCTCTAGACTTCGGTGAAGTCTAGAGGTGAAACTTCTTTGCCTTCTGGCAACTCTTTCTCCGTTCTTGCAGTGGAACTTTGTGTTTATGCAAGAATGGAAGCAATCACAAACAAGCGGGCGAACTTTAAACTTTAAGAAAGGAAAGAAGCAAAGTAGATTTAGCCTTACCTGGGATAGAACAAGGCTTGGTGTTGGCTGGGAAGTTCTGTACCAAACGGAGAGTGAACCTAGAAGCTATAGGGAGAGCTCTAAGATCAGTGTGGAGAACTAAGAGAGACTTTGAGGTTAGTGACATGGGAGAAACTAGAGTGCTACTACTGTTTAAGGAGAAGGAAGATTTGGATAGGGTGTTTCTGCAAGGACCGTGGTCCTTTGACAAGTACATCCTCTTGCTGCATAAGCTGGAGGTGGGCGAGTCAATAACTACTCTAACCTTCCATGAAGCTGCTTTTTGGGTTCAGATTCATGGCTTACCAACATTGAGCCAGACAAGAGAGGCGGGATTACGTATTGGAGGAAGTTTGGGCAAGGTAGAAAAGGTGGGCGTAGGGGATAATGGATTTAGCTTGGGCTGTTATCTAGGATTAGAGTAACATTAGATATCTCGCAAACGTTAAGCCAGGGAAGGATAGTGCGCTTGGGTGACTCGAACTCTCGGTGGGTCGAGTTTAAGTACGAACGTCTACCTGTTTTTTGCTACCTGTGTGGAAGATTGGACCATGATGAGAAGGAGTGCTTAGTTTGGCTCCATAGTGGAGGGTCGATTAACGCCGAGGACAAGCAATATGGTCCTTGGCTGCATGCTACCCATGACTGGCTACAGAAAGCGCATGTGGTGTTTGGGTAACGAAACAGGGAAAGCGCTTGCCTATGGCAGTTGGGGTCGAGGCTGATGCAACGAGACTTGCAACCGAGATAGCCATCGGTTGTCTTCGATGAGCACCGCCAACCTTATGAAGCAGCAGAGTTTGACCATGAAAGAGATGTTGTGCAAAGTGGGGAAATGGAAGGTGAGGGAATCATGGAAAAGTTGACTGGGGAAAAGCGAAACTCGGACTTCGAGGAGCAGCTGAGAGAGCTTGATGCAGAAATTGCAGGCAAAGCTGACACGGGATGTAACATGGAAAAGGTTTTCAAGACACAGGTTCTGGAATCCGAGGTAAAAGAGTCAGCGAAACAGAAGGAAGAAAGAGGTGGTAAAGCTGCCTTGGGATGTAACGTGGAGAATCTTCTCCAGGAAAGGGATATGGTACCTGAGGTGAAGGTGTCAGAGAACAAAAAGGAAGAAAAGGAAGGTGAAGACTTAATGTTAGGCCTTAGGAGTGGGCCAAGTTGTTGTGGGCCGAATGGTGACTTGGGCCGAACTGAAGCCAATTATGGACCTGCGGAACTTAAAAACCCACGTGCTCAAGTCTGGAGCCAAAAGTCTTCCACGTTGGGCCTAAGTTACTAGGTATAACTAAAATCAAAAATACAAAAAAAAAAAAAAGAAAAAAAAAAAGAAAAAAGAAAAAAGAAAAAGAGAGCCCAAGACAGAAAAAGACTCATGCACATACAGGTAGAAGTGGGAAAGAAAATGTGGGCGTGGGTATGTCCGAGCTACTGAAAGTGAATGCCATGAAGGAGATAACCCATATGGAGGTGGAGGAGGTAAATGCAGGTCCAAAACAAAAGTCACGGGTGCCATTGGAAGAAATTATGGAGATTGCTGAGGTTGGGAAAAGACCCAAACTAGAAGCGAAAGTGGTTGCTTTTGGTAAGTTATTGGCCATACAAATGGGATCGGCAGCGGCGGCTGCGGTGCAGCCTCGCTGGGAACAATGAGTGCTTTAGTTTGGAACTGTCGAGGGCTTGGGAACCCTCGGACAGTTGGCACTCTCCAAAAAGCAGTTTTGGAGGAAGATCCCACTTTGGTTTTTCTCATGAAAACCAAATTTAATGTAGAGGAAATGGTGAGTATTAAGCGTAAATTGGAGAGAAGACAAGGCATGATAGTTCCTAGTGTTCGTCAGAGTGGGGGTTTGGCCCTTTTATGGAAAGATTTGATGGCAGTGGATGTGTAAACTTTCTCTCCTAGGCACATAGATGCTATCATTACGGAGGATGGAGGGAATAAGAAATGGCATTTTACGAGGTTTTATGGCCACCCTGAGACTAGCAAAGGAGATGAGTCTTGGGCGTTGCTAGTGAATTTGAGTACAAGGAGTGTGCTTCCTTGGGTCTGCATAGGAGACTTTAATGAAATATGCCACAGGGGAGAAAAAGAAGAAGGAGAGGAGAGACCGGAATGGTAGATGAGAGCTTTCTCTTTAGCTATCAACAAAAACAATCTTAGAGATATGGGCTTTGTAGGGCCATAATTCACCCGGAGTAGGTGGTTGGGGGCATGTGGGTGGGTCTGTGAGAGATTAGATTGGGCTTTGGTCTCAACAAACTGGTCTTCATCGTTCCCTCGGGTAAGGCTTTAAAATGTGGCCACTTGTTCCTCAGACCACAATATGCTGATTCTTAAAGCTCTCCCTCTAACGAGCAAGAATAAAAGAAGGTAGCGGTTGTTCAGGTTTGAGGCCATGTGGATTAAGGAGGAAGAATGTGATGGGGTAGTTAAGGAGGCTTGGGAGAGAGACCGGAATCTAGGAAGCCAAAACCAATTTGGACAGTGTATGAATGAGTGTCGTTCCTCTTTGCAAAGTTGGAATAGTACTAACTTTGGACATGTAGGCCGAAAAATAGCCTCTCTTAACAAGAAGCTTCAATGGCTTGAATGCTTACTAGGGGGTGGGGAAAACATGGAAGAGAGTCATGCGACAAAAATGGAGCTAAACAGACTACTCTCTGCGGAGGAAGTGATGTGGAAGCAGCGATCTAGGAATCGCTGGTTATAGTCAGGGGATTGCAACACTTCCTTCTTTCATGAGAAAGCCTCTAAAAGGCATCAATGAAACACCATTACTAGGCTTCTGGATTCTTGTGGTATCTGGCAGGGGGAGGAAGAGGTGATGGGTCATATTCTGGTAGAGTATTTCCAAGAAATGTTTACTTCTTCTTGTCCAACGGTTAGTGAAGAACTAGTGGAAGCCATACACCCTAAAGTTACTAACAGAATGAATGAGGTTCTAGTGCAGGATTTTCGGGCGGCTAAGGCTGAGAAAGCTCTCAAGCAGATGCACCTGCTGAATGCGCTAGGTCCTAATGGTATGCCTCCTTTATTTTTTCAACATTATTGGCCTATTGTAAATTCTGTTGTCATACAAACGGTAGTTAACTTTCTCAATCATGGTATTGCCCCCCCTAAGTTTCATGAAACCCACGTTGTGCTTATTCCTAAGACAAAAAATCCCTTTAGAGTTACTGACTATAGGCCTATTAGCTTGTGTAATGTGGCTTATAAGATTGCTTACAAGGTGGTGGCCAACCGAATAAAGGTTGTCTTAAAGGATATAGTATGTGAAAACCAGAGCACATTTGTGTTAAAGCGGCTCATCACAGACAATGTGCTAGTGGCCTATAAATTAATGAATCATATTAATAAGAAGAGGAAGGGTAAGTATGGTGAAATGGCCCTAAAGTTGGACATGAGCAAGGCTTATGATAGGGTGGAATGAGGGTGTTTGCAAAAAATTATGGAGAGGTTGGGGTTTCATGAGCGGTGGATTTGTATAGTAATGGCATGTGTGTCTTCTGTTACATGTGCTATTAGACTCAATGGCCAATCCTATGGGATGATCACACCAACCCATGGCCTTCGACAAGGAGACCCTCTCTCTCCATATCTCTTCATTCTTTGCACGGAGGGCTTGTCGGCTCTGTTACACAAGGCATCTCGGAGAAATGAATTGAAAGGAGTGGCTGCCTCGGCTAGGGGACCACGAATTTCACACTTATTTTTTGCAGATGATAGCTTGATTTTTTGTAAGGCAATGGAGAAGGAAAGGGCTAAAGTTCAGAGAATTTTGCAAGTCTATGAGTCCACTTCGGGTCAACAACTGAATAGGAATAAGACGGCTCTTTTCTTTAGCCAAAATACTCCCACTCGCACACAAGTTGCCATTAAGTCCAGGTTTGGTGCCCAGGTTATCAAACCCTATGAATCCTATCTTGGACTACCCTCGTTGATTGGTAGGTTAAAGAAGAACACATTTGCTCAATTGAAACATAAACTTGCATCCAAACTTGCGGGTTGGAAGGAAAAGCTTTTGTCGAATGCGGGAAAGGACGTTTTGATTAAGGCAGTCACCCAGGCCGTTCCTTCGTATACCATGAGCTGCTTCAAGCTCCCTAACGGACTCTGTGAGGAGATGACGGGAATGGTGAGACAATTTTGGTGGGGACAGGTGCAAAACGAGAAGAAGATGGTTTGGATGAGTTGGGAACGAATGTGCCTTCCGAAAGAAAAAGGGGGGTTGGGTTTTAGAGACTTGAAGTCCTTTAATTTGGCTCTATTAGCTAAATAGGGATGGCGACTCCAAACTAATTCCTCTTCCCTTTTCTTGCAGGTTTATAAGGCTAAATACTTCCCTAATGGTGATTTTGTGGATGCTAAGATAGGGAAGAAAGCGTCCTTTGCCTGGAGGAGCATAATGGCTGCACAACATTTGGTCAAACGAGGGTTGAGATGTCAGGTAGGCGACGGTCGAAGCATAAAGATATGGAAGGACCAGTGGCTCACTACCAGGAGCACGTATAGGATAGTCACTAGGGAGAGGCCTGGAAATCAAATTAAAATGGTTAGGGACTTGCTGCATGAGGAAGGATTGGAGTGGGATAGTGAACTAGTAAGGGGTCTTTTTTTACCCTAGGACGTAGAGGCAATCCTCAGTATCCCCATTAGTGAATCAGTTGTAAAGGATAGAATGGTATGGGCTGAAGATAAGAAAGGCAATTTTATAGTTAGGAGTGCATATAAGTTGGCTTGGGACATTGAGGCAGAGGGGAGTAATATAGGTTGCTCGGACCCGTCGACAATGCAAGGAATTTGGAGGGGGGTGTGGAGCATGAATTTGCCAAACAAAATTAAACACTTTGTTTGGAAGGCTTGCAACGGTATCTTGCCCACCAAAGAATCTCTTTTCCGTAGAAAGATCATGGACACCAATATATGTGAGGGATGTGGGAGACAGATAGAAACAGCCATGCACATGCTCTATTTTTGTAGTCATGGAACAGAGGTTTGGAGTGCATGAAAACTCTCTCTGCCTTGCATGGTTCTTAAGTCATGGAGTTTTATGGACACGTTTTGTAGACTTTGAACTAGTTGGGAAGCCCAGTCGAGATAGTTGGAGAGGTAGGTCTCGATCTGTTGGGGCATCTGGAAGAGCAAAAATGAGGTCTGGCATGGAGGGAAGAGGTGACCTAGCCCGGTAATTGTGAGGTGCTCGCTAAAATTGCTGGAGGATTTTCAGTCAGCTAATGAGAGGCCGTGCAAACTGAGAATTGAAGACCAACCTAGCATCGCTTGGATGCCACCACCACTGGGTTCTTTCAAGGTCAACATTAATGGGGCTCTGTTCTCAAAAACAAAACAGTCCGGCGTGGGAGTCATGGTGTGTGACGAGGAGGGTAATGCGATCGCTGCCACGTCTAGAAAGTTGGACTTACCCCTTGGAGCACTAGAAATGGAGGCAAAGGCATTGGAGATTGGGGTGAAATTTGCCGAGGAGGTGGGGCTTAGGGACGTCGTTTTTGAAGGTAATTCACAGCTAATTATCAATGCCGTCCAAGGTATCGGTGAAGCTGCTGTTTCGGTGCAGAACATCATCCACGGTGCGCTTCAGAAGGCCCAATGTTTTAGAACTTTTGACTTTTTATATATTAAAAGGCAGGGGAATGCCCCTGCCCACTTGTTAGCTCAGCATGCCCAATATGTTGAGAATGTGGTGGTTTGGCTGGAGGACTGTCCTAGTCAAGTGGCACGTGTGTGCACATGATGTATTTGTTTTTCAACTGAATGAAGTTTAAGCATTTCCTATAATTAAAAAAAAAAAAAAACCAGTTAAAAGTGAAAAAATTGGAATAATCTTTGTAGTAGCTTCTGGATAAGATACCAAATTACCAATACCATGCCACCTTTTTTTTGTGTGTCATTTTCACCTTATATATTTTTATACATATGGAATATTCTCCATTAATATTCCCTAGCTACTGGAGCTACCCACATACATTTTTATTCTCTTTTAATTTATGGATTATATTTACCATTTCTTCTATTTTTATTTACTATGTCTATTATATATATATATATATATATATGCAATATGAAAGTGCTCCATCTCTTTTCATGACCTCATCTGTCAACATATCAATATGGATGTAATTTCCACCGCCCTATGCCCCAGTCTGAGTCTGCCATATATATATAAAGAAACAATTGAACACCATCTTCAAGAATCCCACAATAAAACCATATATGTTCTACTTATTAGTCTTCTACAACACCCAACAACTTATCAAACTTTATCTCTACTTTCTTTTTCTAGTCCCCAATATTAAAGAATACATCAATCAAAGCTCCATCTGCACAGGGAGAGAGAGACAGAGATGAGCAGCTCAGAAGAGGAAAGACTGGTTCAGATGATAGAGGATTTTATAGAATCAGAATCACCATCTCCCATTTTTTCTGCTTCCTCAACCTGCCTTCCTCTTAATTATCATACCCAATATCTCACTTTACAGGTATACGTGTTTTTTCTTGTATTTATTTTATGTTTGTTTTGTTGGTTTTCTTTCTGCGTGTGTGTGTGTGTGTGTGTGTGTGTGTGTGTGTGAGAGAGAGAGAGAGAGAGAGAGAGAGAGGTCATATATTTTGCTGATTTTTGTGTGGTTTCAGGAGATTGTTGGGAGTGGGACACAGGCTGAGGCTGAGGTCCTAGAGTGTGTGTTGAGGCACATGAGAAACAAAAGGGACGCTAAGAAAACGACTAGTCTGAAAAAGTGGCTTGTAATGAAGCACAAAATAGATGGCTATAATGCTTCTCTATGTCAAACATCTTGGCTCACTTCCTTGGGATGCCCTGCTGGTGTGTGTGTGTGTGTGTGTGTGTGTGTCTCTCTCTCTCTCTCTCTCTCTCTCTCTCTCTCTCTATATATATATATATATCCCTCTTTTGTGGCTCACTCAATTTGTCAATTTCTTATTTTTTGCATCAAATTCCTTATATATGTCCCTTCTATTCCACAATCCTAATAATAATGTTTCCACTTTGGTTAAAAGAAATTAGAGTTGTATTCGATTTTGGCACAAACAAAACATTTTTGTATAATAAGTACTATAATACGGCTTATGAAAGTTGATATGCAATTTGTCATTTATGGTTCGGTTCCTAAAAAGAGGAAAATGCCCAGAAAGACATCATGAAGTTTTTTTTTTAAAAAAAAAACTTTTATATGGTAAACCTCTGAAAAGAATAGTTGTTCTTGAGAATATGTATATGTCTCACTACATGCATATCTGTTCGAACATCCTTATCTATCTGAGGAAATTCTAATAAGTTGTTACCAAGTGCACCTTTTTAGTCACCCAAATTTGAAGCGCGTGGGTGATACGCGCTTGAGTTCAGGTGTTTTTGGTGTGGATCCCACTTGGGTTAACTTAACACTCTTGTTTGGGTTTTTTATTTTTAACAGGTGATTATGACTACATTGATATCACAATGAAAAATGAAAATGGTGATCCAATGAGGCTCATAGTGGATATAGACTTCAGGTCACAGTTTGAGCTAGCAAGGCCAACACCAACCTACAAGGAGCTCACAAATATACTCCCACACATCTTTGTAGGGACTGAGGACAAGCTCAACAAGATAATCTCAATTCTATGCTCAGCTGCCAAACAGTCCCTTAGAGAGAGAGGCCTCCACATACCACCTTGGAGGACTATCACTTACATGCAGTCTAAATGGCTCTCTGCCTGTCACAAACTCCCTAATGCAGTAGGATCATCAGAGAACAGTAATAGAGAAACAAAAGGTGATGCACAAAATTACAGCAAGTGGGCACCTTCACCTCCAATGGTGAACAAGTCCAAGAGAAGCAATTTGGCTGGTGGCTCTGGCTTGTCTAGTCAGTTTTCTAACATGAGCATAAATTGTTGCTGATTTTTATTTTTGGTTCTTGGGTTCTAATTTTGGCATGGGCCAGGGATGCCCAATTTTGGTCCTTTTTTTTTTTTTTTTTTTTTTTTTGGTCTTTTTGTCCAAGTATTTGGGTATTACTTAGATCCTTTTTGTACCGAGGCATGAGAGCAATTCAATTTGTCAGCCATTTCTTTTCTCTCTCTCATTTTTGTTACATTTATTTTTATCTATTTGTCAAAATTCTAGGTTCTTGGGTCCATTTTTTGCTGAGATATGAGAAATGGCCCCAACATCTCAATTCTCAATCATGGTTCTTTGCTTTGGATTAGTCAGTTATTTAATGTATTTAGTATCATTTTTGTTTCAATTAAAAGGGATAATTTTCTAAAAACTCACAGAAAAAAAAATGATCTAATCTAGTTTGTCCCTTGCACCATGGAGACCTGCCTCACTTCACTTATGCAGGCGCATGGTAACGGCATTATTACACATTTACAACACGTATAGCCTAATTCCTTAGGCGTGCATCACTGTCATAAAAGGCTCCAGTGTGACTTTTGGATACAGAAATTTGAAACCAAAATGAATATGATTTGGCCACAGAATCTCTCCTTTGAATGATATTTTCAAAGTTTTTATTTTTATTTTTTAAAATGCCTGTAAAAAATAATTTGGATACGCTTTTATATTCAAATCTTAATTGTTTGATGACATTCATGGATGGGCTCTAAGCTTTGCATTTTGTGCTGGAGAGGTCATGAGTCATGACAATAAACGAGGGTGACCTAACAGGAAATTTTCATTTCCTAGCTAGTTTGGTTGTATAGTCACGTTTTGACATTTAAGGTACTACCCATATTAATGTGAATTCCAGTAGTATGGCTTAAAGCTTAAATTTCCAATAGGTAAGAGAGAGAGGGAGAGAGAGAGGGAGAGAGAAAAAGAAAGAGTGTTTTGAATGATTACCTCAAAAGAATAGTTTGGGATTTGAGTAAAGCTTTTCTAGGATTCCAAAATTTATATTATTATAAAGGTTGATGTTAAGGAAGTCGATTAGCCTTATCCCATGGTTTTGATCCTTTCATTGAATTTCTTAGTCCATTTCATATACTATCGTTGATAGGATAATACAAGTATACAGTCTTCTAGAAACATGTAATTGAAGTTATCAACAAAAGAGTAGGCAATAATTATACAAAAAGATTTTTTTTTGGGGTTAAATTGGATTTCATTCAAAGACTAACAGAGTTCCAATATTACAAACGCCGTCACAAAACAAGTCAAAGTTGTCTAAAAATAACAAAAGCAATAAGATGGGGGGGCTATCAAAAGTTACAAAGTCATATTACAACCAACAAAGTTCCCCTCCTTGCTAAAATATAAGTACAACGGTTAGCTTCAATGTAAGAAAACATTCCCAAACAACATCCTACATTCATCAATATTCAAACAATATCTTACATTCATCAAGCTCTACTACTAGATTCTGAATATTCGAATAAACACTCAATATTAACCCATCTTTAACTCTAAGAACCCACAGTTAAGCATCTACATTTTCTTTAAAAACCCAACAGCTCTAGAATACCTCTAAATCTAAATCTAATAATTTAAGGGGAGTGGATCAAGGGGTATTTTAGAGTTGGGTTTGTAACCAGTGTAGCTACTTAATTGCAAGTTTTTTTTACTTCACATAATGCATGAGAGGGTAATAATAAAAAGTCTAACACTTCATTTTCACCTCAATTTAAATACATAATAAAAAACTTCATTCATTTTATATATATTAATAAATTTTTAAGACAAAATAAATCATTAAAATTTTACCAAAACACACTCTAATTATATTAAAATTTTATAAATTGAAAAATGATATGTTCACAATATTTTTACAACAAATCTTAAGTGGCAAGCTGTTATTGGTTGTTATTATTGGGGCAAAAAAGTAATCTTAGTGTTAAGTTCAAATTTGAACCAATAACAACTAACCACTTATGATTTGTTGTGAAAATATTATAAAAATATTGTGGACGTAGCATCTCTCTTATAAATTTGATCACTTTTATGATTTGCTTAAATATGGATATTATTATATTTATGTAGGGTTCAAATTCTTTACATAAACCCAAAGACAATAAATTTGTAGAGCATGGGTCAAAGAGCTAGAATCAATAATGGATTCATAACCACTCAACTCTTCTCTTACAGTGTCTTCCTCCCTCTGTTATATAGTCACTCCTACCCTCATCTCCATCGTCCACGTGCTCTTCATCCATGAATTTGCTCAAGTACCTGTCACGTCAAGTATCTTCTTTTCAGCTCTGCGTGAGTGGCGGTAGGTTGGGATGCACTGTTCAGAGGTCTTCTCCACATAAATGCGGCCAGAAAAGCTGTTGTAATGCATTGAATACGGTGGCAGCAGCCTTTCCCTCAGATATTTCCCCATCCTTATCGTTCTAGAACTTGTTCTGAGCTTATCTTAATCAGGTGAAGTCTTCGGATAGTTACTCTGGCTTTTCTCGTACTCAACTAATCTATGATATCCTGTTAAAGTGAAACATCCTCCTCGGACAGGAGATATCCTCTTCGGACAGGAGATATCCTCCTCGGATAACACTGATTTTTCATTATGAAGATCCCACTCCTAACTGGGCCTTGCCCTCTTCTCTTCTCTCTTTTCGGATGTGAGATAGTCCTCTCGTGGGCCCTCGGCCCATTAACTTGGGCCTGGCACCCTTTTCCCCCACAATTTATTTTTTATAATTTAATAATAAGGATAGAAGATTTAAATCCTAACTGTCTCTATTAAGTTGAACTACAAAAACTGTCGCAATAGTATAATATCTATAGATAACTGCATCCCTATTTGGCATGAAAAGGAGATTAGGAGAGGAGCCTAAAAGCATCTATGAACTGATTTTTCCACTCTTACTAAATTTATATTTATGTGAAATACAGGATATTTTTAGTGTTAATTTCAAATTTGAACCAATAACAACTAACCACCTGTGATTTGTTGTAAAAATGTTGTAAAAATGTTGTAGACGTACTATCTCTCTATTTAAAAATCACATAAATGAATTTATTTTGTTTGTAGACTTGCAATTAAATGCTTAAAAGGTACCCTTTCATGCAGTATGTAGACTTGCATGATTTTTTTATAGAAAATAATTTTTGCATTAGTTTCTCATAATTAAAGTGACAAAGACAATATTTTTTTTACATTATATTTTGAAAAAAAGAAAAAAGAAAAAGCCATTTGTTATATGATACATGTAGAATTACTATTTAAAATCTTATACCAATCCATTGGTCACCATAATTTTTCATGATTTGACGAGAAGGATTGTTAATAATGAACAATTATTTATACATGGAATAACTATTTTTTTTTCTACATATAAATTGACAAAAATTATGTTCCTAACCTTTTTTGATAGTACTTTCTTCCATGCATGGGATAAATTAAAAATTTTCAACATTTCTTTTAACTTGATTCATTTAGAAGAAGTGCTTGCCGAAAGCACCTCTCTGAAATCAAATAACACTCTGAGATTATAACAGTGCGAGATTTTGTCATTATAGTAATGATTCCTTTCTTTTATATTAATTGTTTTTTAGACTTTAGCTAAAAATAATAATAATTGTATATTTTAGACCCCTTCTTAATTATAAATATAATGGTTCATAAACATATTCCACCAGTTCCTATATTTCATTCTTTATTTCTCAAAAAAAAAAAAAAATCGTTCTTTGATTCAAAAACGCAACTCTTCCTGATGTTGCTAGCCGCAATTTCATGTCTTGTCTTGTCTTGTCCCCAACCCATTAATTAATATAATTTTTTTTCCCTTCCAATTGAGACTTCTCATGTGTGCCACAAACGTTTTTTCATTTTTTTTATTATTTTATTTTGTGAAAAGTGTGTTACAAATGTTGAAATGACAACAAATTAGGGCGGCTCATTTTAACCCAAAAATTGGAATAGCTCTATTATTATTATTTTGGGATGGATAATGACCTCTATAAGTTATAAATTATTTTCCTTCTCCCAAAAATAAAAAGCTATTAGTATTAGTGATTAATTTTCTATAATTATTATTTTTTTCCTTTTCTTATATAGTTTATAAAAGGTTGTATTAAGTACACAAAATTTATACTATTTGTAAGTTTTGAGAGAGATTATAGTAAGCAACTTTTTACTCTTAATTTATTTTGGAGAGTTTGATTTTTGGACTTAAACTTGCAAACCATCACTTTTAATGAAAGACACTTGCTATCTTGTGGACCTCTCTTTTACTTAGTATATAGAAAAATAATAAATTTCTCTTAGTGATTTACTTTCTATATAATTTTTTTTTTGTTGCTAAATTACTTTCTATATAATATGATCTAAAGTACCGGATGCAATAGCATCATAGCTAGGATATATACTGATTGATGTTTTCCTTTACAAGAAGAGAAATGCTAACGAGTATCCTTAAAATACTGGTTAAAAATTTATTTAAAGAAAGTTTTTATAGGAAATAAAAAAAATTAATATTTTGACAATTTTTTTTATTTCTCATAAAAATAATATGAAAACTTTCTTAAAATAAATTATTAATAAGTGTGTACTTGTTAACATAACCCTTAAAAGAAAAAAGGAGAGTGGTCGATGAGCAGTTCAAGGTAGATTCTTTGTCTGATCCGAGAGAGAGAGAGAGAGAGAGAAATAAATTAAGAAAGAACAAATGATAATGTCATGGTTTATCTGTTTGAACCCCATCCTTATCCAAAAATGACGTAGGGCTAAAAGCAACAAGTCAAAAAAACCGAGACATGAAATAGAATTTTGAAGAAGAATTGAGGAAACCACTGGCACTTCGAAAACAAGTGGCACAAAACAATGGGGGAAGCGAGGGGTCTCTACTGGTACAATTAGTAAAACAACCATGCCTTTGTCGGAGCAGATGCATGTATTTGTTCTCTTTTCCCACCTTTCCTGAGTGAAACTACTCCTTGTATTTCCATACCCTGCTATTTTATTCTTTCTTACGAAGAACATGATAGCAGACATCCAGAAACCGAACCAAGCAGAAAGCAATTCAATTGATCATTTATTCAATCCAGAAAAAGATGCAATTTATTTATTGATTAGAGTTTGTTTATGTTAGCTCAATTGGTAAAGTTTATTTTGCTCTTAAGCAAGAGATCTAGGTTTCAAAAAACTAATTAGTGTCTTAGTCTAGCAATAAAGAGCAATAATCATAGAGTGAACATCATAGATTGAATATCTATTCTACAGTCTAGACTCTAGCGTCTACGAATCTGCTAGCCGGTTTGCATCAAATTGTATTGATTATTAAATATTGAATTGAACTCAATTTTTCTTTTTGAGAAAGCATGCTCTTATCCTTTAAAATTATACCAATTGCAATGCTAAAAAGTTAAATCACTCTAAAAATAATCACATCACATTTGCAAGATATGATTGATCTAATATCACTTTTATATGAATCTATTGCTAATACTGTTTTCATTATTTTACATCAATCACAATATGTCAATTCAATAAATGTGAAATTTTTAATAACTAAGTGCTTTCACAAAAAGTCACTTCATTTCTGATAATATCTTGGTAGCTTTTGAATCTCCTCACAGTATATAGAGATATAATCTGGCAAAAGATAGTTTTATGGTCTTCAAGGTAGATATAAGTAAAGCCTATGATAGAGTTGATTGGTCTTTTTTGGAGGCAATCATGCATAAATTGGGATTTAATGAGAAGTGGATTGCCTTAATGATGCTATGTGTTTCCACTATTTCTTATTCAATTTTTGTCAATGGTAAACCGAAAGGCTTGATTAATCCAACCAGAAGTATTAGGCAAGGAAATCAATTATCTCCTTTCCTCTCTCTTTAATGCACAAAAGGTCTCCATGGTCATATTACAACAAGGCTTCCCTCCTTGCTAAAATATAAGTACAACGGTTAGCTTCAATTCCCTGTAAGAAAACATTCCCAAAAGCATCCTACATTCATCAATATTCAAAAAACATCCTACATTCATCAAGCTCTACTACTAGATTCTGAATATTCAAATAAATACTCAATATTAACCCATTTCTAAGTCCCCACAGTTAAATAACTACATTGTTCTTAAAGCCAGCAGCTCCAGAATACCTCTAAATCTAAATCTAATGAGTGAAGGGGTGTGGATTGGGGGGTATTTTAGATTTGGGGGTATTTTAGAGTTAATGGGTTTGTAACCAGTGTAGCTATTCAATTGCAAAATTTTTTTACTTTACATAATGCATGAGATGGTAATAATAGAAAGTCCAACACTTCATTTTCACCTCAATTTTTTAAAAAACTTCATTCATTTTATATATATTAATAACTTTTATAAGATAGAATAATTCATTAAAAGTTTACCAAAACACACTAATTATATTAAAATATTATAAATTTGATCACTTTTATGATTTGCTTAAGTATGGATATTATTAAATTTATTTTTTTATAATTTAATAATAAGGATGGAGGATTTGAATCCTAAATACTTTTGTTAAGTTGAACCACAAATCCTCTCACAGTAGTATTATATTTATAGATATTAAATTGCATCCATGTTTGGCATGAAATGAATTTTCCACTCTTAATAAATTTATATTTTGGTGAATTAAAGGATATTTTAAAATCACATAAATGAGTTTATTTTGTTTGTAGACTTGCAATTAAATGTTCAGAAGCTACCCTTTCATGCAGTATAAAAAGTCACTTAACTTGATTGTACTTGATTGCATTTTTGTTGTAAAGGCACGTTTTGCTCCCAAAGCCTAAATGAAATGGTCCAAGGCCCAAAGAGCCCAAAACAATGAATTTGTAGAGAGTGAGCTTGAAACTAAACTTTCAATGAATTAGGTTGACAACAATCACAGTAGGCTAAGTGTTACTAGAAAGCATAAACAAGTAATTTTGGGCAAGGAAAGTCCTCCTCAGCAAAGTCTGAGGAAGGTTGTTCTTATGTATTTCTCTTAGACTTAACCACAATTACAATTCTTGAGTGTATAGTGATTTTTCTATAGATTCTCTGATGTTCCCACTATAGTGGGGTTTTTCTTCTTTATATTCCCCTTCCTTACTTAATCTTAGTCCTCCAGGTGTAGATCAGATTGCTGGCTTTAATACTTGTTCCATCATCACTTTTCTGAAGTTTTTGTGGGTAGCTGTAAGGCTGAAGATTACTATTCAGGTATCACCTCCAATTAATACAACCAAGAGGTTAGCAACAGAGCATTTAACACGGTGGCAGCAGCTTTCTTCTCAGATATTTCCCAACTCTCTTTTGTCTTATCCTTATTTGATGTTTACCCTTGCTAGCATGATTGCCCGTTGCCTAGTTCTTGACGTAAGGTCGGACCTATGACCTCTACTCTACTTAGCCGAGGAGGTACTTCTCCTTAGACAACACTTCCAGTCCCTCATGATTAGACTTCTTCCACGGACCCTTAATTTGTAGGCTTCCAATAGAATTTACCTGTCCTCGAACTATTTGATGCCCTCGGACATAGCCCACGACCCAATACCCATACTTGGGCCGTTCATCCTTACAATCGTTTTATAGAAAAATCATTTTTACATTAGTTTCTCATAAATAAAGAGACAAAGACAATATTTTTACATTATATTTTTTCTTAAAAAAGTCTTTTTTTTTTTTTTTTTTATATGAAACATGTAGAATTACTATTTATAATCGTATACCTATCCATTGGTCACAAATTTTTTTCTCATGATTTGATGAGAAGGATTGTTAATGATGAACAATCATTTAATCATTTATACATGGATTTATTACTTTTCCTCCGCATATAAATTGACAAAAATTGTGTTCCCAGACTTTTTTTGGTAATACTTTCTTGCATGCATGGGGTAAATTAAAAAATTGCAACATTTCTTTAAATTAATTCATTTAGAAGAGCTTACGGAAAGCACCTTTGAAATCAAATAACAGTTTGAGACTTTGTTATTATACTAACTAGCTTGTAACTTATGTTTACGTACAGAAATGATGATAATAATAACAATAATAATAATAATAATAATAATTGAAGAATTTTGCTAACATTGTAACCCGTGCATATTATATTTAATTTTGAACAGATTTACTTATTATTAATAATAAATAATTTTTTTTTTGTTAGTATTTGTATATCAAATACGATATTATGAAACTATATGGTTAACAACATTCATTTTATTTTTAGTAAATAAATTAAATATTTTTTGCATAGAAAATAAAACTATACAATAGAGTTAGCCATGCTAAGACTGTTATTGCTGAGGGACCAATTCCTTAAACAAAATAACTTGGAAAAGAGTTTGACAAAGACCACTTTGCCAAGACATGTGCAACTTCGTTAGTATTCTTGTACATCCAATTAAACTCCTACTATCTTGCACATATAGTGCGCACAAGATCTCTGACGAAAACCCAGTATACAACTAGAGAACTCAATATCAAACCACCAAATTTGAAATCAAACAAATCCCAACAAAAAAGAGAGAACAAACCAACAAATAGGGGAAAAATAACAAATTGCCACTGAAACCAAAATAAACAGATTGAATTGCATCGTCTCCCTCTCTCGCAAGTTATGGATGATTGGAAAAACAAGGAGAAAAAAAAAAAAAAACAAAAAGAAGAAGAAGAAGAAGAAGAAGAAGAAGAATACCAATGGCAAGACAATGATGGTAATCATGGAGGCCATTGGCGGTGGTTCTTCTGGTTTTAACTATGCCTCTCTTTTTTTGTTAAGCCCTAAGTTTCTCTCTCCTCTCATTCGTTTAGCCCTTGGTAATTTGTTATTTTAAAGCTCAAGTGAGATCCACAAGAGTATTACATTTTGAGTTTTTAACGGAAGAGTAATAGATGTGTTGATTTGACCAAGGGCGTAGTCAGGAATTTTTGCTTAGGGAGCTAAAATAAAACAATCATATTGATTTGCAATTCAAGAAAAATTCAAAATATGACATTCATACATATGTACATGTCTTGGCACATTAGTTTAGAAAAACAAACATTAAATCCAAAGTAAGTCTTAACTATATATGTATCATATATATATATATATATATTGTGGAGGGTGGAAACCCAAACTTATGTATTGGGCCTAAGGTCCTATTTGAAGGTTACTGTGTATCCGAAGAGGTGAAAGCTGTTGAGAAGGAGTCCGCATGAAAGAAAGATACCTGAAAATGAAGGGGATCAGTTCGAAGAGAGCACCAGTGGTCCGAAGAGATCATTCTCCTCGGATGTAAAGATTCTTGGTCAAGCAAATATCTGGAGGGTTCGAGTGTTCTTCCTAACGACTTCAGTGATAAGGATAAGTTTTGGGCATACCTAGAGATAAGAAGAATGGAGAAATATCTAAAAGGAAAAGCTGCCACCACCACATTAAATACACTGCATCTACTTTTTTGGCCGCATTAATGTGAAGAAGACCCCTGAACAGTGTCATCTCAGCTACTACCACTCACAGAGAGCTAAAGTGGAGACTTGACGTGACATATACTCAAGTGGACATTTAGATAAAGAACAAGTGGACGATGAAGATGATGAGGAAAGAGGCTATATAAAGGAAAAAAGCCTCTGATAAAAGGGAGGAGAAAAAAGAAGTGGACGGGAGCTCTAAGAGTTGTACTCATCTTCATTCAATAATATACCTCTTCGGGCATCAATTTGAAAAGTTTGGAAGTGTGTTTTTATATCAATTTATTCTTTATTACCGTAGCTAACTATTGTTTAGTTCACAATCAGCCTAGCTCTTTCGCACGCTCTTTACAAATTCATTGTTCTGGGTTTATTGGGCTCATAATCCAAAACTTTTGGGCTTGTGATACAAAAACAGACCCTACATATATATATATATATATATATATATAATGTTTTACTTATGTATGCTCTTAGGGCATAAGTTAGTAATTTTAAGAAACTTTTTATGGAAAAATGAAAAAGTAACTAATTGATTTGATAGTTTTTTCAAATTTCCATAAGAAAGTTTCCTAAAATAAATGCTAAGATTACTGCTAGCATTTTTTTATCAGTGTAATTCATATTAGCACTCAAAATACTAACAAGCTAATTGACCAATTGAGCATCATAAGGAAGAATTAATGAAAGAGAGAGCACTCGGTAATGGTGATGAGTAGGGTCTTTTGGGTGGCTATAAAGTGCAAGGGGATATTGTAATAGTTTTGGGAAAGTGCAAAACTTAAGTACAGTATTTAAAATGTAATACATTAGGTTTCTCAATTAAATTCAAATACATGTTTACCATGACAAATAAAATATAAAAAATATTATCATTTTTAAGGACAATTAAATTCAATACAAAGTTTAATTGGGAAATATAATGTACTACACCTTAGATTTATGACTTTGTCTTCTTAGGAAAATTGAATGACTAAAATGTGGTAAAACTGAGGGGTAAAACTGTAGTAAAGGACATGGACATCAAGACATGGGATATGGTCTTAGGCTCTTAGCAAAAAAATAATTAAATAAATGAAGAAGGGATTTGCCAGTGGCTATGTTTTTAATGGAGAATGGAAAAAAAAAATGAATGAATCTTTATGGTTGAAAAATGGGGATTTGAGGTAAGGGAAAGGGAATTATTATGGCTAATGTGTAGGAGGGGGGACCAATTTTTTTATCTTGTGGGGGCTAGCTCTTAAATCAAAGGGATTAAGAACTAGTTTTACCTACAATTAGAGAGGATTTAAAAAATTTTGGAGGGGCCATGGCCCCCAATGCATTACTTAGCTCCACCACTGGATTTGACAGTTGTGTGAAGTTTATGAAATAAATTGGCTATAATTAAAGTTTAAGGAGTGTTATGATCACTAGTTTAGAGTTTAGGGGTGTTTGGACATTTTTTCCCATGTAATCTATGAAATACAAAATTTTTAATACAACAGTTACACTAATTGCAAATCTCCCCATTCACGTCTTATTAAAATGTTGTAGGGGGTAGATCAAGGGGTATTGTATAGTTGTTGGAGACTTAGAGTTGCAACTAATATAGTTGTTGAATTGTGACTCTTAGGTTGTATTTGGTTGGAGGTGAAATAGAAACGAGAGTAAACAGGTTTTTGGGTTGATTGGTATGGAGAGAAAAATAGAATGATTTTTGGTGGGGCCCAAACATTTTCTCCTCGAGCCCACAAAAAAATAAGTCTCTCTAAATTAGAGAGAAAACAAGGTGGAAAACTTGGTTGTTGGGTGCCAATTGTTTTTACAAAATTAACCCATTTCTTTAACGTTGGTTACCTTGCAAGCTTCATCTTGCTTTCATCAATCTTTGTCTTCTTCTTGATTTATTTTTGTCTTTATTAGTTTCTATCACTGTGCAGTAAGGTGCTAACTCTTTTCTTTTCTTTTTTTCTTTTTTTTTTTCCCGGTTCTTTTCTTTTTATTATTATTTTTTAAAAAATTGGGCATGATTTTTGTTTTAATGAACTTGGTGGAAGTTTTTATATTGATTGTTTGTTTATTTTTTAATGGAGCACAATTTTTTTTTTAATAATGGCATATAAGTCAATTTATACCAATTTCATTTTTCATCCTCTCATTTTTCTTATCAACCAAATAAATAAGTTTTTCATCTCTCCACTTTTCCATCCTCCCAATCTAACTTGTTAATATTAAAGGTTTATTTGAATATTCAAAATTTAGAAGTAGAGCTTGATGCTAGTTTAGTAGTCTCTTTTATGAATAGTATTGGTGTAGCTAATGGTGAGCTTATTGCACTTATTGATGGTTTCAGGATGTCATTGAGAATGTTTCCTCAAGTCGGAATTAAGCATTGCTACAGGGAAACCAAAGCTGTGTTGATGCTTTAACAAGGAGGGAAGCTTGTTGCAAATCTATTTTGTAATTTTTTATTATTCCCCACCTTATTTGTTTTCTTGATTATTTTTAGACAACTTTGATATATTTTGTGATTGTGTTTTTTACTATTGGAATTCATGTTTCTTGGTCTTTGAATGTAATCTGATTTACCAAAGAAAAAAAAAGAGAGAGGATATTTTGTTGTGTAGTTATTGCCTACTCTTTTGTAGGTAATCTTTATGACGTGTTTCTAGAAGGTTGGAAATTTATATTATTCAATCAATGATAATATAAAAATGGATTAAGAAATTAATTGAAAGTGACAAAATCATTAGACAAGGCTAATTGACTTCCTTAATCAACTTCAAAATTTATAATAGTATGAATTTTGGGGATCCTAGAAAAGCTTTGCTTAAATCCCAAGCTATTCAAGTCACTACTAAAGGTCAAGAGTAGTGCTCTCATGCTTTTTGCATGTAGAGGCAGTGGAGAGTCTTGCACGTAGCTTGTAGGAGTAAAGTGACCTCCCCCTTGTGGTGAGGCTAGTCGTAGTAATCCCCCCCCCCCCCCTGCGGGGAATAAGAGAGTGGGGTTTGAAGGTCTGATGGCAGAAGAATTGGAAGAACTGTGGAAAAAAATAACTTTTACGGAAGATGAGGATGAAAATATTGTGTTGGGGAGTAATAGCACGAGGGTTGCAAAGGAGATTGGGAAAAATTGTGTGGTCATGGAGATACTCACACAATGCACTATCATTCTAGACGCCCTAAGGAAGAATATGAAAATGCTTTGGAAGCCAAACAAAGGAATGCAAATCTCTAAAAAAGGTCATGGAGATGTGTCCTTAGAGCTATGAGAAGCAGCTGATACTATTATAGGAGTTTGAAGGTGAGATGGTCCCAAAAGAGATTAAACTTCAATGGGTCCTATTCTGGGTGCAAATGTTCAACCTTCCCTTGAAAATTATGACAAGAGAGTTCGAATATGAAATAGGGTTGAAGCTCGAGAAGGTCCTAGATGTTGATGTCTTGGAGAAAGAAGTTCAGTGGGGAAATTTTCTAAGAGTAAGGATATGTATCGATGCTACAAAGAAGCTTATAAGGGGAAAGAAGGTCTCGATTGAAGGGGGGAAAGTAGATGAATTTCTTCAAGTACGAACGTTTGCCTAATTTCTGCTATCGATATGGAATGCTAGACCATAGGGAGAAAGACTGCCTAGAAAAAAAGGATGGGGAAATCATTGAAATTGAAGTGTGAATGCAATACGGAGCATGGATAAGGGGAGAACCAGGGCGACATCTAAGGAGAGATTACGAAAAGATGGGAGGGGAAAATACACCGGAAAACAACGATGCTCATAGGGTGCATACATCGGAGCCAACGACACAAGAAAAACTCTGATTGAAGGAAAAACCGATGGCAGGTGGGTAGCACGTGAACGACCAGGCTTTCTGTCAGGAAGTTGGTCTAAGCTATAAATAAGAAAAATCAAGAGGTATGAGTTAGGAGGGGGAGACCCAACAGAGGGTCGAGATGTGTTCACAAAAATGGTAAGGTCAACCTTTTAAAAACAAAGGTTGAAAATGCTCAAACCAAAAAAGGGGTGGCACCTCTGATGGGCACACTGCTTAGAACAGACAAGGAGGATGGCATGCAATGAGAAAAAGTGACGGAGATTATGCTAGTGATAAAGCTCGAAGTAAAGAAAAAAATACGCCACAAACAATAAGCATAGGGCTTGGGGAAAAAGAAAACCAAAATTGGGCCAACAATGACTTAAGCACATTAGCAATGAGCTATGACCAAGAAAAAGGATGGAATGTAGAGGTATTGGGCTCGAAAAGTGGGCATTGGAAGCACCTAGCCAAACAAGTTAAAGCTAAAAGCCCACGAGAAGAATCTGATCTAGCAAATTAGAAAAGAAAAGGAGACACCCTTCTAACAAAGCTGGATCCAAATACTAATTGTAAACAAAAGGCGAAGGGAAAGCTTCAAGTAGAGAATAACCTTGAGGATGATGGGAAAATGGTTGGAGGTGTGGCGGTGGCTGTAGGGCAGCACCGCCCAGTCCAATAAGTGTCCTCACCTAGAATTGCAGTTTGGGGGCTTAGCCAGCAGTTCGCACCCTCACCGAATAGGTGAAACAAAAAAACCCCATAGTGGTCTTCCTAGTAGAAATGAAGGCAAGCATAGATAGGATGAAAGGTTTTTAGAATAAATTGTGCTTCAGTCAGGGAATCATTGTTCCGAGTGATGGTAGGAGTGGTGGATTGGCTTTAATGTGAAGGGAAGGAACAGATATCAGATTCAAGAGTTGCTCTCACTCCCACATCGATGTGGTTGTTCATGGGGAAGGAAACAGAGGTCCTTGGAAAGTAACTAGCTTTTACGGACATCCTGACACCAGAAAAAGGTACACTTCTTGGCAGTTACTTGGAACACTCAATGTATAATGTAGTTTGCCGTGGTTGGTTTGTGGAGACTTTAACGAGATTGTTCACCCTGATGAGAAGCTGGGCTGGAAGGATAGAGATGCTAAACAAATGGGTGCATTCAGAGAAACACTTAGTAGATGTGGCCTATTAGACTTGGGGTTTGTAGGGTTGAAGTTCACTTGGTGTAATGGTAGATTTGGCGAACAACGCACTCTTATCTGATTGGATAGAATGGTAGCCAACGAAGATTGGTCATAGGTCTTTCCGGATGTGAAAGTCCACCTTGTCTCTATGTCGTCTTTGGATCATTGTCTCCTTGCCCTATTTTTGAAGAAGGCCTAGCACAGAATAAGGGGGAAGAAATGCTTCTTCTTCGAAGCTATGTGGATTTTGGAGAAGGAGTGCAAGGAGATTGCTGAATTAGCCTGGGATCCATATAGAGATAATTCGGTCTTGCCCATCCAAAAAAGATTAGAAAGGTGCCAAAAGCAACTTCAGAACTAGAATACGAATAGATTTGGAAATATTTATAAAGACGACAAAAGAATACTGCATCTTAATATTTATAAAGCAACTTTAGACTCGACTTCAACAGCTTGAGTCTTGGAACCCGCTCCATGAAATGATAGAGGAAGTGCAGGTACTGAGAAGGGAGATTAATGATTTGCACACCAAGGAAGAGATTATGTGGAATCAGAGATTAAGGGTCTTGTGGCTTCAACATGGTGATAAAAATGCCAAATTTTTCCACACTACAGCTAGTCAAAGACGACGAAAGAATAGAATTGGGGGACTGTTTGATGATACAGGCACTTGGCATGAAGACAACGAGACAACAGAGAAAATAACCCTAGATTATTTTAAGTCCATATTCAGCTCTAATCAACCGTCCAATTTTGATGAAAGCTTGAATGCCATGGAAGAAAGAGTGTCACTCGAGATGAATGAGAAGCTCTAGAAGGATTTCAAGGTAGAGGAAGTGTAGACTGCTCTTAAGCAAATTTAAAATAACAAATTACCAAGGGCTGAACGGATCAAGTTGGGAGGAAGATAGCAAGTTGGAAAGGAAAGCTTTTGTCTAATGTAGGAAGGGAAGTCTTAATTAAAGCAATTACATAGGCCACTCCTATATCCACCATGAATGTTTGTAAGCTTCCAAACTCATTATGCTCAGAACTTAATTCAATGATGGGTGGTTTTTGGTGGGTCAATGTGGAAGAGAGAAGAAGGTAGCCTGGGTTTCTTGGAAAAAATTATACAGACCTAAGGCAGAGGGTAGGATGGGGTTTAGAGACCTAAAAGCTTTTAATTTAGCCCTCCTCGCTAAGCGAGAATGGAGACTACAACAAAACCCTAACTCATTGGCTCATAGGGTCATGAAGGCTAAATATTTCTTAGGTACATCCTTCTTGGAGGCTCACCTCAGGAAGAAGCCATTATACATATGAAGGAGCATCATGGCAGCAAGAAACATCATCAATGAGGGGGCTCAGTGGGTTGTTGGTAATGGAAGAAATATTGAAACTTGGAAGGCGAGGCGGTTGCCTTCATCATCATTAGGCAAGGTGATTACCCCAAAGTTTGCAATGGGGTAGTGTGAAATGGTAGCAAATCTCATTAACGCAGTGAAAGGGGGAATGGAGAACCTTGCTGGTCAAACACACATTCTTACCCCATGAAGCCGAGACCATACTGAGCATCCCCCTTAGTCCTTTGAACCAGGCAGACTCTCTAGTATGGGCAAAAACTTCTAATGGATGCTTCTTTGTGAAAAGTGCTTATAAGGTAGCGGTGAAATGCCTTGTAGAAATGGAAAGAGTTAAGGAAGTTCCTAGGTGCTCGAACAACTCTAGGATGATCACAATTTGGAAGACCATATGGAGCCTCCAATGCCTGAACAAAATAAAGCATTTCTTATGGAGAGCAAGTAGAAACATACTCCCTACAAAGCAGTGTTTGATGCACAGGAAGATCTTAAAGGAGGACTGCTGTGATTTTTGTGGAGAGAGTGAATCTTCGGGCTACATACTTTGGAGCTGCAAGATTAAGAAAGAAACATGGAGTGAAGTGGGGCTTAATTGCAATATCTCACCCTCAGCTCTTGGGGAATTCTTAGATGTATTGTGGATTGTAATGGATTCCCAAAGTGAAAAATACTAGGACCTCTTTGTTATTGTGGCATGGTGTCTATGGAATAACATGAATAAGGTGTAGCATGGAGAGGTTGGGAAACTAGGTAAATCCATTGCAAAAGAGGCAAGGAAATATCGGGCAAAGGTTCGGACTACGTTGCCTTCTAATGGCAGACCCTCGAGGCCTAAAATCATACACAAACAATGGTCCCCTCCACCACAGGGCTGGTATAAAGTGAATGTAGATGCTGTTGTTTTTAAGGAACAAGGAACGTGTGGTATCGGTGTGGTCATCAGAAACCATCAGAGGCAGATCATGGGGGCTTTGTGTAAAAAACTGGAGTTCCCACTGGGGGCCTTAGAAGCAGAAGCCAAAGCAATGGAAGCTGACATCCTTCTCGCGTGGGACTTGGGGCTAAAGGATGTCATCGTAGAAGGTGATGCTCAGTTGATGATTCAATCCTTGAATGGCTCTACTGCACTTGCAATATCGATTTTGAATATAATTGAAGGTTCAAGGAAATATCTACAGCTTTTTAGCTCCTGGAAGGTAGCCCACACGAATAGAATTAACAATTTGCGTGCTCATGTATTGGCTAGAGAGGTAAAGAATGTAAATGAGTGTGTGATCTAGGTCGAGGATTCCTCACCTTGTATTGAGATCCAGCTTATGAGTGATGTAATTGCAATGGACTTTAGTTCTCATCAATGAAAGTTCTTATACAAGTTGACAATAAAAAAAAAAAAAAAAAATCCCAAGCTATTCTTTTGGTTTAATCATTCTTAACTCTTTCTTCTCTATTAGTGATATAATTTTTATCTACTCAAGGTTTAAGTAACACTACTAGGATTTAGATCAATATAGGTAGTACCTTAAATGTCAAAAGGTGGCAATCACCATCAACAACATTAGCATTGAGAGTTCTAATACTTTAAAAAAGCTATTCTAAAGCTCATACCACAAAAACCAAGCATTCCTAGTGGCTAATTGATAAAAATTTTGCAAACATAAGTTATGCTTACCAACTTGCTATAGCAAGTTTTAATATTTATTTTAATGATTTTTGTTCTCTCAATTATCTCTCTCTGAGTCTCTCTTTCTCAATCATCCCTCACTCCCTCTTACACACACACACACACACACACACACACACACACACTCTCTCTCTCTCTCTCTCTCTCTCTCTCTCAGTATGTGTGGTAGTTGGTTTGCCGATGGAGATTGACGTGATCACTAGTTTGTTGGTGAAGATCAGCATGGGTTCGTTGGTTTGCTAATGGATGTTGGATGGGTTTTTTTGGTTTTGATAGTTGTGATTGTGAATGATATAGGTTTGTTATGGTTTTTGAATGAGTTTGGTGTCCCTTTTGGTGGGTTGTGGGGATGGTGAGTATTGTTGTGGTAATTTTTTATTTGTTATTTTTTTGGAGAATGTGGTGGTTTTATTGCTTTTTTTTTTTCTCGAGTGGTAGTGAAGCTATAGATTTAGATGGAGAGGAAGAGAGATAGGGAGAAGAAAGAGTTTCAAAGATAGAGAGAATAGGAATAGCAATGGGGTTGGTTTTCTTATTTCCCGCCCCACCCCACTTTCACTTCAGCCATCTCCTTCTAGCAAGTACCCATCCTATCACACCCAAATATTATATATATATATATATATAATATTAAAAGTTTATTTTTAATGTATTAAATTAAAACATTAAAAAAAAAGGTTCTAACATTTTGAAACCTTATAACCCTAGGCTACTACTACAAAAGTTAGGTAATTTTATAGTGATACTCTAATTATGTAATATATTATAAGTTTGTTTAAAAAACTCTATATACTACTTTTGTGTTTGTGTGTTTTAACAAGTATTACTGTTTTTTTTTTTATAAAAAAAAGTAATAAAAAATACAAAAATAATTCAAAACATAACAATACAACAATTAAAAAAATATAAACAACGTAAATACTAAAACATAAAAGTATAAATTCAATAATACAATATAAAAAATCATCATAAATTTAAAGTTAGTAGGCTAAAAACATATATATAGCTCTTATAAAAAAACATATAAAAATATTTTTTAATTATTTAAATATAAACAGAGCAGGTGCAGAAAAAAATATTAACCCCCCTTCCCTCTTCTATTTGTTATGCAGGGTGGGTAAAGCTTGTCCATCAAGGGTAGGTGAGGAGATATCTGCAGGTGTGGGTTTAAAATACCACTCTTTTGGAGAGAGAGAGAGAGAGGGAGAGAGAGTAATAAATAAATGAATAGTGTTGTGACTTGTGCGTGTTATGAAAAAGAAGAAATGAGCTATGTTGTCAAATATTGAACGGCCCAAGTGCAATTAAAAGCCCAAATAAGGTGAACTGAAAAGCCCTAGTCCCCTAAGCCTAACTCCATTTGCTTCGTCTTCATTTCACCCAAAATACTAGGGTTTTTTAATTTTTCATTGTGAAAAAGAATGACGAAGTTCAGGAAGCTAAATCGGCCCACGGGGCACCGAATTTCCATGCTCAGGTTCTCATTTCATTTCCCTTTTCTTTTTCTTTTTTCTCAGGTTCTCAATTATCGCAAATTTTTTAATAAAAAATTTGCCATTTATATTTATTGTTTAGAACAATGGTGTCCCAGTTGGTGAAGCATGAGCGTATCGAAACCACTGTTGCCAAGGTACGAGTTTTTTTTTTTTTTGGTTGTGTGGCTGTTTTTACCATTTCAGGGTTTTTGCAGGGTTTAATGTTTTAATTTGATATATCAATCTGGTACTGATTTTTGTGTTCTTTTAAATGATTAATGAAGCCTGTTTGTTTATTTTGTAGTGAAATTTGTTATTTACAGCAAGTTTTTTTACCCTGCTAACTGGGGTTATGGATTCGGGAAATCTGAATTTGTTTTTTTGTTTTTAATAATTAATTGAAGGATTTTTTTTTATTCAAAAATTTGCAGGCAAAAGAAATTCGGCGGCTTGCTGATAACATGGTGCAGCTTGGAAAAGAGGTATGTGTAACAGGTCGGTTTGTGCTAATTTAGTGTTCTTTAAATGGTTTAGTGTTTTTTTTCTTGATGCAATTTACCCGGGCATGTTGTTTGGTAACTGAAAGTTATCCAAGAAATTGAAGTTAGCCGAGTGTATTTATGTGCATATTATGATGTATGTTAGTTTACTATTTGGATGGTATGGAATTGAATCCATAAAGCAAGAAATCAATATGATGTTTATTTGGGTACGTACATTGCAAGATCCTTGGAAGTAAAAGGGGAAAAAAGAGAGTGGCTGCCCTGTTGAAGTTTTATTAATTGTTTTTTGAAAAGAGATTATATCATATGGTATTTTCCCCCAGCTTTCATTTGGGTGTTGTGTTGTGGAATAGGCATGTATGTTGTTCGATATTTTTTTTAGGAATTAGGATGAGACCAAATTGCCCTTTTTCCCCCTTTCTCTGAAATCTGTGTGCATTTCCCCTCTTTGTAAATCATTCTATATAATGTTTAATGCAAAGACTCAATAGGATATGGTGAAAATTTTATTTCAAAGTGAAGAAATTCAGCCACCAAGCTTGGAGGCATAAAGGCCAAAAATATGAGAATGTAGAAGCAATTATATGAATGCACAAAGGACAAATAGAAAGATGAAAAAATTAATTAAGATGTTCCGAAGAAAATTGCTTGTCATCTCTTTAATCAGTTCATCTTAAAATGGTAAGTATGGGGCCCAAGTTTCACATGTTTGAACCTCATATAAAAGAGCAATAAGAGGATCCGTGAAGGCTTGATTTGAGTGCTCAATAACTTTGTATGAGGAGCCAGCTGCATCAACACCTCGTCTCTTAGCCTTAACCTAATGTAAAATTCATGAGCAACAGAATAATTTTTCTAATAATGTAGTAGTGTGGGCCTCATTCTTAAGATTACAAGTATGACTCTTTAGGTGGCATTGTATGGATCCAAAATCAGTGATATCTAGAGTAGCATAGAGTGACATGTAGTTCTTTATATAGTCTTAATTTACTAGTCTTTGGCTCTTGTTAAAAGTAATTTAAAAATTAGAAGTTAGAGTAATATGATCATTAATGTCTTTTTTATAAAACGAGCTCCTTGAGGATCCTAAACTCTTATATTTTGAAATGTAGTGTTTTGGAGGTGCAACTTCATGAACTGAAGATTTGAGTTTGAAAATTTATATTATAGTACTGCGAATGGCCTAATAAATTTTGGAGTGGAGGGCCTTGCAAGTTGTGATTCCTTCTCTCTCTCTCTCTCTCTCTCTCTCTCTCTCTCTTTAGGTGCTTTCATGTTGCATTTTCTAAATAACAGATTCTGTCCCAAAATTTTTTACATGCAATCTACTGGTATCTTAATCTGAAGAAATAACATGAAATTTTAATTTAAAGAAGCAGATTATGTCTTTCAATCTGTTAATCAACCTGGGTTTTACTGTGCTGACTATTTTTGTGAACCAGGAACTGAAATCCTGAAAATTGGCAATCCATCATTTCAATTGGAAAGTCCATCTTTATTTGAATATGTTCATGCCTATTAATATATTTAGTTCCTTTCTTATCACAGGGTTCCCTTTGTGCTGCTAGGCGTGCTGCAGCCTTTGTGCGAGGAGATGATGTCATTCACAAGCTATTTACAGAACTGGCTTATCGATACAAGTGAATCTCAAACCTGTTACTTTTTCAGTTATTATTCTTATATTTATTACATAGGGCAAATGTTTTGTTCCAGAGATAGAACAGGTGGATACACAAGACTACTGCGGACTCGTATTCGAGTTGGTGATGCTGCTCCAATGGCCTATATTGAGTAAGGCTGTAATTTATTTCTTGACTGGTAATTTTTGTTTGACTAGGGGACTGGTTTTCCATCTGGTTGAACTATAGGTATATATTTTTAATAGATGGATGGTGATAATAGTAATTATTTGGGTAAATTTCACTAACCTACCCTAAGGTTTGGACTAATACCAACCAGGTCTAACAAATTTTAAAACTAACCCATTTGGTCCTAATTAAATACCGTTAGGCCCATCCCAATTCGTCAGTCACTGAAGCTCAGATCTATTCTCTTTCTTCTCTCTCTGATTCTCTTGTCTACCTATCTTCTCTCATCTTTCCCTAACCCTAAACTCAGATCCTCCAAAACCTCATGGCTACCACATTAAGCTACAGTCACCGCAAGCCTTTACTGCAGTGGCTCTCTCTCTCTCTCTCTCTCTCTCTCTCTCTCTCTCGGTTCTTTCTCTCTCAAGTTCAGCCATGGCCAAACACCACGAAGCCCATGCCACCGCAAATGGCAGCTGAGCTCAACAGCACCACCATAACTGCTGGCCTCTGCCTCTTACTCTTTATTTCTCTCTTATTCTCTTCTTTTTTTTTTTTCACAAACAAACCCCCTTTTGTGTTTGGTTTTGTGATTGGTTTTTGGTTTGGTTAATTTAGGGATTGAGTATTCTGTTGGCTGTATGGATTTAGTAATTTTGATTTGGATTTGTAAAATGGAGTACTAGGTGTTTTGAGCTTTGGCTATTAGGGTTTTGAAAATGGGATTTTGGGGTTGATTTCAAAAGAGTTTGGATGTACTGTGTACATGTGCCTGAATCAGTGATGGGTAAGATTTGTTTGTGGTGGTGGGGCAGTGATTTTGTTTGGTTTTGTACAGGAGAAGAGTTTGATGGATTCATTAGTCAAAATTTGTGTATATATTTTCTGTGTTTGTGTCTCACCACTTTGGTATTGGTTTGGCTGGGTTTGGTGTACAAACTGAAAGAAAAGAGTGGGGTATGGGTTTGGCTAGGTTTGGTGTACAAACAGGGAGAGAAGAGAGGGACAATGGAGAAAATAAAGGGATGAGTTAGAATCAGAGAGAGGAGAGAGAGAAGAGAGGGACTAATGGCATTAATGGTGTTTAGAGACTACATTGGTTTAAGGGACAAAACTGGTCAATTTTAAAATGTCTTGGACCAAGTTAGCATTAGCCCAAATATCAGGGTAGGTTAGTGAAATTTACCTTAATTATTTGTGTCTTGTTTGTGGCAATGTTGACTGTCCACTAAATAATATGTTACGGTAAGGATTTTTTAACAATTGAAATTTTCAGTTTCAAATTTGTGATTCTAATAAGTTAGCTTGTTGGGGGCAGAGAAAACATTTGCGATTCTTGTAAAAGGTTCGTTTGAATTTTTTTTAGCAAGTTCCTAGGATAAGCTTCTTTTGAATGGATATCCAAAAGAATCTTTTTTTTTTTTTTTTTTTTGATAGGTAATATCCAAAAGAATCCTTATTCTATTGAATGGTTTATTTTTTTCTTTTCGTAGTTAGATGCATCCTTGACACTTCTCAATACTTTTCTAAAGTTTTAAAAAAAAAGAAAAAAGGAAAAGAAAACTATAATGTTGATACAATGCAGTAGGAAATTCACTCATTTGCCTGAAACAGACTCATTAACTTATTTGAGTTTTTGCTGAATCTTCTGTGAGTTTGGTCTTGTTACTTAAATTGTTAGTCAATATCAAACAGGTTTATTGACCGTGAAAATGAACTTAGACAGTCGAAGCCCCCAACTCCTCAGCCACCACAAAAAGCTCCCCTTGATCCTTGGACAAGATCCAGGCTCCAAAAGCAGTTCGCTCCACCTAAAGAGGAGAAATCAGAGCCTGAGATATGAATCCTTACATTGTGAACATGAGATTTTGTTTCATAGTTAGCTTGGAGCCATTGGAACATCCTAATTTCTTCTAGGCTCTATTTCATTTTAGCTGAAGAGTGCTGAATCATGTAAAATAAATCATGTGTAAACCCTTTCACACAGTGTTAAAAAATTTCATCATCTGTTTTGTTTGGTTTTCATAGAAATATCAGGAGTCCAAAAGGGAATTGGAAGGTAGTTTGAATTCATGTTATAAGTACTGAATTAGTGAATTGTTGGTTATTATTCGTATCAGCACCTAAGGAATTGTACCTACATATTTCTCATTACTCACGTACAAATATGTATATTTTAGAGAGGTGTGGGAGAGGGCACACATACACATTATAATTGGTATATGGCAAAATTTGACACTCACTCACAACCATGGTTGTCAAAATCACAATCTGAATCGTAGGATCTTACGATTTTACGAACTTACCTCACCAAAACATTTAGAATCACAAAAGGATCATAAAAATTGTAGGATTGTAGGAGATCTTACCGATCCTACTAAAACCTAAAAATCTTTTTTTTTTTTTTTTTTTCCCCCCTTAACATATAGTTCTTCTGGTTGTGAAAGTAATTGTAGTATATTACAATAGTAAGATCAAATGACTCTGGTATATTATCCTCCAATTGAGAGTTCTCTATTAAAATTGTTATAACTTTTAAGTACAGTAAAAAAGGAGAAAACTATTTAAACCAAAAAAAAAAAAAAAAAATGAAAAAGAAAAAGAAAAGAAAAGAAAAAAAAGAATGAGTTGGGATTTGTTATGTAAAACTTAAAGATAAAAGAGAAAATACCTAAACTATCAAGTGCAAAAGATGAAATTGGTTTGAAGAACTTGTCTTAAGAGGATGAGCAGTTAGCAAAGGGTGTCGACCAGAAGATGATGACATAGATTTTAATGAAGATAATGAAGTAACAATTTTAATGCCTTCCTTTATAGATTTAAAAAAGAAAAAAGAAAAGTTACATGTGTATAGTGTGAATACGAGATCACTATTATATCATTTGGTTATTAATGTTAGGTGATGATGAGGGTTCAAGAGCTGCTGCTGAAGGAAAAAATGTGATAGTATTTTAGTTCTTGGTTGGTTTCTAATTAAATATTTACTGAACTTTTTAAATACATTGTGTTAAAATTTAAACATATTTGTTTCATTAGTATAGATGTAGCGATGTAAGACATGCAAATTACATCATATGATGAAAATCTTTATTTATTTTTATGAAAGATTCATAATTTACGTGATTATTTAATTTACAAAGTCACTATCAATGTGTTTTTTGCTTCAGATTTGAAAATAGTTAAGATCTTACGATCCATAATTCTACCAACCTTCTGCGATCCTACGTAGGATTTCGATTTTGACAACCTTGCCAATAGTAATGGCAATGTATGATATCACTGAAATGCTAGACATGTCTAATCAACTGGAGTTCACATCAAAAGAGAGTTGAGGATTGGAAACCAAGGCAACTTTTTAGCATGCTAGTTATAAACTACTACAAAGTTGAGGATTCACGCAACAAGCATAAATATACGGCCCATAGTCTCCTCGTTGCTTTGTCGACGTCCTTTAAACTCGGCCATTTGCAGAGATTATGTTATAGTATATCTAACGTATCCATATTACAGAGGCTACACGGTTTTGCTAGTAATCGAAACAAGCTTTGCATTTTTTATATACTATTCTACCATAAAGACAAATGCAACAAGACGAATCTGGTCAATATATGTTACAGTTTAACCACACTTGACACTACATAACATAACTCAAATCGATCTTTTTCTTGTTGATACTCAGTTATCAAAAGCGCTGAGAAACCCACATCAAAATCAATTTGGTAATGGTGCCCACATCTTATAGAAAGTAAAATAGTCAAAATCCAACACGTCAGTATGGAATAAGGATGATACCAGAAAAAAAAAATAATAATAAAAAAAAATAAAAAAATAAAAAAAAGCCAGACTAGACTGCCTTTCGGTTGCTTTGCTTCCAATACAATACAACATACGAACTGTATTACGTCTCTATATTCCCATAACCTCTTTCCTATCTTAGTATTAGATTGGTATACTTCCTCTACCTTAAGCAAAAAGGGAAAATGTATTGTACTCTTTTAAAATCTTTATATAAATATAAATATAAATAGTGTATT
The DNA here is from genome assembly GCA_030445155.1 of Quercus variabilis. Lineage (NCBI taxonomy): Eukaryota > Viridiplantae > Streptophyta > Magnoliopsida > Fagales > Fagaceae > Quercus > Quercus variabilis. Next base: position 26,717,818 of record CP129450.1, on the reverse strand, counting down.
ATTGTGAATACAGTGCATGGAATGGAGATGGAGTAACAAAGAGATACGTAGCGATGGGTGCACGGCTTCCATCATAAAACAAATAGTCCCTACTCTTTCTCACATAAACGTGTCCATTTCTAGAACTCTCAACTGTGTTGCTCCAAACATTGCTTTCTTAGGCTTTGTACAATGTACATCATTGTTTTAACTTTTAATACACTGTAACTTTTTTTTGGTTTTTTTGTTTTTGTGGATTGGCTAGAAGAAGTTTCTCTTTACGTGAATGCAAAGATTATAATAAGAGTTGGACCAGAAATGGGCGGTTCATCTCACATTTAAAGCAATCGTACTTTTTCCTAATCTCTCTCATTTTTGCCTATTTATTGTGGCTTTGACCTACTTAATTATTTCTGATGCCTTTGTGTCCGGTGGCATAGTTGTTTGAAAAAGACCCTAAACCTATATCACTTATCGAAAATTAATATAACTTATGTGATAAGAAAATTGTCATCTGTAATTATCTGCTTGATTGTCAGTTAGGTGTTGCATTGCATTGTCACTCCTATTTCTTGTAAAACCATTCAACGTTCATCAGCTTTAAAACATATGACAGAAACTAAATTAATTTGAACTGAAAATCAGTAGTAACAAAATAACAATAATCATATCACCTGCTACTTAACCAATGCAATCGAGAGAGAGAGAGAGAGAGAGAGAGAGAGAGATGAAGGAATTGATCTAATTGGGTAATTTAAAACTGGAAATTCATGGATTGTATTAGCAATCAGACTCATTTTGGGGAATGTTCTCAAAATGACCTCAAAATAATCATTACTCTCTCTTTGGTTAGTAAGACGGGGACATATTACACCTTTACTCCAAATCTAATTCAATATCAACTAAAACAATTGTTTTCATCAACCTAATCTGCCTAGTTGCAACTACTCTCAAAATAATGACATTTTTTTATTGCCTTCTTTTAAAAATATAAGAAATTAAAAAAAAAAAAAACACTTAACTATAAAATAACTGTTTTATATTGGTACTTAGTAACCGCACCATTTGATAGATTGGTGGCAACTTCTCTTTTGTCTTTTTCCCTCCCTCATATTCAAAGTAAAGAAAGTACTAATAAGTAATAACTAGTATAAACTTTTTGCTGTCTTTTCTTAATAAGTTTACTCCGTCGATTCTTAAATGTTCTAATTAAGGAATTTTAATGTAGTAGTAAACCTTATAAGGCTACCGCCAATAATTGATTTAATTCCAAAACCAGCAAGCTTAGGTATAACATATATTGTTTGTCTAACTTGTCACGTTGCATACTAATTAAATCTGTCAACACTGCAGAAACATTAAAATGGATTAATCAACCAGGAAAAAAAATATTTGTCATGATTAATGAGTAACAAGTAACACAGATGAACTCAAGGTGTAACACAATCAGATGGAGACCACCACATCTCAAGAATTGGAGATCACTAATTCTAATTCACTCTTCTTTATTCGACCAAAATACACTTATTCAAAATATGGGTGAAGGATTTTGTGCCTAATTGATGTCGTTATTGCTTTTACATAAAAATTCCAACACAATTTGTGGTAAATTACTTATTTGCTAGTGACTGAAATTGCTAAAAAAAATAAAAATGCCCTTTAATTTCCTCAGTCCAAACTGTACTACTAGGTAAAAAGGTGAAGAAAAGGTGCATAACTAAAAAAAAAAAATGTCAATCCCAAAAAAAAAAAAAAAAAAAAAAAAAATGAAGGAAAACAAAAAGGATAAGAAAAAAGTAGGTGACAGACAAAAACTAAACAGAAATAAAAATTCTGAAGTGGAAAGACATTTCAAATAGACGTTACTTTGTCTACATTGTCTCTGCTACCTTACTGTGCTCTCAACCTCCCTCCCTTAACCATCCTCTTATTTAGCAAAGCTCCAAATGGCACAGGTCTGCTATGATCTCTCTCTCTTTCTCTCAAATGCATGCTGCCTCTTTGTTGCATAGATTGACTCATAGGTTTGACATCTGAGTTTTAGAATTTGGTTTCTAAGTTCCTTGAGTTAAAATATGGTAGCTACTCACATGCTATTTTTTTAAAAGCGTTGTCTATCTTTATTTCTTTCTTTCTTATATTCTATATATATATATATATATATACTTAGTTGCTTGTTGACTTCTGTTTAATTAAACCTCAACAATTTGTATAACCAATTCTTGAAGTTTGTATTAATTTTGACATCTTTCTTAAATCATAAATTTATGTTTTTATTTTCTCACCTACTTCTAGGCAGATGTTGCAATCTTCTGTTTCTGATAAATCAGTATGAGAGGAGCAATGGGTACATCCCCTCATGCTGTTGAGGCTAGACATCGGTTATCTGCATCAATGTGAGTTTATTCTTCTTTGCTTTGCATTGTTTAGAATATAATAATTATTAAAAAAAAAAAAGCAACTTTAACCATGAAATTTCCTATTTTTATGAAGTATTATTTCTGGTTAGATCACTACTTAGGCTCGCTGTCTATATGTTTTGATTCAATGCTTACAGAAATCATGACATGACACTTTCGAACTATAAAATGCTTACATTAAAGGCCATGCCATTTTTCTTTTTATCTTGAATCTTTTTGTAATTATTAATGATTGAAGCTATTAACATGATATGATATGAAATATGTCTCACATTTTGTCATAATTTTAAATTGAGATCTTAAAGTTAGCACTTCTTACAAGCTCCTTTATTTTAATGGTTCCTTTATTATTGAGAAACAGTTTATGCTTCAAAATAATTATTGCATTAGTTTTGCAGTTTCAAAATTTTCTGAGATACACTGTCATTTAATCAGATAAGTATTAAACCGTGTTATTAAGTTGATTGTATATTGGGAACTGATTTGAACAATGTGAATATTCAATCACATTGCCTAGGTAGGAAATAAACATTCTGAGTCTTGAGTTTGATGTATCATAATTGTGCAAGTTGTGAATTCTTGAAAAGATCTTTGGGTATATCTAATCTTAGTGCCGGTTTTCTCCAGATAGATTCCTGGTGTAGCATTGATTCAACAGATCTGCATTCTGATCTTGACAAGTTTTTCCTTTGTCTGGATCTAAATCTTCTTTAAATTTTCAAAAATTGAACAAAGATTGGACTTCTAGTTTTAGGTTGGGATTATATCTGAAAATTATGAACTAACAGATGTTCTTCACCATGTCTGATTTAATATGCATACATGATGTGTGCTGATAACAACAATGAATTAGTCAGTATTAACAGTTCCAATCAGGCTAGCAATAGGAAATTTACAAATTTCTTCCAGAAATCACATATTTGAAGAAATTATATAGGTGTAAATATCACACAAGTAGAAGAAATGGAAGTGAGAAGCTTCTAGATGTGTTTGTGACAAAAGCACAAAAGCTAGGCCAATAAAACAGAAAAAAAATAATATAAAGGAAACTACTGGATCTTGGAAACCTGACCCATATTAACTAAATGTAGGCTATACTGGAAACACATGAGAGAAATTGTTCCTGGAAAAATAATATTTACTTTTAAAGAAAAAGGTAAGAACTAGGAAAAAAGGAGCATTTGAGATAGGGACTATATATTTTTGGAAGGAGAATATTATGAAGAGTAGGAACTCTGTGCCAAAGGAATTAAAATGATCATTTGAGAGGTGAAATTGTACTATCTTTGAAAAGGTTTTGTGAACAGTATAAACTCAAAAGAGAATGACCAAAGTGATTATTTGAATTGTTAACATAATTGATTCTAATTCCATGCCAAAGCATTTGAATTCATGCATGAGTTAAGTAGGTTAAGTTCAGTATGTTTACCTTTTTTTGTTACCCTAATCTGGACGTTGACATTTTATAAAATTCTCACTTATGGGAGAAACAAAGAAAATTAAGTAAAAGTAGCATCAATTTAATGTTTGTTCTAAAGTAGTTGTCAATTCCTTGTCTTCCATGTTTTCTTCTATTTGTTTGTTCTTTGGTAATACAGCCACTTGAAGCTTTTTACCATCTCAAGTTTCAGCATGAATGTCATGAAGTGCTTTCATCATTTCAGTTACCCAGATGTCATCAATTACACAAAACTTGTATTAATTTTTTTTTCTTATTTATTTACTAATTTGTTATTGAATTTACAACTTGGAACAGTGAAGACATCTATAAAAGAAGAACAAACAAAAGCAAAGCTAAGCCTTTCCATATTTCCTTTCAAGAAAAAAGTTCAAGATGCAAGCTTCCTCTTCTGAAATTTGTCTTACTAATTATAGTATCTGGCACTTTTGTAACACTCCTATACTCTCCAGAGGTTTACAATAACAATCAGCCAGTACATGCTGGTTCTACTAGGTATGTACTGTTCTATTCTTGAACGTGATTCTACTGATATCTGAATTTTTGCAATGTCCCATTTCTTCCCCTTGGGAAAAGACTAGAGCCAAGGTATACACACAAGAATAATATTGTAGTGTGGTGCAGTAGGGTGAATTACATGTTGGAATCAAGATTGTCAGTAAAATTCTTGATGTATTTGTAAAATCATGCTATGCAATTCCACTATTTTTTGTTCACTCTTTAATCACTTGCTGGCCTGATTTTCAATTGCAAAACTACATTGCACCAATGAAATCAAATATTACTAACTGGGTTATAGGTATAATAAGTTGGCACTTGTAGTGAAGAAAAAAATTAGCCACTGACTAAAGCAAAATTTTAATAATGCAGGCCTAGTTTTGTGAACAGCTGGATATGGGGTGGATCAGATCCTCGTTATATATCAAATCTTGATATTGACTGGGATGATATTATGAAAGTTCTTGAGAAGTCGACTGATAATAATGAAAATCAGGGAATTGGACTTTTAAACTTCAATGAGAATGAAATCAATCACTGGAAGCAGCTTATTCCTGATGTCAAAACTGTTGTTCTGCACCTGGACTATGCTGCAAAAAATGTGACTTGGGATTCCTTATACCCAGAATGGATTGATGAGGAAGAAGAATCTGAAGTTCCCATTTGCCCATCTTTACCAAGGCTTAAAGCTCCTGGAATACGGCTTGATCTCATAGCTGTTAAACTTCCTTGTCGAAATGAGGGGAATTGGTCAAGAGATGTGGCTCGTTTGCACCTGCAGCTTGCAGCTGCTGGTTTAGCAGCCTCTGCCAAAGGCTTTTATCCTGTGCATTTACTTTTTGTTACCAGTTGTTTTCCAATACCAAATCTTTTTACTTGCAAGGACCTTGTTGCACGTGAAGGAAATGCATGGTTATACAAACCACACTTGAATGCATTGAGAGAAAAAGTACAGCTCCCAGTAGGTTCTTGCGAACTTGCACTTCCCCTCAGGGGCAATGGTCAGTACAAATCTTGCATTTATATAGTATCCTTAATAGTATCTCTCTCTCTCTCTCTCTCTCAATTTTTAATAGTACCATGGAAGTATTAGCTCCTTGGCATGACAGTCTCAAGTACACACCATAGCCACACTTGACTGGGGTTCTGTGTCATTGCTTACTAGTCATCCCCCAACATGTTAACGATATGCATGATTGTTGCCAGCATCTGTCTGAATCATAACCTGGTAATTTTAGTTTTTAGAGGCCTTTTATCCTGCACAATGAAATAAAAAAAAAACACTATAGCGATGCATGATGTAAGAACTCATGAACCACCAAGGCACACAGCTAAAGAAAACACAATTGAATTTGAGTCTCACAGCACTATAGCAATTTGTGTTAGAACTTAGAATATTGATAGAGTAATTTATTATTCTATGTGTTTTGGTTGAATTTTGCTAATAAATAATTAAACTAGACATGCTACACACTCACTTGATAGGTATTGACTTGGTCATATGGTTTTCCATCTTCAATTTAATGTTATTAATGCACAAAAAGTTTTATAACTGGAATTAAAAAGATATATATATATATATATATATATATTTCCTTCAAACATTTATTTAAATAGAAATCTAATGCAATCCTGGAAATACAGAGTTGGTTTACACAGGACAAGTGCACCGAGAAGCATATGCAACAATTCTCCATTCAGCTCATGTTTATGTTTGTGGAGCTATTGCTGCTGCCCAGAGCATCCGCATGTCGGGGTCCACCCGAGACCTTGTAATACTTGTAGATAAGACAATCAGTAGATACCACAGAAGTGGACTTGAGGCTGCAGGATGGAAGATTAGGATAATCCAAAGGATAAGGAACCCCAAAGCTGAGAAAGATGCATATAATGAATGGAATTACAGCAAGTTCCGGTTATGGCAGTTAACAGATTATGACAGGATCATTTTCATTGATGCTGATTTGCTTATACTCAGAAACATAGATTTCTTATTTAAGATGCCACAGATTTCTGCAACAGGGAACAATGGTACACTTTTTAACTCTGGTGTAATGGTTATTGAGCCATCAAATTGCACTTTCCAGCTTTTGATGGATCACATTAATGAGTTTGAGTCCTACAACGGAGGGGACCAAGGATACTTGAATGAAGTTTTTACATGGTGGCATAGGATTCCTAAACACATGAATTTCTTGAAGAATTTCTGGATTGGTGATGAAGAAGAGGTAAAGCAAATGAAAACTAGGCTCTTCGGTGCTGAGCCTCCAGTTCTGTATGTCCTTCACTATCTGGGTGTGAAGCCATGGCTGTGCTTCCGTGACTATGATTGTAATTGGAATGTTGATATATTCCAAGAGTTTGCCAGCGATGTAGCTCATGAAAAGTGGTGGAAAGTACATGATGCAATGCCAATGCTGTTGCAGCAGTTTTGCCTGTTGCAATCAAAGCAAAAGGCACAACTAGAATGGGACCGTAGGCAAGCTGAGATAGCAAACTACACAGATGGTCATTGGAGGATTAAAGTTAAGGATCAACGTTTAAAGAAATGCATAGACACTTACTGCTCCTGGAAGAGCATGTTAAAGCACTGGGGTGAGACAAATTGGACAGATGAGGACCCTTTTACTCTAACGCCTCCTGCAATTTCAAGAGCATCTCTCTCTAGAATGTGAGTTATAGATTCTATTCTTCTCATCAAACCTTTGCCTTCAGTATCTGTGTCCTCACTATGCTCATGCCTTCATCATGTAAATCGCATAGTTCCAAGAAGGACTTCATTTTTTTTTTCCCATCTTTTTAATTCCTGCAAGTGTTTTTGACCCATTCTTTACTCTGGGTATAATAGACTTCATCACCTTCGATAAGGTTGATATATTTACAGTTACAGATTGATACCAGAATTACTAGTCATCTCATAAGAGAAAGCTTCCTGATTTTCCACTATTTTATATCATTTCTCACCGTTCCATTTAGGCAACCTTATTTTCAGTTACCAATTCACGACATTGAGATTCAAAATTGACATGAACTTTCACGTCCACTTGATTACAAGTATCAGAAGAGCCACTGTCAGAATGCTATAAACTAGAACATAGGTATTGCAGAATTCAAGGCTGATGTTCTTAATGGTAAACAGACTTTCTATAAAAGTCCGTAAGTCCTCCCACCCAAACTTGACGAGCAAACTTGCGAAGTTTATGCAGTGAGCCAATGATTGTTGGAATACTTTATCCATTCATAACCTTGTTCCATTTTAATATCATTCATTATTACAAGCTACTCTGCTTTTAAAAAAGGACCAGACGACTTGGAAATTGATTACCAATTTCACCATCACACCAAATAGCGGAACAGCCCATTATTGCTTTCGTTAGTGGGTAAGTATACTTGTTTCATCTTGAGAAAAGTAAGCTATAAAGCCCTACGTAATACAAACTCAAGATTTCTGGATTGATTCGTAGGATCAACGACTTCTACTATGCCTTAGACTATAGCAGTTTCTTAGGGAGTTATAGAATCACTAGTACCTAAGAATTTCATTCAAAAGTGTGTGCGTACCCTTCAACTAACTAGTTTGCATATAGCATATCAAAAAACTAATTTGCATATAGGATACATTTTCCCAAGGAAATACCATGAAAACTGGCAAAAGCTCAGTCATAGAGTAAATGAAAAGGATTGGAGTTATATGTTGACAAATGTATTTATATTATAATATAAAACAAACTGGCAAAAGCTCAAGTCATAGAGGAAATGCTAAGGATTGGAGTTATATGTTGACAAATGTATCTATATTAAAAAATAAAACAAAGAAAGAAGAAGGGAAACATGTTCCAACAACTTAAATGTAGCGTTGGAAGTTTTACAAGTCATGAGTGAGGCCGTAGTCCGTGAGCATGTAGAGATGATTTCCAGGTCATGACTAACGTAAAATTTCTGCTAGGTTTGCAGCAATAAACTAAAGCAATTGTGTTTGAAGTCATTTTAACAAGGAAGCAGGTCCACCTGCATTTCATACAAAATTGAGTTTGAAATCTTTGAGGTTCAAAGAGTTCTGATCATTTAAAATGATGAAATGCTGTGACTATATTGTGTGTACTCTATTTTGAAAACTGAGATTGCCTATTATAACGTTTTAATGGCCATCAGCAGTAATGCAACTTATCAATTCTTCCTAACACATCATAAAGAAAATGTTTGAATTTAAATAGTTGAGAATGAATCAAATTATTATATGTTTTCTATATCAAATCAGTTCACTAATTTTCTTAGGCAAAAAGTCTACTACTACAACTATTTCCACAACTTTTGCTATAACTTGCTCAAGCGGTGAGTCCATATAGGTTCACAATTTCATCACTCACAACTCAGTCAAAAGTTGTGGCACCATATTTATTGATTTCATAGGTCAAATTCAAAATTTCTCCTTCCAAGGAGTTTATTTGACTGTTCTATAATATGAATCCTGATAAACAATGTCATCAAAAACCATTGTTCTCTACTTTATTTTATTTTATTTTTTTATTTTTCTTCTCTAGTAAATAGACACATATATGGTACCATGCACATATATACACACATGCATGCGTGCACACACATATATATAAAGATAATCCACAGGAATATGTAGCCAAAGGTATTTTATTTTCATAACTTTTTTCTCTACCCTTTACGATGTATATTTTTCTATTGTTAAATTGTTTACAAGTACTATGTTGGGGGATCACAATTTAACTCTCTACAACTACACTAAAAACAAGCTCACGTGGTGTGATATCGAGGACCATAAAAGATTTGAGTGTGTCTTTCTTATCATCAATTGGCTTTTGAGGTGAAATAGCATAGTTCACGATCCAACAAATGGTATCAGAGCCATGATCAAGGGTTTGAGTCATGGGAGCTACAACAACTTTAAAAATAGGCTTGCATGATGTGATGTCGAAGATTATAAAAGATTTGAGCGTGTCTTCCTTATTATCAATTAGTTTTGAGGTAGAATGGCATAACTCATGGTCCGACATACTCCACGTTCACATTCAAATTCAAATTAAATGACAATTTTAGTATTTGACATCGCCGCAGCCAGCCTAGCCATCATTGTAGCTTTCTCATAACTTGATTGGCTAATAAAGATCGCAACCACCACCACCCCTTGAATACTCTTCCACACATCAAGCAGCCTTTGATCCAAAGAACTAATATTCTTATATAAACCCTCCTGCTTTTAGCCATATATGAAATCAGCACTGCATGTATCCCAATCTTCAAATAAACCGCATAGCTCAGCTCAGTAGGTAACCATTGAGGTTATTGCACTAGCTCCAAACAACTTGATCGATCTCAAAGTTGTATGCACACCTGTTTGCCTCAATCTCTTCATCTTTTAAAAAAAATATTGAGCATAACTAATAACAGAAGGATAATATTTAGTTAATTTACAATACTATATTTAGGTTAGATAAAAGGATCAATGTACTTACTAAGATGCATGCTGAGCAATTGAATTTCCAAGATCCACTTTACGATATTTGACTAATAATTCACCAATTTTCACAAAGAAAAGACGGAAGACATTGCAAGGCTGTCAAAGATAGTTCAACAATTAAATACAACGAGAACACCTTTTTCAATAATAACTAATTACTCCCATGGATCTAATTCAAATTCATGATCCCATCCAAAAAAAAAAAAAAAAAAATCAAATTCATGAATCATCCCAAGAATTTTTCTTTTTGATTGTATAATTTATACTTATTATGTAATGCACACAAAACAGATGATTATTCTATTTTCATATCAATTAAATCCTAAAGTACTGTACCTAAGTGTGTGTATATAGATATTGTCCATTTTGGTAATTAACACCCCAAATTACAATTTTGATAAGTGCAAGTCAAATATTCAGTTTTTTCAAAAAATATTTTTTATCGGCTTTACCAAACCCTCTACTTAAAAAAAAAAAAAAAAAAAAAAAAAAAAAAAAAAAACAACAACAACAACAACAAATATCGTATCGCACTTCATAAAACCGCTATTTTTGAAATTGAATTTTAAAAAGCTGCATCAAACTTACCTTAAGTCTTCTTTTCTTTAAATGGACCCATTCCTATAGATTGACTTGTCTTGGTAGAAGAAAATGCCCTAGATGCTTTTCCATGACCATTGCCATTATATTTCTCAATACACCAAATACTAATATACTCACTGGGTCACTCTTAGTCTCAATTCCGTTAAAGCCATAGTCTTGAGTTTAAGGAAGCTGAGAATGGCAAGCTCAAACAAAGATGAACTCAACCTAGTTTGAAACCACACTTAAATAAAATAAATAATTTTTTTTTTTGGGGGGTGGGGGGGATACACAAAATCCAATGTGATTTCTTAGTGAAACACAAAATTAAGTTTTGTATTTAACCCTTGATCCCTTGCCGCATTGTCATAAAAATAATAATAAATAGCTCATATGAGAACACGTGCCTATATTTAGATTTTTTTTTTCTTTAGAAACCCTATAATTAGAGTGTAGATTAGAGTAATTTTAGCATTATTAATAAGGGTATTTTTGTAAGTATGCTATAAATCTTAAGATACTTATATGCTAAGGTGGGGCCTCACCAATAAAATCCTAAAACTCGTTTTCTTTCTTCTCTCTTGTCTCTCTTATTTTTCTCTTCTTCTCACCACTCTCTTAACCCTAATTCTCATAGTTTACAATTAACCTTCACCAAACTAAACTAAACCAAACCAGTACCAAATTTCACAGAATTCCACCTAAACCTGTGCCAAATTTCCCTTCGATTGTGTATTTCCTACACGAGAGTAGAAACTACATCCCTCCAATCCTCATTAAATTCCAAATATCAAATTTCTGATAAGTAGTTAGTGGCCACATAATAGAGTTCAGAAAAAAAAAACAAAAGACTAAAATTACACAATTAATGAACATACATACAAAGATCCAAAACAATTAATGAACATACACCCAGAAGAGTTAGCTTGTATGAGGACAATATGTTTCAAAGAATGCCCCAAACTTAGAGACAAAATTTCAGAATATTAATTCCAATATTATTTAGTTCCAGGGGACAAATTTTGTATAAAAATACAGCTTAAGAGTCAAAATTACTCTCTTTTATGAGTTATGATGACCAATTACTTTTTGATGATGGCTTTCTCATCACAAAATATATATATATATATATATATATATATATATATATATTATTAGGATGATGGAATCCACTGATCTCCTTGAATGAAATTCTCCACTGAATATGTGTCAATGTGTTGTGCAGGAATCTGAGTACTCCAAGTTACCCTTTGGGACGGAGTTGAACCTGGTCCGGTATTCCCAGATTCCCCATAATAAAGCGTTTTCAACCCAAAATCCGAATTTTCACTCCATGGCAGCCAGCCTTGTGGTGAAAGAAGAGCTCCTAAGTTGGATTGTATGAAAACTGTCCTGGAGTACTCCTTCCAGGGCCTCCCCAAGTAACTGTTGTGTACTTTGGGATTGCTATTATACAATTTCAAATATTCCTCGGTGCCATTAATCAAACAATTATGAAAAACAAAACCTGTTGATTGGCCAGGATCTGTTCTGCCATGTGCAGTGATGGTATTATGCTCCCCTTTTTCTGGATCTCCTTGCCGAGGAACGACTAAGAGCTGGCAGTCTTGGAAAAAAGACGCTGAGTTTCCAAAAATAAAATCGACATTGCCTTGAATGCGGCATGATTTGTAGAATTGGCGGAGTGCCTGAGCAAAGAGAGTATCTTGATTGCCTAGGAATTCACAATTTTCAACGACGGAGAAATCACTACTTGATTTGAAGGCTACTGCTTGGTGGGATTGGTTGTCTTTATCAGGACCGGCTGTGTTCTGGAATGTGAGACCACTGGCCATGAATCCATCGCCAAGAACGGCTGCCCCAACCAGCAAGATGATTAATTAATTAATTTTATAATCAAAACATTAATTAGAATCATCAAATTATATAAGAGACTTACCAACTGTAGCACTAGTAGAGGTAGAAATCCCAGGCTGGCCCACATTCAAAGAGCCTGTAATGACCGTTTTACCTATCCCATCTCCCAAAAACACGACATTCTTCTTCTCCAACGGAACTCTTACTATCTCCTCATAAACCCCTGCTTTAATTCTTATCACAAACCTCTTTCCATCAACAGTGTTGTTGGGCGCTGCGTTCACCGCATCCTGCACCGTCTTATAAGACCCACTACTTCCGTCCTTACTCACCGTCGCGTCCACCTTCAAGTTTGTTGGAACCCCGCCTTTAAACCCCGCAGTACCACTACCAGACTTCTTCACTGCCCCCCAAAACCCGTCACGCTCGGTCGTCGGCGGAATCCACGAAGCGGTGTTGTTTCCGAAATGCTCGTACGAAAACAACAGGCTCAGCGCGTTGCTCGTAATGTTTACTAACGTGTTCACCAGCGAAAGCGTCTCGGTCGCCAACTTCGTGTCGTTTATTCTGGTGAGAGCTGAGCCGCAGTCGGTATGGTGAAGAAGAGAAGCGCTCATCCAAGTTCTAGCGTTTTTAAGGTTGCCGTGTGGGAGAGCGTCATTGGTGGTAATAGAGATCCGGTAAAATGAACTTTTGAGAGCTTCAAGACAGTTGTTCGCGGCTCTTGTGCGGTTTTGGTCCCCTGCGGCGGTGTTTAGGATGTCGTTCACCTTTGATTGGACTGTACGGGCATTTTCAGCGGTGACAGAGAGTGATGAATAGATGAGCTGGAGAGGAGTTGGGTTTGGAGGGAGTTGTTTGGAATTGGATAACGTGCTCACGCATAGGTCAGGGAACCGAGTAGCTGCTTTACATAGTTGTTGGATGGAAGAGGTAGGTGTAGGTGTAGCATTGGTGTTGGAGGCAGAGGAGAGAGAGAGGAGGGAAAGGAAGAAGAAGAAGAGAGTAGTGGACCTCATGGTCATGGTCAAGTATAATTAATTGAGGTTTTCTGTGATGATGAATGAATGTTGATTGTCATGGTGAATATGTGTGTGTATATATAGATCATGCAGTATTTAACAGTTGAATAATTCTATTCAACTGAGAAATTAGGGGAAAATAGTAAAATTAGAAAATTGGCTTCTTGGGGTTAGTGTGTGTGTGTGTCTGACTATCTGTGTGTTGTCATCGGGGAAGGACGAATTCGAAATAGAAGGAAACTATTTGGAGGTTAATTTGGGTGTTTGGGAGAGATACAAGGAAGGACAGACTCATTTTATTGGGTGGGTTAGCCGTGTAATTAGTTGGTAAGTTGAAACTGTCTTCTTCCTTTTTTTTTTTTTTATTTTATTTTTTTTTTTAAGTCATTACCCTTACCAAAGTATTGTGTCTCCAGCTTTTTTTTTTTTATTTCACTTTTAGCTATTTTTTATTGTGTTCCATTTTTAGAATCTTATTTTTAGCAAGTGTTATTTGTCTCCAGATTTTTTTTTTTTTTGGGTTAGAAAAGTCATATGACTAAAATTATACATAAATAATCTCTTCAGTTGCTACATAATAGGTTGAAACAAGATAGTTTCAACTGTATTTGGAGTCAAACTTGTTCCAAATAAAAATCAAGACAATTGAATAATTTGAAAAATTAAATTTCTTTAATAAAATAATTGCATATCTGCAAAAACATCTTCTAGGTTTTATATTGGTTGTCAAAGCACTCATTGAAGTTTCAATTTTCATATTCTTTAAATTGACCTTTAGGACTTACTTTTATTAGCATTTATGGACGGAAAAATCATATGACTATCATATAACGTAAATCATGAGTTTTCTTATTAAAGTGGTCATGTGATGATCACATGTTTTTTTTTTTTTTCCAAAGAAGTTGACAAAAATTACTCTCAAGGTCAATTTAGTGGACATGGAAACCTTAGGAAGTTATAAGAAAGAATTGAAATTCTAAAGGGGTATTTTTGCTTTTTAACTTAAAATAATTATTTAAATTAGCATGATTATGAAGCTATTTGGGATCTAATATTTTTCTTTAAATTATGTTTTTCAAACACAAATTATGTTTTTCAAACACAATTTCAACACTAAAAATGTCACTATTTTACATCTCAAAAGGACACTATTTTAACTCTTAAAAGTTCAAAACACAGTTTTAACAAAAATTTTAGATTCCTAAATAACATCAATATAGTACTAATTAAATTATTATTATTATAATATTATTTCCCAAATTTTACAATCGGTAACTTAAAAAAAAAAAAAAGAAAAAGAAAAAAGAAAGTTGATATCCTATCTTAGTATTTATGTGGTAAATTTTCTAAAATTTATCTCAAGAGCATTAACCATTTTTGGTCGAATACATATACATTTTTGGGTTTTTATGGTAACTTTTTTAGATTTTTAAAATGATATCTTAAATTACCTACAATAAAAAAAAATTAAATACTTTTGTTTGAGAAACTTTTAAATTTCTTTTTATTTATAAATCATACTCAGAGGTTGGGGTATTTAAACGTGAATATTTCCATTGAAAATATCAGGAGATCCCAACTAGTTGAGTTACAAAATTCTTGGCTTTTTTGAGAAACCTAACCATTTAATAGTTGAATATGTTTTATTAAGTGCATTTTTTTAATTAAAAGCTATAAAAGGCTTTTTTTTTTTTTCATGGCTACCTATGAAGTATTGTACTCATTCAGATTAGAATGATTTTTTTTTTTTAATAATAATTCGAGAATGATTTATTTTTAAATGTTTTAATATTAATGTTTTATTTAATTTTATATTCATGAATGAATGGTGAAAAATTAAAAAACCAAGTAATACATAGTTATGATCATGGTGGGTAGGGTTGTTCACAGGTCGGGCTGAAGATCGAGTTTGAAGTTGACCCATACTTGACCCGATTGAGTCGGGTGACTGAGAATTGGACTTGTATTGGACCGAATATGTGGGTTGGACTTGGCATTTCAAGTTAGTTGGGCGGGTCAGAATCATCGGTTTGGTGAGTTTGGGCTACAAATTAGGCAACAAAATGAATCAAAAAAATTATCAATAAATGAACCAAACAAATGATCAATAAAAACAAAAATCAGATAAAAAAAAAAAGTGTTAGGGTTTCAATTTTTTAAAGTTTGAGTTTTAATTTTTTAAGTTAATGTTTCGAGTTTGATAAGTGATAACTTAAATCTATGAACAAATAAATCAAATCAATAACTATAAATCTTTGAGTTTTAAGTCATTTGAACAAACGATAAACTCATATCTCAAAATAGAGAGGAAAAAAAAAAAGAGGAAAAAGGAAGAAAATATACTGAGCCTCAACCCATTTTGATCGCGGTAGAAAGAAAGTGAGGTAGTGACATGGTGATGACAGAGGCTGCTAGAAAGGAGTCTAGAGACCGAAGAGAGCTTGAAAAGTGCAAAGTCTGGGGGAGAGAGAGAGAGAGAGAGAGAGAGAGAGAGAGAGAGAGAGAGAGAGAGAGAGAGAGAGAGAGAGAGAGAGAGAGAGAGAGAGAGAGAGAGAGAGAGAGAGAGAAATTTTATATTTTTAGTTTGAGTTGTTGGTTTTTATTTTGTGTGTAAGTCTCATACTAAGTGCAAGATAATTGTATACAACTTGCCTAGAAACTAATGAGAGATGAAATAATAATAATTTTTGAAGATGGGTGGTAGATTTTCTACCAATGAGGGGAAAACACATGGGGAAAAATCTTAAACATTATTACTTTGCCTAAAAATTGGCGAGAGCTGAAATAAATTTAATTGTTGAGGATAAGGTGGTAGATTTTATACCAATGAGAGGAAGATATACGGGGGAGAGAGAAATTTAGACCACTTTTCAATATACTTCGAGCAGGTCAGTTTATACGGGTCTCGATTCCTTTTACTTGCCACCCTAACCAAAGTTTTGGTTTTCAAAGGAAAAATACCCTTATCCGATTGACTAGGCCATTTAAATCCACCTGTTAGGCTTCAGTTCGGTTAGATTCAATTGGTTTGGTAGGGTCCCTAGCCCACTGGATAGCCCTTATGGTGGGTGTGATATCCTTATATATATATATATATAAAGAAAATTTTATTCTACATAAATATATAAATAAAATTAAAAAAAAATAATATTTATTTTAATATTAATGATATTATAAAATTTAAAAATAATTAAATTAACTATAAATCAATCAAGATAGTCAAGAATCTTATAACTCAACTAGCACCTTTTTAGTGTTTCCATAAAAAATATTTAGAGTTTAAATCCTCCATCCCTAAGTATCAAAATATTGAATAAATAAGTAATTTGATTAAGATTTGACCATTAGTTATCATGAACTATGTGAAAGTGTCCTTGACATCAATATAATTAGTGAATATACTTTAGGTGTTGCAATTTCCTCATCCTAGCTTATGTGGATTTTCTTGTCCTGAAGCATTAGGTGGGGATTGATTTAATCATCTTCCTACCTCATGCCATTTCGCCTTACCCACCCAAAATGTTTGCGTGTGTGAACACACATACATGCGCATGCGTGTACGCACACACACATAACCTCCAAAACACTTCTCTCTTAATACTCCCATTGCTATTACTTCTCATTCTCTTTTTTACATATTTTGAGGCAAAAATGGAAATTTTATGTTGATATCAAATTTTGTTTGCCTCGATTTGTGTGTCAAAATCGTATTTTTCACAAAAAAAATTTACAAAAATTTACCATTTTAATGATGAGATTGTGGAAATATTTAAAACCTTGGAATTTATCCCACTTGGATGGCATGTTACCTAGTTTTTCATGTTTAATGTCAAAATGACCAAAATACCCACGTTGACCTTTTTTGATTGAGTTGACTTGCAGTCAAATTAAGTCAAAATTTGACCCAAACACTAAACTACATCTTTTCATGTTAAAATTATTTTTTTTAACCAATGTTCAAAATTTTGACCAAGTTTAACCGTAGTCAACTCATTTTTTGACCTTGTTTTGACCAAAAAAGATCTGAACTTCTGATTGGAATAATTTCTAGCTCATGTCGTAGATAATTTGATTCCCTTCAATTTTGTAGTTCATGGGCCCAAATCGAACTAAAAAGATAAACATATCATGATAAAAAGAAAAAAGTTCTTGTCGATTAATTTTTGACAACACATCATTTAAGTTTAATTAAAGTTCAATTAATTGAATTATAAGCAAATGACCCAAAAATAACCCAAAGAAGGTATTATTGGAAAGGTCTTGTGATGAATTTCAATTTGGTTAGATTGGTTGAATAAAATCTCTTTCATATAAATGAATTTATCTAAAACTCAAAAAACTGCTTTACTATAAATTTTTTTTTTTTTATTTAAATCTTGTTTTTCACCCATTTTTCCAAAGTATCAAGCTCGCTCAACTTGAAAGTTTGCGATAAAAATCAATGATTTTATGGAAGTATACATCATAAGATTTCCAATGAAACCTCATTTGATCAAAATGGAGGCTGAAAAGTCCAAAAATATTTAACAAAGAAATAGGCCAAAGTTAAGGAAAACAGACAAAAATGCATTTTTGGTACTAATTTGCATAAAGAGTTATAATGGTCTAATTCACGCTTCCTTGTTAAAGCTTTAATCTTGGCATTGATGTTTGCTGTTTTCCTTTATTTATGTATTTATGTTTTACATGTCATATGTTAATCTTTGTGTAGACATGCCTATGTTTAGTTTGGAAAGTTCAATTTTTACATTTATTCGTCTCTATTTGTTCAAACCTCAAATTTTCATTCTTCTCAAAATTGGGAGGAATTGAAGAGAATGGAATGAGGTTTGATAAAATTTACACTAATACTTCTAAAATGTAAAATTTCCATATACATACATACATATATATATATATATATATATATATATATTTTAAAACAAGGGTTTAACAGTAATATTATGATTAAATAATTTAAATCCTTTCCTTTTATATTACTCTCAAATATGGGTACTAACCTTCTATTATTTTCCATTTTTTTTTTTTAACTTTCAAATATTTTATAGGTTCTAGTTAGCTCAACTGGTAAAGTATTCTGTTGTTGAATAAGATATCTGGAGTTTGATTTCTGCTCACACTAAAAACCAATTGATGTCTTGGTCTGATGAAAAAGAGCAATCATCATGAGCGAACTTCACAAGTTGAAAATCTTAAAAAAAAAAAAAAAAAAATTCAATTAATGTTACTTAATTTCATTATCTTAATTTCTTCTCATCCCCTTTTCCATTTTCTTTCTATTACTTAAATGCATTTTATTCCATTTCATTCTTTTATGAGCTCCAAATGTGAGTATCATACAAAGATTTTTAACTTGGATACCATAGGCAAAGCCCTCAGCCATGCACCATGAAGTTGGCCTTCCTACTCTTCTCATTACATATAAGCCATTCATCGCATATTGTATCATTGTGGCCTAGGCGACCACAATAATATAAACAAAAATTCAGTAGCCTTTTTATATTTAAAGTATACTCAAATTGATTCTTTCCAATCCAAACTCCAAAGTTTCTAAAAACATTTCATTTAAATCTTATTCTAATTTCATATAATGTATTAAACCCTTAGCGTTTTGTTAAGTTTCCAGAAACTTCAAAATTTTAAATAAATTTCATTGAAACCAATTTATCACATGACATTTAATGCAGTGAATGGAAAAATTATAATATAAGGTTTAATGTTTAAATAAGAGTTTAGCCTATCTCTAGTACTTTTTTAACTGAACATCTTCAGTTGTTTTAAATATATGATGACAAGTTCTTCTTAAAGAAAATAAAATAAAATAAAAAATACAATGACAAGTGGTAGTAAGTTTTAATCACTATCTTTTATTTAGTTAATGGGTAATTTGGTAATTTCTCAATGAGACAAAAGAATATTCTAGTTAAAAAAACATTGGAGGTAAGTCATACCCAATAAAACAATCTCAAAACTCTCTCTTATTTGGATGGTGGAATTTACTAATCTCCTTGAATGAAATTCTCAACAGAATATGTGTCAATGTGTTGTGCAGGGATCTGACTACTCCAAGTTCCCCTTTGGGACGTAGTTGAAGCTGGTCTGGAATTCCTAGATTCCCCATAATAAAGCGTTTTCAACGTAAAATCGGCACTTTATGGCAGCCAGCCTTGTGAAATAAGAGCTCCTAAGTTGCACTGTATGAAAACTGTCCTGGAGTACTCCTTCTAGGGCCTCCCTAGGAAATTATTGTGTGCTTTAGGATTGCTGTGGTACAATTTCAAATATTCCTCGGTGCCATTAATCAAACAATTTTTAAAAAACAAAACCTGTTGACTGGCTAGGATCTATTCTGCCATGTGCAGTGACGGCATTAGTCTCGTTTTTTATTGATGTATTTTGTCAAGGAGTATCTAAGATCTGGCAGTCTTGGAAAAAAGACGCTGAGTTTCCAAAAATAAAATCCACATTGCCTTGAATGCGGCATGATTTGTAGAATTGGCGGAGTGAGTGAGCATAGAGAGTATCCTGATTGCCTAGGAATTCACAGTTTTCAGTGACAGATAAATCACTACCTGATCTGAAGGCTACGGCTTGGGCGGCACCAGCATCGGCTGTGTTCTGGATTGTGAGACTACTAGCCATGAATCCATCGCCAAGAATAGCTACCCAGGAATGGATGATTAAAGCATTAGAACAACAAGTGATTAACAATGCAAACTCAATATAACTGCTTCCTCACATTTACATTTTTTGGACTCAATTAATTCTTCCCCTTCAAAGAAGGATATTATTTGCATTTTTGGCTCTCACTGGTCTCTTGCAAGTAACCATTTAACTATAATCATTTCACAATTTTACTCCTTTATTTTACCGATAAAAAAAAAAAAAAAAAATCATTTCACAAGCACTTTGGTTTCCTAATAAGCTTCACATGAATGGATGGATTCGTGCTTGTAAATGTCACTAAAAACATTATATAACATCGGGTTTTTCGTTTATTCAGTTAAAATCAATGGTTAGAAAGACAACGGCTAAAAACTCAATAATATATTTGTAAGGTTGAAATTTATCAACTATCTTGTCGGCTTTATTCTGTGCCAATTTGCTTCTAATTTAGCACTTTGTAACCCTGTATTTAGGTGAGATTCATGTAAGAGTTGTGTGTGAAGAGAGTGTGAAGAATTGCTCATCCTTCTGCAAAAAAGCAGAGACTCGCGCCTAGGACTTGCGGCTTGTAAGCCGTCAAATGCTGTGCACATGAGAAGCATGCGGGAAGGTGAAGGGTCACACCAGCTGTCGCACTACAGGAAAAAATTCCTAGGCTAGCCAGACCGTTACCTTACAACTTGAACTCGCGACTTTGGCAAGCCGCAAGGTCAAGCCGCCAACTTACCCTATATAGCAAAAATTGAGTCTTCGTATTCCAAACACACACTACTATATGTAGACCCTTATACTCTCGAAATCAAGAGAGCTTCCAGAGAGAATTTTGAGAGAGAAACCCTAGAGAAAACAAGATCGCCTCATCCACAATCTTCACCTTAGAGACTCATCAAATTCCTCTATTCTCTTCCTCTCCATTGTTACATCCTTGAGAGGTTCTTACCTAAATTCTTTTCTCACCATACCCACATCTGTGAGAAGGTTATTTGGTACTTTGGAAAGCAGTTAGGAAGGGACCAATTTATATTAGTTGATACTATGGGCTATAGGGGAATCCAGTAAGCTAAAGAAGAAATAGGTTCGGCGCAACCTCGTTGGAGTAAGAAGCTTGGAGGACTTAGGTACATTGGATAGATTAGGCTTGGAGGGTCTTCTGCTGTTCATGTATCCCAACTACATTCTTTAGTGGATTATTTACCGCTTGGAGGGCGGTGGAGAGGTTTTACGCCGAGGGTTTCGATTTTCTCTTCAATTACACATCGTGTGTTGTCCTTGTATTTGCATCTCTCTTCCCTTTGTCTTTACCAATTAATTACTGCTGTGATTATGATTATTTATGGTCTAGATTGTTTATCAATTTTGTGTTTGGCTTATTTTTATGTTCCGCACATTAATTGTTTGATAATAAGCTTGAATTGGTAATTTGTAATTGGGGGTCTAAACGTTCATAGTGTTTTCAATGCCATTTGAACTTTCAATTAGTATCAGAGCGGGTACACTTGTTGTGGTTTAAATACCTAAGTGTGATCCTTAATCCCTTGGTTTATTTTCCATGGATTGTTCTTTGTATGCCTCTTTGTATGATTTGGTTGATGGTAAATGTAGTATGTCACGTGTTTGTGAAAATGCCTCTATGAGTGTGAATCCTCATAATTGTGATACCTTGTTACATGAGTCTTTGGGTGTTGGTAATATTCCAAATGACATACTCTTGAAGAAAAAGGCTAAGAAGTTTCAAAAGAATTTGAGCAAGTTATTTTGTGAAAATGATGATTTGATTGCTAAGCTCAATGAATCCAACAAATTGGTTGAGAAATATAAGAAACTTACTAAAAATTCTCTTGAAAAGCTAAAAGAGTTTGAATGTTTGAATATGGGCTTGGACGCTAAACTTGTTTTGTCTAATAAACTTGTTGATGATCTTAAATGTGAAAATGAATCTCTTAAGATGCATGCCAAATATTTGATGGCTGAACCTAGTATTAAAAATTGTGAAAATATTTGTTGCAATCACGTTGTGGTACCTGATTTTGTTCCTATTGTGTGTTCTACCTCAAATGACAAATCGGTGTATATTTCTCCACATAATAGAAATCAAACGGTGGAGAGAAAGGCTGTTAAGTCAAAGCCTCCATTTAGGTCTCAACCTAAGGTTTTGGATGGATTTAAATTTGTTCCAACTTGCCACCATTGTGGTATGATTGGTTATATAAGACCTCAATGTCATAAGTTGAAGAGGGAACAAAACAATGTTGCTAGATCCCTTCCTAAAAAGCCTAGTGACCTAAATACATTGTGTGTCACAATTGTGGTGCTTTTGGTCATCTAAGACCTGGTTGCTTTAAGTTTCATACTCTTAACAGAATCAAAGGAAAAGAGAAGCTTGAGTTTCTTGGAAGTTGTGCTAAAAAGAGTAATCAGATTTGAGTGAAAATAGCATGCTATTAAAAAAAGTGTTTAATGCTCTTAACTCCTTGACTATGTGTATCTCCGACTCTCATTCTTCCAACCATCGTCTCACTTCTTATAAGACACTCATTTCAAACAATCATTCCGTTTAGATGAGGAAGGGTTCCTATGGTTGAGCTTTTGCTCCTTTGGTTCTTGATCTAATTCTTTCGATCTTTGTAGGACCTTTCATGCATTGAATGTCATATCTTCATGCATTTTGTGCGTTTTGCATTTATTTGTATGCATTGCTTTTGTTTGGATCTTACTTTTTTTGTTTTAGTTTTGTGTGAGTGAAAAATCCAAAACCACATAAAAAGTGAAAAATTCAAAAAGTTTGATCGTATATGTTTGAGTACATATCACCTATGAGTTTTGCCTTATACCTTTGTACAAATGGCAGTATGCATTTATGAGCTTAGCTTGTTCTTTATGCACTTATATCTTTGTGGGAAAAATCTTGACATCTTTGTGTGATTGTTGTAAATCAATCTTTAATCTTGTCATGAATGATTAGTCAATAGTCATGTTAGTTTTGATACATGCGTAGACTTGTGCCTATATATCTTCCTAAAACAATATAAATATTTAGTATACTTATGTGAAACACATGATATAGACCTTGATTAATTAGTGATAGCAAATAATATGACATGTGAGAAGTATTAACCCAAATACTATGAAAGAGGCCAATAAGTACAAGTTTGGTTCCATGTCTTGATTTGTGCATATAACACCATGCTATATAAAGACAGATCTCCATAAGCCATGTCAACAGAAATGACCAAATCCATAATGACTGAAAGTTGCAGTACACTTTCAGTTACTCTCTCATTTTGAAGTTTACACCATTGGACAATAGCAGACAGGTGCAGTAATTTAGCTCATGATTCAAAAAGTTAATAATTTAGCTCAAATGTTATGATTTATAAAGAAGCCAAATGAGAAGCTTCAAAGAGATTTTATGTAATTATTTTTTTGTGGGAGGTCATATATGTTCATTTCTATAATTGAGATAGACCACTTGACTTAGTACTAGTTATGTATGACTTGATTGAATTGATCATTGAAACTTCACTTTAGACTATGGACTATTCCACATTTGATATACACACACAACGCACATGTCTAATGTTCAAAGAATGTCTTATTCATTTATTCGATTGTACTTGTTTAAATATGATGTGTGTGTGCTCAACTATATATGGATCAATCTAAAAAGATTTTTGATCATTTTATATGCTTTTGGAAGTGATTTTTATCACTCTTTGTGTTCTTGTTTAGTGCTTACATTGTTTTTCATTGTTTAAACATGTTTTGGTGTTGAAAAACAGGTATCAGAGTTTTTCGTGACTGACTCACGAGTTGCAAAACTGGAAAAATGCATTTTCCTCGCATTTTTTGGATCTTTAGCAAAGAGATTCGCGACTTACTCATGACTCACTCGCGGATGAGCACTCAAGTTGTGAAAAAGACTTAGAAAATTTTATAAAAATCGTTTTCGCGACTCATCTCGCGACTCGCCTAGTCGCAAAACGCCCAGAAACAACATTTTTAAGTGTTTTTCATGGGAAAACTGTTTTAAACCTCCCTCATCCTCTCTTAAACCCCTCTCTCACTATTTTTACATCAAAAACCAATCAATTTGAATGGTTTTTCATTCCATTAACATCTCTAAGGTAATTTTAAACGCTTTTCATTGTTTTGGATCCTTAGATTATGTTTTGGAGAGTTTTGTGACCTTGGTTGGGATTTTCATTGTAGGGGTTGGGAAAACTTATTTGCTCTCAAAATTTTGTATAGGATTGGTTTCTTTTGATGATTTGCTTTGGTTGTTGGCCCCCTATGGCAAAAAGAGCATGTATTAAGAGTGGATTTCATGTTGTTCATGCATTGTTTCACATTGTTGTTCATAGAATGCATGCTAGGTGTTTGATAAAATATCTCTTAGGCATTTTCTTGCTTGTTTGGACTCGGATGAGTATAAAACTTTGGGGTTTCTTATGTTTCCTAATTAGGAACATGTTTGGTTCATTGGTTATGTATTTAACACACTTTACCACACATATGCATTTTTCATGCATTGGTTATGCATTGCACTTTGCCACCTCTTCCACACACCTTGCTACCTTGTCATGCATTGGTCTATACCTTGTTTCTTCATACTAGCATGTCATGATTACCTTATACTTTATAGCATTTTGTTTTGTCTTAGGTTTGAGCTTCATTTTTTCATTCATCATTGTACCCCTCATGCATCATTATCATTGTTCATACTTTCATCTCTTGTCCTCTGTTCTCCTTGACCCTTTTTCTATTCCTAACAAAGAGGGGGAGAGTATGCCGGAGAGTTTTTGTTATTTCTATATGACCTATGTGCACATTCTTAAGGAGAGAAATTCTATTTCTCGTGCACATTTGTAAGGGGAGAGATATTCCATAGGGAGATGCATATTCCAAGGGGGAAAAGACATTGAACTAATAAGAAAACTTTGTTTTGGTGTATGATCATGTGGCTTACATATTTTATCATATTCTTGATCGCAATTTACTTGTTATATTATAGTTGTGTTTTGTGCAAGTGTTTCAAGTTACAGATATATATGCTCCAAGTTCATCACAGTTCCTATGATCCATGATGGGGGGAGTGATATGATAAGGGAAGTACTTTATTAGTTTGTACCTGGTACCTTTGTAGGTTTTTAAGGTTTTTGTTTTTGTTTTGTACCCTTTTTGCTTTTGTAAGCTTTTAGGGTTGTTTCTATGCACTTGTAGGCCTTTGTGGTTTGTACCATGCTTTATGCAGCCTGTGTGCTTTGCTATATTAGTACTTATAACTAAGTGTTATGCATTTCCTTGTAAGTACTGTCACTCTTGTGCCCTTGTAGGATTTTTCCTAGATGCACATACTTCTTGTACTATACATTGGTTGAGTGTTGGTCATTCAAGTGATGTGCCTTGTGTTTGTCAACTTGAATGTCCGGATGTTCATTCCAAGTGTGAATGAACATTGTGATCACTTGTTTATAGTGATTGCTTGTTTTGTTCTTGCCATGGTTTATTGCTTTATTCCATTGTGCTTGATCGCATTGTGCTTCCTCCATATGCTTCACAAGTTTTCTACATATAATGAATTTATTGTGTTGTTGTGTTTTAGGAGTTCTTGTTCTTATGGTTCAAATGCTTCACAGATTCTAGAGTTAGGTGTGAGTGAGTTTTCCAACTGTTCCCAACTCACACGTTAAGTCTAGAGTTTGTTTTAGGGTTTTATCACAGAATAGCCAAAGGGAGAGATTGTGTGGTTGAAATTTATCAACCATCTTGTTGGCTTTATTCCGTGCTAATTTGCTCGTAATTTAGCAATTAGTAACCTTGTATTTAGGTAGGATTCATGTAAGGGTAGTGTGTGAAGAGAGTGTGAAGAATTGCTCATCCTTGTGCAAAGAAGCAGAGACTCGTAGCTAGGATTCGCAACTGACTCGCGGCTTGCAAGCCGTCAAATGCTGTGCACATGAGAAGCATGCAGGAAGGTGAAGGGTCACGCTAGCTGTCGCACTACAGGACAAAAGTCCCAAGTTGGCGATGCTGTTACCTTGCAACTTGAACTCACGACTTGGACAAGCCACGAGGTCAAACCGCCAACTTACCTTATTTGGCAAAAACTGACTCTTTGTATTCCAAACACACACCACTATATATAGACCCTTATACCCACGAAATCAAGAGAGCTTCCAAAGAGAATTTTGAGAGAGAAACCCTAGAGAAAACAAGATTGCCTCATCCACAATTTTCACCTAAAAGACTCATCAAATTCCTCTACTCTCTTCCTCTCCATTGTTACATCCTTGAGAGGTTCTTACCTAAATCCTTTTCTCACCGTACCCACATTTGTGAGAAGGTTATTTGGTGCTTTGGGAAGCAGTTAGGAAGGGACCAATTCATATTGGTTGATGCTATGGGCTATAGTTGAATCCGATAAGCTAAAGAAGAAATAGGTTCGGCGCAATCTCGTTGGAGCAAGAAGCTTGGAGGGCTTAGATACACTGGGTAGATTAGACTTGGAGGGTCTTCTGCTGTTCATGTATCCCAACTACATTCTTTAGTGGATTATTTTGCGCTTGGAGGGTGGCAGAGAGGTTTTACGCCAAGGGTTTCGGTTTCCTCCTTGATAACACATCAAGTGTTGTCATTGTATTTGCATCTCTCTTCTCTTTATCTTTACCAATTAATTACTGCTGTGATTGTGATTATTTATGATTTAGCTTTTCTATCAATTCTTTGTTTGGCTTGTTTTCATGTTCCACACATTAATTGTTTGATAATAAGCTTGAAATGGTAATTTGTAATTGGGGGTCTAAACGTTCGTAGTGTTTTCAATGCTATTCGAACTTTCAATATTCATTAAAACAAAAACATAAGGCTGTAACTTACAAATTACAACTTGAAGTTTTGACATGTTTTCATTTCAATTATTTAGGTTTCATCTATTTCGTTTCAGCCATTTAAAAGACTTCCATTCATTTTAGTGGAATTCTTTCAACAACTTCTGTCTCAAACCATGCCGTTTTAGAAAATGAAACATACTAAACATTTTTCAATGGCTTTACAAAACCCTCTACTTAAAAAAAAAAAAAAAAAAAAAAAAATCAATTTCATATCGCCCTTCATAAAACCACTATTTTTTGAAAAAATTGAATTTGAAAAAGTTGCATCAAACTTACCTTAAGTCTTCTCTTCTTTAAATGGACCCATTCCTATAGATTGACTTGTCTTGGTAGAAGAAAATGCCCTAGATGCTTTTCCATGACCATTGCCATTATATTTTTCAATACACCAAATACTACTATACTCACTAGGTCACTCTCAGTCTCAATTCCGTTAAAGCCATAGTCCTGAGTTTAAGGATGCTGAGAATGGCAAGCTCAAACAAAGATGAACTCAACCTAGTTTGAAACCACCCTTAAATAAATAAATAAATTTTTTTTTTGGGGGGGCGGGGTACACAAAATTAAGTTTTGAATTTAACACTTAATCCCTTGCCATAGTGTCATAAAAAAACAATAAATTGCTCATATGAGAAGACGTGCGTATATTTAGATTTTTTTTTTTCCTTTAGAAACCCTACAATTAGAGTTATTTTAGCACTATTAATATGGGTATTTTTGTAAGTATGATATAAATCTTAAGATAGTTATATGCTAAGGTGAGGCCTCATCAATAAAATCCTAAAACTCATTTTCTTTCTTAACTCTTGTCCTTCTTATTTTTCTCTTCTTCTCACCTCTCTCTTAACCCCAATTCTCATAGTTTACAATTAACCTTCACCTAACTAAACCAAACCACTGCCAAATTTCACAGGATTCCACGTAAACCTATGCCAAATTTCCCTTCGATTGTGTATTTCCTACACAAGAGTAGAAACTACATCCCTCCAATCCTCATTAAATTCCAAATATCAAATTTCTGATAAGTAGTTAGTGGCCACATAATAGAGTTCAGAAAAAAAAAACAAAAGACTAAAATTACACTATTAATGAACATACATACAAAGACCCAAAACAATTAATGAACATACACCCAGAAGAGTTAGCTTGTATGAGGACAATATGTTTCAAAGAATGCCCCAAACTTAGAGACAAAATTTTAGAATATTAATTCCAATATTATTTAGTTCCAAGGGACAAATTTTGTATAAAAATACAGCTTAAGAGTTGAAATTACTCTCTTTTATGAGTTATGATGACCAATTAGTTTTTGATGATGGCTTTCTCATCACAAAAAAAAAAAAAAAAAAATATATATATATATATATATATATATATATTATTAGGATGATGGAATCCACTGATCTCCTTGAATGAAATTCTCCACTGAATATGTGTCAATGTGTTGTGCAGGAATCTGAGTACTCCAAGTTACCCTTTGGGACGGAGTTGAACCTGGTCCGGTATTCCCAGATTCCCCATAATAAAGCGTTTTCAACCCAAAATCCGAATTGTCACTCCATGGCAGCCAGCCTTGTGGTGAAAGAAGAGCTCCTAAGTTGGACTGTATGAAAACTGTCCGGGAGTACTCCTTCCAGGGCCTCCCCAAGTAACTGTTGTGTACTTTGGGATTGCTATTATACAATTTCAAATATTCCTCGGTGCCATTAATCAAACAATTATGAAAAACAAAACCTGTTGATTGCCCAGGATCTGTTCTGCCATGTGCAGTGATGGTATTATGCTCCCCTTTTTCTGGATCTCCTTGCCGAGGAACGACTAAGAGCTGGCAGTCTTGGAAAAAAGACGCTGAGTTTCCAAAAATAAAATCGACATTGCCTTGAATGCGGCATGATTTGTAGAATTGGCGGAGTGCCTGAGCAAAGAGAGTATCTTGATTGCCTAGGAATTCACAATTTTCAACGACAGAGAAATCACTACTTGATTTGAAGGCTACTGCTTGGTGGGATTGGTTATCTTTATCAGGACCGGCTGTGTTCTGGAATGTGAGACCACTGGCCATGAATCCATCGCCAAGAACGGCTGCCCCAACCAGCAAGATGATTAATTAATTAATTTTATAATCAAAACATTAATTAGAATCATCAAATTATATAAGAGACTTACCAACTGTAGCACTAGTAGAGGTAGAAATCCCAGGCTGGCCCACATTCAAAGAGCCTGTAATGACCGTTTTACCTATCCCATCTCCCAAAAACACGACATTCTTCTTCTCCAACGGAACTCTTACTATCTCCTCATAAACCCCTGCTTTAATTCTTATCACAAACCTCTTTCCATCAACAGTGTTGTTGGGCGCTGCGTTCACCGCATCCTGCACCGTCTTATAAGACCCACTACTTCCGTCCTTACTCACCGTCGCGTCCACCTTCAAGTTTGTTGGAACCCCGCCTTTAAACCCCGCAGTACCACTACCAGACTTCTTCACTGCCCCCCAAAACCCGTCACGCTCGGTCGTCGGCGGAATCCACGAAGCAGTGTTGTTTCCGAAATGCTCGTACGAAAACAACAGGCTCAGCGCGTTGCTCGTAATGTTTACTAACGTGTTCACCAGCGAAAGCGTCTCGGTCGCCAACTTCGTGTCGTTTATTCTGGTGAGAGCTGAGCCGCAGTCGGTATGGTGAAGAAGAGAAGCGCTCATCCAAGTTCTAGCGTTTTTAAGGTTGCCGTGTGGGAGAGCGTCATTGGTGGTAATAGAGATCCGGTAAAATGAACTTTTGAGAGCTTCAAGACAGTTGTTCGCGGCTCTTGTGCGGTTTTGGTCCCCTGCGGCGGTGTTTAGGATGTCGTTCACCTTTGATTGGACTGTACGGGCGTTTTCAGCGGTGACAGAGAGTGATGAATAGATGAGCTGGAGAGGAGTTGGGTTTGGAGGGAGTTGTTTGGAATTGGATAACGTGCTCACGCATAGGTCAGGGAACCGAGTAGCTGCTTTACATAGTTGTTGGATGGAAGAGGTAGGTGTAGGTGTAGCATTGGTGTTGGAGGCAGAGGAGAGAGAGAGGAGGGAAAGGAAGAAGAAGAAGAGAGTAGTGGACCTCATGGTCATGGTCAAGTATAATTAATTAAGGTTTTCTGTGATGATGAATGAATGTTGATTGTCATGGTGAATATGTGTGTGTATATATAGATCATGCAGTATTTAACAGTTGAATAATTCTATTCAACTGAGAAATTAGGGGAAAATAGTAAAATTAGAAAACTGGCTTCTCGGGGTTAGTGTGTGTGTGTGTCTGACTATCTCTGTGTTGTCGTCGGGGAAGGATGAATTCGAAATAGAAGGAAACTATTTGGAGGTTAATTTGGGTGTTTGGGAGAGATACAAGGAAGGACAGACTCATTTTATTGGGTGGGTTAGCCGTGTAGTTAGTTGGTAAGTTGAAACTGTCTTCTTCCCTTTTTATTTTTTATTTTTTTTAAGTCATTACCCATACCAAAGTATTGTGTCTCCAGCTTTTTTTTTTTACTTCACTTTTAGCTATTTTTTATTGTGTTCCATTTTTAGAATCTTATTTTTAGCAAGTGTTATTTGTCTCCAGATTTTTTTTTTTTTGGGTTAGAAAAGTCATATGACTAAAATTATACATAAATAATCTCTTCAGTTGCTACATAATAGGTTGAAACAAGATAGTTTCAACTGTATTTGGAGTCAAACTTGTTCCAAATAAAAATCAAGACAATTGAATAATTTGAAAAATTAAATTTCTTTAATAAAATAATTGCATATCTGCAAAAACATCTTCTAGGTTTTATATTGGTTGTCAAAGCACTCATTGAAGTTTCAATTTTCATATTCTTTAAATTGACCTTTAGGACTTACTTTTATTAGCATTTATGGACGGAAAAATGATATGACGTAAATCATGAGTTTTCTTATTAAAGTGGTCATGTGATGATCACATGTTTTTTTTTTTTTTCTTTCCAAGAAAGTTGACAAAAATTACTCTCAAGGTCAATTTAGTGGACATGGAAACCTTAGGAAGTTATAAGAAAGAGTTGAAATTCTAAAGGGGTATTTTTGCTTTTTAACTTAAAATAATTATTTAAATTAGCATGATTATGAAGCTATTTGGATCTAATATTTTTCTTTAAATTATGTTTTTCAAACACAATTTCAACACTAAAAATGTCACTATTTTACATCTCAAAAGGACACTATTTTAACTCTTAAAAGTTCAAAACACAGTTTTAACAAAAATTTTAGATTCCTAAATAATATCAATATAGTACTAATTAAATTATTATTATTATAATATTATTTCCCAAATTTTACAATCGGTAACTTAAAAAAAAAAAAAAAAAAAGAAAAAAAAAAAAGAAAGAAAGTTGATATCCTATGTTAGTATTTATGTGGTAAATTTTCTAAAATTTATCTCGAGAGCATTAACCATTTTTGGTCGAATACATATACATTTTTGGGTTTTTATGGTAACTTTTTTAGATTTTTAAAATGATATCTTAAATTACCTACAATAAAAAAAAATTAAATATTTTTCTTTGAGAAACTTTTAAATTTCATTTTATTTATAAATCATACTCAGAGGTTGGGGTATTTAAACGTGAATATTTCCATTGAAAATATCAGGAGATCCCAACTAGTTGAGTTACAAAATTCTTGGCTTTTTTGAGAAACCTAACCATTTAATAGTTGAATATGTTTTATTAAGTGCATTTTTTTTAATTAAAAGCTATAAAATGCTTTTTTTTTTTTTTTTTCATGGCTACCTATGCAGTATTGTACTCATTCAGATTAGAGTGATTTTTTTTTTTAATAATAATTCGAGAATGATTTATTTTTAAATGTTTTAATATTAATGTTTTATTTAATTTTATATTCATGAATGAATGGTGAAAAATTAAAAAACCAAGTAATACATAGTTATGATCATGGTGGGTAGGGTTGTTCACAGGTCGGGCTGAAGATCGAGTTTGAAGTTGACCCATACTTGACCCGATTAAGTAGGGTGACTGAGAATTGGACTTGAATTGGACCGAATATGTGGGTTGGACTTGGCATTTCAAGTTAGTTGGGCGGGTCAGAATCATCGGTTTGGTGAGTTTGGGCTACAAATTAGGCAACAAAATGAATCAAAAAAATTATCAATAAATGAACCAAACAAATGATCAATAAAAAAAAAAATCAGATAAAAAAAAAAGTGTTAGGGTTTCAATTTTTTAAAGTTTGAGTTTTAATTTTTTAAGTTAATGTTTCAAGTTTGATAAGTGATAACTTAAGTCTATGAACAAATAAATCAAATCAATAACTATAAATCTTTGAGTTTTAAGTCATTTGAACAAACGATAAACTCATATCTCAAAATAGAGAGGAAAAAAAAAATGAGGAAAAAGGAAGAAAATATACTGAGCCTCAACCCATTTTGATCGCGGTACAAAGAAAGTGAGGTATTGACATGGTGATGACAGAGGCTGCTAGAAAGGAGTCTAGAGACCGAAGAGAGCTTGAAAAGTGCAAAGTGTGGGAGAGAGAGAGAGAGAGAGAGAGAGAGAGAGAGAGAGAGAGAGAGAGAGAGAGAGAGAGAGAGAGAGAGAGAGAGAGAGAGAGAGAGAGACAAATTTTATATTTTTAGTTTGAGTTGTTGTTTTTTATTTTGTGTGTAAGTAAACATTATTACTTTGCCTAAAAATTGGCGAGAGCTGAAATAAATTTAATTGTTGAGGATAAGGTGGTAGATTTTATACCAATGAGAGGAAGATATACGGGGGGAGAGAGAAATTTAGACCACTTTTCAATATACTTCGAGCAGGTCAGTTTATACGGGTCTCGATTCCTTTTACTTGCCACCCTAACCAAAGTTTTGGTTTTCAAAGGAAAAATACCCTTATCCGATTGACTAGGCCATTTAAATCCACCTGTTAGGCTTCAGTTCGGTTAGATTCGATTGGTTTGGTAGGGTCCCTAGCCCACTGGATAGCCCTTATGGTGGGTGTGATATCCTTATATATATATATATATATATATATATATATATAAAGAAAATTTTATTCTACATAAATATAGAAATAAAATTTAAAAAAAATAATATTTATTTTAATATTAATGATATTATAAAATTTAAAAATAATTAAATTAACTATAAATCAATCAAGATAGTCAAGAATCTTATAACTCAACTAGCACCTTTTTAGTGTTTCCATAAAAAATATTTAGAGTTTAAATCCTCCATCCCTAAGTATCAAAATATTGAATAAATAAGTAATTTGATTAAGATTTGACCATTAGTTATCATGACCTATGTGAAAGTGTCCTTGACATCAATATAATTAGTGAATATACTTTAGGTGTCGCAGTTTCCTCATCCTAGCTTCTGTGGATTTTCTTGTCCTGAAGCATTAGGTGGGGATTGATTTAATCATCTTCCTGCCTCAAGCCATTTCGCCTTACCCACCCAAAATGTTTGCATGTGTGAACACACATACATGCGCATGCGTGTACGCACACACACATAACCTCCAAAACACTTCTCTCTTAATACTCCCATTGCTATTACTTCTCATTCTCTTTTATACATATTTTTAGGCGAAAATGGAAATTTTATGTTGATATCAAATTTTGTTTGCCTCGATTTGTGTGTCAAAATCGTATTTTTCATAAAAAAAATTTACAAAAATTTACCATTTTAATGATGAGATTGTGGAAATATTTAAAACCTTGGAATTTATCCCACTTGGATGGCATGTTGCCTAGTTTTTCATGTTTAATGTCAAAATGACCAAAATACCCACGTTAATCTTTTTTAATTGAGTTGACTTGCAGTCAAATTAAGTCAAAATTTGACCCAAACGCTAAACTACATCTTTTCATGTTAAAATTATTTTTTTTAACCAATGTTCAAAATTTTGACCAAGTTTAACCGTAGTCAACTCATTTTTTGACCTTGTTTTGACCAAAAAAGATCTGAACTTCTGATTGGAATAATTTCTAGCTCATGTCATAGATAATTTGATTCCCTTCAATTTTGTAGTTCATGGGCCCAAATCGAACTAAAAAGATAAACATATCATGATAAAAAGAAAAAAGTTCTTGTCGATTAATTTTTGACAATGCATCATTTAAGTTTAATTAAAGTTCAATTAATTGAATTATAAGCAAATGACCCCAAAATAACCCAAAGAAGGTATTATTGGAAAGGTCTTGTGATGAATTTCAATTTGGTTAGATTGGTTGAATAAAATCTCTTTCATATAAATGAATTATCTAAAACTCAAAAAACTGCTTTACTATAAATTTTTTTTTTTTTTATTTAAATCTTGTTTTTCACCCATTTTTCCAAAGTATCAAGCTCGCTCAACTTGAAAGTTTGCGATAAAAATCAATGATTTTATGGAAGTATACATCATAAGATTTCCAATGAAACCTCATTTGACCAAAATGGAGGCTGAAAAGTCCAAAAATATTTAACAAAGAAATAGGCCAAAGTTAAGGAAAACAGACAAAAATGCATTTTTGGTACTAATTTGCATAAAGAGTTATAATGGTCTAATTCACGCTTCCTTGTTAAAGCTTTAATCTTGGCATTGATGTTTGCTGTTTTCCTTTATTTATGTATTTATGTTTTACATGTCATATGTTAATCTTTGTGTAGACATGCCTATGTTTAGTTTGGAAAGTTCAATCTTTACATTTATTCGTCTTTATTTGTTCAAACCTCAAATTTTCATTCTT
Organism: Quercus variabilis; assembly: GCA_030445155.1. Lineage (NCBI taxonomy): Eukaryota > Viridiplantae > Streptophyta > Magnoliopsida > Fagales > Fagaceae > Quercus > Quercus variabilis. The sequence goes on along the minus strand of CP129450.1, from coordinate 26,683,213 downwards.
CTCAAAATTGGGAGGAATTGAAGAGAATGGAATGAGGTTTGATAAAATTTACACTAATACTTCTAAAATGTAAAATTTCCATATACATACATACATACATACATACATACATATATATATATATATATATATATTTTAAAACAAGGGTTTAACAGTAATATTATGATTAAATAATTTAAATCCTTTCCTTTTATATTACTCTCAAATATGGGTACTAACCTTCTATTATTTTCCATTTTTTTTTTTAACTTTCAAATATTTTATAGGTTCTAGTTAGCTCAACTGGTAAAGTATTCTGTTGTTGAATAAGATATCTGGAGTTTGATTTCTGCTCACACTAAAAACCAATTGATGTCTTGGTCTGATGAAAAAGAGCAATCATCATGAGCGAACTTCACAAGTTGAAAATCTTAAAAAAAAAAAAAAAAATTCAATTAATGTTACTTAATTTCATTATCTTAATTTCTTCTCATCCCCTTTTCCATTTTCTTTCTATTACTTAAATGCATTTTATTCCATTTCATTCTTTTATGAGCTCCAAATGTGAGTATCATACAAAGATTTTTAACTTGGATACCATAGGCAAAGCCCTCAGCCATGCACCATGAAGTTGGCCTTCCTACTCTTCTCATTACATATTAGCCATTCATCGCATATTGTATCATTGTGGCCTAGGCGACCACAATAATATAAACAAAAATTCAGTAGCCTTTTTATATTTAAAGTATACTCAAATTGATTCTTTCCAATCCAAACTCCAAAGTTTCTAAAAACATTTCATTTAAATCTTATTCTAATTTCATATAATGTATTAAACCCTTAGCGTTTTGTTAAGTTTCCAGAAACTTCAAAATTTTAAATAAATTTCATTGAAACCAATTTATCACATGACATTTAATGCAGTGAATGGAAAAATTATAATATAAGGTTTAATGTTTAAATAAGAGTTTAGCCTATCTCTAGTACTTTTTTAACTGAACATCTTCAGTTGTTTTAAATATATGATGACAAGTTCTTCTTAAAGAAAATAAAATAAAATAAAAAATACAATGACAAGTGGTAGTAAGTTTTAATCACTATCTTTTATTTAGTTAATGGGTAATTTGGTAATTTCTCAATGAGACAAAAGAATATTCTAGTTAAAAAAACATTGGAGGTAAGTCATACCCAATAAAACAATCTCAAAACTCTCTCTTATTTGGATGGTGGAATTTACTAATCTCCTTGAATGAAATTCTCAACAGAATATGTGTCAATGTGTTGTGCAGGGGTCTGACTACTCCAAGTTCCCCTTTGGGACGTAGTTGAAGCTGGTCTGGAATTCCTAGATTCCCCATAATAAAGCGTTTTCAACGCAAAATCAGCACTCTATGGCAGCCAGCCTTGTGGTGAAATAAGAGGTCCTAAGTTGCATTGTATGAAAACTGTCCTGGAGTACTCCTTCGAGGGCCTCCCTAGGAAATTATTGTGTGCTTTAGGATTGCTGTGGTACAATTTCAAATATTCCTCGGTGCCATTAATCAAACAATTTTTAAAAAACAAAACCTGTTGACTGGCTAGGATCTATTCTGCCATGTGCAGTGACGACATTAGTCTCGTTTTTTATTGATGTATTTTGTTGAGGAGTATCTAAGATCTGGCAGTCTTGGAAAAAAGACGCTGAGTTTCCAAAAATAAAATCCACATTGCCTTGAATGCGGCATGATTTGTAGAATTGGCGGAGTGAGTGAGCATAGAGAGTATCCTGATTGCCTAGGAATTCACAGTTTTCAGTGACAGATAAATCACTACCTGATCTGAAGGCTACGGCTTGGGCGGCACCTGCATCGGCTGTGTTCTAGATTGTGAGACTACTAGCCATGAATCCATCGCCAAGAATAGCTGCCCAGGAATGGATGATTAAAGCATTAGAACAACAAGTGATTAACAATGCAAACTCAATATAACTGCTTCCTTACATTTACATTTTTTGGACTCAATTAATTCTTCCCCTTCAAAGAAGGATATTATTTGCATTTTTGGCTCTCACTAGTCTCTTGCAAGTAACCATTTAACTATAATCATTTCACAATTTTACTCCTTTATTTTACCGATAAAAAAAAAAAAAAAAAAATCATTTCACAAGCACTTTGGTTTCGTAATAAGCTTCACATGAATGGATGGATTCGTGCTTGTAAATGTCACTGAAAACATTATATAACATCGGGTTTTTTCGTTTATTCAGTTAAAATCAATGGTTAGAAAGACAACGGCTAAAAACTCAATAATATATTTGTAAGGTTGAAATTTATCAACTATCTTGTCGGCTTTATTCTGTGCCAATTTGCTTCTAATTTAGCACTTTGTAACCCTGTATTTAGGTGAGATTCATGTAAGAGTTGTGTGTGAAGAGAGTGTGAAGAATTGCTCATCCTTGTGCAAAGAAGCAGAGACTCGCGCCTAGGACTCGCGGCTTGTAAGCCGTCAAATGCTGTGCACATGAGAAGCATGCGGGAAGGTGAAGGGTCACACCAGCTGTCGCACTATAGAAAAAAATTACTAGGCTAGCCAGACCGTTACCTTGCAACTTGAACTCGCGACTTTGGCAAGCCGCAAGGTCAAGCCGCCAACTTACCCTGTATAGCAAAAATTGAGTCTTCGTATTCCAAACACACACTACTATATGTAGACCCTTATACTCTCGAAATCAAGAGAGCTTCCAGAGAGAATTTTGAGAGAGAAACCCTAGAGAAAACAAGATTGCCTCATCCACAATCTTCACCTAAGAGACTCATCAAATTCCTCTATTATCTTCCTCTCCATTGTTACATCCTTGAGAGGTTCTTACCTAAATTCTTTTCTCACCATACCCACATCTGTGAGAAGGTTATTTGGTACTTTGGAAAGCAGTTAGGAAGGGACCAATTTATATTAGTTGATATTATGGGCTATAGAGGAATCCAGTAAGCTAAAGAAGAAATAGGTTCGGTGCAACCTCGTTGGAGTAAGAAGCTTGGAGGACTTAGGTACATTGGATAGATTAGGCTTGGAGGGTCTTCTGCTGTTCATGTATCCCAACTACATTCTTTAGTGGATTATTTACCGCTTGGAGGGCGGTGGAGAGGTTTTATGCCGAGGGTTTCGATTTTCTCTTCAATTACACATCGTGTGTTGTCCTTGTATTTGCATCTCTCTTCCCTTTGTCTTTACCAATTAATTACTGCTGTGATTATGATTATTTATGGTCTAGATTGTTTATCAATTTTGTGTTTGGCTTATTTTTATGTTCCGCACTTGAATTGTTTGATAATAAACTTGAATCGGTAATTTGTAATTGGGGGTCTAAATGTTCATAGTGTTTTCAACGCCATTTGAACTTTCAATTAGTATCAAAGCGGGTACACTTGTTGTGGTTTAAATACCTAAGTGTGATCCTTAATCCCTTGGTTTATTTTCCATGGATTGTTCTTTGTATGCCTCTTTGTATGATTTGGTTGATGATAAATGTAGTATGTCATGTGTTTGTGAAAATGCCTCTATGAGTGTGAATCCTCATAATTGTGATACCTTGTTACATGAGTCTTTGGGTGTTGGTAATATTCCAAATGACATACTCTTGAAGAAAAAGGCTAAGAAGTTTCAAAAGAATTTGAGCAAGTTATTTTGTGAAAATGATGATTTGATTGCTAAGCTCAATGAATCCAACAAATTGGTTGAGAAATATAAGAAACTTACTGAAAATTCTCTTGAAAAGCTAAAAGAGTTTGAATGTTTGAATATGGGCTTGGACGCTAAACTTGTTTTGTCTAATAAACTTGTTGATGATCTTAAATGTGAAAATGAATCTCTTAAGATGCATGCCAAATATTTGATTGCTGAACCTAGTATTAAAAATTGTGAAAATATTTGTTGCAATCACGTTGTGGTACCTGATTTTGTTCCTATTGTGTGTTCTACCTCAAATGACAAATCGGTGTATATTTCTCCACATAATAGAAATCAAACGGTGGAGAGAAAGGCTGTTAAGTCAAAGCCTCCATTTAGGTCTCAACCTAAGGTTTTGGATGGATTTAAATTTGTTCCAACTTGCCACCATTGTGGTATGATTGGTTATATAAGACCTCAATGTCATAAGTTGAAGAGGGAACAAAACAATGTTGCTAGATCCCTTCCTAAAAAGCCTAGTGACCTAAATACATTGTGTGTCACAATTGTGGTGCTTTTGGTCATCTAAGACCTGATTGCTTTAAGTTTCATACTCTTAAAAGAATCAAAGGAAAAGAGAAGATTGAGTTTCTTGGAAGTTGTGCTAAAAAGAGTAATCAGATTTGAGTGAAAATAGCATGCTGTTAAAGAAAGTGTTTAATGCTCTTAACTCCTTGACTATGTGTATCTCCGACTCTCATTCTTCCAACCATCGTCTCACTTCTTATAAGACACTTATTTCAAACAATCATTTCGTTTAGATGAGGAAGGGTTCCTATGGTTGAGCTTTTGCTCCTTTGGTTCTTGATCTAATTCTTTCGATCTTTGTAGGACCTTTCATGCATTGAATGTCATATCTTCATGCATTTTGTGCGTTTTGCATTTATTTGTATACATTGCTTTTGTTTGGATCTTACTTTTTTTTTTTTAGTTTTGTGTGAGTGAAAAATCCAAAACCACATAAAAAGTGAAAAATTCAAAAAGTTTGATCGTATATGTTTGAGTACATATCACCTATGAGTTTTGCCTTGTACCTTTGTACAAATGGCAGTATGCATTTATGAGCTTAGCTTGTTCTTTATGCACTCATATCTTTGTAGGAAAAATCTTGACATCTTTGTGTGATTGTTGTAAATCGATCTTTAATCTTGTCATGAATGATTAGTCAATAGTCATGTTAGTTTTGATACATGCGTAGACTTGTGCCTATATATCTTCCTAAAACAATATAAATATTTAGTATACTTATGTGAAACACATGATATAGACCTTGATTAATTAGTGATAGCAAATAATATGACATGTGAGAAGTATTAACCCAAATACTATGAAAGAGGCCAATAAGTACAAGTTTGGTTCCATGTCTTGATTTGTGCATATAACACCATGCTATATAAAGACAGATCTCCATAAGCCATGTCAACAGAAATGACCAAATCCATAATGACTGAAAGTTGCAGTACACTTTCAGTTACTCTCTCATTTTGAAGTTTACACCATTGGACAATAGCAGACAGGTGCAGTAATTTAGCTCATGATTCAAAAAGTTAATAATTTTGAACTTAAAAGAAAGCAAAGATTCAAGTATAACGGATTGTGATCCTCTAAAATTCCTATGGTAACTCTGCTATCGAGTTCTTAAAATCCTAGGCATTCATTGTTAAATGAATGATTTCAATTTTTCCACATCAACGTATTCAAACAATTAACACCATTTCGGCATCTATTTAAGTTATTGATGGTGTGATAGAATTCAAACCACTCATTAACCAAAAAAAATTTAGAACTTCATTTATCCTTGAAGCATATAGGAGCTTTTATTTTTTGCTTAAGTTCTGGAAATTTGACTCTTTGAGCACTTGACTTTAGGCTTGTCATGAATGATTAGTCAATAGTCATGTTAGTTTTGATACATGCGTAGACTTGTGCCTATATATCTTCCTACTCTTTTACTTTTTTTGCTTAAAGAGCTCAACAAATGTAAATCTCAAAATGAAAAGAGATAATGAGCTGCAAAAGCCGTTGCACATACTAGTATTTGACTAGGAAAAACGAAAAGCGACTTGTTTTGAAAATGTATGATGCCCAAAAAGAAAAGGCTTGTTCATCAAATTGAAATATCAAAAATTTCAGGCATTGATCTCTAAAAGAGATGTAAAGATAAAAAATGATCAAATGTTATGATTTATAAAGAAGCCAAATGAAAAGCTTCAAAGAGATTTTATGTAATTATTTTTTTTGCGGGAGGTCATATATGTTCATTTCTATAATTGAGATAGACCACTTGACTTAGTATTAGTTATGTATGACTTGATTGAATTGATCATTGAAACTTCACTTTAGACTATGGACTATTCCACATTTGATATACACACACAACACACATGCCTAATGTTCAAAGAATGTCTTATTCATTTATTTGATTGTACTTGTTTAAATGTGATGTGTGTGTGCTCAACTATATATGGATCAATCTAAAAAGATTTTTGATCATTTTATATGCTTTTGGAAGTGATTTTTATCACTCTTTGTGTTCTTGTTTAGTGCTTACATTGTTTTTCATTGTTTAAACATGTTTTGGTGTTGAAAAACAGGTATCAGAGTTTTTCGTGACTGACTCACGAGTTGCAAAACTGGAAAAATGCATTTTCCTCGCATTTTTTGGATCTTTGGCAAAGAGATTCGCGACTTACTCATGACTCACTCGCGGATGAGCACTCAAGTTGGGAAAAAGACTTAGAAAATTTTATAAAAATCGTTTTCGCGACTCATCTCGCGACTCGCCTAGTCGCAAAACGCCCAAAAACAGCATTTTTAAGTGTTTTTCATGGGAAAACTGTTTTAAACCTCTCTCATCCTCTCTTAAACCCCTCTCTCACTATTTTTACATCAAAAACCAATCAATTTGAATGGTTTTTCATTCCATTAACATCTCTAAGGTAATTTTAAACGCTTTTCATTGTTTTGGATCCTTAGATTATGTTTTGGAGAGTTTTGTGATCTTGGTTGGGATTTTCATTGTAGGGGTTGGGAAAACTTATTTGCTCTCAAAATTTTGTATAGGATTGTTTTCTTTTGATGATTTGCTTTGGTTGTTGGCCCCCTATGGCAAAAAGAGCATGTATTAAGAGTGGATTTCGTGTTGTTCATGCATTGTTTCACATTATTGTTCATAGAATGCATGCTAGGTGTTTGATAAAATATCTCTTAGGCATTTTCTTGCTTGTTTGGACTCGGATGAGTATAAAACTTTGGGGTTTCTTATGTTTCCTAATTAGGAACATGTTTGGTTCATTGGTTATGTATTTAACACACTTTACCACACATATGCATTTTTCATGCATTGGTTATGCATTGCACTTTGCCACCTTTTCCACACACCTTGCTACCTTGTCATGCATTGGTCTATACCTTGTTTCTTCACACTAGCATGTCATGATTACCTTATACTTTATAGAATTTTGTTTTGTCTTAGGTTTGAGCTTCATTTTTTCATTCATCATTGTACCCCTCATGTATCATTATCATTGTTCATACTTTCATCTCTTGTCCTCTTTTCTCCTTGACCCTTTTTCTATTCCTAACAAAGAGGGGGAGAGTATGCCGGAGAGTTTTTGTTATTTCTATATGACCTATGTGCACATTCTTAAGGAGAGAAATTCTATTTCTCATGCACATTTGTAAGGGGAGAGATATTCCATAGGGAGATGCATATTCCAAGGGGGAAAAGACATTGAGCTAATAAGAAAACTTTGTTTTGGTGTATGATCATGTGGCTCACATATTTTATCATATTCTTGATCGCAATTTACTTGTTATATTATACTTGTGTTTTGTGCAAGTGTTTCAAGTTACAGATATATATGCTCCAAGTTCATCACAGTTCCTATGATCCATGATAGGGGGAGTGATATGATAAGGGAAGTACTTTATTAGTTTGTACCTGGTACCTTTGTAGGTTTTTAAGGTTTTTGTTTTTGTTTTGTACCCTTTTTGCTTTTGTAAACTTTTAGGGTTGTTTCTATGCACTTGTAGGCCTTTGTGGTTTGTACCATGCTTTATGCAGCCTGTGTGGTTTGCTATATTAGTACTTATAACTAAGTGTTATGCATTTCCTTGTAAGTACTGTCACTCTTGTGCCCTTGTAGGATTTTTCCTAGATGCACATACTTCTTGTACTATACATTGGTTGAGTGTTGGTCATTCAAGTGATGTGCCTTGTGTTTGTCAACTTGAATGTCCGGATGTTCATTCCAAGTGTGAATGAACATTGTGATCACTTGTTTATAGTGATTGCTTGTTTTGTTCTTGCCATGGTTTATTGCTTTATTCCATTGTGCTTGATCGCATTGTGCTTCCTCCATATGCTTCATAAGTTTTCTACATATAATGAATTTATTGTGTTGTTGTGTTTTAGGAGTTCTTGTTCTTATGGTTCAAATGCTTCACAGATTCTAGAGTTAGGTGTGAGTGAGTTTTCCAACTGTTCCCAACTCACACGTTAAGTCTAGAGTTTGTTTTAGGGTTTTATCACAGAATAGCCAAAGGGAGAGATTGTGAGGTTGAAATTTATCAACCATCTTGTTGGTTTTATTCCATGCTAATTTGCTCGTAATTTAGCAATTAGTAACCTTGTATTTAGGTAGGATTCATGTAAGGGTAGTGTGTGAAGAGAGTGAAGAATTGCTCATCCTTGTGCAAAGAAGCAGAGACTCGTAGCTAGGATTCGCAACTGACTCGCGGCTTACAAGCCGTCAAATGCTGTGCACATGAGAAGCATGCGGGAAGGTGAAGGGTCACGCTAGCTGTCGCACTACAGGACAAAAGTCCCAAGCTGGCCAGGCCGTTACCTTGCAACTTGAACTTGCGACTTGGACAAGCCACGAGGTCAAACCGCCAACTTACCTTATTTGGCAAAAACTGACTCTTTGTATTCCAAACACACACCACTATATATAGACCCTTATACCCACGAAATCAAGAGAGCTTCCAAAGAGAATTTTGAGAGAGAAACCCTATAGAAAACAAGATTGCCTCATCCACAATTTTCACCTAAGAGACTCATCAAATTCCTCTACTCTCTTCCTCTCCATTGTTACATCCTTGAGAGGTTCTTACCTAAATCATTTTCTCACCATACCCACATTTGTGAGAAGGTTATTTGGTGCTTTGGGAAGCAGTTAGGAAGGGACCAATTCATATTGGTTGATGCTATGGGCTATAGTGGAATCCGATAAGCTAAAGAAGAAATAGGTTCGGCATATCTCGTTGGAGCAAGAAGCTTGGAGGGCTTAGATACACTGGGTAGATTAGACTTGGAGGGTCTTCCGCTGTTCATGTATCCCAACTACATTCTTTAGTGGATTATTTTGCGCTTAGAGGGTAGCAGAGAGGTTTTACGCCAAGGGTTTCGGTTTCCTCTTTGATAACATATCAAGTGTTGTCATTGTATTTGCATCTCTCTTCTCTTTATCTTTACCAATTAATTATTGCTGTGATTGTGATTATTTATGATTTAGCTTTTCTATCAATTCTTTGTTTGGCTTATTTTCATGTTCCACACATTAATTGTTTGATAATAAGCTTGAAATGGTAATTTGTAATTGGGGGTCTAAACGTTCGTAGTGTTTTCAATGCTATTCGAACTTTCAATATTCATTAAAACAAAAACATAAGGCCGTAACTTACAAATTACAACTTGAAGTTTTGACATGTTTTCATTTCAATTATTTAGGTTTCATCTATTTCGTTTTAGCCATTTAAAAGACTTCCATTCATTTTAGTGGAATTCTTTCAACAACTTCTGTCTCAAACCATGCTGTTTTAGAAAATGAAACATACTAAACATTTTTCAATGGCTTTACAAAACCCTCTACTTAAAAAAAAAAAAAAAAAAATCAATTTCATATCGCACTTCATAAAACCACTATTTTTTCAAAAAATTGAATTTGAAAAAGTTGCATCAAACTTACCTTAAGTCTTCTCTTCTTTAAATGGATCCATTCCTATAGATTGACTTGTCTTGGTAGAAGAAAATGCCCTAGATGCTTTTCCATGACCATTGCCATTATATTTTTCAATACACCAAATACTAATATACTCACTAGGTCACTCTCAGTCTCAATTCCGTTAAAGTCATAGTCCTGAGTTTAAGGATGCTGAGAATGGCAAGCTCAAACAAAGATGAACTCAACCTAGTTTGAAACCACCCTTAAATAAATAAATAATTTTTTTTTTGGGGGGGCGGGGTACACAAAATTAAGTTTTGAATTTAACACTTAATCCCTTGCCGTAGTGTCATAAAAAAAACAATAAATAGCTCATATGAGAAGACGTGCGTATATTTAGATTTTTTTTTTCCTTTAGAAACCCTACAATTAGAGTTATTTTAGCACTATTAATATGGGTATTTTTGTAAGTATGATATAAATCTTAAGATAGTTATATGCTAAGGTGGGTCCTCATCAACAAAATCCTAAAACTCGTTTTCTTTCTTTACTCTTGTCTTTCTCATTTTTCTCTTCTTCTCACCTCTCTCTTAACCCCAATTCTCATAGTTTACAATTAACCTTCACCTAACTAAACCAAACCACTGCCAAATTTCACAGGATTCCACACAAACCTATGCCAAATTTCCCTTCGATTGTGTATTTCCTACACAAGAGTAGAAACTACATCCCTCCAATCCTCATTAAATTCCAAATATCAAATTTCTGATAAGTAGTTAGTGGCCACATAATAGAGTTCAGAAAAAAAACAAAAGACTAAAATTACACTATTAATGAACATACATACAAAGACCCAAAACAATTAATGAACATACACCCAGAAGAGTTAGCTTGTATGAGGACAATATGTTTCAAAGAATGCCCCAAACTTAGAGACAAAATTTCAGAATATTAATTCCAATATTATTTAGTTCCAAGGGACAAATTTTGTATAAAAATACAGCTTAAGAGTTGAAATTACTCTCTTTTATGAGTTATGATGACCAATTACTTTTTGATGATGGCTTTCTCATCACAAAAAAAAAAAAAAAAAAAAATATATATATATATATATATTATTAGGATGATGGAATCCACTGATCTCCTTGAATGAAATTCTCCACTGAATATGTGTCAATGTGTTGTGCAGGAATCTGAGTACTCCAAGTTACCCTTTGGGACGGAGTTGAACCTGGTCCGGTATTCCCAGATTCCCCATAATAAAGCGTTTTCAACCCAAAATCCGAATTGTCACTCCATGGCAGCCAGCCTTGTGGTGAAAGAAGAGCTCCTAAGTTGGACTGTATGAAAACTGTCCTGGAGTACTCCTTCCAGGGCCTCCCCAAGTAATTGTTGTGTACTTTGGGATTGCTATTATACAATTTCAAATATTCCTCGGTGCCATTAATCAAACAATTATGAAAAACAAAACCTGTTGATTGCCCAGGATCTGTTCTGCCATGTGCAGTGACGGTATTATGCTCCCCTTTTTCTGGATCTCCTTGCCGAGGAACGACTAAGAGCTGGCAGTCTTGGAAAAAAGAAGCTGAGTTTCCAAAAATAAAATCGACATTGCCTTGAATGCGGCATGATTTGTAGAATTGGCGGAGTGCCTGAGCAAAGAGAGTATCTTGATTGCCTAGGAATTCACAATTTTCAACAACAGAGAAATCACTACTTGATTTGAAGGCTACTGCTTGGTGGGATTGGTTGTCTTTATCAGGACCGGCTGTGTTCTGGAATGTGAGACCACTGGCCATGAATCCATCGCCAAGAACGGCTGCCCCAACCAGCAAGATGATTAATTAATTAATTTTATAATCAAAACATTAATTAGAATCATCAAATTATATAAGAGACTTACCAACTGTAGCACTAGTAGAGGTAGAAATCCCAGGCTGGCCCACATTCAAAGAGCCTGTAATGACTGTTTTACCTATCCCATCTCCCAAAAACACGACATTCTTCTTCTCCAATGGAACTCTTACTATCTCCTCATAAACCCCTGCTTTAATTCTTATCACAAACCTCTTTCCATCAACAGTGTTGTTGGGCGCTGCGTTCACCGCATCCTGCACCGTCTTATAAGACCCACTACTTCCGTCCTTACTCACCGTCGCGTCCACCTTCAAGTTTGTTGGAACCCCGCCTTTAAACCCCGCAGTACCACTACCAGACTTCTTCACTGCCCCCCAAAACCCGTCACGCTCGGTCGTCGGCGGAATCCACGAAGCGGTGTTGTTTCCGAAATGCTCGTACGAAAACAACAGGCTCAGGGCGTTGCTCGTAATGTTTACTAAAGTGTTCACCAGCGAAAGCGTCTCGGTCGCCAACTTCGTGTCGTTTATTCTGGTGAGAGCTGAGCCGCAGTCGGTATGGTGAAGAAGAGAAGCGCTCATCCAAGTTCTAGCATTTTTAAGGTTGCCGTGTGGGAGAGCGTCATTGGTGGTAATAGAGATCCGGTAAAATGAACTTTTGAGAGCTTCAAGACAGTTGTTCGCGGCTCTTGTGCGGTTTTGGTCCCCTGCGGCGGTGTTTAGGATTTCGTTCACCTTTGATTGGACTGTACGGGCATTTTCAGCAGTGACAGAGAGTGATGAATAGATGAGCTGGAGAGGAGTTGGGTTTGGAGGGAGTTGTTTGGAATTGGATAACGTGCTCACGCATAGGTCAGGGAACCGAGTAGCTGCTTTACATAGTTGTTGGATGGAAGAGGTAGGTGTAGGTGTAGCGTTGGTGTTGGAGGCAGAGGAGGGAGAGAGGAGGGAAAGGAAGAAGAAGAAGAGAGTAGTGGACCTCATGGTCATGGTCAAGTATAATTAATTAAGGTTTTCTGTATGATGAATGAATGTTGATTGTCATGGTGAATATGTGTGTGTATATATAGATCATGCAATATTTAACAGTTGAATAATTCTATTCAACTGAGAAATTAGGGGAAAATAGTAAAATTAGAAAACTGGCTTCTCGGGGTTAGTGTGTGTGTGTGTCTGACTATCTCTGTGTTGTCGTCGGGGAAGGATGAATTCGAAATAGAAGGAAACTATTTGGAGGTTAATTTGGGTGTTTGGGAGAGATACAAGGAAGGACAGACTCATTTTATTTGGTGGGTTAGCCGTGTAATTAGTTGGTAAGTTGAAACTGTCTTCTTCCCTTTTTTTTTTTTTTTTTTTTTTAAGTCATTACCCTTACCAAAGTATTGTGTCTCCAGCTTTTTTTTTTACTTCACTTTTAGCTATTTTTTTATTGTGTTCCATTTTTAGAATCTTATTTTTAGCAAGTGTTATTTGTCTCCAGATTTTTTTTTTTTTTTTGGGTTAGAAAAGTCATATGACTAAAATTATACATAAATAATCTCTTCAGTTGCTACATAATAGGTTGAAACAAGATAGTTTCAACTGTATTTGGAGTCAAACTTGTTCCAAATAAAAATCAAGACAATTGAATAATTTGAAAAATTAAATTTCTTTAATAAAATAATTGCATATCTACAAAAACATCTTCTAGGTTTTATATTGGTTGTCAAAGCACTCATTGAAGTTTCAATTTTCATATTCTTTAAATTGACCTTTAGGACTTACTTTTATTAGCATTTATGGACGGAAAAATCATATGACTATCATATAACGTAAATCATGAGTTTTCTTATTAAAGTGGTCATGTGATGATCACATGTTTTTTTTTTTTTTTTTCCAAAGAAGTTGACAAAAATTACTCTCAAGGTCAATTTAGTGGACATGGAAACCTTAGGAAGTTATAAGAAAGAATTGAAATTCTAAAGGGGTATTTTTGCATTTTAACTTAAAATAATTATTTAAATTAGCATGATTATGAAGCTATTTGGGATCTAATATTTTTCTTTAAATTATGTTTTTCAAGCACAAATTATGTTTTTCAAACACAATTTCAACACTAAAAATGTCACTATTTTACATCTCAAAAGGACACTATTTTAACTCTTAAAAGTTCAAAACACAGTTTAACAAAAATTTTAGATTCCTAAATAATATCAATATAGTACTAATTAAATTATTATTATTATAATATTATTTCCCAAATTTTACAATCGGTAACTTAAAAAAAAAAAGAAAAAAAGAAAGTTGATATCCTATCTTAGTATTTATGTGGTAAATTTTCTAAAATTTATCTCAAGAGCATTAACCATTTTTGGTCGAATACAAATACATTTTTGGGTTTTTATGGTAACTTTTTTAGATTTTTAAAATGATATCTTAAATTACCTACAATAAAAAAAATTAAATATTTTTGTTTGAGAAACTTTTAAATTTCTTTTTATTTATAAATCATACTCAGAGGTTGGGGTATTTAAACGTGAATATTTCCATTGAAAATATCGGGAGATCCCAACTAGTTGAGTTACAAAATTCTTGGCTTTTTTTGAGAAACCTAACCATTTAATAGTTGAATATATTTTATTAAGTGCATTTTTTTAATTAAAAGCTATAAAAGGCTTTTTTTTTTTTTTTCATGGCTACCTATGAAGTATTGTACTCATTCAGATTAGAATGATTTTTTTTTTAATAATAATTCGAGAATGATTTATTTTTAAATGTTTTAATATTAATGTTTTATTTAATTTTATATTCATGAATGAATGGTGAAAAATTAAAAAACCAAGTAATACATAGTTATGATCATGGTGGGTAGGGTTGTTCACAGGTCGGGCTGGAGATCGAGTTTGAAGTTGACCCATACTTGACCCGATTGAGTTGGGTGACTGAGAATTGGACTTGTATTGTACCGAATATGTGGGTTGGACTTGGCATTTCAAGTTAGTTGGGCGGGTCAGAATCATCGGTTTGGTGAGTTTGGGCTACAAATTAGGCAACAAAATGAATAAAAAAAAAGTGTTAGGGTTTCAATTTTTTAAAGTTTGAGTTTTAATTTTTTAAGTTAATGTTTCGAGTTTGATAAGTGATAACTTAAAACTATGAACAAATAAATCAAATCAATAACTATAAATCTTTGAGTTTTAAGTCATTTGAACAAACGATAAACTCATATCTCAAAATAGAGAGGAAAAAAAAATGAGGAAAAAGGAAGAAAATATACTGAGCCTCAACCCATTTTGACCGCGGTAGAAAGAAAGTGAGGTAGTGACATGGTGATGATAGAGGCTGCTAGAAAGGAGTCTAGAGACCGAAGAGAGCTTGAAAAGTGCAAAGAGAGAGGGAGAGAGAGAGAGAGAGAGAGAGAGAGAGAGAGAAATTTTATATTTTTAGTTTGAGTTGTTGTTTTTTATTTTGTGTGTAAGTCTCATACTAAGTGCAAGATAATTGTATACAACTTGCCTAGAAACTAATGAGAGATGAAATAATAATAATTTTTGAAGATAGGTGGTAGATTTTCTACCAATGAGGGGAAAACACATGGGGAAAAATCTTAAACATTATTACTTTGCCTAAAAATTGGCGAGAGCTGAAATAAATTTAATTGTTGAGGATAAGGTGGTAGATTTTATACCAATGAGAGGAATATATACGGGGGAGAGAGAAATTTAGAACACTTTTCAATATACTTCGAGCAGGTCAGTTTATACGGGTCTTGATTCCGTTTACTTGCCACCCTAACCAAAGTTTTGGTTTTCAAAGGAAAAATACCCTTATCCGATTGACTAGGCCATTTAGATCCACCTGTTAGGCTTCAGTTCGGTTAGATTTGATTGGTTTGGTAGGGTCCCTAGCCCATTGGATAGCCCTTATGGTGGGTGTGATATCCTTACATATATATATATATATATAAAGAAAATTTTATTCTACATAAATATAGAAATAAAATTTTAAAAAAATAATATTTATTTTAATATTAATGATATTATAAAATTTAAAAATAATTAAATTAACTATAAATCAATCAAGATAGTCAAGAATCTTATAACTCAACTTGCACCTTTTTAGTGTTTCCATAAAAAATATTTAGAGTTTAAATCGTCCATCCCTAAGTATCAAAATATTGAATAAGTAAGTAATTTGATTAAGATTTGACCATTAGTTATCATGAACTATGTGAAAGTGTCCTTGACATCAATATAATTAGTGAATATACTTTAGGTGTTGCAATTTCCTCATCCTAGCTTATGTGGATTTTCTTGTCCTGAAGCATTAGGTGGGGATTGATTTAATCATCTTCCTGCCTCATGCCATTTCGCCTTACCCACCCAATATGTATGCGTGTGTGAACACACATACATGCGCATGCGTGTACGCACACACACATAACCTCCAAAACACTTCTCTCTTAATACTCCCATTGCTATTACTTCTCATTCTCTTTTATACATATTTTTAGGCAAAAGTGGAAATTTTATGTTGATATCAAATTTTGTTTGCCTCGATTTGTGTGTCAAAATCGTATTTTTCATAAAAAAAATTTACAAAAATTTACCATTTTAATGATGAGATTGTGGAAATATTTAAAACCTTGGAATTTATCCCACTTGGATGGCATGTTACCTAGTTTTTCATGTTTAATGTCAAAATGACCAAAATACCCTCGTTGACGTTTTTTGATTGAGTTTACTTGCAGTCAAATTAAGTCAAAATTTTACCCAAACGCTAAACTACATCTTTTCATGTTAAAATTATTTTTTTTTAACCAATGTTCAAAATTTTGACCAAGTTTAACCGTAGTCAACTCATTTTTTGACCTTGTTTTGACCAAAAAAGATCTGAACTTCTGATTGGAATAATTTCTAGGTCATGTCGTAGATAATTTGATTCCCTTCAATTTTATAGTTCATGGGCCCAAATCGAACCAAAAAGACAAACATATCATGATAAAAAGAAAAAAGTTCTTGTCGATTAATTTTTGACAACACATCATTTAAGTTTAATTAAAGTTCAGTTAATTGAATTATAAGCAAATGACCCCAAAATAACCCAAAGAAGGTATTATTGGAAAGGTCTTGTGATGAATTTCAATTTGGTTAGATTGATTTAATAAAATCTCTTTCATATAAATGAATTTATCTAAAACCCGAAAAACTGCTTTACTATAATTTTTTTTTATTTAAATCTTGTTTTTCACCCATTTTTCCAAAGTATCAAGCTCGCTCAACTTAAAAGTTTGCGATAAAAATCAATGATTTTATGGAAGTATACATCATAAGATTTCCAATGAAACCTCATTTGATCAAAATGGAGGCTGAAAAGTCCAAAAATATTTAACAAAGAAATAGGCCAAAGTTAAGAAAAACAGACAAAAATGCATTTTTGGTACTAATTTGCATAAAGAGTTATAATGGTCTAATTCACGCTTCCTTGTTAAAGCTTTAATCTTGGCATTGATGTTTGCTGTTTTCCTTTATTTATGTATTTATGTTTTACATGTCATATGTTAATCTTTGTGTAGACATGCCTATGTTTAGTTTGGAAAGTTCAATCTTTACATTTATTCGTCTCTATTCGTTCAAACCTCAAATTTTCATTCTTCCCAAAATTGGGAGGAATTGGAGAGAATGGAATGAGGTTTGATAAAATCTACACTAATACTTCTAAAATGTAAAATGTCCATATACATACATACATACATACATACATATATATATATATATATATATATATATTAAAACAAGGGTTTAACAGTAATATTATGATTAAATAATTTAAATCCTTTCCTTTTATATTACTCTCAAATATGGGTACTAACCTTCTATTATTTTCCTTTTTTTTTAAACTTTCAAATATTTTATAGGTTCTAGTTAGCTCAACTGGTAAAGTATTCTGTTGTTGAATAAGATATCTGGAGTTTGATTTCCGCTCACACTAAAAACCAATTGATGTCTTGGTCTGATGAAAAAGAGCAATCATCATGAGCGAACTTCGCAAGTTGAAAATCTTTAAAAAAAAAAGATTCAATTAATGTT
This sequence comes from Quercus variabilis, assembly GCA_030445155.1. Classification (NCBI taxonomy): domain Eukaryota; kingdom Viridiplantae; phylum Streptophyta; class Magnoliopsida; order Fagales; family Fagaceae; genus Quercus; species Quercus variabilis. The sequence goes on along the minus strand of CP129450.1, from coordinate 26,665,657 downwards.
ACTTAATTTCATTATCTTAATTTCTTCTCATCCCCTTTTCCATTTTCTTTCTATTACTTAAATACATTTTATTCCATTTCATTCTTTTATGAGCTCCAAATGTGAGTATCATACAAAGATTTTTAACTTGGATGCCATAGGCAAAGCCCTCAGCCATGCACCATGAAGTTGGCCTTCCTACTCTTCTCATTACATATTAGCCATTCATCGCATATTGTATCATTGTGGCCTAGGCGACCACAATAATATAAACAAAAATTCAGTAGCCTTTTTATATTTAAACTATACTCAAATTGATTCTTTCCTATCCAAACTCCAAAGTTTCTAAAAACATTTCATTTAAATCTTATTCTAATTTCATATAATGTATTAAACTCTTAGCTTTTTGTTAAGTTTTCTGAAACTTCAAAATTTTAAATAAATTTCATTGAAACCAATTTATCACTTGACATTTAATGCAGTGAATGGAAAAATTATAATATAAGGTTTAATGTTTAAATAAGAGTTTAGCCTATCTCTAGTACTTTTTTAATTGAACATCTTCAATTGTTTTAAATATATGATGACAAGTTCTTCTTAAAGAAAAAAAAAAAAAAAATACAATGACAAGTGGTAGTAAGTTTTAATCACTATCTTTTATTTAGTTAATGGGTAATTTGGTAATTTCCCAATGAGACAAAAGAATATTCTAGTTAAAAAAACATTGGAGGTAAGTCATACCCAATAAAACAATCTCAAAACTCTCTCTTATTTGGATGGTGGAATTTACTAATCTCCTTGAATGAAATTCTCAACAGAATATGTGTCAATGTGTTGTGTAGGGATCTGACTACTCCATGTTCCCCTTTGGGACGTAGTTGAAGCTGGTCTGGAATTCCTAGATTCCCTATAATAAAGCGTTTTCAACGCAAAATCGGCACTCTATGGCAGCCAGCCTTGTGGTGAAATAAGAGCTCCTAAGTTGCACTGTATGAAAACTGTCCTGGAGTACTCCTTCTAGGGCCTCCCTAAGAAATTATTGTGTGCTTTAGGATGGTTGTGGTACAATTTCAAATATTCCTCGGTGCCATTAATCAAACAATTTTTAAAAAACAAAACCTGTTGACTGGCTAGGATATGTTCTGCCATGTGCAGTGATGGCATTAGTCTCGTTTTTTATTGATGTATTTTGTCGAGGAGTATCTAAGATCTAGCAGTCTTGGAAAAAAGACGCCAAGTTTCCAAAAATAAAATCCACATTGCCTTGAATGCGGCATGATTTGTAGAATTGGCGGAGTGAGTGAGCATAGAGAGTATCCTGATTGCCTCGGAATTCACAGTTTTCGGTGACAGATAAATCACTACCTGATCTGAAGGCTACGACTTGGGCGGCACCAGCATCGGCTGTGTTCTGGATTGTGAGACCACTAGCCATGAATCCATCGCCAAGAATAGCTGCCCAGGAATGGATGATTAAAGCATTAGAACAACAAGTGATTAACAATGCAAACTCAATATAACTGCTTCCTCACATTTACATTTTTTGGACTCAATTAATTCTTCCCCTTCAAAGAAGGATATTATTTGCATTTTTGGCTCTCACTGGTCTCTTGCAAGTAACCATTTAACTATAATCATTTCACAATTTTACTCCTTTATTTTACCAAAAAAAAAAAAAAAATCATTTCACAAGCACTTTGGTTTCGTAATAAGCTTCACATGAATGGATGGATTCGTGCTTGTAAATGTCACTGAAAACATTATATAACATCGGGTTTTTCGTTTATTCAGTTAAAATCAATGGTTAGAAAGACAACGGCTAAAAACTCAATAATATATTTGTAAGGTTGAAATTTATCAACCATCTTGTCGGCTTTATTCCGTGCCAATTTGCTTCTAATTTAGCACTTTGTAACCCTGTATTTAGGTGAGATTCATGTAAGAGTAGTGTGTGAAGAGAGTGTGAAGAATTGCTCATCCTTGTGCAAAGAAGCAGAGACTCGCGCCTAGGACTCGCGGCTTGTAAGCTGTCAAATGCTGTGCACATGAGAAGCATGCGGGAAGGTGAAAGGTCACGCCAGCTGTCGCACTACAGGACAAAAGTCCCAGGCTAGCCAGACTGTTACCTTGCAACTTGAACTCGCGACTTTTGCAAGCCGCAAGGTCAAGTCGCCAACTTACCCTGTTTAGCAAAAATTGAGTCTTCGTATTCCAAACACACACCACTATATGTAGACCCTTATACTCTCGAAATCAAGAGAGCTTCCAGGGAGAATTTTGAGAGAGAAACCCTAGAGAAAACAAGATTGCCTCATCCACAATCTTCACCTAAGAGACTCATCAAATTCCTCTATTCTCTTCCTTTCCATTGTTACATCCTGGAGAGGTTCTTACCTAAATTCTTTTCTCACCATACCCACATCTGTGAGAAGGTTATTTGGTACTTTGGAAAACAGTTAGGAAGGGACCAATTTATATTAGTTGATACTGTGGGCTATAGGGGAATCCAGTAAGCTAAAGAAGAAATAGGTTCGGCGCAACCTCATTGGAGCAAGAAGCTTGGAGGGCTTTGGTACATTGGATAGATTAGGCTTGGAGGGTCTTCTGCTGTTCATGTATCCCTACTACATTCTTTAGTGGATTATTTACCGCTTGGAGGGCGGTGGAGAGGTTTTACGCCGAGGGCTTCGGTTTTCTCTTCAATTATACATCGTGTGTTGTCCTTGTATTTGCATCTCTCTTCCCTTTATCTTTACCAATTAATTATTGCTGTGATTATGATTATTTATGGTCTAGATTGTTTATCAATTTTGTGTTTGGCTTATTTTTATGTTCCGCACATTAATTGTTTGATAATAAGCTTGAATTGGTAATTTGTAATTGGGGGTCTAAACGTTCATAGTGTTTTCAACGCCATTTGAACTTTCAATTGGTATCAGAGCGGGTACACTTGTTGTGGTTTAAATACCTAAGTGTGATCCTTAATCCCTTGGTTTATTTTCCATGGATTGTTCTTTGTATGCCTCTTTGTATGATTTGGTTTATGACAAATGTAGTATGTCACGTGTTTGTGAAAATTCCTCTATGAGTGTGAATCCTCATAATTGTGATACCTTGTTACATGAGTCTTTGGGTGTTGGCAATATTCCAAATGACAAACTCTTGAAGAAAAAGGCTAAAAAGTTTCAAAAGAATTTGAGCAAGTTATTTTGTGAAAATGATGATTGGATTGCTAAGTTCAATGAATCCAAGAAATTGGTTGAGAAATATAAGAAACTTACTGAAAATTCTCTTGAAAAGCTAAAAGAGTTTGAATGTTTGAATATGGGCTTGGACGCTAAACTTGTTTTGTCTAATAGGAGCTTTGAATGTTTGAATATGAGTTTGAATGTTAGAACTTCATTTATCCTTGAAGCATATAGGAGCTTTTATTTTTTGCTTAAGTTCTGGAAATTTGACTCTTTGAGCACTTGACTTTAAGCTTGTCATGAATGATTAGTCAATAGTCATGTTAGTTTTGATACATGCGTAGACTTGTGCCTATATATCTTCCTATTCTTTTACTTTTTTTGCTTAAAGAGCTCAACAAATGTAAATCTCAAAATGAAAAGAGATAATGAGCTGCAAAAGCCGTCGCACATACTAGTATTTGACTAGGAAAAACGAAAAGCGACTTGTTTTGAAAATGTATGATGCCCAAAAAGAAAAGGCTTGTTCATCAAATTGAAATATCAAAAATTTTAGGCATCGATCTCTAAAAGAGATGTAAAGATAAAAAATGATCAAATGTTATGATTTGTAAAGAAGCCAAATGAAAAGCTTCGAAGAGATTTTATGTAATTATTTTTTTGTGGGAAGTCATATATGTTCATTTCTATAATTGAGATAGACCACTTGAGTTAGTACTAGTTATGTATGACTTGATTGAATTGATCATTGAAACTTCACTTTAGACTATGGACTATTCCACATTTGATATACACACACAACGCACATGCCTAATGTTCAAAGAATGTCTTATTCATTTATTCGATTGTACTTGTTTAAATGTGATGTGTGTGTGCTCAACTATATATGGATCAATCTAAAAAGATTTTTGATCATTTTATATGCTTTTGGAAGTGATTTTTATCACTCTTTGTGTTCTTGTTTAGTGCTTACATTGTTTTTCATTGTTTAAACATGTTTTGGTGTTGAAAAACAGGTATCAGAGTTTTTCGTGACTGACTCGCGAGTTGCAAAACTGGAAAAATGCTTTTTCCTCGCATTTTTTGGATCTTTGGCAAAGAGATTCGCGACTTACTCGCGACTCACTCGCGGATGAGCACTCAAGTTGTGAAAAAGACTTAGAAAATTTTATAAAAATCGTTTTCGCGACTCATCTCGCGACTCGCCTAGTCGCAAAATGCCCAGAAACAGCATTTTTAAGTGTTTTTCATGGGAAAACTGTTTTAAACCTCTCTCATCCTCTCTTAAACCCCTCTCTCACTATTTTTACATCAAAAACCAATCAATTTGAATGGTTTTTCATTCCATTAACATCTCTAAGGTAATTTTAAATGCTTTTCATTGTTTTGGATCCTTAGATTATGTTTTGGAGAGTTTTGTGATCTTGGTTGGGATTTTCATTGTAGGGGTTGGGAAAACTTATTTGCTCTCAAAATTTTGTATAGGATTGGTTTCTTTTGATGATTTGCTTTGGTTGTTGGCCCCTTGTGGCAAAAAGAGCATGTATTAAGAGTGGATTTCATGTTGTTCATGCATTGTTTCACATTGTTGTTCATAGAATGCATGCTAGGTGTTTGATAAAATATCTCTTAGGCATTTTCTTGCTTGTTTGGACTCCGATGAGTATAAAACTTTGGGGTTTCTCATGTTTCCTAATTAGGAACATGTTTGGTTCATTGGTTATGTATTTAACACACTTTACCACACATGTGCATTTTTCATGCATTGGTTATGCATTGCACTTTGCCACCTCTTCCACACACCTTGCTACCTTGTCATGCATTGGTCTATACCTTGTTTCTTCATACTAGCATGTCATGATTACCCTATACTTTATAGCATTTTGTTTTGTCTTAGGTTTGAGCTTCATTTTTTCATTCATCATTGTACCCCTCATGCATCATTATCATTGTTCATACTTTCATCTCTTGTCCTCTTTTCTCCTTAACCCTTTTTCTATTCCTAACAAAGAGGGGGAGAGTATGCCGGAGAGTTTTTGTTATTTCTATATGACCCATGTGCACATTCTTAAGGAGAGAAATTCTATTTCTCGTGCACATTTGTAAGGGGAGAGATATTCCATAGGGAGATGCATATTCCAAGGGGGAAAAGACATTGAGCTAATAAGAAAACTTTGTTTTGGTGTATGATCATGTGGCTCACAAATTTTATCATATTCTTGATCGCAATTTACTTGTTATATTATAGTTGTGTTTTATGCAAGTGTTTCAAGTTACAGATATATATGCTCCAAGTTCATCACAGTTCCTATGATCCATGATAGGTGGAGTGATATGATAAGGGAAGTACTTTATTAGTTTGTACCTGGTACCTTTGTAGGTTTTTAAGGTTTTTGTTTTTGTTTTGTACCCTTTTTGCTTTTGTAAGCTTTTAGGGTTGTTTCTATGCACTTGTAGGCCTTTGTGGTTTGTACCATGCTTTATGCAGCCTGTGTGCTTTGCTATATTAGTATTTATAACTAAGTGTTATGCATTTCCTTGTAAGTACTGTCACTCTTGTGCCATTGTAGGATTTTTCCTAGATGCACATACTTCTTGTACTATACATTGGTTGAGTGTTGGTCATTCAAGTGATGTGCCTTGTGTTTGTCAACTTGAATGTCCGGATGTTCATTCCAAGTGTGAATGAACATTGTGATCACTTGTTTATAGTGATTGCTTGTTTTGGTCTTGCCACGGTTTATTGCTTTATTCCATTGTGCTTGATCGCATTGTGCTTCCTCCATATGCTTCACAAGTTTTCTACATATAATGAATTTATTGTGCTGTTGTGTTTTAGGAGTTCTTGTTCTTATGGTTCAAATGCTTCACAGATTCTAGAGTTAGGTGTGAGTGAGTTTTCCAACTGTTCCCAACTCACACGTTAAGTTTAGAGTTTGTTTTAGGGTTTTATCACAGAATAGCCAAAGGGAGAGATTGTGAGGTTGAAATTTATCAACCATCTTGTTGGCTTTATTCCGTGCTAATTTGCTCGTAATTTAGCAATTAGTAACCCTGTATTTAGGTAGGATTCATGTAAGGGTAGTGTGTGAAGAGAGTGTGAAGAATTGCTCATCCTTGTGCAAAGAAGCAGAGACTCGTAGCTAGGATTCGCAACTGACTCGCAGCTTGCAAGCCGTCAAATGCTGTGCACATGAGAAGCATGCGGGAAGGTGAAGGGTCACGCTAGCTGTCGCACTACAGGACAAAAGTCCCAAGCTGGCCAGGCCGTTACCTTGCAACTTGAACTTGCGACTTGGACAAGCCGCGAGGTCAAACCGCCAACTTACCTTATTTGGCAAAAACTGACTCTTTGTATTCCAAACACACACCACTATATATAGACCATTATACCCACGAAATCAAGAGAGCTTCCAAAGAGAATTTTGAGAGAGAAACCCTAGAGAAAACAAGATTGCCTCATCCACAATTTTCACCTAAAAGACTCATCAAATTCCTCTACTCTCTTCCTCTCCATTGTTACATCCTTGAGAGGTTCTTACCTAAATCCTTTTCTCACCATACCCACATTTGTGAGAAGGTTATTTGGTGCTTTGGGAAGTAGTTAGGAAGGGACCAATTCATATTGGTTGATGCTATGGGCTATAGTGGAATCCGATAAGCTAAAGAAGAAATAGGTTCGGCACAACCTCGTTGGAGCAAGAAACTTGGAGGGCTTAGATACACTGGGTAGATTAGACTTGGAAGGTCTTCTGCTGTTCATGTATCCCAACTACATTCTTTAGTGGATTATTTTGCGGTTGGAGGGTGGCAGAGAGGTTTTACGCCAAGGGTTTCGGTTTTCTCTTTGATAACACATCAAGTGTTGTCATTGTATTTGCAGCTCTCTTCTCTTTATCTTTACCAATTAATTACTGCTGTGATTGTGATTATTTATGATTTAGCTTTTCTATCAATTATTTGTTTGGCTTATTTTCATGTTCCACACATTAATTGTTTGATAATAAGCTTGAAATGGTAATTTGTAATTGGGGGTCTAAACGTTCGTAGTGTTTTCAATGCTATTCGAACTTTCAATATTCATTAAAACAAAAACATAAGGCTGTAACTTACAAATTACAACTTGAAGTTTTGACATGTTTTCATTTCAATTATTTAGGTTTCATCTATTTCGTTTCAGCCATTTAAAAGACTTCCATTCATTTTAGTGGAATTCTTTCAACAAATTCTGTCTCAAACCATGCCGTTTTAGAAAATGAAACATACTAAACATTTTTCAATGGCTTTACAAAACCCTCTACTTAAAAAAAAAAAAAAGAAAAATCAATTTCATATCGCACTTCATAAAACCACTATTTTTTCAAAAAATTGAATTTGAAAAAGTTGCATCAAACTTACCTTAAGTCTTCTCTTCTTTAAATGGACCCATTCCTATAGATTTGACTTGTCTTGGTAGAAGAAAATGCCCTAGATGCTTTTCCATGACCATTGCCATTATATTTTTCAATACACCAAATACTAATATACTCACTAGGTCACTCTCAGTCTCAATTCCATTAAAGCCATAGTCCTGAGTTTACGGATGCTGAGAATGGCAAGCTCAAACAAAGATGAACTCAACCTAGTTTGAAACCACCCTTAAATAGATAAATAATTTTTTTTTTTTTTTCGGGGGGCAGGGTACACAAAATTAAGTTTTGAATTTAACACTTAATCCCTTGCTGTAGTGTCATAAAAAAAACAATAAATAGCTCATATGAGAAGACGTGCGTATATTTAGATTTTTTTTTTTCCTTTAGAAGCCCTACAATTAGAGTTATTTTAGCACTATTAATATGGGTATTTTTGTAAGTATGATATAAATCTTAAGATAGTTATATGCTAAGGTGGGGCCTCATCAATAAAATCCTAAAACCTGTTTTCTTTCTTTACTCTTGTCTTTCTTATTTTTCTCTTCTTCTCACCTCTCTCTTAAACCCAATTCTCATAGTTTACAATTAACCTTCACCTAACTAAACCAAACCAGTACCAAATTTCACAGGATTCCACCTAAACCTATGCCAAATTTCCCTTCGATTGTGTATTTCCTACACAAAAGTAGAAACTACATCCCTCCAATCCTCATTAAATTCCAAATATCAAATTTCTGATAAGTAGTTAGTGGCCACATAATAGAGTTCAGAAAAAAAACAAAAGACTAAAATTACACTATTAATGAACATACATACAAAGACCCAAAACAATTAATGAACATACACCCAGAAGAGTTAGCTTGTATGAGGACAATATGTTTCAAAGAATGCCCCAAACTTAGAGACAAAATTTCAGAATATTAATTCCAATATTATTTAGTTCCAAGGGACAAATTTTGTATAAAAATACAGCTTAAGAGTTGAAATTACTCTCTTTTATGAGTTATGATGACCAATTACTTTTTGATGATGGCTTTCTCATCACAAAAAAAAAAAAAAAAATATATATATATATATATATATTATTATTAGGATGATGGAATCCACTGATCTCCTTGAATGAAATTCTCCACTGAATATGTGTCAATGTGTTGTGCAGGAATCTGAGTACTCCAAGTTACCCTTTGGGACGGAGTTGAACCTGGTCCGGTATTCCCAGATTCCCCATAATAAAGCGTTTTCAACCCAAAATCCGAATTGTCACTCCATGGCAGCCAGCCTTGTGGTGAAAGAAGAGCTCCTAAGTTGGACTGTATGAAAACTGTCCTGGAGTACTCCTTCCAGGGCCTCCCCAAGTAATTGTTGTGTACTTTGGGATTGCTATTATACAATTTCAAATATTCCTCGGTGCCATTAATCAAACAATTATGAAAAACAAAACCTGTTGATTGCCCAGGATCTGTTCTGCCATGTGCAGTGACGGTATTATGCTCCCCTTTTTCTGGATCTCCTTGCCGAGGAACGACTAAGAGCTGGCAGTCTTGGAAAAAAGAAGCTGAGTTTCCAAAAATAAAATCGACATTGCCTTGAATGCGGCATGATTTGTAGAATTGGCGGAGTGCCTGAGCAAAGAGAGTATCTTGATTGCCTAGGAATTCACAATTTTCAACAACAGAGAAATCACTACTTGATTTGAAGGCTACTGCTTGGTGGGATTGGTTGTCTTTATCAGGACCGGCTGTGTTCTGGAATGTGAGACCACTGGCCATGAATCCATCGCCAAGAACGGCTGCCCCAACCAGCAAGATGATTAATTAATTAATTTTATAATCAAAACATTAATTAGAATCATCAAATTATATAAGAGACTTACCAACTGTAGCACTAGTAGAGGTAGAAATCCCAGGCTGGCCCACATTCAAAGAGCCTGTAATGACTGTTTTACCTATCCCATCTCCCAAAAACACGACATTCTTCTTCTCCAATGGAACTCTTACAATCTCCTCATAAACCCCTGCTTTAATTCTTATCACAAACCTCTTTCCATCAACAGTGTTGTTGGGCGCTGCGTTCACCGCATCCTGCACCGTCTTATAAGACCCACTACTTCCGTCCTTACTCACCGTCGCGTCCACCTTCAAGTTTGTTGGAACCCCGCCTTTAAACCCCGCAGTACCACTACCAGACTTCTTCACTGCCCCCCAAAACCCGTCACGCTCGGTCGTCGGCGGAATCCACGAAGCGGTGTTGTTTCCGAAATGCTCGTACGAAAACAACAGGCTCAGGGCGTTGCTCGTAATGTTTACTAAAGTGTTCACCAGCGAAAGCGTCTCGGTCGCCAACTTCGTGTCGTTTATTCTGGTGAGAGCTGAGCCGCAGTCGGTATGGTGAAGAAGAGAAGCGCTCATCCAAGTTCTAGCATTTTTAAGGTTGCCGTGTGGGAGAGCGTCATTGGTGGTAATAGAGATCCGGTAAAATGAACTTTTGAGAGCTTCAAGACAGTTGTTCGCGGCTCTTGTGCGGTTTTGGTCCCCTGCGGCGGTGTTTAGGATTTCGTTCACCTTTGATTGGACTGTACGGGCATTTTCAGCAGTGACAGAGAGTGATGAATAGATGAGCTGGAGAGGAGTTGGGTTTGGAGGGAGTTGTTTGGAATTGGATAACGTGCTCACGCATAGGTCAGGGAACCGAGTAGCTGCTTTACAGAGTTGTTGGATGGAAGAGGTAGGTGTAGGTGTAGCATTGGTGTTGGAGGCAGAGGAGAGAGAGAGGAGGGAAAGGAAGAAGAAGAAGAGAGTAGTGGACCTCATGGTCATGGTCATGTTTAATTAATTAAGGTTTTCTGTGATGATGAATGAATGTTGATTGTCATGGTGAATATGTGTGTGTATATATAGATCATGCAGTATTTAACAATTGAATAATTCTATTCAACTGAGAAATTGGGGGGAAATAGTAAAATTAGAAAACTGGCTTCTCGGGGTTAGTGTGTGTGTGTGTGTGTGTGTTTGACTGTCTCTGTGTTGTCGTCGGCGAAGGACGAATTCGAAATAGAAGGAAACTATTTAGAGTTTAATTTGGGTGTTTGGGAGAGATACAAGGAAGGACAGACTCATTTTATTGGGTGGGTCAGCCGTGTAATTAGTTGGTAAGTTGAAACTGTCTTTTTTTTTTTTTTAAATCATTACCATTACTAAAGTATTGTGTCTCCAGCCTTTTTTACTTCACTTTTAGCTACTTTTTATTGTGTTCCATTTTTAGAATCTTATTTTTAGCAAGTGTTATTTGTCTCCAGATATATATATATATATATATTTTTTTTTTTTTGGGTTAGAAAAGTCATATGACTAGAATTATACGTAAATAATCTCTTCTAGGTTTTAGGCTGGTTGTCAAATCACTCCTTGAAGTTTCAATTTTCATATTCTTTAAATTGACCTTTAGGACTTACTTTTATTAGCATTTATGGACGGAAAAAATCATATGACTATCATATAATGTAAATCATGAGTTTTCTTATTAAAATGGTCATGTGATGATCACATGTTTTTTTTTTTCCATAGAATTTGACAAAAATTACTCTCAAGGTCGATTTAGTGGATATGAAAACCTTAGGGAGTTATAAGAAAGAATTGAAATTCTAAAGGGGTATTTGTGCATTTTAACTTAAAATAATTATTTAAATTAGCATGATTATGAAGCTGTTTGGGATCTAATATTTTTCTTTAAATTATGTTTTTGAAACACATTTTCAACACTAAAAATGTCACTATTTTACATCTCAAAAGGACACTATTTTAACTCTTAAAATTTCAAAACACAGTTTTAACAAAAATTTTAGATTCCTAAATAATATCAATATAGTACTAATTAAATTATTATTATTGTAATATTATTTCCCAAATTTTGCAATCGGTAACTTAAAGAAAAAAAAAAAAATAGAAGGGTAATATCCTACCTTAGTATTTATGTAGTAAATTTTCTAAAATTTATCTCAAGAGCATTAACCATTTTTGGTCGAATACATATACATTTTTGTGTTTTTATGGTCACTTTTTTTAGAATTTTAAAATGATATCTTAAATTACCTACTATAAAAAAAAATTAAATATTTTTCTTTGAGAAACTTTTAAATTTCTTTTTATTTATAAATCATACTCAGAGGTTGGGGGATTTAAACGTGAATATTTCCATTGAAAATATCGGGAGATCCCAACTAGTTGAGTTACAAAATTCTCAGCTTTTTTGAGAAACTTAACCATTTAATAGTTGAATATGTTTTATTAAGTGATTTTTTTTTTTTTTAAAAATAAAAGCTATAAAGGCTTTTTTTTTTCATGGCCACCTATGAAGTATTGTACTCATTCAGATTAGAATGATTTAAAAAAAAAAAATTCGAGAATGATTTATTTTTAAATGTTTTAATATTAATGTTTTATTTAATTTTATATTCATGAACGAATGGTGAAAAATTTAAAAACCAAGTAATACATAGTTATGATCATGGTGGGTAGGGTTGTTGATAGGTCGGGCTGGGGATCGAGTTTGAAGCTGACCCATACTTAACCCGATTATTTCGGGTGATTGAGAATTGGACTTGTATTGGACCGAATATGTGGGTTGGACTTGGCATTTTAGGTTATTAGGGCGGGTCAGAATCATCGGTTTGGTGAGTTTGGGCTACAAATTAGGCAACAAAATGAATCAAAAAAATTATCAATAAATGAACCAAACAAATGATCAATAAAAACAAAAATCAGATAAACAAAAAAAAAAGTGTTAGGGTTTGAATTTTTTAAAGTTTGAGTTTTAATTTTTTAAGTTAATGTTTCGAGTTTGATAAGTGATAACTTAAATCTGTGAACAAATAAATCAAATTAATAACTATAAATCTTTGAGGTTTTAGTCATTTGAACAAACGATAAACTCATATGTCAAAATAGAGAGGAAAAAAAAAAGATGAAAAAGGAAGAAAATATACTGAGCCTCAATCCATTTTGACTGCAGTAGAAAGAAAGTGAGGTGGTGACATGGTGATGACAGAGGCTGCTAGAAAGGAGTCTAGAGACTAAAGAGAACTTGAAAAGGGCAAAGTGAAAACGAGAGAGAGAGAGAGAGAGAGAGAGAGAGAGAGAGAGAGAGAGAGATCCTTATTTTTAGTTTGAGTTGTTGTTTGTTATTTTGTGTGTAAGTCTCATACGAAGTGCAAGATAATTGTATACAACTTGCCTAGAAACTAATGAGAGATGAAATAATAATAATTTTTGAAGATAGGTGGTAGATTTTCTACCAATGAGGGGAAAACACATGGGGAAAAATCTTAAACATTATTACTTTTTCTAAAAATTAGTGAGAGCTGAAATAAATTTAATTGTTGAGGATAAGGTGGTAGATTTTCTACCAATGAGAGGAAGATATATGGGGGAGAGAGAAATTTAGAACACTTTTCAATATACTTCGACCAGGTCAGTTTATACAGGCCTTAATTCCTTTTACTTGCCACCCTAACCAAAGTTTTGGTTTTCAAAGGAAAAAGACCCTTATCCGATTGACTAGGCCATTCAAATCCACATGTTAGGCTTCAGTTCGGTTAGATTCGATTGGTTTGGTAGGGTCCCTAGCCCACTGGACAGCCTTTATGGTGGGTGTGATATCCTTATATATATATATATATATATAAAGAAAATTTTATTCTATATAAATATAGAAATAAATTTTTAAAAAATAATATTTATTTTAATATTAATGATATATAAAATTTAAAAATAATTAAATTAACTATAAATCAATCAAGATAGTCAAGAATCTTATAACTCAACTAGCACCTTTTTAGTGTTTCCATAAAAAATATTTAGAGTTTAAATCCTCCATCCCTAAGTATCAAATTATCGAATAAATAAGTAATTTGATGAAGATTTGAGTTATCATGAACTATGTGAAAGTGTCCTTGACATCAATATAATTAATGAATATACTTTACGTGTCGCAATTTCCTCATCCTAGCTTGTGTGGATTTTCTTGTCCTGAAGCATTAGGTGGGGATTGATTTAATCATCTTCCTGCCTCATCCCATTTTGCCTTACCCACCCAAAATGTATGCGTGTGTGAACACACATACATGTGCATGCATGTACGTATACACACATAACCTCCAAAACACTTCTCTCTTAATACTCCCATTGCTATTACTTCTCATTCTCTTTTATACATATTTTTAGGCAAAAATGGAAATTTTATGTTGATATCAAATTTTGTTTGCCACGATTTGTGTGTCAAAATCGCATTTTTCATAAAAAAAAAATTACAAAAAATTACCATTTTAATGATGAGATTGTGGAAATATTTAAAACCATGGAATTTATCCCAATTGGATGGCATGTTACCTAGTATTTCATGTTTAATGTCAAAATAACCAAAATACCCACGTTGACCTTTTTTGATCGAGTTGACTTGCAGTCAAATTAAGTCAAAATTTTACCCAAACGCTAAACTACATCTTTTCATGTCAGAATTTTTTTTTTTTTTAAACCAATGTTCAAAATTTTGACCAAATTTAACTGTAGTTAACTCATTTTTTGACCTTGTTTTGACCAAAAAAGATCTGAACTTCTGATTGGAATAATTTCTAGCTCATGTCGTAGATAATTTGATTCCCTTCAATTTTATAGTTCATGAGTACAAATCGAACTAAAAAGATAAACATATCAAGATAAAAAGAAAAAAGTTCTTGTCGATTAATTTTTGACAACGCATCATTTAAGTTTAATTAAAGTTCAATTAATTGAATTATAAGCAAATGACCCCAAAATAACCCAAACAAGGTATTATTGGAAAGGTCTTGTGATGAATTTCAATTTGGTTAGATTAATTTAATAAAATCTCTTTCATATAAATGAATTTATCTAAAACTCAAAAAACTACTTTACTATAATTTTTTTTTTATTTAAATCTTGTTTTTCACCCATTTTTCCAAAGTATCAAGCTCGCTCAACTTGAAAGTTTGCGATAAAAATCAATGATTTTATGGAAGTATACATCATAAGATTTCCAATGAAACCTCATTTGATCAAAATGGAGGCTGAAAAGTCCAAAAATATTTAACAAAGAAATAGGCCAAAGTTAAGGAAAACAGACAAAAATGCATTTTTGGTACTAATTTGCATAAAGAGTTTTAATGGTCTAATTCACGCTTCCTTGTTAAAGCTTTAATCTTGGCATTGATGTTTGCTGTTTTCCTTTATTTATTTATGTTTTACATGTCATATGTTAATCTTTGTGTAGACATGCCTATGTTTAGTTTGGAAAGTTCAATCTTTACATTTATTCGTCTCTATTCGTTCAAACCTCAAATTTTCATTCTTCCCAAAATTGGGAGGAATTGGAGAGAATGGAATGAGGTTTGATAAAATTTACACTAATACTTCTAAAATGTAAAATGTCCATATACATACATACATACATACATACATATATATATATATATATATTAAAACAAGGGTTTAACAGTAATATTATGATTAAATAATTTAAATCCTTTCCTTTTATATTACTCTCAAATATGGGTACTAACCTTCTATTATTTTCCATTTCTTTATTTTAAAACTTTCAAATATTCTATAGGTTCTAGTTAGCTCAACTGATAAAGTATTCTGTTGTTGAATAAGATATCTGGAGTTTGATTTCCGCTCACACTAAAAACCAATTGATGTCTTTGTCTGATGAAAAAGAGTAATCATCATGAGCGAACTCCATAAGTTGAAAATCTTTAAAAAAAAAAAAAAAAAATCAATTAAGGTTACTTAATTTCATTCTCTTAATTTCTTCTCATCCCCTTTTCCATTTTCTTTCTATTACTTAAATGCATTTTATTCCATTTCATTCTTTTATGAGCTCCAAATGTGAGTATCATACAAAGATTTTTAACTTGCATACCATAGGCAAAGCCCTTAACCATGCACCATGAAGTTGGCCTTCCTACTCTTCTCATTACATATTAGCCATTCATCGCATATTGCATCATTGTGGCCTAGGCGACCACAATAATATAAACAAAAATTCATTAGCCTTTTTATATTTAAAGTATACTCAAATTGATTCTTTCCTATCCAAACTCCAAAGTTTCTAAAAACATTTCACTTAAATCTTATTCTAATTTCATATAATGTATTAAACCCTTAGCGGTTTTTTAAGTTTCCTTAAACTTCAAAATTTTAAATAAAATTCATTGAAACCAATTTATCACATGACATTTAATGCAGTGAATGGAAAAATTATAATATAAGGTTTAATGTTTAAATAAGAGTTTAGCTTATCTCCAGTATTTTTTTAACTGAACATCTCTGGTTGTTTTAAATATATAATGACAAGTTCTTCTTAAAAAAAAAAAAAAAAAAATACAATGACAAGTGGTAGTAAGTTTTAATCACCATATTTTATTTAGTTAATGGGTAATGTGGTAATTTCTCAATGAAACGAAAGAATATTCTAGTTAAAAAAGCACTGGAGGTAAGTCATACCCAATAAAACAATCTCAAAACTCTCTCTTATTTGGATGGTGGAATCCACTGATCTCCTTGAATGAAATTCTCAACAGAATATGTGTCAATGTGTTGTGCAGGGATCTGACTACTCCAAGTTACCCTTTGGGACGTAGTTGAAGCTGGTCCAGAATTCCCAGATTTCCCATAATAAAGCGTTTTCAATGCAAAATTGGCACTCCATGGCAGCTAGCCTTGTGGTGAAATAAGAGCTCCTAAGTTGCACTGTATGAAAACTGTCCTGGAGTACACCTAGGGCCTCCCCAAGAAATTATTGTGTGCTTTGGGATTGCTATGGTACAATTTCAAATATTCCTCGGTGCCATTAATCAAACAATTTTGAAAAACAAAACCTGTTGACTGGCCAGGATCTGTTCTGCCATGTGCAGTGATGGCATTAGTCTTGTTTTTTATTGATGTATTTTGCCGAGGAGTAACTAAGATCTGGCAGTCTTGGAAAAAAGATGCCGAGTTTCCAAAAATAAAATCCACATTGCCTTGAATGCGTCATGATTTGTAGAATTGGCGGAGTGAGTGAGCATAGAGAGTATCCCGATTGCCTAGGAATTCACAGTTTTTGATGACAGATAAATCACTGCCTGATTTGAAAGCTACGGCTTGGGCAGCACCAGCACTGGCTGTGTTCTGGATTGTGAGACCACTTGTCATGAATCCATCGCCAAGAATAGCTGCCCAGGAATGGATGATTAAAGCATTAGAACAACAAGTGATTAACAATGCAAACTCAATATAATTGCTTCCTCACATTTACATTTTTTGGACTCAATTAATTCTTCCCCTTCAAAGAAGGATATTATTTGCATTTTTAGCTCTCACTGGTGTCTTGCAAGTTACCATTTAACTATAATCATTTCACAATTTTACTCCTTTATTTTACCGATCAAATAAAAAAAAAAAATCATTTCACAAGCACTTTGGTTTCGTAATAAGCTTCACATGAATGGATGGATTTGTGCTTGTAAATGTCACTGAAAACATTATATAACATTGGGTTTTTCGTTTATTCAGTTAAACTCAATGGTTAGAAAGACAACGACTAAAAACTCAATAATATATTTGTAAGGTGGAAATTTATCAACCATCTTGTTGGCTTTATTACGTGCCAATTTGTTTCTAATTTAGCACTTAGTAACCCTGTATTTAGGTGAGATTCATGTAAGGGTAGTGTGTGAAGAGAATATGAAGAATTGCTCATCCTTGTGCAAAAAGGCAGAGACTTGCGGCTTGCAAGCCGCCAAATGCTGTGCACATGAGAAACATACGAGAAGGTGAAGGGTCATGCCAGCTGTCGCATTACAGGACAAAAGTCTCAGGCTTTTCAGACTGTTACCTTGCAACTTGAACTCACGACTTGGACAAGTCACGAGGTCAAGCCACCAACTTACCCTGTTTAGTAAAAATTGACTCTTCGTATTCCAAACACGCACTACTATATATAGACCCTTATACCCACGAAATTAAGAGAGCTTCCAGAGAGAATTTTGAGAGAGAAACCCTAGAGAAAACAAGATTGTCTCATCCACGATCTTCACCTAAGAGACTTCTCAAATTCCTTTACTCTCTTTCTCTCCATTGTTATATCCTTGAGAGGTTCTTACCCAAATACTTTTCTCACCATGCCCACATCTTTGAGAAAGTTATTTGGTGCTTTGGGAAGCAGTTAGGAAGGGACCAATTCATATTGGTTGATGCTATGGGCTACAGCAGAATCTGGTAAGCTAAAGAAGAAATAGGTTCGGCGCAACCTCGTTGAAGCAAGAAGCTTAGAGGGCTTAGGTACACTGGGTAGACTAGGCTTGGAGGGTCTTCTACTGTTCATGTATCCCAATTACATTCTTTAGTGGATTATTTACCGCTTGGAGGGAGGCGGAGAGGTTTTACGCCGAGAGTTTCGATTTCCTCTTTGATAACACATCGTGTGTTGTCCTTGTGTTTGCATCTCTCTTTCCTTTATCTTTACCAATTAATTACTGCTGTGATTGTGATTATTTATGTTTTAGATTGTTTATCAATTTTGTGTTTGGCTTATTTTCATGTTCCGCACATTAATTGTTTGATAATAAGCTTGAATTGGTAATTTGTAATTGGGGGTCTAAACGTTCATAGTGTTTTTAACGCTATTTGAACTTTCAATTGGTATCAGAGCGGGTACACTTGTTGTGGTTTAAATACCTAAGTGTGATCCTTGACCCCTTGGTTTATTTTCCATGGATTGTTCTTTGTATACCTCTTTGTATGATTTTGTTGATGATAAATGTAGCATGTCATGTGTTTGTGAAAATGCCTCTATGAGTGTGAATCCTCATGATTGTGATGCCTTGTTACATGAATCTTTGGGTGTTGTTGATATTCCAAATGACAAACTCTTGAAGAAAAAGGCTAAGAAGTTTCAAAAGAATTTGAGCAAGTTATTTTGTGAAAATGATGATTTGATTGCTAAGCTCAATGAATCCAACAAATTGGTTAAGAAATATAAGAAACTTACTGAAAATTCTCTTGAAAAGCTAAAAGAGTTTGAATGTTTGAATACGGACTTGGATGCTAAACTTGTTTTGTCTAACAAAGTTATTGATGATCTTAAATGTGAAAATGAATCTCTTAAGATGCATGCCAAGTGTTTGATTGCTGAACCTAGTGTTAAAAATGGTGAAAATATTTGTTGCAATCATGTTGTGGTACCCGATTTGTTGCAATCATGAGAGAGACGAAGAGCTTGAACGGCTGCAAGCTAGTGAGAGACCTGGAGTTAAAGGCAAAGAACAGGCATCAAAGGAGGGATGGGGGTAATTGAGAAAGGAGACCCAATACCGGGGGAGATCGCCATCGAGCAGGGTCCAATCAATCTATGTTCCACCACTATCGAGAACGTTCCCATTCCTAGGAATCTAGTCGACGAAGGGGATGGGCTCATTCACGGGAATCCCACCATCACTGAGACTGTTCAAGGTCGTGGGAGTATGCAAACCGAGATTCAGATTCCCTAGAAGAACAACGACCCCATAATGCAGCCATGGATGCGATGAGTCGCGCGCTGCGAAGAGCTGCTTGGTCGCCATTCTCGGCCGACATCGAGAGAGCCCCAATGCCGGTCAAATTCACCCGCCCACCTTTCAACTCCTACGATGGGAAAACGGACCCAGTGGAGCACGTCAGTCACTATATCCAGATGATGTCTCTGCATACCCACAATGATGCACTGATGTGCAAATTTTTTCCCTCGAACTTAGGACCCACTGCTTTGAGATGGTTTAACGAGCTGCGGAAGGGTTCCATCAACAATTTCGCCGAGCTAATACAGGAGTTCAACGTATGGTTTGTAACTTGCAGTCGGGTGTCACAATTGGTAGACGCATTGTTGTCCATGAAAATGAGGGTAGGGGAAACCCTTCGTAGTTATGCTAGCCGTTATTGGGAGCTGTACCTTCAAGATGGGTTTGCCCGAGGATTCTGGGCTAAGAGAGTTGTTAACTAAGAAGCCTCCCAAGGATAAGAGGCAGTTGATGAGATGTATTGAGGAATGTAAACGGCTGGAAAATGACCAGATACAGAGCAAAGGCAAGGTGCTGATAATAAATCATCCTTGGTCTAGTATCTTTCAATCGAGGACCCAGGGTAATTTGCGAATTCAAGAACCAGAGGCGCCAGTAGGAGAGGTAAACGTAACGTTTAAGGAGCCCGTGAACAAAATCGTGGACAAGATTAAGCACGAGTCATATTTTAGGTGGCCAAACAGGATGGGGGGTGACCCCTTTAGAAGAAACCAGAACTTGTACTACACTTGTAGTGTCGGGTATTAAAAGATCATCTTGGGCAACTAGCCAGGGCTGGGTATTTGAAGGAGTTCGTGCTAGATGCGGGGGATCGGGGGACAGGGCAAGGTGTTATGCAGAGGGGCAACCCCCTTCCACCCTCGCTCGGGATAATTGAGGTCATTCACGCTCCACCAAGAAGTCTTGTCTCGGCAAGAAACAAGGGGGTGTTAAATGTGGTCTCGGTGGAGGGCAGTTCGGGCACACCACCGACGGGGAAGAAGATGAAGCTTACCCGGGAGCCTATCGCTTTTGGTGACATTAATCTAAAGGGAACAATCCAGCCTCATGATGACGTGTTGGTAGTGACCGCCTGAATAGGCGGGTTCTTGGTGAAAAGGGTGATGATAGATCAGGGGAGTGGGGCCAACGTGATGTATCCGAACTTGTATTGGGGGCTCGGGTTGAAAAATAGGGACCTTTCTAAGTACAGCATGCCTTTGGTCAGGTTTGATGGGCAAGTTGTCATACCCTAAGGGCAAATATCTATGCCTGTGAATATGGAGGGCAAGGAGGTGGTAGTGACGTTTATAGTGGTGAATTCTTTCTCCCCGTACATAGCGATACTCAGCAGACCGTGTATTCATGCAATGGGGGCCATTCCATCCACTCTGCATGTAAAAGTGAAGTTCCCTACCGAGTGTGGTATTGCTGTGGTGAGGGGAAGCTAGCAGATGGCGAGACAATGCTTAATCGCCATGGTTAACCAGAAGAAGGATACAAACGATCAGGAGGAATGTGCCCAGCAAGAAGAGCCACCGCAAGGAGTCCCTTTATAGCAATTACAGGATCACCGAGAAGTAGGGGTTGGTTGTGCCAAGGAAATGATAAAAGTAAAGATACTTCCGGATGCCGACAAATATTTCCTTGTAGGGAAAGGCATGGATGAGCGGGACAAAGTGGAAATATTATTGCTCTTCATGCAGAACATAGATGTGTTTGCATGAAGTCCATATGAGGTGCCTGGGGTGGACCCCGAGTTCATTGTCCATAGACTTAGAGTTGACCTCTCGTTCCCCCCCAAAGAAGTAGAAGCCGAGGAGATCAACCTGGGAGCACGCCGTGGTAGTGAAAGAGGAAGTCCAAAAGTTGAAGGATGTTGGGGCGATAAAGGAGATTTTCTTCCCGGATTGGTTGGCCAATACCGTGGTGGTGAAGAAGAAGAGCGGCAAGTGGAGGGTTTGTGTGGACTTTACCAATTTGAACCAAGCATGCTCGAAGGACCCCTTCTCGGTGCCAAAAATCGACCAATTAATGGATGCCACGTATGGGCACCTGAGGATGAGCTTCCTAGATGCTTTTCAAGGGTATCACCAAA
Organism: Quercus variabilis; assembly: GCA_030445155.1. Lineage (NCBI taxonomy): Eukaryota > Viridiplantae > Streptophyta > Magnoliopsida > Fagales > Fagaceae > Quercus > Quercus variabilis. The sequence goes on along the minus strand of CP129450.1, from coordinate 26,644,393 downwards.
TCACCCTAGCCCCTGAGGACCAAGAAAAGATGGCATTTATATCCCCAAAGGCCAATTATCACTACAAGGTAATGCCTTTCGGCTAAAGAACGCCGGGGCTAGGGGTGTACACGGTTCGGTTCGGTCGGTTTTGGAGAGATTTTTTGCACCACACCTATAGGGTGCGGTTTCACCCTATGCTTAACCACACCTCACTTTTGGAAGATAAAAACCGGTCTACACAAAGTGCAGTTAATTTTAGCGGTTCGGTGCGGTTCGTTCGGTTATATGTGCTGGATTTTAAAAAATTCCTGTTCTAAGCTTTGGGCTTTTAAGCCTTTAAAAAATAACATTTTGAGCCCATAACTTCTTTTTAACTGACTTCTTTTTAACTAATCTTTTCTTTATCAAGTTTTAACCACAAGAAAACTCCAAATATCTCACCAAACTCCTGACATTCCAAAACAAATACACAATTATAAAATATCAAAACTCAACTATAATACAACTTAAATTCAACCTGTCAAATTAAACATGTATTTATTAAATACATTAACACATTAATAAATCTAAACTTGTCACAAAATTCCAAATCAAACACACAATTATAAAATATCAAGTCTCATCAACCATAACAAGAGAATTCCAACCTGGCAGCAACATTAACATTAATATTTCTATTATAGTAATCACATCAAATTACAAATATAAGCGGTAGCACAGCCGCAAAGAGGAGTAGTAGTGCAGCACTACAAAATAGTCAAGTAGTGCTTGAGAAACACTATACAAATATACATAATGGATATTGGACCAAAATATACAATTGGTACACTACACAATTACATATTTTTCACAAAAAATGGAGGCAGTCAGTCTAGTCTACTAAGACTGATAGTGTGTTCATTCAGTGCTTTGTGTTGTCACATGTGCATCTAATAAACAAAAATAAAGCAAAGAGCAAAGAAGCACCAAGCCAGCAGCAGCCCAAACACCCAAACACTCCTAATTTGGTCATCTCCATGATTAAGTCAGCAATTCAACCACAAAAAAGTTCTGCAATCAGCCAGCCAACAACTCCAAGTCATCATTTACAAAAAAACTCCATCCCTACAATGTCAATCCCCAAAAAATAATGATAAGTAAAAAGTAAAAAGCAATACATGACAATTAACACCATTACAAACAGCAACCAACAAACATAAGCAAATTACATAAAATTTTTAAGTTACCTTAGGTAGCTAAGTCCAAAAAACAGCCCACCTTCCAAATCAGTCTAGTACAGAATCTGTACCCACAGTGGGTTTTGGTGCAAGCTCTAAAAGGGGAAAAAAAAAACAAAACAAATTGTATATAAATAATAACTCACAAATAAATAAATAAATACAAGAGAATTTATAAATAATAAAAGCAGGAAAAAAAATTTGAAAAGAGCATAAGCACATTACCCGATTCAAGTTCATAGTTTTCCACTTCATCCATTGCCTCTCGAAGGTTAATTGGTTCAGTTGAATTCTTGGACCTCAACCAATTTTGTGTACAGATCAAAGCTTCAACAGTATTGGGAGACAACGAGCTACGGAAAGGATCTAAAACACGACCCCCTGTGCTAAATGCAGATTCTGATGCAACAGTAGAGACGGGAATTGCCAAAACATCACGCGCAAGTTGAGAAAGGATCCTATATCTTGAAGAATTCACCCTCCACCAATCAAGAATATCAAAGCCTTCCGTCTCCGGATCTACACTAGCTTCTAACAAGTATTGATCCAATTCAGATTTGCATTCTACACTATCCTCATCTGCTAAGTGCTGTTTGTAAATACTATTATACCTCTTCATCCTCTCTTCTGCACTACCAAAGCTACTTAGCATGGAGGACATGGCAGCAACATCATTACTACCAATCTCACTAGTCCCACTAGCACTAGCACCACATGGGGTCCCTATTGATCCACTATAGTGATTGTACAATCTATTCAAAACTTCCCTAACTCTCAATCCTAACTCATCAGCCTTCTCCTTGTCATACCATTGCTTAAACCAAAACCTCACATATTTCAATTTATATCTAGGATCAACCACAACAGCCACAAACAACATCAAATTTATCCTATCAACACTTCCCCAATACTTGTCATATTTCAATTTCATTCTTTGTGCCATACCCTTTAACAAAGGATCACCCCTACCATTACACAACTGATTTAACTGGTCTTGAAGACTAACAAGCTCATGAAAATACACATTAGTTGTCACAAACAAGGAACCAGAAAATCTTAAAGTTGCCTCATAAAACATACCAAGAAACTTTGTAAAAAGTCTAACATTTTCCCAATCTAAAAATTGAGGGGGACCACTAGATGGATTCTCAAAATAACGAAGAAAATGCCCATCATCTTCCTCCATCCTTTCAAATGCAGCCACAAACTTTAGTGCACTATCTAACATCAAATAAGTTGAATTCCACCTAGTAGACACATCAAGACACAGTAAACTTTTGCTTTGAATTTTTTCTTTTTCAACACATGCCTTAAATTTCTCAAATCTATTAGGAGAGGATTTCACATACCTCACTACATTACGAACCCTAACAATTGACTCATTAAGTTCCTTTAGCCCATCTTGCACAATTAAATTCAAAATATGAGCACAACAACGCATATGAAGAAACTCACAACCCAAGAGGCTACCCACCCTATCCTTTGTTTTCCTCCTAAGATATTCTATGGCCACATCATTTGAACTTGCATTATCAACAGTAATTGTAAAAATATGATCAATCCCCCATTGAAGCAAACAAGACTCAACCACCCTACCAATAGTCTCACCCTTATGATCAGGTACTAGGCAGAAATTCAAAATCTTTTTATGATAAACCCAATCAACATCAATATAATGTGCAGTCAAACAAAGGTAATTAAGGTTTTGGATTGAAGTCCAAGTATCAGTTGTCAAACACACCCTTTGACCAGCCATTAAAACCTTTCTCAAACTCTCCTTCTCCCTAATGTAAAGTTTAAGACAATCCCTTGCAACAGTAACCCGAGAGGGAACTTCAAACCTAGGCTCTACCTCAGACATAAAATCAATGAATCCGCTATGCTCAACAAACCTAAAAGGTAGTTCATCAACAATTATCATCCTAGCCAAGGCCATCCTTAGTCTTTCCACACTAAACTTCCTCAAAACCAGCTCATTGCCACCCTCTCCCTCCCTTTTTTTTTTACTTTGGTAAGTCAAAGTGGTTTGACCTTTATCACGCCTATAGGGATACTTCTTACAACCAAATTTTATATGAGACCACATGGCAGAGGTTCCATTTCTTTTTGGGTGACAATTATAACACTTTTTACAATAGTTGCAATGGGACTTAGGGTAAAGGGGGTCACATCCCTCTATTCTAGAAAAATGGTCCCATATCTTAGAAGGCTCTTTACCACCATTAATAGTAGCTTGTTGAGTTTCTGTTTGTGTTTGAGGGGGTGCAGCACCTAATGGTGGAATGGGAGCTTGTGTATTTGGTTGATTAGCCTCAGCACATGAACTAGGAGTAGGCTCAGTAGAGGGGATGGAAGAAGAAGCACAAGCAGCCATGATCTAATTACATCCATATAAATAACAGTCACATATACATAGTAATTAAGGAATCAACAACAAATAAATTGTGCAAGCAACATTTAACTTTAACACGCAGTCATACTCATTCGCTAATTTCAATAAAATATTAGTAAACAAAAACTATACAAGCAGAATTCTCAGTGCTAAAATCACAACAAGATAATCAACTAAAATCACAACATATTAGCATGATATAATAAACTAAAATCAAAAAGTATAATCAATCAATAGGTCGATCAAAAAATAAATTTATAGTCTTTGAACCGTAGAAACAAAACCAAACAGCAAACAACTTGAGTGAACCTTTAGAAAAAAATACACCAAAACTAAAAGCAAAATCAAACACAAACATGAAAGTTTGACACAACATGGTGAATTGAAAAAAAAATAAAAAATTATCCTTAAAAGATAATCAAACACAGAAGAAAAAAAATAAAAATTGTGAACTCAAAACAAATATAAATAGTATGAGAAAATACCCAAGCCTTCGAGATTTATCCTTTACTAGGCTGAAGCTGAATCTTTTAAATCACCCCTGAAATTACAAGAAAATAACCCCAAAAAAGAAAAAAGAAAAATTAGAATCAACAAGAAACATTTAGTGACCATAAAATAAAACTAAAACAAAGCAGGGGATAGGGTTACCAGAGGCAGAACTACATAGGAGCAGAGCCACAGTGGAGAACAAAGATGAAGAGGAGATTGACTGTCTTATGTATTAGGGATTTCGTAAGACCTTGAGAGGAAAGTCTTTCTTTGTGAGAGAGTGAGACTGAGAATCAGAGATGAGTCTTGACAGTGAGACTGAGAGTTTGTGTTCTTAAATAGAGGAAGGTTAGGTCGGAGTCTAAGCTTGAGAATTTGAGAGGGAAAAATTATTGTTTGTTCGGCGGGATTAGGATATGGAAAAAAAATTATGTGCCTGAGTGCAAAAGAGAAGAGAAAAATGGTTGGTGGGGGCCTAAAAATCTGGGATTGAGAAGGAAATACTACTAATTTTTCAGCGTGATTAGAGTTTGGAAGAGTCATTATGTGGCTGACTGAGAGTCTGAGAGCAAAAAAAGAAGAGAAAATGGTTAGGTGAGAGTGAGAGCTTGAGATTGAGAGGGAAAAACTATTTGTTCTTCGGCGGGATTAGGGTTTGGAAGAGGACTGAAGTAGCTTCTAACAAGCTGAGTTCTTTCTGAGACTTTGAGAGGCGTGTGACTAGAGTAGAGAGACTTGAGAAGAGAAGAAAGTAGAGACTAAGGAGGAGAAATGAAAGTAACTTAGTTGGTGGAGAAGAGGAGACGTGTGTGGCTGAGATCAAAAAGAAAAAAAAAAATCTTGTACAGTAATTAAGTTTATCGGACTATCAATCACTCATACAGTGACAGGCATATTTTTATATATTTAAAAAAAAAAAAAAAAACTGTAACACACTATGTAACATACGGCTGTTTATTTATTTATTTTTATTTATTAAATTTTTTTTTCAAAAAACTGACTGTTACACACTTACACTTACACAGTAATCAATCCGGCAGGCCACAGCTTTTTATTTTTTTAATATATATTTTTTCAAAAAATTGCAAGTGGGAGACATTAAATTACTTAGACAAGACAACACTAAGTCAGACTGTTCATCATTATTCGTTCCAGGCGTTCCCTTTTTTTTTTTTTTTTTTTTTTTTTTTTTTTTTTTTTTTTTTTTTAATTCTGACACTAAAATGACGCCGTTTTGAACCTGGTAGAAAATTTTTAAAATGGTCCTAAAACGGCGTCGTTTTGAATCAGATTAAAAAAAAAAAATTTAAATGAAACGGCGTCGTCAGATTTTTCTTTCTTCTTCCTTGCTACTCTGTTCTCTCAGACCTCAGTTTCACGCAACTGGAAATCTCTCCCTCTCCCTCTCAATTTCTTTTATTTTAAAACTGATGAAGTATAAGTTAAATATATATATATATATATATAAATCGGTTCGGTTCGGTTTTTCTTCGGTTTGCAGATCTTGCTGCCGACCACCGCACCGGCCGACTTCGGTAACGGAAAAAGCCTACCGATCATCGCGCCGGAAACCTTCGATGGAGCTTTCAGCGGTCGGATCGGCACGGTTTCGGACGGTTTTGTCGGCGCCGGTGAATTCTTGAACAGGCCTAGCCGGGGCTACATACTAGTGGATGATGACGAGAATGTACCGAGACAAGATTGGGCGTATGGTTGAAGTGTACATTGACGATATGGTGGTAAAAATCAAGCTAGTAGCACGGCACATGGACGACCTTCAGGGTGTTTTCCAGGTTCTTCGAGAGCACAAGTTACGTCTTAATGCCGAGAAGTGCACGTTTGGTGTGGGGGTCGAAAAATTCCTGGGGTATCTGATCACTAAGCGGGGAATAGAGGTCAACCCTGACCAAATTGAGGCTGTGAAAAGACTAAAGCTGCCTAACAATCCGAAAGAAGTGCAAGTGTTGACCAAGATACTAGCTGCCCTTAACAAGTTCATCTCCAAATTCACGGATTGCTGCCGACCATTCTACCAACTTTTGAAGAAATGGAAGGGATTTTAGTGGGACGGGGAATGCGACAGAGCTTTTATGGATCTGAAGGATTATTTGGCGCGGGCACCTATATTAGTGGCACCAGAACCAAGTGAGGATCTTTTCATATACCTAGCAGTGTCCGAACACGCCATAAGCGCCATGCTACTGAGGGACCAGGGAATCCAACAACCCGTGTACTACATTAGCAAGACTCTAGTTGATGCAGAGACAAGATACCTACCTCTAAAGAAGCTTGTGTTAGCCCTAATACACGCCATGAGAAAGCTGCCGCACTACTTTCAGGCTCATATGGTTTACATCCTAACCGAGTATCCCCTACAGTCGCTGTTGAGAAGGTCAAACTTCACTGGCCGAATAGCAAAATGGGGAACTAGGCAGGCACTTGTAGATTTTGTCGCTGAGTTCACGCCAAAAAATAAGGAGAAGGTAATTTGCCACGTGGAGTCTCGCCCATGGAAGGTGTACGTGGACGGGGCATCGTGCTTCACGGGCGCCGGTGTAGGGGTTGTCATGATTACCCCGGAAGGAATACTGTTAGAACACTCATTTAGGTTGTGTTTCAGAGCTTCTAGCAATGAGGTAGAATACGAAGCCTTGCTGGCTGAACTAAGGACAGTTTCGAGTTTGAGTGCCCGGGATATAGAGGTGTATTCAAATTTGCGTCTAGTGGTTAACCAAGTGCAAGGCAGTTTTGAAGCCTGGGATTTTCGTATGAAAGCATACCTAGAACAGGTCTAGCAAGCTATAACCAACTTCAGTACGTTAAAGTTTTTCCAAGTGGCTTGAATGCAAAATAGGCATGCTGACTCCCTCGCCACGCTGGCATCATCAATAGCTGAAGAGATACCCCGTTTAATCAAGGTCGAGCTTGTTCCGGAGTCGAGCATCAAGATCGTAAGTGATCCGAGAATTATAGGGGTCGATATCTCAACAATCGCAGCACTTGGGCCGTGCTAGATGGACTTGATTATCGACTTCTTAGCCGAGGATCGACTCCCGTCTAACGAAAAGGAGGGCAGTAAGATTCGAAGAATGGCCCCGTGGTATTGGCTATCAGAGGACTGAATGTTGTATTGGAGGGCCATACCTTTTATGCCTCCGTCTGAAGAAGGCGGGCAAGCTCTTGGCCGAGCTACACGATGGGGTATGCAGCAGTCATGTGGGAGGATGCTCGCTAGCACATCGGGCAATGACTCAAGGGTTTTGGTGGCCACAAATGCAAAGAGACGCAGCCGAATATGAAGTTAGTGTGAGCAATCTCAGAAGCATGCCCCCTAATCCATCAGCCCGCAGGCCTTTTGAACCCGATCAGCAATTCCTAGCCTTTTGCACAATGGGGGCTAGATATTATTGGCCCATTCCCCCAAGCGATGGGTAATTGAAGATTCATCCTAGTGGCTGTCGACTATTTTACCAAATGAGCAGAGACGGTGGCTTTGGCCAATATTTGGGACGTGGACGTAAAGAAATTCATATGGAAGAATTTAATCACCAGGTTTGGGGTGCCGAACTCTCTTATATTAGACAATGGGCTCAATTCGACAGTCGGGCATTCCATGATTTCTGTAGTAATCTCAGCATCAAGAACAGGTACTCCACTCCAGCATATCCCCAAGGTAACAGCCAGGCCAAGGCGGTAAATAAAGTAATTGTGAATGGGTTGAAAAAAAGGTTGGAGGGAGCGAAGGGAAACTGGGTTGAGGAGCTGCCCAAAGTCTTGTGGGCTTATTGGACAACACCTAGGAGGTTAACCAGGTAGATCCCATTTTCTCTCACGTATGGGGTGGAAGCTGTGATACTAACCGAGGTTGGCTTGTGCAGTGCACGAGTCGCGGGATTCGATCCAGGCCAAAACGACGACATGATGGTGGGGTGCTTAGACAAGTTGGAAGAATACTGTGAAATAGTGACTATACGGTTCGCGGAATATCAGCAAAAGCTCGCCCAAAGATATAGCCGAGGTGTAAGAACGAGGGAATTTGGCATAGGGGATTTGGTTCTTAGGAGAGTCGTGGGGAATATGTGGGATGCGAATGTTGGGAAGCTCGCGCAGACCTGGGAAGGGCCCTACAAGGTCACTGTCGTTGCCGGTACGGGTGAGTATTACTTGGAGGACCTGGACAAGAGGCCACTTCCTTGACTGTGGAAGGTCCACAATCTCAAGAGATTCCATCACTAATGGGTTATGATGTAAATTGCACGGTTAATGTAATATTGCACGAGTTTTCACTAATAAAATGATGGTGTTCATCAGGATAAACTAATTCAAGTATGTTGTTGGCTCCCTATTCAGCTTCGGTTGCCTAGCATAAAATAGCCCTAAGCTGCGAATCTTAATAAGGACAGAAACTTGACTCTCGGTTCGATTCCTATCACCGAACAGGTGGAAACCTTAAATCACTATGAGGACAGAAACCTGACTCTCGGTTCGATTCTTATCGCCGAACAAGTGGAAACCTTGAAATCACTACGAGGACAGGAACCTGACTCTTGGTTCGATTCCTATCGCCGAACAGTTGGAAACCTTAAATCACTACGAGGACAGAAACCTGACTCTCAGTTCGATTCCTATTGTCGAACAGGTGGAAACCTTAAATCACTACAAGGACAGAAACCTGACTCTCAGTTCGATGCCCATCGCCGAACAGGTGGAAACCTAAAATCACTAGGAGGACAGAAACCTGACTCTCGGTTCGACTCCTATCGCCGAATAGGTGGAAACCCTAAGATCACTACAAGGACAGAAACTTGACTCTTAGTTCGATTCCTATCGCCGAATAGGTGGAAACCTTAAATCATTACGAGGATAGAAACCTGATTCTCAACAGATCAAAATCGCCGAATAGGTGGAAACTTTGAAAATCGCTACAAGGATGAAAACCTGATTTGCGGTTGATCAAAATCGCCGAACAGGTGGAAACCTTAAATCATTACAAGGAAGAAAACCTGCTTCTTAGTTCGAACTATATTACTGAGCAGGTGGAAAACTTGAATTACTACTCTTAAGTGGAGAAACCATAAATCATTATCCTAAGGACAAAAACTTGCTGCTCGGTTCAATCCTCGTCTTATGACGAAACAGGATTGAACTACCCAGGCTGTTGCGACGTAAGTGCGAAGCAAATAAATAGCACAATAAATATTGCAAAACTAAATCATCATATAAGGAATTAAAGCTGTATCCTGACCATAAAACCAAGTGGCCATTTAAGTATCAAGCCAAGCAGAAAAACAATTGTTCGGTCACTACAGCCCGGTGACATAAGCAAGCCAACCAAAAGGCATATAAAGAAATAAAAACAGTAATAATTAAAAAAAAAAAAAAAAAAAAAAGCTTTCTTAAAGGAAGAAGTCACGTTTCGGTAGTCAAGAAGCGGAACCTGCAGGTTGTTCTCGAGCATCAGTCTCCATAAAAGGTTCCTGCACCAAAGTCTGGGGATTGTCCTGGCCGAGCTGGTTTCCAGAGGGGGGTGGCTAGCCACTTCCGTTTCCCCTATCTCCAGGTGAGAATCTATCTGCTCCACCAACTCCCTCAGGCTGGTCGTCTCTTCTTCATCAACGGGCCTTTGGAGGTTTTGCCTCTAGGGCCGCCCTCAGGTCAGCCAGCTTCTCTAAACATGCACTGTTTATGCTCACAACTTTGGCTAACCTGAGCTCGGTATCCCCAACTCGAACCTTCAGCTCTGAGAATTTCTTTTCCGCAGCCACCCTCGCTTTCTCGGCTATGGTAGCCTTCTTCTCCACAGTCGAAGCGGCCACAGCCTTTTCCTTAGCATTCGCCTCAGCCACGTCCTTAAGAGCATTCTCCTGACCAACATCCTCGGTGAGATCTTTGACACGCTATTTGCGCGGCTTGATGGAGTGACGAGAACGGGCATCAAACCCCAGAAGATAGAACACTAGTAAAATAATAATAATAATAAAATAAATCTTACCGCGATAGTAGGCCACTGCATCCTCCTTCCCATCAATTCGTCCGTACCTTCTTCAAAGGCACACACATCCTCAGGCAGCAGAAGGCCGCATGCCAGGGCTTGGGCAACGTGACCAGCTACCCCTTTTCCCCAAACGTGCACACTTGCGTCCGAAAGAAGAAGTTTACCATCCAACATGAACGAAGGCTACCATGCGGGTACAAAGTGGGAAGAGGATGCGACGTGGGCTCTAGTCTGGCTCGAGGGCTTATGAATCACGATCCCACTAGATAGCCGAGAAAGAGTAATTGAAGGCACGTCACTTAGGCCAGTAGGGGTCTGTTCGGTTACACGTTGCCTTTTTCTTTGCCGACTAGGTGCTGTGGATGGGGGAGGAGGAGTTTGGCCACGCCCTTGGGTCGGCTGCTGCTGTGTGGTAGCCTTGGCTCCAAGAATGAAACGGCTAATCGACATTGTTTTCCGAGTCACCATCTCTTCACCCTAGTCATGCTCGGTTTCTTGGCGGTCAGGTGATTTGACGACTGCTTCTTTGATGGTCGGGGTTGGGGTTACTTGTTCAGCGGGACCTTCTGGTTGGACGGGGGGTTCTGGCTGAATTTGCTCGTGAGCTCGTTCTCGATGAGCTCAGGACACACGCTCAACTGACTCATCCCGTACAGGTTGGCGCTCGTCAGAGCAGATATACCTAGGACCTTGGTCACGGGCCTCACCTACGGTGAAATTCGGAGGAAGAAAATTAGTGTGCCGAACGTCGATGTAAGACAATAGTGGGATGTCAACTAGCAGGGCTTGGCTAAAAGCTTGCCAGGTGGAATACACAGGATTGACCCCGAGTATCAGGTGGGATGCTCAAAACTGTCCGTTTGAGTGAACGAAAATCTCGAACCTGAGCACGAAGTTCAAATCCTGAACATGCATGACTCTAATGTCTGGGACGAACAGTCTACTGTCTGCGACAATCCAGAGTGAGAAAAATTCTTACAATACGAGATGTACATACGTGCATGTATGAAAATAAATAAGAAATGAAAGAAGGACAATGATCGAGAGGAACCCACTTCGCGCCTGGAGAGGGGGCAGGGGAATTCACCAGTAAACCAATTGCCGCGCTCCCGAACAAACTCCCCGGCAGAGTTCCTATTTAAATCAGGTAGGCAGGAGATTAGCCATACCCTCATGTCTCTGACTTTCAAATAGTAGTTTGCTTTCTTACTTTCACATAAACTGTACTTGTGGTTTATGTCATGTTGGTTTAATTGTAAACCGTACATCTTGTTCAACCAATTCACACAACTCACTACTCGGTAAAAGTTGGGAGGGAGTTGGTCAGGGCATAACCGATAATACCTAAAGGTGTCTACTAGAAGAGGGTCTACAAGAAACCTCACCCCACCCTCCAAAACTGCCATCAAAGGAAAAAAAGGTGGTGTTGGCCCCTTTGTGAAGAGCGATCTCATTCTTATGGCAATATGCCACCTCTACATCAATGGGGATGTCAAAGGCCTGCCTGAAAGTGGCTAAGGCCGCATCCGTATCTAGAAGGTACGAATATCCCATCCTAAATCCTAGAAGAAAAATGGATGAAGATGCAGAAGTAAAAAGGAAAATGTAGAAGACTTACTTTAGGCTCTAAGATGGGAAGAGATTCTGTGCTGGAGAATGAGTGCACAGATGAATGTACGGCAGAAAGGAAATCTTAGAAGGTAAAAGAACGAAAAAGTAGAGGAATGATTTGGAACTGGCCTTTTATAGGAATTCTGAGGGAGGTTAGCTATAGTTAATCAGCCATAATGAGGATTAAGTAACTGACGTCTGCGCCGCCTCGCTAGTCCCAACACCAACTGGCGTCTGCGCCACCTCGGTTCATGAAGTGATAGGTAATTATGAAGGGCGAACCAGATGGCCAAATCCTGCACGCCCTTTTAGGAGCGCATTAATGGGGTCTCTGGAGTATCCCAGACGTTGCCTTTGTGAGCCTCCCATGTAGCATACGCCGTTTGGACTCCTTGATTTATGTCGAGGCCCGGGCTTAAATCAAGGGGGGGCTATTGTACAGCACCCATACCCGCGCCCACGTGGACCATTAATTCTTATGCATGGACACGGCCTATGCTCCTTCTCTCTCTCTCTCTCTCTCAAGCCCAGCCCAAGCCTACGAAAGTAGCTGGCCCAAGCTTGCGTCCATGTTTACGATCGGCAAATACTTGCCGACCAATACTATAAACGGCTTCCAGACATATTGTTCGGTTAATGACCAGCAGCACTTTTGGGGGCACCACTGCCGAGCGTGTTTGCGGAAATGGGAACCAAGTTCCAAGGCCATCCTCATTGCTTCCCGTAACCATCTAACCATTCACTTATGTTGAGCGACACTGTACCGCTCGCTGCACTAACAGAATAGTAATCATGAATTCTCCACTAACTGAGGAGTATAAATATGAGGAGTTGGGGAAGAAAATGAGGGTTTTTTGACAAAAACCAAGGGAAAAAGAAAGGGGTGTAGGAAGAAAGCGAGTGGAGTAGAAGATGTACCAGGTAGTTAAGAAGATAAAAGTGATCTCATTAAGTCTCCGTGCAGAGGACGACCCCGTGTAGGAAATCCAAACCCATCCTACAAATTAGTTGTGTGTTTGAGTGAGGTCTAGCCCATTAGTCTTATTTCTGGTGTGCACAACACCAAATACTAATATACTCACTGGGTCACTCTCAGTCTCAATTCCGTTAAAGCCATAGTCCTGAGTTTAAGGATGCTGAGAATTGCAAGCTGAAACAAAGATGAACTCAACCTAGTTTGAAACCACCCTTAAATAAATAAATAAATATTTTTTGACGGGGGGGGGGGGGGGGGGGAATACACAAAATTAAGTTTTGAATTTAACACTTAATCCCTTGCCGTATTGTCATAAAAAAACAATAAATAGCTTATATGAGAACACATGCCTATATTTAGATTTTTTTTTTTCCTTTAGAAACCCTATAATTAGAGTTATTTTAGCATTATTAATATGGGTATTTTTGTAAGTATGATATAAATCTTAAGATAGTTATATGCTAAGGTGGGGCCTCACCAATAAAATCCTAAAACTCGTTTTCTTTCTTCTCTCTTGTCTCTCTTATTTTTCTCTTTTTCTCACCTCTCTCTTAACCCTAATTCTCATAGTTTACAATTAACCTTCACCTAACTAAACCAAACGAGTACCAAATTTCACAGGATTCCACCTAAACTTGTGCCAAATTTCCCTTCGATCGTGTATTTTCTACACAAAAGTAGAAACTACATCCCTCCAATCCTCATTAAATTCCAAATATCAAATTTTTGATAAGTATTTAGTGGCCACATAATAGAGCTCACGAACAAAAACAAAAGACTAAAATTACACAATTAATGAACATATATATTGATGAACTCTGTTATACCAGTGGGCTGAAAGTCTCGGATGCTGATGATTTTTTGATGAGTCTTGAGAAAATAAACACGAAATCAGAGAAGACCAGTGGAAGTTGGCCAAGAATCCTCCGATGGCAAAGTTAGTCTCTGTAATTCCAAAAAATTTGGAAAAATATAAATGACCTACCATCCTGTTGGCGATCGTTTATATAGCATGTGAGTAACGGTTACTTATTTGATAACCGTTCCTATTGCTGAGTAATACAAAAGGTTCGAAGACAACTTTCATAACCGCCATGGAAGTTACATTATGGGTATGCCTTTCTCAACGGTTGGACTTGGCTTACAACGGTTCGTCTATTCTCACACCTGGCGAAAATACGCACGTTTAAGGCTCGAAGTGCTCAGGACACAACAACCTCGTCCGTCCTTCAAGGAAGGATGGACGAGGTCGTCATGGACGAGTAAGGGGTAGCTTCTCTTTGGACGACCCTTATGGACGAGATGTGACACGAACTTGGATTTTTATTACACCATCAGTTGCCCTCTCGTCCATGTGGGTCACCTAAAGGGAAAAAGGTGACCTTGCGTTACTTGGGTGAGCAACTAGTGTTTGCGTGCCACGTGTCATCATTTCAATGGTGACCAGTCTCGTTGATTCATTTTTTCGAGATGAAGACCATGTGTCATCATTTGGTTGGTTGCGTCGTTTCATATGCTTAGGTCAGCCATCTACAAATAGTGGAATGCCTCCACACTTCTGATATTTTCCTTCCTTGACATTCATTGTTTAGAGCCTCGTCTAAGAGTTTCCTCGCGTCCATAGTTTCCTAGAGCCAGGTATTCCCTCTTTTCTTGTCTTTTAGGTTTCCAAAATTTTCTTTTCAAAAAATGTTAGAAATAACTATCTCCTTGTCTAGCGATAGTACAGAGAAAGCTATAGACGAGTATTATGACCAAAGCAGTGATAACTCTAGTGACACCAGTAGCAGTAGTGGGGGAAACACCACGGATGAGGAATATGCCTCAGAGGTCCCTGGGCTTCCCTTAGAAGTCGTACAAAAACAACTTAGAAAAACTTCAGGGTCCAAGGTAAGTACCTCGTCCTCCATCCCTCCGTCTAGTCCTTTGGACGAGACGGAGATAAATATTCCTTCTAAGACGGACGAGGAAAGACCAAACAACCTTAGGGAATGGTACCAAATTCCAGACGAGTTTAATCCTAGTTTGCCCGTTCGTGGAGAGTGGTGTTGTAATCCCCATTTTGGGATTGGTGTATATAAGGCTTACCTTCTAGGAGGTTTTAGGTTTCCTTTAAATACTTTTACCAAAGAATTATTAGTTAGATTAGGTCTAGGAGAATGTCAATTCAACCCAAATGCATGGAGATTGATTATCTCTATGCAAATTTTGTGGAGGGAAGTGTTTGGAGGGGACCATCCTATTACTGTGGACGAGTTCTTTTACTGCTACAAACCTTCAGAGATTTATCAATCCCCTAGCTTTTACCAATTCATGGCCAGAGGTAAAGATTGTAGATTGGTGAAATCCTTGGCCTCGTCTGACAAAAAATGGAAGATGGAGTTTTTCTTTGTCTCTGGATTCTAGGCTGGAAATCCTGCAGACGTTGGTCAGGATACATTTGGTCGTTTTACTGGGGACCTAGGGAACTTTCGTCCTGAGGGCAAGTCCCTTAGCTTCCCCCCCCCCCCTTCTTTTTTATTTATTTATTATTATTATTTAACTTCCCTTTATTTCATTACAGCCGATGGACGACCTGCCTTGAGCAAGCTGCATCGTGACCACGTCCACAGGGCTCGTCTACACACAGACAAGGATTTTCATTCCTTAGTCAATCTTAGATGACTTGCCAAGTGGGGGTTAGGCCCTAACCCATCTGACATAGCACTTGCACACGAAATTACTGTAAGAAAAAGCAAGTTTCAAATTCCAATATTCCCTGCATCTTTTATTTTCATTTTCCTTTGTGTCAAAGTAAACTCTCTTCGTCTTTTTTCTTTATAGAAATGGCAACCATGAGAGGTAACAAGGGAAATGAGGTAAGTGTTGAGGGGGCTCGTATTGAGCCTGATCGTCAAGCTCGTCCATTGGCTGGAGATAAGAGGAAGACTATATCCAAAAACTTGGATTTGGAAAATCTCCCTAGTAAACGTGGCAAGAAGACCAAGCATGGCTCGTCCCAAGTGGTCAAGCCTCTCCGTTGTCCCACCAGCCAGCCAAAGTCTTTGATGTTGACTCGTCTACTCCCGTTGAGTCCACCCCGTCCAAGACTCCACCGTCTAAAACTATGTCAACCTCGTCTCAACCTTCCCATAAAGCCCCTTCAAATATTATTGAAAATGAAGACCTGGCCTGGGAACATTTCAAGAATGCTGTTTCTGACGAGGATATAAACGTCTACTATGACATGTCCCTTAAGAATTTTGAACACTTTGGTGTCCATGACCTTTTCAAGGTAACATTTATCTTCATCCTGACTAAATTTTCATTCTCATTCTCCCTTTTTTTATTTATTTATTTTTATTATTAACTTTTATTTGTTGTTGGTTTTTATAGGTCATGTCCAAGTTTATAGCAACGTCTAGACAGGCCATAGGGTTGGACAAGACGAGGATCTTGTTAGAGACGAGGATACAAGAGTTGAAGGACGAGGCTAAACAATGGGCTGAAGTGGCTGCCAAAACTACGGACGAGGTGAGGGAGTTAAAAACTTTGGTTGAGGATTTAAAGGCTAATAATGCGGAAAAAGATGCTCGTCTTGAAGACTTGTAGAAAAAGAGCGACGAGTATAGCATTCTCCTCTCCAAGGCAAAGGAAGATGCAGTGGCTGAATTCAAAACATCTAAACAATACACTGATGTTTTGGATACCAACTATGCAGCAGGGTTTGAAGATTTTAGGATGGACGCTATTGAAAAGTTTCCTAATGTAGACTTTAGCTCCATTGTACTCAATTTGAATGCTACCACCACTAGCTCTCTCCTTCACCTCGGCTCTGAGGACGCCAATATAGAGGACGATGCCACGACCCAATCTCAGGACGACCCCAACATTGATGCCTCAGTTTAAAAAATATCTCAATGTTTATGTCTTCATCCAAAACTTTTTATTTTTATTTTTATGTAATCCAAGTACATTAGGCTCGTCCATGTTTAAGGACGAGTTTTTATAAAACAGTTAATTTTGTAAGGGTGTTTGGACGTTTCTCATCCGCCCTTTTGAAACAATTTAATGATTGCTGTTTCTCTTATATATGCATACCTTGTTTAGCTCGTCTACATTTCACATATATGCTTGAACCACTTTTATTGAAATTTTACTAAATGTAGTTTATTCATGTGAAATGATAATTATCAGCGTTACCCGTCCTTAGGTTTGGCTGATTCTGACGTTTAATAATGGCCAAGACTTTTTTTTTTCTCGTCCATGTGTTAGTACATTCTTGGCGTCTATGCGCTAGAACGTTTTTGTGCATGAATAAGTATATTTCCTCATCCATGTCATGGATTTGCACGTCTTTCCTCATCCATCATATGGACGAATGTGCCTCGGGAATTAAAATTTTCTCAAGGTTTTACCTCGTCTTACTTCGTCCATTATATGGACGAATATGCCTAGGGCATTGAGATTTTCTCAAGGTCTAGGGTTTTACCTCGCCCTTTACTTTGAACGAGCACGCCCAGATTTCTGACAAGCTAATGTTACATCTCTGCGTCCAGAGAGTTTTTTTCGCCTTTGAGCTTTTTTTGTCTTCTCATGGGTTGATTTGTATAGAAATAACATGGTAGTGATTCACACAACATTATGTACATTGCATAAATATTGCTCACAAACGAGGCATATACTTAGAAGTTCATGCCTTTTTAGGAAAATAAATACAAACCAAACCATAACTTCGTCCATGACTTTAATATAATAATAACAAAGCAACACTAAAAAACAGATAAATAAACTTATGTAGATAAGTATACAGATGGTCTTCACGCTCGTCCAGGCTGGCGTTTTCATTGATAGTACCTCCTCAGGTGCTCAACATTCCAAGGATGCTCTAACTTCCTCCCGTCTAGGGCCTCCAAGTAATAGGATCCTTGTCTTTTGCAGTTGATAACTCTGTAAAGGCCTTCCCAATTAGGTCCCAACTTCCCATGAGCTGGGTTCTTTGTTGCCAAAGATACCTTCTTCAGGACGAGGTCTCCTATGTTGAATCGTCTTGGCTTCACCATCGCATCATATTGCCTAGCCATAAAGTTTTTGTACCTTGCCATCCTTTGTTCAGCATTCACCCTATGATTGGCCATGTGCACTTCTACATGTATGACTGTTTTAGTTCCATAGGTTAGCTTGAAAGGAGTTTCTCCTGTCGGAGTTCTTACTGTCGTCCTATATGCCCACAGAACACCTGGTAACTCATCTGGCCATACACCCTTAGCCCCCTTAAGCTGAGTCTTGATTATTTTTAACAAGGATCGGTTTGCTACTTTAGCCTGGCCATTTGCTTATGGATGAGCTGGGGAGGAGTAATGATTCTGAATCCCGAAGTGCATACAAAAATCTTTGAAGAGTGCATTGTCAAATTGTCGTCCATTGTCGGATATTAGCACTCTGGGCACTCCAAACTTGCATACAATGTTCTTCCATACGAAGTTCTTAACATTTTGTTGTGTGATATTAGCTAAGGGTTCTGCTTCTATCCACTTGGTGAAATAATCAATACCAACCACGAGGAACTTCATTTGCCTTACACCTAGTGGAAAATGACCTAGGATGTCTAGTCCCCATTGCGCAAAGGGCCATGGGGCCGTCATTGGGGTTAGATACTCTGATGGTTACCGGGGGATATTGCTAAATCGTTGGCATTGATCACAGACCTTAACATAAGCTTTGGCATCTGTTTGCATATTTGGCCAATAGTATCTTGCACAGACGACTTTGTGAACGAGTGATCTGGCTCTCGAATGATTGCCATACGCCCCTTCATGGATTTCTCTCAATATGTAGTTTGCTTCGTCGGGAGCCAAACACCTAAGATAAGGCTATGAAAAGCCTTTTTTATATAACACTTCGTCCATAAGTATGTACGTGGCCAACCTTACCCTTAACTTTCTAGCTTCGTCCTTCTCTTCTGGGAGTTGTCTGTCTTTTAAGCATGATATAATTGGAGTCATCCTATTTCGTCTGCTCTCCACTTGCTGTACTTCTGGTGTCTATACTTGGCATATACTAAATTTCATCGAACTTGTCCATGGCTTCATTTGCTGAGGCTTCCTTCGCCTAGGCATCACCTTCTATGTTATCTTCCCTCGTGATTTGAACAAAGTTAACTTCCTCAAATTTTCTCATAAGGCGCATCACCTTATTAAGGTACTTCTTCATTCGTTCTTCCTTAGCCTCATACATCCCTTTCACTTGGCCTATGACTAACTGAGAATCTCCCAAAACAACTATGGACTTCGCTTCCACAGACTTAGCCAATTCCAGACCTCTGAGGAGAGCTTCATACTCGACTTCATTGTTAGTAGCTTGGTACTACAAGCGAACCCTGTGTTTTAGTTTATCTCCTTTTGGAGATTGTAGAACCACACCTATCCCCCCTGCATACTGCGTAGATGAACCATCCACATGGACGATCCATTTCTTATTTTCCATCTCTCTTATATCATCATGGGTTGGGGTAAAATCTGCAATGAAGTCTGCTAGTGCCTGAGCTTTTATGGCATGCCTTGGTTGGTACTTTATGTTGAACTCATTGAGCTCGACAGCCCATTGAATCAATTGTCCTGCAACTTTCAACTTGTTCATTGCCTTTTTGAGCGGATGATTTGTCATGACGTTGATGACTTAAGCTTGGAATAATGCTTTAGCTTCCTGGAGGCTGTTATTAGCATGAAAGCTAACTTTTTTATCATTGGATATCGTCCTTCTGCTCCCCTCAAAGCTTTGCTAGTATAGTAGACTAGCATTTGTACTTTTCCTTCCTCCCTTATCAATGCTGAACTCAAGGCATGAGGGGTCACTGCTAGGTATAAGAACAATTCTTCACCCATCACAGAAGGACTTAACAACAGAGTCGTGACAAGGTATGCCTTCAAGTCTTGGAAGGCTCTTTGGCACTCATTCGTCCACTCGAATGCCTTCTTAAGAACCTTAAAAAATGACAAGCACTTGTTAGTAGCTTTAGAAACAAACCTATTAAGAGCAGCAACTCGTCCGGTAAGGGACTAAACTTCCTTGACATTCTGCGAAGGCTTCATATCTAGAATCGCTTTAATCTTTTCCGGATTCGCCTCAATTCCTCTATGTGAAACCATGAATCCAAGGAATTTTCCTAAGGCTACCCCGAAGGCACATTTGCTGGGGTTCAACTTCAAGCTGTAACGTCTGAGTGTGTCGAAGGTCTCCTGCAAGTCATCCAAATGTTCATCTTCCAAACTTTTCATTAACATATCATCCACATAGACTTCTACGTTTCGTCCAATCTGAGGACGAAACATGTGATTAACCAGTCGCTGATACGTTGCCCCAGCATTTTTAAGCCAAAGAGCATTACTTCATAACAAAATAAGCCTTCGCTGGTAACGAAAGAAGTTTTCTCCTAGTCAGCCTCGTCCATCCTTATCTGATTGTATCCTGAAAAAGCATCCATGAAACTAAGTAATTTGTGGCCTATAGTAGAATCCACCAGTTGATCAATGCGCGATAACGAAAAGCTGTCTTTGGGGCAAGCCTTGTTCAAGTCAGTAAAATCTACACACATCTGCCACTTGCCGTTCGCCTTTTTAACCATTACCACGTTGGCCAACTAGTCTGGATAGTACACTTCCCATATAAACTTTGCCGCTATTAGCTTCTAAACTTCGTCTTTAATAGAATTATCTCTCTTAGGGGCAAACACTCTTCTCTTTTGTCGTACTGGCTTGGAGGAAGGACACACATTTAGTCGGTGAGTAATGACATTGGGATCTATACCTGGCATATCCTCATGACTCCAGGCAAATACATCAATGTTTCTCTTTTAGATTTGCGCCAATCCTAGTACATTTTTCAGGATTGCTATCATCCAAGGAGACATCTTTTAACATTTCAATGGGTTCGGCCACAATTCTCCTTTCCTCAATGCTCATCGTCTGCTGCTGCTCGTCCATGGTGAGCATAGCCAAGTAACACTCCCTTGCCGCCAATTGGTCTCTTTGTACTTGTCCTACCCCATACTCTGTAAGGAATTTAACTAACATGTGGTAAGTGGATGTGACTGCCTTCCAATTATTTAGAGTAGGTCTTCCAATTATGGCATTATAAGAAGATGAGCAATCTACCACAAGGAAGCTTACATCTTTGGTTACCTGCTACAGATATGTCCCCACTATCACTAGCAGCGTGACTGTGCCAACAGGTTGTACCTTCATTCCTCCAAAACCACCTAGAGGCGAGTGAACTGGACGGAGTTGGTCTCGTCCAACCTTCATTTGCTGAAAGGCTGGATAATACAGAATGTTCGCTGAGCTTCCATTGTCTATCAACACCCTTCTAGTTTTGCAATCAGCAATAACTAGGGTGATGACAATAGCATCATCGTGAGGGTGGTGAATTCCCTTGGCATCTTCATCTGTGAAAGTGATTGCTTGCTCGTCCATGGTCCTAACTCCTGGTGATTGTTCGGAAAGTTGGACGTTCTGCATTACTTTCAAGTACGCCTTCTTGGACTTGGACAACTGTCCTGCCAAACTTCCTCCCATGATAACTCTTATCTCACCCAGTGGCGGTCATGATGATTCCTCTACCTTACCTTTCAATTTTTCATCCTTGTGGGCTCGTCCTAGGAAATTTCTCAGCTTCCCTTGCCTTATGAGATTTTCAATTTGTTGCTTTAAATCAAAATACTCGTCCGTGTCATGCCCGTGGTCTCTATGGAAGCGACAATACTTGTTCCTATTGCGCTTGTTGGGATCTCCTTTCATTTTCTTAGGCCACTTCAAGGATGGATTGGCCTTGATTTGCATAAGAACTTGCTCAAGTGGCATATTCAAAGGGGTATATTGTTGATTCCACGCTGAAGAACCTGGCCTCTTATTATCTTAATCTTTTTTTTCTTCTGTTTGTCCCTTCTTTGGATGAGAACCCTGTTTAGCATGACGAGCAAGGTTCATTTCCATTCTTTCAGCTCTCTTCCTCTTCTTAGCTATGATCATGTCTTCTGCGTTCATGAAATTTGGGCGAAGTGGACGAGTTCGGCCATGGATTAAGGTTCTTTCTTATAAAATTTGTGTATGAACAAGTTAGAGTTAACCCCGTTATGGAAAGCTGCTAACAGGAGCTTGTCATCTACCTCGTCCACAGTCAAGGCCTCCTTGTTGAAGCGCGTGATGAAGGAACGTAGGCTTTCATTCTCTCCTTGCTCTATAGTCAACAAACTGGATGAGGAACGCTTGTGCCTTTGTCTTCCAATAAAATTATTAACGAACAACTTGCTTAACTCCTTGAAGGATGTCACTGTGTTAAGAAGTATTTTGCTAAACCACACTCGTGTAGGTCCTTTGAGGGTAGTAAGGAAAGCTCTGCACATTATTTCATCTGGGACCCCTTGAAGGTGCATGGTAGTTTTGAAGGTGGCAATATGACTGAAAGGATCCCACGTTCCATCATATGAATCTAATGAAGGCATCTTGAACTTGGGTGGCAAATGGTGAGCATTGATGGAAGTCACGAAGGGGGAATCAATCTTGTGAACCAAATCTTCTACAGGGTTCGTTCTCCTTATATTCTCCCTTATTTCATCCATAATTCTTCTCATTTGGTCCATTTCTCTCTCCAAATGAGGTACCCTCTGTGGAGCGGTACCTCTTGACTGGCTTTCAGGTTCAACATTCCTTCCCTCTTCTTAACTCTGGGCCTACCCTTCAGTGCCCCATTCTTGATGCTGCCTCCTTAAATTAAGTTGTCTCACCAACTCCTGATTCTAGTGGGTTAACTCCACCATAGCAGCGGCCATAGATTGCACGTGTTGAACAGGAGATGGGTGCATGGTGGGCGCCGATTGACGGTCGTGATGAGGGTTGCTTGAGGCATCCCTGCTCTATTGAGGGCCTAGACTAGTGGCCTTTAATCTTGTCCGAACCATTTCAACTCTTTGTCAGAGAAAGAAATCACAGAACTCAACAAATTAAGTTCAGGAATGACAAATTTCTTTCCCACAGACGGTGCCAACTGATGAACTTTGTTATACCAGTGGGCTGAATGTCTCGGATGCTGATGATTTTGTGGTAAGTCCTGAGAAAATAAACACGAAATCAAAGAAGACCGATGGAAGCCGGCCAAAAATCCTCCGATGGCAAAGTTAGTCTCTGTAATTCCAAAAAAGTTGGAAAAATCTGAATGACCTACCATCCTATTGGCGATCGTTTATATAGCATGTGAGTAGCGGTTACTTATTTGATAACCGTTCCTATTGTTGAGTAATACGAAAGGTTCAGAGACAACTTTCATAACCGCCATGGAAGTTACATTATGGGTATGCCTTTCTCAACAGTTGAACTTGGCTTACAACAATTCGCCTATTCTCACACCTGGCGAAAATACACACGTTTAGGGCTTGAAGTGCTTAGGACACAACAACCTCTTTCATCCTTCAATGACGGACGGATGAGGTCGTCATGGACGAGTAAGGGGTACCTTCTCTTTGGACGACCCTTATGGACGAGATGTGACATGGACTTGCATTTTTATTACACCATCACATACAAAGACCCAAAACAATATATGAACATACACCTAGAAGAGTTAGCTTGTATGAGGACAATATGTTTCAAAGAATGCCCCAAACTTAGAGACAAAGTTTTAGAATATTAATTCCAATATAATTTAGTTCCAAGGGACAAATTTTGTATGAAAAATACAGCTTAAGAGTTGAAATTACTCTCTTTTATGAGTTATGATGACTAATTACTTTTTGATGATGGCCTTCTCATCAAATATATATATATATATATATATATATATATATTATTAGGATGATGGAATCCACTATCTCCTTGAATGAAATTCTCCACTGAATATGTGTCAATGTGTTGTGCAGGAATCTGAGTACTCCAAGTTACCCTTTGGGACGAAGTTAAACCTAGTCCGGTATTCCCAGATTCCCCATAATAAAGCGTTTTCAATCCAAAATCCGAATCGGCACTCCATGGCAGCCAACCTTGTGGTGAAAGAAGAGCTCCTAAGTTGGACTATATGAAAACTGTCCTGGAGTACTCCTTCCAGGGCCTCCCCAAGTAATTGCTGTGTACTTTGGGATTGCTATTGTACAATTTCAAATATTCCTCGGTGCCATTAATCAAACAATTATGAAAACAAAAACCTGTTGATTGGCCAGGATCTGTTTTGCCATGTGCAGTGACGGTATTATGCTCCCCTTTTTCTAGATCTCCTTGCCGAGGAACGACTAAGAGCTGGCAGTCTTGGAAAAAAGACGCTGAGTTTCCAAAAATAAAAATCCACATTGCCTTGAATACGGCATGATTTGTAGAATTGGCGAAGTGCCTGAGCAAAGAGAGTATCTTGATTGCCTAAGAATTCACAATTTTCAATGACAGAGAAATCACTGCTTGATTTGAAGGCTACTGCTTAGTGGGATTGGTTATCTTTATCAGGACCGGCTGTGTTCTGGAATGTGAGACCACTGTCCATGAATCCATCACAAAGAACGGCTGCCCCAACCAACAAGATGATTAATTAATTAATTTTATAATCAAAACATTAATTAGAATCATCAAATTATATAAGAGACTTACAAACTGTAACACTAGTAGAGGTAGAAATCCCAGGCTGGCCTACATTCAAAGAGCCTGTAATGACCGTTTTACCTATCCCATCTCCCAAAAACACAACATTCTTCTTCTCTAACGGAACTCTTACTATCTCCTTATAAACGCCTACTTTAATTCTTATCACAAACCTCTTTCCATCAACAGTGTTGTTGGGTGTTGCGTTCACCGCATCCTGCACCGTTTTATAAGACCCACTACTTCTGTCCTTACACACTGTCGCGTCCACCTTGAAGTTTGCTGGAACCTCGCCTTTAAACCCTGCAATACCACTACCAGACTTCTTCACTGGCCCTCAAAACCCGTCATGCTCGGTCCTCGGCGGAATCCACAAAGCGGTGTTGTTTCCGAAATGCTCGTACGAAAACAACAGGCTCAGTGCATTGCTCGTAATGTTTACTAACGTGTTCACCAGCGAAAGCGTCTCGGTCGCCAACTTCGTGTTGTTTATTCTGGTGAGAGCTGAGCCATAGTCGGTATGGTGAAGAAAAGAAGCGCTCACCCAAGTTCTAGTGTTTTTAAGGTTGCCGTGTGGGAGAGCGTCATTGGTGGTAATAGAGATCCGGTAAAATGAACTTTTGAGAGCTTCAAGACAGTTGTTCGCAGCTCTTGTGCGGTTTTGGTCCCCTACGGCAGTGTTTAGGATGTCGTTCACCTTTGATTGGACTGTACGGGCATTTTCAACGGTGACAGAGAGTGATGTATAGATGAGCTGGAGAGGAGTTGGGTTTGGAGGGAGTTGTTTGGAATTGGATAACGTGCTCACACATAGGTCAGGGAACCGAGTAGCTGCTTTACAGAGTTGTTGGATGGAAAAGCTAGGTGTAGGTGTAGCATTGGTGTTGGAGGCAGAAGAGAGAGAGAGGAGGGAAAGGAAGAAGAAGAAGAGACTAGTGGACCTCATGGTCATAGTCATGTTTAATTAATTAAGGTTTTCTGTGATGATGAATGAATGTTGATTGTCATGGTGAATATGTGTGTGTATATATAGATCATGCAGTATTTAACAATTGAATAATTCTATTCAACTGAGAAATTAGGGGAAAATAGTAAAATTAGAAAACTGGCTTCTCGGGGTTAGTGTGTGTGTGTGTGTCTCTGACTATCTCTGTGTTGTCGTCGGGGAAGGACGAATTCGAAATAGAAGGAAACTATTTGGAGTTTAATTTGGGTGTTTGGGAGAGATACAAGGAAGGACAGACTCATTTTATTGGGTGGGTCAGCCGTGTAATTAGTTGGTAAGTTGAAACTGTCTTTTTTTTTTTTTTTTAAATCATTACCATTACTAAAGTATTGTGTCTCCAGCTTTTTTTTACTTCACTTTTAGCTATTTTTTATTGTGTTCCGTTTTTTAGAATCTTATTTTTAGCAAGTGTTATTTGTCTCCAGATTTTTTTTTTTTTTTTTTTGGGTTAGAAAAGTCATATGACTAGAATTATACAAAAATAATCTCTTCAGTTGTTACATAATAGGTTGAAACAAGATAGTTTCAACTGTATTTGGAGTCAAACTTGTTCCAAATAAAAATCAAGACAATTGAATAATTTGAAAAATTAAATTTCTTTAATAAAATAATTGCATATCTGCAAAAACATCTTCTAGGTTTTAGATTGGTTGTCAAACCATTCCTTGAAGTTTCAATTTTCATATTCTTTAAATTGACCTTTAGGACTTACTTTATTAGCATTTATGGACGGAAAAATCATATGACTATCACATAACGTAAATCATGAATTTTCTTATTAAAGTGGTCATGTGATGATCACATTTTTTTTTCCCCAAAGAAGTTAACAAAAATTACTCTCAAGGTCGATTTAGTGGATATGAAAACCTTAGGAAGTTATAAGAAAGAATTGAAATTCTAATGGGGTATTTTTGCATTTTAACTTAAAATAATTATTTAAATTAGCATGATTATGAAGCTGTTTGGGATCTAATATTTTTCTTTAAATTATGTTTTTGAAACACAATTTCAACACTAAAAATGTCACTATTTTACATCTCAAAAGGACACTATTTTAACTCTTAAAATTTTAAAACACAGTTTTAACAAAAATTTTAGATTCCTAAATAATATAGTACTAATTAAATTATTATTATTATTATAATATTATTTCCCAAATTTTGCAATCGGTAACTTAAAAAAAAAAAAAAAAAAATAGAAAGGTGATATTCTATCTTGGTATTTATGTGGTAAATTTTCTAAAATTTATCTCAAGAGCATTAACCATTTTTGGTCGAATACATATACATTTTTGTGTTTTTATGGTAACTTTTTTAGAATTTTAAAATGATATCTTAAATTACCTACAATAAAAAAAATAAATAAATATTTTTCTTTAAGAAACTTTTAAATTTATTTTTATTTATAAATCATACTTAGAGGTTGGGGGATTTAAACGTGAATATTTCCATTGAAAATATCGGGAGATCCCAACTAGTTGAGTTACAAAATTCTCGGCTTTTTTGAGAAACCTAACCATTTAATAGTTGAATATGTTTTATTAAGTGCATTTTTTTTTTTTATAAATAAAAGCTATAAAGACTTTTTTTTTTCATGGCTACCTATGAAGTATTGTACTCATTCAAATTAGAATGATTTTTTTTTTTAATAATTCGAGAATGATTTATTTTTAAATGTTTTAATATTAACGTTTTATTTAATTTTATATTCATGAATGAATGGTGAAAAATTAAAAAACCAAGTAATACATAGTTATGGTCATGGAGGGTAGGGTTGTTCACAGGTCGGGCTGGAGATCGAGTTTGAAGTTGACCCACACTTGACCCGATTGAGTCAGGTGACTGAGAATTGGACTCATATTGGACCGAATATATGGGTTGGACTTGGCATTTCAGGTTAGCTGGGCGAGTCAAAATCATCGGTATGGTGAGTTTGGTCTACAAATTAGGCAACAAAATGAATCAAAAAAATTATCAATAAATGAACCAAACAAATGATCAATAAAAATAAAAATCAGATAAACAAAATAAAAATGTGTTAGGGTTTCAATTTTTTAAAGTTTGAGTTTTAATTTTTTAAGTTAATGTTTCGAGTTTTATAAGTGATAACTTAAATCTATGAACAAATAAATCAAATCAATAACTATAAATCTTTGAGTTTTAAGTCATTTGAACAAACGATAAACTCATATCTCAAAATAGAGAGAAAAAAAAAGGTGAAAAAGGAAGAAAATATACTGAGCCTCGACCCATTTTGACCGCGGTATGTAGAAAGAAAGTGAGGTAGTGACATGGTGATGACAGAGGCTGCTAGAAAGGAGTCTAGAGACTGGAGAGAGCTTGAAAAGTGCAAAGTGAAAACGAGAGAGAGAGAGAGAGAGAGAGAGAGAGAGATCCAAATTTTATATTTTTAATTTGAGTTGTTTTTATTTTGTGTGTAAGTCTAATACTAAGTGCAAGATAATTGTATACAACTTGCCTAGAAACTAATGAGAGATGTAATAATAATAATTTTTGAAGATAGGTGGTAGATTTTCTACCAATGAGGGGAAAACACATGGGGAAATATCTTAAACATTGTTACATTGCCTAAAAATTGGTGAGAGCTGAAATAAATTTAATTGTTGAAGATAAGGTGGTAGATTTTATACCAATGGGAGGAAGATATATGGGGGAGAGAGAAGTTTAGAAAACTTTTCAATATACTTTGAGTAGGTCGGTTTATATGGGTCTCAATATACTTCGAGAAGTTTAGACCCTTATCCGATTGACTAGGCCATTCAGATCCACCTGTTAGGCTTCAGCTCGGTTAGATTCGATTGGTTTGGCAGGGTCCCTGGCCCACTGGAAAGCCCTTATGGTGGGTGTGATATCCTTATATATATATATATATATATATAGATAAAGAAAATTTTATTCTACATTAATATAGAAATAATTTTTTTTAAAATAATATTTACTTTAATATTAATGATATTATATAATTTAAAAATAATTAAATTAACTATAAATC
The DNA here is from genome assembly GCA_030445155.1 of Quercus variabilis. NCBI lineage: Eukaryota > Viridiplantae > Streptophyta > Magnoliopsida > Fagales > Fagaceae > Quercus > Quercus variabilis. Next base: position 26,616,116 of record CP129450.1, on the reverse strand, counting down.
AATCAAGATAGTCAAGAATCGTATAACTCAACTAGCACCTTTTTAGTGTTTCCATAAAAAATATTTAGAGTTTAAATCCTCCATCCCTAAGTATCAAAATATCAAATAAATAAGTAATTTGATTAAGATTTGACCATTAGTTATCATGAACTATGTGAAAGTGTCCTTGACATCAATATAATTAGTGAATATACTTTAGGTGTTGCGATTTCCTCTTCCTAGCTTATGTGGATTTTCTTGTCCTGAAGCGTTAGGTGGGGATTGATTTAATCATCTTCCTGCCTCATGCCATTTCGCCTTACCCACCCAAAATGTATGCGTGCGTGAACACACATACATGCGCATGCGTGTGTGCACACACACATAACCTCCAAAACACTTCTCTCTTAATACTCCCATTGCTATTACTTCTCATTCTCTTTTATACATATTTTTAGGCAAAAATGGAAATTTTATGTTGATATAAAATTTTGTTTGTCTCGATTTGTGTGCCAAAATCGCATTTTTCATAAAAAAAAAAAATTACAAAAAATTACCATTTTAATGATGAGATTGTGGAAATATTTAAAACCATGGAATTTATCCCAATTGGATGGCATGTTACCTATTTTTTCATGTTTAATGTCAAAATGTCCAAAATACCCACGTTGACCTTTTTTGATCGAGTTGACTTGCAGTCAAATTAAGTCAAAATTTTACCCAAACGCTAAACTACATCCTTTCTTGTTAAAATTAATTTTTTTTAACCAACGTTCAAAATTTTGACAAAGTTTAACCGTAGTCAACTCATTTATTGACCTTGTTTTGACCAAAAAAGATATGAACTTCTGATTGGAATAATTTCTAGCTTATGTCATAGATAATTTGATTCCCTTCAATTTTATAGTTCATGGGCCCAAATCAAACTAAAAAGATAAACATATCATGATAAAAAGAAAAAATTTCTTGTCGATTAATTTTTGACAACGCATCATTTAAGTTTAATTAAAGTTCAATTAATTGAATTACAAGCAAATGACACCAAAATAACCCAAATAAGGTATTATTGGACAGGTCTTGTGATGAATTTCAATTTGGTTAGATTGATTTAATAAAATCTCTTTCATATAAATGAATTTATCTAAAACTCAAAAAAATACTTTACTATAATTTTTATTTATTTATTTAAATCTTGTTTTCACCCATTTTTCCAAAGTCTCAAGTTTGCTCAACTTGAAAGTTTGCGATAAAAATCAATGATTTTATGGAAGTGTACATCATAAGATTTCCAATGAAACGTCATTTGATCAAAATGGAGGCTAAAAAGTCCAAAAATATTTAACAAAGAAATAGGCCAAAGTCAAGGAAAACAGACAAAAATGCATTTTTGGTACTAATTTGCATAAAGAGTTTTAATGGTCTAATTCACGCTTCCTTGTTAAAGCTTTAATCTTGGCATTAATGTTTGCTGTTTTCCTTTATTTATTTATGTTTTACATGTCATATGTTAATCTTTGTGTAGACATGCCTATGTTTAGTTTGGAAAGTTCAATCTTTACATTTATTCTTCTCTATTCATTCAAACCTCAAATTTTCATTCTTCCCAAAATTGGGAGGAATTGGAGAGAATGGAATGAGGTTTGATAAAATTTACACTAATACTTCTAAAATGTAAAATGTCCACATACATACATACATACATACATACATATATATATATATATATATATATATATTAAAACAAGGGTTTAACAGTAATATTATAATTAAATAATTTAAATCCTTTCCTTTTATATTACTCTCAAATATGGGTAATAACCTTCTATTCTTTTCCATTTCTTTATTTTAAAACTTTCAAATATTTTATAAGTTTCAATTAGCTCAACTGGTAAAGTATCCTGTCGTTGAATAAGATATCTGGAGTTTGATTTCCACTCACACCAAAAACCAATTGATGTCTTGGTCTGATAATAAAGAGCAATCATTATGAGCGAACTTCATAAGTTGAAAATCTTTAAAAAAAAAAAAAATTCAATTAAGGTTACTTGCTTTCATTCTATTAATTTCTTCTCATTCCCTTTTTCATTTCCTTTCTATTACTTAAATGCATTTTATTCCATTTCATTCTTTTATGAGCTCCCAAATGTGAGTATCATACAAAGATTTTTAACTTGGATATGATAGGCAAAGCCCTCAACCATGCACCATGAAGTTAGCCTTCCTACTCTTCTCATACATATTAGCCATTCATCGCATGTTGTATCATTGTGGTCTAGGCGACCACAATAATATTAACAAAAATTCAGTAGCCTTTTTATATTTAAAGTATACTCAAATTGATTCTTTCCTATCCAAACTCCAAAGTTTCTAAAAACATTTCATTTAAATCTTATTCAAATTTCATATAATGTATTAAACCCTTAGCGTTTTGTTAAGTTTTCTTAAACTTCAAAATTTTAAATAAATTTCATTGAAACCAATTTATCACTTGACATTTAATGCAGTTAATGGAAAAATTATAATATAAGGTTTAATGTTTAAATAAAAGTTTAGCTTATCTCCAATACTTTTTCAACTGAATATCTTCGGTTGTTTTAAATATATAATGACAAGTTCTTCTAAAAATAAAAAATAAAAAATACAATGACAAGTGGTAGTAAGTTTTAATCACCATTTTTTATTTAGTTAATGGGTAATGTGGTAATTTCTCAATGAAACAAAAAAATATTCCAGTTAAAAAAGCACTGGAGGTAAGTCATACCCAATAAAACAATCTCAAAACTCCCTCTTATTTGGATGGTGGAATCCACTGATCTCCTTGAATGAAATTCTCAACTGAATATGTGTCAATGTGTTGTGCAGGGATCTGACTACTCCAAGTTACCCTTTGGGACGTAGTTGAAGCTGGTCCGGAATTCCTAGATTCCCCATAATAAAGTGTTTTCAACGCAAAATCGGCACTCCATGGCAGCCAGCCTTGTGGTGAAATAAGAGCTCCTAAGTTGCACTGTATGAAAACTGTCCTAGAGTACTCCTTCCAGGGCCTCCCCAAGAAATTATTGTGTGCTTTGGGATTGTTATGGTACAATTTCAAATATTCCTCGGTGCCATTAATCAAACAATTTTGAAAAACAAAACCTGTTGATTGGCTAGGATCTGTTCTGCCATGTGCAGTGATGGTATTAGTCTCACTTTTTATTGATGTATTTTGCCGAGGAGTAACTAAGATCTGGCAGTCTTGGAAAAAAGATGCCGAGTTTCCAAAAATAAAATCCACATTGCCTTGAATGCGGCATGATTTGTAGAATTGGCGGAGTGAGTGAGCATAGAGAGTATCCTGATTGCCTAGGAATTCACAGTTTTCAATGACAGATAAATCACTGCCTGATCTAAAGGCTACGGCTTGGGCGGCACCAGCACCGGCTGTGTTCTGGATTGTGAGACCACTAGCCATGAATCCATCGCCAAGAACAGCTGCCCAGGAATGGATGATTAAAGCATTAGAACAAGTAGTGATTAACAATGCAAACTCAATATAACTGCGTCCTCACATTTACATTTTTTGGACTCAATTAATTCTTCCCCTTCAAAGAAGGATATTATTTGCATTTTTAGCTCTCACTAGTGTCTTGCAAGTAACCATTTAACTATAATCATTTCACAATTTTACACCTTTACTTTACCGATTAAAAAAAATAAAAAAAAAATAAAATCATTTCACAAGCACTTTGGTTTCGTAATAAGCTTCACATGAATGGATGGATTTGTGCTTGTAAATGTCACTGAAAACATTATATAACATCGGGTTGTTAATTATTCAGTTAAAATCAATGGTTAGAAAGACAACGGCTAAAAACTCAATAATATATTCATTAAAACAAAAACATAAGGCTGTAACTTACAAACTACAACTTGAAGTTTTGACATGTTTTCATTTCAATTATTTAGGTTTCATCTATTTCGTTTCAGCCATTTAAAAGACTTCCATTGGTTTTAGTGGAATTCTTTCAACAACTTCTGTCTCAACCCATGCCGTTTTAGAAAATGAAACATACTAAAAACTAATTGCAAGATTGGACACAACTAAACGGAATGACTAAATTAAAAACAAGTTAAGTGAAAGGATTGAAATGAAAGGAAAAAAAAAAAAAAAGGTTTGGATGACTGAATTAACTTTAATAACATTAATTTTAAATTAACTTTAAAAACAAAAACAAAATTCATTTGCATGTAGATGTAGTAGTATCATCAAAATAAGGACAACAGACTAGAAAAACCAAATTAAACAGGCAAATGCACAGAAAAACAAAACTTACCAACTGTAGCCGTATTGTAGGTATTCATTCCAAGAAGACCCACATTGGAAGAGCCGGTAATGATCGTTTTACCAATCCCATCTCCCAAAAACACGACATTCTTCTTCTCCAACGGAATTCTGACCGTCTCTTCATACACCCCTGCCTTTATTCTTATCACAAACCTCTTCCCACCACCGTTCTCCGGCGCTGCGTACACCGCCTCCTGCACCGTCTGATGAGTCCCACTTCCGTCCTTACTCACCGTCACGTCCGCCTTCAAGTCCGTCGGAACCCCACCTTTAAACCCACCACCGCCACCGGACTTCTTCACCGCCTCCCAAAACCCATCACGCTCGGTTTTTGCTGGAACCCACGAAGCGGTGTTGTTTCCGAAATTATCGTACGAAAACAACAGGCTCAGCGCGTTGCTTGTCAAGTTTGTTAACGAGTTCAAAAACGACATTGTCTCGTTCGTCAATTTCGTGTCGTTTGCGTACTTGAGAGCTGACCAGCAGTCGTATTGGTTAAGAAGAGAAGCGCTCATCCAAGCCCTAGCGTTTTTTAGGTTGCCATTTGGGAGAGCGTCAGTGGCGGTGATATAGATCCGGTACTGTGAACTTCGGAGAAGTTCGATACAGTTGTCCGCGGCGTGTGTGCGGTTTTTACTATCTGCGGAGGAGGCTCGGATGGACTTCACCATTGAATTAGCTTTAAGGAGATTATAAGAGGAGACAGAGAGTGATGCGTGGACGACCTGGAGAGGAGTTGGGTTTGGAGGGAGTTGGGATTGGGATAAGGAGCTCACGCACTGGTCAGGGAAGCGAGTGGCTTTACAGACTTGTTCGATCGAAGTAGTGGTGGGTGTGGTGTTGGGGGAAGAATGGTCATGGGGGTGGTTAGAGGCGGAGGAGAGAGAGAGGAGGGAAATGAAGAAGAAGAGACTAGTGGTCATGGTCATGGTCATGGTCATATGAGAAGTAGTAATTAATTAAGGTTGATGATATATAAGAAAGTGAATATGGGTTTTCTGTGAAGAATGATTGTCATGGTGAATGTTTGTAGTGTGTATATATAGATCGTATGGGTGATGCTGGATCGATAAGGAATTGCGGTATATAGATATATGGTAAGGATTTAACAGTTGAATAATTCTCTTCTACACGATATAGGCGCAGAAGGAAAAGGAGACTATTTGGAGTTTTAGGAGAGAGATTAGAAGGAAGGACAGACAGACTCTATAGAAACTTCCTAAACAACTATTGAAACCTCTTAAAAAATTATAGAGGTGAAGATAATGTTTTTGACTCCAAATATCTATTTGAAAAATTTTGAAATTATCTTTTCTAATTCATTACAATTATTAAATTATATTTTCCAACAAATTATAGTCTCCCTAACTTTCTTAAAACTTCACTTTCGCTATATTTATTATGTCCAATTTTTTAAAACTTTACTTTTAGCCAGCGTCTAGTATTGTTTGTATCCATCTTTTATGTTAGAAAAATTATTTGACTAAAATTACACATGAATAGTCTATTTTATTGCTACATAATAGATTAAACCGTTAAAGTAAAATAGTTTGAAATGTATTTGAAGTCAAATTTGTTCCAACTAGAAATCAAGATTATCAATTAATTTGAAAATATAAATTTCTTAAATAAAATAACAGCATAATTGCCAAAAAAAAAAAAAAAAAAAAATCTAAGTTTTGGGTTAGTTGCAAAAACACTCCTTGAAGTTTTAATTCTTCTTTTTAAATCATGGAGTTTTCATATCTGTCAAATTTACCTCTAGTACTTACTTCTAGGCCATTAGCATTTATGAACAGACAAATCATGTGACCATCACATACCGTAAATCAATTGATAAGTCTTTTTAAAGTGGTCATGTGATGGTCACATAATTTTGTCCATTGAAGTTAACAAAAATTAGTCTTAGGGTCAATTTAGTGGCTTTGGAAATCTTAAGAAGTTATAAAAGATAATTGAAATTCTAAAAGGGTGCTGTTGCATTCTAGCTTCAAAATATATTAATTAGCATGATTATGAAGCTATTTAAGATCTAATATTTTTCTTTAAATTATGTTTTTAAAACACAATTTCAACACAAAAATGTTATTATTTTACATCTCAAGATGAGACTATTTTAACTCTAAAAATTTCGGTTTTCAATACACAATTTTAACAAAAAAGATTCCCAAATAATATCAATATAATGCTACTTAAATTATTATTATCATTATATTCCCAAACTTTGCAATTGGTAACTTAAAAAAATAAAAAATAAATAAAAGGTAGATATCCTATCTTAGAATTTATGGTATATTTTCTAAACTTTAACCCAATATAATTAAACATTTTTGGTCCAATATATATTCCTTTTCGTTTTTTATGGTAACTTTTTTATTTTTAAAATCATATCTTAACTTTCTTACGATTAAAAATAAATTATTTGAGAAACTTTTTTTTTTTTATTTTTTATAAATCATAGTTAGGGGTTGCGGAGATTTGAAATATGGATGTTTCCATTGAAAATAACAGGAGATGTCAACTACTTGAGTTACAAAATTCTCAACTTTCTTGAAAAACCTTACTATTTAATAGTTGAATATATTTTATTCAGTGCATTTGAAATTAAAAATTTTAATTGTACCTATAGAGGTTTTTTTTTTTTTTTTTTTTTTTTTTTTAATGGCTACCTATGAAGTATTTTACTCATTCGGATTGGAATGATTTTTTAATAATTGAAGAATGATTTTTTTTTTAGTGTTTTAATATTAATGTTTAATTTAATTTTATATTCACGGTGAAAAATTAAAAAAACCAAGTGGTGGGTATCATATCCTCAATATATATATATATAAGAAAATTTTATTTTATATAAATATCAAAATATTTTTTAAAATTAGTATTTGTGGGGTCATAAAGCCCAAAAATATGTGTCCACCTTCTATATAGGGCCTGAAGCCCATGACGAGACCCATAGTCACATATGAGGAAGGCAATGGTAATCATGGCCGCCCAATAAACCATGTTGAGGACAATCCTGTCCTCGGCTAGCTAAGACCGAGGCTGATATAAAGAGACTTATTGACAAAAATAGTCTTCCAAAGTACTCTAGGGAAGAATATAAGTACAACAAGCAAGCATTATGGAGCATGGCGGTAGAGCAATTCCAGAAAAAGTCACAGCTTCCACATTAAATGCTCCACAACTAACACTCTAGCTGTATTAAATGTGGAAGTGATACCTGAGCAGTGGCTTTTTAGACTCACAGCTACTACCTAAGAGCTTTGGGAGGAAGGTTGATGTGACAAAGATCAACAACAGTAGATCTGACATGCATGTGTATGGTGGAGATGAAGGAGGAAAGCAGTATATAAGGAAGAAGGATCTTTGAGAAAAGGGATCGGAATTTTGACTAGAGAAACATTGCAGCAACCTGAGCTAACTTTGTAACCATTTTCACTGTCTGTCAAGAAATAATAAGTGGAAGCTCCTCAGACTAGTGCCGAGGATTGAATTACTTGCCTAAATCCATACTTGTTTTACTTATTCGTCCTTAAATCACCTTCAACTGTTGTTACACTCTTTAAAGCCCAATTTTTCTACTCACTCTCTACAAATTTATTGTATTGGGCTTGTTGGGGTTGAGTCCACTTATCCCCAGGGCAAAGTGCTTAAATCTGGCCCCTACAATTGGCACCGTCTATGGGAAGAATTTGTGTGTTCATGAGTGCAAGGGTTAGACATGGTAGGATCAGGTCCACACCAAGAAAACCCACGTCAAGCTAGTCCTCAATGGACAGAACTTGTAGGATCCTAGTTGCAAGGCAATTTTCCTAGCCCTGAATATGAAAGGAATCGAGAGAGGAGTGTGCATACTGCCTAGACAAGCAGAAGCCACTCCCAAGTGGGCAGTCGCATGTCCCAAAGAGCAAACAATAATCAAGCCATGCAACAAGAGATAAATGACTTGAAAAAGAGAATACGCCATGCACAGTGAAGGCGATCTCCTCCCAGTTCTAACCTATCCTCTAATGATGAGGGGGACAACAGTTATTTGATTTGAACGAATATATTTAGTTAAATTTGTTTGAAGTCAAATTTGTTCCAAGTAGAAATCAAGACAATTAGTTAATTTGAAAATGTAAATTTCTTAAATAAAATAATAGCATAATTGCAAAAACATTTTCTAAGTTTTGGGTTAGTTGCAAAAACACTCCTTGAAGTTTTAATTCTTCTTTTTAAATCATGGAGTTTTCATATCTGTCGGATTTACCTCTAGTACTTACTTCTAGGCCATTAGCATTTATGGACAAACAAATAATGTGACCATCACATAACGTAAATCAATTGATAAGTCTTTTCAAAGTGGTCGTGTGATGGTCACATAATTTTTTCCATTGAAGTTAACAAAAATTAGTCTTAAGGTCAATTTAGTAGCTTTGGAAATCTTAAGAAGTTATAAAAAATAATTAAAATTGTGGGATACAGAAATTTAATAAAGTAATTATGTCACGTCTCATACCCAAGGCCGAGGAGGCCAATACAATTTCGAGGAGTCCATACACTTAGATGGAAAAGCCAGAGAGGCAAGCCATGGCCACGTCAATGGCACATTACTAGAGGGGGGCCACATTGTAGAGGAAGAGTTACAAAGAAGGGGTTAGCCCTGATGTGATTGGAGAGATGGTAGCTGCCACTACATTTAATGCACTCCACCAAACCCTCTGACTACATTTATGTGGAGAAGACCCCTGAACATTGTTGTCTTGGTTGTTGCAACTCACAGAAGACTTGAGAAAGCATCTGATAGGACAAACACTCGAGTAGTGGCTTGCATAATCAACAAATGGAGGGCCAAGATCAGCCAAAAGAGGCTATATAATGTGAGAGATCCCTTAGGGAGAAAGGGGAGGGTTCATCTGAGAATTTGAAAAACACTGTAACACAAAGAACTGAAATTGTAATCAAGTCTAAAAAGAATATGCTTAAGAACTACTCTCCTCGGACTTTTCCAAGAAAGGATTTCTTTGCATAAAAGCTGTTTTTCTTTGTTTTATTTCAATCTTGAATCCATTACGGGTGTTGTCCAATTCACCGAAACTTATTTTTTAGCCCACTTTCTAAAAATTAATTGTATTGGGCTCTTTGGGCCTTAATCCTATTACCTCGTAGGCTTAGGATCCAAAACTTGCTCTTACAATTGGCACCGTCTGTGAAGAATACTTGAGTTTTAATGAGATTAACATTCAGCTATGGTGGGTTCAAGTCCCAACTAGGAAGAATCTATTGGTTTCCAGTGCCGAGATCATTTCCTCAACCTTGAACGTAGGAGAGATCGTGAAGTTAGTGTACATACTACTCAAACTAGTAGGAGCCAGTCTTGAAGTAGGAGTCATGTCTCTCATGAAGAGAATACTAGAAGCAAGCAATTGGAGATTGACCATCTGCAAAGGAGGTTACACTGTGAGCGATAAAAAAAGACTCATTTAAGCTCTAACCCTTCTTCTGATGATGATGGGGATGGCAGCTATAGGCCTAGGTCAAGGACTTTTCCCAGTGAGTCTTTTTCATATGATGAGGATCGCCATCATAAATGTAGGAATAAGAGTCCATCTCACAAAGGTCTAGGCAGCAATGCTATGAGCAGGGCTCTTAACCAAATTTTAAAATCTCTTTTTACCCATAGGATTGAAGGGGGGAAGCTCCCTCGATGGTTTGCTCAGCCAACATTCACCATGTATAATGGCAGAACGGACCCTGTGGAACTCAATCAAAGAATGGTTGTTCACTCGAAGAATGAGACTTTCATGTGTAAGGTATTCCTATCCAATTTAGGGCCTGTGGCGATGAGATGGTTTGATGGTCTACAGGAAGGTTCTATTAACTCCTTTAAGAAGCTTACTAAAGCGTTTAGGGCTCATTTTGTTACTTGTAGCAGAGTTCCTTGGCCCTTAGACTCCCTATTGTCTATGACTATGTGAGAAGGGAAAACCCTGAAAACGTATTTTGACAAGTACTGGGAATTGTTTAATGAGATATTTGGGAACTTCGATGATGTGGCTATAAAGACTTTCAAGGTCGACCTACCCGTTAAGCATGAATTTGAAAAATTTTTTGACAAAGAAGCGTGTTAGGAATGTACGTTGGCTCATGGACTGCATTGACAAGTACAAGCGGGTCAAGAAGGACCAACAACAAGGGAAATGGAAAGCTAAGTTGGTCCCACAGGATAGAAGGGATTTTAGGTCGGATAAATACAACAGCAACCGACCTCGAAGAGATTTTGCTGGGCAATCTAGATCTACTGCTACGTAGGGGGTTAGCACTGTGTTTTGAGAGCCTGTGCACCAAATCTTGGAAAAAAAAAAACTAAAAGTGAATCGTACTTTAAATGGCCAAACAAGATGGGGGGAAACCCTACAAGGTGTAACCAGAGCCTTCATAGCCAATACCACCAAGAGTGAGGGCACACTACAGAAGATTGTAGGATATTATGGAGTTATTTGGAGCAATTGGTTAAGAGTGGAAAATTGAAGCAATTCCTGCATCAACCCAACGAATATGGTGGTCAGGCAGGGTCGGGAGCTTAGAGAGATGCTTCAATAAGATCACCTTTAGGTACAATTAGTGTCATTCTTACTGCTCCAAGAAGGACTGGTTCTCAGCCGTCTAGGGTGATGTCTATAGTTCGTCTGTCTACAGGGGACTCCCCCCCTGATTTGAAGAGGGGTAGATTGGAGGCCCGACTAGCTTTGAGCTTTTCCAATAAGGATAGAGTTGGAACCTTGCAGCCATATGATGATGCTCTAGTAGTTACTCTCAGGATCGGAGGGTATGATGTGAAGAAGGTGTTGGCAGATCAGGGCAGCAATGCAAAGATCGTGTATCCCGACCTATTTAAGGGGCTGAAGCTAAGGCCCAAGGACTTGGCTTGTTATGAGTCCCCACTGATAAGGTTTGATAGGAAGATTGTCTTTCCGAAGGGTAAATCAAACTACCCGTTCAGGCAAGGTCAGAAATCGTGGAAGTAAACTTCATCGTGGTAGACACATACTCCCCTTATATTACTATTATGCCTTGGCTTCACACCATGAGGGCTGTGTCTTCCACCCTACACTTGAAGGTGAAGTATACGTCAAGGGATCAGGTCGAGGAGCTGGGTTGGAAGCCAATCTATGGCCAGACAGTACTTGGTGGCTGCAATCAGACATCAGACCAGATGTGAGTCCTTGTGTTCTACCGAGCAAGGTTTATAGCAATTAAGGGTGCCAGCGCGATCTACAAACGTGGTAGTAGAAGAGGCAAGGTGTAAAGAGTTAGAAAAAGTTATTATTGGTGATGACTAGGGTAAGTTCTTCCAGGATGGAGTTTAGTTACTTCCTTAGGAGAAGGAAAAGTTGATAAGGTTTCTTAGGAGAAACATTGATGTATTTGTATGGAGTGCTTATGAGGCTCTTGGGGTTGACCCAAATTTTATTTGCCATCATCTAAAAGTCAATCCCTTCATCATCCCCAAAAAGCAACCACCTCGGTGTTCATCTAAGGAACATTCTAATGCTGTCAAGGAAGAGGTGGTTAAGCTCAAATGGGCCGGCGCCATAAAGGAAGTTTTTTACCCTGAATGGTTAGCCAATATAATGGTGGTGATGAAGAAATGTGGGAAGTGGCGAGTATGTGTAGACTTCATGGATTTAAATAAAGCTTGCCCCAAGGACCCCTTTCCCATGCCTTGAATAGATCAATTAGTGAATGCAATTGTAGGCCATCATCAGGTGAGCTTCTTGGATGCTTTCCAAGAATATAATCAGATACCATTAGTTATGAATGATCAAGAGAAAACAAATTTCATTATGCCTACTGGGAATTATCATCACAAAGTGATGCCCTTTGGATTGAAGAATACAGGGTCTACTTATCAAAGGATGATAACTAGGATGTTTGAACCTCAACTGGGTAAAAATATTGAGGTTTACATAGATGATATGGTGGTAAAGAAAAAAGTAGAGTTTGAGCACGTAAATGACCTTGGTAATATTTTTGAGATACTAAGGAAACACAAATTGCGCCTTAATGCTTTTAAGTGATCTTTCGGCGTCAGCTCTGGCAAGTTTCTGGGTTATATGGTCACTCATCACAGAATTGAGGTTGACCCTAATTAGATTAATGCAATTAACAACCTACAACCTCCTTGGAATCCCATAGATGTCCAAAAGTTAACAGGAATGACTGCTGCTTTGAATCAATTTATTTCGCGGTCAGCAGACAGGTGTAGGCCCTTCTTCTAGTTGTTGCATAAGTGGAAGGGGTTTAAGTGGATTGAAGATTGTGCCTCGGCCTTCCAATAGTTAAAAGAATATCTTTCTCGACCACCCATTATGTACAGGCCCGAGAAGGAGGAAGTTCTATTTCATTATATTGCTATAGCCTCACATGCGGTGAGCCTAGTACTAGTACAGGTCTATGATGGTGTGTAAAGGCAAGTCTATTATGTGAGGAAATCATTGCATGAAGCAAAGGTTATCTACTATTGGAGAAAGCCATTTTAGCAGTAGTTCATGCTACATGGAAGCTCCCTCATTACTTCTAGGCTCACACTGTTGTAGTTCTCACCCAACTTCCTCTTCAATCACTGCTTTAGAGAGCTGACTACATGGGGAGAATTGCAAAATGGGGAATGATCCTAGGTTCTTTTGATATCAAGTATATACTTTGCACTTCCATTAAGGGCTAGGTCCTTGTGGATTTGGTGGTCGAGTTTACTGAGTCTCCAATGGGAGAGGATAGGGAAGAGCAATGCATGGATGGAAAATCAATTGGCGTGGTCTCCCTGCAAGGGCCTTTATCTTGGAAGGTGTACGTCGATGGTGCAGAAAATCAAAAGGGATCTAGAGTAGGGCTAGTTGTGATATCTCCTGAATGAATTATTATTAAGAAATCCTTAAGGTTGAACTTCTCAGCCACAAACAATGAGGCCGAGTATGAGGCTTTGTTGGTAGGAATGGCTATGGTTTAGAAAATGGGAGGAAGAGTAGTGGAGTTGTTCTCTGACTCGAGATTGGTTGTAGGTCAAGTGAAAGAAGAATTGGAGGCCAAGGATTCGAGAATGCAAGAATATTTGAATCATTTTAGACATTTGCAATCAAGGTTCGGGTCTTTCACCTTACAGCAGATCCCCATAAGCAAAAACACGCATGCGGACTCTCTTGCCACTCTTAAAATCTCCTCAGCGCAGAGCTTACCTCGGGTTGTCCTGGTTAAGGATTTATGTGAGCCTACCGAGATGGAGAGAAAGAAGGCTCAGATTCATCAAATTAGGGTAGGGCCTAGTTGGATGAATCCTATTGTGCTGTTCCTTAAGAATGACATCTTGTCCGAGGAGAAGGGAAAGGCTAATAAAGTGCGAAGAAAAGCTCCTTGATTTTGGTTGTCCGAAGATTAAAAGTTGTACAAGCGCTCTTTTTCTAGACCATATTTGCTATGCATCCATCCTAAAGCAGTAGAACCACTCTTAGAAGAGCTACATGAAGGGATATGTGGAAGTCATAAAAGAAGCAGATCATTGTCTCATAGGGCCCTTACTTAAGGATATTGGTGGCCAAATATGCAAAAAGGAGCACAAGAGTACATGAAGAAATGTGACCAATGCTAGAAATTTGCTCCAAACATTCATCAACTAGGGGGTGTCCTTAATCCTCTGTCTAGTCCCTAGCCTTTTGCTTAATGGGGCTTGGATATTGTAGGGCACTTCCTTAAAGCAGCAGGAAATAGGAGATGGCTTTTGGTTGGCACTAACTACTTCACTAAATAGGTTGAATCAGAGCCACTGGCAAATCTTAGGGATGTGGATGCCAAGAAGTTTGTGTAGAAAAATTTTGTCACTCGATTTGGGATTCCCCACCCTCGTTTCAGACAATGAGCTTCAGTTTTATAGCAAAACTTTCAGAAAGTACTGTTGTGAACTGGGTACCAAGAATAGGTACTTAACTCCAGCTTATTCACAAGAGAATAGACAGGCTGAGGTTGTCAATAAAGTCATAATGAATGAACTCAAGAAGAGGTTGGATGATGCAAAGGGTAAATGGGTGGAAGAGCTGCCATATGTTCTTTGGACATATCGGATTGTCCCTCGTAGGTCCACAAGGGAAACCCCCTTTTTAATGACTTATGGGGCTAAGGCTGTGATTCCTCTAGAGACTAGATTCCCAACGTTGTAGACAAGCTTATTCACTCTAGATAGCAATGATAACCTACTAGAAAAAAGCCTTGACCTAATTGAAGAACGAAGAGAAAATGCCATGATTCAATTAGTGTATTATCAGCAGAAACTCAAATAAGGGTCTGACTCAAGTGTAAAGTTAAGACCGTTAGCCCCTAGGGACTTGGTATTAAGAAAGGATGTGGGTACTACAAAAACCTAGTATGGGGAAAGTTAGGGCCCAATTGAGAAGTGTCAAACCATATCACTTCAGTAGTTGGTATAGGTGCATACTTCCTAGAAGATCTAGACGAAAATTTTGTACGCGCCCCTGGAATGTAAATAACCTACAAATGTATTATTATTAATGAAAGGCAGTTCTGCCATGTTTTTATTTGTGACATTATGTGTCATGCTAATTACTTGTGCGAATGTTAAACCGAACTTTGGTTATGCCTAGTTCCTCGGATTACATATCTTGGGTAAATTGATATTCCTAATTACCTGTGTGAATGTTAAACTAAACTTTAGTCATGCCTGGTTCTTCGTACCACATACCTTGAGTAAATTAATATTTCTGATTACCTGTGCGAATGTTAAACAGAACTTTGGTCATGCATGGTTCCTCGAACCACATACCTTGGGTAAATTAATATTCCTAATTACCTATGTGAATATTAAACAGAGCATTGGTCATGCCTGGTTTCTCGAACCACATACCTTGGGTAAATTAGTATTCCTAATTACTTGTGTGAATGTTAAACAGAGCCTTGGTCATACCTGGTTCCTCAGACCATACAGCTTGGGTAAATTATTATTCTTAAATTACTTGTGTGAATATTAAATAGAACCTTGGTCATGCTTGATCCCTCGGACCACATACCTTGGGTAAATTAATATTCTTGATTACTTGTTTGGATATTAAACAGAACCTTGGTCATATTTGGTTCCTCGGACCACATACCTTGGGTAAATTAATATTTCTTAAGCAAATATCCATGTGTTAAATAGAACCTCGGTCATGCCTGGCCCCTCAGACCACATGCCTGGGATAAATTAATGCTTCACAAATTCACCAAGGATGGGACCTTGACATATGCATCATCACATGAAAACAAGGACTCACCCTGGGGTTTGGTTAAAGGATTCTAAAGGTAAATTCATAAGGTACTCTTAAAATAAGAGACCTCAATTCATTACTATTACTTTTGTTAAAGTATAGATGTTCACTCTTAGAAGCATCATCAATCTAACCTCTCAGTAAAAGATAGAACAGTAACTACAGCCAATCAGAGCAGGAAAAACGAAAGTTCATAAAGCAAAAGTTAATGTATTTTCATTGAGCAAAAGGAAAGATACATCATAAACTGTGGCCAACTGAGAAAATTACAAAAAAAAAAAAAAAAAAAAAAAAAAAAATCCTAAGCTAAGCCTTGGCTGAAGGAAGGTTTTCTTTGCAGGCTGGCTGGGAGACAGAAGGATCAGCAGCCTTGCCCAAGCTGGCCTTCTTCACCTGAGCTATAGCCTGAGGCTTAATCGGCTCGAGCTCCTTTGTCCTGGGAGCAGCTTCCTTGCCTTGGTCAACCTCGAGCCCTTGGCCTTTGGCAGGGCTTTAGCCTCCTTGCCCTTGGCTACGTCCACCCCTGGCCTTAGTCACCAGCCTTGCCAGGCCCTTTAAAGGTCTTAGTGGGGGGAAAAGAGGCTTGGGTACTTGGAGGTTGCTTAGGGATAGTTGTTGCAGGGGTCGCATCTACTTTTGGGCCTAGAAGTGTTGCAGGAGCTTCTTGGAGGTTTGGTGAGTAATAAATATTTTCAGCCCTCCTCCACTCCGAGGCAGTAGGAACTCTAGCCAGGTTCAGTGCCTCGGTCCACACCTCTTGGTAGTAGTCCTTATAGACTTCAGCCAACTCCTCAGTCAAGAAAGCCTCGGTCTTCTGCACCCTAAGATCATAGAACTTCTACTCCGAAACATCTGCAGTTGCCTTAGTTGCTTGAGCAGCCTCCTTGGCCTTCTCCAACTCTGGCTTTAGATCCATGACCTCCTGTTTGGTCATGTCCAGCTCTATCTCAGCATAGTAGAGCTTCTTACGTTGCTTCTCAGCTTAATCCTAAGAGTTTTTAAGGCCAGTCTCAATGCTCTTCCTCCCCCTTTCCTCAACAACCAGCTTCATACCAAGCTCTTTATTCTTTTGCTCAGTGGTGCCTAAAACTTTACTGGTTTCTGCACAAAGATTTTTCGCGAGCCTAGCCTTATTTCGAGTATCTTTCACCCACTCCTCGGCCACAATCACCTCCTGGATGGCCTGCACAAAAACGACAAAGGAATACTTTGTCAAATAAGAAAAAGACAACCTAGCATGAAGTCAGTAAAGCTTGTTGAGAAACTTGCCAAGGACAGGTCCCTCTTTAGGGACAGGAAAAGATCTTGCTGCCTCACGTTCTTCAAAGCAACCATGTCCTTTGGCAGCAGGGGGTTACTCTAGAGCATTGGCAAGGTAGTGGGTGTTCTCTCTCTAGAACTCCCTGATGGTAGAGTTCCATGGTATGGCTACCCTGTCCAGCTTTAGCTGAGGGTTCCACATTGAATTTGAAGGGCGCACCTCAGCCACATGCAGATCCTCCTTACTCTCGGCTGGGGAGGCCCTCCCCTTGCTCTTAGCCATCTTTGGAAGCTTTGGAGGAACCTTCCCAATGTAGGGGACCAACTCCCCCTCCTCGACCATCTCCTTGTCCTTCTTCCTTTTTTTCAGATTGGTAGGCGCGAAGGGGTTAACTGAAGGAGGAGGAGCAGGAAAGAGCTGAGACCTCAAGGCGTCTTTGGGCGCCAACCCCTTGGCCTTGCCTGTAAGGAGTTCATGGAGACCTTTCTTCCTCTCCAGCGACATTTTTCTTTTTCTTCCTCTGAACTGCTGGCTATACATGCAACGATGAATCTAGAAGTGCGAACGCCTGAAGATCTATCAAGCTCGTCTTCTGAATTTGAGACCTAAATCACAGGCTCTCCCTGCTTCTCTCTCCCTTCCTCAAGCTGAAATTTGTCTATCTCTGCCTTAAGTGACAAGCACGAGGAAGTTGTCTCTTCTTTTGGAACTGCTTCTTTATGAGGAAAACGATGGGAGGGCAGCTCGACCTGCATGGTGCCTTCTCGGATTAGGAATCCGGGCACCGAAACGTCAATCTAAGCCAGTCAAGGATCACCCGCTTTGATCGCGTTGCCCACGTCCTGAAACTTATCAGATTGGGGTGTGAAGTCGGTGGACAACTCTTAGTTGTCTGTTCTTGCCCACAAACACCTTAGATCTCAGCGCCCTGTTAAGATTTGGAACGTTGACAAAGTTGAGATTGGGAGGCACATATCTTTTATTTGCGAAAAACAGCCGAAAAGCAAAACCACAGTTAGAAAAATGATTCATCAATCAGAAGGAAACAAAGCACTAAAGGAATGAAGAAAGAAGCAAACTACAAAACTAATTCCCTTGTTAGAGGACCTAAACCTAGGATGCCCCACCTGGTGCTCCCTCCTAGGTTGGGCAGTGAAGATCATCATGCCATTTACCCGAGGCGATTAGAAAGTCATCTTTCATGCCCTTATTAGATTTGGGGAGACACGAGATGAGCCTAACGTCAGAAGACCTAAACTTAAGACAAGCAGATGGCACTCGTATATCCAGACAACGTCATACCAGGTGAGGCCCAATCCTATTTGCTCGTTAAGAGCGTCTACACTACCTAAAATTCTAAATAGGTTGTGCGCGCATTGGTGAGGGCAGATCCTATAAGCGATTAAGTAGTCGTTGGTCACTTTACCTATCAGGAGCCTCATTCCCCCTTTTATGAAGGCAATTATGGGAATAACGACCTCCCCCTCCTTTCCGAAGGCATGCCACTCACCCAGAGGGCAATATCGCAAAGAGACACCCTAAGGAATGTGATACAGGGCCTTAAACCCCTCCATACCTGCGGGGGTATCTACTAAATGAGCAAACCTACCCATTTAAGCAGATTAAGGAGAAGGGAAAGAAATTTCTGTGAAGAAAGAAACAAAAAACGAAAGGCTGAGGAAAAGAGAACCTAAGAATAAGGGAACTTACGGAAATGATGGCAAGGGTCACTTCAAGAGCTTCTTGTTATACCACCTAATAACTTGTTACACCACCTAATAACTTGTTATAAAATTCATATTTTGAAAATCCCATTGTTGAATTATATGCTTTATATGTTCTTAATAATCATGCAAATTTTCATGTCAATTGGATGTTATTTACCGTTTGATCCATAAACTCATCTTTTATGCATTATTTTAAACTACAAAAACTTGAATTTAAAAAATTTATTGATGACATAGCTATTAATCCTTGATCATCTTGAAATTTTGCAAGCATGGAGAATATATGAAGATAGTGTAATCTAACAGTAGATTTATCAAAATTTGCATCCAATTAAAAAATATTGAGTGGTGTAACATTACTTAGAGTTACACCAGGTGTAACTTGAACCCAACTGCTATATATATATATATATTATATAAGAAAATTTTATTTTATATAAATATCAAAATATTTTTTAAAATTAGTATTTATTTTGATATTGATGACATTATAAAATTTAAAAATAATTAAATTAACTATAAATCAATTAAGGTAGTCAAGAATCTTATAATTTAACAAGCACCTTTTAGTGTTTCCATCGAAAACGTTTAGATTTCAAATCCTCCATACCTAAGTATCAAACTATCAAAAAATAAATAGATTGATTAAGATTTGAATATTAGTTATCATGAACTATGTCAAAGTGTCATTGACATCAACATTAGTGATTATACTTTAGTAATTGAGAGAAATATGGGTAACAAAATTTCCTCATCATGCCTATGTGTATATTCTTGTCTTGAAGAGGGGGATTAGGTGGGGACTAATCTAATGATCTTGCCTACCTCACCCCATTTCTCCTTACCCACCCAAAATATATGTGTGCTCTCACACACACACAAATATATATAAAAAAAAATAAAAAAAATAAAAAAAATAAAAAAACCCTCCAAAACACCTATTTAATACTCACAATGTTATTACTTCTCATTCTCTTTTATACATATTTTTAAGAAAAAAATGCAAACTGTATGTCGATATCTATCGTGGGATTGTGGGAATATTTAAAATGATGGAATTTATCCCAATTGGACGGTATATTACACAGTTTTTCGTGTTTAAGGTCAAAATAACTAGCAAGGTGTCAAATTAAGTCAAATTTTTACCCAAATGCTAAACTTCATCTTTTCATGTTAATATTAGGGTTTTTAACCACTGTTCAAAAGTTTAACCAAGTTTAACTGCAATTGACCCTTTTTTTGACCTTATAGTGACCCCAAAAAAAAAAAAATCTAACCTTCTGATCGAGATAATTTCTGGCCCATGTCGTATATAATTTGATTCTCTTTAGTTTGATGGTTTATGGACCAATATCGGAGGAAGTCAAGCAAGATATTGCGAAAAAAAGAAAAAAAAAAGTGCTTATCAATTAATTTTGGTGACATGTCATTCAAGTTTAATTAAAGTTCGATTTATTGAAAATAAGCAAATGACCTCCAAGTGTCCCAAATAAGGTATCCTTGAAAGGTCTTGTGATGAATTTCAATTCGGTGACATTGATTTAATAAAGTTTTTTTTTTTAAAATAAATGAATTTATCATAATTACAAAAAACTACTTTACTATTATTGTTTATTTAAACTGTGTTTTCTACCCATTTTTCCAAAGTATCAAGCTCACTCAACTTGAAAGTTGGAAATAAAAAAAAAAAACCAATGATTTTAAGGAAGAAGACATCATAAGCTTTCCAATGACACCTCATATTTGATCAAAATGGAGGTTAGGAAGCCCAAAAGATTTAACCAGTAAGATAGGCCAAAGTTAAGGAAAACCAATAAAAATGCATTTTTGGTACTGATTTACATAAAGATTTATAATTGCTCATGGATCTACGAGTATTCCTTAATATCTTAGAACAGGCGGCTTGATGAAAAGGAAGATTAAGAGATATCAAGTTTAGAAAATTAACCAAAATCATGGAAATTAATGTGGGCAACCAAATTTGGAGGCTAATAACTTTTAGCACTTTTAACTCCAAAAATGACTTAAGGCTGGAATTTATCGAAAGTACGATGTGTGATTTTGAACAACCACTTATTCCCTCCTTTTTGTTCTACACTATTAACATGTTGGAGCATGTCCCTTTACAGCATATTTGAAGATTAACTACCTCCTCATGGTTCCATCTACTAAATACCCTACAAAGCTTGCTTGTTCAGAAAACAAAACAAGGTAGTTCCAATTGGAGTAGCTTGCCGAGTCTCTTTGATCATAAATTCACAACCATCATAACTAGACCAAAACTCCTCAAATCGAAATTATTTTTGCCTCTTTTATCTCACCTAAGCTTCTATCATGGTGTCTAGTAGTAGGACAGAGTGATTAGAAATTGGCAGAACCAAGTGCCGCACCCTTGCGAGGCAATGTAGACCAAACCAAGTAGGATTCTACAAACATATCAAGTCTTTCACATACATAACCACCTTGCATACAATTGTTTCATCTCGTAAACTTTAAGCATGCAAAAACCATGTCTTTCAAATTGCAATCCTTATGCACCCTGCTAAAAGCCTACATTTGAGTAGAAGATCAAACTAAGTCTCCCGTATATTCTTTGGATGATATAATTTCATTAAAATCACTTACGGATAGCCATGACATCATTAGATGGTACTCAATTCCTTGATATATTTGCCATGACTCATGCTAAAAGGAGTATCGGGGTGGCGATAGAATCCGATAAACCACCAATTGTGGCATTTTATTTAGAAGAGTAACGTCTCGTACATATAAGAATAAGGACAGCTTTGGTCCACAAACTGCGACTCTTGATGCCACAAAAACATAAGCCTACCACACCAAAACCTACTATTTCCACAAACATAGCATTTTAACACCTAATTCAAACTCTTACACGTTTGGCTTCGAAACTTATCAAATGGTGTTGTTATGATGAACACTACCATGGGATATTTAGTTTTCACCAAATGGTGAAGGAACTCAACTGTACGTGGGTTCCTAAGCCCATCTCAGGTTTAGCTTAAAATAGCCTCACTGTGCCCAAACTAAGTATCATTTATTTCTTCATTATCTTATTACAATAGATCTTATTGGTGTTGTCTGGGGCCTTGGGCATCATGTATTATAGGAAAGGGGCCTAGTTTCATTTATAAGATGTGGGTAGGGAAGTTTCATGTCTTTCACATGAGCTAATCTCTTCCACCAAATTAGACTTGAATACAGCTTGGACAACCTTTTAATGACGTAGTCGCCTCCACAGTTTTGTCCCGATTAACCTTACACTCCACGTCATGGTCATCCCCCTGTTATTTGTAGATCAACTATCACCTTTATTTGCACGTTCTTTTCCATGTCTTGATTAGGAACTTCCATAGGCACTTCACTAACCACCATCATAGTAGTATTGGGCTCAATATAGCTCTCCTCTTGCCGTTCAATAGTCTATCCCTTGCTTGGACCTCCATGAGAATCATTAACCTTAGTTGAATTACTTTGAGTTCTTGTTTGGGAGTACGAAAAGGAATTGAATAAAAATGAATAAAAACAATAATTTTATAATATTTCTCATTTTCCCTTGTTTTAGAGTTTAACGGACATCTTGTTTGAAAGTTTAAGTGAAAAGTAGTGGAATTGACATAAGGGAATCATTCATTCCTATCTATTTTTTCAAGCCTCATATTTTCATTATTCCCAAAAATGGGAGGAATCGGAGGGAAAATAATGAGGTTTTTATTGAAATTTTCAATAAAACTCCTAAAATGCCCACACACACACACACACACATATATATAGTCATTTATTTTAAAACAATGGTTAAACAGTAATATTATGATTACATGATTCAAATACTTTCCTTTTACGTTACCTTTAAACAATATTACTTATCCTTCATTCATTTCTATTTCTTTATTTTAAAACTTCCAAATAATGTATGAGTTCCAATTAGCTCAACCAGTAAAAGCAATCATTAAGAGTAAACTCCATAAGTTGAAATTCTTAGAAAAAAAAAATTTCAAATAAGGTTACTTAATTTCATTCTATTCCTTTTTTTTTTTTTTCATTCCCTTTCTATTTCCTTTCTATTACTTAAATGCATTCTATTTCATTCATTTCCCACTTACACCAAAAACCAATTAAAATCTTGGTTTAATGATAAAGAGAAATCATTAAGAACGAACTCCATAAGTTAAAACTCTTTTTTTTTCTTTTTTCTTTTTTTTTTTCTTTTTTTGAATTCCAAATAAGGTTACTTAATTTCATTTCATTCCTTTCTTTTTATTCCCCTTCCATTTACTTTCTATTACTTAAATGCATTATATTCCATTTCATTCCTTTATGAGCTCCTAAACGAAGTGTAAGTATCATACCAAATTTTTTTTTTTTTTTTTTAAACTTAGATACCATAGACAAAGCCCTCAACCAAGTTGGCCTTCCTACTCTTCTCATTACATATTAGCCATTCAACACATGCTTTATCATTGTGGCCTAGGTGACCACAATAATATATAACAAAAATTCAATAGCCTTTTTATATTTGAAGTATACTCAAATTATTTCTTTCCTATCCAAAGTTTCTAAAAACATTTCATTTAAATCTTATACTAATTTCATATAATTTATTAAACCCATAGCCCTCGTTTGGGAGGAGGGAATGGAAAAGAATGAAAAGAATAGTTTTAAAATATTCTTTCCTTTCCTTATTTGGAAGTTTTAATGTGGGAAATAGAAAATCCATTCCCTTATTTGGGAGTTTAAGTGGGAGGAAATGGAATGGGTAGGAAGGAACACTCATTCCTCTTCATTCCCTTAAAACCTCAAATTTTCATTCCTCCATAAATTGGGAGGAATGGGAGGGAATGAAATTAGATTTAATAAATTTTTTACTAAAAATCCCAAAATGCTTCTATATATTCAACTATTTATTTTAAAATAGGAGTCTAATAGTAATATTGTCATAAAATGATTTCATTCCATTGCCCCTATATTACTTTCAAACAAAATTACTTACATTCGATTCATTTTAATTCTTTTCTATTCTTTTTATTTTAGGTCGTAGTACTCTCCAACCTCTTCTTCATGGCCATGAGCTCTTCATCTTGGGCCGTGATGATGATTAGACCCTGAGCTAGTTTGGTGTTAGACTCCTCAGCCTTCTTTTTTAGGACCTCCACCTTTTGATCAACAGCCTCTCAAGAAATCAGTAGCGGCCAACCTCTTCTCAACCTGAGCAACCTCCTGGGTTTTCTCTTGGACGGTAGACTCCACAACCTATTTCAAGGCCTTCTCACTTGCGGCCTATAACTAAGAGAGAAAACTCGTTAGTAATGAGGCAGCAAGGACATACACATAAGAGGTCACTGAAAATGATCGTGGAAGAATACTTACAGCTATGGAGTGCCACTTCACATTGAGGACAATGCCCTTATCCGTGATTTGATCCTAAAAGTGCACGTCCTCGAGTAGTAGTAAGGCCTTCCCGAGGCTATCTGCTACCCATCCGTCATCACCCTTTCTCCACGTCTGTATGGATGATGTAGAAGGAAGGGGCCCCTCACCTAGCATGAAGGAATGGTGATATCCTGAGGCTAAGGGGGTGGATGATGAGGTCCCCTTCGTCCCCATAATTGGCGGCCTGTCGTCTTACCTTTAAGTAGAGGCAACTCACTGGGAGACCAATGGGTCAGCTACAATTGGGGGAATAGGAGCATCACGCTCTAAGGGTTGGGTTCTGGCCTGCTCCCCTAAGCTACTAAGTATCCTTTGCCTCTTTCGCCTGCGACCAAGAGTCACCGCCATAGATTAGGGAGGAAGTGTTTGCCCCCCAAGAGTTCGGGCCCCAGGGAAGTAGTTGGTCAGCTAAACGTCCCTCGTCTAGACCATTGTCTCCTTAGTTCCGATGCCCTCGACTTCACCCACAGGCTTGTGTTAAATCTCTGCTCTAAAGACCGTGTCCCATGAATCGTTGTTGAATGGTTCTGGAGAATCTGCCCTTCTTTTGCAAGAACCCTTTTGCCGAGCTTCGTTCTTCAAATGTCGGGCAAGAATCTTTTTAACCGCATGTCAATATACATCAATAAGGGATGCTTTTCTTGGAAAGTGAGTCATGAGTCTTGAAAGCTATTATAGAAGGGGGTGTAGTCGAATATGAGGTGCAAAGCTCAGAACTGTTTGTCAGAGTAAATGAATACCTCAGAACAAGGAATCCAATTCAAATCCCGAGCTTCAACCAAGTTGATGTTCAACCTAGTGTACCTAGAATTTGCAATGACAGTTGAGACAGGGCAATTAATAAAAATAAGTAAATTATAATGTGATGACTAATGATTAACAGACTTTTAGGGTTACTGACTTGCTTTCCGAGGTGAGGTCGGGTAGGTAAGCTGATTGGCGGCACGACCTCACCTCAGAAAGCAAGTCAGTAACCCAAGGGGAATTCATAACAGTCTTTTTGGGTTGAGCAGCCTATTTAGTCGGCTGACACAGCCAACTACCCTATAAAAATTAGGCAGACATTAGTCGGGGCTAAGTACATAAAACCTAAGGGTCCTTAACAATAAAGAATCTAGTGGAAATCTCACCCCACCCTACATGATTGCCATTAAGAGAATGAATATTACCCTCAGCACCCTTTCATCCTCTATATCCCCTTTCGAACAGTATCAATGTGTAGGTCATAAGGGATATTGTACCTAGCCTTAAAGGCCTCTATTGCGGCGTTAGTATTGACTAAGTGGGCAGATCCCTTTATTAATGAAAGCTAAGGAATGAACAAAGTTGGGAGTAGAAGACTTACAAAATGGGAAGCGTTCTAGGGTGGAGGAGTGTTCTCAGGGAGAGGAAGACTTGGGACTTAGAAGGCTCTAGACTAAAACTCGAGAGAAAGAAATGAAGTAGAGAAAATAAATCAGTTGGATTCAAACGCTATTTATAGGGGGAGTGCATTAAATGCTTTGGGCAAGAAATATACCAACCATAATTACACTTCATCCGAGGTGCGCCTTGTTAACTGAACGGTTAGGCAATCCTGGACATTGATTTTGACAGCTGGCTTAGTGCATACATAAAGAGCATGTTATCAAATCTGATGTATTTATTACTTGGCGCTTGACATCCCCGAGAGGCAATGGTTACATTAAACACAATCCCCCACGTGCCGAAAGTAGGACCACGATCCCATTCCCATGATCTAAAAATTGAACCAGGGGGCACTATTGTGCAAACCAAGAATCCTTGCCTATTCCCAAGCTGGCATTCCCAAAGGTCCTCGATCTGTCTCGACATTAAACCGAGCCCAGTTAGGCCCAGCTGAACATTTAGACCACGTATCCCCCCCAATGTTCTTGAACAAAGGATAATGCCATGGGGAATCCATTTGCCGAGCAATAATTGGGGTTTGGCACAAGTTCCAAGGAGGTCATATTAGTAGCAAACGGTGGGCCCCATCTGGTTAGGAATATAGAGCAGAAGGACTACTGACTTGGGAAAAAACCCCTTCATCATAACAACCCCATTAAGAGGAGTAGAGGCAAGATGTAGGGGGTTGGAAAATTTTGGGAAGTGAAACACAAGAGTAGAAATAAAAGACCTAACTCGGGGATAAGGGAATCTTGCTCAGATTCTAGGGTAGAAGCTCGGCTGTCTAGTGGTCATCTCGGCTAAGCTAAGAACTAGGGGGTTTGGTGTAAAAGAATTCTTAATTCTCTCATATACTTAAAGAAACACCTCTTGGACCTCCCATTATGGGATAAGCCTAACCCAGAATACAAGTACATTGGAGGTCAGGGCCCAAAAGCCCAGGGTTGTTGGGAACAAACCAACACATCTAGTCACTAAGCTAGGATACTAGATGTTCCATTTCTAATTTGTTGTCCCAGATTGCTGTTTTCAAAATTAATAAAATGCCATAATGGGATGATCTTTGTCCTCAATGTCAGTCCCATGACACCATATCAATTCTTTAAAAGAACAAGATATGGCAATACTAGTTATTCACTCAGAAGAGGGAAATGTTAGGAACTCACATTTGGATATAGAATGCATTTAGTTAGTTAGCTACAATTTCAAGCATGTTAATCATATTTAACACTTGTTGGAATTATTAATGTACATGGGGAATAATAAGATCATTGGTGTTGGAAATTTAGACCCCTTAAACACACAGATTGCGTAGCCTAGATTAATTAGCCAAGTTGTTACTTAGTCAAATTATGCAATTCTAGGTTAAAGCAATCAAATAATCATATCAAGATATAAAGCAGCGGAATAATAAATAACATAAGATATGATCACCCAGGAAACTACTCGGTAAAAACCTAGGGAGGATTTGACCCACCGATCCTCAAGGCATAACAGAATTCACTATGAAAGAATTGAAGTTCTTACAGAAGGACTACAAGCTCCCCGCTCAACTTCCTAATGCTACCCACCAGTAAAACTTCCTAACACGACTACGCGCAGGCTCCGAATCCACGGACTACTTCTTTCTTGAATTCTTCAATCAGCTACAAGCTCCCCGCTTGTTTTTCTTTAATCTCCAATGGTAGCAACCTTGTTGATCATCAAGATGTTGAAATAATCTCTATCTTAAAAACCCTAAGTTTATGTGAAGGAAAGCTCCTCAAGGATCTCACAAGAGATTCACATAAACTGCAAATATGAGCAACAAAGACTTAGAGAGGTTTGGGTACAAAACCCTAAAAAAAATAAAAGGAGGCACAAGAGGCACTCTAATCTTTCTCTCAGAAGTACCAAAAACGTTCTAGGGTTTTCCTTATATATAGAAGTGTTTTACTTGAACCCCAAGACGTTTAAATAGAGTTTGGGCTGAACTGGAACTCTGCAGAAAAATAAATCTGTACGTGGTTCGATCGATTGAGTCTAATTTTCGATCGATCGAGCCTTATAGATTTAGTCCAATAAATCTGCAATCACTCGATTCCAGTTTTACAAATAATTAATCAACTTTGAGCAAGCCTAAACAAGACTAAACATATTGTTTTGATCATGGTTTGCCAACATTACACATTAGAGTTCTAAATACATAAAATCCTAAATCTTTAGAACCTAACAATCTCCCCCTGTGGCAATCCGTGACAAAACACAAACTAACAGCTCAAAGTTTACAAAGTAAAAGCCCATTACAAAAACAATGCTCATAACAACAAATCCAATCTTAACTACTATCCATCAGTTGCAAGTGTAGACAACAGCTCAATTGAATCAACCTGTATATTTCCTGAAACACTCAACAAACGCATAAACGCATGTGTGGAAAAAATACAAGTAAATCAAAATTAAATTCTTGACTTCACAAAACACAAAACAAAGACATATATCATGAATAACTCATAAATATAAATCAATGAGCAGTGAACAAGAAACAGAAATAAAAACATGAGTAAACTAACTCTCCCCCTAAGTTAGATACAACAAAAAGTTTTTATTTATATTCTTCCCTTTCAAAAATAATTTCAACTCCCCCTAAACAAGACAAACATGATTCTCATAAATCAATAATTTCTCCCCCTTTTTGTCACGTATTGACAAAGACAACTCATACAAAGAGTAAACAGTCAATATACGTAATAAAGGATAAGAGAAAATAGAGAATCAAGGGGACACAAAACAATTCAACTCTATAGAGAATAGAGACAGCTCCCCCTATGAACAACATAGGTAAAAAAAAACTTTTCTCCCCCTATAAAAATAGGAAAAACAAAACAAGTTGTGGGAAAAACAGTTTTGGGGAAAAATAAAGGGGGTGGGGGGAACAGCAGCAGCAGCAACACCAGCAGGATCAGGAACATCCTCACCAGCAGAACCAAAGTTAAAAACACACAAACCAAAGTTTAAAAACTAAGGTGAGGATACACATGAAAAAAATATTCTCTCTTTCAATAAAATGCAAACATGGCATTATGTGACCCATAAACAGTTGCATGAGTAGAGAAAATATTTGCACATTGATTATCCATCATATCTCTTAAGAAAAATATTTTCTACAATTTACACAAAAAAAGGCATATACTAGAAAGTACATAGCTCAAAAATTAGTCAATCAATTGTTTGATCAAGTTGAGTACCCAATGTAGCAAAGTGTATGCATGCTATGTATGAAAACAATGAGAGATATGACTGCAAAACTGCAATATGGATACAGAAATCAATGCAATGCATGTGAATCCTAAACACAAACCAAGGGCAGACTGCAAGTTAGCACAAAAATCAATAGAATAAAATTCTATATGATGCATGAAACAATTACAATGCCATGATGCATGTACTAATACAGTGAGCAATTAAGTTTAATTGAGATTAAATTGACAAAATTGGCTTGAGCAGGGAATTTTCTTAACAAAAACCCCAAAAAAAATTGAAAACCACTTGATGAAATTTTTAAACAAATTGATGAATTGAGTATCACATAACACAACTCACAGAGTATAATGCTTAATTTCATCAATATAACAAGCCAATTTCATCAAATTTCAACTCAATTTCACAAAAGCCCCAATTCGGATCAAGAACAAACTCTTTTTAAAAACCTGATTCGCGACTTTCGATTGATCGAAAAATACATTCGATCGATCGAATGAAACAGTCATTTTTAAACAAATTAAAGCACTTTTTCGATTGATCGAAAAACACACTGGATCTATCGAATTGGGCAGAGACTCACTAAATTTTGAGAAAAATCACAGTTTTGAAAGACACAAACCTAATTTTGAAAAACAACTCCTCAAAGCATTAACCAAAGAAAGCAAAATGCATGAGTATGAAATGGAATGCTTTTTCAAAAACCCAAAATTTTGAACCCAATTTTCTCAAAACAAATTTCAATCATTCTCCCATTGAAATTTTCTTAAGCAACCAATATGTTCTACACAAATCTTAAGATATTTTCAAATTTTTCAAACTTAAAACACACTTTGCATTAAGATCAAGGAACTTTTAATCTTGGATGGCCACAACAAAATCACACACAATATAATGTACCAAGTTTAACAAAGAGTAACTTGTGTAGTGTGTGCAACTAGCAAAAGCTTGAGATGCATGTAAGGTGATATGTGAATAGCAATCAATCACAAAGTCTACAAAATTCATCACATAGAATTTAAAAGAGACTATCACCTAAAGAGTTACATCATATAACTCCCACATCTCCTAGAACAAAAACTTGCAATCATGTAAGTTTCTTGCATTTTTGCCTCTTATTTGTATGAGATGGCATTCAGCCTAATAGTACACACCGGTTTGAATTAAGTGAATTGGCATCAAGCCTAATAGTACACACCAGTTTTAAATTAATTTGAAGCTACACCTTATGTTCTTTTTGTGCATGTGCTACACTTTCTCGAGCACAGAATCTTATGATATGCACTAAGGTGTTCATGATTGGCTAGTGAACAGTGGTGAGATGGTTATTTATGCCTTTCTCAAAAGGATCAAGTCCGATAGTCAAATAACATGTGACTTCAAGATTAAGACAAAGTGATAAACACCATAAACATCTTTCCCACACGACATGCACTACAAAACTTCAACTAGTAAAGTGCAATAAATAAGCTTATCAAAGCTAAACAAGGTACATAAACATGTTATGTAAAGATAATATGGCCAATCCTTGATTATAAATCCAAGATATATAATACAAAACACAAAAATCTTTTTGGTTTTAACAAACTTTATAACCAAAAACAAAAAGGCACATATTATGCTAAATGAACAATGCAAGTGCAATGCATGACAATGTTTAACTAAGCTATAGAGGGTACACAACCAAGAAATATCAATTTCTTAATTAACCCATAAGTACATGTACAAACTAGTACATACTTACACATAATAAAAAATAGCTTAGCACAAACTATTCAAGTTTCTCCACAATGTCAAGTATGTTTTAAATCAAGAGAGAGATATCATAACTCATATAATCCTCAAGAACAATAAAACAAGACATAAAATAAAATATTTTTGTCTTTTTGAAATTTTTCAATGTTTTTGGATTTTTTTAAAAAAAAATAAATAAAAAACAACCTAAAAAAAACAACACAACCAAAAACAAAACATGTCCACAAATAATTGAAAAAATTAAATCAGGGACAAGTTAGCAACACTCACCTTGGAGAATCTTTTCTCACCCATCTAGCACGAGTCTTCGGCTTTGTAGGTGAAAATCCATGTGAAGCAAAGTGTATTTGAGGGATTATACCAAACTTCTGAGAGATACTGAAATCCTGCAAATTCCTTTCACAAGCCAACAAGCTCAAATTTTTCAAAAGAATATGAAACAATTTATATGGACTTATTGCAAGAGAAATATCATCACATATCCTAGATTGAAACACAGAATGCTTAAATTTCAATTTATGACAATTAGGACGAATGTGACCAGAGACACCACAAAAATGGCAAACAGGAATAAATTTAGGAACATCAGTATTCCTAACAACAAGTCTAGTCTCAGATTTAGGTTTTTGCCTCAACAAAGAACAATTTGGTCTAATATGACCAACAACACCACAAAGGTGACAGGTAGGCACAAAAACAGATTTCTTTTGCACACTAACAGCAGGTTTAGACATAGGTTTAGAAAATTCAGCGTTAACATCAGAACTTTTACCTTTGTCTAACCTAGCAAAATAAGCATTCTCTTTATTATTTCTCTTGAAAGGAGGGATATAAACTTTCTCAGTCTTAGGCTTAAGAGAAATAGAAACACTTTTGTTCTCAACAACAGGCTTGGTACTAGTCAAATTTCCAAGTTTAGTTTGAGACTCAACTAACTCTTGTTCCAAACTTTTCATCTTCTCATCTTGAGAGGAAATTTGATTTCTCAAAAATTCATTCCTTTTATTAGATTCATCTAATCTAACAATCAATTCCTCTTTTTCAAAATTAGCCAATTTTAACTCTTCTTTAAATTTCTTAGAAATTTTCAAAGATTTAGATAATTCCTTACGAAGAGTTTCAAAAGCATCAAAAAAATCAACAGAAACAATAGTGTCCTTTTTATTCAAAACATCACAGGCATCAATAAAATCAGCAGAAGTATGAGCAGAAAGACACTTCAAATTATCCATGACAACAGGGGTCAAGGATCAGCTCAGAGATAGAAATCTCAAGCAAAAAGAGCTACCATGCTCTGATACCACTTGTTGGAAATTTAGACCCCTTAAACACACAGATTGCGTAGCCTAGATTAATTAGCCAAGTTGTTACTTAGTCAAATTATGCAATTCTAGGTTAAAGCAATCAAATAATCATATCAAGATATAAAGCGGCGGAATAATAAATAACACAAGATATGATCACCTAGGAAACCACTCGGTAAAAACCTGGGGAGGATTTGACCCACCGATCCTCAAGGCATAACAGAATTCACTATGAAAAAATTGAAGTTCTTACAGAAGGACTACAAGCTCCCCGCTCGACTTCCTAATGCTACCCACCAGTAAAACTTCCTGACACGACCACGCGCAGGCTCTGAATCCACGGACTACTTCTTTCTTGAATTCTTCAATCAGCTACAAGCTCCCCGCTTATTTTTCTTTAATCTCCAATGGTAGCAACCTTGTTGATCATCAAGATGTTGAAATAATCTCTACCTTAAAAACCCTAAGTTTATGTGAAGGAAAACTCCTCAAGGATCTCACAAGAGATTCACATAAACCGCAAATATGAGCAACAAAGACTTAGAGAGGTTTGGGTACAAAACCCTAAAAAAAATAAAAGGAGGCACAAGAGGCACTCTAATCTTTCTCTCAGAAGTACCAAAAACGTTCTAAGGTTTTCCTTATATATAGAAGTGTTTTACTTAAACCCCAAGACGTTTAAATAGAGTTTGGGCTGAACTGGAACTCTGCAGAAAAATAAATCTGTACGTGGTTCGATCGATTGAGTCTAATTTTCGATCGATCGAGCCTTACAGATTTAGTCCAATAAATCTGCAATCACTCGATTCCAGTTTTACAAATAATTAATCAACTTTGAGCAAGTCTAAACAAGACTAAACATATTGTTTTGATCATGGTTTGCCAACATTACACATTAGAGTTCTAAATACATAAAATCCTAAATCTTTAGAACCTAACAATTGGGATAAGGTCATGTGAGCCAATAGAATAGTTTTATGGTTCTATAAATACCTACTTGTAATCACATTTCCATTATTAAAAAATAAACCAATTACTTAGTGTATTAGTGCATATTTCTCTCTTAATCTCTTTCTTCCTCTATGGAGGGTAACTACCTCAAATTTAGTCAATTTCCCTATTATTCTCATCCAACTGCATTAAGAACCACTAGGTTCATAACAAAAAACAATCATTAAAGGCGAACTTCATTAGTTAAAACTCTTTAAAACAAAATTTTCAAATAAAGTTACTTAATTTTATTTTATTCCTTTCTTTTCGTTCCCTTTCCATTTCCCTTCTATTTCTTAAATGCATTATATTCAATTTCATTCCTTTATAAGCTCCTAAAAGAAGTGTGAGTATCATACAAAGGTTTTTTTTTTTTTTTAACTTGAATAGGCAAAGCCCTCAGCCTTGCACAATGAAGTTGCCCTTCCTACTCTTCTCATTACATATTAGCCATTCAACACATGCTTAATCATTGTGGCCTAGGCGACCACAATAATATATAACAAAAATTCAATAGCCTTTTTATATTTGAAGTATACTGAAATTGATTCTTTCCTATGGAAAGCTTCTAAAAACATTTCATTTAAATCCTATACTAGTTTCATATAATTTATTAAAACCTTAAAGTTTGAGTAAGTTTCCTTTAAACTTCAACATTTTAAATAAATTTCATTTAAGCAAATTTATCACTTGACATTATAATATAAGGTTTAATTTTTAAATAAAACAAGCTCAAAAGTCTCTCTTATGACATATTACTAGCTAATCTTATCAACAACAACAAAAAAAAAAAAAAAAATGACTAGCTAACTATTTGGATAGTGGAATCCACTGATTTCCTTGAATGAAATTCTCAACTGAGTATGTGTCAATGTGTTGTGCAGGGATCTGACTACTCCAAGTTACCCTCTGGGACGTAGTTGAACCTGATCCGGAATTCCCAGATTCCCCATAATAAAGCGTTTTCAACGCAAAATTGCCACTCCATGGCAGCCAACCTAGTGGTGAAACAAGAGCTTCTATGTTGCACTGAATGAAAACTGTCCTGGAGTACTCCTTCCATGGCCTCCCCAAGAAATTCTTGTGTACTTTGGGATTGCTATGGTACAATTTCATATATTCCTCGGTGCCATTAATCAAACAATTTTGAAAAACAAAACCTGTTGACTGGCCAGGATCTGTTCTGCCATGTGCAGTGAT
The DNA here is from genome assembly GCA_030445155.1 of Quercus variabilis. NCBI lineage: Eukaryota > Viridiplantae > Streptophyta > Magnoliopsida > Fagales > Fagaceae > Quercus > Quercus variabilis. Next base: position 26,582,184 of record CP129450.1, on the reverse strand, counting down.
CGCATTAGTTGAGCCTTTTTCTGGTTTAATTTGCCGAGGAGAAACTAAGATCTGGCAGTCTTGGAAAAAAGACGCCGAGTTTCCAAAAATAAAATCCACGTTGCCTTGAATCCGGCATGATTTGTAGAATTGGCGTAGTGACTGAGCATAGAGAGTATCCTGATTGCCTAGGAATTCACAGTTTTCAATGACAGATAAATCACTGCCTGATCTGAAGGCTACTGCTTGGTGCGCATCAGGACCGGCTGTGTTCTGGATTGTGAGACCACTAGCCATGAATCCATCGCCAAGAACAGCTGCCCAGGAATGGATGATTAAAGCATTAGAACAACAAGTAGTGATTAACAAAGCAAACTCAATATAACTGCTTCCTCACATTTACATTTTTTGGACTCAGTTAATTCTTCCCCTTCAAAGAAGGATATCATTTGCATTTTTAGCTCTCACCAGTGTCTTGCAAGTTGCAAGTAACCATTTAACTATAATCATTTCACAATTTTACTCCCTAATTTTACCTATTAAAAAAAAAAAAAAAAAAAGAGAAAATCATTTCACAAGCACTTTGGTTTCGAAATAAGCTTCACATGAATGGATGGATTTGTGCTTGTAAATGTCACCCAAAACAAAATATAACTTCGGGTTTTTCATTTATTCAGTTAAAATTAATGGTTAGAAATACAACGGCTAAAAACTCAATAATTTATTCAATAAAACAAAAACATATATATATGGATATATATAAGGCTATCTTACCAATTGCAAATTGAAACTTGGACATGTTTTCAGTTCAATTATTTAGGTTTCATCTATTTCGTTTCAGTGTTTTAACTTCCGTTAAAAGATTTCATTCGTTTCAGTGTAGTAGTTCTTTTATCAACTTTTGTCCAAAACGATGCTGTTTTAGAATATGAAAGATACTAAAAAGTAAAAACCAATTGCAAGGTTGGACGCTTGGATACCGCTTAATTGAAAACAGGTTACTTTAAAAGATTGAAATGAAAGGGGAAGAAAAAAGTTTGAATGACTGAATTAATAACAAAGAAAAGTTAAAAGGGTTAAATAGTAATTTAGCAGAAGAAAAAAAAGTAAAAGTTAGGCGTGATGATTGACAGTGGATTTAGGATTAGGTACTTGAGTGGAAGTAGATATAGACGTCGACCAACCCATGTGGTATTGTTGACTCACTCACGCCTGGGAATAATGGGCCACCCCCACATGCAGATGCAGTAGTGGAAGTGGATGTGGAACTGCCTAAAAGAAAGCGTGTAATTCTACATTTTCTCACTCAATAGTCAATATTTTGATAGGTGTCAATAGTCAATACACTATGCATAAGAATTTCGTTATTAGTTAGACTAGACTAATACTAGTCCTACACAGCCTGTTCTTCACTTCCATATTACTCCTGTTTCAATGATACCTACCATCATTTACTTTTTATAATTCCTCTTTTTGGTCTGTACTATTTTATTTTTTCCGTCAAACTATTTCATTCTCTATCCATAAAAAAAAAAAAATACATTTACTTTACGTCTTCAAATCCATTATTAGTTAGATTAGTCTAATTCCTATTATTAGTCTAAAACCCTTTCAAAAAATAATTTATAGAGCATAGAGTAGAAATAAGCATTGAAAAAGTAACTTACCAACTGTAGCCGTATTGTAGGTAGAAATCCCAGGCTGGCCCACATTCAAAGACCCAGTAATGACCGTTTCACCAATTCCATCCCCCAAAAACACGACATTCTTCTTCATCAACGGAATTCTGACCGTCTCTTCATACACCCCTGCCTTTATTCTTATCACAAACCTCTTCCCACCACCGTTCTCCGGCGCTGCGTTCACCGCCTCCTGCACCGTCTTATAAGACCCACTTCCGTCCTTACTCACCGTCACGTCCGCCTTTAAGTCCGTCGGAACCCCACCTTTAAACCCACCACCGCCACCGGACTTCCCCATCGCCTCCCAAAACCCATCACGTTCGGTCCTCGCTGGAACCCACGAAGCGGTGTTGTTTCCGAAATTATCGTACGAAAACAACAGGCTCAGCGCGTTGCTCGTCAAGTGGGTTAGCGAGTCCAAAAACGACATCGTCTCATTTGTCAAGCTCGTGTCGTTTGCGTACTTGAGAGCTGACCAGCAATCGTATTGGGAGAGAAGAGAAGAGCTCATCCAAGCTCTAGCATTTTTGAGGTTGCCTTGTGGAAGGGCGTCGTTGGTGGTGATAGAGATCCGGTACTGTGCATTGTCAAGAACTTCAAGACAGTTGGTCGCGGCGGTTGTGCGGTTTTGGCTCCCTGAGGCGGAGGCTAGGATGGACTTGACCATTGATTGGGCTGTACGGAGATTATCAGAGGAGACAGAGATTGATGAGTAGATGAGCTGGAGAGGTGTTGGATCTGCAGAGAGTTGTTTGGATTGGGATAAGGAGCTCACGCATTGATCGGGGAAGCGAGTGGCTTTACAGACTTGTTGAATCAAAGAACTGGGTGTGGGTTTGGGTTTGGCTGTGGGGGAAGAGTGGTGGTGGCGAGAGGCGGAGGAAAGAGAGAAGAAGAGGACGAGAGAGAGGAGGGAAAGGAAGAAGAGAGTGGACATGGTGATGAGAAGTAAAGTAGATGATTTTTTTGATAATAAAGTGAAAATGGGTTTTGTGGGTTTTCTGGGATGAATGATTGAGATTGTCATTATATATATATATAGAGTAGTGAGTATGGGTATGGGTGAATGGGTGATGTTGGCTGATTTGATTTGGATATGGAATTGGGATATAGATTAGAAAACAGTAGTTGGATACAGATAGGGGGAAAACAAAAAGTAAAATTTTTTTTTTTGGTAGAATTAGAAAATTGGGTTCACGGGCTCTCTATCTGACCGAGTCACGGGTTTCTTTTTGGTGCAAAGTAGGAAGTGGGACTGGAAAGTGAGTCTGTTTGTCGTCGTCGGTGAAGGTAGGACTAAATAGAAGGAAACTATTTGGAGGTTTCGCTCCGTTCCACGTTACTGAGAAAATTTTCTCAACTCATTCCCACCCCTTAGGCCTTGTGAAATTTTGTCCTCCTCCGTAAATCTTTACTTTTTATTAATTTACTTTATAAATAGTATAATTTTTTTAATAAAACTTATTTTATTAATAAAATTATACTTGAAATTACAACTAAATTTATCCCATCAAATCAAATCAATTTTTTAAAAAAATTGAATAATATATCTAAGTGTTTAACAAGACAATCATAAAAAATAAAAATAAAAAAATCTCATAGTATAACATATAACAAAATAAAGGCAGAGAACCACATTGAATAGAATAAAATAAGCTAATATTAATATATATTGAATAGAATAAAATAAGCTAATATTAATTGTAGAGGCTCCGTTTTTTGAAAGGCACCCCCGACAATACATTTGTAGAGAGTGGGACGAAGGGCTTGGCTCCGGCCGGCCTATCGCCGATCCTCCAGGGCATTTTCCTTAGTTTTTCTTCACTTGGGGTTGCTCCTCGGCAGGCGTCTGAGGAGGCCCCACTTTCCACGAGGGGGGCTCTTTGCCTTATATACTCCCTTTGGTTTGATCCTGACCTTACAGCTGTTGGCCATCCAAGCTACTGCTCCAGAGCTTGTCCCATCAGACAGGTTCTTCACCATACTGTGGGTTGCGGCCTCCAAGGTTGCACTGTTCAGGGGTCTTGTCCTCATTAATGTAGCTTGGGGAGTCAGGCAAATACATTAAGTGTGGATGTGACCACCTATTCTGGGTTGGCCCCCTACCCAGAATTAGACTAGGTATGCCGAGGAGGGGTGTGTCCTCGGCATGGGTCCGAAAAGGGCTGAAAAACCCTTTAGACAACTGTCCGGGACAATTGTCCCTCCTCGGCTTGGGCCTTGGGCCAGCCTAAAAGTGGGCCGGGGATTTCAGGCCCACGGGCCCCACAATAGCCCCTCAAAATCCTGCTGCACGTTCCCTCGGACGGGGAGGAGGGTTTTGAAAACCACGGTCCTCATGTTCCGGAAGGCCTTCCACTGGCCGGTCCTTCTTCGAATGGCTGGATCGACACTCAGACTCTTTGGTAAGTAGTCAGTTTCTCCATGGGACTGGGTCTTTGGACCATGCAATACCTTGGCTCTGTCATAAATGGCTAGCTCCCCATAGGCTTGAGTCCGAAGACCATGCAAGACCTAGGTACAGTTGCTGCCTTCAAGGTAAGTGGCTAGCTCCCCATAGGCTTGGGTCCGAGGACCATGCAAAACTTAGGTACAGTTGCTGCCTTCAAGGTAAGTGGCTAGCTCCCCATAGGCTTGGGTCCGAGGACCATGCAAGACCTAGGTACAGTTGCTGCCTTCATAGTAAGTGGCTAGCTCCCCATAGGCTTGAGTCCGTAGACCATGCAAGACCTAGGTACATTTGCTGCCTTCATGGTAAGTGGCTAGCTCCCCATAGGCTTGGGTCCGAGGATCATGCAAGACCTAGGTACAGTTGCTGCCTTCAAGGTAAGTGGCTAGCTCCCCATAGGCTTGGGTCCGAGGACCATGCAAGACCTAGGTACAGTTGCTGCCTTCAAGGTAAGTGGCTAGCTCCCCATAGGCTTGGGTTCGAGGACCATGCAAGACCTAGGTACAGTTGCTGCCTTCATGGTAAGTGGCTAGCTCCCCGTAAGCTTGGGTCCGAGGACCATGCAAGACCTAGGTACAGTTGCTGCCGTCAAGGTAAGTGGCTAGCTCCCCGTAGGCTTGAGTCCGTAGACCATGCAAGACCTAGGTACAATTGCTACCGTCAAGGTAAGTGGCTAGCTCCCCGTAGGCTTGGGTCCGAGGACCATGCAAGACCTAGGTACAGTTGCTGCCTTCATGGTAAGTGGCTAGCTCCCCGTAGGCTTGGGTCCGAGGACCATGCAAGACCTAGGTACAGTTGCTGCCGTCAAGGTAAGTGGCTAGCTCCCCGTAGGCTTGAGTCCGTAGACCATGCAAGACCTAGGTATAATTGCTGCCGTCAAGGTAAGTGGCTAGCTCCCCGTAGGCTTGGGTCCGAGGACCATGCAAGACCTAGGTACAGTTGCTGCCGTCAAAGTAAGTGGCTAGCTCCCCGTAGGCTTGGGTCTAAGGACCATGCAAGACCTAGGTACAGTTGCTGCCGTCAAGGTAAGTGGCTAGCTCCCCGTAGGCTTGGGTCTAAGGACCATGCAAGACCTAGGTACAGTTGCTGCCTTCATGGTAAGTGGCTAGCTCCCCGTAGGCTTGGGTCCGAGGACCATGCAAGACCTAGGTACAGTTGCTGCCGTCAAGATAAGTGGCTAGCTCCCCGTAGGCTTGAGTCCGTAGACCATGCAAGACCTAGGTACAATTGCTGCCATCAAGGTAAGTGGCTAGCTCCCCGTAGGCTTGGGTCCGAGGACCATGCAAAACCTAGGTACAGTTACTGCCGTCAAGGTAAATGGTTAGCTCCCCGTAGGCTTGAGTCCGTAGACTATGCAAGACCTAGGTACAATTGCTGCCGTCAAAGTAAGTGGCTAGCTCCCCGTAGGCTTAGGTCCGAGGACCATGCAAGACCTAGGTACAGTTGCTGCCTTCATGGTAAGTGGCTAGCTCCCCGTAGGCTTGGGTTCGAGGACCATGCAAGACTTAGGTACAGTTGCTGCCTTCATGGTAAGTGGCTAGCTCTCCGTAGGCTTGGGTCCGAGGACCATGCAAGACCTAGGTACAGTTGCTGCCTTCAATAGGAGTTCGTCCTCGGATCCGAGAGCTTTGCTTTTAGTGTGAAGATGTCCACGGGTCGTTTTCTGGGAGCTGTTTTTCCTCAGGTCGGATTGTGACCTCACTCGTGAAGTTGATCTCGCCTCTAGTTCGTGTTCTCCATCTTTTTGGCTTACGAGGCGTCGCTTGGCCTTTCGCGCTCTGCGTTTGACGCTTCGGTGCACGTAACGCGCCTTCATTAATGCCCTCGTGAATTAACATGAATCCGGCGGTTGGCAATCCCCTTGGAATTGGGTGAGAATTAATTCCCTTTGACAATCGTCCCTTCGAATTCTACGTGGCCCAACTCCCACCAGTTTTCGCCTTCCATAAAAGGCGTTCTGGGGAGAATGTTTCTCCTCATTCCATGAATCTTCCACCACAACCAGAAACACGTACTTTCACCTCCCTGAGCCCTTTTGACATCACCGCCAGGATTGTAACCAAAGTTGGGGGGTATGGCGTTAAGGGCCGCCGTGGCCGCAGCCCCTACTGGGCTTCCGGCACGGCAGAGTTTGGGCGTAACACTGGCAGTGCCTTGTACGGTGGCTAGGAGGGACGTCGTTGAAGTACCTAACGTCTCTCCCCAGAGTGCACCTCCGACGAAGGAGACACGTGAACTCTCGTCATGGCTGGTGCCCGAGTATTGCCGTCTCCGATGGCCAATACTCGTGCAGTTTGGAGAGGGTCGAGGAAGCATCACGGGGGAGGGTGTTCCGGGGCCCCTGCGTCGGCTCCTCGCTTTGTTCAAGCTTCGGCTTCGAGGCGAGTCAGCCCCCAGCCCCCCTTCCCATGCTTTTACTGTCCAGTTCTCCCATTCTCTGGATGCCAGTAAAAGCACGGGTTGACACTTCCCTCATTCCTGATATTAATTCTTTGCGAGCCTCTTGCCCAGCTAGTTCTAGAATCGGTCCGCCTGGGCCTCTGATTATAGGATTAGTTTGTAGGATTTTTTGTAAAACATGCCTGTCTGAACCTCTGATTGTATTTGTAATCTTTCTATGAAATAATAAAGAACTCTTCCTTATATTTGCTGTTGAGTCTTCTTTTCTATTGCAATTTTTTTTTTTGCACCGCCAACTTTTGCGTAGTAACTACTTTAGAACGACCGCCGATTGCGCCGGCCAGCGCACTAACCCTCCCCACAGACGGCGCCAATTGTAGGGGCTTCGTTTTTTGAAGGGCACCCCCGACAATACATTTATAGAGAGTGGGACGAAGGGCTTGGCTCCGGCCGGCCTATCGCCGATCCTCCAGGGCATTTTCCTTAGTTTTTCTTCACTTGGGGTTGCTCCTCGGCAGGCGTCCGAGGAGGCCCCCCTTTCCACGAGGGGGGCTCTTTGCCTTATATACTCCCTTTGGTTTGATCCTGGCCTTACAGCTGTTGGCCATCCAGACTACTACTCCAGAGCTTGTCCCATCAGATAGGTTCTTCACCATACTGTGGGTTGCGGCCTCCAAGGTTGCACTGTTCAGGAGTCTTGTCCTCATTAATGTAGCCTGGGGAGTCAGGCAAATACATTAAGTGTGGATGTGACCACCTATTCTGGGTTGGCCCCCTACCCAGAATTAGACTAGGTATGCCGAGGAGGGGTGTGTTCTCGGCATGGGTCCGAAAAGGGCTGAAAAACCCTTTAGACAACTGTCCGGGACAATTGTCCCTCTTCGGCTTGGGCCTTGGGCCAGCCTAAAAGTGGGCCGGGGATTCCAGGCCCACGGGCCCCACATTAATATATTTGTTTAAATAGTAGAGTTTTAGGGTATGAAAAATTTACAATTATAACTCTTAAAAATGCGAGGCGGGGTGAGGACATAGAGGGGCGGGACAGGGCTAAAATCTTACCCCTTCTCCACCCCCATCACCTTTATGGGGCAGGAAAAACCCGCACGAGGCGAAGCAGGGAGGGGCTGGTAAAGCAGGGCGGGAAAAAATTGCCATCCTCAGATACAAGGAAGGATCCCATTCATTTGCTTGGGTGGATATGCTGTGTAATTACCAATTACGCTGGACATTTGTTTATGCAATGAAACCACCAAAATTGTTGCCCACCCGAAATGAAGAGAGGACTAAATTATCTAGTAATTGCATATTTTGATAGATAATTACTGTATATAGTTAACTTTGCCACTCAAACCTTTTTTTTCCCCCTTAAACAACTGTTGAAGTGAAAATAAAGTTTTTTTTCTTTTTTTTTTTTTTTAATAAAAGAAAAGATAAAGTTTGACTCCAAATATATTTGATTTTTTTTTTTTTTGGGAAGACGAACGATTCACTTATTCATTAATATGTAAACAGTCATAATGCAAAGCATCTACAACACTTGGGGGCTCATCCTCTATCCAATACATATCATCCACAATGTTCCTAGCAAATCTAGCTAAGGAATGAGCCACCATGTTCCCTTCCCTTTTTACACAGCTAAGAACTACAGACTACCATCCCCAAAAAAAAAAATCTAATGTCATCTACTATATGTCCATATAAGGAATTATTTACTGCAAATGCCAAAATTGCTCTAATGACATTTGAATTATCTCCCTCAATTACCAGGTTTAAGAATCCAGCTTCCATAGCAAATTCCAAGGCTTTGTGACATGCCAATGCTTCTACTTCATCGTTGTTGTGCACATATTCTCCCTTTGCTGACATACCAGTCATCACCTCGCTTGCATGATTTCTAATTATTGCGCCAACACCAGAATAGTTAAAGTCCAAGAATACCGCTGCATCAAAATTCAATTTGTAGACATCTTGCACAAGGGGCTGCCAGTAGCTACTGCTTCCTGGTGCTACATTTGAGACAACAATTTTTGCTTAAGCTTTCTTATATTCTTCTATTAGTTCAACTGCTCTATTATTCAAGCACCGTGGGTCCTTCATATGTCCTACATGTACAACCACGTTCCTTTGATTCCATATGAGTCAAGCTTGAACAAGGAAGAGCTTCATCTCTGTTGTAGATAACCTATCTGCCAAAGATTCAAAAAGTTGCATAAAATCAAATTGGTTAGTCTGAACTTTTTGCAACACGGTGAGGCTTCTTGCCCAAACATCTTGGGCTACTCCACACCCCCATATAGCATGAACAGCATCCTCAGGTTCCCTCTAACAGCAGTGACACAAGTTTTTCGGAACAACTTTGCACTTTGCTAGATTCATCCATATGGGAAGGATATCATGGCACGCCCTCAGGCCAAAGATTTTTATTTTCCCAGGTATTAGCTTCCATAACGTGCTCCACATCTGCTGCCTTTCATTCCTATTTGAAAGTTAAAACTACATTTTTCAACTCTTATTACTAAATTATAGTGTCTCTTACTTTTTAAAACTTCATGTTTAGCTATTTTTTTATTATGTTGAGTATTTTTAAAGGGAAGTGCTAAATCCACAATATTTACACAACACTTTCACAACAAATCATAGGTGTTAAGTTGTTATTGATTCTAATTTGAATTCACAATTTAAATTACATTTTTGCCCACCCGTAACAACTTGCCACTTTAGATTTATTGTTATTGGTTCTAATTTGAATAGTCTCTTTAGTTGCTACATAATATGTTGAAGTAAAATAGTTTCAAATGTATTTGGAGTCAAACTTGTTCCAACTAGAAATCAAGACAATTGGTTAATTTGAAAACTTTAATTTCTTAAAAAAAAAAATAATAGCATAACTATAAAAACATCTTCTAGGTTTTGAGCTAGTTGCAAAAACACTCCTTGAAGTTTTATTTCTTCTTTTTAATTCATGGGGTTTTCATATCCGTCAAATTGACCTCCAATACTTACTTCCATTAGCACTTATGGACAAAAAAATCATGTAACCATCACATAACATGAATCAATTGATGAATTTTCTTAAACTGGTCATGTGATAATCACATGATTTTTTTTATCCATAGGAGTTAACAAAATTAGTCCCAAAGTCGATTTAGAAAATATAGAAACCTTAGGAAGTTATAAGAAAGAATTGAAATTCTAAATGGGTGTTTTTACATTTCAGCTTAAAATAATTATTTAAATTAGCATGATTATGAAGTTATTTGGAATCTAATATATTTCTTTAAATTATGTTTTTAAAACACAATTTCAACACTAAAAATGTTGCTATTTTACATCAAAAAAGGACATTATTTCAATTCTTAAAATTTCAATACAGAGTTTTAACAATAATTTTAGATTCCCAAATAATAATAATAATTTTATTATTATTATTATTATTATTATTATTATTATCCCAAATTTTGCTATGAAACAGTTTAGGACCACAAAATTTTCACAACTTTTTGCTACAACTGTGCAGTGATAGAGTATGATTGGTGACGTGGCAGAGAGCCACAACAATAAGTGGTTAATCATCACTTACACATAGACCTACCATTTTAATAAGAACTTGTTGAAATATAAATATGAACATGAATTGTGGAATACTAGGATAGGATCTACATTCATTAAATTCTTTTTTTTTTTCTTTTTTTTTCTTTTTTTTATAGTAGTAAAGTTAAGATATCATTTTAAAATATAAAAAGTTACCATAAAATCTCAAAACTGTATATCCATTGGACCAGATATGCTTAATGCACTTGGGATAAAGTTTAGAGAGTTTATCATAAATACTAATATAGGATTTGCCTTCTATTTATCTTTTATTTTTTTAAGGTATTGATAGCAAAAATGTAGCTCTAGGATCACAAATTTTTTAAAATGTTTATAAAAGATAATTTCTCTAAATAGAAGGAAACAAATATATATATATATATATATTACAAATGTGAAGTAAGGAGACTCGGGCAAAGCCCAGTCAAAGAGAGAAAGAAAACTAAACAAAACAAAAAACATTTATAGTTGCCGTTGAGTAGTCATCAACTTCTTGTATTCATCCAAAAAACCCACAACTCCATCCAATATCTCTTTCCCTTGAGACTGTCTCCTTTCAATGAAAAACTTGTTCCTAGCGTTCCAAATGGCCCAACTTACCATTGCCCATCTTTCAAACTCCTTCAAATCCAGTTTCTCAACTAGGTGTTTAAAGAGTAGGAAAAAGTCTTGCTTCGTATTTGTGCATTTCTGTAATTGACCTCCAACAAGAGCCCAAACATTCTGCGTAAGTGGGCATTCCCACAAAATGTGGCTGGTGGTTTCAATTTCCTAGCAACAAAATACATAATACGGCTCAATCTTCACTTTCCTTTTATGGAGTTTATTGAAAAAGAATCTAACAGAGGTTTTAAGAGATTCAACAATGGTGTTCACACTATGAAGTTAGTGAAAACCAGAGAGCAAGAAAAGAAAGCTTGAGACAGAGATTAGAGAGATTAGAGAGAGAGACGAAGAGAAGAGTTCAGTAGAAAAAAAATTATTTTTCTTATCTCCATATTACATGAGAGTTACAATATATATAGCTTATTTGATCTTAGTAACAGACTAAGCTAATTCCTAAATTCTAGGGATGGATCCGTATTTTACGGAGGAAGATTAGGAACTAACTAACTAACATTTAGTTATCTTAACTGCCTAACTGATCTCAATGAATGCCCAGGCAAAGCAGCTCACTCCCAGAGATGAAAGGCTGAGATGAAAATGCAGCGTTTGAACTAATCACTCTAAGCTCTAAACGCAGCGTTTCAGTTAAATACATTTACACTGAGTTATGAGGTAAAACGCCACCGTTTGCTGTAGTATTGAAAAACTAGCCGTTGGGCATTTTGACTGGAACTAGCCGTTGGGTGTTGATGGTTGTCCAGGTATTCTTAACATTCCCCCTCAAACACGAGGCAGTATCAGCCAAGAGTTTGCCACGAAGAAACAGAAAGTGAGGACCAGGCAAAGGTTTTGTGAAAATATCAGCAAAATTCTCACGGCCCGAGATGAATTTGATGCCCAAAGTATGACGAAGAACACATCCCCTCACATAATGATAATCAACTTCAATGTGCTTCGTGCGAGAGTGAAATACAGGATTAGAGGCCAAGGCAATAGCTGAGTTGTTATCACACCAAAGGATGGGAATGTGAGGAAGAAACAGTTTAAGTTCTTTAAATAGAGTACGAAGCCAAGACAACTCAGCTGCTGTGGAAGCCAAGGCACGATACTCTGCCTCTGTGGAGGAACGAGAGACAGTAGATTGTTTCTTGGAAGACCATGAAATGGGGTTTGAACCAAGAAAAATCAGAGTACCAGTAGTAGATTTTCTGTCAGTAGGGTCACCGGCCCAATCCGCATCAGAAAAGGCAGAGAATGTGAGTGGACCAGGAGCAAGGTAAAGCCCAAAATGTAAAGTACCTCTCACATAACGAAGAACTCGTTTGGCTGCCTCCAAGTGAGAAGAGGTTGGATGCTGCATAAACTAACAGAGCTGATGTACACTGAAGGCCAAATCTGGTCTTGTGAAAGTTAAGTACTGGAGGGCACCCACCATGCTGCGATATTCAGTGGGGTCAGGCAGAATGGAACCTTCAAAAGGAGTAAGTCTGACATTGGGGCAGCAAGGAGTCTTAGTTGGTTTAGAGTTCTCCATGTGAAATCTGTGTAGTACATCAGATGCATATTTGGATTGGCACAGAGAAAGACCCACTTTGGAAGGCACAATTTGAATGCCTAAGAAATAGGAGAGAACCCCCAGATCCTTAAGTTCAAAAGCTTTACTAAGGGCAGTGACCAGATGAGAGACTTGTGATGAAGAGTTGCCTGTGATGATAATATCATCAACATACACCAAAAGATAGATTATAGTCTGATGAGAGGCAAATACAAACAAGGAAGAATCTGCCATGGAAGCTTCAAAACCAAGGTGCAGTAGCTGAGAGGTGAATCTATCAAACCAGGCACGAGGAGCCTGTTTCAAACCATATAGGGATTTATGTAATCTGCATATGTGATTAGGATGTTGCTGATCCACATAGCCTGGAGGCTGTGCCATATACACCTCCTCCTTTAGGAACCCATGAAGAAAGGCATTAGAGACATCTAATTGTCTTAGAGGCCACTTGCAACTCACTGCAATGGATAGCACCAATCTCACAGTAGCAGGTTTCACCACTGGACTAAATGTTTCAGTGTAATCCACACCTGCCTGTTGATGGAAACCCTTGGCAACCAACCTTGCTTTGTAACGAGCAATGGTGCCATCACTGTGCAACTTGAGCTTATATACCCACTTACAACCCACCAGATTAACACCAGAAGTAGCAGGAACAAGGGACCAAGTATGCTGTCTTTGCAAGGCTGAGAATTCCTCATCCATGGCTTGAACCCACTGAGGAAATTTGCAGGCAATTTTGTAGGATGGAGGTTCAGTTTGAGTGTAATCAACCACAGCCTTGTAGCATAGTTTAGGTCTAGAGATACCATTCTTTGATCTGGTGGTCATAGGATGTAAGTTCACAGGAGCAATGGTAGAAGCAGTAGCTGTAGGAATAGAAGAGGTGTTGACAGCAGGGAGGGATGAAGTAGTGACTACAAGAGGTGAGGAAGTAATGACAGTAGGAAGAGAGGAAGTAGTAATTGCAGGTAGTGAGGAAGAAGTGGCTGGAGGTGATGAGGATGTAGATTGAGAAGTAGATGAGGGAGGATAAGGTTGACAGGGAGAATTAGGATATGGTCCTAGAATGGATGGTTGATTAGAGGAGTGTAAGTAAAGGAGATTAGACAGCCAGACATCAGAAGAGGGAGGAGATGGATTTGCAGTAGAGGATGTGTGTAATGAAAAAGGAAACTTGGTTTCATTGAACAACACATGTCTGCAAGTGTATAGAGTATGAGAAGGCAAATCAAGACACAAGTAACCCTTAGAAATTGCAGAATAGCCTAAAAAGAGACACTCTTTGGTTCTGTGATTTAACTTATGCTTGGTGTATGGTCTTAGGAAAGGGTAGCAAGCACAGCCAAATACTTTGAGGGAAGATATATCAAGTGGTTGACCATACAGTTTATACCAAGGAGAATGAAAGCCTAATGTAGGGGTAGGGAGTAAATTAATAAGTGTGACAGCAGATTGGACAGCAAAAGACCAGTAGGAAGAAGGTAAGGAAGCTTGTGATAAAAGGGTAATGGTAGTTTCAATTAGGTGTCTATGCTTCCTTTCAACTAAGCCATTTTGTTGAGGAGTATATGGGCAAGAGATTTGGTGATTAATACCATTAGAGGTGAGGTAGGATTCAAAAGAATGGGAAGTGTACTCACCCCCACCATCTGATCTAAGGGTCTTAACAGTGGTTGAATATTGTGTTTTAACCATAGCATGAAAAATGACAAATTTGGAGTAAACTTCAGATTTTGCAGAAAGGAAGTAAAGCCATGTAAACCTAGTGAAGTGATCAACAAAAATGACATAGTATTTGTAGCCATTTATTGATTGAAGAGGGGCAGGACCCCACAGGTCAGTGTGTACAAGTTCAAAAGGAGCAGTAGCTACAAATTTGGAACTAGGGAAAGGAAGTCTATGCATCTTTCCATGAAGACAGTGAATACAAGAATTAACAAAGTTGACATTGTTATTACAAGACAAGCCATTATTTTGTAACAAAAGCTTAAGAGTTTGAGAGTTGGGGTGTCCAAGTCTGTTGTGCCATAGATGCCAACTAGAGGAAGAGAGCTGAGCAGAATGACAGATTTTATTTGGAAGCAAAAGGTCAGTGGCCTTGTGAGGGTAGATAGGATATACACCCCCTTCACTCTTGCCCTTGTAAAGAGTTTTCCCCGTGGCCAAGGCCTGAATGAGTAAGGTGTTTGCATCAAAGTAACACCAACAGTTATTGTCAAGACATATTTTGTGAACTGAGGCAAGATTAGAAGAAATAGATGGAACTCTAAGAACATTTCTAAGTTGAATAGGAGTATGGGAAGTAGAAATGAGTGTGTTACCTATATGAGAGATAGGCAAATTCTGACCAGTACCAACTGTGAGATGCTCCTGACCTGTATAAGGCTTAGGAAAGCTCAAGTGACTTAGGCTTGAAGTGACATGGTCTGTTGCTGCACTATCTGCCAACCAGGGTTGCTCTTGAGTGATCATTGAGTTTGAAGAAGTGGCCATTGCAGCTAGCTTCGTGGGTGGATGCTTGCCTTGATAGGCATAGTCCATCCTGTGGTAACAATCTAGAGCAAGATGTCCTGCCTTACCACAAATCTGGCAAATTGGTCTTTCTGATCTAGTGTTAGACCCTTGAGATTGTGAGAACTGAGATGGAGTAAATTGATGATTGAAATGATTAGGTAATGGACCTCTGCCTCTACCTCTTCCATTGTTGTTTCTTCCTCTCCCTCTGTTGTGATACTGATCGTAAGTATTATTGTTACTAGTGTTGTTAAATCTTGGTGAAGTGTTGACTGCCATAGCAAAGGTGGAGTCCTTGATCTCCATTCCTTCATTCAACGATTCTTCTTATGCATTTAACATGGTGGCTAATTCATCAAAGTTTAATTTGGTGCTTCTGGTTCTGATTGCAGACCTGAATGCACTGAATTCCTTTGGTAGACCTTTGATTGCTACATGAAGTAGCTCCTCATCATCCAATAGCACACCTACTGCCATAAGTTTATCTCTTATCACCTTGATCTTCTGCAGATATGCATCTACAGAATCTGATCCTTTCCTTACATTGTGTAGCTCAGCCTTTAGGTTCATCACGTGTGACCTCGAGATTGAAGAGAACCTGTTTTCAAGAACCTTCCAGACATCTTGTGCTGAAGAACATCCAACAGTTATAGCCAATACTGAAGGAGTGAGGGTTGAGCTAATGAAGGTACAGTTGTTGAAGGTGGAGCTGAGGAATTTTCTGCCATTGTTGCTGGGATCGATTGTTGCTCTGATACCATGAAAAAGAATCTAACAGAGGTTTTAAGAGATTCAACAATGGTGTTCACACTATGAAGTTAGTGAAAACCAGAGAGCAAGAAAAGAAAGCTTGAGACAGAGATTAGAGAGATTAGAGAGAGAGACGAAGAGAAGAGTTCAGTAGAAAAAAAAATGATTTTTCTTATCTCCATATTACATGAGAGTTACAATATATATAGCTTATTTGATCTTAGTAACAGACTAAGCTAATTCCTAAATTCTAGGGATGGATCCGTATTTTACGGAGGAAGATTAGGAACTAACTAACTAACATTTAGTTATCTTAACTGCCTAACTGATCTCAATGAATGCCCAGGCAAAGCAGCTCACTCCCAGAGATGAAAGGCTGAGATGAAAACGCAGCGTTTGAACTAATCACTCTAAGCTCTAAACGCAGCGTTTCAGTTAAATACATTTACACTGAGTTATGAGGTAAAACGCCACCGTTTGCTGTAGTATTGAAAAACTAGCCGTTGGGCATTTTGACTGGAACTAGCCGTTGGGTGTTGATGGTTGTCCAGGTATTCTTAACATTTATCTCATGCAGGTAGGATATTGGAGCATACTCACTAGATGAAGTTACGAACCTTAAGAGGCACATTTAGACTCTAGATTTTTTTTTTTTTTTTTTTTCCAGATTGGTCAATCAATTCTAGCCAAAAAGTGTTCCACACAGGTCTACTACTAAAGATGAAGAGCGAACTGATATGCAGTACGAACTGAGAATTTTCTTTTCCTATTTTTCATCCATGCAATCTAGTCTTGAGCGTCAAGTTCAGAGGTCCCTTTAGGTCAGTTACTGCAATTTTCTGGCCATTACCAATCCGCCACTTGGTCCCCTTCCTAATAGTCTCCCAAGCTGCCAAGAGGCTTCGGCAGACATAGGATAGGTTTGACCCCACCTCAATTTCTAGGAACGAACAATCTGGAAAATATCAAGCTTTATACACTCTATAGAACAAAGAATGTGTATTGTGTATTAATCTCCAAGCCTGCTTAGCGAGCATTGCTAGGTTAAAGGCTTGGATGTCTCGAAAACCCATTCCCCCTTAGCTTTAGGTGAACGTAGCTTCTTCCAATTGATCCAATGTATTTTCTTCTCCTCCTTCTTTTGTCCCCACCAATACTTAGCCAAAATGGAGTTAATAATATCACAAAGGGACACCGGGAGTTTGAAAAGGCTCATTGAGTAGGTGGGAATGGCTTGGGCCACTGTCTTGATTAAAACATCCATTCCTGCCTTTGAGATATATTTTTCCTTCCACCCCATAAGACATTTAGTAATTTTCTCTTAAAGGTCACAAAAAGTGTTCACCTTAGATTTGCCCCCTGTCATAGGTAAACCAAGATATCTTTCACAATCAATCATGATTTAAACCCCCAACATTTGCTGTATAGTCCCCTTGGCACTTGAGCTTGTGTTTCTACTAAAGAATAATGAAGTGTCTATTAATGGCTTGACTAGATGCTTCCTGATATTATCTTAAGAAGTTCATGAGTTTATGGCATTCTACCACAGTAGCCCGACAAAATAGGAGGCTGTGATTAGCAAAGAGGAGATGAGAAATCCTTACTCCTTGAGAGTTAGATAGAATGCCCTATATAGACTAAGTTTCTTATGCTTTATGTCACAATGCTAATAAGCCTTCAGCACATAGTTGGAATGGGTAGGGTGATAGTGGATCCCCTTGCTTTATACCTCGTGATGGGGAGATAAAGCCATGGGGTTCACCATTAATGAGCATAGAGTAGGAGGCAGTACATATGGTTTCCATGGCCAAACAAATCCATCTCTCATTAAAACCCAATCTAAGTATAATGCCTCTCAAAAAGCTATAGTTTACCCAATCATAGGCCTTACTGATATCAAGCTTAACAGCCATCTGGCCCACCTTTCCTTTCTATTTATTGCACATCATGTGAAGACCCTCAAAAGCTACAATAGTGTTATCAAGAATCAAACAATTAGGCACAAAAGCACTTTGGGCATCTGATATAACATTTGGCAAAATAAGTTTAACTCTATTGGCCAAGACCTTAGAGTAGATCCTAGATACCACATTACCTAGACTGATAGGGCAAAAATCAGCCACATGCTCCGGCTCATTAGTTTTAGGGATCATGATAATATGAGTAAAGTTCATCTGTCGTAAAAGATGACCTAATTGGAGGGTAAATAGCATTGCTTCAGTGACGTCATTCCCTACAATATGCTAGTATTTTTTAAAGAAAAAATGGGACATACCATTAGGGCCTGGTGATTTAGATGGATGCATCTGAAATAGGGCACTTCTTACCTCATCTGCTGTGTAGTCCTAAAGGAGAGTATTGTTCATTGTTAGGGTGACGAACTAATCAACTACATTTAGGATAGATTCCATATTGGCCGAATCTGTGGCTGAAAATATCCTATGAAAATAACCTTCGGATACATTAGTAATGTCCTCCTCTGAAGTGCATTGAACTCCATTCTCATCAAAGATCCCAGATATTTTGTTTTTTCATTGTCTCTGACTTTCTCTTTGGTGAAAAAACCGTGTATTCTTATCCCTAGCCAACAGCCATATGGATCAGGATCGTTGTCTCCAAAAGAGCTTATCTTGGAAAAGTAACTCCTTTATTTCCCCTTTTAGCTTTTTAATGCCCCCAATGTTGTTAGGATCATTCCGAGAAACTAGCACCTCTAAAGCTCTGTGTTTGTCCTGCAGCTTTGTTTTAGAGTCCCCAAAAGTGTTTCGTGCCCAAACCACCAACGCCATCCTGCATGCTTTAATTTTCTTGAAAATACAAAACATTGGATTACCTGATGATGCACAAGACTCCCATGATTGTCAAATAATTTTTTCACAATCAAGGTGAGAGGCCCACTTCTCTTCGAAATGCTTCGGTATTCTCTTTCTATGGTTTAACTGGTGTGGATTATGAGTAGTGAGCATTATAGGAACATGATTTGAATATGAGGATTGTACATGTGTTACTTTGCCATGAGGAAAGATCTCCTTCAATTCGAGGTTTGTATAGGCTCGGTCAAGGTGAGCTTCCACATAGGCATCCCCCTCCCTGTCGTTGTTCCAAGTGAATATATTACCATGATATTTAAGGTCAATCAATCCACAATGTAGTAAGGCTCCACGAAAGTCTTGCATGAGTCCAAGAGGTTTGGGTATACAACTTTGCTTCTCCTCTAATGCAAGAATCTCATTGAAGTTGCCAAAGCACAACCACAGATAAGAAAGCTGAAAATGTAAATGTCGCAGCAAACTCCATGATTCCCTACAACAGTGTTCTTCTAGTTGGACCTCAAACTCACCCCATGGTGAGTTTGGGTCCACTAATATCAAAGCATTAATATGGTTTTGGTCATAGGTTTGAATATCCAAGTTAACTTTCGCTTTCCATAGAATAGCCAGTCCCCCATTTTTGCGTATTCTAGGGACTGCAAACATAGACTGGTATTGTAAATCCACTTGTATCCTTCACATCTCATTGACTAAGAGTTTTGCCACAACTATAATGTGGTAGAGTGTAATTAGTGAAGTATAAATGTGATAAGAACTCCAAATTATGTCATATGCCTTGTAATCTCCTCATCATTGTTGTAATCATTTAGTTAGTTAGTTGATATTAGGATGAGTTAGTTAGAATTTGAGCATATGTAGCTCATTTATCACATGGCTTAATTCATAAAGCACATATTTCAATTGATTAGCCAATTATCTGGAGTCACGTGAGCCAATGAGATTAGAGCTAGTCTTTTATAAATACATAATTGTAATTCAACATTAGATAACAACGAAGAATAAACCAATTGCTTAGTGTATCTCTCTCTCTCTCTCCCTCTTAATCTCTCTCTTTCTCTATGAAGGTCTAGGTCCCCTTAAAGTGGCTTACAACAACTACTATTCCCTATTCACCCCTATTCAAGCTAAAGTAGCTGCAATTTTGTGGGCATTAAACTTGGCCATTTTTGAAAATTGGTATAGCATCATAGTTGAAGGGGATGCAAAAATATGTTTTGAACCCCTGTCTAAAGAAGAAGAACCAACTAATTAGCCTATCTCCTCAATCATTCATAGTACTTTTGATTTAAGTTTTTTTTTTTTTTTTTAGTCATAAGTTTTGCTAGATTAGGAGATCTCTAAACTCAGTAACTCATTCTACTATTAGACGTGTTGTTGCTCTTAAAATAGGTTTCTCTTGTAATAGTTATAATTTGCCTCCTATCTTGGAAGCTTGTAGGCAAGATTGTTGTACTGCCTTTTTTCTATTTAGTCTTTAATGAAATGGCAATTTATTAAAAAAAAAAAAATGGAAAATTTTCTAAACTTTATCCCTTTTGAGTTTTTATGGTAACTTTTTAGAATTTTAAAATGAAATTTTAACTTCACTAACAATAAAAAAATGAATTTAATTTTTTTCGTTGAGAAACCTTTTTTATTTATTTATTTATAAATCTTAATCAGGGGTTGGGGGGATTTGAACGTGGATGGTTAAATTGAAAACATTAAGAGACACTAACTAATTGAGTTACAAAATTCTTGGCGTTTTGAGAAACCTAATTGTTTAATAGTTGAATATATTTTATTTAGTGTATTCTTAAAAAAAAAAAAAAAATGCACCTATAGAGGGGTTTTATTTTTATTTTTTATTTTTTAATGGCTACCTATGAAGTATTGTACTCAGTTAGATTAGATTTTTTTTTTTTTTTTTTTTTTAATATTGAATGATTTTTTTAAGTGCTTTAATATTAGTGTTTAATTTAATTTTATATTCACGGTTGGATGGTGATTTTTTTTTTTTTTTTTTTTGAGTAAGATGGTGAAAATTTTTAAAACCAAGTAATACATAATTATGATCGTGGTGGGTAACATGCCCTTAAAAAATAAAGAAAATAAAATATAAGAAAATTTTAGTTTATACAAATATCAAAATAATTTTTTAAAATAATATTTATTTTAATATTGATGATATTATAAAAATTTAAAAATAATTAAATTAATCATAAATCAATTAAGATAGTCAAGAATCTTATAACTCGACTAGTTTCTTTTAGTGTTTCCATAAAAATAAAAATAAAATGTTTAGAGTTCAAATGCTTCATGCCTAAGTATCAAATTATCAATAAATAAATAAATTGATTAAGATTTGACTATTAGTTATCATGAACTGTGTCAAAGTGTCCTTGACATTAACATTAGCGAGTATACTTTAGTAATTGAGATGCATAAGGGTAGCAATTTGCCCATCTTGCCTTATGTGGGTTTTCATTTCTTGAAGAGAGGGATTAGGTGGGGACTGATCTAATGATCTTGCTTGCCTCATCCCATTTTGCCTTACTCGCCCAAAATGTATGCCTGTGCAGACACACACACACACACCACGTGTGTGTGTGCACGCGTGCGCGCGTGTCTATATATATAAATATATATTCAAACACCTATCTCTCTTAATACTTCCATTGATATTACTTCTCAATCTCTTTTATACACTATTTGTAAGAATTGTAAATTGTACGTTGATATCATATTTTGTCCGTCTCGATTTGCATGATAAAATCTTATTATTCATTAAAAAAAACCTACAAAAAATTACCATTTTAATAATGGGATTGTGAGTTTGTTTAAAATGGTGAAATTTATCCTAATTGGATGGCATATTACCCTATGTTTTATTTTTTTTTTAATATCAAAATGATCAAAATTCCCATGCTGGCCTTTTTTGACTAAGTTGGCTTGCAATTAATCTAAGTCAAATTTTTACCCTAACGTTAAACTTCAGCTTATCATGTTGAAATTAATTTTTGGCGAAAATGCACTTTTGGTCCCTACATTTTAGGCCAATTCACATTTTGGTCCCTAAATTCATTTCGTTCATATTGTCGTCCCTATTTTTAAAAAATCGTTTCTATTTTAGTCCTTGCCGTCATCCAAGCAACGGAACCCTATTACGTGGCAGACGGAGTGTCCCGGTTGCTGACGTGGTGCTGACGTGACACTGACATGGCATTAAAATATTATTAAAAAAATTATTTGGCTTTTTCAATGCCACGTCAGCATTTTAATTTTTTACTTTCATATTATTATTATTATTATTGGCCTTAAATCTAATATTATTATTATTTTTTTTTTTTTTACTTTCATTATTTTTTTCCGTAAGAACCGTAAGAACATAACATCCAGTTCTTCATGTTCTTCCCAAATTCAAGAAATAAACCCAGCAACCAATCCAAACTCTAGCAAACCCAAATCCAAATCTAGCAACCGAATCTAATCTCCATCAAATCCAGAAAAACAAGAAATAAAACCCAGAATCAAGAGCAAGCCCAGAACAAGAGCAAACCCAGAATAAATGCGAACCCAGAACAGTGCAGGTGAACCCAGAACTGTTCTTCATGTTCTACAAAAAAGAAGATGAAAACTTCCCCAGAAAATTAATCAAACCCATGAACCCATGAACCCAGAAAAATCATCAACAACCCGAAAGCAGAAAAATCAAACCCATGAACTCAGAAAAATCAAACCCATGAACCCACAAAAATCATCAACAACCTGAAGCTCGTCGGAGGACCTCCATTTTGGGACAGAAACCTGAAACCCATGAACCCAAGTTCTAACCCGTGACAGAAACCTGAAACCCATCGCAACTCCCACGGCCTGAAACCCATTTCAAACTTGATGTCACGCCACCCAAGCCCGTCGGAGGACCTCCATTTCGGGAGCCACCACTGTGAAACCCACTGCGTTAATCCAAACAGCCACAATTTCTTTTTTCTGATTCTACCAATCTCAGCCACGAAACCCACAGACAAATTCATTCACCAAACCCACTACCACCGATCTCCTCTTCTAATTCTTCTGGGCTGATCTTCTTCCCTCTTCCTTTTCTCAGCCGTGGTTTGGGGTATTTTTCAACCAACCCAATCTGAGAGCAAGTCGTCTTAGATCTAGAGAGAGATAGAGACTAATGCCACACAAACACACAAACTAATTTGGGTTTTTTAGCACTATAGATATTTATTAATTTATTTTTGTTTTGATTTTATTTTTTGGTTTATCTTAAAAGAAAAGAAGAAAATGAAATAGATACAACCAAAAACACAAACACAAAAACGCCAACATAGAGCGTGAGTGTTACTTTAGTGTTTGTTTCTTAAAAAAGTTCAAGAAAAATTGGAATAATTGCTCTAAAATTTTTTTTCTCAATCTTTAAAACTGTACTTTTTTTTTTTTTGAATTTTTTCAGTTTAAATTGAAATTTTTTTATCAGAAATTAAAAAAATTAAATTAAAATGATGACGTGGCATTGAAAAAGCCAAATAATTTTTTTTAATAATATTTTAATGCCATGTCAGTGTCACGTCAGCATCACGTCAGCAACCGGGGCACTCCGTCTGCCACGTAATAGGGTTCCGTTACTTGGATGACGGTAAGGACTAAAATAGAAACGATTTTTTAAAAATAGGGACGACAATATGAACGAAATCAATTTAGGGACTAAAATGTGAATTGGCCTAAAATGTAGGGACCAAAAGTGCATTTTCGCCTTAATTTTTTTAACCAATGTTCAAAAGTTTGACCAAGTTTAACCGCAATCAACCCATTTTTTGACCCCATTTTGACACAAAAAAAGAAAAAAGAAAAAAAGATAATCGTTTGATTGGGATAATTTCTAGCCTATGTCATAGATAATTTGTTTCCCTTCAGTTTGATAGTTCAATGGCCCAGATTAGACTAAAACAAGCAAGATATCGCAAACAAAAGGGAAAAAAAAAGTGCTTATCAATTAATTTTGGTGACATGTCATTAAAGTTTAATTAAAGTTCAATTTATTGAATTATAAGCAAACGACGTAAAAGTGGCTTAAATAAGGTATCATTGGAAATGTCTTGTGATGAATTTCAATTTGGTGAGATTGATTTAATAAAATATCTTTCAAATAAATGAATTTATTAAAAACCCAAAAACTACTATTATTATTTATTTAAACCTTGTGTTTTTACCACCTTTTCCAAAGCATCAAGCTCACTCAACTTGAAAGTTGGAGATAAAAATCAATAATTTTAAGGAAGTAGACATCATAAGTTTTCCAATGACACCTCATTTGATCAAAACCGAGGTTGGGAAGTCCAAAATGATTTTACGGAAAAATAGGTCAAAGTTAAGGAAAACCAATAAAAATGCATTTTTGGTACTAATTTGCATGTATCTTAATTGCGCATTGATCTCGGCCCCAAAAAGCACATGATTTCCTGAACTAAGAGTATTCCTTAACATCCTAAAACAGATGACTCTATAAGAACACATCCAGATTAAGAGATATCAAGTTGAGAAAATTAACCAAAATCATGGAAATTAATGTGGGCAACCAAATTTGGAGTCTAATAACTTTTAGGATGGAACTCCAAATGACACGAGGCTGGGATCTATGGAAAGTAAGCTGCGAGATCTTTCCATGCACACCAAGATCATCCAAATCAGAGTTCGAAAAGGCCTTCAAATTAGTGTGCAAAGTCAGTACCAGCTGAGCATGATAAAAATTGGAACCAAATTAGCTAAAAAATAGAATTTTTATACATGCATAGCTTGAAACTGCGCATGGACCTGGGACCAAATTGTAGCTTCAAACTGTGCATGTGGTCCAAAATGTAGGATTTAAAAGTCCATCTCCCCCCTCTATTCCAGAACACACACAAAAAGTCTAAACGCTCCTCCTTTGCTCCCAGAACCCTTGGGAATAACCCCAAACCCCTTAGAAAAATTTTCAATTATTGACCCAATCAAAGTTTAGTGTACTCACAAAACTTCTATTTAGACTTGTTTTCCTTATACTTAGTTTGATAGAATAAGGAGGTTTTCCATGTTCAAGAGCTTGAAGCTTCCATCTTCTATGCTTTTGGACATGGAGCCTTTATGCTTTGTTTACTTGATATTCAAGTATTTATTTTTTATTTTTTGCGATGTTTATAATGTCATGTGATATTTTATGGATGAAGCTTGAAACTTTATGTAAGAAAAACGTTTTTTGAGCTTAAAGTTTCTATTTTTCTTATCAAAACTCTTTCTTTGAATCAAAAGCTTCTAGATTTATGTTTTATTTAAAGTCTTGAATATCAAATAGACATTTTCACGATTAGAATCTTTGAACATCATGAAAGTTTAAGCATTTTCATTAAAAATGTCCCGTAGATATAAAAGTTTCGATCTTTGTTCTTAAAAACATGGATATGGTGTTATAGCATAGAAAGTTTACTTTTCTTCTTAAAAAATTCTTTTTTTATTGCTTTCCTAGTATGTTTGTTCTTCCATGTCCATGAAAGGTAGCACCTTTACGTTGTTCTTGCCTTATATGCATGAAAGGTTGTTGTAACTTTTAGCTAAAGGTTGGGTTTTTAATGGTTTAATGCATTCTTTCCTTGTTAAAGCTTTAATCTTGGCATGAAAGTTTTTTGTTTTCCTTTTTTGATTTATGTTTTACATGTCATATGTTAATCTTTGTGTAGATATGTCTATGTTTAGTTAGGAAAGTTTAATCTTTAGATCAGTCACTCTTCTCATGATCAGTCTGGATCATCTTCGTTTTTATTATGTACTTTGAGATTTGTGGTTTTACTGTTTTAGTAATGGATTTTGGCCATTTGATAAGAGTTTAAAGTTACATAAGCCTATGATTATTAAATAATTTAAAGGTTTGTTTGGATATAAATTATTTTGTTAAAAACTGAAAACACTGTAGCAAAATAATTTTTAAATATGTGAATAGTATTGTGAGACCCATTTTTAATATTTTTTTTTGAATAAAGTATTTGTGGGTCCCATAAACAGTGCGTAAACAGTGCTGAATAGTGCACTCTGTCGGAGAAAATCTAAAACACGTGAACAGTATATGGGTGAAAAAGTCAAACTTTACTGCTTAAAAAAAAAAAAAAAAATCTCTGAAAACACAAACACGTTAGACGGGGATATGGACATGGATCCAAACACATACCAAATGTATTTTAGTTTGCGTTGATTGCGGATGAACGGATTTTTGTCATGCTTTAGATTGATTGGATAGTTCCTTTTTTAATGGATTTTCGTCGTGCTTTAGATTGATTGGATGGTTCATTTTTTATTTTTCTATTTGGTTCTTGAGAAAATTTCTGTGTTTTTGGTTTAATGCTTTTTTTTTTAAAGAAATTGTGCAAAAATTTGTTAATAATTAATTGAATTTTTTTAATTTAAAAAAGTTCAACAAAAAAATAGATCATTTACGACAACATTAATATAAATTGAAGGAGAGACCTTAATTGAATAAATTGAAACTTAAAAAACTCAATTAAACGAAAGTAAAGTTAGAGACTTGAAATGATCATTTCGGTCAAAATTAAATGGTGCAATTGTCATTTTTGTAAATTTTTTTATACATATCTATCACTTTCATAAGTTTCAAAGCTACTATGTTACGGATGGTAAAATGAATTTTCCTTGCACCACATAGGGATTTTTTTAATAAAAAGAAATTGAATCAGCACTCAGGTTTTTTCTAAAGACTAGATGAGGATGGGACATCCATGGTCCGACCCTCGTCTCATTGCCATCTCTATAAATACACATGCGGGCTAATTTCATGCATATCAAAGTGAGAATTGGTACGCTATGATCTTTTTTTTATTTTTTTTTTATTTTAAGAAAGAAAGGATTACTTAACTTACATGCATTTAGATTTATGAATTATTTAAAATTATATTTTGCCCACTTACGGGCTCATTGTGTTTATTTTTATTCATAAATTTAGTGAATTCAAATTGTAGGAGATACTATTTTGCTATGCTGTGGAGTCTATTTCATTTCGGTCAAAACGACCAAATAATATTGCTTTGGTATGTAAACCGAAACAAGAAACTCCCTCGTTCCACTTCGAGTTAATTGTGGTCCATTCTGAATCATTTCGGCCAAATTTCATATTATAATTGCATTTCATTCTTGCTTGCTCCTCTTAATTTTTTTTTTCAAATAACTAATTTAAACTATGTTGTTTAATTTGATTCTCATTATTTCATTAATCATGAGCATATATATATATATATATATATAATCTCAAAACGGTATTCTAAAATTGACTGATTTTGAAATATTTTGTTTCAATAAACAAACCGGAACAAACATTGAAACAGCTAGAATTCACATCATTGATATTTTCATTTTGTATTCTTAGTTATCCTTTTTTTTTTTTTTTTTTTAATTTCTTTCTTTTTTATAAAAATAAATAATTAAAAAAAAAAGTATTTTCATGCTAACACTAAGAAAATATAAAAAATGCGATCCCAAACCGTATAAGTAAAATATAATTTTTTTAAAAACCAATCATTGACTAAGTGTGCGTTTGAAGGGATTTATTTTCGTCAACCAATGTTGTTTATTGTACCGAATTATAATTTGAATTTTGAAAAATGTTATACTTTAAAAAACTATGCATTCCTATTTTAAGATAAAAATAAGTTGAATCAAATAGCCCTACGAGCCGAAACCTAGCAAGACCCTCACTCACCACACTTTGACCGAATTTCAATTAAGCCCTAAAAGACACTGGAGCTTCAATTTCCAAAATTTACAACAAAAAAATGCCATTATAGAATATATTAATCAATTTGACTAAGTTTGCTCATGGTTAACTAAAGTTTGGTCGAAATTCAATCATTTGATTAAGAAAAATCTAGGTTTATGTGGAAGAATGTGAATTTTTTTTTTTTTTTTTTTAAGAGAGTTTCAACCTATGGTGTCCACTCTTGATAATAATTATTTATCATCAAACCAAGACACTAATTAATTTTTTAGTGTAGGTAGAGATTAAACTCCAGATCTTTTATTCAACCATCAAAAACTTTACCAGTTAAATTAACTGGAACCCACTGAATATAAATTCCCTTTAAGACGAGTATTAAAGAGCCAAAATTGGGTTTATAATGACCGAGATGACACAAAATCTTGTTCTTTTTTTTTTTTTTTTTTAACTACTTGAAAAATATCAATTTTTGCTTAAGTATTGTAAAGTTTGACCAC
Source organism: Quercus variabilis (assembly GCA_030445155.1). NCBI lineage: Eukaryota > Viridiplantae > Streptophyta > Magnoliopsida > Fagales > Fagaceae > Quercus > Quercus variabilis. Next base: position 26,554,587 of record CP129450.1, on the reverse strand, counting down.
CTGTCTGACCATAGTCAAATCATTTTTAAACGATGTTGGATTAATGCAAACAAGGTTAGTTCTTGTGTACATAGGTGGTGGCTAGAAAGGTCAAATATGAAAGTATTTTTTTTTTTTAATTATAAAATGGTTCAAAACCCTAGTCCCACGTTGCTAGAAGAAGTACTCTATCTCATTTATATACATTAAAAAAAGAAAAAAAGAAAAAGATTATAACTTACCTACTTAGGCTTGATTGAAATTTAAACTACCTATCAGTAGTTTGAAATTTAATACTTTATCCATCTCAGGTTTGACTGAAATGTAAATTGCTTTATGTGTTTAAAATCTCATGACGCAAGGTAAGCAACTTAAATATCGGCCAAACTATAAATAGGTAAGTTGTAATTTGCTCTAAAGGTCAGTTTGAGTAGGGATGTTTGCGTCTGCGTCTGGAGTAAAGTCACGTTTTCGGTTTTTTTTTTTTTTTTTTTTTTTTTTTTTTTTAAATCAGCGTGTTATACACTGTTCATTGGCCATGAACCATGGGCGGCTCTAGGTGCAGCCCAGGGGGTTCAAATGAACCCCTGAGCTGGGCCTAAAAGAAAAAATTGTATATAATTTTTTTTAATTTGATTCTCCTAAAATAAATTTTGAACCCCTAAACTTAATTTTTTTTTTTTTTTTTTTAAGCCTGGCTTAAATGAATTTGAATATGATCATCTTGACAATATCTTGGTCTTAAAAAAAAAAAAAAAAACCAATAACAAACCAATATGATCTAAAATATGGGGGAATAAATAGTAAGTCTAACAACAAAAGTATAAATTTTTTCATCTTAAATCTAAAAAAAAATCATTTACATCTTAACAAATTTGAAATAAACTAATACATAAAAGTTTATTGTATTTAGATCTCACTTGGAGTTCACTTAACAACAATAATTCATATGTTGATTGTATTTAAAAACAATAGATGATTTCTAAGATTTAATCTTAGCAACAATAATTATTATCTTCATCATATTAATAAACAATATGCAATGAACTCATAGTTTATCTTATATGAGGTATGCTATGTTCATAATATGCTCATAATAAAGTCTAATTGGCAAATTTTTACTAATTGTTACTAAAGAGAAAAAAAAAAGTAATTTTAGTCGTGAGTTTAAATTAGAACTAATAACAACTTATAACTTAAAATTTATTAGAAAAGTGTTGTGAAAATGTTTTAGATGTAGCACTGCAAGATTTACTATTTTTTTACCCAAAATACATCTTCTTACTGACCCTCCTAAAAATATATCCTAGAGCTGCCATTGCCATGAACAGTGTATTTAGGGCAATGAACAATGCTAAACAGTAATAAACAGTAAAAAAAAAATTTATTGTTTTTAGTTTTTCAATTTTCAGTTTTCAGCAAAATAAGTCATATTCAAATGCGCACACTAAATAAAATTCCTTCCAACCATTCGTTTAGATGAAGAATATGCTATTTACACACAAATCGACAAACAAATGGATTTAAAATCCCATTATTTACAAATTAATTTATTTTTGCATTATGGGAGTTTAAATTCATTGTTTTCTAGAAAGTCTCAGCACTCATTTTTCTATAAATGTCATTGCATAACTACGCCGATTTCTTCTATATATGATCGTATAATTTTAAAGAAAAATTTCAATTTTTATATATAATAATCAAACACCCACACAACACACCCTTCATCATTTTTCAAAAGAAGCAAAATGATTTTGTTAATTTAGCTGCATCAGCTTGTCCTTGTAAACACTCTTTTGAATCAATTTAGGGGTGCGACTGTTGTGGACAGCGATGAAGGTGGAAAGGCTACGACCATTGAAGTGCTCTTGCAGTGCATATGATATGATGCACGACAAAGATCTTAACTTAAGAGGCGAACTAGGTGAAGACAACACCATGACTGAGGCATGTGGCATGTTCCTTGAGGACGGGAAACCTGCGATCTTGCCAAAGGTGGAAAAAAGAGTATGGAGGTCAAAGTTTGTGAGGTAGTAATCTAGCTAGGTTCAACACATACACGGTCAAATTTGAACCCACCCTTGCCTTTTGCCTCTGTTATCATTATTATTTTATTAACGTTTGGGTTTTGAGTTTGCAGTGGCTATGGAGTTCATTAGGTTTGCAGAAGGGTATTGAATTATTGATAGTAAAAGGTGTCATCATCGTTGCTGTTGTCACATAATGACATTCATGACCTTATAGTCAGGGGCGGAGCTAGAAATTTTCCTTTGGGGGGGCCAGCCAAGGCTAAATGATCATATTGATTAACAAGATATATCTATGTGTGCGTATATGTTATCTATGTATGACCCACTCATTACTAGACAAATTTGTCAAACACTGACAAATTTGTTAGTTTTGGCATGTGTTTGAGATTTTTCAAATAAAATTAGTGGTACCATATATTGGACTATGAAGATTTATGCATCTAATCTAGTATTAGATGTGTTTGTTATGCCGAAGCTTACTTAAATATGGTTGTCTTAGTATGTTAGTATGAAATGCTAAATATAAATAATGAATTAGACTATGAATTGGATTAATAAATAAGAGAAAGAAAAAAAAAATACCAACCATAATATAAATAACTAGAAATAGAAATAGAAATTGAACTTAGATAAAAATGAATAGAATTTGATGTAAAATAGAAATGAAAAAGGAGAAGAAGAAATGGAGGACTAGAAAGATTAAGGAACACTTTCACTATGAGTGATGAGGCAGATGGAAAATACAAATTGAAAAGGTGAAGTAATAACCTTCTATAAAGGAAGCTACAGCCTAATAGTAAAAATTATACAAGTTGGGCTTGTGTGATGACGCGTTGGGGGAGGAGAGATGAAGAAAGACTAACAAAAGGTCAACATAGTTGAATAAATTTGAATGAATCAAGGAGACTTAGAGGGGCCAATTAGTTTAATTTGTAGGGGCCAAATTAGACAAAAATTCTTTAGGGCCCATTTTTTACCAACTAAAAAAAAGAAAAAAAAAAATTTGAACATTTTTGGGGGGGCCATGGCCCCCCCACAGTATAAGGTGGCTCCGCCCTTACTTATAGTTCAACAAATGATGAAGGGTAACAGTCAGAAACTTAGAATGGAAATAGAAAATTATGTTTGGTTTTTGAAGGGATTAGAGCCAGAATTTTTTATCCCCAACTCGTAGCTTTTAAATCCCATGGGAAATTTTAAATTTCCATATTAGGTATAGCCAAACTCAGGGTTTTAAAATAGTAAATTTGAAATTCTCACTTAATTCTACATCTTGGCTACAAATGCACACACTTAGCCTAAGGCAGGACATCAATAGTTACTCTTAAGAAAAAAGAATCAATTAAAAAGAGCAATCAAGTACTTATAGAGGAGTGTGTTCTAGTTAGTTCAACTAGAAAAGCTTTTTATAATTAATAAGAGATTTGGGCTTCAATCTCTCATTACACCAAAAACGGACTAATGTCTTGGTCCAATCATAAAAAGCTACCATCAGAAACAAACACCATACGTTGAAACTTAAAAAAAAAAAAAAAAAAACAAAACAAAAAAAAAAAAAACAAAACAAAACAAAACAAAACAAAAAAGTATTTAAAGAGGATTTTCTAGTAAATAGTCAAGGGAGCTTTTTTTTTTCCCCCTTCTAAAAACCTTGTCATAGTTCAAAATATTGATTTGATTAAAAAAAAAAAAGCTCTCATTTAGTTTAAAATCTTTCTAATATTGTTGTGTTCTCTTTGGTAGGGTCACTTTGCCCAAAGACTAAGGGGATCCCATTCAAGCTTCAAGAATTCATTCCCATTTTAGGCAAGCCTTCTTGTGATTATCATTTTCTTTTATGCATTTTTTTCCCTTTTAATCTTTAAGGTTATATATATATATATATATAATGTAGTAACATGCCCAAGGCAGAGATGTAATTAAGAATAGGCTTTTCAGCCTCTTGGGTATACACTGCATGCTTGAGCTTGAATATGCACCCTAGATACCTGTGTATGCAACCTTAGTCATTTGTACATAGTAACTCCTGAAAACTAGACATTTAGACCTTTTCAGGGACACCAAGTTTGAAGAAATTCGAGCTCCCAACAACCTCCAAACAATAGCCCGAAATAGGGTCGATAGAATCGAAAAAAGCTAAAAACAAAAATGTAAAGGTGGATGGATAAGATCGGGTGATGTGGCAGTGCCATCTCACCCCAACCACCTATCAAAGGGGTGGCTAGAGGGAGATATTGCCAAAACTCCGCCAAACTATAAATACCCCCCAATCCCTTTGGATAAATCACCAATAAAAATTCCCAAAAATCCCCCCCCCCTCTCTCTCTCTCTCTCTCTCTCTCTCTAGGCTTTTCTCTAGATCTATTTTCTCTCTTTCTCCCCTAGAAAACCTCTCTAAAATTGATACTCCATTCCCTCCTCTTCTCCTTTTTCACCTCCCAGAACCCATAGGTGAGCTTCCAATGCTCTTTGTAAAGGTGAGATGATGTAGCTTCTTCCATAGCTACACTGTCCTCCCATTTTTAGGTTGTAAACACAATTTATAAATCTAAAATGCTCTTTATTTATGTTCCTTTGTCTCTTTAATGTTTCTATTTCTTGTTATATATTTCCATACTTGTGTGTATTTATGTTTATGCTCTTTACTCCCTAAAGTTCTATTTTACTTGTTATACAACTTGCTCCTCTTTGTCGCCCTTTTCTTTAAAACATTTTTTTCTTTTTTGTCTTCTCTCTTTAAATCCCATGGGTTTAAAGGAGGAAAAACAACCCAATACATTTGATATATCTTCATCTTCCTAACTAGAAAACTTTTGGAGGAATAGCCTCATGCACGACCAACCTTAGTGGGAAAATGAAGATTTACCATTGGTGGGTTCTACTTAAATGAACCTTAAAATTTTTTCCAAGCACAATATGGATATGCTTCTAGGAATAGGAATAGGTTCACTCAAAAGAGTAAGCCCTAAGACCTCTTTTTCCCAATATGGAAGAGAACCTATAAACAAGTAATTACATGTTTTAAGGTTTCTTTAAGGGGAATATCTATTTTAAAAAAAAAAAAAAAAAAACAAATTAATCCATATCTTTAAATCCTTTTATTTTATTTTTGCATTTCTTTAAATCCCTTGGATTTAAAGAAAAAAAAATAATCCTACACCTTTGACAAATCTTCATCTTCCTAACTAGAAAGCTCATGGAGGAATAGCCTCTTGCATGGCCAAATTTAGTGGGAAAATGGAGATTTTTCATTGGTGGGTTTTTCTTATGTGGATCTTGTTGATGTAGAAAATCAACAGTTAAGCTCCTCGTCATAGCGAACGGACAATGTTGTGAATAGGGTCGTCCCTGTAGATGGAGAACCTGCAAAATAAACTAGGTGGAAGAGTAACACACCGATATGGCATCAACCAAACCGCCTTCAATGGTTAAGTTAGTAAGGGAGAAAGATTCTTGAGAGGAAAAGAATGGATAGTGATTTCATAGAGTATTTGTGTGTGTAATTAGTCGTACCTTGGGTTTCTAGTGCTTTCTCTTTTATAGTTGAATGCCTAATCAATGGGCAATGAATCACTATATTTATGCTCAACGGATAGTGTGTTACAGAATCTTTGTCTGAAGTTTACAGCTCATTCTATGACAATTACTCCATCCATTACGTTTCGTCATCAATGATTGTAATAAATGCGCAACGTCTTCTCTAGATAAATGATGATCTTTGCGTAGTGACGACCATAAATTTCTGACTCATCAACTGCCCACTTGTTTGAATTGTCGTCTATTATACAAGATAAGAATAAATTCATCTGACGCTTCGTATTTCGTGTACTGCGCATTTATGATGGTTTTGATGTTTGAGCAATTGAATGCCACATGTACGGCTATGATGCATTTGTCGTGCGGACATGTTTCAGTTTTCCTGCGCATGTTTGGCCACTTGTTTTGCATTATTCCCTCCTTTTTTCTTTCTTCTATAGTTTTTCCTTATTCAGTTTCTATTCTAGGGTTCGTTTCTCCTCCGAGCTTCCTTTCTCTGTCCTGCATTTCCTAGTACGTTCTTCGTACACCTTCTTCTTTTCTGGTTCTTCCATGGTAGATTATTCTGCTGTTAAGGTAGATTGTCCTTCAGTAGCTTTCTTTTTTGCTCATTTAGGTTGCTTACTCGAGTTTGTAGAAAGGGAGTGTCTCGAGAGGGTTAGTTTTTTCATAGAAGAGGACTGTCCATACACTTCTATCCTTTCTTCGTTATTCCCTCTGGTTTCCCATTCTGCTGAGGTTGCCAGGTTGTTAAAGACGTCCAAGGAAAGGTCTAGTGATCTGGAGATGGGGTTATCTTCGTCTGATGATCGCGTGATCTTAGAGGTTACTTTTGTTTCCACCCCCTATAAAGCTTGGAATATCCCATGTTCCCTTACGAGGAAGGACGAGCAACAGATCAGGGATAGGTTTCAATTCCTTGATTCAGTAAAAATTAGGATCCCGAGTGACGAAGAGAGGGCTTGTCACTCATATGCTGACGAGGTTTGTTTTTACAAGGCCGACTTTACTAGTGGTCTTTGTTTCCTTGCTCATCCCTTTGTTAGGGAACTTTTTTCTTACTTGCATCTTGCTTCGGCACAGTTAGTGCCTAACTCTTGGTGGATCATCATCTCTTGCATGGTGGTTTGGATGTCCGCCAATGATGGTGATGTTATTAAGAGGGATGAATTCCTCCATTTCTATCGTCTGAGTAAATCAAAGGACCTCGGCTATTATGAGTTTAAGCTGTGGGATAAGGCTTCTAGGTTAATCCTCGATTACCATCGTCTCTTCGAAATTGGAAGCCAAATTTCTTCTTTGTCTCTGGAAGTGGTTGGGAGTTCGTCCCTGGTGAGGACCTGTATGAAGCCCTCAAGTTTTTTCGTAGTTGCGGAGTTCCCATGTCTGGTACGTCTTTCTTGTCTTTTAGTTGCTTTTCCCTTCCTTCATGAGTGACGATGATAGATGACTTACTTGTGTTTCTGTTTGCAGTTTCCCAGCGTCCTCGTCTGAAGAAAAAGTATCAACGTTGAGCTAAAAGAGTGAAGGAGTACTTGGAGTCCGTTAAAGATTTAGAAGAGCTCGTTTCTCCTCAATCTCTATTTCTTCACTTTTTGGGTTCAGAATTGTCTATTAAGGTTCGGAAGAATTTGGAAATTGTAAAGAAGAGTAAGTGCTTCTTTCTTTTTATTTTCTTCTTTCCCCTCTCTCTCTCTCTCTCTCTCTCTCTCTCTCTCTCTCTCTCTCTCTCTCTCTCTCTCTCTCTCTCTCTCTCTATATATATATATATATATATATATTATTTTTTGTCCTTTCAGGAATGATGTCTTGGTTTAGCAAGCAGAAACTGGCTGAGGCCTAAGAGAAAAAGGCCAAGGGTGGCACCATCAGTGGTCTCTTGTCAAAGAAAAAGACGGGTGACGCCTCTAAGAAAGATTCTATGACAACACCTCCTCCTGCCCACTCTCCTACCAAGCACCCTGCCTTTCCCACCTCGTTATTGGAGGTGATTGCCTCTGGTGGAGGGGAGGTTAGGAAGAAGAAAAGGGCTGGTGGTAAGTCTTTTCTTCCCACCTTTTGGGATGATGCTGACGCGGCGGCTTTGAAGGCTCATGAGGCACTTTCCATGGATAACCTAAGCCCTCTGATGGCGAAGTCATCCAGTGAGGTGATGTCGTCCCATATTCAGTGGCTTGGGCAGGTAAGCATTGTAGGCTATTTTTCTACTTCTTCTTTCTTTTTACTCTACTTCTGCTAAGTGAAAATTTCTTTGCTAGCTTTGGGGGAGTCTTTGTTGGTCTCGAGAAGGCTCTTGGACTTAGAAAAGAAGGTGGCCACGTCTGAGCCTTTAGTCAAGTCTTTATCTGTTAAGAATGAGACGCTTAAAAACAAGGTTGCTATTCTCATTGCTGAAGCTGAAAATGATAAGGAGTGTGTGGCAACCTTGGAGAAAAGCCTACAGGTGGAAAAAGACTTTTGCAAGATGAAGGACAAGCAAATTGGTGACCTGGAGCTGAAATTCCAAACAGTGAGGGCCACAATGGTACAAGACTTCAGAAACTCTGATGAGTATTCTGATGAGTTATGCAAGTACTACATGGAGGACTTTGATCTTTTCGTGAAGTGGATGGCAAAGCATCACCCTGGCTTGGACCTCTTTGGCTTGGCTGTGGATGACGTTGAGAAGGAACTTATGTCTGATCGTCCTTTTGAGGCTACAGCGGAGAATGTGATGGAGGGAGCCACAGATGTTGCTGAAGTAATGGAGGAGGCCGCAATTACAACCCCAGTAGACCCTATCCCTGACAAACAGTAATTTTTATGTTTTTTCCTTTCCTTTTTCCTTTCCCTTTTTTTTTTTTTTTTATTGCAAGGCAAGAACAATATTTTTCTTTGGGCCCATTGTTTTGGGCAATTGAACAATTCTTTTGGGGCCCATTGTTTTGGGCAATTAAACAATTACTTTGACAATGATAGGTAGGTTGGTTGCCGCAGACAACTCTTTTTATGTTTGGTTATGCTTGGACGACCTTTTATGACAATGTGCTAAAGCAGCTTTCTATACTTAGCTCACGTTTGAATAGCTCTTTGTTTTTGGCTATGTTGGAACAATCATGTGTGAATGATGATTTTGATCATGTTTGAACACCTTAGCACTTAAACTGCGTTTTGACTAGCTTTCTATTGAGTCATGTCTGGATGACGAGCTTAGTACTCCTTAGTCGTGTTTGAACAGTTTTCATTGAGTCATGAATGATGACCTTAGTTGCGTTTGAACAACTTAGTATATTTTAGCTGTGTTTGAACAGCTATCTGTTAAGTCATGTCAGTTGTGTTCGAACAACTTAGTATTTTTTAGCTGTGTTTGAATAGTTTTCTATTGAGTCATGTTTGAATGACAATATTAGTTATGTTTGAATAACTTAGTATTTTTTAGCTGTGTTTGAACAGCTTTTTACTGAGTCACGTTTGAATGACGACATTAGTTGTGTTTGAACAACTTAGTATTTTTTAGTTGTATTTGAACAACTTTTTATTGAGTTATGTTTGAATGATGATATTTGTTGTGTTTGAACATAGTATTTTTTAGTTGTGTTTGAACAGTTTTTTATTAAGTCATATTTGAATGACTACATTAGTTATGTTTGAACAACTTAGTATTTTTTAGTTGTGTTTGAACAGCTTTTTATTGAGTCATGTTTGAATGACGATATTAGTTGTGTTTAAACAATTTAGTATTTTTTAGCTATGTTTGAATAGCTTTTTATTGAGTCATTTTTGAATGACGATATTAGTTGTGTTTGAACAACTTAGTATTTTTTAGTTGCGTTTGAACAACTTTTTATTGAGTCATGTTTGAATGACGATGTTGCGTTGTACTCATGACTTAAAGCCGTGGTATTGGAGTATCTTTAGGTTACCCATTTTTTTATGTTTTGTCTATTTGTGCTCGAATGACGATCATATTTGTTGTGTTTAAACAACTTTGATTTAGTCAACTTTGGTGGCTATGCGTGAACAATTTTTTATTTAGAATTTTAATGACAGAGGTCCTTGAGACATCTCCCAAGGATGACACCTAAGTGTTGCATATATTTTCATAGACGAATAACTCATGAATAATCATTGATAAATATGCATGGATAGTGCTTTCATGTATTATTGATCTATGAATGATGAAAGTAATAATTGTCGTACATACTGATATGAAGATTAGGCAACTTGAAATGTAAAGCATTCCTTACTAGTAGTATTTCTTCAAGTGTTCTATGTTTCATGGTCGAGGCAATTCTTGGTCGTCTAGAGACTTCAGGTAGTAAGAGCCTTCTCTAGAATGACGGATTACTTTGTATCGGCTTTCCCAGGCTAGTCCCAGTTTTCCTTGGGATGGGTCCTTTGTTGCTTGTGATACCTTTCTAAGGACAAGGTCTCCTATGTTGAACCTTCTTACCTTGACATTTCTGTTATAGTATATGGCCATTGCTTCCTTGTGTTTGGCCATTCGCTTCATAGCTTCTTCTCTAACTTCATCAATTAGGTTCAAGCTACTGTTAAGCTCCTGCTAGTTCTTTTAGTCTTCATAAGTTTTGACTCAGAAGCTCGTCAGTCCCACTTCCACTGGTATGACGACCTTAGTGCTATGTCAACCTCAATGGTGTTTCTCTTGTTGGAACTCTTGTGGTCGCCCTATATGCCTAAAGGACATTTTGTAGTTCTTTAGGCCACGCCCTCTTTACCCCATCAAGCCTAGTTTTAATAATTTTCAGCAAGCTTCTATTCATCGCTTCTATCTGGCCATTGGCCTGAAGGTGTCTTGGAGAAGAGTAGTGATTCTTTACTCTTAAGTCTTGGCAAAATTTTTGAAACTTAGGGTTGTCAAACTGTCTTCCATTGTTTAATATTATGACACGTAGGACTCCAAACCTACAGATGATGTTTTTCCACACAAAACTTGTGTCTTTAGCCTCTGTTATTGTCATCACTGGTTTCGCTTCTACCCATTTTGTGAAGTAATCGATTGCCACGATCAAGAATTTGAGTTGTTTCTTTCCTAGAGGGAATGGACCCATAATATCAATTCCCCATTGGATGAAGGCCATGGTGAGGATATGGGTGTCATTGTCTCTCCTGGTCTCGGCTGGACATTTGCGAAGCGTTGACACTTGTCACATGCTTTGATGATGTCATATGCATCTTTTTGTAGGGTTGGCCAGTAATATCCTGCTCTAAGTGCCTTTCTTGCTAAGGATCTTGCCCCAGCGTGGTTTCCGCAGACTCCTTTGTGTATCTCGCGGAACACATAGTCTGATTCTTCTGAGTTGGCACATCTTAGATATGGGGCCTATTTGGATAAGCTGTTCCAAAAGGTGCGTTTTTAAAACATGCGTTTTAAAAGCTCCATTTTAAAAGCCACAAATAAGTGTTTGGCAAAAATGTGAAAAAATGCATTTTTTATTTTTAAAGCCATATTAAGCATTTGGATAAGCTATTTTAAAAATAGCTATTTTGAGTGTAAATTCCAAAAAAAAAAAAGATTTAACTATTTTTTGAAGGTCATATTGTCATTTTTCTTGTGATAAGTGTTTTTTTATTATTGAAAATATGTAATTAAGCTTAACAATTACATTAATAATAACAACAATAATGATGTTTTTGTTGTTGAAATTCATGGAGAGAAGCTTATCAAATTTAAAATATTAAAAACATCTCATCAAGAAAAAGATATTAAAATGATTAGGAAAATAATTATATTAAAATGTTAATTGCCAACATTATCAATACTAGACAATCCATTATAATAATAAAAAAAGCTCTTATACGAAAAAATTAAAAACCAAAACACCAAAACAGAAATAATAAAAATATTGTTTACAACCCACAAATGGATCCAGCTATTTTGTCACGAACAAAATTTCATCTCCTCATCCTGTATATTTTCAACGTTTGCCTGTTTGCTACTACCTTCTCCACTATTATTGCTTCTTGGTCTGTCCAAGTCATGTTCATCCCAATTGAATCCCTTATCTTCCCTATCATGTTTTCTAATAAAATTATGCAAAACACAAGTATCAATTATAATGTTTCTTTGGTGCTTAATGTCATAAGGTGGCATTTGCTTCAAATTTTTCCATTTATTCTTCCACACTCCAAAAGTTCGCTCAATTGCACTTTTAAGTGATGAGTAAACATAATTAAACCTCTCTTCTATGTGATTCCCTTGACCAGCTCGTCGAAAATCTGAAATCTGATACCTCTGTCCCTTATAAGGTGGCAAATATCCTTTCCTTAAGGGGTATCCAGCATCAACTAAATAATATTTTCCTAATAAAAGAAAAAAAAAAATGTATGATGTACATAAATAATATCCTTCATACATATTTAATATATAAAAATTTTATGTACCTGGTGGTGGTTTTGGAAAGTTGACAGATTGTCGACGAATAACATCTAAGAAAATACGTGTATCATGTGCTGTACCCTCCCATCCAACCATAACAAATGTGAAAAGTAAATCAAAATCGCATGCTACCATCACATTAAAAGATATCACACCCTTTCTATTATAATATGGAGCTTTCTTGTTGTCTCCAACAACAACTTGGATATGTGTACCGTCAATGGCACCAATGCAGTCCTAAAATAGAATATAAATTTTAGTTACTTAGGAAATAATCCTAACAAATATTAGAAACAAATTAGAATGTATGAAATGAATACCTGAAAGTGTGGCATGTACAATGGATTCTTCTGTATATGTCTTGGAACTACACTAAATGTAAGGTCAGAAGGCTTGAAGATATCCATTGACATTATGTTAAGGTGCTTTAGAACTCTATGAAAATGTCTGTGTATATCTCACCAGAATGTTGGAATCTTTCTTGAACCATCCTATAACAAGCTCCTTGTCCAAGTATCATTAAACATATACCTACTAACTCTTCAAGCCTAATATGTCTTATGTGCTGAAGTCCATATGTATGTTGTAAAACATTACACAATTGAAGGAAAACATGTGGCTTCATTCTAAACATTTCGTAACATTTCGTTTCATTACCCGTCAAACAATCCATCAACCACATATAACCAGTTTGTTCAGAATCTCTACAAGGTTGTTTATCAATATATTTCATATAATATGTCACTGCAACATGACATCCAGCAACAGCAAGATCGCATAATTCCTCATCATCATATTCATCATTTTCCACATCAAAAGACTGATCTTCATCACTGTTATCAATATGATCATTGTAATCCATAGGAATATCACCTAAAATATTATAGCAATACATTAGATAAATCACAATAAATTAGATAATAACTAGATAAATCAAATTTGGGCTTTAAGTAGGTCACATGCTAGGCTACTAGTACTAGCCCCATCTCAAATGCCTCAATCATTGATGTTTAATGACACAACACAAACTTCAAACTTTGTGGTCACAGCTGAGTCCAATTTCAAAGCCCAAAAACATCACAAGCATCCAAGAAAAGCACTAAAAACTGGGTTTTGGGGGGGGGGGGGGGGGGTGAACATATGCCATCAAAATGGACCATACTATGGTCCTATCAAAAGGGACCCAAATGGGCCGAAAAGGGCTTAAAACGCTCCCCCAATTAAGAACAAAGCTCAAAGGAAGGGTTGAACTTCTCCCAAAACTCCACGGCTACAAACATAGAACTATAAGGAAACAGTGGTACAAAGTTGTTGACATGGAATATTATTTCCATCTTCCCACTTATTGAAATAAAGGTCCTAGTTCCACCATCTCAATGGTTTATACAAATGTCAAATGTGACTTTGACCATAAGAAATTACTATCTTAAAGCATATATGGGTACATCCCCAAACGGATCACTTAAGTATTGGCTTGCTTTTTCAGCATCTGTACCTCCTCTTGGTTTCAGCACTTACATCATCTCAAATGCAAAACAGACAGGTTAAGCTTATCTTTTCATTTACACTTATGTTCCTACAAACATAGAACTATAAGGAAACAGTGGTACAAAGTTGCTGACATGGAATATTATTTCCATCTTCCCACTTATTGAAATAAAGGTCCTAGTTTCACCATTTAAATGATAGGTACTATAGTGTGACAATGTGGATATTTGCAGATATTTGTAAAGGTACTGCTATTGTGGGTTGAATCAAGAAAAATACTAATCAATAAAGTTGGCTGCCTTGGATTCATATACCTCTAAAGAGGAGTAAGAAGATAAAGTGAAGAATTTACAGATAAATTCATACTAGACTTAATTATATCAATTGTCCACTTGTTGGCTGTCTTGGATTCATATACCTCTGAAACTGATGGACACAGATCATCATAACTAAACTGTCTGTTAAAGAGATTTTGACTTGAGGATTGACACTTTATTAAAAAAATTTCCTAAGATTCATCACTTAATTTTAATTGATTTATTACCTTTGAAATCGAGAGTGAAGAAGTTGGGGGGGGGGGGGGGGGGGGGGAATAGAAATAGAAAACACATTTTACAAATAATCAATCTGAGCTGATTCCTAAGACCTACATAAAGTCAAAAGCCTATAGCACAATCATTGTTTAAAAGAATCAGATATAATAGCAAATTAAAGTAGAGAGTTCCAATCTCCCCAGTAAACTAGTCAAACTGCCCTAAAGAAAATCAAAGTTCTGCAAAACAAAGAATCTAAGAGCAGAAAGTAGGATCAGACACAATACCAGCCCAGACAAGCCCTGCAATGACAGAGTAAACTTGTGATCGAAGTTGTAATCCCTGGTCAAGAGGTCTGCATAAAAGTGAAGATTTAAACACAACCAAAATTAGCTAGGGCTTAGTCCTTTTTAGATACATCAACTGTTATACCAGTTTAGCTCAAGTACTGCAGATTTAAATATACCACTTTCCTTTTAATTTCTATGCACTTAAAGGACCTTGTCCATAGGAAACTCAATGAAATCTAACCCAATGTCAAAGCATCCTAAATCTACCAATTACGTAACAATCATCAATCACTCTCCCTCTTTCTATAACAACATTAGGTAGTGATGCAGCAGAACCAAAACAGTATCAACCAAACAAACAGCATCAAAATTTACATCTCTCTCTTATTAGAACAATAAATTATTCAAAGGATAAAACAATAAATTATTAAAAACATCTCTCTCTTCCATAAAACATTATTCAAAGGATAAAACATAAAACACCCTAAGTGCCAAAGTAGTGACCTCCCTAACAGCCACATTATTCAAAGGATAAAACAATAAAACATTAAACATCTCTCTTCCATAGAACATTATTCATAGGCTAAAACATAAAACACTCTAAGTGCCAAAGTAGTGCCCTCCTAACAATCTTGCCTCCTCTTATAGAAACTAAAGTTGTAAATATGGTTCTTCCATCACAACAAACATCTCTCTCTTCTCTCGTTTTGGAAAAATACGTGCTACCATGAGGTAGAGTTCAGAACCCTTCTCAATGCCATCTAAGGTGCACACACGTTCCATGACATTACGAATAGTACTACTTGGCTCCACTGAAAAAACTGAGTTCCTTAACTCCACAACATCACAGATACAACTAAGCTGTTGTGTCAACTGTAATGCCGTTCCTCCTTTCTTCCCTTTGCTCAGTGTGGATGATGGTAAAACTCGCTTCTTTCCTTTGTTTTGAGTTGGGTTAGATGGTTGTGTGAGGTTAGGAGTCTCATCTTCATGAACGTCATCATCATCATTTGGAGAAGATGAGTCAGCAGAAGTATCACCTAACCCCTCCTTAGGTGTCTCAAGATCATCTGGTAACACACCTGAAGTGGGGGCCCATGCTAAATCTCCTGTGGCCGCAATGTCCTTAAACATAATGTCTAACAAGTCAACATTCTCCAAACCTTTCTCTCGAAATTTTGCAGCTTCAGAAACCTCCTACAATTTTGAATATTTTCATTAATAACTCAAATAGTATGGTTTATCTACTAATACAAAATATGTACAATGGGTTATACAAAACATACCATTAGTTTCCTCTCCCACCACTCATCAGTTGTAGCTATTGTTCCTTTGGCTGCATCCCATCCTAATCCAGTTTCACTTCCCTTCAACTTATTCCAAAGTACCTAATCTTTCTTCAAACTATCTCATTTATGCTTATACTTGCCCAACCCTTTTTACTAAAGTGGGTATTAGGTCGATTACCCTTAAATACCCATCCACACAAGCTTCACAAAAGATAGTCGTTACTCTTGATGGCCATTGAACTCTAACATTTGACCTATTTTGGGATTGTTTGATGTTGGGATTTGAATTCTCATTGTTCTTAACCATCTAAACAAAATATAGGTTTATTAATAACAATGTTCAACCAAATATGTAAAAATTGAAAGCGAAAATAACAATGTTCAACCAAATTTGCTGTTTCTCATTGTTTTTGTAGATGGGCATGTGTGAACCAATCTTTGTTTTTTATTCTTTTTTCTTTTTTTGGCTGAATCGTAAAATTGAAAAGAAACAACAACATAATAAACTAGCTGCCCAAAGCAAAAGGCAAAAACAAAAGACATAAGAACAAACAAAATTACTTACAGCCTCTTTGAGTGCACTAAGCTAGAAACACAATGAGGAGGATTCCATAGACAAATTAAAAAAAAAAAAAAAAAAAAAACTAAGAATTTACCCCACTTAGCAAGTGTGTGAACAGCCACATTCCCCTGCCTATTCATCATAAAAAGCTAAATTTTGATCTCGCCGCATTCTAAGTTTAGCTTAAGTGTAGGTTCAATTTAAAAGGCAGCAAGAACAAATTGGATGAAACAAATGCCTAAATTTTATAATGAATCATAAATTTAATTGATGATAAAAAAATATATATATATATAAAAAAAAAAAAAAAAAAAAAAACACATGCAAAAAGGACATATTATAATAGACACCACTTCAGAACAACATTATAATAGAAAAGCAAACAACATCAAGCATCTTCCAATGTTTTGAGTAATACACTCTTAACTACAAAAGTAAAAGCACTGTAAAACACTCTTAAACTGCAAAAGCACATCAGAACAACAACCTGAAATTTTCCATCAACCCCATCTATCTGAATTTTTTTTTTAAACTTCACAACCAGTAAATAAACAGCAACAGCAACAACAACCTGAAATATTCTTCAAACCCATATACTTTTCAACAAGAAAAAACGAATCCCATCCAATCCAAATGGTTTTGATCAACCTCATTTGTCTGAAATTATTTTAAAAACTTCACAACCAGTAAAGAAACAACAGCAGCAACAACAAATCCCTTAGTCATGTAAGTTCTAATATTTTGAGTTTATTCAGTCATCTAAACTAACATGCAAAAGCCCAAATCAATATAATTATTTCAAAGATGGGTAATGGAGAATGTTTACCTGGAAATCGTGATGCAAAACAACGACGGCAATTGGAGAGAGTTGAGCAATAACAGAGAAGAAAAATGTGAATATCGTGAAATTGATGAGGAGAGAACCAAGACTGATGAGATATGAGAATCTTTACCTGGAAATCATGATGTAGAACAACGACGCCAATCGAAGAGAGCAACTGAGCAATAACAAAGAAGAAAGAAGTGAACATCGTGAAATTGATGCGAAGAGAACCAAGACTGATGAGATATATATAAATATATATGGAGAAAAGGCTAGGATTTCAGTAAAAAAATTCCTGAACCACGCGAAACAATTAGCGGCAACCCAATCGTCCCAACCGCGCGATGCTGAAAAAGCAGTAGAAAATTTCATTTTCGAAATTGTGAAAATCTGCGAAACTGAAAACGCAATCCCGCAGATATCGCCTAGCCAAATGCAATCTCGGAATCATGATTCACGAAACTACCGTTCTGTGCAATGTAAATTCCTAAACAAATGGGCCCATGGGAGTGAGTATCCTTGTCTATACAACACATCATCAATAATGATGAAGCGAGCTTCTCTGATTTGTATCTTCCTTGCTTTCGCCTTTAGGGAGCCATCCTTCTTTCACGTAATGGATAATGGGAGTCATCCACTTGTTTGTTCTTTTATCTTCAGAACTTGCTCACCTTCTGTGCTTGGCTACCCTCTTATTTCTATACATAGTTTAGAATTTGCATTGTAGTTGTTTGACGAGTCCAATCTTGCTAGGAAGTCAACTTCTGGGTTTTTGGTTCTTGAGATTTGCACAAAGTCTAGGCTGTTAAATAGCTGTAAAAGTCTTTTGATGATCTTCAAGTACTTCTGCATCCTTTCTTCTTTGGCTTCATAATCTCCCTTCATGTCTGATTATTAGCTGAGAATTAGCTTGGATGATAAGGTTTTTTGCTCCTTGAGTCTTCGCTAGACTTAGCCCTGTTAGTAATGCTTTGTATTCTACCTCATTATTTGTTGCTGTGAACTGCAATCTAACTGCATACTTCAATGTTTCTTTTTCTGGAGATATGAGCACCACTCTTGCTCCTCCTACTTTCTTTGTGGCAAACCCATACATTTGAACCGTCTATGTTTCCATAGAATGGTCTTTTTCCTTATAAGGGTAAGTGAACTCTGCAATAAAATCTGCTAACACTTGGGTTTTGATTGCTGCTCGGGGTCGATATTCAATGTCAAATTGGCCTAATTCAATTGCCCATTGAATGAGTCATCCTGCTGCATCTATCTTGTTCATCGTCTTTCTTATAGGTTGGTCTGTCATGACGACGATGGGGTGTGCTTGGAAATAAGGACGGAGCTTTCTAGAAGCGACCAATAATGTGAAAGCTATCTTTTCCATCCTTGGATAACTTGTCTCTGCTCCTTAGAATGCCTGGCTGGTATAATAAACTAGCTTCTGGACGTTCCCTTCTTCTCTGATCAGTGCCAAACTTACTGCAGTATTGGATACTGCTAAGTAGAGGAACAACTTCTCTTCCATCACCAAGGGGCTTAATAGAGGTGGTTTTATCAAGTACTCCTTTAACTTGGCAAGGGCTTCCTTGCATTTGTCATTCCAGTGAAAGGCATTTTCAATACCTTGAAGAATGGCATGCACTTGTTTGTTGCCTTAGAGACAAATCTATTTAGGGCTGCTACTTTTCCTGTCAAGCGCTGCACCTCCTTCACTATTTTTGGTGACTTGACCTCGATTATTGCTTTTATTTTGTTTGGATTTGCCTCTATTCCCCTTTGGGACACCATGAATCCCAAGAATTTTCCTGAAGTAATAGCAAAAACACACTTTGTAGGGTTTAATTTCATATTGTACTTATGTAGTGAATGTTTCTTTGAGATCGTCCAAGTGGTTGGCTTCATCCTTGCTTTTCACTAGCATGTCTTCTACGTACACCTCCACATTCCTTCTAATCTTGTGAGAGAACGTACGGTTCACCAATCTTTTGTAGGTGGCTCCTGTGTTCTTTAGTCCAAAAGGCATAATTTTGTAGCAGTACAACCCTTGGGTGGTAACAAAAAAGGTCTTCTCTTGATCGTCTTCGTCCATAAGAATCTAGTTGTATCCAGAAAATGCATCCATGAAACTTAAGAGCATATGTCCAGCAGTTGAGTCTACCAGCTGATCAATCTTCGACAAGGGGAAGCTATCTTTTGGGTAGGCTTTGTTCAAGTTTGTGAAATCGACGTACATTCTCCACTTGCCATTACTCTTCTTTACCATGACCACATTTGCTAGCCAATCTGGATAGAAGACCTCTCTAAAGAAGTTAGCTTTTAATAGCTTCTCTACCTTTTCAGTTACAACTTTATTGCGCTCTGGTGCAAATATTCTCTACTTCTGCTATATAGGTTTGCATTTTGGGTTGACGTTGAGACGATGCTGTATGATTTTCCTATCAATCCCGGACATATCCTTGTATTTCTAGGTGAAAACATTTTGGTTTGCCCTTAAAAAGGGGACCATCTTCTCTTTCTCTGAAGTTAAGAATGTTGTTCTGATCTTCAATACCTTCGTCGAATCTCTTAGGACGATCTCAACTTCTTATGGTGTTTCTAACAGTTCGGGAATAGGTTCTAGTTCATTGATCACCTATGTGTGGTTCTCTCCAGATGCTAGGGCAGCTTAATAGTACTCTCTTGCCAAAACTTAGTCTCTTATGATTTCTCCTACTCTATGGGCTATTGGAGACTTCACCTTCAAGTGATATGTTGACGTCACTGCTCTTAGTTTTTTAAGTGCAGGTCTTCCTAAGATGATAACTATGAGGAAATCAATTTCCTTGGTGACCTGTGCTAGGTAAGTTCCTGCGATCACAGTTAGAGTGACGATGCCTCTTAGGATGATTTTATCCCCTGTGAAGCTTACCAGAGGCAAGGTGAAAGGCATGATCCTTTTCTTATCTAGCTTCATCTACTGAAATGCGAGCAAGTAGATTTTATCTGCTGAGCTTCCATTGTTAATGAGCACCCGGTGGATGTTGAATTCTTCTACTCTGAGCATGATTACCAGCGGATCGTCATGGGGTTGCCTAATACCGTGACTATCTCTCTCCGAGAAGACAATATCAGGCTCATCATTCTTTGGCATCTTCATTGGAAGGAGCTATGAATGGACATTGTTTATTTCTCTCCCCTGTGCTTTTTTTATGGACTTTAGCATTCCGCTTGTCATTAGTCCTCCCAAGATCGTTTTTATTTCTCCTATAGGGGGTTTGCTATCCTTTACCTCCAAAGTTTTGTCCTAGTCGTCCTTTTGTTAGTATCTCTGGGGCTCCGTCTTTCTAACGCACTTCTCTAACTTCCCTTGCCAAATTAAAGTTTCCACTTGGTCTTTCAAGTGCTTACACTCATTGGTGCAATGCTTGTGATCCTAATGGAACCTATAGTATTTATTCTTGTCTCTCCTTTCTACTGGAGTGCTGATTGGCTTCGACCATTGTAGGGAGGGATCGTCTTTTATCTGCACTAGCATTTAACCCGCGCAATGCGCGGGAAACATTTTACACATTTAAAATACCATCAATTTGACATAACAATATAATAAATACAACAATTAATATGTTTATTAAAGGCTTTGTTTTAATAATGCCACTCAATTCAAAAAATAAAAATGAAAATTGTGCGATATAGAGTTAAGTTCAATAACATTGTCAAAAGTCCAAAATTCCCCATGGCAGAAAATAAAGTTTAAGAACTCATTAAACCAAAAAACATTTAGTGAGCTAAGCCATATTCTAGCCCTGATGAACTGTAAGTGCCAGCTCTGTTTCACTTGGATGAATTAGGCCATCATCATTCA
The DNA here is from genome assembly GCA_030445155.1 of Quercus variabilis. Lineage (NCBI taxonomy): Eukaryota > Viridiplantae > Streptophyta > Magnoliopsida > Fagales > Fagaceae > Quercus > Quercus variabilis. The sequence continues at coordinate 26,533,842 of CP129450.1, read as the reverse complement.
CCTGCAAAAACTACAGCACAATAGCACTTGGAAAATAAAATGATGACAAATAAATATCTTCTCACATGCATTATTTTTATTTTGTCCATCTTGAACATGCCAACTACAAAGGTATACACAAAAAGAACAAAATGGATTCTTTAGTGTGCTAAATGGATGATTGTTGTCCAACCAGAGGCAATAGCACAATGAAGACCTATTTAAATGTAACCTCTGAAATGATAGAAGCAAATACAGCCTTTTGAGCTTCATGTTTCAAAAATTGTTTTCTTTAGTAGAAGTGCACTTCTATTCATAATCCACTCAAACTATTTTTGCTAATCTATAACAATCACGAAAACTAAGGAGAACATATTCAATAATAATATAAGGTAAAATTCCTATGTATAAATACAAAGAAACAATATTTTAATATCTATTAGAAGAAACACTCTAAATTAAATCTATGAAAAGTTGAAAACCACAAAACAACCTAAAACAAAATTGGAAAAGAAAAATTCATATTTTTTCTCTGCCAAGTTACACTTTGCTCAATCTTTTGTAGTCTGAATTCTAAGAATGCATCTTATAATCCTAGCCACCAAATCTCCTCCATGGAAGTTTCAAGTGTGTAATGGTCATAGGCACTATAGTGTCAAGAAAATTTTTATTAAAAAATAAAAGCAAATAATTATTGTAATTCAAACAGTTTTCTTTTTTTGATAAGTTGTAATTCAAATGGTTCTTTAAAAATTTTTTTACTAAACTGATGTCCAAAGTTGAAGCACATACATGCATGAGGAATTGCATCTAAAATCTCCTCTTTAACAATTTTAAACACATCAAGTAGTTTGGATATTTTCTATTTTCTTTAACTTTTTACATAAAAGAACAGAGGAAAAATTCCTTCTTTTCACATAGAAAAGACACTTCCTTCACTTCAGATGGACTATTATTTCTGGTTTAACTTCTTGGTTCTTTTATTTCTTAGGAAGGGAAAAAAACTTCTTAGTGTATGAACGATTCAACATAGTTCTCCAAATTTACCTAAGACACTATACACACACCATGCCCTCTATTCTTTAGTTTATTTCTTTCTTTTTGACCCTTTCCCACAAAAAAAAATAAAAAAAAATTAGAATGCATAGTAGAAAGCAACAATACCTGAATTACCTTCTAAAATATAAGCCTTTTTTTGTTCTTCATGAGCAAAATTCCAACAACGCAAAATAACTACCAGAAATAATAATCTCAGACCATAACATTCCATAGAAAGAGGGTAAACCCATAACTATACAGTCTAAAACTTTCAGATTTTAAACCATCCAAGTTGAAATTTGGCATATACATGAATTATTAAGTTTCATACTTGACAGGGAAAACTCAGCAAATCTGAATTTCAACAAAAAGTGAAAAGGGTAAGAAGGTTTTTTAAAATGGCAGGAAATAATCATAAAACCATATCAAATAAATAATCCCTTGATATGAAGTAACAGTTTTTTAACAAAATCTTTGCTATTTCTTTGTTTGTTCCTACTTCCAATTTCACTTTGAAAAAAATTGTCAATAAATCTACACTCTAAGCTTGGGCTATACTCCCAATGCTATCAAAACAAAAAAAGTAGAGATGTTAATTTGAGACCAAAGTATCCAAATTAAAATACTAAACCTATCTATATTTCAATTGGGGTGAGAGAAGAATCCTAGACATGGTAAAGGGAAAAAACAAAATTTAGCATCTGATTTAAGAGTCAAAAAGTACATATTTAATAATCTTATTAAACTTTTTTTGTTCAACGTTTTTTTAATCAAACATTAACAAATGATAAAGAGACAAATTTAAATAAAAGTAAAAAAAAAAAAAAAAAAAAAAAAGGGAAATTAAGTTGTCCTGACCTTTCAACTCAATCCAGGAGCTTTTCTTGAATAGTTACCAACAGTCTTATAAGCCAGAGCAGAGATGATAAATCTACATTAGCACGTGAATAAAAAAATGTCATTGAAAATACGAAATTACTGACAAACAGCAATGTAAATGAAGCTTTAAAAAATGAGATCCTATAAAATATGTGTTGCATGCTAGGCAATTAACTCTAATTATCTAAAATCCATGGAAAAACATGGCAGGTTTACTTGAAATAAACAGCAAGAAAATTGAGCGTTTGTTAAAGCCAAACCCAAGTTCAATAACAAAATAATTCTATGCTCTATTTCATATATAAGTATTCAACAAAATAGAACATGTTGGTTTTAGGTAGTCTGCTACTATAGCAACTGAATTCTTACAATCTTGAGATCACAAACCATGTGAAAGAGCTCTATTTTGAATATTGAAACTTTTATGTGGAGAATCATCACTAACCGCGACTAAAATTCCCTTTAAAAAAGAAATGTAAGTTTTGAAGTAGACTAAAATGTAAATTTAAAAGCCTCAAAAAAAAATTATTTAATTTTTAAAACATTTAAACCAAAGAAAACTCTTAACAAACTAACATTTTTTTTACAAAGCAAAACCAATACAAAAAAAGTTTGTAAGGAAGTTAATAACAGTGTAACAATTTGTTGGAAAGTGTATAACAATTTGTTAGTTATTAATCTATTTTTTTTTTTTTTTAAATGCAGTAGTTAACCAAAAATCCCATAATTTTACTTTTAAGAAAATTATAAATTTCTGTACACTTTGAACTTTCAGATTTTAAACCATCCAAGTTGAAATTTGGCATATTCAGCAAAAAGTGAAAGGGTAAGAAGGTTTTTTAAAATGACAAAAAATAATCATACAACCATATAAAATAAATAATCCTTTAATATGCAGTAACACTATTTGTTTTAAAAAATCTGATAACCTAATATTGTCCATTAAAGAGATTAAGTCCTTCATATACTGAATGCAACAGGCAAAGAATGGTCATTAGTTTAGATGACTATAATAATGATTAAACTGGACATAAGAAAAATGTTATCTTTTACCTTCAATGACTAATACAATTCAAAGAACATGAATTTGAAGAGAACAATAATAAACCCCCAAAAAATAAATCATACCAATAAAATGTCTATAAGACATTTATCAAACAGGTATGATGTACAAAGTACAAACCCTTTTTTTTCTTTTTAGTGATGATTGCAGACTCTCCAACATAAACACTACCTTACTGTATATCTAAAACCATATTATATTTAAACTGGTATTATACTGTAGGAGGCATCATTAATGGAAGCCTAACTCAAATAACGAAATCTAAACCAATCCAACCAAGAAATTCAAACCCAAATCATATTAAATCCCCAGATTTGTAAAACCAAAAAAAAAAAGCAAATAGTTTACCGCTTACCGGGATACGACCTATCTCTCTTTGCCTACAGTTCCGACAAACCTTAACTGAACAATGGACCTAAATAAGATTAAAAAAGAAAAGCAAATATCAGCACAACATTCAATCCCACACTTATTTGATCCCCAGGATTTCGTTGAGATTAGTTACAGAAAACTGTTTTTACTTTGAAAAAAATTGTCAATAAGTCTAAACAATAAACCCATCTATTGTGACCAAAGCATCCAAATTAAATTACTAAACCCAGTTCCAAAGCAATAAATTCAACTTGTCTCCATTTATAGAGAACTGCGATTCCAAAGGAGCTTCAATTAGAAAGAAAAAAATAGAATAGGAAATATTTCCAAATTAAAAAAATCTAGGCCCAATTGTCCACTGCCCTTTGCTCTTTGCCCTTTGCATCATGTGTGTGGGTTTTGAGTTTGACTTGTGGTGATAGAGTCCTAAACGAAAACACAATGCAATTTCACAATAGTACACCGACCAATTAGCACTGTTTCTGGCAGGGATAGAATGGAAAAAAAACTAAAATCCAAGGGAAAAAAGCAAAAACAATAAAGCCATCTATATTTTAATAAGGGTGAAAGAAGAACCCTAGACAATTCAGAAGGGGAAATTTCTTTTAAAATATATACAGACAGCTTTAAATTCAATTTTGAATTGTAAAAAGAACCTCCCTATAGAAAATTTTAAAACGTTGCAATTAACTACATGAATAATTATGTGTTTTTCTAAGCACCGATAAGAAGTTCCAGGGAAAAATCACTAAACCCTTAAAATCACCAAACCAAAAGCCGGATTATTGTAAATCTGGAGAAAAAATCCAAATCAATGCAATTAACAAAATGTGACCAAAGAACCCTAGCCAATGAAATAAAAACAAAATTCTAGAGTATAGAAATAACTAAAAATGGAGATGCTAATTCAAATAGGAAAAGCAACAGCAGAAACTTTGGATTGCAAAAACAGTATTTGAAGAAGGAAAATAATAACGCTATGCTACCTTAGGTATATGCAAAGAAGAAACAAAACATAACAAAAAGTGCAAGTACTAAAGATGTGAGAGTGAAAATTGAGAGAAGGAAGATATTTTCTTTTATCACTATGTTTTTTACCAAATTAATACATCATTTCATTTTTGGGATGTGCTGATTGTATAGGGGTGTGGCGTTTAAGGGGTTTTTGCATGTCTTTTTTTAAAATGGGTGTTTTCCCTACATAGCAGAATATCCTTGATTGTAGAAACAACTATTTATGACTTAGCCGATATTGTAAATCTACTCATGCATACACATACCTTAAGCATCAATGTCTCAGTTCAACTTGCAAAGTATAAACAACATTTTTGCTTTAATATTCACATAGCCAACGGTATACCCTGCACACATATTTAAAATTTTTGAAAAAAAAAAAGCATAAGACATCAGAAAGAAATATGGCCTAACTAAGGTAAATACAAATTTATAAATTAAACAATTTATGATAAGAAATTTTTTTGAATCATCAAACATTTTCCTTCTTGTTTACCCTAGAAGACCATACCAAAAGGTATATTATAATTGAATAATGGTCATTAGAAGGATAGTAATATCATAGATGTTTCTACAGCAAAAAAGTAAAAACCGAAGAAAATGTTCCTTCCACGGCACTTCAAAACCTTTTTGCACATAAGTAATCATAAGCTAGAGGAGCCTGTAACTGCCAAATCAAAAGAAAGGTCGAAGAGTTTCAAATTTTTTGGAAAAGTTATATTACTGACCATTACCTTTTTGTAACTCTTCAGCCATAGTTCTTATCTGGCAGTTACAGGTTTCTTTCTTTGCACATGTTCACAAACACTTTTACCCTAGGTCTTAAACTTCCATTTGAAGTTTTATCCTAAGAATCAATATAGGCAGCATTAAAGCTTTTAATATAAGTGTAGTGAACACCTAGAACATAACAGTCTATGCAAAGTGATTCATTTTCGTTTTTTAATGGTAAACGTGGCAGAAATTTAGAGAGGTGCTTTTCCTACATGTCAAAACTACCTTAATTGTAGGAAAAGGCTTAAAATCAAGAGAGACAAACCATGAAGTTGACTTAAGCTAATGTAAGAGAATAACTATCAAATTATGAAAAAAGAAAAAATTGAAAAGTGAGTAAGACATTTTGTCAAACACATGTTGTATACCAGCTATGTTCTGCAATTAAAATGACTCACTGTAAGCCAAAGTAAACTTACAGAATTGGGAATCCATAGGAGAGTATGATTTGAGATACCATGAAATCCCTCAAGTCAATGATGAATTCATGGGTGACTCTTCCATTGACTCCTCGAAAAAGAATGGGGTAGTGGCTCTGTAATGTTCACATCATTATATTATACCAAGAAAACAATGAACTTCTATTTCATGCTGCAAAAAGCCAAATGAAATTATTTTTCAAGATCAACACATATATGCAAACATAAAACCAAAAGATGAAAAGGATGAGTTAAGAACCTCCAAACGTTTTGCCATGTAGTTTGCATTCAAGGTTGCTATGTTTGAGGCTTCAGTGAGTCCCTTAGAACCCATCATGGCTATGTATGTATATGAAATTGGCAAAATAAGTGCAGAACCCCGAGGAGCAACAGAGATGGTACCAAGAGGTTGAGCCCTTTTTAGTGCTAGAATACCAACTGCTGGTACCTGCAAAGGTGAGGAAAAACATTATAGCAACAGATTGATGAATGTATCTTATAGAATTGCAATCCAAAAGTTGGGAACACATTTTCTAAGATTATCAATGAAAATCTTAAAGTCAGATGCACCAAAATACCAGGGTGAATAATTTTATTTTCATGTTCAATATACTCACATATTTGACAGTTGTTTAATGGTTTGCATATAGTAGAATCATTCTTCACTCAAGAAGTTAAAATTTTCAAAACAGAATTAAGATTTATTCTAGCATATTTTGACATCATGTGTGATGTGACAGGTTTCTCTTACCACAGGATGTGATGGTAGAAATGGTGCCAAATGTTCTAAATGAGAATGAAAGGACAATTTAACAACATGAATCCACCCAAAAAAATACAGAAAAATGCAAAAGTGAGTGAGTCAAACATTCTAAATGGGAATGAAAGAATAGTTTAACAACATGAATCCAACCAAAAAAAACACAGAATTGTCAGAGGAAGTTTCAACTTTCAATTCTATATAAATATTCTCATGAGAATAATCTAATCGCACATCAATGTTATAAAAAATCAAGCCACACACACATTGTTCTAATCATGTAGAAATTGATGGTCTCCTCCATGTGCTTGATCAAACAAAAGAATTTAAATGATGATAAAATTGAAGGAAACCGCAGGTGGGCTGGGTTGTTGCTATAGCTTCCACTATTCTTTCAATCTCTCAGCCAACTCGGTTATGAATATGTCATTTATTTTTAAAATAGGGAAAACTGAAAAGGTTCAAGCATCAATTCACACCAACGTAGCAAAAATAACATAACATTGTGTCTCCAATTTATATATTTTTTGATAAGTAACATTGTGTCTCCAATTTATTATAGGCAACTGAACACCAATCGGTCAGGGGGGAAAATCCTAAAAATAAATTAAAAAAGCTGAGAGACAAAGCCTAGGTAGAATTTGATCTTCTATGGTGTTTCCCTGAAAAAATAATAATAATAATAATAATCCAGAGAGGAAAACATATTAGGAATTGAAATCTACAATTGCAGCAAAACCATAATTAGAAACCCCCAAATCCCAAAATTAATAACAACTAAATAAGTATCTATTGGGTTTTGTTTTCAGTGGTGGGGAAACCGATGGTTCCAGAAAATTCTCTTTTAACCAATCGGGTTACGGTTCCGAAGAACTCTGTTCTCTTTCCCCTTTCCTTTTGATTGCAATTTACTGATTTAAGTGGTTTGTTTTCTTTTATACTGAAGGCTATCAAAAAGTGTTTTAACCCTGTGAATCAGATCAAAAGGTGTTTTCCAAATCAAAACCCCAGGAAAAAAAAAACTATGAACGCAAATATTAGAGAACAGGGAAAGGCTTAAAACAAACATTTTCATGGAGAACCCAAAAGCCCGAAACAAAAAGGAATCAAAACCAAAATCAAATCTAAACCTATCCAACCAAAAAACTCAATAAAAAGCAATATTTCATACCCAAATCTAAAAAAATGGAGAAAAACGTACCGAACCGGTTCCCGAAATTATCGATCTATCTTTCGATCTCTGTTCTTCTGCAGTTTACGAAATCTCTTTGTATCTCTCTGTTCTTTTGTGTTTTTTCTCTTTCACCAAACCGTTTCACCAAATCGTCAACCTTTGTGGTCTGGGTTTTGGACGACGAAGAAGGGGTTTGGCCGTGGAGTGTGTTTTGGAAGATTGAGAAGTGGAACAGAGATGGGGAACGGGAGAAATAGAATAAAAGATCAGAATTTATGTTCTCTCTTTCTCTATATAGGGCAAAAGCCTTTTGAAACTGAGTGTCTTCAATTGCACCGTGCGATTTTTTTTAAAGAGTAAGTTGTACACATGTCAGTTTCTTAGATAGCCATTTTTGCTAACGTGGCAGCACCTGGTTAAAAGCTTCTGCTATTATATATAGTATTAGATAAGGACCTGCTCAATTGGCATTATTAGTTGAATGAAGTTTGTGAACTTGGGTTTTCTGTCTGGAAGTTCCTTATTTTTCCCTATAGTTTGCCCAACATTTCGCGTCTCCTTCTTCTTATCGCGATTCCTGCTCATTCCTTCGTCTCTCTTCCTTTGTCCTTTCATTTCTTTTACAAGCATCGCATCTTCTGCATTCATGTACTTCTAAGCTTTACGAAGCAACTCCGCGATTGTTTTTGGTGGACTTTTAATGATTGAGAAGAAGAAATCTCCTGGCAGTAACCCTGCTTGGAAGGTTGTTAAGATAACTTGATCTTTAGCTTCATCTACCTACAGCAACTCCTTATTGAATTGGGTGATGTACTGTCTTAGTGATTCTCCTTCTGCCTGTTGAATGTTGAGAAGATGGCCAGTTGGCTTTTTGTGTCTTTGCCCCCCAATAAAATGACGAACAAAACCCTTGCTAAGTTGTTCAAAATTTGTAATAGTTCCTAGGGGTATCTTGCTAAACTATACCCTAGCTGCTCCTTTCAATGTTGTTAGGAATGCCCTACACATCACCTCGTCTAGGGTCATCTGCAACAGCATTAACGTCTTGAATGATTCAATGTGATCCAAGGGATCCTTGGAACCATCATACGACTCCAACTGTGGGAGTGGACAGTTCAGTACTTTATTAGTGAATGGTGAGTCCGTCCTTCAAATCATCCCATCCAGATTCTCTCCGCCTTTGTCCTTCATAGCACTCTTTACTTCATACATCTCCTTCCTTATGTTGCAAAGTTCATTCTCCACCCTGGTAGAGTCTTCTCCTAAGGTCCTGTCTCGCCTGTTGGCTTGAGAATTTGAATCTTCTTCATTTTGGTTTTCACATGTTCGTCGCCATTCTGCGTTTTGGGATTCCTTTGTCTTTCGTAGTTCTTCATTCTAGCGAGTCAGCTTTTTCACATTGGCCAAAAGGGCTTGGATTTGTTGTTGTTGCATAGCATCTTGCTGAGGTGTGGCCTTTACTTCCATCTTGTACTCCGAGGAACTCTTTTGTCACTAGGAAAGATGGTTTATATGATTAGCGTTCCCATAGACGGCGCCAAACTGTTGATGCAGAAAATCAATAGTTAAGCTCCTCGTTATAGCGAATGGACGATGCTGTGAGTGATGGGGTCGTCCCTGTAGATGAAAAACCTGCAAAATAAACTGGGTGGAAGAGTAACACGCCGGTGTGGCGTTAGCTAAACCGACTCCAATGGTTAAGTTAGTAAAGGAGAAAGATTCTTGAGAGGAAAAGAATGGATAGTGATTTTGTAAAGTATTTGTGTGTGTGATTGGTCGTACCTTGGGTTTCTGGTGCTTTCTCTTTTATAGTTGAATGTCTAATCAATGGGCAATGAATTACTGTATTTATGCTCAACGGCTAGTATGTTACAGAATCTTTATCTAAAGTTCACAGCTCATTTTGTGACCGTTGCTTCATCCATTACGTTTCATCATCAATGATCGTAATAAATGCGCAACGTCTTCTCTGGGTAAATGACGATCTTCACGTAGTGACAATCATAAATTTCTGACTAATCAGATCTTATATTTGTTTCCAAATACAGTATTGGTATACTTTTGGGAATTGGGATAGGTTCACTCAAAAGAATGAATCCCAAGACCTCCTTGTCCCAATATGGAAGAGAATCCATAAGTTTGCCTTTTTACAAGTTTAGGTCTTGTTTGAGAGGAATTTTCATTCTAAAAGAAAAAAGTTTTGAATCTTATCTTTAAATTGTGCTCTTATAAATTGCTTTTACTTTAAAGTCTTTAAATTATGTCCTTGTCTTAAATTACCTTTACTTTCAAACCTTTTAAATTATATTCTCCATTGCTTTAATTTATGCATTTTACCTTTGAGCTCTTTAAATTTTCCTTGTTTTCTTTCTCATGTGTACAAGGGTTTAAGAGTGTAAGCTCTCTAGCTAGCACCATAAACCCTAGATTCCCAAATAGCCAATAGCTTGAGTAAAGAAACCTCTAAAAATAATGTATTTTCAAAAGATGAGAAATAGGGATGGCAACGGGTCGGGTTCGGGCCGGGTTTTTTCATACCCGGACCAGACCTGCGGGGCAAAACCCGTAGCCCGAACCCGGCCCGTTTAGGGTACCGGGTTTTTTCCCGGGGCCCAGACCCGCCCCAGCCGGGCCCCGTTTATGAGTTGGGCCCGTTTAGGCCCAACCGAAAAAAAAAAAAAAAAAAAAAAAAAAAAAAAAAAAAAAAAAAAAAAAAAAAAATTTGAGCCCAAATTTTAATTTAAGCCCAGATTTAAGCTCAAATTTTGACTAAATTTAAGCCTAGATTTAAGCCCATATTTTGCCTACATTAAGCCTGCATATTCAAGCCTTTCAAGCCTAAATAATTAACGTGACCCAAATGCCAAATCAGTCCAAATCATAAGCTAAGGATACTAATCATAAATCAATAAATCACCTGTTAATTATAAATCTATAAATCAATAAATCATAACTAATATCATAATCATAATTCAATAAATCATAACTAAGATTTTAAATCAATAAATTACCTAGCTAAGATAACCATTTAATCATTAATCAACAAAATCTTAACTAAAATCACCAACTAAACATAAATATAAAATAAATCCAACAAGTCCAAAAAATAAGTATCAAAAGTCCAACGAGTCCAAGAAATTAAAAAGTAACGAAATAAATCCCACAAGTTTAGAATAATTACAAACCAACAAGTTAAGGAAACAAGTCTAAGAAAATAAAAAAGTTACTAAATTAATACAAAATGTTTAATCTTCATCAATTGCAATACAACTCCCATCAATTGTGGCACAACTCCCATCATCTTCATTTGGCTCCCCATCATCAAGAATGGATTGAAATGTACTATCTCCAGATATAGTTGAAGAACCTACAACAACAATGAATTAAAAAATGGAATAAACTTCATCAAATTGTAACTAACAAATATAAAAACACAATTTTGATTTTATAAATAAAAATTAGACAATTGCTAACCGTTGATTTCACTCCATAACCAATTTTGAGCACACATCATTGCCTCTATAGTCTTGGGATGTAGTCTACTACGGTGTGGACTTAAAAGTCTCCCACTAGTGCTAAAGGCAGCTTCTGAAGCAACAGTTGTGACGGGAATGGCTAAAATATCTCTTGCAATCCTTTGTAAAGTAGGATACTTGAGACCATTACTTTTCCACCGTGCCAAAATATCAAAGTCTTCACTCCTCTTCAACACTCCCTCATCAATGAAATGATTAAATTCCATTCTACCACTCCCATGTTTCTTTGAACTACTTGAGCTATTATTCACAAACCCATCAAACCTTGACATTGACCCAATCAACCTAAATTTTATTTGTGCCACTTGATTTGATGTATTTGCAGGCATATGAGAACTTCCTTCATTACCTACAGGAGACTCATCCACATCTCCATACTCATCAAGCAAATCATAACAAAGATTCTTAATTTTTTCAATCTCCAAATCAGAATTATCACCATAAATGTTAGGATAATAAAACTCCAATAACTTCATCTTATATCTTGGGTCTAAGATAGCAGCAACAGCCATAACAACACTAACATTAGCCCAATAAGAATTAAATTTAGCAAGCATGCTTTCTGCCATTGTACTTATCATCTCACTTGAAGACAAACTACATTCATTCAATGCAATTTTCAACTCACACACCAAAGCAAAATACATATTAGTTGTGGGGTACTTACGACCAGAGAAAAATTCAGTCACACTATAAAACAACTCTAACCTCCCACAAATATCTTTGGCTACCTCCCAATCATGATCATATGGCAAACAAGTATAAGATGTTTCACGTTTAGCCAAACGCGAGAAAACATCTTTATAAATCAATGCAGTAGAAAGCATTAAGTAAGTTGAATTCCAACGAGTTTTACAATCTAAAACTAACTCTTTGGTGCATTGAACACGCAATTGACGTGCATTTTTATCAAATTTTTGCCTCCTTTTTGGTGATCCAGTCCAATAAATCACACTATCACGAATCCTTTCAATACCATCACCAATAAGAGACAACCCATCTTGAACAATCAAATTCAAAATATGTGCAGCACACCTCATATGCAACATAGACCCACCCAACATAAGAGAACTAGTATCAAGCTTATTCAAGAGAAGTCTTATCATGGCATCATTAGTACTACAATTATCTACGATTATTGTGGACAACTTCCTATCAATGTTCCACTCTAAAAAACAATCAACAAGAACTTCAGCAAGAACATCTTTCGTGTGTGGAGAAGGAACATAAACAAACCTAGAAAAATAATAGAAATAATTATAACATAACTAAATAAACATTCAATTTAACATAACTCAATAAACATTCTAAATGTAAAGTCTTTAACATTCAATTTATAGATAAAAAAATTACCTCAAAACCCGGCTTTGCAACGTCCAAGTATGGTTAATAAAATGTGCGGTAATGACCATAAACCCTCTCTTTTTGTTACTTGAAGTCCACATATCCGTTGTAATTGCCATCCTACTTCCATTCTTGTCCGTGATCTTCAAAGCTTTCTCCCTCTCATTATCATAGATTTTAAGAATAACACTCTTCAAAGTATTTCTTGTGACAAGTTTAAACATAGGTTGAAGATCATTCACAAATTCCCTAAACCCAATGTGATCAACCATTGAAAGAGGATATTCATGTAAAATAACCATACGAGCAAGCTTATTCCTCACTCTAGCTTGATCAAATTGGTAATTATTTAAACTTGTAGTTCCATCCACCTTATTTTGTTGTTTAATTAAAACTTGTTGTCGAATATCCTTATACTTCATCCGTGGACATCTTGCTAAATGATTACGCAAATGGGTTGTACCTTGACTAGATTCACCCAAGTAAAGTTTGCCACAATGGTGGCATTGGGCTTTAACTTTTCCTTCAACCTTCTTCCTTGTAAAATGAGCCCAAACATCTGAGGTAGTTTTTCTTTTTTTACTTGTATCCAAGTCCTCATTTGTAGGCTCTTGCTCTCCCTCTTCCTCTGTCCTTGGACTCCCTTGACTCCTTTCTTGTTCCTCTACCTCTAAGTCCATCGTCGGGGAATTCGGACTCCTAATTGATTCAGAATTTTAGGAGTTAGAATCAAAACAAATTATTACAAATTTATTATTACACATACTCATTAATTAATAGGCACAAATTCATAATTACACAAATTCACAAATTAAACATGATTAACAACAAATTCAAACACTTACTGGTTGTTTAATGGGCATAAAGGTGATTGTGATCCTGAGGGTGAGCTACCAGGCGACAATGGCTAGGGTGATCGTGAAAATGGTGAAGGAGACCACATAGTTGGCAAGGGAGAGCCACTTGGCGAGGAAGAGCTAGATTTGTTTGTGTTTGTGTCTTCCATCTCCGTTTTAGGCTCTGCATTCCCAACAAACACAAAAAACAATATTTCATTACAATTGTCATCACAACCCAAACAATATTTAACAAACTCAATAATAGTATAATGCCACAAACAACTTATCCCATAAACTGGATGGCACCACCCTTGAAATTTATTAAGAGACAACCGGAATGGCTAATCAATTTATGTTCTATCATAACATCACTGAAAATTTATGCTTGTAAATATGTCCAAGAATTTTTTTTGTTTTTTCCCTAATATGGTGTTCAAAGCTCCTTGAGCACCTTACTATTCCCTCAAGTATGTGTAGTACCCCATCACACACACACCAAGTAATAAATATTTTGTTTAATCTATTTCAGCAACCATATGAACTATGAAGGTTAAGGCAACAATCATTCCAAGCCCACTAAAAATTCTATACTTTTAAATTTCTAATAGCCAGCATTTAGATGAAAACAATTGAATTTTTTCCCCCTGTTGCATCATATGATAGAATAACACCTAGCATCACAAATATTGCATTTTTAAACTCTAACCCAAATGCCCCCAATTCAATTCAAGTCGGAATTCCAATTCGGTCAAAGTCAAAATTCCATATTCACAACAAAATCAAGATCTGTCATATTCAAATCGATTTCAAAATGCATTGACGAATGAAGCCAAAAAAAAAAAAAAAAAAAAAGGAAATTCCACCCACGTGCTAATTTATAAGCCTCTCTCTCTCTCTCTCTCTCTCTCTCTCTCTCTCTCTCTCTCTCACACACACACACACACACACACACACACACACACACAAACATGTTAGACACGCAACTGCCCCTAAGGGATATTCCAAGACCTTATAATGCTAAAATGTGAAACAACGCAAGATCATTAATTTTAATTTTTGGTTCATGGTTTTCTGAGTATTGTTTGGTTACTAAGAAAATATATAGGAAAAGAAATTGAAGGAAAACTCTTTACCTGTAAAAGATAAAACTGAAGTTTATTTATTAATTTATTAAGATTTTGGCTTTGCACTTTCTGGGTATGAGTAAGAGGGAAATCGTTTAGGCTTTGTTTGACTGATGAGAAAATGAAACCACAAAAGTAGATTGGGTTTTTTCTTTCTTTTTCCATTAATTAGAGGTAGTCAGTCTATAGAAGTGTAATTCTAGGATTAGGATGTCTGAAAACAAAAAAGTCAAATCACTGATTCTCTTTTTTTAGGAAAATTTTTAGTTTTATGCAATGTAAATTAGATGTGTACAATTTGCAAAATTTTTGCAAATTTGTACAATGTACATTTGTTTAGTCTAAAAATTTACATAGACAGAACAATGTAAACCTATGATTACTTTTTTTATTTGTATATTATCATTGATTCATTATCATGGCTATGTAGAATGTGTATCGTTCAGTACATGGAGGGGCAGTGGCATCTAATTTATACCAATATAAGGTCATCAAAACAGCTGAATGCTTAAAAAGAACTTATCTAGCCTAGTCAAATAGGGTGAGTTTTGGGTAAAGAGAAAAAATAATGCTCAACAAAAGCAGATGCAAAAAAGATGTAATGTGAGCAACTGCTGAGTCAGAGAGAATTTTTGCTCGAATAGAATTTGACCCAAAAAAAAAAAAAAAACTCATTACAAGTCAAAGATCAGATACGGAACAATAAAATAGAAAACTGGGGGCACTTGAAAGCTAATCAAATCTCCATAATCTGAAACAAAAACACAGTAACTCACATTCGAAAAGTAAGAACAGATCGATCATACAATAAGGCTGATTCTTACAAGAATGAAATAAAGAGAAAGAGTTAAAAAAAATTTATAAAAAAAAAAAAAAAAAAGAGTACAGAGCATACCTTGAGCTGAAGGCTGAAGGCTGATGCTCCGATTTACTGAAGAAAAGAGACGACAGCTCCAACTTGGCGAAGAAAAACGGCGACAGCTCCAACGGTGAGGCGGTGGTGTTGTGATTTGGTGGTGAGGAGGTGAGGCCATCTAGGTTCACGGTGGAGTGAGGGTGAGGGAGTGTAGGGGCTGTGACGCTGTGTCAAATTGAGAGGGAGGGAGTGTAGCCGTGTAGGGAGGCTGCTGACTGCTGAGTGAGTGAGTGTGAGTGCAGAGGAAATGAGAATTAGGGTTAGAAATTTTAGGTTATATATATATAAGGGTATTTTAGTCATTTCAGTTAACCGGGTTTTTACCGGGCCGGGTTTCGGGCCGGGTCTCGGGTCGAGTCTCGGGTTTTTTTTAAAAAACCTGGACCCGACCCGGACCCGCTTCGGGTTTTTCTTTTTAAACCCATACCCGACCCTATTTCTAATCGAACCGGGTAAAACCCGGCCCATTAGGGTCGGGCCGGACCGGGTACCCGCGAGCCGGGTAAAAATTGCCATCCCTAATGAGAAACGCTCCAATCGCTTTTCATTTTTTACAATGAATCTTTTTAAAGAAAGTTTCCTTTTAAGTTCATAAAAAGCCTTCCAAAGGGGCATTTTTCAAATCCACCATTTTAAAATCTTATCTTTTTCAAATTAAAGTGTTCTATCCTAAAAGTTATGAATAAAAATCATGGATTTTTCTCAAAACTTTTTTTTTTTTAATAAGAAAAACCATGAAAACTACTTTCTTTAAATTGAACTTTTCTTTTCTATTTGTTTTTGGGGTCTTAATTTAGAGTTCTAAAAATCATTTTCCTAAAAATAAATTCGTCTTTCCTTTGTTTTGAATTCTCTTTACAAATGATTTTTAAGCTTAACCTTGCTTTTATGAAAACTATTTTCTCTGGTTATTATTTCAAGACGTAAATTTGGATTCTCTTGAAAGATGAATAAAAAAACCATGGTTTTCACTAAAACCATGGAAACCCTTTTCTTAAAACCCTTATTTGCTTTAAAATGGTTTTGACTCAAGTTTTAGGCTTTTTTCTTTCAAATCCTTAGAATTTTTTTTTTTTTTAAAAGTAGTTTCAATCTTAAAACATTTCATTCTTTCAAAAATCCCTTTTTAAAAACCAATCTTTTCTACCTTACATAAATGAATAAAAACCATAATTTTCATTAGGAGAAAATGCACTTTTGGTCCCTACATTTTGGGTCAATTCCCATTTTGGTCCCAAAATTGATTACGTTACTAATGTCATCCCTAAAAAAAATATCGATTCTATTTTGGTCCCTGCCGTCAACCTACTAACAAAAACCTCCTATGTGACAGACGGAAGCATAGGTGGCACAGGAAATGCTAATGTGGCTATTAAAATAATATTAAAAAATACCACGTCAGCATCCACGTCAACATCCACGTCAGCATCTTATATTAAAAAATTAATTTATCAATTTTAGCAAAATTAAAAAATAGAAAAACAAAATTAAAAACGTAAATACACATAAATTCAAATCATGTTGAAGAACATGAATAAACAAGAACTTAAACCCAGATTACAAGAACACAATCCTAGATCACAAGAACAAAGAACATAGTACTTAAAGATTTTCTTTTCCAACATTTCTCATACCACAAATTCAACTAAATACATAAAATTTCATCCCAAACATATCTCCAAAACCAGTAAATTGAAACCCAAAAAAATCAACAACAAAACATCTAAATCATCTGACATCAACAACAAAACAAAACCCAATCATCAAACCCAAATCCATAAATTCCAAACCACAAATCCTCAAAAAACCTCAAAGAAAACCCAATCATCAAATCAAAACCCATAAATTCCAACCAAAATCATCAAACCACAGATCCTCAACAAACCCTAAAGAAAACTTGGATCCTATGGGCAACCTTTTATATTTCAATTTTTTGTTTTTGGTTTTGGTTTTCCAAGTAACCAAACAAATCAAATGAGCAACCGAATTAATCACAAAGAAAGAACCTGAAACTCTCTATCGATGGCGTGAGCAGATTGAAGCAACTTCACTGGCGGCTTCTTCCTCAAAACGTACCGTTGCACTGAGCCCCCTATTGATGATCTCACTTCCATTAGATATGTAGGATTCGATTGCCCGTTCCCGAACTATAAAAACCCATTGTTAGGATAAAAATAAAATATTTTTCACATGTGTGATCATGTGAATTAGTTACTTGAGGGGCTGGATTTTTGTCAATCATAGCCCAAATATGCAAACTTGCCAAGCCCATTATAACAGAGAATATTGTGGGAGGTGGTCACGTGTAACTAAAAGTCTTTGTAAAGTTTTCATATATGTGAGCATGTGAGTCAATTTTCCACTAAAGGGTGACTTAAGGGGCTAGAACTTGATCAATGTAAACAATGGCCCAAATCTTGATCAATGTAAACCATGGCCCAAATAAGCAAAACTTGCAAGACTTGTTACAACAAGAGAATATTACAGTCAGTTATCCACTAAGTCAGAGTGCAATAGAAGTTACCAAAAAATAAGGAGTGCAGTAATTGTTTTGTCTACTATAAATAAAGATTAAAGGTATTATCAGAGGAGACAACAAAAATCTGATAAACTTGATTCACATACCTAATCAATGGAAGGATAACTTCATGTTTGTAAGCGCGTTTGCCTCACATGAATTATCTAAGTTTAGTTTTTGTAATTTAACATAGGACTTTGTGTGATTTGAATCTTTCTTATTTGTATGAACTTGAATTAAGATATCTACATATTGTGATTGCATTGCTTGTTCCCTTATTTTTCTTAGTTGAATATTTTGTACTTTTGAAGTCCTATTAGTTTAGGCAGTGGCAGAGCCCATCAATTTGGTGTGAAGTTTTGTCTTGCAAGTAGTTCTTTCTAAGTTAGTTTGTATTCTCACAAACACCCATCAAAAAATTCTTCAATCGCTACCGATTGGCCATGGGTTTAAAGAGAGACAAAGATGTTGAGTTAGAGAGAGAATGAACCAGACATTTAGAGCTTCAATCGAGAAGATGAAAGATTTGGGTTTTCAGCCATTTGTGGCATCTTCCATGTTCAGCTCATAATCTGGGGTTCCAAGCATCATAGGCAGAGGTGGTGGCTTGAACCTAGAAGATGAGAGAGCTTGTTTGAAAAAAAAAAAAAAAAAAAGGTTTATTTGTTTTTGTGGAGGTGATGGGATACTTTCAAAATTTTCATTCTTTAGATCCATACCACAAAAAAGATGAAAAATCCTAACTCAAAATTCTTCAAAAAAAAAAGTTTTAAAACTAAATAAAAGTAATTTTTTTTTTGTTTTTATTTTTTTAGTTAAAATTAAAATTGAGGAATTAAATTATTTTTTAATTTTTTATTAATTTAAATTTGAAGTGGAATTTAAAAATGCCAAATAATTTTTTTTAATAACATTTTAATAGCCACGTCAGCGACTTGTCAGCAAGTAAGTGCTTTCATCTGTCACATAGGAGGTTTCTGTTAGTAGGTTGATAGCAAGGACCAAAATAGAATTGATTTTCTTTTTTTAGGGACGACATTAGTAACGAATTCAATTTTGGGACCAAAATGGGAATTAACCCAAAATGTAAGGACTAAAAGTGCATTTTTGCATTTTCATTGAAACCATGGAAACCCTTTCATAAAAAATAAAAAGCTCTTTTTATTAAATGCCTTTGGTACCAATTTGGGTTTCTACAAATTCTTTTCCCAAAATGAGCTTGTTCTTCCTTTACCAATGGTTTTTAATCTTATACTTTATTTCATAAAAATCCTTTTCAAAAAGCAAACTGTCTTCCAAATGGTATAAAATCTAGTTTTGGGTATGTTCTTTCTAAAAGGTTTGAGAATTTTTCTTCTTAAAAAAGGCAAGTTTCCAAAAAGGTTTTTAATCTTAAAAGTTTGTTTTCTTTAAGGTCTTGTTCATAAAAATGCTTTCACTTCCCAAAATTCACCTTCTTAAAATTAACAAATTCTTTATGTGTTCACTTCCCCAAGTTTGAAGTCATGAGGATCTCCAAAAGAAAAAGCTCATCTTTCCAAAAGTAAAATTTAAGGGTCTTTTTATGTGCATTATTTTGAACCTTTTGGAATTGCACATTTTTTTGAGGTTTGTATTTATGGTTCATTTCCATTGAACCAATAGATCCCTATCAAGCTAACCTATATCATCCTCCCCTTTGCACTAATGTCTTGGTTCATTGTGTTTGTGCATGAGAATGAGAGTTTGTAGAATATAGTGCTAAAGGTGACATTTTTCCTCTCTCATCTTTTTATTTTATGTACATATTCACATCTTAGATACATAATAAATAAATACTCACATGTTAAACTATATGTATTATTTTGCAAAGTAGCAAAATCTTTCACATGTTATTTATATATTACTTACATGTTTTGATTGCATACAATTGTGCAATAAATATTCACATGATATTTTATATGTGAATAAAATATTCACATGGTATATGTGTGCATGTGTGTTGTTTGTACAAAACCTTTTCAAAAAATCAAATGCCAAGTATTTAATTTGTTTCCTCTAAAATGTTGACGTTGGAATTAAAATTAAATTAAAGT
Source organism: Quercus variabilis (assembly GCA_030445155.1). NCBI lineage: Eukaryota > Viridiplantae > Streptophyta > Magnoliopsida > Fagales > Fagaceae > Quercus > Quercus variabilis. The sequence continues at coordinate 26,514,018 of CP129450.1, read as the reverse complement.
ACTATCCTTTAGATTGGTGATGTGGGAAGCCTAACACCTTCACCACCTGTAACTAAACTTCCAAGTCCAAGAATCTTTGGTTTGAGACTTTGGTTAATCTTAATTAATTAATTTTCCCCGAATCGGTTTTTAGTTAATTAGGTAACTAAAAAGAATTAGACAAATAGGTAACCAATCACACCTAATACAAAACCAATGGTTGGTGGAGACTCCTTAAAACAAAAATAAGAAAAAAGACTTACACACACACCTCACCCCCCTAGAAACACATGCATACATAGAGTCACATCGCCAAGCCTCCAATGTGTGAAACTAGAAAAAGAAGAATTGAGAGGGGCCAAGCATCCGTAGGATGGCCCAACATTGGACAACCCAAATTGTTTCACGATGATCTATTTTGGAAGGCCACATTTAAACTGATGGGGGCCTTACTGGACCACTCACAAATATAACAAAAAATTTTCAACATATTTTCCAACACCTTTGCAACAAGTTTGTATATAACATTACACAGATTAATAGGGTAATAGTTAGTAATTCTTTAAGGTGTTTTAACTTTTGAAATCAATGCAATAATATGGGTGAAATTAATCTTTCTTAAATCCTAACCTCCATTGACACATAAAAACAAAGCTTTCATTGTATCATTATGCACAACATATCAAGGTTTAAAAAAAAAAGAGAGAGAAAATAGACATACCATCAAAGTCTAGGGCTTTAGATGGATGCATCTAAGGAAAGAACCACCACCACCATCTTGGAAAGACCTCTATGAGAGTCATCAACCTTGGTTGAATTTCTTTAAGTCCTTGTTTGGGAGGAGGGAAAAGAATTGAATGGAAATTAAAAATAAATAATAAAAAATTCCTTCATTTCCCTTCTTTTCAAGTTTTAACGAAGAGAATGGAAAATTCATTCCCTTATTTGGATGTTTAAGTATCCATTTGGCAAATATTATTTTTGCTAATTTATTTTACTATTCAGCTTATTTTTGCTATTATTCATAGGTCTCACTACACTTTTTGGTACTATTCATGGGTTTTACTATACTATTTTAGCTAACTTTTACCTTTAAGGTCTGTTTAGGGTTTGCTTATTTTGCTGAAACTGAATATTTTTTGTTGAAAGTATTGTAGATAAAGGTAAAAGTTAGCTGAAATAGTACGGTAAGACCTACGAATAGTATCAAAAAGTGTAATAAGACCTATGAATAGTAGCAAAAATAAGCTGAATAGTAGCAAAAATAAGCTGAATAGTAAAATTAGTTGGTTTTTTAAGTTGGAGCCAAACGCACACTAAGAGTGTGTTTGGATACCGCTTATTGCTGAAAACTGAAAACACTATAACAAAATAATTTTAAATGTGTGAATAATGTCATGAGACCCATTTTTAATGAAAAATTTGCTAAAAAAAGGGGTTTGTGGGTCTTGTGAACAGTGCATGGGACTCACTGGAAAAGCATAGAAGCCACAGAAATGTGCTTCTCACTAAAAAAAAAAAAAAAAACAGAATACGTAGACTCAAACGCAATGCTTTTCAACACTATCCAAATGAATACTAAGTGGGAGGAAATGTATGGGTAAGAGTGAACATTCATTCACCTCTATTCCTTTAAAATCTTAAAATTTCATTCTTCCCAAAATTGGAGGGAATCAAAGGGAATAAAATGAGGTTTCATAAAATTTTCACTAAAAATACTAAAATGCCCTTATATATTCAGCCTTTATTTTAAAGCAAAGTTTTAGTTGTAAATTATGATTAAATGATTCAATTCTTTACTTTTTATGTTACTCTCAAATAAGATTACTTACCTTCCATTTATTTCTATTATTTTATTTTAAAACTTCCGAATAACTCTCCCGTGCGTGGAGTTTTCTCTCTCATGGTAACACGAGTTTCTCCCTCCCTTGGTCTAGTACAAAGGGTAATAGTTTTATTTTTTCACAAAACCATGGCAGATGATGTCGTTAACAGTTTGGAAAAGATGAAGCTCACATCAGAGGAAGAAGAAATTATAGCTATCTTGGATGAAGGAAGACTAGAAGCTTTTGAAAGTTGTCAATTGCATCTGATTGGCAAAGTCCTCACGTGCAAACCTTTCAACAAGATGGCAGCCAAAAACACAATACGCAGGACATGGGGAGTAGATGATACAATTCAAATTTTAGAAGTGGGGCCCAACTTGGTTCAATTTAAGTTTCAATCTGAGTTCGAGATGGATCGAATTTTCAAGGGGGGTCCTTGGATGTTTGATAACCAACTTCTCATGCTCCAACGATGGAAGAAAGGGATGACGGTGGGTAATATAATCATGGAGACAGCTTTGTTATGGGTTCAAATATGGGGTGGTCCCTTTGATATGTTCACCTCAAGTTGCTAAAGAGGTTGAGGCCAGGTTGGGTGAGGTTGAAGAGGTGGAATGGAAGAGAAGGAAGGATGACATTAATTTGTTTATGCGTGTTAGGGTTGCTCTGCCTATATCAAAGCCTCTTAGATGTGGAAGGTTCCTGCCTGGGTCGAATGGAGAGCGGTTTTGGGTGACATTCAAGTATGAACGGCTCCCCATGTTCTGTCATTATTATGGTATATTAGGGCATGATTTAAAACGCTGTGCAGCACACTATGTGGTAGAGAAGAATGGTGGAAGTATTGTCTTTTAGTATAAGGATTTCTTAAGGGCAGCAGGTGTTCGAGCACGGGGTCAAGTTCATCATTTTCTAATCCTAAATACTTTACGGATGAGGGTGCAGGCAATGGTCAGGTACAAGATCCGGTGGCTGTTTCCATGAAGACGACGGTTGAAGTAGGTAATGAAAACCCTAAAGTAACTGAAGAAGTTGAAGCCCAGAATTTAGGACTTGTTACAAACTCCATGCAAGTAATGTCGTGTTGGGTGCAAACTGTGCTGACATGGAGGAGCATAATTCTAGGGCAACAACTTCAAAACCAGACTTTCAGCTATCATTAAATGGCATGCTTGATTTGAATATGTGGACTGAGAAGGACGTTAAAAGTGCTAATAGGGATGAGGTGCAAATAGTGTCCAGGATAAAGGAGTTTCTTAAGCACGTGCCACACAATCATCAGCTATCTATGGATGGAGCTGGGCTACCTAATATTAAGCCTAAAACTACATGGATGCTGTTTAATAGAATGGAGTTTGGGCTTGGTGGATTAGCCTGTGCAATCACACTCCCAACACTTGGGAAGAGAGATATGAGAGATAATGTTGGTGAGCAGGAAGATGAGAATGAACATAAGAGAGGGAAGGTAGTCAATGAGGAAGGAGTTTCAGAAGATTTATCAGCAGGGGTGGACAACCACCCTTGCCAGAAGCAATGAGCCTATTAAGCTGGAATTGCCAAGAGCTTGGGAACCCTTGGACAGGTCATAGCCTTTACAAGATTGTGAGCAAACAAGCTCCCACACTCTGTTTTCTAATGGAGACAAGATTGGATAAAGATGGATTTGAATGTTTATATGGTAATTTGCCATTTCAAAATAAAATTATTATGAAGCATCCTAATTCAGGTGGAGGGTTAGCACTTTTGTGGAAAAATTCTATCACATTAGAAGTCATCAACTACACTATGAACCATGTTTTGGCTATAGTTATAGAGGAAAATGGCTTTAAATGGTTTTTGACTTATTTCTATGGATGGTCAGAGGCCCAACAAAAGAAAAAATCTTGGAGATTGTTGGAATACTTGAAGATATTTGTGGAAGGTGCTTGGCTGGTTGTAGGGGATTTTAACGCCTTTTTACATGCCTCTGAGAAGAAAAGTAAAATACCACTACAATATTCACAGGTTGATGCATTCAGGGCTGCTTTGGAGTCTTGTCAGCTTCAGGATCTGGGTTATAAAGGATATCCTTTTACATGGAATAATAGGAGACTGGGTGAGGCAAATACTAAAATCAGATTAAATAGAGCCGTGGCCAATAAAGATTGGATTGGGAAATTTCAAATGAGCAAAGTTCTACACCTTTCAGCTCATGCTTCAGATCATTTACCAATTCTTCTACAGGTTCAATCTTTTGTTCCACAAAGAAGGGAGAGAGGATTTAAATATGAGGAGTCTTGGCTACTCATGGAGGATTGTGAGGCTACGGTAAAGGAGGCATGGGATAGTGAGCTGGTTGTTGAGCAGGGATTAGCTTCAACCTTGAAGAAAATACAAGTTTTTGGTTCAGAATTAATGAAGTTGGGCTCAGTAAGAACAACTCCAGATGTAGAGGCTATTAAATAGATTCAGAAGAGGCTAGACAGATTAAATGAAAAGGAGATGACTTCTGATAGCAAGGCCAAATATCTAAAGTTGAACAAAAAGATGGATGAACTCCAAAAACAGGAAATTTTTTGGGCTCGAAGGTCTAGAATTTCATGGTTGAAGAATAGTGATAAAAATACTAAGTTTTTTCACTTAAAGGCTTCACAAAGGAGGAGAAAGAATCATATCCGAGGTATCAAAGATAGCCAAGGGCAATGGGTGGAAGAATTAGAAGAGGTGGTGGTCATTGCCTCTGATTATTTTGAAAACCTATTTCATGCAGGAGCAAGTGACTGGATGGAGGAGTTCCTGGATGCTATTCCGTAGATGGTGACTGAAGAAATGCAGGGGGCTTTGTCTGATGAGTTTGCTGCAGAAAAAGTTAGAGTGGCCTTATTTCAAATGGGACTTACAAAAGCTCCAAGACCCGATGGTATGAATGCTTTTTTCTTTCAAAAATTTTGGTACATAGTGGGTGATGATGTTGTTATGGCTGTTTTGGATTTTTTTAAATAATGGTAACAAGCTACTTGAGATAAATCACACAAACATAGTTCTTATTTCGAAAGTGGAAAATCCTGAAAATAATGTCTGATTTTAGACCTATAAATTTATGTAATGTGATTTATAAGATTATGTCAAAAGTTTTGTCAAACAGATTGAAACAGGTGCTTCCATATATAGTCTCGCCCACCTAGACTGCCTTTGTACATGGGAGATTGATCACAAATAATGTCTTGGTGGCTTATGAAACACTACATACAATGCATGTTCGGAAGAAGGGGAAGAAAGGGTCTTTGGCATTGAAATTGGATGTTAGTAAAGCCTATGATCATGTGGAGTGGCAGTTTCTTAAGGGGATTATGGAAAAGATGGGTTTCCCAGCATTGTGGATAGAGAGGGTGATGAGTTGTGTCACTAGTCCAACTTTCTCTATTCTGGTGAATGGTAAACCTTATAGTATGATACATCCATCAATAGAAATACGACAAGGTGATCCATTATCACCATATTTATTTCTCTTATGTTCAAAAGGCTTTACAGCTCTGTTGGCAAAAGCAGAAATTGAAGGGAGGATTAATGGGGTTCCCATATGTAGAAGAGCACCCAGAATTACCAACTTACTATTTGCTGATGATTCTCTGTTGTTTTGTTAAGCTATACAAAATGAAGGGCAAGCTATAATGGAAATTCTTCAAATATATGCACAGGCTTCAGGGCAATGTGTAAATTTGGAGAAATCTTCAGTTTATTTCAGTAGTAATACCATAGGCAATCAAAGGCAACAAATTTTGCAAATTGTGGGGGTGAAGGAGGTGGAGAGATTTGAATCTTATCTAGGGTTGCCAACATTGATTGGAAGAGCTAAGTATCATACTTTTTCTTATTTAAAAGACCGAATCTGGAAGAAGTTGCAAGGTTGGAAAGGTATGTTGTTATCTAGAGCCGAGAAGGAAATTTTGATAAAGGCGGTGGCCCAATCTATCCCTACTTACACCATGAGTGTTTTCTAGCTTCCTATGGAACTGAATAGTATGTGTGCTAGATTCTAGTGGGGTCAAGTAGGTGATGAAAGTCAAGTAGGTGATGAAAGGAAAATCCATTAGAAGAAGTGGGATAAACTGTCAATTTCAAAGAAGGAGGGTGGTATGAGTTTTCGAGATTTGAGAGATTTTAATTTAGCCATGTTGGCTAAACAAGGCTAGAGATTGATCCAAGGGAATGATTCTTTGCTATATAGGTGTTTCAAAGCAAGATATTTTCCTTGATCTTCATTTATAGAGGCCAAAGAATCGCCTGGTTGTTCCTATGTGTAGAGAAGTATATTGGCTGCCTTGCCTATTCTTAGATTGGGTTCTTGTTAGAGGGTTAGTAATGGATCTTCCATAAGTGTTGTAGGGGATAGGTGGCTCCCTAATCATCCCACAAATAAAATTATGTTCCCAAGACATGAGCTGGTTGAAGATTTAGCAGTATCAAATTTGATTGATCCGGAGTTACATGCATGGAGAAGAGACATGATTATGGGAATGTTCCACAGAGAAGATGTCGACGCTATTTGTAGAATCCCCCTCAGTCGAAGATCTATCCCAGATTCAATTATTTGGCTACACAACAGGAACGGCAAATTTTTTGTCAAGTCTATGTATAAACTTGGTAGACAGACTTAACTTCATGGAGATAAGGCTAAGACTTCAAGTGGCTGTGTTGGGAAGAAAATTTGGCCGGTATTGTGGAGGCTTAAAA